>OY728146.1:321961616-323288404 GCA_963277665.1 Viscum album
CTTTGGGGGGTTTTTTGGATAGATTTTGGAGATTAAGAATAGATTTTTTTTATAAAGGATTATACTTTTGTGGATTATCTGATCTCATACTAAAAATTTTGGTTTTTGATTTTGTCTAAATACATGGGAAATATATAGTTCTCTTTTGTGGATTAGGTGATTCAGAAGAAGTTGATTATAGTACTCTTAATGAGAACAAGCCTTCCTAAATAATCATCTTTTGGAGAAAATATGAATTTGATTAAGGAATCTAGTAAAATTTGAAAGTCTATGTGGAAAGTAAGTATGTTTCATTATGATTTAGTTAAGCTCAAAAATAAATTCCTCAATGAAAAGTAACTTTAAAAAAATGTTGCCCGTTAAATTTTCCTACTGGGGAATCCAATACCGTTTAACCCACCACAAGTTTGTGATTTTCTTATGGTTAACTTTCTCATAAACATGTTTTCTATCACACTCCCTCAGAACATGACCCTTTCCTTTTTCTTCCATATCCATGTTTTCCTACATGGAATCCTAATATTGGTTATCTTGGGTTACCTATATACTTCTCTTTCTTTCTTTAAAGTGATTGATTTACTGACTCTTGTTCCGATGTGGGATTTTCAATGAAGTTTCCAAGCCCAATTTTAAAATTGGGAGGAAGAAATTCCCAAAACGGGGGGAATGATGTAACACCCCAGGTAAATAAAGAATATGAAATTTTCATATTTATCCATATTTTTGAATAAAATGTTAATATTACTTTAAAGGGAATGCTATGCTCGAGGGCGTAGCCAATACGAAACAATAAGTTTCTTTGAAATCTTACGTTGCACTATAATAATAAAATAATATTATTGTAAATGGTAGTTAACCCCTTGCTGTTGTAATGGAGGGAATGAACAGAAATAACTACAAAATGATTATATATGTTTGTCAAATATTTTTACTTTTTACAATAAATGTTAGAAGATTAAAAATGCGAATGAATCCAATTTTAAGCGTAAACATTCTAATATTATTTAAAAGGTCGATTAACCACTTTTTGATGGCGAACCTCTTTTAAATCCACTTTTTGACAATTTTATGTGTTATATTTGACAAAATAAAATTCTTTTTTAGAATCGGGACATCAAAATTTGATTTGTGTAAATTTTTGGTATTTTTCCGATAAAGTTCATTTTTTAATGAATAGTTAAAATGTTGTATTTTAATTCAAAACCTCTTTTTAATATAATTTATTTACATGATTAGATTATATTTTTAATTGGTTTTAAAGTGAAATTATAATAAATATTTACCATTTAATCCAATAGTGGTCATTGAAATTAATTTCATCTTGAAATTTGACTTAAACTAGTGTCAATCTTTTGATACTTATTGTTTCATAAAAACATGCTATTTGCTCTAACAGCGTGAATTAATTATTAAATTAATTAATGTGACTAATATGTTATTAATTTTATAAAATAGACATCATTTTTGAATTCGGAATATCAAAAATATATTAGGCTGAATTTTTCGTATTTTTCTGGAAAACTTCAATTTTTGATGAATAGTGAAACCACTAAGTGGTACTTAAAAAACTGATTTTTCATTTAAAGGAAATTTTACCACCTCTGTGTTTTGAATTTCAAAAATCCGACATACATGGTTGTCATTAATAAGTAAAATACGGTTCAATAGGATTAAAATAATTTTTTTATGAATAGTAACTTTTATGTTTTAATCGTGATTAGAGGTAATTAGTGCAGTTTAAGGTAAAAATAATGTTTTAATAATATGAAATGACCTAGACACATGTCATACCCTCATTGGATGAGTCATGGCCGACCAAGACAATCCATGGGTCAACTTGGGGACCCCATGGAGCCACTTTGGTTGAAAATGATATAAATACCTTTTTATTTAAAGTTAAAATTAAAATGTCACAAACATGTCTTGTTTTACTAAAACAATTTTTACACGGAGTTATATAAGTCATATCTTTGACTATAAATATTAATTAGAAATATAAAAATATTTCCTACATCATGATATTTGTTTTATAATTTTAAGACATTAAATAAATTAATTTATTTATGACACCGTGATGATGCAGTGATTACCTCATAAATGAACGATTTAAATAAAATGATAAGATAGGGTGAAATATAAGTTTTAAACTTGTCAAAAACCTATTGGATGGGTGGATTTAGAAACCTTATCACCTTATCCTCGAAATATATCCTTTTGGGACCTTTTAAATCCGAATATCGTTTTTTAATAAAGTAATATTTTATAACTTTCCAAGAGTCCCCCTCCTCTCCTCTTATAAAAGGCCACCACCTCTACCACCATACACACACCTCTCAAGCCTTTTTTCTCGGCCAACCCCTGCCCATTTCATCTCTCCACATATCTCTATTCATCACTGAGGCCTCACATTGGGTATAATCACTTCCAAGGAAGCCTTTGAGCTAAAATCAATGAGAGTTACCCAATTTAAAGGTAATGTCTTCCCTTGTGTTCTTTTGTTTTATTTTTCTTCTCCAAACCCCTAAACTCTTTTTATTAATTTTTTTTGTAACAAAACCAGTATCTTAAATATACAGGGATGTTGTTATAAAAAGGATTCTATCTACAATTTCACACACGTCCGTCTAATGGTTAATGAACATACTGTTTCTGTGGATGGCGAATTACTGCCTCACGAAACGATGATTGTTCAATATTATTTTAACACCTTCAAAGGTGGACATTAACATGTCACTATATTTATATATGATATATAATATGTTTATTTTTTCCTAAAACTTCTGTATTTTTTCATTTATGTCATACCTTTATGGTTTCCATTATTGGTAAACGTGATATCTTCATTTTAGGAGTTGCGGACTACCGCCCCCTCAAAGTGATTTGATTCGTTAATTCCAAATGTGGGACGCATAAAGGATGGAATTAATGGTATTACATATGATATCCTACTGTAATTATAATATACATTTATATCATTATTATTTAATTCCATTTAATACAAAAAAAAAAGAAATGAAAGTAGCGTTCATGCGTACGTACGGCTTACCGTCTCCATGAACGGTACATTTCATTTCTTATCTCCAAATGTTATGTAGTATTATAAGTACATATATATAATGGATATATATGTAATATATTACATCTAAATGATTTATATCATTCTGGAATTATAATATATATATATCTCTCATTTTTTTAATTCCATTAATATGACAAAAAATGAAGGTAGCGTTCATGCGTACGTACGGCCTACTGTCTCCATGAACGGTGCTTTTAATTTTTTATCTCCAAATGCTATGGAATAGTATAAAATGAATATATAATGGATATATATGATATTTAAAACATCAATAATATTCTGGATATGATGTACTTATAACTACATGGAAAATTCTATTCCAAGAAGTTCAATTTTTACTCATGTACCGAACATCGACAAAAACGTCTGATATGAACTCACTTTATTAGCCAATTGTTATAACCTTATAATATGTGATATTAACTGAATAATAATATTTAAATAGGTACTTAAGAAATTATAAATTGAAAAAAATTTATTATTCAGGAGATTAAAGAACGATCGAGTCATGTCAGGACACGAGGTAAGGGATCCTACCCCTCTCTTTCTTTTTAAGTACACTCTTTTATGTCATTCCTTTTAAGCTTGTATTTCTTATGATTGGGATGTTCTTTTATATTACTAATAATTTAATTTTTATGTTCACATGATGAGAGACATTATTTTCTCTCATCAATCCATTTTTGATGTTTTGAGTGGCGCCGTTAGGCTGCCGAATTTTCGTAAGAGATCTAACATATCTCTTTCTTTTTTAGTACTCCCCTTTATGTCACTTCTTTTAATCTCCTCTTTTTTATGATGGGGGGTGTTCTTTTATATTCCTCTTGCAGTAAATTTTATTTTAATATTATGAGAGACCATATTTGATCTCATCAATCGATTTTGGGAAGTTTTATGTGGCGTTGTTAGGCTGCCGGGTTTTCGTAAGGGATTTTTCATCTCACTTTTAGTCCCGTGAGATTTATGCTACATTTGCCACCATTTCCTTTGAGTGGTGTATTTAATTCCCATTATTATACTCTTTGTCTAATATAAATTCATTTATGGGTATTTAAATATTCATTGTATGACCCTTCGTCAATGGGGTGTACATTTCGAAAGTAACCCAAGTCGGTAAGGGAACCTTTCACCCTCCTCTTTTTAAAAGAGTTATTTTGTTATGTCTTTTAATTAACATACTATTATGTTTTTATATGATCTTATATATCCTTATTGATGTAAATTTTATGTCCAAGTGATGATATGCCCTTTTTATCTCTCATCAACTCTTTTTCCAAATTTTGAAGTGACGCCGTTAGGCTGTCGAATTTTTGCAAGGGAACTTCTTAACCCAATTTTGATTCTTTGGGATAAACTTGTACTCCTTGAATATTTCATTCTATGAATATTTGTGAATTTCCTCTGATTGTTTTACACATAATATACACTTATATTTGGTGTATTCGTTTGTCACACATAATTATGTAATTGATTTATCCTTAATCCAAGGATACCGTCTTTGTAAGGGACATTGTCACAATCTCCTTTCGATGAGGAATATTTTGTTTTATACACAAATTTCTTTTATACGGTGTATAAACCCCTTTGACTTTTTGTTTATTCAAAAGTAATATTTTTATACGAATCATTTTACTAAATGACACAAAGGAATGTTTTTCTTGTCGTACGTATGCGGCGACAATGACTTCTCCACCGTCGTGACCATTATTTGAATTTCGACTTCCTCTACAAGCCATAACTTTTTTTGAATGAAAAATAAATACCATGTTCTACTCTTCTTTTATTTTGGTATATAAAATGGTTTTCATAATGTTTTTATATCAATGTGTTTTATTGATATCTTGTGATTGAAAAGTGGAAATGTTATGTTTCCTTTATACAAGTTTTATGTGATATGATTATGTTATGGTTCTTGGGCATTGTTATGAAGACAGGTGGTTCCGTGATAAACTAAGGGTGGGTGATCCCGATATAGATCTCCAATGCATTGGGTAACGTGAAGGGGTTAAACGTTAAGGTTTCTCCGAATAGATTTAGGGAATATACTGTTATGGGTATTCCAAACGTAACCAATAGGGTTACTCCCTACGTAAGAATGTTATGAATGCCTCAAGTTACGTTTATGCCTTATGGTTTCTATGATTTATTCATGATTTGATGGGGTATGTTAAAATGCTTATGTTTTATGAGTAAATTATGATTTGATACATGGACTAATGTTTTATTTTCATACTTTTATATCCCTTACTGAGCTTTTTATGCTCATCACATGTTTTTCGAAATGTTTTTCACAGGTCAAGGGAAAGGTGCATGATATGATGATAGTGTCAAGGAAGTGTTAAGAAATAATCCAGGTTTTATTTTAAATATTTTTCCATTGTTGGGAAAAAAATAATTCTATCTTTTATGTAACTAATTTGTTTAAATGTGGAATGTAATTCATGATTTATGATCTAATTCTCTAAAACTCTAAACATGAAAAGATCCTCAATGTGAATTATTCATTTAATTCAATATTAAGTAAGGTTTAAGGCTGGGGCCTTATAGTTTTGAACATAGATACATGGTATCCAATTAAATTTCATGATTGTGCAAATGGATAATAATATTAGAGGAATTATTGATGGTGGTTCCCATCTAAAAGAGTCTTCAAACAAATAAATTCCACTATAAATATGTTTCAAATGAGGAGATTGGTAAACAAACTAAAAGATGATAATATAGGATAGCATGGGGATGTTTTATTGGAATTTAAATTCAATTTTGAATATTATATCATGATGAAATTTGAAAAGAATGAATTTATTTGGAGGAATTCAATCACCGAGAAGGTGTGGTTGATCTCAAACTAGAAATTGAAGGTTATCTTGAATATGTTTATCTTCATAGAATGAAAATTTGTATGATAGTTGGATTTATAAAAGGATATTATAAATATTTTGATAATATAAAATATAATATTAACCAATTATAATAATAACTAAATTCTCAATTACTGATTTGAGTGATTTTTAATGAAATAGTGAATTTTAAACTACTGATTGAGGAATATGAAAAGGTTATAAATGAACATCATGCGTGTTTCAATAGAGTAAGATAAAAGTTAGAGACTTATGAAGAATATGTAATTTCATTATGAATTAAATTTTAATTAGATTTCAATCCAAGTGATTCAAAGAAATAACTATATATCTATAGGTTCCCTCATGGAGAATTTATAGAAAAATAAATCCTGGATTGAAAGGCATTGAGAAAATTAGGAGTGAATAAATACCTAGATATATGAATAAAATTGAACTCAGTTGTGATTCAAATAAATAAAAAGAAACTATAAAAATGAATCAAAACAATGGGAATAATTTTTTTGGGGATTTTGGAGTCAATAATAAAACACTTATTTTACATAAAAAGATAACTCCAATCAATGGAAATCAAAGGGTTTTTATATATACTCAATCATTGAGTATTTTCATCATCAAATGAGATTTATAAAATATGTATTAATTTGTAGGGATAATGGTGAATATATATTTAATCTCATGAAATTTTAACACAATGACTTTATCTAGAACATGGTTTCCTACCCTAGAGAGATGAGGAGCTATTTGAATTGGTAAATTCCTAGAATTGAAAAAAAATAAAACATAAACATTATCATAGGTAAAAAATTATCTCTATAGATATAGATTTCAATATTATAATTTTGGTCATAAATGTATTTATTGTAGGAAAAGAAGGTATAAGGCCCCAGCCTTAAACCATACATAATCTTGAGTTATTACAATATTACACATTGAGGATCTTTTCGGGTTTAGAGTTTTAGAGAATTAGATCATAAAACTTGCATTACATTCCACATATAAACAAAGTGGTTACATAAAGATAGTATTCTTCATTCCTATCAATGGAAACACATTTAAAATAAAACATGGATTATTTCTTGACACATCCTTGACTCTATCATCTTATCATGTACCTTTTCCTTGAACCTATGAAAAACATTTCAAAAACTTGGGATGAGCATAAAAACTCAGTATGGGTTATAAAAAAAATGGAAAGGAAACATGAGTTCATATATACCTAAGAATGAAATCATACTTTACCCATAAAACATAGACACTTTAACATACCTCATAAAATCATGAATAAATCATAGAAATCATAAGACATAAAGGTAACTTGAGGCATTCATAACATTCTTACGTAGGGAGTAACCTTCTTGGTTACGTTTGGAATACCCATCACGGTATATTCCCTAAAATCTCTTCGGATAAACCTTAACGTTTCACTCCTTCACGTTGCCCAATTCATTGGAGAGCTATAAAGGGCTCACCCGCCCTTAGTTTATCACGGAACCACCCGTCTTCATAATAATGCCCAAGAACCATAACATAATCATATCACATAAAACATGCATAAAGGAAACATAAAATTTCCACATTTCAATCACGAGATACCAATACAACACATTGATATAAAAACATTATGAAAACCATTTTCAATACCAAAATAAAAGAAAATTAAAACATGGTATTTATTTTTCTTTTAAAAAGAAGGTATGGCTTGTAAAGGAAGCCGAAACTCAAATAACGGTCACGACGGCGGAGAAGTTGTTGTCGCCGCATACGTACGACAAAAACATTCCCTTTTGTCGTTTAGTAAACGCTTCGTATAAAAAAGATTCCTTTTGAATAAACGTAAAAGTAAAAGGGGTTTATACGCCGTATAAAAGAAAGTTGTGTATAAAATAAAATATGCCTCAACGAAAGGAGATTGAGACGAAGTCCCATACCTCGTATCCGACTTGACCCGACCGTTCTTTAATCTCCTGAATAATAAACTTGAGTTAATCTCTACTTGCTTATGAACCTTTTTCAAGTTCATTATTCCTTTTATAACATGTTATGAACATCATGTAATCATTTAAGTTAATAATGTTCATTTTGTCGGTATTTGGTTCTTATGTCAAGAATCGACTTGTTACACTTACATGTTGTTAATTTGGTCAAAGTTTCGTTATATCCAGAATGATATTAATTATTTGGATAAAATATATATCATATATATTCATCATATACATGTATTTATAATATTACATCACATTTAGAGGTAAGAAATGAAATGCACCGTTCATGGAGATGGTAAGCCGTATGTACGCATGAACGCTACTTCAATTTCTATTTCGTATTTTCTGGAATGGAATCATAATGATATAAGAGAATATTTTAATTCCAGTATAATAACATATATAATATCATTAACTTTATCCTTTACACATCCCACATATGGTATTAACGAATCAAATCACTTTCAGGGGGCGGTAGTCCGCACTTCCTAAAATGAAGATATCGTGTTTACCCATAATGGAAACCATAAAGGTATGCCCAAAATGAAAAAAACAGAAGCTTAAGGAAAACATATACATATTACATATCATATATAAAAATAGTGAAATCATAATGTCCACCTTTGAAGGTGTTAAATGAGTATTGAACAATCATCGTTTCGGGAGGCAGAATTTTGCCATCCACGGAAACCGTATGTTCTTTAACCATTTGATGCAGTTGTGTGAGAGTGTAGCTCAAATAAATATTACAACAACATCCTTGTATATTTACGATACTGGTGTTGTTACAAAATAAGTAAATAAAAAGAGTTTAGGGGGTTGGGGAAGCAAAATAAAACAAATGAACATGAGAGAATGAATTACCTTTAAAAGTGTAACTCCTTTTGATTTGAGCCTAAAGGCTTCCTTTGAAAGGATTCTGCCCAAAGGGAATCCTCTAGGATGAGGAGAGGGATGTGGAGAGAGTAAATGGGCAGGGGTTGGCCGAGCCAAAGGCTTGAGGAGTGTGTGAAATGAGGTAGAGTTGGGGGCCTTTTATAAGAGGAGAGGAGGGGCACTTTTGGAAAGTAAAGAAACATTACTTTATTTGAAAATGTGTTTCGGTTTTAAAAGGTCCCACATTGATATAATTCGGGGATAAGGTGATAAGGGTTCGAAATCCACTCATCCAATTGGTTTTGGACATGTTTAGTTCATATATTTTATATTATCTTTCCATTTTATTTAAATCGTCAAATAATGATGTCATCACTGCATCATTATTATGTCATAAATAATTTAATTTATTTAATGTCTAAAAATTATAAAAAAAATAATATGATGTAGGAAATCTTTTTAGCTTTCCAATGAATATTTATAATAAAAATATGATCTTTATAACCCCATGTAAAAATTGTTTTCGTAAAACATCTCTTGTTTGTGTCATTTTTACTTTAACATTTAATAAAACGTTATTTATGTCATTTCCAAACCAAAGTGTCTCTATGGGGTCCCCAAGTTGACCCATGGCTTGTCTTGGTCGGCCATGACACAACCAATAAGGTTGGGACATGTTTCTAGGTCAGTTCCTATTATTAAAGCATTATTTATACCTTAAACTACCCTAATTACCACTAATCGCGATTAAGAACTTAATAAGTTACTATTCACCAAAAAATTATTTTAATCTCATTGAACCACATTTTACTTCTTAATGACAACCATGTATGTCGGATTTTAAAAATTCAATACACATTAGTGGTAAACTTTCATTTAACTGAAAAATCAGTTTGCTTGATTACCACTTAGTGGTTTCACTATTCATCAAAAATTGAAGTTTTTCAGAAAATTACCAAAAATTCACCCTAATCTATATTTGATATTCTGAATTCAAAAATGAAGTCTATTTTAAAAAATTAAAATCATATAAGTCACATTAATTAATTTAATAATTATTTCCCGCTGCCAGAGAAAATAGCGTGTTTTTACAAAACAATAAGTATCAAAAGATTGCCACCAGTTTAAGTCTAATTTCAAAGTGAAATTGATTCCAATGACCACCATTGGATAAAATGGTAAAAATATATTCTAATTTCACATCAAAACCAATTCAAAACATAATCTAATCATATAAATAAATTAGATTAAAAAGCAGTTTTGATGTAAAATGCAGTATTTTTCACTATTCATTAATAAAAGAACATTGTCAGAAAAATACCAAAAATTCACATAAGGTAAATTTTGATGTCCCAATCATAAAGAATATGTTTATTTTGAAAAACATAGATTATAAAATTGTCAAAATATAGATTCAAAAATGGTTTGCCATCAAAAGGCAGTAAAACACTCTTTTAAGAATATTAGTGTATTCCATGCATAAGATTGTATTTATTTTAATTTTAAGCCTCTATAACACTATCTTAATCATTAATAGACATAGATAAAAATATCTATTATTCATTACTTACCTGGGATGTCACATCCTTCCCCCCTTTAGAAAATTGCGTCCCCGCAATTTATTTACTTATCGAATAAATGGGGGTACTTATCCCTCATTGCATTTTCAGATTCCCATGTTGCCTCTTCAATCATGTGGTTTTTCCACAAAACCTTTACCTGATAAATCACCTTATTCCGTAACACTTTCTCCCTGTGGTCAAGAATCTAGACCGGTTGTTCCTCATAAGATAGGTTCTCTTCCAGCTGAACTACCTCTGGACTCAAAACATGATATGGATCTGGCATATACTTTCTCAACATCGAAACGTGAAAAACATTGTGTACCTGCGATAAAATCGGAGGTAAAGCCACTCGGTATGCAACTGATCCAACTCTATCCAGAATTTCGTATGGTCCAATGAACCTTGGACTCAACTTTCCTTTCTTACCAAATCTCATCACACTTTTCAAAGGAGAAACCTGGAGAAAAACATGATCACCTTCCTCGAAAGATAGATCCTTCCTCCGGTTATCCGCATAACTCTTCTGCCTGCTCTGAGATGTTGTCATGTGTTTCTGAATCAGTTGAACTTTTTCTGCCATCTCTTCTACCAATTCTGGTCCCATCAACTTTCTTTCACCCAGTTCATCCCAGAAAGCTGGAGTTCGACACCGCTTCCCATATAATGAATGAAATGGTGCCATCTGTATACTGGAATGAAAACTGTTATTATATGAAAACTCAACCAAAGAAAGATGTTGGTCCCAACTTCCCGGATAATCCATAGAACAAGCTCTTAGCATATCCTCTAATTTCTGAATTGTTCGTTCTGACTTCCCATCTGATTGAGGATGAAAAGCTGTACTAAAATTTAATTCAGTACCCAACGACTTCTGAAGGCCTTTCCAAAAGTTATAAGTAAACCTGGGATCACGATCCGATACAATGGAGAGAGGAACTCCATGTAACCTGACTATCTCTTTAAGATACAAACGGAAAAGTTGATCAAGAGAGAAAGTATCTCGTATAGAAAGGAAATGAGCAGATTTGGTCAAGCGATCAACAATAACCCAGATTGCATTATTACCTCGAGATGTCTTCGGTAATCCAACAACAAAGTTCATGGATATATTCTCCCATTTCCACTCTGGCACTGGTAAAGGCTGAAGCATCCCTTTCGGTAACTGCTGCTCTGTATTAACCTGCTGACAAGTCAAACACTTCACAGTAAAATTAGCAATATCTCTTTTCATTCCATCCCACCAGTAATACTCCCGCAGATCTCTATACATCTTAGTACTGCTCGGATGAACTGAAAACGGAGAACTATGAGCTTCACATAACAACTCTCTCTTCAACTGTGAATCACAAGGCACACACAATCTCTTCCCAAATCTCAAAACGCAATCATTATCAATGTTGAATTCGGGTAACTTACCTTTCTGAACCAGCTCTACCTTTTTCTGCAAATCACTATCTTGCTTCTGTGCTTTCTTGATTCTATCTGATAGAGATGATCTCACTGATACCTGAAACAAAACAGAAGGACTTCCTGCACCAACAACTTCTATTCCAAAGTTCATCAAATCCTTAACCAAAGGATCACGTTCCAAACGCAACATTGTTAATGAAGCATTAATTTTTCGACTCAAAGAATCAGCCACTTTATTTGCTTTTCCCGGATGGTAATGACTTGTACAATCATAATCCTTGATTAATTCCAGCCATCTCCTTTGTCTCATGTTTAACTCTTTCTGAGTGAATATATACTTTAAACTTATGTGATCGGTATATATTTCACACTTTACTCCATACAAATGATGCCTCCAAATTTTTAAAGCAAAAACAACAGCAGCTAATTCCAAATCATGTGTAGGGTAATTTACCTCATGAGTTTTCAACTGTCGTGAAGCATAAGCAATTACCTGATCATTCTGCATTAGGACGCAACTAAGTCCTTTCAATGAAGTATCACTGTATATAACAAACTCACCATTCCTGGAAGGTAGTGTCAAAACTGGAGCATTCACCAATCTTCTTTTCAATTCTTGAAAACAATCATCACATTCTTTTGTCCAGATAAACTTAACACCCTTCCGAGTTAGCTTAGTCATTGGACTAGATAACCGTGAAACATTTCTAACAAACCTTCGGTAATAGCCCGCCAAACCAAGGAAGATACGAATCTCGGTTACATTAGTGGGTCTTGGCCATTCTTCCACAACTTTTGTTTTTGCAGGATCAACAGTTATTCCATCTTTAGAAACAATGTGACCAAGGAAAGAAATTTGTTGCAACCAAAACTCACACTTGCTGAATTTCCCATACATTTTCTTTTCTTTTAAGGTTTGAAATATAACCCTTAAATGTTTTTCATGCTCCTCTTTACTTTTAGAAAACACCAAAATATCATCAATGAAAACCACCACAAACTTATCCAAGAACTCATGGAAAATTCTATTCATTAAGTCCATGAATACAGCAGGTGCATTGGTTAGCCTAAAAGGCATTACTACAAATTCATAATGGCCATATCTCGTACGGAACGCGGTCTTCGGAATATCTGCCTCCTTTACCTTCAGCTGATGGTACCCCGATCTCAAGTCAATCTTTGAAAAAAACTGAGCTCCCTGGAGCTGATCAAACAAATCATCGATATGAGGCAAAGGATATTTGTTCTTAACAGTGATATTATTCAAGGCTCTATAATCAATGCAAAGTCTTATAGAACCATCTTTCTTTTTAACAAATAAAACAGGAGCACCCCATGGTGATGTGCTAGGTCTATTGAAACCTTTCTCTAATAAATCTTGCAATTGCTCCTTCAACTCTAAAAGTTAAATTTGTGACATTCGATAAGGGGGTTTTAAAATTGGCTTAGCATCAGGAACTAAGTCAACAGTAAACTCAACTTCCCGATCTAGTATTATTCTAGGCAACTCATCGGGAAAAACATCAGGATACTCATTTACCACTGGCACATCATTAATATGAATAGTTCCTTTATTTTCAACGACGTGTGCAAGGTAACATTCATTTCCATCTTTTACAAGTTTCTCGGCCTCTTGATATGTTATCAAAAGTAAGGGTTCATTCTTGTAAACAAACTGAAAGTCTTTCTAAAAAGAAACTTCTTTAGCTCTACAGTCAATCTTAGCATGGTAAATAGAGAGCCAATCCATACCCAGGATAACATCAAACTCTACTAGAGGTAGAACAATAAGGTTTGCAAGTAGGTTCTTTCCACAGATAAGGATAGGAATATTCTTATAAATTCTTTTTGCCTTGACACTTCCCCCAGGTGTTTTTACCAAAAATTCAGGAGTCATTTCTTGAGATGGTATTCCCATTTTACTATAAAAGGTTTCAGAGATGAAAGAATGTGTAGACCCCGAATCAAACAACAAACTGGCATAATCTGAAAAAACAAACAATGTACCTGATACAACTTCATTTGATGGCCCAACATCTGCTGAAGTAGTTGCAAAGGATTTCACCACCCCTTTCTGCTTGTAGTCTAACTGCTTCCCATCACTCAAGCTCTTTGTCGGACACTCGTTTGCATAGTGACCCATCTCATTGCACTTATAAAATTTCACTAACTGTAAATCAAATTTGTTCTTACCTTCACCTTGATCCTTTTTAGTGCAATCACGAGCCTTATGTCCCATCTTACCACATCGGTAGCACTTCCCAGAATTCAGAAGACATTCCCCAGCATGCCTTTTTCCACATTTATCTCAAACTGGAAACTTAGTTCTCTTACCATCAGACTTTTTTGAAGAATTCTTACCTTTCTCCTGCCACCTCGGTCTCTTCTTCTGCTGGTTGTTATAGAACACTTTGTCATCGGAAAACTCCATTTCCACCTTCTCAGAACATCGAACAAGCTTTTCATAACTTTTAAACTCACGAGAAGCTAATGCCATTCGATATTTTGTCTTTAATCCTAAGTAAAAACAATTGATTTTAATATCAAGGTCCCGGATAAAATTTGGAGCATACCTTACCAATCGAGTTAACCTTTCTTCATAGGCAGCCACTGAGTCTTCTTCTTGCCTCAATTCCAAAAATTGATTTTCCATCCTAAGTCGAACAACCTTAGGAAAATACTTCTCAAGAAACATACCTTTGAATTCATCCCAGTCAAGAGCATCAATCTCATAGGCGTCCCTGAAATTTTTAACCATAGACCACCACTGATCTGCTTCACCCTCCAAACGGTAAATAGCAAGACTAACCTTTTGATTGTCTGAACACCCCATGACATCAAAAATCATTTCCAGTGCTTTAATCCACCCTTCAGCTAGCACATGGTCAGATGATCCTCTGAATGATGGTGGATGTTGCCTCATGAAATGTTCCACCACTGACATGTTCCTCTATGGTTGATCTGGCTGATCTCGTGCATGGATACCAGCACCATTTATCGCTTGAGTCAACTTCGCCATTACTGCAACAAACTGTTTAGTTCCATTTCCGACCATTTCTGGATGCTGATTCGGAAGGTTATTTCCTCTTGTATGCCTTCCAAGCACTGCTTCCCTGTTTCCTCTGCGGAAAACCATTCTAAACAAACATGTCTTAGATGAAGCAACATGGTAATCTTTAAATGCTATATCATTTCGAAAAAAAAAATATTTTTGGATAATCATTTAATAGAATTCTAACTCCTAAAGTTATCTAAACCGACCTTTGATACCAACTATAAGGCCCCAGCCTTAAACCTTACTTAATCTTGAGTTATTACAAGATTACACATTGAGGATCTTTTCGGGTTTAGAGTTTCAGAGAATTAGATCCTAAAATTTGCATTACATTCCACATATAAACAAAGTGGTTACATAAAGATAGTATTCTTCATTCCCATCAATGTAAACACATTTACAATAAAACATGGATTATTTCATGACACATCCTTGACTCTATCATCTTATCATGTACCTTTCCCTTGACCTGTGAAAAACATTTCAAAAACTTGGGATGAGCATAAAAAATTAGTATGGGTTATAAATAAACATGGAAAGGAAAAATGAGTTCATATATACCTAATAATGAAATAATACTTTACCCATAAAACATAGGCACTTTAACATACCTCATAAAATCATGAATAAATCATAGAAATCATAAGACATAAAGGTAACTTGAGGCATTCATAACATTCTTACGTAGGGAGTAACCCTCTTGGTTACGTTTGGAATACCCATCACGGTATATTCCCTAAAATCTCTTCGGAGAAACCTTAACGTTTCACTCCTTCACGTTACCCAATGCATTGGAGAGCTATAACAGGCTCACCCGCCCTTAGTTTATCACGGAACCACCCGTCTTCATAATAATTCCCAAGAACCATAACATAATCATATCACATAAAACATGCATAAAGGAAACATAAAATTTCCACATTTCAATCACAAGATATCAATACAACACATTGATATAAAAACATTACGAAAACAATTTTCAATACCAAAATAACAGAAAAGTAAAACATGGTATTTATTTTTCTTTTAAAAAGAAGGTATGGCTTGTAGAGGAAGCCGAAACTCAAATAACGGTCACGACGATGGAGAAGTCATTGTCGCCGCATACGTACGACTAAAACATTCCCTTTTGTCGTTTAGTAAACGCTTCGTATAAAAAAGATTCCTTTTGAATAAACGTAAAAGTCAAAGGGGTTTATACACCATATAAAAGAAAGTTGTGTATAAAATAAAATATGCCACAACGAAAGGAGATTGAGACGAAGTCCCATACCTCGTATCCGACTTGACCCGACTGTTCTTTAATCTCCTGAATAATAATCTTGAGTTAATCTCTACTTGATTATGAACCTTTTTCAAGTTCATTATTCCTTTTATACCATGTTATGAACATCATGTAATCATTTAAGTTAATAATGTTCATTTTGTCGGTATTTGGTTCTTAAGTCAAGAATGGACTTCTTACACTTACATGTTGTTAATTTGGTCAAAGTTTCGTTATATCCAGAATAATATTAATGATTTGGATAACATATATATCATATATATTCATCATATACATTTATTTATAATATTACATCACATTTAGAGGTAAGAAATGAAATGCACCGTTCATGGAGACGGTAAGCCGTACGTACGCATGAACGCTACTTCCATTTCTATTTAGTATTTTCTGGAATGGAATCATAATGATATAAGAGTATATTATAATTCCAGTATAATAACATATATAATATCATTAACATTATACTTTACACATCCCACATATGGTATTAACGAATCAAATCACTTTCAGGGGGCGGTAGTCCGCACTTCCTAAAATGAAGATATCGTGTTTACCCATAATGGAAACCATAAAGGTATGCCCAAAATGAAAAAAAAACATAAGCTTAAGGAAAACATAAACATATTACATATCATATATAAAAATAGTGACATCATAATGGCCACCTTTGAAGGTGTTAAATTAGTATTGAACAATAATCGATTCGGGAGGCAGAATTTCGCCATCCACGGAAACCGTATGTTCTTTAACCATTTGATGCAGTTGTGTGAGAGTGTATCTCAAATAAATATTATAACAACATCCTTGTATATTTAAGATACTGGTTTTGTTACAAAATAAGTATATAAAAAGAGTTTAGGGGGTTGGAGAAGCAAAATAAAACAAATTAACATGAGAGAATGAATTACCTTTAAAATTGTAACTCCTTTTGATTTGAGCCTAAAGGCTTCCTTTGAAAGGATTCTGCCCAAAGGTAATCCTCTAGGATGAGGAGATGGATGTGGAGAGAGTAAATGGTCAGGGGTTGGCCGAGCCAAAGGCTTGAGGAGTGTGTGAAATGAGGTATAGGTGGGGGCCTTTTATAAGAGGAGAGGAGGGGCACTTTTGGAATGTAAAGAAACATTACTTTATTTGAAAATGTGTTTCGGTTTTAAAAGGTCCCACATTGATATAATTCGTGGATAAGGTGATAAGGGTTCGAAATACACTCATCCAATTGGTTTTGGACATGTGTAGTTCATAGATTTTATATTATCTTTCCATTTTTTTTAAATCGTCAAATAATGATGTCATCGCTGCATCATTATTATGTCATAAATAATTTAATTTATATAATGTCTAAAAATTATAAAAAAATAATATGATGTAGGAAATATTTTTATCTTTCCAATTACTATTTATAATAAAATATCTTATCTTTATAACCCCATGTAAAAATTGTTTTTGTAAAACATCTCTTGTTTGTGTCATTTTTACTTTAACATTTAATAAAAAGTTATTTATGTCATTTCCAAACCAAAGTGTCTCTATGGGGTCCCCAAGTTGACCCATGGCTTTTCTTGGTCGTCCATGACACAACCAATAAGGTTGGGACATGTGTCTAGGTCATTTCCTATTATTAAAGCATTATTTATACCTTAAACTACCCTAATTACCACTAATCGCGATTAATAACTTAATAAGTTACTATTCACCAAAAAATTATTTTAATCTCATTGAACCACATTTTACTTCTTAATGACAACCATGTATGTCGGATTTTAAAAATTCAATACACATTAGTGGTAAACTTTCATTTAACTGAAAAATCAGTTTGCTTGATTACCACTTAGTGGTTTCACTATTCATCAAAAATTGAAGTTTCTCAGAAAATTATCAAAAATTCACCCTAAGCTATATTTGATATTATGAATTAAAAAATGAAGTCTATTTTACAAAATTCAAATAATATAAGTCACATTAATTAATTTAATAATTAATTCCCACTGCCAGAGAAAACACCGTGTTTTTACAAAACAATAAGTATCAAAAGATTGACACCAGTTTAAGTCTAATTTCAAAGTGAAATTGATTCCAATGACCACCATTGGATAAAATGGTAATAATATATTCTAATTTAACATCAAAACCAATTAAAAACATAATCTAATCATATAAATAAATTAGATTAAAAAACAGTTTTGATGTAAAATGCGGTATTTTTCACTATTCATTAAAAAATGAACATTGTCAGAAAAATACCAAAAATTCACACAAGGTAAATTTTGATGTCCCAATCATAAAGAATAAGTTTATTTTGACAAACATAGTTTATAAAATTGTCAAAATATAGATTCAAAAATTGTTTTCCATCAAAAGGCAGTAAAACAATCTTTTAAGAATATTAGTGTATTCCATGCATAAGATTGTATTTATATTCATTTTAAGCCTCTATAACACTATCTTAATCATTAATAGACATAGATAAAAATATCTATTATTCATTACTTACCTGGGATGTTACAGAAGGAGTGTTTATTACCACCAAGATAATCATAAGTAGGTGACTGCTAAACTACCTTATAATATTTCTTTTGAAAAACATCACCCCATTTGTCTAAGAAGTAGACTATGACAATAATACTTTTGAGGAAGTGAAATATATGAGGTCAGAGTATGTATAAATAGATCTATGAATTTTAGGGAAGGAAAATATAAAAATAGAGAAGAAATCCCACTGAAATATCACTTAATGCTACAAAAAATTTGAAATAGATTCTTTCATGTGGGTTATTATTCCACATAAAGGGAAATATAATACTTTTGAATTATTTGAATAAATTTTTTATAGAGTGGTTTTTAGGTAATGATGAATCGTTGATGATAAAAGATATTGGAAATAGCTTCTTATCAGGGGATGAGCTGAAGAAGATTGAAGTACTCTATATGGATGTCCTATGACACAACCTCTTGAGTGTGAATAAAATATATAACCCTATACTTGTAGTTAATATTAGAAAAAAATATGTTAAATAAAATGTGATGTTCCCAAATGTTAGAGTTGGTTGTAATTTTTTTCAATGATCTTGTTAATATGTTAGTGCTGAAATTTAGTGGTAATAATTGTATACACTCACTGAACATGAAGGAGATTACCATGTATTACGTTAATATAAAATAGAAAGAGATTCTTCCCTGGAATAGTTGTCAAGATAGGTTCAAGTGAGTAAAAAAAAGATCAAATGATTGTAGTTCTTAACCTCATGTAAAAGAAATGTGTTTAATGAAGAGATGTACTATAAACAATAGAATATAAGAAGTGAAAAAGATGGGAGTTAATCTAGAAAAACTAGAGTACACTGAACAACATTATAGAAGTAATTTCAATTTTTTAAGAGAGTTAAAATATTATAGATATAATGATAATGATGTTAGAGATTCAATTATTATGTAATAAAGAATGTTTGATACTGAAATCAGTGAGAAAATAATCTTATATGCAGGATTAGGAGGGTTGATTTAAAAGATTAAATGATAATTTCATGAGCTAATTCAAACTCTATTTATTTTTTTTCTACATGATACAAGGTATATTATAAATAATCTCCATGTATTTGAACTTATATTCATAATTCATTTAATTATTTGATGTTTTTATAAGGTGATTTGAATATTTTTAGAAGCTGAAATATGGATGAATTATTTGTAGATTATAATTCATCTTTGTTGGGATGATATTTAGTGTAAAATGAAATAATATATGAATGTTATGATTTCAAATGGTATATCTCACCTTCATAAGGTACCATATGTTGGGACCCAATCACCATGGGTATGATTCTTTGGAACACCTAGATTACCTAGGTTATAAGGAATGGTCCCTATGTTTGGTGATAATAACACATTATATGGTATGAAAATAATTTGTATGGTACACTGATCCCAATGAGGACACTTCTCGAGGCACATAACACAACTGATTTTGAATTTTGTAGAATGTCATGAACTCTATTCAAATCATATGTTACATATTCATATGGTATATGGATAATCCCAATGTTCCACACTTAGTTAGATATTATGAAATTTGGTGGAGCCTCTAAAATAGAATATTATAAAGAAAAAAATTCAGAATATAAAATAGTTATTCCTCATTGAATTTAAAAATCATTAATAATTAAAGTGTGTGTGACTCAGACATTGGATTACTAAGAAATTGATTTTAGTGTTATGTTATATCATATGTAATGAAGAGAAATTTTATGATATTTAATGATGAATGAAAATGATGGGATACCTAGAATTGTATGTTTTGAATATCATATCATATTTTTATTTGTCTAAATTATTTTAAAATGATGTAGGAATCATGAATATATGTTAAGGTATGATTCAATATTGAGATTAATAAAAGAATAATGATATGGAAGATGAGAGGATCACTATTATATATATTCTGATTTTTAAATAATAATATTTAAAAATCTATTTCAGTGATCAAAATGATAACTAAATCAAATAGAGACAAGTCTATTCATAAAAATTTATATTATCAACAAATTAATTATTATTTAATCTTATTAAATAAGATATTTGATCTTTAATCTAATAAAAGGAATATCAAGATGATTTTTAATGTAATGACCCGAACATTTATGAATAAAATTCCATTTATTTTAAATGTATTCTGGATATAGAAAACACATGTACTCCATTTGTTTTATTACATCCAATTTGATTTAAATGACAGTTATGTCTAATTACCATTGATAATATAATAATTTAATTGAGGTCACATGACTAGTATAAATATAGGTTTTTAACAAATCATTTTGGCACAAAAAATCGAAGTGATGGCCTTTGTAACACCCCCAACTTTCACGGTACATTTCCCTTTGAATAATGCAATAGCTTTCGATATATGCAACTACGAGTTCTAGCACACCACAACCAATCAAACATTCCATTATGAATAGTAATACACACATTTTGAAATATTATAAATTTTATTTTTCAAAATGGACTACATTTTTTGATTTAGAATATTGAAATTAGATTAGGGTGAATTTTTAGTTTTTCTAAAACATTTAATTTTTGATGAATAGTGAAAAAATGAGTAATTGTTTAAAACCGAATTTTTATTTAAATTATTATTTATTTTAATTAAATTTATATTAAGTCAAAATAGATACATAATACCTATATTAGTTCCATGTTACTCACTAGAGTCATTTTATGATAAGATTATATGTATAAAATTGTATTGATCTTTTTAATGTCTTTAGCCACCTTCTAGGAACATTTGAAAATATGCATAAAACATAATTTTACCACTTCTGTGAGTTAATTTTCAAAAATCTGAGGTACATGGTTGAAATCATTAAGTAAAATGTGGTTCAATAAGATGAAACTGTTTTTTTTGTGAATAGTAACTTTTGATTTTTATTTACCACGGTTAAAATTAAATAGGGTAATTAAAGGAACAAATGATATTATAATTACCCTAACATATGTCCTAATTATAATGGATAAATGTATTTAGACCAAAATCAACATTACAAATAAAACATTATTCTTTTTTATCCACTTGGATTAGATTAGAACATTTATTATATTTTATTTATATAAGAGTTAAAAGTGTTATATTCAAATTTTAATAAATAACCCATTCATTACTATAGGGTTATACAAATGATAAATTAGACTATAAGTATTCATTATAAAGTAAAAATATTTTCTATTTTATGGAATTTTAATTCTAATTTTTAGATATTAAATAATTAAATCTATATATGACAAAATGATGATGGAGTAATTACACTATTAACAAAAGATTAAAATAATTGATATTATAAAAAACCAATTAAATATAAATTGAAACTTTTGATACATTACACGAATTGTGTAGGTTAATATGACATGTTAGGATTTATTAAATATTTTTTTTAAGTTATAAAGTTGTTATGACTTTCACAAAACACAATACCAAATAGTGTCAGAGTTAACATAAATGAGTTTTTAAAACAAATACAATATTATTAAATGATATAATATTCCTAAAAATAAAGGTTTCATCCAAATGACCTAGATAAGGTTATATATTTCAATAATTAACCACTTAGTTTACTTTGGTATTTTTATAGTATTTTAAGTAACAATATGTTATAATAATACATGAATATATGGTAAATGTTAAACTATTTAACTAAGAGTTAAATCTAAAAGATAAGGTTAATATGATGACATAAACCTCTCTAAAACCTATTGTATGAGAGTTTTTCGACCCATCCCCACCATACCCTCTAAATAAATCCTTTTAGAGCCATTATAAACCGAATATTATTTTATAATAAATTAATATTTCAAACTATTCCTAAAGTGACTCTCACCACTCTTATAAAAGGGTACTTCCCCTTCTTTCAAAATAACACATCCAGAGCCATTTGGATCAGCCAAATCCTTCTAAAATATCTTCCCAACTACCCTAAATTATACCTATAGTCCTTAATTTGATCATAAAGCTGAACTAAGTGGCCCTTTTGATCAAATAATAAGGAATAACCCGAAGAAGAGGTAATAATTTGATCTCCTCTTTCAAAGTTCTTTTCTTCTTCCACTTCCTATTTGGTTGTTGTTTCCATACCAAAATATTAACCTCAGTACCTATAAATAATTTTATGTTAATATAAATATGCCACAACTATATTCATTATTCTATCTATCCTATGAATGAAAAAGTCACCATACGTGTGTATGTATAACTTACCGTGTCCACGTCGTGGTGTAGTTTGTCATTCACACTTCATTATATGGATGGGTATAATAATTAGTATAATTTATCTAAATAATAAATATAAAATGTTAATTATTATTTATATATGATATAACATTTAATAACATACTATTTCAACTTCAACAGAATCATATTGTCCCTCTTGTGTACGTACGAATTACTCTCTCCACGAACACGATGAGATTCATTCCCCATCATAAGCATTCAAGAATAATTTTTATTTTATTTTAAAAAAAATGGTTAAATAACATAATATATTTTTTTATATGAATCAAATATATCTTATCCATAACAAAAATGACTTATGTAACAAAACATATAATGGAAAATGAATCAGTCAACACCTGAAATAATGATACTATTGAAATATTATTAACAGAACAATATTAGAAGATCATATATAATATCATATTTATGTATATGTTTATTTTATAGTTTAATAAAAATGATTTAATTATTATACATGAGGTTAAT
Source organism: Viscum album (assembly GCA_963277665.1). Lineage (NCBI taxonomy): Eukaryota > Viridiplantae > Streptophyta > Magnoliopsida > Santalales > Viscaceae > Viscum > Viscum album. The sequence goes on from OY728146.1 coordinate 321,984,979, forward strand.
GTACCCTCTACCATGGAAAATTATAAGGTAACAGTTCATTTTACAATCTTTTTATTTATCTGAGATAGTTTATACGTAAGTATCTGCTGGGACTTCATTATCATCCACATCCATGGTTCTTAAAAATGTACTTCACCTTTTTTTACTATTTATTATAATATGGGTTAAATTCATTTATACCCTTGATTGAATTTTTATAAAATGTTTTTAAACTAATCTTTTCATTGTTTTCCAAACAAGGTACGTTATGACAATTTCGATGAAGTTAGGTAATAATATTTTTTTTAACTTATATGGAGACTGTGGATATTTTATGCCTCTATAAAACCTTCAAAGAATCCATTACAATCTTATAATAATATTTTCAAAATAAATTTTTCTTTTATAATTATGTGACTTATAAATGATTTCAATATAGAAATATATATTTCTCTCAAATAGTTTTCATTTCATCTATGTCAATGTCCATTGATGGATTTTACACTTGTTTGAAGTTGATTTGTTATGATAAAATCTTCCATTTTGTATTGAAGGTTTTGTGATATGTCTAAATGTGGATGTGTTATTTTTATACTATTCAGGGTTTATTGTTTTAGTATTAACATTCCATATGCTAGTTTTAATACGAATGTTTATGTTATATTTCAACCTTTTTATAAGTGGAATTCATTGGACTTAGTAGGTGATGGGTGGATCCCGCTATAGCCTATCAATGCATTGATAGGTCTCATGAGACAATCTAGTGTCTTGGAACAAGGCCTTGAAAAAAACTTATTTGTAGTCTTTTCACGAGGCCTTGACTTTGTGGTTACGGTGTCTGGCATTATGCATTCCATCATTATTAAATTGGTTAATGATATTACGTGTGATTATTTGACTAGAAGAATATCCATGTGAATAATTAAATGGAATTAATTGATTTATGTTTCCCATATTATGCTAAATTTTATGTTTAAAAGGCTTTTGTTTTATCCTTATACATTTCATTAAATGTTTACGCTTATTTATGAAAGTTCCTTCTATATTGTTATCCTTACTGAGCATCTGAGATCACCGCTTTCTAGGTTATATTTTTTTAGAGGATTCAATGAAGTATATTATGACTGACTTGTAGGGATAAGATAAGGGATATGAGTGTGTTCAAAGGATACAAAACATTGTTTTCTTTTTATTTCATAATATAATGAAAAACGTATATATATACCCAATTCTTCGATAGATACTAAACTAATCGGTCTTTCGAGTCAAGATATCTTGTGATAATGGAAATGTTATGTAATAATTCACCAACTCTAGGTAACTAGGGTAATGAAATTATAGTTGGAATCATATAAAGTTTAATACAAACCTTGGAAACTAGATTTAGAAAAACTATGACTTTATAAGATTACCCTAAGATAAACATTAAAGATTAGTATGGAAAAACATCATAGAATTTTGGTAGTGTAAAGATTTTGTCAGTTTCCAAGAAATACATCCATTTTTGGATATGAGCATGTTGACATGGCTCTGGCACATATGTACCTAGGGTTGAAAACTCTGACAAGGAGTTTTGGGCCTGAATCGAGGTATCTTGGTTCAAGGAAACAAGACTTGATGTACTCCTGGTAATGACAGTCATGTGGGATATGCTTATGATAATTCACATTTTATGTACAAACCATTATTAGGATTTATTTGTAAATACCTACTCAAAGAAAAAAAAATTATGATTATGGATTTTATGTAAAAATTGTTCATTTTATGTTAGTTATTTTACTAGTTTGGGATTAGGTATTTCAATTTATAATCTAATCTACTGTATGCTATTGTTTTGAAATGGAACCTATTTGAAGTAATTTAAACTGTATAAATTCACATAATAGATGCAGAGATTTCCCTCCAACTCAAGAAAATTATAGTGGATCTGGTGATGCACCCAATTCTGAATAACTTATTACCATATTGGGACAACTCACTCTAGTTATGAATAATTACATTACACGTATGGAGCACCCTGATCCACAACACGGGGGATCAATTTAAGACCACTTTATGAGGTAAAAACCATCAAAATTCAATGGGAATACAAATTATTTTGTATCTGAGCAATGGATAATTTCCTTAGAAAAAATATTTAATGCTTTGGGTAGAAGTGAAAGGGAAAAAGTTTTAATGGTAGCTTATCACCTCATAGAAGATGCAGATCAATGTTGGTTATTAATTTAAAATGCAAAGAAGGATGAATAAGTATCAAATATGTAATGGAGGGATTTTAAAGAGATTTTCATAGAAAAATACTTTCAACATGACCATCGAGCGGATATGGGAGGACAATTTTTGAGTCTGAGGAAAAAGGAGGATGAGAATGTCGCAAGGTATGAGGCCATCTTTATAAGGTTAGAATGGAATGCAACAGATTATATATGTAACCCAAGGAGTAAAATTGATCAATTATTTAATGGGTTAAAACCATTTCTCCATCGACCATTAGTGTCACAAACATTCTCATCATGTGAATATATATTCTCATGTGCTATCAATACTGAAAATGAATTCTATAAGTCTTACAAATTTAAAGAAAAGAAAGAGAGGAAGAGAAAAAATGAACATTATGGAAATGGAAATAAGGGGAAGAATGGAAAAGATGAATTTCCATCCTACAGAAAATGCGGGAAGAAACACCCAAGTACATTACTTAAGGTAATGGGAGTCTGTTACAATTGTGGTTAAAAAGGCCACCAAACTCGTGATTGTAAGGGAAGGAAAGAGGTTATAAATGATGAATTCTAAAATTGTAAAGAAATGGGGAATTATGCAAATGAATATCCTATACACCAAGGAAACTTACCTCAGAAAAGGCCAAGGGAGAAATACCAATCTTATGTGTTCATTGATGCTAAGGTTAAATCTCCGAATAATGTGGTGGTAGGTAATTTAATGGTTTCCTCAAATTTATCCAATGTGTTATTTGATTTTGGATCACTACATTGTCTCATATCATCCCAATTTTCCAAGAAAATTAGATATTTCCCATTTGATTTAACAAAGAATTTGTAAGTCAAAACCCCTAAGGGAATTATCATTGTAATAATGTTTTGTGAATCAGTTTCCATTAAAAAATATAAATGTGCTTTATTTGTTGATATCATCATCTTACTCATGATGGAATTTGATATAATACTTGGAATGGATTGTATTTTGGACCATGATGAGAATATTTATTGTAAGAAGAAGTAGTTTACAATTTATGATGATGATATGGAATACCTTATCATTAGATCAAAAACATCACCACTTGATTCTTATCTAGACGCACCCCCAGTATCTCTATTGGATTCAATTATTGGGGAGGAAGAGAGTGAAATAACTATGGGTGAGGAAAGGAATTTTTAAATAGAGGACTTACCTATTGTTAAAGAATATATTGATGTTTTTTTCAAAGTATTTACCTAGACATCCTCCAGAAAGAAAAATTGAGCTTTCTACTGATTTAATTCCTGGTTCAATGCCCATATTGAATACCCCCTACAGAATGGACCATGAGGAATTAGTATAACTAAAAAAATACTTGAGGAATTGAGTAATATTGTATTTATTATCCCTTGTGTTTCTATAGGGGCGCCCCTATTATTTTTGTTATGATGAAAGATAAATCTATGAGGTTGTACATTGACTACAAGGAGATCAATGCAATAACAATACCGAACAATTATCCTCTACCTAGCATAGATGATTATTAGATAAAATTCATGGAGCTCAAAATTTGTCAGTGATTGACCATCCATATGGATATCATCAGTTGTGTGTGAATAATGAAGACATTCCAAAAACAATATTTCGAACCAGGTACATGCATTACGAGTTTACATTAATACCTTTCTAACTGACTAATTCACCTAGTGTTTTCATGGATCAAATAAAAAGAGTTTTTAAGTAATACCATGATGACTTTGTAGTGGTATTTATTGATGATATATTGGTTTACTTAAAAAGATATGGAGATCATGAAATTTAATTATGCACTATTCTAAAGACACTTAGAAGAAATGAATTATATTGGAAGTTTAACAAGTTTATATTTTGGCTTCAGGAGATTTATTTTCATTTCCATATCGTCTATAAGGATAGATTCTATGTTAATCCTTATAAAACAAGAGCAATACAAGAATGGCTAGCACCGATGAGTATAACTGAGGTATGCAATTTTATTGGTTTAGAAGGTTATTATGAGAATTTTGTCCAAAAATTCTCCTGATTGGCTACACCATTAACCAAGCTCAAATGTAAAGGGGTTAATTTTTTTAGAAAAAAATAGTGTGAACATTGTTTTGAATAAATGGAGAGAACATTATTCAATTCTCTTATCTTGAATCTACAATTGGGGAATGATGGGTTTACTATTTATAGTGATGCTCCAAAGAAAGGATTTGGTTGTATCCTTATGAAGAATGATAGAGTTATTGAATATGTATCATAATAACTAAAAATTAATGATCAAAACTATCCCACTCATGATCTTGAGTTATGAGTTGTGATCTTTTCTTGGATGATATGTAGACACTATCTCTATAGTGAAAATGTTAGATATATATAGATTACAAGAGTTTGAAGTATATTTTTTCACAGAAAGAACTCAACATGAAGCAAAGGTGATGGCTTGAACTAATCAAGGATTATGATTTCATTATACAATATCTATCGGGGATGGAAAATAAGGTGGTAGATGCTTTTAAGAGAAAGTATCATGGTGTTTTGAACAAGATGAGAGTTAAAAGGGATCCAATGTTCATGGATCTAGTAAAGATGGATATGGGAATAATCATGGAATGTGAAACATCAATACCTTTTAAAAAGTTTTCCAAACCATCTATACTAGAAAGGATATTAATTTCTCATACTGATTATGATGGGTTTCAAAAGAAAATTAAATATGTGGAAGATGGGAGATTGATTGAATTCATATATGAAGATGGAATTTGGAATTTTGGGAAGAGACATTATATTCCTGATATACCTGATCTAAAAAGGGAATTGTTGGATGATGCTCATAACTCAAATTTCTCTACACACCCTGGTATCATTGAGATTTATATATATGTGAAGGAACATTTTGGGTGGGACATCATGAAAAGGGAGATTGCAGATTATGTGTTAAGATGTATGGTTTTTCAATAGGTTAAGGCTGGAAGACGACACCCTAGAGTAGTCATGAAACCTCTTACCATACATGATTGAAATGTGATGTTATTATGATGGACTTTTCATGTGGCTACCAAAGACTCCTCAAAGAAATGATGAAATATGGGTCATCATTGATCATCATACCATGTCAAAACATTTTCTTTCTATAATGGAGGATTTACCACTTGATCGTTTAGCAAGATTATATACTAATGAAGTTGTAAAACTTCATGGAGTACCCCTATTGACTGTTTTATATTGTGACCCCCATTTTACATCATGATTCTACAAAAGTATTTGGAAGGCCATGGATAATGAACTTCATTTAAGCACTGCCAATAACCCTCAAACTAATGGACAATCAGAATGGACTATTCAAACATTAGAAGAAATGTTGATATCTTGCTCATTTGACTTTCAAGGTATTTGGGACCAATGTTTACCTCTGGTAGAAATTTTCAATAAAAATAGACTCCATTCAAGTATTTAAATGGCACCATATGAAGCGTTATATGGAAAGAGATATCGAACACCAACTTGTTGGGATGATGTTGGTGAAAGAAAACTCATAGGCCCAGAAGATGTTGAGGAAACAATGGAAAAGGTAAAGATTATCAAAACCCACAATAAATCATCTAAAAGTAGGAAAAATATATATTCTGATAAACAAAAGAAGGATTTGGAATTTAAAGTAGGTGATCATGTTTTCATGAAGGTATCTCTATGGAAGGGAGTTATACAATTCTGTAAGATGGGTAAATTATGTCCCAAGTATATCTGACCTTTAGAAATTCTAGAATGAACTAGAGTTGTATCTTACTGTTTAGAAATTCCTCCAAGTCTCACCAAATTCATTATGTGTTGCACATATCACTATTGAGAAAATACATGCCAGACCCAACACATTTACTAACCTATGATAAAATTGAACAGGAACCCAATCTTTCATATTCTGAAGAGCCTGTAAAGATTCTGGATACATGAGAACAAGTAAAGAGAAATCGGACAACTCGTCTGGTAAAATTTGTACTGAGAAACCATAATATAGAAGATGCAACGTGGAAACCCGATGAACATATAATGAAGAACCACTTGAATATTTTTATGCAGTAGTATTCTAGAAATTTAGAGGATGAAATTATTTGAAGGAGTTAATAATGTAACATCCCAAGCTTCCATGGTACGTTTCTCTTTGAAGAATGCAATAGCTTGTGATATATGCAACTTCGAGTTCTAGGACACTAAAACTAATCAAACTATCCACTATGAATAGTAATACGCACTTTTTTAAATATTATTAATTTTAATTTTCAAAATGGACTTCATTTTTGTATTCAGAATATCAAAATTAGCCTAAGGGTGAATTTTTTGTATTCTTCAGAAAGCATTAAATTTTGATGAATAGTGAAAAACACTGCATTATTGTTTAAAACCATATTTTTATTTAAATAATTATTTATTTTATATAAACTTATTTTATGTCAAATTAGATACATAAAACCTATATTAGTTTGATTTCATTCATTGGATTCAATTTATAATAATATTAGCTGTATAAAATGTTATTGAACTTTTTAACGTCTTTTACCCACCATCTCAACAAAATTGTAAATTTTTATAAAATGTAATTTTACCATTTCTGTTAATTGAATTTCCAAAATCCAAGAGACACAGTTGAAATTAGTAAGTAAAATGTGGTTCAATAAAATTAACATAATTTCTTGTGAATAGTAACTTTTTAATTATATTTTCCGTGGTTAAAAGTAAATATGGTAATTAAATGTAAACATTATATTGTAATTACCCAAACACGTGTCTTAATTCTATTGGATAATATGTATTTAGACCAAAATATACCTTATATATAAAAAATGATCCTTTTTGATCAACTTGAATTAGATTCAGACATTTATTATATATTTTTTAACGAATAGTTAAAAGTGTTATATTCAAATTTTAGTAAATAAACCATTTTTTAATATAGGGTTATAAATAAGATAAATTAGACTATAAATATTCATTAGAAAGATAAAAATATTTCCTATATCAAGGTATTTTATTTATAATTTTTAAACATTAAATAATTAAATTTATATATGACACAATGATGATGCGGTAATTACCCTATTAACAAAAGATTAAAAAAAATTGATATTATAAATATCCCATAAAATGTAAATCGAGACTTTTGATGTATTACAAGAAATTTCTAGGTTAACTTGACTTTTTTAGGTTTATTAAATAATTTCTTTTTTAAGTGATAATGTAGTTATGACTTTCACAAATACCAAATACCAAATACTGTCTAAATTGACATAATTGAGTTTTTAAAACAAATAAAATATTATTAAAGGATATAATATTCCTAAAAATCATAGTTTTGGAAAAAGGACATAGATAAGGTTAGATATGTAAATAATGAACCACTTGGGGATCTCTTATATTTTTATAGTATGTTTATTAACCATTTATTATAATAATACAAAAATTCATGGTAGAAGATATACTATTTAACTAAGAGTTAAATCTAAATGATAAGTTTAATATGGTGAACTAAACCTATCTAAAGCTAAATTTTTTGAGATTTTTTCCACCCATAACCATTCTATACTAGAAATAAATCCTTTTGGTTCAATTATAAACCGAATATGGTTGTAAAATAAATTATTATTTCAAGCTTTTCCTAAAGTGACCCTCACCTCTCTTATAAAATAGTACATCACCATCTCTCAAAATCGTACCTAAAAAGTTATTTGGCTCAGCCAAACCATGCTAAAATATCTTCCAAATACCCTAACTTAAACCTATAAGCCATAATTTGATCATAATGATGACTTAAGGTGCCCTTTGATCAAATCAAAAAAAAAAGAACCCAAAGAAGAGGTAATAATTTTATCACCTCTTTCAGAGTTCTTTTCTTCTTCCAATTCCTCTTTATTTTTTATTTCCATACCAAAATAATAATTATGGTACCTTATACATACTATGATGTTATTATAAATATGGTAAAACCATATTCATTATTACATCCATCCTATAAATGAAAAAGTCACCGTATGTGCGTATGTATGGCTTACGGTCTCCACGTCGTGATGTTGTTTTTTATTCGACAATTCATTATTTTGATGGGTATAATAACAAGTATAATTGATTTAAATAATAAATATAACATGCTAATGATTATGTATATATGATATACCTTCCAATTACATAAGATTTCACCATCAATAGAATGGTATTGTCGCGCGTGCGTATGTACAAATTACCGTCTTCACGAATGCAATGAGATTCATTCCCCTTCGTAACGATTAATGAATAATATTAATTTTATTAATAAAAATAATGTTTTTAGAACTTAATATCATTATTGATAAGAATAAAATAAAATATATCCAGAAAAAACATGACTTATGTAATAAAACATATAATGGAAAATTAATCAGTTAACACCCGAAGCAATGACACTACTGAAATATTTTAACAAAACAATATTAGAAGATCATATATAATATCATATTTTTGTGCATGGTTCTTGTATAATTTAATAAAAATAAACTAGGTTAAAATATTCACAACCAAGAAAAATTAAATGTTATGTGTTAAACTTACAATCTTTTTATTTATCTAAGTTGTTTATATGTAAATATCTACTAGGACATCTTAATCACCCACATCCACATTTCATAAAAATGTATTTCAAATTTTTTTTACTATTTCATGTAATATGGGTTAAAGTAAATTATTCCATTATTTAAATTTTTTTAAAATTCTTGAAAAGAATATTTCTGTCATTTTTCAAACAATGTACTTTATTATATTTTCTACGAATTAAGGTAAGAATGTTTTTTAACTTATACGGCGGGTGCAACTATTTTCCACCGTTATAACACCTTTGAATTTTACCATAAAATATTATAAAAATATATTCAAAATAAATGTTTTATATTATTATTAGGTGTATTTTAAATGATTTCAAAATTGAAAAATATATTTCTCTCAAATAGTTTTGATTTCATCTATGTCAACATCCTTTGATGGATTTTAAACTTATTCGAAGTTGATTTATTATGATACAATCTTCCATATTGTGTTGAAGGTTTTGAGATATGTTTTAATGACGATTTGTTATTTTTATACCATTCATGGTTTATGGTTAATGTATTAAAATTTTTATGGGAGTTTTAATATGAATGTTTATGTTATGTATCAACCTTTTCATATGAGAAATTATTTGGACATAGTAAGTGATGGGTGGAGCCCGATATAGCTCCTCAATGCATGGTATGTCTCATTATAAAAACTACTGTCTTGGAACAATGCCTTGAAAAAGTATTTTTTGCATTATTGGCACGCGACCTTGACTATGTGGTTATGATGTATGGAATTATGCATTCCATCATTATCAAATTGACTATTGATATTACATGTGATTATTCGACTAGTAAAATATCCATACGAATAAGTAAATGGAATTATTTGATTTAAGTTTGCAATATTATACTATAGTTTATTTTTAAAAGGCATATGTTTTAGTCCAATTAATTTCCTTAAATGTTTGTGATTATTTAGAAATTTACCCTTTATATTTTTATCTTTACTGAGCATCTGAGCTCACCCATTTCTGTGTTTTATTTTTCCTAGGATGAGAATAAGTATATTATGATTGAATTTCTAGGATAATTAAAGGAATATAAGTGTGCTCAAATGAGACAAAAAGTTGTTGTTTTTCATTTCATAATGTAATTTTAAACTAATGTATGTATCTAGTATTTCCAAAGCTACTAAACTAATTGTTCTTTTTAGACATGATGTCTTGTGATCATTCCAATCTCAGGTAATAATGCACCGATTATCGGTAACTAGGGTTGGGGTGTTACAACCACCACTTGTAGTATTATACCATAGGAAGCCAATTTATCAGAGCTTCCAAGAGATATATCATTTATGGGATTCTCCATAGACCAAGACTATGTAGAGATCTAAAAACATAAGAATGAGAAAAATAGTTTAAGAGAGATGTTCTCATTCATTAAGATCATAGTCAAAACCAAGTTCACCGAATGACACCATGAAAGCCTCATCATCACACACCGTACTCTTAAGATGTATTTTGGTCTAATAAAGGGTTATGTAACAAGATGATAACAATATGATTTTGTGAATTTTTTATATAATAATGAATATACTTTTATTCTATTATTCTTACATTGTAAATTATTTTTAAAGCCCAAATAGTTTTTTGGTAAATATTAAAATCCATTTAAAAATTCTATAATGATGAATTAATGTATTTTTTTAATTAAATAGTATTTTTATAAAATATTATTATTTAATATAATTTATTAAATATAAATAATTTTATAAATTTTATTAAGTCAAATTTAATTTTTATTAATTTTTTAAAACTGCTTTTTCCAAAACCCGTCAATTTTCAATAAATATCGTTTTTTATTTTATAATTAAAAATTAAAATATTTAGACCATTATTTAGATAAAATTAATATTATTTTTTAATTAAGATGTTGAAATTATCAAACGGTGATTTTGTTTCATAATTTGTTGAGACAATCAATTTTTTCTGTAAAAATTAAATACCTTATAAATTTATAATGTGTTTTATGACATCATAATGATGAAATAGTGATGTAACAAAATAATAAAAAAGATAAATTCGACCAAATATTTATTTTCCGTTAAAATAATATAATTTTAGTATTATTTGATTTATTTTTTAATGCCTTAGTGAATCCTCCAAGACATATAAAATATTTTAAAATTTTAAAATCAATTTCCCGGAAAGTGTGACTCTCCTCCATATAAGAATGGGAAATATTTTAATATATTCAACCCTTATCCTTATAAAATAATTTATACCACCACTTTTTTCTAGAAACCATCGTCAAAAACCATGGGATGGTTTGTAGTTTTGAATATATTAGTGTGTAGTGTCTAAAACCAAAATAATAATAAATTCCCCCAGCTATCCAATATAATCCCACCGAAGAACCCACTACATTTCACTCAAGATAATTAAAACTTGACCAACCTCTTCCAATAATCCCAAGGCACCCCAAACTCCCAATAATCCACTCTCAAGCCTTTTGAGTCACACATCCATGTAAGTGATCTCCCCCTCTCCTTTTTCTTCAAGAACCTCTTTTATGTCATGACTTTCAACATCCATTTTCACGATTTGGGATATGTTCTTACATTCCCACTAAATTTTCATCAGAATTATGCATTATTGGATCTTAATTTGATTCCCATTATTCCCCTTATGATCCTTTACACCCACCTGTTACTATGCCGAAATTCCATATGGTATTTCTCCCTTCTCATTTCTATTCAAGCATTTATTTTATGTTATACTTCTAAATTATACTTAATATGTTGTGATATTATGATCCATGATCCCATTAAATTCCATCCCATGTATAAATAATGATATACCCTTTTCTCTATCATCAACCAATTTTATGAATTTTTATGTGACGTCGTTTTGCTTTTGAAATTGCATCGTAATTTTCCAAACCAAAATCAATGTGTAGTGAATACCATACCCATTATTCTATCAAGGTTATTCACCTTTATGATCATATAATTATTTATTTAATACATACGAGTATACATTCCACATTCCACAATCATGGATAAAATGTTGGTGTTGAATGAATGCATTTTATATGATCTATGTGGGACACAAAAGCATGAGATTGTAATGATTTTGAAGGGTGTTCCCTGATATTGCTTCAATGCATTATGTAATGTTTAGTATCAAGATAAATAATGTTGGGATAGGGGTTTACCTGCTTCCTTTATAAGACTTTTTTCCACCATGTTGGGACAATGTTTTACCATATTTCTTTATGTTAATGATGGAATGTTTAAAGTTGTTTCCATATTTACATGTTATGATAATTTTTTTATATCATGCCTTTATGTTATTGTTTCTATTATGATACATTTATATGATTATTTCATTACATTTATTATATTCTTCATGTTATTCCTTTTTTACTCCCTTATTGATCTTTATAGCTCACCCTTTTCTCATGTATGTCCTCAGTATTTTCAATGGAGTGTTATGTATGAAGGAATATTATGGTCACGTAAAAGAATTTTTCAATAAAGATATTTTATTTCATGTTTTATTTTGTTATATAATGATTCTAATATAGAAAGAAGCTATACCAATTGATTTTATAGGTGGTATTAAGTTCAAGATTATGTAATAAATCATGTTTAAATATGAAATAAAGTGTTGGGTTATTAGAGTTGGTATCAGAGGGAGGTTTAGTTATTTTTAGGATTATGATTAGAAAATAATGGTAAATGTATTGGGTATAATACTATGTATAAGAAAAGAATCCCAAAATTTTAGTTAATATATATTAAGTATTTTATCAATAAAATGCATCTCTCTCTCGATATGAATAATTATAGGTGGCTCTGGCACTAATTTTTCTAGGGGTAAAACCTGAAAACACCGCTTGGAGCAAGACTTGAATGGGAACTGGTGCACAAAAATTGGCCATGCTGCACTCTTGGTCTGAAACTCTTGGAGTATATGCTTTGGTAAATTAAAAAGGTTAGTATGACCCATTATAAAGGGAAAAAAACTCCCCTATGAATATATGTTAGGAAGTAGATTATGGATAACTTATATCGAAGCATAGAAACTTATAAGTTAGGGATATAAATGTAATTTATAAGTTATTCCTTTTTGTCATTGGATTCCACTTTATGATTTTAATAGTATAAAAATATATTCCTTAATATTATTTTGGATGATGTAAATGAGTATAACTAGAATAGAAAAGGGAAAGGTTGGATTATCATTCATATTTATACATGTTATTTTATATACCGAAAGTGTAGTATAACAATACAAAAACCACAAAAATGAATGGTAGTAGAGATGGAGGTGAAAATAGAAAATGGGGAAATTATTTCATCCCATGAATATAACTCCTCCCTATAACCATTTTCATTTTGAACTTTCTAGTGAACATTGTTATACTTCCCTTGGTGGAATTCTATGAAATTCTTGTCATGGATTGGATTTCCCAATATAGTGCCAACTTTAATTACCACGGGAGGGAAATCACTCTCTATACAATGAATGGACCCCCAAATATATACAAGTGGAAATAGGTGGATGAATCTCTTTTGCACCATTATCCCAAGAATGGATATTATTTCCCTATGAGTATGCATTTCATTCATAGATGATTGAGTCTAAGGAATGAACCTTCCTCAAAGTCATGTCTGTTATAATGGAATTCATTTATGTGTTCCTCAAGGGATTTTATGGTCTTCCTCCTAGAAGAGATTTTGAAATTTAGATTGATCTTATACCTATGACATTTCCAATATCCAAGACTCGATATAGAATGACATTTGTGGAGCTTTAGGATCTAAAGAAACAAATATTAGAGAATCTAGACAAAGGGTTTATATTCCCACGTTCTTTACCAGGGGGTGAACCATTCCTCTTCATCAAGAATAATGATTGATCACTGCTCTATTGCATTGACTATCGTGAGCTAAAAAATCATGATGAAGAACAAGTTTACTTTTCCAAAAATTGATGACTATTTTTATCAATTATGTTAAGAACAATACTTATCCAAGGTAGATCTATGGTAGAGATATTACTATGTATGTTTGAAGAGGTAGGATATCCCCAAGACATCTTTTCATATGAGATAATGGCATTATGAGTAAATAGTGATTCCATTTGGACTCACTAATTCACCTGAAATCTTTATGGACTTGATTAATAAAGACTTAGAGATTACCTTGAGAAATTTATTATAGTCTTTATATATGATATTCTAATGTACTCTAAAACCATTTAGGAGAATGGGGAGAATATGATAACTATGATAGAGACCTTGTGAAAGGATAATCTCCATGAAAAGTATAGAAAGTGTGAGCTATGGTTGAAGGAAGTATTAATCATGGGTCATATAATCACAATACATGGGATATTTGTGGATCCTTCTAAAACAAAAGAAATTTACAGATCATCTAGGCCTTCATCTGTTATGGATATCCTTAGCTTCTTAGGGTTATCTCGATATTATCGTCCATTGGTGAGAAATTTATCATGATTTTCAAATACTCTTACAAAGATAACTTCGAAGGGAGTCATGTTTTTGGGAATGATGGATATGAATAAATCATCAAGGTGTTTAAAAAGAGGCTTATCACAACCCTTGTGCTCACACTACTCACAATTGGGGAGCTTTTTGTAATCTTTAGTTACACTTTGATGAAGGTATTGGGATTTGTGTTGGTTCATAATGAAAAATCCAATACCTATAACTCAAGGGAGTTGAAAATTTATGAGAAAAACTGTAGAGACCCGAAGCCTGACGTACATAGACATTAAATTACTTTTGCGGAATACTTAGTACATAACAAAAAAATACACACACAAGGATCGTAATAGTTTAGTGTCTTTGGAAACTCGGAACGTAATCTTCTAATCGTGGTGAAAGATCTCCAATATCTCCCATAAAGATCTTCCCTTTTTTTACCTAAAACTTTTCATTATATCCTGGGGAAAAGAAAACATAAAAGGGTGAGCTCAAATTCTCAGTAAGGGTAAACAAAAGAAATATAAATCTCATCGTATACACAAGCACATAACTTTTGGAAATCTTAACCTGCAAAAGAGATCATAATTTCATAACATGGGATAAATCATGGCAGTGAAATGTAATCACAATAATCATAACTTAAAACATGAAACTTGTTGTCATACACACATAATCATAGAGGATCATTTCTTGTTAGTCAAGACACATTGCCAAGACTATCTTAGTGGACAAAGTCCCTTTCTGAATCGAGTAACCCTCGTTTCAGTCCTGTTTCACTGAACCGGTATAACCTACCGTTCCAGCCATGTCTATCTCATGAGATATAAAATCTTTACCCAATGCATTGGAGGGAGGTATAGGTCCCACCCATCTTATAATGAATCCTTTCTTATGTGTGCCACATAATCATAAATCATACATCATCGCATAACACATGTAACAAAAATGGGATTTTTGAAACATCATGACATCATAAAACAAATCATATAAGGTAAATGACATCATAAAAATAATTTCCTCAAAACATAATCAAATAAATGTAATAATAGGGATAAAAACAGAACCCTATATTATCTTAGATGAAAAATAATTTTGATAAAACATTTGAACTCCATTCTTGAGGAAAATATCCTTTCTACTTCAAAAACACTTTTCTTTTCTTAACATGTCATACAATTATAAACTAAAAGAAGTTGATTAAAAATAAACTTGAAAACTTATAAAGGAATATTCTTGGAAATAATGTTTTAAAAATCCATTCTTTCCGTATAAGTTAAAAAAAACATTCTTCGTACTTTTGTCGGAAAAGTCAAAAAGTACCTCATACGAAAAACGACAAAAGATTCCTTTCATACATATTACTAAAACCTCACCGAAGGGTAAAAATGGATTTAAAAAATTGTAGGTGGGTGGAAATAATATTACATATTGATGAAACATGGATGTGGACGATAAAATACACCCCAGTAAATACTTACGAATAAACAATCTCGGATAAAAATGAGATTGTGATATTTCTCTTACCTTAGGTCCGACTTGCTTTGTGAGTGTCCGAACCTCCTGTATAATGATTTAAATAATGTCATTGCCTTATTACAGAATCATATTCATTGTTATGATATCATATATGGTTCACTTATGACATTATATTACCCGTTCTTTTGTAAATTCCATGTTAAAGAAGCGTTTTGGGTAAAATCGTTTCATTTATCATAGGTTTTTTGACTTGTTGTTCTTGACATTATTATTACTTATATCATGATTTACTTACTTACAGAATATAAAATATGATTTATATATCATATATATTCAGTATATATATATAATAGATAGATAAATGAAATGAAAAACACCGTTCATGGAGACGGTAGTCCGTACGTACGCATGAACGCTGTTTTCCTTTCCTTATTGTCTTGAATGGAAGTAAGTAGATGACATACATATATATATATATACATAAATCCAGTAGCTTTATAATTTCATATATTTCATTATTATTTCTTATATATACATTATAAATATTCTTAAATGGTTAACATGGAGAATGAATCTCATCTCGTCGTGGAGACGGTAGTCCGTACGTACGCACGAGCGATGATATCATTTCCATAAATATTGAATTGAATTGGAGTGGATTATAAAATATATCATAATCAATATGATGTTTTAATAACTATGTATAGTTATTCTTTACACCATTATACCCATCCATGTAAGGTGGTGGTGGAAAATAGATTACACCACGGCGTGGAGACAGTATTCCGTACGTACGCACGAGCGGTGATTTCTTTTTCCGTAGGATGGATAGATGGGGAAATAGGGTTGTTTCATACTTATAATAACATATCAGTATATGAGTGATACTGATGTTATTACTTAATAATGAAACAACCTAAGAAGAATAAGTGGAAGAAGAAATAAAGATGAAAGAATTGGTAACGGTAATTACCTCTTCTTTGAAGCGCCTCTTTGAGACCTCCTATTAGGGCACTAAAATTGGTCTTTGAAGAAGACCAGAACCTCTATGATGTTTCTAGGGAAGTGGAGAAGATATTTTGGCAGGGGTTGGCCGAGCTTGAGTGCTCAAAGTGGTGTGAGGAGGAGAGGGAGGAGGTGTCCTTTTATAAGGGAGGAGAGGGGCACCTTAGGAATACCTCAAAATATTATTTTATATTAATGTCAAAATCGGTTTATAATGGTTCCAAAGGGTCTTATTTCGAATCTAAAGTGGGGATGGGTCTAAATACTATCAACCAACAGGATTTAGACAAGTTTAGGGTATTATTTTAACCTTATCAATTAGATTTAACTCTAAGTTAAATAATTTAACTTTTATCGTGTCTTTTTGTTTTCTTTCACTATATGGTTAATAAACTTACTATAACATGCCAAAAGAACCCCAAATTGTATATTATTAATACATATATCCTTATATATGTCCTTTTTCCGAACCGTAGATTTTTAGGAATAAAATGACAATTAATAATATAATATTTGATTTAAAAACTATTTTGTGTCAATTTTGCAACTATTTGATATATGATTTTTTTGAAAGTTATAACAGAAATATATGTTCGAACCAAATTGATTAAATCAACACTAATATATCATAGTAACCTAGAAAATTAGTGTAATTCATAAAAAGTCTCAAATTACATTCATTTGAGCATTTATAACATCAATTATGTTAATATTTCCGTAAAAGGGTAATTATTGCATCATCGTTGTGTCATAAATAAATTAATTTATTTAAGGTATAAAAATTATAAATAAAATATCATTATGTAGGAAATCTGTTTATCTTTCTAATGAATATTTATAGTCGAATTTATCGTATGTATAACCCCATATTAAAAATGATTTACTTATTAAACTTTGATTTTAACTATTTTAACCCTTCTTTAAATAAATTAATAATAAATGTCCTAATCTAACCCAAGTGGGCCTAAATGGTCATATTTTATTCCTAAGTTTGTTTTTGGTCGAATTACACTTGTCCAATAGAATTAGTACATGTGTTAGGGTAATATTAATATCATATTTACCCTTAGTTACCCTATTTACTATTAACCGTGGTAAATAAAAGTAAAAAGTTACTATTCAGCAAAAATTATTTTCATCTCATTGAACCACATTTTACTTACAGACATCAACCGTGTCTCTCGGATTTTTGAAATTCCATTCACAAAAGCGGTAAAATTAAGTTTTATGAAAAATTCAGTTTTTAACTACCACTTAGTAGTTTCACTATTCATCAAAAATTGATGTTTTTCAGAAAAATGGCAAAATTTCATCCTAAGCTATATTTCATATTCCAAATTCAAAAATGAATTCTATTTTACCAAATTCATAACATATAAGTTGCATTAATTAATTTTATAATTAAATCCCGCTGTTAAAACAAATAGCGTGTTTTTAAGAAACAATATCTATCAAAAGATTGACACTTGATTATGTCTGGTTTAAATGTGAAATTACATTGAATGACCAAAATTGTATTAAGTTGTAAAAATATATTCTAAATATACTTTAAAACCACTCAAATTAATAATTTATCACTGTTAATTATTTCGATTAAAAAATTTGTTTTTAATTATAATTTAGTAATTTTCACTATTCATCTGAATATGAAAGTTATCCGAAAAGTACCAAAATTTCACCTTAGGCTAAATTCGATACTCCGAATCCAAAAATGAAATCCATTTTGAGAGCTAAAATTTCTCAAATTTAAAAAGTGTTTATTACTATTCATAACGGCTAGTTTTAATAATATTTTAATAGCATACCGTTGTTTCGTGAAACTGAGTATTGCGTACTACACACGCTATCGAGGAAGGTTGCGATTGCGTGTAATGCAAGGAAAGTCAAAGATGTGTTTTGTGGAAGCTCCTTTTGGTGTAGCGTACAACACAAGACATTAATAAAATTAAAAAGAATATTTTTCATAAAATCTCGGGCTCTTACATTCTACCCCCCTTAAAATGAATTTCGCCCTTGAAATTCGTCGGGGTTATAAATGGTTTACTATTCGATAGTTTATTTAATAGAAACCCACATCGTAAAAAGGAATAACAAAACCAATCTTTAAAAATAAAAGTATGAAACGTAACGGTTACCCAAATAAACTAATCACTGGGTTTCCACATAGGTGAAAATATGGATATGGAAGAGAAATCTAACTATCATGTTCTGATGGAGAGTGGTAGAGAACATGGCTATAGAAAAGCCAGTAATCACAAAGCCATAAATTTGTGACGATCTAAGGTACCATCTGATTCATCAGATATAAGATCACTAGGACAACATTTTTGGTTTTCAAGATCGTTTCCCTAAAGTTAAAGAATTTGAATTAGAATAAATACTTACTTTATGTTGGTACAACCTCACTGTTGTTCGTGCCTTTAACAATTTCCACTTCATCTCTTAAATAAATGAAGTTGAATTTGTTATTCGTGAAGTGTTAGCAGATCATGTGATAGAATGACGGGTCATTCCATCTGTCTCAAAAGGTTAGCAAAATTTATATACATAAGTCGATCTATAGTGAGATTAATCATATATGGTTCCTAAAATGGACTTATACTTTATATATCATACTCCTTAATATAATAAAACTAGTTTCTAATAAACAGGGACTTCTTGTAGGTCAGTGGTAGGCGATAAAGGCCAGTCGCACTTCGGTTGTGGGTTCGATTCCTACAGCCTTGTCCGACGCGATGGGCTGTCGCCCGTCCTGCAGGTTGTCCTTTTTTTTCTAAAACTACATTACTATATCATCCCATCAATAATATCGAAAAAAACTTCTATCCTTAAACAATACTCACTTATGTCCAACATAATCCTTTTCAATCTTTAGGCTTATCCATAATACTGCAGTCCACTCTCATAACATAGTGAAAACGATTACCAGAGATTTAATACCATCGTTGATCCCCATATATCATAAGATATGTTTTGTTGGTCATATTCCAAACATTCAAAGTCCTTAATCATGTATTCTCTTGAATACCTTAGTGAAAACATGAATGCAGTTAAAATTTAACACTTTCCACATACCAAAATCCTCAAAATTCTATATACTCAAACCATGATATCACTTAGTCCTTATATCAATCATGAGCTCATGATTACTGTTAAACATTTCATTTTCTCGTTTTCCCTTCATTATGCGCATATCATCTTATTTCCAAAAAATATCTCAATCACTTTGAATACCACATCAATAAATATTGCAATACTCAATGATACAACATTATTTAGGAATCCCATTACATAAACACTTAATCATTCCACCACATCGTTGTCATATTCAACATTGCCAATAGTGATCGCATGTGACTTCCCTTTGTCCTTTGCCTTCAGTGGTTGCTCATGCTGATCATCACTAACCCTTGGATTAGGGCATTTATTAGAATAATGCCCCATTTCCTTTCACTTGAAGCATTGAAGTGTTGGTGGTCCGTTCTCTGCAGTGTTTTCTTTATTCACATCACTAGAAAACCTTTTTCCATTACTTCGACACTCAACTGCTCGATCACCTTCTTTTCCACACTTAAAACATTTTCTAGTCCCTTTAAGACAATCTCCACCATGCTTCTTTCCACACTTTGTGCATAAGGAAACATTCATCTTCTTTTCACCATTATTCTGAGATTTCTCCTTGAACTCCATCTTTCGTTTCTTGTCAAAACCATGAGATGGATATGTAACACCAACTTCCATTTCTACCTTGATAGCACAACGCACAATTTCTTCATAGCTACTGAAGTCTCTTATAGCTAATGCCCTTCGAAGACTTGGTTTTAAGCCACTGAAAAATCGATCAACTTTACTTTCAGGTTGGATGATAATGCCAGATGCATACCTTGCAAGTCTTGTAAAATTCGCTTCGTATATACCAACAGATTCATCATCCTTTTTCTTTAGTTCAAGAAACTCCTTCTCCATCTTTGTCCGAAGAATACGAGGGAAGTACTTACTGAAAAACAAGTTCTTGAACTCGTCCCATTCCATGGACTCAATTTCATCTCTTTGCCTCGTATTCTTGATAATATTCCACCATTGATCAGCTTCACCTTCCAAACGATATACTGCTAAGATGACTTTATCATGCTCAGAACATTGAAGAACTGAAAATATCTTTTCAGTGGTACTGATCCATTGTTCAGCAACAAGTGGATCATAAGACCCACTGAAAGAAGGTGTACGTTGCCTCATGATGGACACAATAGAATATTGTTCCCTTATCTACTCATTTGGAAGTCCAGAATGATTCATAGCTTGTGTAAGTATAGCAATAAGAATTTTCACTTCATCTCCCATAACATTTGTTTGTTCAGGAGGGCAATCATTGCATTGTCCATTGCATTGATCAACACGGTTCCTTCGGGTTCCAGCCATCGTCTAAAACCCAAAAAGAATAGTGTGAGAGGAAAAAATCATGCTAGGGAAAACAACCTAATAAAGGGGGAGTACCTTCAATATCTAACATCTTAGGTTTAATTCTATGATCGTTAGCGTAATTATAGTACTATAACTTATACTTATACTTAACCTTAGAGACATCCCTAGACACACCTTAGAAATATCTCTAGGGATCTCACTAAAGTTCTCGCATCCTAGTTTCCAAAGGTTGACTAAACCTTTCCTCTGATACCAACTGTAGAGACCCGAAGCCTGACGTACATAGACATTACATTACTTTTGCGGAATACTTAGTACATAACAAAAAAATACACACACAAGGATCGCAATAGTTTAGTGTCTTTGGAAACTCAGAACGTAATCTTCAAATCGTGGTGAAAGATCTCCAATATCTCCCATAAAGATATTCCCTTTTTTTTACCTAAAACCTTTCTTTATATCCTGGGGAAAAGAAAACATAAAAGGGTGAGCTCAAATGCTCAGTAAGGGTAAAAAAAAGAAATATAAATCTCATCGTATACACAAGCACATAACTTTTGGAAATCTTAACCTGCAAAAGAGATCATAATTTCATAACATGGGATAAATCATGGCAGTGAAATGTAATCACAATAATCTTAACTTAAAACATGAAACTTTGTGTCATACACACATAATCATAGAGAATCATTTCTTGTTAGTCAAGACACATTTCCAAGACTATCTTAGTGGACAAAGTCCCTTTCTGAATCGAGTTACCCTCGTTTCAGTCCTGTTTCACTGAACCGGTATAACCTACCGTTCCATCCATGTCTATCTCATGAGATATAAAATCTTTACCCATTGCATTGGAGGGAGATATAGGTCCCACCCATCTTATAATGAATCATTTCTTATGTGTGCCACATAATCATAAATCATACATCATCGCATAACACATGTAACAAAAATGGGATTCTTGAAACATCATGACATCATAAAACAAATCATATAAGGTAAATGACTTCATAAAAATAATTTCCTCAAAACATAATCAAATAAATGTAATAATAGGGATAAAAACAGAACCCTATATTATCTTAGATGGAAAATAATTTTGATAAAACATTTGAACTCCATTCTTGTGGAAAATATCCTTTCTACTTCAAAAACACTTTTCTTTTCTTAACATGTCATACAATTATAAACTAAAAGAAGTTGATTAAAAATAAACTTGAAAACTTATAAAGGAATATTCTTGGAAATAATGTTTTAAAAATCCATTCTTTCTGTATAAGTTAAAAAAAACATTCTTCGTACTTTTGTCGGAAAAGTCAAAAAGTACCTCGTACGAAAAATGACAAAAGATTCCTTTCATACATATTACTAAAAACTCACCGAAGGGTAAAAATGGATTTAAAAAATTGTAGGTGCATGGAAATAATATTACATATTGATGAAACATGGATGTGGATGATAAAATACACCCCAGTAAATACTTACGAATAAACAATCTCGGATAAAAATGAGATTGTGATATTTCCCTTACCTTAGGTCCGACTTGCTTTGTGAGTGTCCGAACCTCCTGTATAATGATTTAAATAATGTCATTGACTTATTACAGAATCATATTCATTGTTATGATATCATATATGGTTTACTTATGACATTATATTACCCGTTCTTTTGTAAATTCCATGTTAAAGAAGCGTTTTGGGTAAAATCGTTTTATTTATCGTAGGTTTTTTGACTTGTTGTTCATGACATTATTATTACTTATATCATAATTTACGTACTTCCAAAATATAAAATATGATTTATATATCATATATATTCAGTATATATATATATAATAGATGGATAAATGAAATGAAAAACACCGTTCATGGAGACGGTAGTCCGTACGTACGCATGAACGCTGTTTTCCTTTCCTTATTGTCTTGAATGGAAGTAAGTAGATGACATACATATATATATATATACATAAATCCAGTAGCTTTATAATGTCATATATTTCATTATTATTTCTTATATATACTTTATAATCATTCTTAAATGGTTAACATGGAGAATGAATCTCATCGCGTCGTGGAGACGGTAGTCCGTACGTACGCACGAGCGATGATATCATTTCAATAAATATTGAATTGGAGTGGAGTGGATTATACAATATATCAGAATAAATATGATGTTGTAATAACTATGTATAGTTATTATTTACACCATTATACCCATCCATGTAAGGTGGTGGTGGAAAAAAGATTACACCACGGCGTGGAGACGGTATTCCGTACGTACGCACGCGCGGTGATTTCTTTTTCCGTAGGATGGATAGATGGGGAAATAGGGTTGTTTCATACTTATAATAAAATATCAGTATATTAGTGATACTGATGTTATTACTTCATAATGAAACAACCTAAGAAGAAGAAGTGGAAGAAGAAATAAAGATGAAAGAATTGGTAACGGTAATTACCTCTTCTTTGAAGCGCCTCTTTGAGACCTCCTCTTAGGGCACTAAAATTGGTCTTTGAGGAAGACCAGAACCTCTATTATGTTTCTAGGGAAGTGGAGAAGAGATTTTGGCAGGGGTTGGCCGAGCTTGAGTGCTCAAATTGGTGTGAGGAGGAGGGGGAGGAGGTGTCCTTTTATAAGGGAGGAGAGGGGCACCATAGGAATACCTCAAAATATTATTTTATATTAATGTCAAAATCGGTTTATAATGGTTCCAAAGGGTCTTATTTCGAAGCTAAAGTAGGGATGGGTCTAAATCCTATCAACCAATAGGATTTAGACAAGTTTAGGGTATTATTTTAACCTTATCAATTAGATTTAACTCTAAGTTAAATAATTTAACTTTTACCATGTCTTTTTGTTTTCTTTCACTATATGGTTAATAAACTTACTATAACATGCCAAAAGAACCCCAAATTGTATATTATTAATACATATATCCTTATCTAAGTCATTTGTCAGAACCTTAGATTTTTAGGAATAAAATAACAATTAATAATATAATATTTTATTTAAAAACTATTTTGTGTCAAATTTGACACTATTTGATATATGATTTTTTTGAAAGTCATAACAGAATTATATGTTCGAACCAAATTTATTACATCAACACTAATATATCATATTAACCTAGAAAATTAGTGGAATTCATAAAAAGTCTCAAATTACATTCATTTGAGCATTTATAACATCAATTATGTTAATATTTCCGTAAAAGGGTAATTATTGCATCATCGTTGTGTCATAAATAAATTAATTTATTTAAGGTCTAAAAATTATAAATAAAATATCATTATGTAGGAAATCTTTTTATCTTTCTAATGAATATTTATAGTCGAATTTATCTTATGTATAACCCCATATTAAAAATTATTTACTTATTAAACTTTGATTTTAACTATTTTAACCCTTCTTTAAATAAATTAATAATAAATGTCCTAATCTAACCCAAGTGGGCCTAAATGGTCATATTTTATTCCTAAGTTTGTTTTTGGTCGAATTAAACTTTTCCAATAGAATTAGTATATGTGTTAGGTAATATTAATATCATATTTACCCTTAGTTACCCTATTTACTATTAACCGTGGTAAATAAAAGTAAAAACTTACTATTCACAAAAAATTATTTTCATCTCATTGAACCACATTTTACATACAGACATCAACCGTGTCTCTCGGATTTTTGAAATTCCATTCACAGAAGCGGTAAAATTAAGTTTTATGAAAAATTCAGTTTTTAACTACCACTTAGTAGTTTCACTATTCATCAAAAATTGATGTTTTTCAGAAAAATGGCAAAATTTCATCCTAAGCTATATTTCATATTCCGAATTCAAAAATGAAGTCTATTTTACCAAATTCATAACATAGAAGTTTCATTAATTAATTTTATAATTAAATCCCGCTGTTAAAACAAATAGCGTGCTTTTAAGAAACAATATCTATCAAAAGATTGACACTTGATTATGTCTGGTTTAAATGTGAAATTACATTCAATGACCAAAATTGTATTAAATTGTAAAAATATATTCTAAATATACTTTAAAACCACTCAAATTAATAATTTATCACTGTTAATTATTTCGATTAAAAATGTTGTTTTTAATTATAATTTAGTAATTTTCACTATTCATCTGAATATGAAAGTTATCCGAAAAGTACCAAAATTTCACCTTAGGCTAAATTTGATACTCCGAATCCAAAAATGAAGTCCATTTTGAGAGCTAAAATTTCTAAAATTTAAAAAGTGGTTATTACTATTCATAACGGCTAGTTTTAATAATATTTTAATAGCATAACGTTGTTTCGTGAAACTGAGTATTGCGTACTACACACGCTATCGAGGAAGGTTGCGATTGCGTGTAATGCAAGGAAATTCAAAGATGCGTGTTGTGGAAGCTCCTTTTGGTGTATCGTACAACACAAGATATTAATAAAATTAAAAAGAATATTTTTCATAAAATCTCGGGCTCTTACAAAAACAATCCCACACATGATCTAGAGTTGGTAGCTGTGATCATTACGTTGATAATCTGGTAGAATTATCTCTTTGGGGAGAAGTGTGAAGTATATATGGATCACAAAAGTCACAAATATATATTCACATAGAAGGATCTGAATATATACTAATAAAGACTATTGGATCTCATCAAGGATTACAACTGCTCAATTTTTTTACCACCATAGGAAAACAATTATGGTGGAAGATGCCCTATGTGTAAAGGATAAAAAAATTATATCATTGATAAGAATTTAAAAGGATCCTATAATATTATATTTGATGAAGAGGAATATGGGAATCATAAAAAAGAGACCATCATCAATACATTCACAATTTATTACTAAACCATCTCTTTTTGAAAGGTTAAAGGACGATCAGATTAATGATGTGGGAATTTAGAAGAAAGTGGAAACTATCATAAAATGAAAATCCTCATATTTATACATTAATTAAGAAAGAATTGTGAGATTTTGGTCATGACTATGTGTTACATCAAATACGGAGTTAAAGAATGAACTTTTTGATGATTCATATAGTCGAATTACTCCATTCACCCAGGAAACATGAAGACATATAGAGATATCTGGGAGAACTATTAGTGGGATAACATGAAGAAGGATATAGCTAAATATACATCAATGTGAATGGTATTTTAGCAAGTGAAGTCTTAAAGTCTTATGTCGATTGGGATGATTCAACCATTACCCATACCAACATAGAAATGGAAAAAAATCACCATGGACTTTGTCACTGAAAATCTGAAGACATCCAAAGGAGAAAATGATATATGGGTTGTTGTAGATCGGCATACAAATACTACACACCTCATTGTAATTATAGATGATTTCTCATGTGATGAATTTTCATGGATATAAAAAAGAGAAGTGGTAAGGCGGCATGGAGTACCAATATCGGTTGTGTCTGATCGAGATCCAAGATTCACCTCTATATTCTGGAAGAGTCTCCATTATTCTCGGAACATCGAGTTGAACTTCATCAAGGACTATCACCCTAAAACTACTGGTAAATCATAGAAGACTATCCAAACAACTGGGGACATGTTGAGATCATGCTCAAGGGACCTCAAAGGCAGATGGGACCAACATCTTCCTTTGGTGGAGCTCTCTTACAACAAATTTTTCTAATCAAGAATCTTGATGGGTCCTTATGAATCCATTTATGGGAAGAGGGGTAGAACATCGACATGTAGGGATAATGTTGGGGAATGAGAAATTCTAGGTCCATAAATGGTAGAAGAAACGGTGGAGAAGGTTAAGACCATCCTGTAGCACAATAATGCTTCTCATAGTCAACAAATGAGCTATGTTGATATTTTTTGATGAGACCTAGAGATTTATATTGGAGATATGGTATTCCTTCATATATATCCATGCAAGAGATTAATGATATTTGAGAATAAGGGAGCAATTAGTCAAGGGTACATCGTCCCTTTTGATATCCTCGATTGCATCGGGTTAGTAGACTATAGACTAGCACTCCCATCGAACCTATCTCATGTACATGATGTATTACATGTATTACTATTAATTAAGTACATACCATACCCACCACATGTACTCAATCTAGAGGTGGTACAATTGTATATTGAACTCTATTCTAAAGAGAAGCTGGTGAAAATATTAGATCGTAGAGAAAAAGATCTCTGACATAAGAAAATGTCCTCTTCAATGTGTTGTAGAAAAACCCCTAGTTTGAAGAGGAAACATGGGAACCAGAGGAAGTGATGATGCATAGTTAACATCATCTTTTTTTCATGTGGGAGAAGGAAATTTTTAAGGAAAAATTTCTTAAGCGGTGATGGTTGCAATGACCTGAACACATATGAATAAAATTTCATTAATTTTAAATGTCATATGGATATAGAAAACCCATGCACTACTTTTTATTATTATGTTTAATTGGATTTAAATGACCATTAAGTATCCTTTACTTTTATAATATATTCGTTGAACACTGATCACATGACTAGTATAAATAGCAGTTTTAACATATCCTTTTGGCACAAAATTGGGATGTGATGGTCTAAACTTGTATGATGTTACCCTATGGAACCCATTTATTAGTGATTTCTAGGGATATTGAATTTATTGTATTTTCCCTAGTCTAATCCGAAGATTAGATCTAACAACTTTAGCTTGATAAAAACCATTTACATGAGAAGTTCAAGCTCTTCAAGATCATGACCAAAACAAGGTTCACTGAATGACACCATGAAAGCCCCACCATCGCACACCTGACTCTTAAGGAATATTTTGGTGTAATAAATGGATATGTAATAACACCCTATAATTATGATTAAGTGAATTATTCTTTTTATAGAATAAGGAATATAATTTCATTCTATTATTGTTATTTGGAAATGTTTTTTAAATCAAAAATATTATTTTTGGTTAATAATCAAAATCAATTAAGAAATCTATTTGGAAAAATTAATAGTTTTTGGAAATTAAAAATATTTTAATAAAATATTAATATAAAATTACTTTTACTAAATATAAATGACCCTATAATTATTATGTTGTCAAATGTAATTTTTAGTAAAGTTTGAAAACTTCTTTTATTCAAAAATCCATGAATTTTTAATAAATGTATGTTTTTATTTTAAAAGTTAAAATTCACTTGTTTAAAAAAATATTTAAATAAAATGAATATTTTATCAATATGGATGTTGAAATTTTAAAATGGAAAATTTTTCATAATTTTCATAGATAATTCAATTTTTGGGTAATAATTGAATGCCGTATAAATATATAATTTGTTTTATGACATCATAATGATTTAATAGTGTTGTAATAAAATACTATAAAATTTATCTCCAGACAAATATATGTTTTTTCCTTCAAAATAATGTAATTTTTTGTATATATATTTATTTTAAAAAGCTATATGCACCCTCCAAACATATAAAATATTATATGATTATAAAATCTTTTCCTTGAAAGTGGGACTCACCTACCAATAAGGAATAGAAATATTTTAATGTATTAATCCCTTATAATTATAAAATTATTTATACCACTCTCTTTTCCTAAAAAAATAATAAAACTCGTGGAAAGATTTGTGGTTTTTTATATTGTAGTGTGTAGTGTCCAAAACAAATATAATAGATAATTTCGCCACCATTCCTATATAAACCAACACAATAACTCATTCCTCTTCACTATATCTCTTTCAAGATGGACCACCATCTTCCCTCTACTCCCTAGAGTCCTCCCAAGGTTCCTCCATCTTTTATGAAGCCTCTACCAAGCCTTTGGAGTCACACATCCAAGTAAGGGTTCTCCCTGTCTCCTTTTACTTCAAGCACTTCCTTTAGGTCGTGAAATTAAATTAAAATTTACATATTTTAGATATGATCTTCCATACATCTATACATTCCATTTGATTTATAAATTATGAGATCTTCCTTTCGCTCCCATTAATCCCCCATATGATCCTTTAAACACACCCATTACTTTAACGAAATTCCGTAAGGGGTATCTCTCTCTGAATTTCCATTCAAGTATTTATTTTATATTATGCATCTAAATTCCATTCCAAAGGTTATGATATTATATTTCATGAACCACTTACTGTCCATAAAATATATAAATTATGGGGGACACCTTTCTCTCTCATCAACCCATTTTAGGAATTTCTATATTATGTCTCTATGCACCCGAAATTGCACTGAAAATTTCCATGCCAAAATCATTATGTAGTGAATAAAATACCCATTAATCTATCAAGGGTATTCAAATTTATTCAAATATACTTTTTTGATTTAGGACGTACATGTATGTTTTCCATATTCATCAATCGTGGAATAAATGATGATGTTGAATGAATCCATGTTATATGATCTATGTAACACACTTATGTATGAGATTGAAATGATTATAATTCATGTGCCCTGTTAGAGATCCAATGCATTAGGTAATGTTTAGTATCATGAAACATAATATTGGGGCCAGGGTTTACCATATTCTAATATAGGAATTTTTCCACCATGTTGGGGAAGGGGTTTACCTAATTCTGTTATGTTAATGATGTATTTTTTATGTTGTTTGCACATTTCCATGTTATGATAATCATGTTATATCACGCATTTACGTTTATGTTTCTCTTATGCTGCATTGATATGACTATTTCTTAACATTTATTGAATTCTTAATGTTATTCGTTGTTTACTCCCAGATTAGGCTTTATAGCTCACCATTTTCTTATGTATGTCCTCAGGATATCCCATAGAGTGTTATGTACGAAGTATTGTAATGGTCACATAAAATAGCATTTCAATAAAGATATTATATTTCATGGTTTAAGTTGTTATGTAATGTTCCTAATCCCAAAAAAATAAGACCACTCAATCTTATGAGTTGTATTTAGTGCAGTTTTTTGTAATAAGTCATGTTTAAATATGAAATAAAGAGAAGGGATGTTATATGAATGGTTTAGAAATTATATATCCAATAAACTAAGAACATCAAAATAAATAAATCTAGAAATATAAAAGAGATGTTTCATATATATATTTTTATCATTTGAAATATCATAATGAATGTTTTATTCACAAAAGGATAGAAATGAAGTGGATTTATGTGCATTGAATGAATTAGATAAATCAATCTCTAGAATGTTGTTGTTTTAGATTCAATCATACTAGAATGAGAAATGAAATACCATAAGTGTTATGTTTTATGATTTTAATGTTTCTATCAATTATATTCTAATGTAAAATAATTAGTGAGATATTTTGAGGAGAAGTGAATTTTGAGATTTTTGTAAAAAATTTAGTATATAAATTAAAATAAAATAAATCAAAATAAAAATATAACAGGGGTTGTAATGTTATATTTGAAGAGATGACTGTTGAGAAATAGTGATATATTGATCATAAGGTGTGGACTATCAATGATGTTACATTTTTATTACATTCCATGAGATACTTACAATTATGGTAGTTGAAGAATATAAAAAAATAAAGTGAGGCATCCTATAAAAAAGTAATTAAATAAAAAAAGAAATGATAGATATATGTATGATGTGAGGTTACTAAGAAACTTAGAGAACATGTGAATGAGTTCTCTTAAAGAAGAATAAAAGGAAATGATCCTATATTTAAGGAAAAATTATATTTGTATCAAAGATGAATAAGGTAAGAAGGATAAAAATAGGAATATTTTTTACTAAAACCTCCTCCTCAAGTTAAACTTTTTATTTGTGAAATCAATTTCAAGGGAAATTGAGAAACCCAAAATGATTACATGTCATACAAAGTTCAATACTCATAATAAATTACCAAACTATTCTAGAAAATATTTAAATTTTTTGAATTAATCACCCTACATAATCTTCATGAGAAATATGTTACCTTCGTGTCTATATCTACTTTGATGTGATCTGCAAAGGGGTATTCCAACCTATCCTAGGTTTGAATGTATTATTCTATATTTATTTCCCCTGTTGATTCCATAAGCCAAAATATTTTCTTTGATGTTAATCCAATAAACATAGTTAACATAATGATCAAATCAAATTTATCTCTCATACATTCTATCAGCTTCCCCCTTTGAAACATTAATATCCAAATATTCCTCCACCATCTCATCCTCTAAATTCCGGAGAAGCTTCAGGTCAATATCATCATTCCTTGCCTTATTCAAGTTACTATCAGATTCCCCCAGGTCAACTGACCAGTAAGGATCTTCAATCCTATCACCATTTGTATATATGTCCATCTCACTAGAATCCAATAGCTTACCTCCATGATGTGTTTTTTGTAGATCATGGAATTTAATGGAAGACTGAACAGGATCCAAAAATTTAATAACCTAGTCTGTTGACCGAGTATTGATCTGGTTTGGAACATATAAATATTATTTTTTAGCCTTGGTATTTCTCCAAAAATTAACTTGATAGTATCCAACATCAATGAGATTTAACATCCCATTCGATGTTCCATTTTGTGAAAAATAATTGAGTTTATATTCATCCTCATGATTCAATGGTGATTGTGGGGTCTTAGCTAATAGATCCACATTTCATGAAGACTATATACGTTTTAGAAAAAGTGGAATAAGTTATTTGAGTAAGGAATACATGTATGGTGTATTAAAAATTAGTTATTAGAAGTCTATTTCTTTTTAGTTCATGTTAAAAATTATAGAAAATTAATTCTGAATAAGATATATGAATTTATGATAATGAAATAGAAATTGAGACACATGATTTTTTTCTAAATATTAAAAACCTTTTAAAAACTATGATTAAGAATAAGTAAATATAGTTATGGTGATTCATTGACATTCTATATTGAAAGTAGATTTATATAAAATAGGATAAATGAATATATTAAAATAGTTGAAGGATTGAGGACTATGGGATATTTCTTAAATACTAATTTCTATTTGTAATATAGTGAAGACTCACCTACATA
This sequence comes from Viscum album, assembly GCA_963277665.1. Classification (NCBI taxonomy): domain Eukaryota; kingdom Viridiplantae; phylum Streptophyta; class Magnoliopsida; order Santalales; family Viscaceae; genus Viscum; species Viscum album. The sequence continues at coordinate 322,017,085 of OY728146.1, forward strand.
ATATGGTGAACATTGAGACAGTATAATAAATACCCAAACACATTTTATTTAATAATATGACTCAGATAGATAAATTGAAACATGGTAAAAGATTTTGAAACACCATATTAAACCTCCCTTTCAAGGAATTTGAATATTTTTGGATAGTCAAATCTATTTGGAAGATATAAGTAATTAAATTGGGTAATTTATACAATATTAAGATAGGATTTGAAATTTCCCTAAGTACTAAACCCTATTAAATTTGTTGGGTACAAATTATAAGCCTCACATGGTTACTAGATGCAGTTCATAAGGTACCAAAATCGTTTTCTTCTGGTTCCTCCTTTCTTCTTTTTTAATACTTTGAAATTTACTTGTTGTAATTTCTTTAGAAAAACTATATGACATTATTTACTAATTTACTTACATTTAATGTGGTGTATCTGATTTGGAAAAGAAAAATATATCCACATACATTATAACATATGATATTAGTTTAAAATCAATGGGGTGGGTTAAATAATAAATGAGAGAATAGAATTTTTAAAAATATTGACAAATATCTAAATCAAAACCACATAGGGTTTTGAGAAAATCATGGGTAAAATTTTTTTATAAAGTTCTATCCCAATCTAGAAAACCTACACCTTAATATGATCATATTTTCATTAAGTGTTAGATTATACACTATAAAATCATTTTCTAGTACATTGGGTTTGGATAACAATCATCTAGATCCAATGTTTACCGTATTACACTAGGGATTCTTTAATATTACATTGGTAAAGAAGTATTTTTTCATGAACCCTCTCCCGGGGCTCATGCTGCGACCTCCCCAAGCCTGCCAACCAAAGGCTAGGGATTGGAGAATACTGTTGAAGCCAATATCCAGCAAGTGGGAGACATTTTTTGAATATATGTACACACAAACACTCCTAACCCTATCCCACATTTCTAAAAACTAAAACATGCATACAACTAAGAAAATATCTGAGAGTAGAGGTACAAGCCATATGTAAAATGGGTTAGAATAAAAAATATACAAAAGGAAAGATATAAACAAGGGGTTACAAGGCCTCTGATAATCCATCAAAAAAAACCTACCGGAAGGGTAGGTGAAGAGTAGATGCTGAAAGTCATAGGAGTATGCCTTGCCTGTCCAATATCACTAGATACTGCTTTGTCTGGGACCGCCAAGGTCTCTATCAAAGCATCTATCATCTGAACAAGACACAACACATGAAAGTGGAGCCTGTGCAGGGGTGAGTAACAGAATACTCAGTAAAAACCCAAAAAATAATTAATACCACAAAGGAATGAATACACAATGTAGACTACCAAAGAGGTACACGATGTGTATCCTCTAAGAAGTATAGTCGAGAGAGTGTTACTAGAGTCAAATCACATTGGTATCACCTAAAGTATAGAAGGAATGATTATCTATTTTAACGTTCAAAATATGTTATTATTGAGGGAATCATCCTCTATAAGTTACTATGGTCAATGGTCCACTAGGGTCCACTCGTCTTCCTAGACAATAAGGTCCACTCACCAACTATGCCACTAAGATCCACTCATCTGCTAGGCCACTAAGGTCCACTTGGCTACTGAGCCACTATGTTTGATTCTTCTACCAGGACACTAATTTATTATCATATACCAGGCCACTAAGCTTTGTTTTTATATCAGTAAAAAGTGGTATGCTTGTCACATCCTTTACATGACATCCAACCACAATATTCCCACTCATGGTAGGATTTATTCCCAGAGAAACAACACCTCAATACATTAGTCATATCCCAGCTCCAAAAACAACTGACTTGGATTTTCTCACATGGACTATATATTTGTGAGGGTCTAAATTCTATAAATGTCTCATCAATAAGACATATGGTTTGGATGTTATGGATGTTTTTGTAAAAAGGGGCAGGTTGGGTTTGGGTCCAGTCCGACCCTATCGAACTAACCCAAACCATACCAGCTCGGGGTCCACTGACCTGACCTAAGACTGACCCGACCTAGTCTACTGGGCCTTGCCCGAACTGGCTAGGCCAGAAGTCTGGCCCGTTGGGTGGGCTGGTTTCCGTCTTCCCAAGATGCGGTGGGTATCTGGGGTTGTCTTCGTAATCCAAGAGGACCGCAACATTTAGATGAACGATGTGGATTATTAGCCTCATCTTAAAACCACCATAAGAAGATGCTGGTAGACCCTGTCTACCATGGCACACCCACTCCTTAATATGGCCACCACCACATGTCGTCTCTCATGGGTCCTTCTGAAGGCCGCCGAATCTGCTCTGGTGGTCCGTTCTTCGATTAATAGGGTGTTCCAAATTCCTCGGGTTATCTCCAAACCTTCTGTGGGATACAACTTTCCTTTCGGTCATTTCTATGGACGGGTCATGCACAAAACCTCCAGGAAAATTTTGATGTGGCCATGTGGGTTTATCTGTGAATAATTCAAGGTAAAAGAGGGATCATAAGGAACACCCAATGTGAAGAGTGTTGTACTTGTTCGTTTGGCCATCATTCGTCACATTTGAAAAATGGAGACTTCGAAAAAATATTAATTCATATCCTCCCATTATTTAATCCTCAAAAAAGAATACCCTAAAAGACAAGAACGATCATTCCGTGGATCAACTTTTTAGTGTGTGATTCTACATTAATCATTTATAATGGAAGAATGAGGAAAGTAAAATCACATAGAAAATAACCCCTTACCATGAGGCTAGATCATGTGTTGGTGAAGATCGCACAACTATTGTTCATCATTCCTGGATCCACAAATCACCTTTTTTGTTGGAGATCCTTAAAAGGATTAAGGAACCGAGGAAGGGAAGGATAAAATCATTCATTTTTGTAGTGATCTGTCAATAATTTCTTGGTAATTCCAATTCTCCATATTTAGATTAGTCCTCGACTATGTCAACGATCCCCTATTGATTAACCCATAAAATGGGGAAATTAATTTTCATCATTTCTGCTATGTTGAAATTTAGCATTGCTATGCTATTTCCTTGATGAATCACCATTTTTGTTACCCACAGGTTGTAGCATCATTACGCTACATTGATATTCAAAATTAAAAATTAAATAAACTAATTATTTTTTTCCCTTAAAAATAATCATTTATATAAATTTTATAAAATGTCCAAAAATTAACCTTTTCCATCAACCTGTTCCGTTCATGTTTTGGTTCTTATTTATGTAACATATTTATTCTAAATGAAAAGATGGCCTTGTATTTGTAATCCCGGCACCCATTTAGAAGTTTCCAAAACCGCCCAACTGCGCTATATTAAATAAAATTACAAAAAATGTTTAAAAACCTATTTCGGACTCACTAGGCCTCAAAACCAAGTGTCTCTTGAGAACATGATCTCTAAAAATCCAATATAAGTAAAAAAAATCACACTAAAGTATGGAACTTTACATTACCCCCACATTTTGGACTTTATGTCTTCATAAGCCAAAACAAGGGCTAAACAACCAAATGGATGGACTAATCATGAATATTATCCTATTTCTCCCAACTACTATCATGAAGATTCCCATGATGCCACTGAACGTGCAATAGAGAAATCAATCATCCATAATGGATCCACTCATGTCGATCCTCAATCTCTATTGGAGACTCTAAAAATGTCTCAACATCGTTAATGTCCAACTCAACCCAGTCGATAACATGTGACGGATCCTGCACGTACCTGCTCTTCTATGATACATGGGTGAGATTATTCACCTGGTGAATTTGTGTTGGATGAGTTATATGGTATGCAACCTCTCCAACTCTACTCAGAATCTAGAAAGGGATGATGAATCTCAGAGACAACATGCTTCCCTGGCCAAATCAACTAAATCCCCGTCCGGGTGAGACCTGAAAGAACACATGGTATCCCTTTTCGAACTGAAAGGGTCTCTGTCTCCAATCAGCATAATATTTATGTCTACTTTGTACAGTCCTCATACACTCCTATATGACCTCCACAATCTCAGTGGTAGCCCATAACATCTTTGGATCCACGAGTGTTGACTCCCCTATGTCTGTCCATCATAATGGTGACCTACATGGTTGCCCATAAAGTTCCTCGAGCGATTCCATGCCAATGGTGGAGTTTTATATGTTGTTGTACCTGAAATCCACCAGTGGATGGTAATCCTCCCAGCTACTCTTGATGTCCACGATGCAAGCACATAGCATGTCCCCTAAAACCTGGATAGTCCTCTGCATCTGACCATCTGTTTGTGGGTGGAAATCTTTTATCAAGTGAATCAGAGCCCCGAATGCCTCCTACAATCCCATAAAAAACCAAGATATAAAGTATGTCTATTGATCAAAGACTATATTTTATGGGACCCCATAGATTTGAACTATCTTCTGAACATAGAGGCATCTCATGCAGTCTACGGAACCCTACTACCTGATGGGTAAGAAGTGGGCCGACATGGTGAGTCGGTCAAAATTCTCCCAGATGGCATCTTTCCCCCAAAATGTGTGGGGTATACCCATTATGATATCCATCAAGATTGAATCCCACTTCCACTCTGGAACCTCAAGTGGCCGAGTCATGCATGCTGGAACCTAATACTCTGCCTTCCCTTTCTGACAAGTGAGGCACCGCAAAATGAACTCTTCAACTACCTTCTTCATCCCTAGCCACCAGTATTAACGTTAGGGGTACCGTTATATATTTTCCACATTCGGATGTACCTCCAAAGGGAAGATTTGGAACTCCCTCAGAACCACCACACACGATTCCACTAGTACAATGGTGCACCCACTGAAAATGAAGACAGTCTTCCCACCAATTGTATATCGATCAAGAGCTTGTCATGAGGATGACTAAGAACGTCAGACCACACAATCAACATTTATATGTTGTGACTCTCTAACTAGATGTAAGAGTGGGGGAGTGACAACCATCGACTGGATATGAGATACTCCATCCCCATCCAAGAAGTATATTTTCATCGCGGATAACTGCTCTGATGCCTCCGTCAGAAACTGCAAACCGGATCTCCTACTGATTATGTTCGCTACCACATTCCCCTTACAAGGAGTATATTCTATCTTTATTTCATAGACCAAAAGAATCTCTAGCCACCAATGCTACTTCAATTCCAGGTCCTTCTGGGAGAAGATATACCTGGGACATTTTTGGTTGGAGTAGATGGTAAACGGCTCACCCAGCAAGTAGTGACACCACATCTTCAAAGAAAATACCAATGCTAATATCTCCAGGTCATGGGTTACATAGCTCTACTCATGATTAATCAACATTCCTGAATCATAGGTGATCACAAATATCCCCTGCATTAGGACAAAACCATGTTTGGTCCTTGTTGTTTCAAATAATACTACATACCCAATTCCCTCCTCTGGTAGTCTCAAGATGGGGGCATTGTCCATTCTCTCCCTGAGCTCCTAAAAATTCTATTTTCACTTCTTTTTCCACACGATGGAATTTTCCTTCCATATCAAAGATGATAAGGGTGATTTTACCCTAGAAAATTCAGGCACAATACTATGGTAGAACCCATCCAAACCCATGAAACTCCGTACCTGAGTCACACTTCTGGGAGGCTCCCAAGAAAGCACCACCTCAATCTTTTTTGGATCCACTACAACTCTATCCTCTGAAATGATGTGTCCTCTAAAGTGGACTACCTAAACCCTGAACTGAAACTACAATGGATTCTTATAAATCTCATGCTCTCAATTTGTATCCAGGACTATCCACAGGTGTGTAATGTTATCCTCCTAGGATTTCGAGTGCACTAGGATCTCATCAATTAGTACCACAACAAACCAATTAAGGTAAGGATAGAAGATCATGTTCGTGCATCCCTTGAAAAATACTAGAGTATTATTTACACCAAAAGAAATCCCCAAAAACTCATAGGGGATATACCAAAATCTTATGATTCTATTAAGTATATCCAAATTCTATACATGAAGCTTATAATAGCCTGATAGAAGTTATATATTCGAGAACCACCCCACTCCCTTCAGCTGACTGAAGAGCTCATCATTTCTCGGTGGTGCATACTTGTTCGTTATGTTCACCAAGTTCAGGTGTCGAAAGTCCATGCACAACCCCAAACACTTGTCTGCCTTCTTTAAAAACAATACTGGGGCTGCACATGGATGAACACTACACCTCAATAATCCATTCTTCTATAAATCCTTAGGCTATATCCTCAACTCATGAAGCTCTGTAAAATACATATGATATTCTGGTGTGGATATCTGTGCTATCATGAGGTACATATCAATGCCAAAGTCAACACTAGTGTAAAAAAAAATTTAAGGTATTTATTATTTATTTTTTACGTCATCTTTTGGCTGATGTTATTACAGGAGACGTTATAAACATTGTTTATTACATCGGTTATTTTAAAATCGATGTAAACCCCCAAAATCGGAAGCCTTTTTCACGTCGGTTCCTCAAACACCGATGTGAAAAATGCTTCGGTTTCATGCTTTATTACATTGGTTTCTAAATAAACGAAGTGGTATATACTCTATAACATTAGTTATTATATAACAAATTTAATAAAATGTGCCTATGAATGGTTTATCACATCAGTTATGAAAATAACTGATGGATAAATCAGTCTGCCAATCGTTTTTTACGTTGGTTAAATAATAAATGACATGAAAACATGTATACTATGTTGGTTATTTTATAAATGATGTAAAAAGATTTTCCACTCCATTTATTACATAGGTTATGAAATAACTGACCTAAAAACCCACTCCCATGCATTTCTTACATCGGTTTTCAAATAAACGATGTTAAAACCCATTCCCATGATTTTTTAGGTCGGTTATAAAGCAACCAATGTAAAAAACCAATTTTTTTTAATAAAACCGTTCAACCACTACTATGCCATGCCTCAGAAGACCCGAAACAGACCAAAAAAAATACTGAAACCCGACCAAAACCGCCCACCACACTGGACATCCCTCCCACACCCCTGAAAATCCCTTACCCAACTGGACACCCCCCAAACCCCTGGATTTCCCCCACCCTCTTGGATAGCCCCCACCCCCTAGATAGCCCTCCCAGCCTCCTGGACACCGTCCCACCTCCATAGACACCTTGGACACCCCCACACCACTGGACAACCTTCCCACACCTATGGAAACCTCCACCCCTAGACACCCCACACCTCGGGACACCCCATGGATAGCCCCCCCCCCTCCCCTGGATTTCCATCCCACCCACCTAGAAACCCTCCCACCCCATGGACACCCTAGATAGCCCCACCCCATTAGACAGCCCTCCCACACACATGGAACCTCCCGCCCCCCCCAACCCCACTTGACACCCCACCCCTAGAAACCCCCTGGGCAACCCCCACTCCCATGGGTAGCCCTTCCACCCTTTTGGACACCCTCCCACCCACATGTACACCCTGGACACCGCCCCCCTCCCCACCACAATGGATAGACCTCCCACACCCTTGGAAACCCCCAACCCACTGGACACCCCCCCCCCCACACCTAGACAACCCCCACCCTCATGGATAGCCCCACCCCTTAGAAATCCCTCCCACCCTACTAGACACCCCACCCCCATGGACACCCTGATCCCCCACCCCCACACCCTTGGACAGCCCTCCCACAGCCCTCGGACCCCCCTAGAAACCCATGCACCCCCAGACACCTGTTGAACACCCCCATCCTCTTGGACAACTCCCACCCCCTGGACAGCCCTCCCACCCTTCTAGAGACACCCACCCCCAAGGAACCTTGGACACCCCCACCCCTGGACAACCCTCCCACACCCCTAGAACCCCCCCCCCCACCCTCTGGATATCCCCACACCCCTAGACATCTGCCACCCTCCTGGAAATCCCCCACTCCCCTGGATATCCCTCCCACCCTCATGGACACCCTGCCACCCCCATGGACTCCATGAACACCCCCAACTCACTTGACAACCATCCCACACCCTTGTAAACCCCCCACCCCAATGGACACCCCCACGCCCCTAGACACCCCCTAGAAACCCCCCTCCCCCACGCTCTTGGACTGTCCGCACCCCCTTGATATCCCTCCCACCCTCTTGTAAACCCTCCCACCCCCATGGAAACCCTATACAGCCCATCCCACGGGACAACCCTCCCACACCTCTGGAAACCCCCACCCCTGGACACCCCCACACATCAGGACACCCCTTGGATAGCACCCCACTCCCCTGAACATCCCTCCCACCTTCTTGGAAACCCTCCCACCCATATGGATGCCCCCAACCCACTAAAAATCCCACCCATACCCTTGTAATCCTCACCCCACTAGACACCCCCCACCCACACCCCTGGACACCCCCACCCCCATGGACACCCTGGGCAGCCCCCCTGGACAACCTTCCCTCAACCTTAGACCCCCCCCCCCCCCTCGGACACCCCACACCCCTAGAAACCCCCTGGACAACCCCCCTCCTTGACATCCCCACCCCCTGGACTACCCTCCCACCCTCATAGACACCCCCACCAGCATGGACACCCTGGACACCCCCCTTCCCCCACACCCATGGACAAACCTCCCACACCCCTGGAAACCACCACCCCCTGGACACCCCCACCCCTAGACACCCCCACCCTCCTGGACAACCCCCACTCCCCTATACAACCATCCCACCCCCATGGACACCCTGAAAACCCCCCAACCCACTGGACATCGCTCCCACACCCCTGGACCCCCCCCCCCACACAAACACACCACACTGGCCCTCCCCCACACCCCTAGAAACCCCCTAGATATCCCCCCACCCACCGGGACAGCCCCCTCCCCTAGAAAACCCCCACCCCACTGGACACCCCCCACCCCAGACCCCTGGATACCCACTGGACATCCCCCCCCCCACTCTTCTAGACAACCCCCACTCCCCTGGACAACCCTCTCATCCTCCCTGACACCCTCCCACCCCCATGAACACCCTAGACACCCCCAACCCAATATAAATCTCTCCCACACCCTTGGAAACCCCCACCCCTCTGGACACCACCACACCCCTGGAACCCCCAGACCAGAATCCATACCAGAAAGAATCATCACAAATAGACCAAAACAATAAGTAGAGAACAATTAAATATTCACATATATAACATTAAAAAGTTACAATGTCAACTAAAAAACCTAATTCCATCCTAAATGAATACAAAATACACAATTATAATGACAATATTCAAAATTTCTTTTTACACTATAGACAAACTAAAATCTAATCAAACCTGTAAAATAATTTTACCATTCCACTTGTAAGTTTTTGACCACTTGGGGAATATAGGGTTTAGGTTCATCAAATAGATAAAAATTAAAAGGATAGTATTTAACATGTATATTGAATAAATCCAATGAAATATTATGGTAAAGTTTAAAAGGAAATCTTACCAGGTAAAAGTTCACTAGTGTTCCAGTTGTAATTATTTTATACATAAATTTTGACATATAATATCTACAATCGAGGACACCATGTTGTTCATGAAAATTCTATTTAAATGAGTGTAAATTTAAAATATTATTTTTATATAATACATCAAAAAGTACAAATTATAAATAGATATTTACCTTTACGTTTACAATTTGGTTCTTGGTACTCTTTTTCATTGTGTTTTTTCAAATGTAGACCCATCACCTATTAAAAAATAATATGTATTCGGTAAATTTAAAATTAATTATAATATATACAAGTATTAATAAATTGAAACAAACTTTTCCAATGTATTCTTAAAACTTTCCTGCACATCGCCATGGATAGAGCATATCCAATAAAGTGTTTTCTCCCTAGAAAAAAACACTTAACATCCTATGATCACTAATAAAAGAAAATTAAATGGCAGTGATTTTTTATGTTAAAAGAGAATGAACACTTTTCCAGAGATATGTTTCATACCTCTCACTAAAACGCATCATCCAACACTGTGTGATTATATTCTGTTCAAATCTTTTAGCTATATAAATCATTCTTTGTTCCTCATCCAATGCATGTGCATTAAGGGAAATCAAATGTGGGTCCATGAATTCATATACATATTTCCATTCATTCTTCACACAAATGTTATAAAGATACCTAATAAAAAATAGACATAAGTATAAATTTTTAATAAATATAACACAAGGAAAAGGTGTTATGACTTACATGGTAAACATTTTCACCATGTTGATGCACAACTTATCTCTAGTAACAAGATCCAGAGTATCATTTTTCATGATCCCTGCATTTATTGTACTTCCACAAACATGATCTTCCATTGTAAACTCATAATGATCCACCAAAAAATTGGAATATCATGACAATATGTCAATTCTACTAGAATCTGTATCTGATGTCATAGCTATTTGTCTTTGTTTTTTCCAATACAGTATTTCTTTACCTTTGAAGTATTCCTATAAAAATAAAAAGAATAATATATTAATTTTCTAATGCTAAAAACACATTAATAAAAACTAAAATAAAATAGAAGATATAACATACATACCTCTATGGTAATGAGTCATAGAAGTCTAGATGGACAAATTTGAAAATGGTCAATACTATGTCCAACTGTCATCACTTCATCTGTAGGTAATGGTACTCGAGCTGATCTACCTATAATATCATGTATAGTGACCCTATGATGCTCTACCTATAACTGTTGATGATGAAATATATCTCTTATGTAATAAACCAGCCCATATGCCGCTATATGATGTTGAGGATCATCAACATACAACTCGCAATAAGTAGGAAGTTATGGAGGAGGATTAAGATAAAAAATGGGTTCGCTGGCTGAGGTGGGTGAGTGGGAGCTAATGGTAGAGATGGAGGATAAATAATGGGGTCTGTAGGGGGAGGTGAAGGAGTGGGAGCTGCTTTCTGAAATTTTCTTTGTGTGTCTGCAAATATAGACTGTAACGACCCTATAATTTTTACTCCATGTTCGCATTAATATTATGAACATCAGACTCCTAGGATTCAATTTTTTTATAAATGCCCTAAATGGATGCAGTTGAAGAATGTGGCAACATTTTTCTTACCAATACACTCGTCAAATATCCTTATACAGAAACAGGAAGTTTGTGCTTTCCAAATGCTGTCAATAAAATATCTTACCTCCCAGCTGCTGTAAATACCCCCTATGAGAACTTCTCTTCAAGAGAATCCAATATTAATTAATTGAACATTTATCTAAGGATTCAAATTATATGAAGAATATAGTAAACTTACGTAAATAAAATAAATATATTACAATCCTCTCAGCTACGATTCTTGAATCTTCTAAAATATATTTCCCCTTTTTACCAATATGAGCTCTCTTCTATTTTTCATGTTTAAGTGGAAGTGATGGAGGGGAAACCTCTCCAGAGCATGGAGACATAGCTATCTGTTTTTTTATTTTTTTTCTACCATCATTTGTTCTTTCAATAATTTATACCCTATCTAAGATAAACTATGAGAGTATACATTTTTAGATTGGATCTCTTGATGATATTTCCTTGTTTTCGATAAATTAAGAATAATAAATAATTAACAAAACATTAATAAGATCATTTAAATAAGAAAGACTATAAAACTTTATATTTACATTACCAAAAATGATTATTTTATTCTACTTTCAACAAACTATCTCCATGTGTCTTCATTTATGAAATGATATATGCGACATGGACTGTCATTATTCCTATAACAAAAATGAGATCAGATATGTTGGTGGATTTTAAATCCCACCTTCTCCTAGAATCCAACGATAAGCATTTCTTCATGACTCCTCTAGTTTCAGGAATATCGAATGTCATCTGATAAGTAATAGGTAAAACATATTATACTATAAACATTTAAAGAATAGGAAACCAATACAAAAAGATCATTCCAAAATCATCTCCCACAACTGAGATATTATCGCTTTTTCCCCAATTATCCAATAATCATACAAAGTGTTTAATTTTCTCTTACCCAAAGTTTATACAAAATTCTTGAAATCTTTTTCATTTGGACCTCTAGGAATATCTTTTTCATCAAACTCAATGAGTATCCTCTGGTCCTGTATACAGGAAAGTGATAATTTTGGAAACCGTGTGCACCCACATTTACCAACTCTTGACGTCTTTGTTGTTATAGGAGAGCATGAGGAAGATTGGGGAACATCAAGAAGAGCATGTGAATGTTCCTCCCCAGAGGTGTGATCATTATGCTCATCTACAGAATCATGTGTTTGATCAACTGATTGATCTGTCATTATCCTTAAAATAAAAAAACAAACATTTGTTCACTAATATAAAAATGAAAATATTACAAGACTAATGTAAATAGAAAATGAAAAATTGAACTATGCTACGTAATAGTAAACATGGTTAATATGATAATCATGTTAAAAAATGGAAAATATGGAAAAGATGGTAAACATAGTAGTGTAATAGTCATTCAAAAAATCAATAAATATATAAGTTTCATAAAGGTAAACTATGGTAAACTATGGTAAAGATGATAAACATGTTAAACATGTTAAACATGGTAAACATGGTAGACATGGTAAACATGGTAGAAATGGTTGACATGGTTGACATGGTAAACAAGGTAAACATGGTAAAGTAACTTTCATTCAACAAAAATAATTGGTATATAATTTACGTAATGGTAAACATGATAAACTAAACTAAACATAATTAAAATAAAAAAATATATCTACTTATTTATTTCAATACACATTTTAATAAAGAAAAAAAATACAATATCTAACATTTTATGAAAATATAAATGTAAACAAGAAATATACATATGTTACTTTATAATATTATGAATTCACAAATGGATTGTTTTCCCAAATTCCTTCATCATGATTTTTCATTATGGCACAAACCATGTCATAAACATGATCATCATTATGTTCTGCAATATTTCATTTGAAGTAGGGATCCAACATAAATCATCATCTTCATCAAGTTGATCATCACCAACATATTGTTTTTTCACTTCTAAAATAGCAAACCACTACATATCGGATTGATCAACTACATTGAAAATACGATTTTCATGTGTTTCCATTATAAAAGAATATAATGGGCCTTATAATCTATTCAGATTAACAATTGTCATTCCAAATTTATCGCGTCTGACACTGTTGTTACCGATAAACCATTCGATGTTTAAAACATGATTTTTAATTTTAATGTAATCAACCTCCCATATTTCATCAATAAATCCATAATAATATGTCGATGCAGAAATTGGGTTTTTGTCCATAGAACTAAAAAATGCATTGCTTCTGCAAACACCAATAAATCACTATTTGGAATTTCACTTCTATTGTCCTGAGCATTCATATGAAATGTATATCCATTAATGACATAACTGGACCATGTTATCACATTTAAACATGGACCACCTAGAAACCATCTTAATTCCTCTGATACATTTAATCTACCAAACAAGGTCTTTTTAAACCATTACAAAAGTGTTTTGTTGTGCTCATTCAAAATTCAAATTTCTTTCTTCTTTGGATGACATTGTTTTAACTCATTAATATGAAATGTGATATATAGTTGAGCATCCGCTTTGTTATTCAAAGATGTATAATTCTAACTTCTTCATCTGCTCATCTGACAACGATTTGACTATGATGGCACGAATTCCATTTCCCTTATTATTAACTCATTCATGGAGATATGGAGGCAAGAATATGTGCTCGGTCATATCCATGTAGCTCGTACAGAACTCTGCAACCTCCTCAGAAATATACTTTTCAATAATGGAGGCTCTAGGTTGATATAAATTCTTAACATACCCCTTTAATATTTTCATATATCTTTCAAAATGATAAATCCAATGCAAAAATACAGGTACACAAATCATTATTTCTCGAACCAGATGAATCATTAAATGCACCATTATATCAAAAAAAGATGGAAGAAAATACATTTCCAATTGACAAAGTATATAAATTGAATCCTTTTCCAAAATTTTCAATGCATCCACATCAATCACCTTATTACAAATTGAATTAAAAAAACACAACATCATTAGAGTCTTTCTGACATGGATGGGATATATTCCATGCAATGAAACTGGTAGAAGTTGTTTCCTCATAATGTGACAATTATTAGATTTCATAACTATCAAATTCAAATCCTTCAAAGAGACAAAATATTTTGCATTTGAAGAATAAACCTGAGGCACTTTAATATAATGAAGACACTGACAAAAGCTAATTTTCTCCCTCTTGTATAATGTATGTCAAGCTGAGGGAAGAAATGTTCATCTTCCATTAGAAGGGGGAGGAAACTCAAAACGTATTCCCATTAATAGTAAGTCTAATCTTACATTCAACCCATCTTTTTTATTTCCTTTAATATCTAACAATGTTTCAATAAAAGTGTCACATATATTCTTCTCCACGTTCATAAAATCAATATTATGTTTCACTTCATGATATCTCAAATATGGTAGCTCAAAAAATATTGTCCTTTTCTTCTAAATAGGTCTATCATTACCAGATTTCTCTGTCTTTTCCAATGTCCCATCTAGGTTTTCCACCCTCTCAAAATACATATCATGTGATAAAGGTTTTGGAAAAATATAAAATTTTTGTGAGCCATTGAATGCCTTTTTTAGTCTTCTATAATTGTGATCCATGGGTAAAAACGTTCGATTACCCATGTACACTGTTTTCCTCCCATGATGCAATTGAAAATACGAAGTCTGTTGTTTGAAAATTTGACATGCTTTATGCCCCATAACATTGTTTGCAGAAAAATTTCTATATGTTGGGAAGTCATTTATAGTGAACATAAGCACTGCATGCAGTTGAAAATATTCCATTTTATAAGAATCATACACCCTAATTCCATCCTCCCATAAAAGTTTCCAATCATCAATTAATGATGACAAGAAAACATCAATATCATTTCCGGGTTTCCTCAGACCAGAGATCATTGTACTCAACATGACATATTTATGCTTCATACATACATCATATGAGAGGTTGTAAATTACCAATTAAATAGACCATGAACTATGTGTGCTAATGAGGGTTCGTTATGGAATCATTCCATATGTGCACAACCCTGGTCTGAGATTTCTTATTTCATTTCCAAATATAGGATACAACCCATCAATTTTATTCCATTATAGACAATCTGGTGGATGACGTATTATTCAATCACATATCCATTCATAATTATTCCATCTAAACCTTTCTACATCATGTGAACTTGCTAATAAACATTTCAAATTTTGAATTATAGGAAGATACCAAAATACATTGGAAGGTATCTTTGTATTCTCTACATCATCCGGTGATTTTTCTTTCAACTTATACTGTGATGTCCCACATTTAGGACAATCTAACAGAAATTCATATTTCTTCTTATATATCATACATTCATTCTGACAGACATGTATTTTCGTGTATCCCAATCTTATCGGGGATAATATTTTCTTGGCCTTATAATGTGAATATGGAAGATCATTGTCTTTTAGAAGAATGTCTTTCAACAATTTTAACAACTCTATAAAACGTATGTCACTCAATGCACGTTTCACCTTCAAGTTAATCAATCTTAACCCCACCGACAAAAGAGTAAAATATGTACAACTAGGATATTGCGGGTTTTCAGCATCACCATATAGATGCACAACTGTCAGTTCTATCTCAATTGGTTCTTCTGCAATATCAGGGATCATTTCTTCAATTCCATCGGAGTTACCATCTTTCAGATCATTGCCATCAGTAGATATGAAATTCTGTCAAGTTTTACCATGAAAAATCCAAGGGTTGTATCTTGGATTAAAACCATGACAAATCAGATGATCTTTGATCTCCCTACTTTTCGACATCATCATATTCAAACATTTCAGACATAGACAGAAAAAAATCTCACTTTTTGGAACATTTCGTTTAACAAATTGAAAAAAGGCATCAACACCATCCTCATATACATTACTCATTCAATGTGCCATAATCCAACATTGACTCATTATTACCTATAACGAATATCAAAATTATACATCTTATTAAGGTAAGAAAAATATATATTTATATGAAAATATCATAACTTGAATGTAAAATAATTTTGAAATATAAAAAATCTATATATATTTTAAAAATATATGTATGAAAATGATTTTAAAAGAAAAATATAGTAATATATAAAAATTTTAAATTCATAATGGATCCTTTCTTCTTAAGGTACACAAAGAATACATCTAGGTACAACTGAATACCAAATTCACCCTTCCGTAAAAAAGAAATATGAAGTATAAATATTAAAATATTTATGCATTCACTACTGAAAATTACACATATCCCAACAATTTGAAACCGTTGGGATAGCCCCTAAAACTATCGGGATAGAATACCCCAATTGATTCACACACCATTGGTATTATGGTCATTGCAATAGCCCTATACCAATGACTCTATAGGAAACATTGGTATAGACTACCTGATGAAAAAATATTACAGTGGTTTCAATGAAACATTTGGGATATATGTATACCAAGGGGTGTCTAAGGGGGTAGGGGGTTGTCTAGGGGGTGGTGGGGGCTATCCAAGGGGGTATGGGCTAACCACAGGGGTTGGGGCCTTTCCAAGGGGGGTGTTCATGGGGGTGGGGGTGTCAAAGGGTTTGTGTATTTGAATAAAATAAGCATGAAAATGATATTAAAGAGAAAATATAGTAAGATATAATAGTTTTAAATCATCTTGAATCCTTTATTGTTAAGGTGCTCAAAGAATGGATCATGGTGCAACTGGATACCAAATTCACCCTTCCATAAAAAAGATATATGAGGTGTAAATATTAAAATATGTATACAATCACTACTAAAATTTACACGTATCCAAATGATCAGAAACCATTGGGATAGCCCCTGAAACTGCTGGGATAGAATACCCCAATGGTTTCAGTAACCATTAGCTTTATGTTCATTGAAATAGCCCTATATCAATGATTCTACAGGAACTGTTGGAATAGACTACCTGAAGTTAAAATATTTCAAAGGTTTCAATGAAACTGTTGGGATATATATATACTAAGGGGCTGTCCAAGGGGGTAGGGGCTGTCCAGGGGGGGTCGTGGGGGCTCTCCAAGGGGGGAGGGGATGTCCATGGGGGTAGGGGGCTATCTAGGGTGACCAAGGGGGTAAGGGTGTCCAGGGGGTGGGGGCCTTTCAAGGGTTGGGGGTGTCCATGGGGCTCAGGGTGTCCATGGGGTCGGGGTTGTCCAAGGGGGTGGGGAAGTGGTTTCCAGGGGTGAGTGGGCCGTCCAACCCCCTACCCCATTAAAGACCACCCCCACCCCTTAGACACCATCACCCCCTGGACAGCCCCCACCCCCTAAACAGCACCCCCACCCACTCTGGACACCCCACCCCTGGAGACCCCCACACCTAGATACCCCTACCCCCTTGGATAACCCACTCACCCACTGGACACCAACTCCACCCCCAGAAACCCCCACCCCCTTGAAATCCCCCTCACCCCACAGGACATGCCACCACCCATAGAAACCCCTACCCCTTGGAATATCTACTCACCCCTAGACACGACCCCCACCCCCTACCCCATTGGACACCTCAGAACACCCCCACACCCCCTGGACACCCCCAACACCTGGACAACCCCATCACCCCTGGACACCAACCACACCCCCTAGAAACCCCCACCCCCCTTAGAAATCCCCCCAAATTAACCCCTGGAAACCACCCCCGCCCCCTTGGACACCACTGGACACCACCACCCACTTGGACTACACCCCCCCCCCCCCACCCTGGACATCCCATGAACCCTCTGAATATCCCAATCCCATTGGAAATCCCCCTCACCCCATGGACACCACCCCAACCACATTGAACACCCCCGGGACACCACCACCCCTTGGAAAGCCCCCCACCCCCTAGACAGCACCCCAACCCCTCTAGAGAACCCCCACCACCTGGACACACCCACCCCCTGGACAGCCCCCTCACCCCCTGGACACTAGCCCCACCCCCTGAACACTCCACCCCCTTGGAAATCCCCCTCACCCACTAGACACCACCCTCACACCCTTGGAAACCACCACCCCCTTGGACTGCCCCACCCCCTGGATAGCCCCCCAACCCCTCTAGACATCCCCCCACCCCTAGACACCCCCACCCCTGGACACGCCATACCCATATGGACAACCCACTAAACCCCTAGACCCTCCCCACCCCCTATACCCCCACCCCCTAGACACCACCACCACCCCTACCGCACTTGGACACCCCCTGGACACCCCCACCGCCCTAGACATCCCCTCACCCTTGGGACACCACCCCACCCCCTGGACACCCAACTCCCTTAGAAAGCCTCGTCACCCCTAGTACACCTCCCCCACCCCTTTGGACACCCACTGGACGTCACCCCCCCCCCCCCCCTTTGGACAATACCCCACCCCCTGGACAACCCTCATCCCCATCTAGACACCCCCACCCCCTGGACAACCCCACCCCTTGGACACCCCATACCCCCTTGGACAACCCACTCACCCCCTGGACACCACCCCAACCCCTGGACACCCCACCCCCTTGGACACCACCCCCACCCCTACCCCCTTGGACACCCTACTAGACACCCCATAGACACCCCCAACCCCTGGACACCAACCCCCCACCCCTAGACACCCCTACCCCATTGGAAAGCCCCCTCACCCCCTAGACACCAGCCCCATCCCCATGGACACCCCCTAAATACCACCACCCCCTTGGATAACCCCCCACCATCTGGTGAAACACCCCACCCCTGGATATCCTCCCAACCCTTTGGAATGCCCACACCCCCTAGACACCCCCACCACTCTGGACATCCCCGAGCCCCCTATACATCACCCACCCCTCTGGACAGCACCCACCCCTGGACACCCCCACCCCTGGACACCCCTACCCCCTTGGACAACCCACTCACCCCCGGACAACCCCCACACCCTTAGACACCCCTACACCCTTGAACAGTTCCCTCACCCCCATAGAAACCACCCCCTTCCCACTTGGACACCCCAACCCCCTTGGACATCCCCCTCACCCCCCCTGGACACCACCCCCACACACTTTGACACCCCCTGGACACCCCCAACCCCTTGGATATCCCCCACCCCCATGACACCCCCACCCACTTGGTCAGCCCCCACCCCCTGGACAACCCCTGTATGCGCACACACACATGATAGATCACAAAAAAATCATAAACTTCCATGATATCACTTCCGTAGTTTTATTTTACCACAAAATAATTTAGCATTGTATAAATGAACACCATGAATCCTACCATGAGATCAAGAAAAAAGATAGAAAAATATCATTTCAAAAAATTAGTTGTGTGCATCGCAAAAAATAAAAACGGAAATTGAGTCGTGTGAGGCTTACTTGAGTGTTGTGAGTCGACCAGATAGATATGATCATAATGATGATGATGAATGATGTTGTAAAAATGTGGCTGGAGGGCATGACTTAGAATATTTTTTCTAGGATTTCCATGCGAGAGAGACGAGTCACAGGTCTCCCAATCAATGAATACAAAACAATTGAATATAGGGTGCGATAAATCATTTAAAAGCATTATCATGTCGGTTTTTTAATTTCACACATGATAAATTTTTTTTTAAGATTATAAGGGTAGTTATTTAATAACTGACGTAGAAAATAATTTATCATGTCAGTTATTTTATAACTGACGTGATAAATGACTCTTTATCATGTCGGTTCTTTTGATAGATGATGTGATAAATTGCGAAGATTTTCTTTATCACATCGGTTATTTTATAACCGATGTGATAAAGCACCCAGATTCTATATGTCACATCGGTTATAAAAAACCGATGTGTTAAAGCTAATATCAGTTTTTATTACGTCGGTTATAAAATAACTTATGTAAAAAATTGATTTTCATCGACATATCATTTCGGTTATACAAAAACCAACATGATAAATCGATTTTTAGACCTTTTCACATCGGTTATATAGAACCAACATGAAGAATGTCGATGTGTAAAACGTTTTCTCCACCAGTGAAACCTCCGTGTGAGGGGTTAATCGCGGAACATCCTTAGAAAAGATGTATTCATACTTGTCGACCACTACGGGAAAGTGAGGACTCTTATCATCCACCACACAGAGGGTGAGTCTAGAAAATTGGTGATTGATCAAACACACCGTCCCTTGAGAAAGGATTTTCTAGGATTCTAGGACTACCTTCTCACCAGTAAAGGAAAACTTGGTCCCATCCTCATGAACACCACACACTCTACATCTAAAATAGTAGTTCTGAGTATGAATTGTGGATAACCAGTCCATACTAAAGATGACGTCGTAAGGCCTTGATGCCACAGCTAGTAGATCCCATCTGATCCTCTCATCTCCAAGAGTAAGCTCACACTGTCGAAACCAGCATGTAATCATAGAGTCCCCTCCCATAGGATTCTGTAATCGTAAGGATCGATCCAACAGCTCTTCCAGAATCTCCGAGCTCAGAACATGGTCCGTGGAAGGGAAAGATTAACTGGAATGTGGGACTATAATAACTACAGATAAAGTAGAGATGATAGATATCAAACGTATTGTCATCTTTGGAGAACCATGGTCGTAGGACTCCATCGCCTATAGCTGGCCTCACCCCTGTCCACCAGCTCCCGGGGCCTATGGTGGAACACCTAGGGGTGGTGGTGGTAGCACATTGAACCTCCACACACTGCCTACTACTCTTCTAACTCCCCTTCCAAGTTTTCCACCCTGTTGACCACCCAGATCGAACTTATACATCTGACCTGGCGGTCCCTCGACCATCTTCTTGTCTTCTACATGGAATGTTGGGAAATCCCGAGCCATGTTCTCTTACCCGCCACCTGAGTGGCACAACCTACCCATGTGATAACATCATCCCCCTTGGAGGTCTTATACCGCCGATCCTTCATCCTTGGGTCATCCCCCAAAATGCCTACCAAGAAAGGCCGACATGTCTACTACCTAATACCCACATCAGAAGAGTCCACCAACCGGGGTCCATTGGAATCCCCTGCTATAGGAACATACTTTTCTAGGAAGATCTCCATGAGTAGGGATCACTCCAGCACACAATCATAAGTAGGGATGCTAAGTGATGCAATGGACACCCTGATCTCCCAGTGTAGTCCCTACTCAAAAGATTTATCACTGAGGAATGAATCTGACACCATGTTTGTGTTGTAGCAATAAAGATTAGTGAATCTCACTGAGTACACCACTACTAACACGCCACCCTACTATTGGTTCAGTAGCTCCTGTATGCGCACTGAGAGGAACATCACTAGAAAGAACTCCTCTCAGAAGAGGCGCTCAATGTCTATAAAGGTGAGGATCTACTAGTATTGTTTCTAGATCATAATGATCCACTATCTCCCTTAGATCCCTAAATAAGGCTCATGGATAAGATCACCAACTTTTTTCGATGCATCCTCACCAAATAGATGACTCGTGTAACTGCCTCAAGCCAATCCTCATTCAACTAGGGGTCAATATCAGCCCAAAACCTTAGAGGTATCTGTCTTTGGAACTTGTACAAGGCACTAAGCATATGTGCCTCTTCTATCTGTAGTGCCAATAGAAACTTCTGACCAATGGTTGGTGGAAATGTTGTTGCACCTCTCAGTGGGGCCATCTTTAGTACTAGTCCCTGTACTACTGCCTCATCACTGGGTGTACCATCCTCATGGTCACAAACTAGAATCCACGCTGGCTATATGTGTGGAGGCATCCTGAAATTGTTCAAGATGAAGCACAAGCAACATGTTATACCAGGTGAGATGACTTTGACTCAAAAATAACATGATTAAACTCTCAATTCATATATTATGCATGAAACCAATGTTTTTTGTATCGAGTTGAAAAGCATAATTCAAGGTCCTAGTGTATGGATATTTCATAGGCCACACCAACACTAGATTACTCAAGCCCGAAAGTCAAACTCAAAACATTCAACACTGTTACCACAAAACAAAGCCACATAATCTCCATCATTAAGGTAGAACTGACATCCTTTGATACTAATTTTTCACGACCCGTCCCCCGGGGTATGTGTTGCGAGTACCCCAATCCCACCTTCTAAACGCTTTGGGATGGATACTTGCACCATATGCATTATAATATAAGTAAGAGGCATATTCCTAGTACCTATACACATGCACACTCATAATCCTAGCCCAAAATGCTGAAATAGAAAAACATTCATACCACTAGGAAAAAAACTGGGAGTAGTGGTACAATATATAAGTAAAATATGATAGAATACAAATCCAAAAAAAATATGTAAACAAGGGAGTTCAAGGTATCTTATAATCCATCTGTAGATAACCCTACCTAAATGGAAGGTGAAGAGTATCTTCCAGAAGTTGTAGGAGTATGCCTTCCATGTCAGATCTCACTAGGCACCACTTGGTCCTGGACCACCAAAGACTTTGTCAAAGTGTCTGTCATTTCACAAGAAAAAACACATGAGATATGAGCCGATGCAGGTTTGAATAACAATTTACTGAGTAAGGACCCCATAATATAAAGGTAATACCAAAAAGGAATGTATACATAAAGTAGACTACCAAAGAGGTACAAAAAGTGAAGACTCTAAAAAGTATAGTCAATAGAGTGTTACTAGAGCCCACTCACACAGGTATTACCTAATGTATAGAGAGAAATATTATCATTTTTAAAGAAAAACATTTGGAGCTACTGAGGGACTCATCCTCGTTAATTCACTGAGGTCTATCAGGCCACTGAGGTCTGCTCGTCTCTCGGGCCACTAAGGTCTAATGGGCTACCGAGACACAAAGGTCAACACGTTTATCAGGCCATTGAGGTCTGCATAGCAACCAGTCCATTGAGTTTTGATCATCTAACAAACCACTGAGGTCAACTCGGCTATTGGGCCACTGAGGTATTCTCATCACTTCCTTCACATCACTGCTAGCCATAGGATTCCATGTCGCAGCATGCTTGATTCTCAAAGAATGTTCTCCTCAGGATATAGGTTTTATCAAACTCCTACAAAGACTCACTTGAATTATTTCAAAAGTACCATCTCATCATGATGGTCACAAATCAACAAATGTCTCATCAATCAGATGCACAGTTTGGATGATATAGAGTTTTTAGTAAAAGGGTTTGCGTGGATCCGAGCTGACCAGGTTAGACTGACCCGACCCAACCTAGATCCAACCCAGACTAGTGGGCCCAACCCAAACAAGATGGGCCTAGACCAGACCTGCTGGACCATGCGTCTGGCCCACTGGGAAGTATGGTCCGGTCCTCCCGAGACATGGCGGGCACCATGATCCAACGGGACCGCAACCTCTAGCCGCATTGCCGACCGATGCCAGCAGCCCCTCTCTACCATGGTGCACCACCACGACTCACTACCTCTTATACATGACAACCACCACGTTCCTTCTCCAGCTGTCACCAACACTAATACATCAGTGGGTCCTTTCTTGGGCCACCATACTTTCTCCCATGGTCCGTTCTTCGATCTAGAGGGTGCTTCAGAGTCCTTAGGGCATCACCTCACCTACTGAAAGCTTCATCTCATCTTTCCGTCGGTCTGGTCGTGCACAAATCCTCCCAAACAATTGCAATGTAATGACATGCGTCCATCGGTGAATAACAAAAGCAGAAGGAGATATCACAATGAACACCCAAAGCGGTGAACAATGGACTTTTTTGGCCTTTGTTCATCGTGTTATAAAAAAAGGATTACTTTGAACAAATATTAATTAATATACCCCCATTCTTTAATGCCCAAAAAATAATTCCCCAACCCCCAGGAATCATGAATACTTGGATCAACTATTTAGTGATTTGATCTGCATTCATCATTTATAAGGGAAGAATGGGGAAAGGAAAATCACTTAAAAAAGTTCCCCTTTCTAGAGGTTGGATTGTTCGTTAGCGACGATGACACAACTTTCGTTCGTCATTCCGTGATACACTACTGACCATTGTCTTTGGTGATCCTTTGAATGATTTAAGAATGTTTTAAGGGATAGAGAAATTCATTCATCATCATCGTGATCCGTCAATCATTCCTTACCAACACCATATTTATATGTTCAGAGCAATCCTAGATTATACCAATAATCCCAATTTCAAATAATCCATTAAATGGGAAAAACATGTTTCAGTATTTTGGTTACACTATTTCATTAACGAAAGATAATTTATATTATTTTTGGGTTGCATCATCGTCACACTGCCACAAAATTAAAAATTCAAAATAAAATAAACTAAAAGTTAATTTTAATTTTTCCTTAAGAACATTTTTTTATTAATTTTTTTTAGTTCCAAAAATTAACCTTTTCCTTCAACCCACGACGACTAAGGTTGGGTGCTTCCTTAGGTAATGTTTTCTTTCTATATGCAATGATTCCCTCATATTTTTAATCTGGGCACCCATTTAGATGTTTCCAAAACCACTCACATGCACTACATTAAATAAACATAATAAAAGTCCAAACACTTTTTTCATGTTCACCGGGCCTTGGAATCAATTGTTGTATGAGTTCCTGGTATATAAATTATCCCATATAATTAAAAACATTTACATTTAATTCCGAGAAATTACATATTTATACCTTATCACATAGTACATATTCTCAATTGTTGTAAAATATCTTCATTCCTCATCATTCAAGTATATGTTCAGTCTGTATAGGACCCTACAACATCACTATAACCAGATATTCTTCTTTTTAATCAGAGTCATTAAATAACATAGAATAATTAGGAATAAATCATAAAAATCAGTCTCTATACTCTAAAAATATTTTCACATATATTATTAAAAATAATTTTTTGAGATTTCTATACTCGAAAATTAAGGAACTCAATATAAAACTACTAATTTATATAACTCCCTTCCCATCATCCTTACTCCAAACTCTTCTTTTTTTTTCGAACATCTACAACATTATATATTACAATAACTTTATTTTAAACCAATGACTTCCTATTATAATTATCCCTTTATTCTTCTTCTTCCTCCTCTTCATCAATATCTATAATTTTTTATTCATCACATGATGGACTACATCTCTTCTTTATCAGCATAACATATTCCAAAGTTTAATTGGTTCCTAAAAAACATATAATAAATCACTATGTATTTTATTTTTTTCTACCGTCATTTTTTATATAGGTGTGACATAACATTATTTTTGGGGTTTTTTCAATTTATATAAATGAAAATATCACATTACATGTAATAAAAATATAACAACATGTATAGACCTCACTCCACAACCTTTATATCACATTTTCAAATTTATCCCCTCTAAAAAAATTAAAAACTACCATTGTTTTACTTTCACGATAGTTTATGTCATCTGAATATATATTATAATTTTTATAGAAGGTTTTTTATTCAATTTTTTATAAAATATTCCAACAAAAAATCCATATTGAATCATTCTCCATGTTTATCATAAAATAATATTATTTTATAAATTTATTGTGGCACTTACCATGGAGGAATGAATGCATTATAAAGTAACAAAAAGATAAAAATTGAGTCCTAAAAATAATATAATGAAATTCAATCCAATTTTTATTATTCATACAATATAAAATCAATAATCATTTGTGATATTTAAAAAAATTAATATCTACATATGGAAAATCACTTTAATATTTAATTTTTTATCATGAATATATGCATTTCTATGCATTGTAAATTCCAAACCTTATATCTTATCTTTATATTACTCTACTTATATTGAAGATAAAATTTCTAATATCTTTTACTTGATTAAAAATTAATATTCTATCTTTTAAAATAATTATTAATAGTCCATGTGTCATTAGATGTAATTCTAATTTTGAAATCTAATATATATTTTCAAATATTATTATTTAAAAATAAAAATATAATGAATAAAGATCCTATAATATTCTATCCCATTTCTTATTACCAATTTATATCTTGAATCATTTATTAACATAGATTCAGGTAGATCAGATCATTTTATAAGGCATCATTCATCATAAAATATGATCACATATTCAGACCATAAAATTATGGGAATCCCAAAATTCTCAGAATTAATTTATTCTCATAGACTTTATATTTCTTTTATATTCTCTTCAATAACATTAAGTCCAATTTATCTATAATCTAGGGCTTGAGTCACACTACCATTGAGTGTTTTTTGTGTTTTAATTTAATGTGGAATGACTCTTGCATATTCTGGAATATTTTTCTTCATAATCATCAATTTTGGAATCACCAAACAATTACAAAAAATTTGGATAATTAATGATCATTATGATTCTCTAGATACACTATTATAATCTAAATTAAAATATTGATATTTTCCATGACATTAACCAAATTTCAATCTCAGTTGTTAAATGTACCTTATGAACTATCATCGCTGGTTTTTGTATACTCTACAAAATAATTATCTACTATACAATGCTATATTCTCACCTAACGTAGGGTTCATGCCTTGACCCCTATGAAGTCTGGTTGTAACCTATGAATTATACCCTATTAATATTTTATACCTCCCAAAGTAATTTTATGATGGTGATCTTTACTATTTGGAAAAAATCCCTGAAGGTAACATTGCAACATTTTTGGGTTGGTTGTGTTTTTTGACAATGTAGGTTTTCATGGTGAGTTGTTGAGTTATATAGATTTTTTTGAAAATATATGTTTAAAAAGAACCATGAAATTTGAACAGATGATATGGAGGTGGTAAAAATGTACAGATACAAGGTGGTTCCATTTTCCAATGTTTGCCAAATTTTTGGGGTCCAAAATATGGAGTTTCATGAGCATCACAAAATATGGATTTCCTTGAAGATCTCATAAAATTATGGTAAATGAATGAGTTTAAAGAATATGAGATTATTGATGTGGATTTTTTGATTACATGAAGAATGTTGATAGTTTTCTTCACGATTACGATGAGCATCACAAACAACAGCTTTGGAGAGCATTGTGGTGGCGAAGGGCATTGCAAGTGGAGCATCACGGTGGAAGTATGAAGGAATTGATGGAATGATTTTCAACTATGACAAGATCCAAGATATGTAAATTTTAGTGGGGGTTCACAATATGGATATAATTTTGTTGGAAATTTCAGAGCTTCGCGATACGAGCTAACGTGTCACTGACTTCAAGCAGAAGGTTTGAGGGACGGTGTAATCGCCTATAAATAGACCTTGACCCCCTCCAGAAAAGTAGAGAGTTTTCCAAGAAAATTTTTGTTTCTCTTGAATCACGTAGGAGGTTTTCGGATGTAGTTGTCTTCACAAAATATGGAGCTTCATAGAGGCTAATCTAGCTACGAGAAATTGGTGTGTTCCGCATTGTCTTAGAGAGCTTCGCAAAAAAATTCTCTTTGCGATGGACTAAACTCTGTGATGACCTAAGATCTGTGTATGCTTGAAAATTTCAAGGTCCTGAGCTCTGTGATGTATTGTGCTTCATGAGGTAGTGATCTCTATGAAGGATTGTGCTTCGTGAAGTGGTAGGGACTTCGTGAAGGCTTGTTTGTGCATCGTGAAATTGGGAGCTTCGCGATGTAGGGTACTTGCGAATGTATTTCCAAAGTGTGTGGCTCAGTGATCAGTGGAAAAGGGGAATTCATCCATGGATGAAATTTGGACTTCAATAGAGCATCTACATACAATACAGAATGAATTCATTAGTGATAATTAGGAGACCTACATGTCTATATGTTGTAAGTCGATCATCTGAAAAAGCAGTGAGCTCACTTCAGTTGAGAGAGTAGTGAGTTCTCTAATTGTGATTGGTTATAAACCAGAAGAGACAATGAGTTCTCTTAAAACTTTTAAGTAGTAGTGCACTTATAGTGGATTTGTTACATCAACATATCATTAGTGTATTCTCCATGGACATAGCACATTGAGGGTGAACCAAGTAAAATTATTATGTCCTGTGTGTTATTTAATATTCATTCATACTCTGCAACGAGAAGGAGAGAGAAGAGGGTTTTATCTAACAATAAAAAAATATCGAAATGGGTATTTGTTTTAATTTTTCAAACCCTATTTCACCCCATATCATGGTATCTATCCTAGTAAACCTAACATCTACCATAAAAAATTCGTCATAGGTTCATGACTTTTCAATTTTTCACTCAAGATAAACACTAAAAATATGCCTTGTACCCTATGAAGAACTAGGTATATTATGATGTGAAACTAGGGACCCTAATAAGACCCCCCTATATGCTATAAGATGTAGATAGGGTTAAATACATAGGAAAATTTATCCTATATTTCATTAATTTTAAAATTTTCTTAGCTTAATTCCAAGATTCTTCTAGTCATCATCATCTTTATGAAGAACTTCAAATAAACTTTGGCCAACATCAAATAATTCCAGGTATTATTAGAATAATTAAAAATAATTTGAGGTAACTTAAAAGGATCCTAGAAATATTTAAATACTCAAGATATAGTTTTTCATATAGATCATTACATTCACAATTCAGTATTAATGTTATCCTCCATAATCCTTTATCCATGAGTATCTCCTCATCAATTTCAGCAACCAACATGCTTGATTACACAAATATAGATTCCCAAAAACATTAGCTAGTTATAACCACAATTTAATTGTCATATTAATTTTTTAATTATAGTTATACGAGCTATCCACTATATTCTAGTTAATCTAGATTTACTCTCGTATTGTATAACTCTTTAAATCTATTGTAGACAATACTTCTCCACCATCAGCACGTTTATTTTTTAGGAGGGACCCCTCTACAATAATCGAATATATGGTATAATCACATGAATCTATCGAATAATATATACAATGGAAACAACTAATCCTTCAACTCATTACCCCAAGGCACCATAAACTCCCTTATATTTAGTGTGTGGATACTATCTTCATGGACTAAATTCCACACTCACAAATTCATATGATCATTGAAATGAAATACAATAAGAACCCATTTAACTCTTAAATACCCCTTTATATTTGTTCTTAATACCACAATATACTTCTCATAAATTCATTTTAATTTTATTCTCCCCCATAGTGATAAAAATTTAAAAGTGGAATGGTATCCTCCCCCTTATTGACACAAGATATGAAAAAGAGGGATTTTGTTAGGGAAAATATTGTCCCCATTTACTATTTTAATTTTAAGAGAAAAAAATTCTCTATTTTTTGTCTCTCAATAGTTTTTATATAATCAACCAACTCCATGTGAGAAGGTTGGGACCATATTTGTCTTTCTATTATTAT
Source organism: Viscum album (assembly GCA_963277665.1). Taxonomy (NCBI): domain Eukaryota; kingdom Viridiplantae; phylum Streptophyta; class Magnoliopsida; order Santalales; family Viscaceae; genus Viscum; species Viscum album. The sequence goes on from OY728146.1 coordinate 322,046,329, forward strand.
ACAAACCAATCAAATCACAGTCAACATGGGCTAGCCTAGTATAAAAAACAAGAGTGATCATGTTATGTAAAGAAATATATCCATACATTGAACACAATGTGATACCAATTATGAATTTTTATTATTTATTGTTGTTAGTAATATTTTCAATTGTTTTTAATAAAAATAACTCATAATTATTATACACATCAAAAAATTCTTGTAAAAGGTGGTCTCTCCTTTTTATTAATTAGACGGTTACTCCCCCTTTGCAGCCCCATTAAATATGAGCTAAAACAATGTTAGTAATGTAAAGACCACACATTGAACATAAATTATATAGTGGATTTCTATAATTCTATATTCTATATGAAATAAGTAAATAACCAAAAGAAATATCTATTTATATATCCCCATCAAGGGATTATCTTAAGACATTACATTCAATACACTTTTTTAAGATACTTAACCAAGAAATTATAGGAATAATGTTTTTATTTTATAATCACTTAAATGTGAGAAAAATTGTTGAGATTTGGATATCAATATAAATAATAATTTCATTTAATCTGTAATGTTTCTAGGTATCTTCATGCATGTTTCTCCCATTCCATTCCACAACTATACATATTTGGGAAGCATGATATTCGTTATTACATTATCCTTCATATTAAAAATAATAAAATTATTTAAATTAGAAATAAATTCATGTTCATTAAACTCCATTTTCATTTCCATTTCAATCTCTAATAGAAAAAATGTCAAATAATCCTTTATATAATGGACAAACTTCTTCTTGTGTGTGGATTCTTTTCGAACAGAAAATTGTTATCAATAGAAGTAAATTGTTATTTCTCTTTCGATTTCAACTACTTCTATTATTTTGGTATGCATGTAATGTACTTATTGGATTCTTGTATTACAAATTTACACCTTCCATACACATCTTCAAAAAAATTTTCATTATACACCTCTAGTAACATATCAACAAATTTGTATTTGTTATCCTAGATTTCAATTGATAAACCAATTATGGAATCAATATATTGAATTGATTACCTTTTAGATTGAATATTGATTATTATTTTATTGATTTTCAAGGAAAATGTCAATTAGACCATAATGTATAATTTTATATAAGAAAATCATTTCCTATTGTTTTGTAAAAAATATAAAATTTCTCAATAGAATTCTTCAGTGTTATTTGTTCAGTGATATTTTTCATTGGTTTTATTCCTCTGGTAGACCCTCTTTTATTTCTTTGTTTCTTCCCCTATTGTAGACATATACTTTAATTACCATAATAACAATTATTTTATGTTACATAGAAATATATCATCATAATTATGAACACTTCTATTGTTCCACTCACATAATTTTTCTAGACAACCAAATCTATCCTTTTAGAAAGAAATAATCTTTATCTATGACTTTTACTTCAAAATAAGTATTTTTATTATTTTTGATTATATATAAAAACTTAATACATTGACATGTTATACATGATATCTATATCCAAATTTCTAAGACTATTATAACAATAACTATATCCAACAAACTCCATTCGTTTCGCTTTAGGTGCAGTCCGAAGTGATTGTAACACTAGATATTTTAGATAGTATTACCCATATTGGGTTCTATTGGGGTGATGATTTTCATGGAAAATCCTAAATTAACCCTTGATTAAGTTATTAATTTATGATAAATTTCCCATTCAATTTTATCAATGTTTTAAATTTTAATTATTAACAACCATTTAAAATATTTTTATTCTAAATATATTCAACATGATTATGGGTCACAATTTTCACTGAGATTGTTGTATATAGTTATATATGATTCCAAGACCTTACTTCAACCAATATAGGTATTCTAGATAGTAATAATATTATTTTGGTTTGTGTGGAAACACTTCTTTTTTTAGATTACTAGGAAGACACATATTTATAATCTCGAAGAGTTTTAAAATTTATTTTCATCTAAAGACACTTTAAAGTATGAATATACTTCTCAAATTTTAATATAATAATTATAAATTACCATTCACTCTTCATATTCGAAATTTTACTATAATGTCATCTGCTATTTTATTTTGTATAATTATTACTATCATTGATTCTGGTATCCTTGACTTCCAATTGTGCTTCCTTGGCACCAAGCATATATATATGTGATTCTTATTGAGCCTGAATATTATCTTCCAAGATTTAATAGTCTTAAATTTTTCACCAATATTTAATTTTTAAATATTCTTCAATCATTGAATATTTATATTTATTAATTTATAGATATTTATCTTTCTCCATCAACTCTTTGATGAAGGAGTTTAATTTTTTTTCATTTTTCCATATAATTAATTTTTTTTCTTTCCGTAGATTCATATACTATAAATTATTTCACATCATATAAATACTAGATATATTAAAATTAATAAGTGAAATATTTTCTATGTGTTTTATTCTTTTATTCCCTAGGCTCATTGTAGAGATCCTCAAAAAAAATATACAATACCACTCTCTTCATAACATGTGCATGTATCAGTAATGGAATCATCTTTAATATATTTAATTAAACACACACCACATTGATTACCATTAGCTATTATTTTTTCATCATTCAACTTTTATTAATTTATTTCCATTTAGCCTCCTTATTATAATTTTGTATGTTATTGGATGAAACCTCCAATTAAATAATTACAATGATGTAAAACAATTCTATAATATGAGGATCTTGTGAAAGTATTTCAAGTTTAAACATCAAGAAATTTTAATAAAAAAATTTGTTCAAGAAAGGTTTTAGATCTAATTAAAAGGAAACATAAGCAATGAGATGACTTTTAGTTCTCGAAGAGTGGTTTAAAAACCTGGGGTGGGTGAGTGAAATGGGTGTTTCCTAATATTTTACGAAGTTCTAATTTCTTTTATAACTCAGATGTTCTATATGTGGTCAGCCTACGATAAACACACCATGATTTCATTAAATTTTTTCTTAAATTGATACTATATTGAATAACATGTTACACATGAAAAAATAAACTAAAATGAACAAACGGATATTTTATAGAGATAAAATATTATAATAAAATATAAATAGTAATAAATAAAGAGACCACAATATAAAAGAAATATTAAGAATCTTACCTAATAAAAAAAACGACAAGTAAAAAATACTACTAACATGAAATCCTTTTCCTCAATGTTTTCATTAAATATTATCACCATGATGATAAATATTGAAATAAGGGTTTGAATTAAAAATATAATGAACTTGTTGAGTGTGATGTAATGAATCAGATGAATGATTCTGAGGAATATATAACAGTATATATATAGGAATGAAGTCTGACCGACATATATAGGGTCATTGGATATATGGTTGTTTGATATGTGTTTATTGACTATGCATGTATGTAGTAGGTATATTGAACTTGTGTATTATGCAGTAAAAAATTGAAAATTATATAATACTATAATGAAGTAAAATTATAATATTTTATTAAAATATTTTATTTTCAAAATATATTATATAATTTTGGGGTTGAAGACGTATTTTTATTAATATAAAAGGAAACGCCTCCTCTTTCCTAGATAGAGGAAAACAAATTACGTGTACTATAGTCCTAGAACCATAAATATCTAGATAAATATAGACCATAGGGATCTTATATGGTCTAAATGACTTATGGAACATATTCCCTGATGATGGATTGATGTCCCTAACTCATAGGCCCAATAAACCCGCCAAAAGGACTTAACTCAAACATGACATGGCTTTTTATACCCTTGAACTGCACCACCTATGAAAAAAAAAGTCTAATCCCTTAGTTTATAAGGATACTTAACCCACTTCACCTAACACAATTTTAATCACCCTGTACCACTCACTTTGTTAGAGGTCACCACAGTTGCCTGTAGTCCTCTATATCCACTACTGATTTATGCATACTGAACCGACCTACAAGCTTGGCCTATCATTTCCCATTCTTAACCTCTCCTACTCCCAAACCATATTTTATATATCTATATACTGTTTTTATTAAACTAAATATTTGAAATATGGATAATTAATTTGAAACGGATGTTGTTAATGTTATTTAATGGTATTTTTCATGTTATAAACAATACTTTTCTTTGATAATAAAATATTTTGGTTTGTGTTTGTTTTCAATCAACAAATGGATGACTAGGGAGTTTACACAGAATGAGGTCATATGTTTGAGGATGAATGAAATATTGAATGTGGTGCAGTTTACCAGTGTTTTCCCAATTTTTGGTCCTCAAAATAAGGTGTTTGGTATTGGAAGAAAATGGTTTTTTATGATAGGAGTGAATGGTATGAGAAACAACAAAGAAAATCAGAAATATAATAAAACCACATACCGCAAAACATGGACCATGTACCATGTTCTGAGAATGTTTCACGGTCTCATTCCTGGCTGTAGGAATGGTACGAAGATAAGTACGCGGAGTGGTGTGCATAACCAAAAATATTTTGCAGCAATAGTATGCATTGAATACATTTGGTACATGGAATGATGAAGGTTGAAATGAAAAAAGGTTCACAGTGAAGGTACGCGGTGAAGGCATGCGGTACTTGGAGTGCTAATGGCTGGCAGGATTGCTGCGGTTCACGAAACTGGAGTGGTACACTGTGGAAGCTAACCATACACATATAGAGATCACTACAAAATTAAGGTTGTAACAAATCGAAAATTTGGGTAAATAGTATTAGTTAAATTTGTGGAGTTATGTTCCTATTTAACAAACTGTAATCCCCTTTGTTATGTGACGGGATTAGCAATTAAACATTTGCGATGAAATCTGGTAATGTTTGAAGTGGTACCTAGAGGACAAGATGGTATGCAGATAGAACCATCCGCGTAAGGAAAACCTTCCATGGAAGAAGGTGAAGTTCATGGTGAAAGCTCTCGTAGTACACGACGGAGCAAGGCAACACAAGGAGTAGGGAGGTACATGGAGAAGTTGAGTAGTATACATAGGAAGGCAGTACAGGGAGTAGGGAAGTTCACCGAGGAGTTTTATGGTTTGCGGAAAAAGTAGTGGTACATAGAGGAGGTGGTCTACGCACTATACTCAGAACACAATACTCGGAACACCCAAGGAAGCCTAAAAATTAACCCAATTGGTTTCTGAAATTATGTTCCATAACATATCAATATACAGAATAATAAATTACATCCGTGGGTGATTATGGGACTTTAACAGAGCATCCATTTATAGTTTAGGATGCATGATTTAATGATAGACCAATGATGCAACCTTCAAGTCGATAAAATTAGTGACAATTTTTCCAATATAGTGAGCAAGGGGTAGTTAGTGGAATTGATCTGAGGGACGCAGTGTTAAATCCCTAAAACCGTTGCAAAGGAAGTGCACCTAACACATAGTGGCTGTGCTCAACACTTTAAATCAACAACTTCTGAAGATTAGTGGTTTTTGGTTCGACCAACACACTGTCAGCATATGCTCTTTTGATGTAGCCCTTAGTGGTCAAGCTAGTATAATTGTTGTGTCATTTCTTTACATGCGATGGTTTATTTTACTCACCTCTTTATCATATAGGTTTAATAGGTTCCTACCAACATGGTAAAAATATCCATCAATTTAAAAGATAATCTTGACACCTTGATTCACCTCTCCCATCTTAGAGTGTTATGGGGTCCTTCATTTAAAGGAGCCACTATATTAATGTATTGATTATTTTTACCATAATACATTAAATTGTGAAATTTTAAAATATTGATCCACTATAATTATTAAATTAATAAACAAATAGATTATTATACATTTAGTTATTAAATTATATTAAATAGTATTAAGAATATATAATGTTTAAAAAATTATATTTCAGAAAAAATAATTTTTTATAGATTTTATGTTTTGATTTTAAAGTTAAATTCACCATTTTTATTATTTTAATTAGATTAAGTGTTTTCAAAATTTTTATTCAATAAGTAAATATTAGGTAATGAAATTATTATCATTTTCCAACATTAGTATAATTTGTTAAGGTAAAAACTGAATTACCACAACAAAGGTAAAATTTGGTAAAAAGGGGTTAAACTAAATGGTGATGGTATGAAATATCATAAAACCCAATATAACAATAAATGGGTGAGATATTTGTCCACTAAAAATTCTCACATTTACATTATTTCTCACATTCTGTCCACCTAACAATCAAAATTCCAACCATATTCTTTATAAAGTGAATAATTGTGGAAATTCCACTGAAAACTCTCTTATAAATAGACCCCTCCTCTAATACTCCCAAACCACTCAAAATATTTGGTTATATATTTTATATATAACGATTTAACCTCTCCCAAATTGTTTTTAAATATTATAGACTCTTGATTCTAGAAGGGAGACTAAATCAATCCATCCAAAAGAACCCGAGTCGAGGGGAAAATTATTTAAGTATCTATGTTCTTTTAAATATTTCTCAAAAACATTCTCATATAAAATATTTATAAATATTATTATCCACTATAAATTTTTTTTATATTAACATCATTATAGTTAAAAAATTATTCATCTATTATATATCTCTAAAATCCAACTCATTTAAAAGTATAACATGTTTTTGGGTTGGTTCGACCACCTACATGTGCAATACTATACTAAGAATATAATTTTGACCATGAATAAATATCAAGGGAAATATAATGATATTTTATTATATTATGGATTAAAATATTTCAGGAATATGATTATATTATTTTTAAATAAAGAAAAATGATCATTATAAAGTAACTCATGGTTATCTGTAAATTTCTAAACAAACATTGACAATGAATTCCATTCTCACAAACCATACCCATAATTACTATTAAATGAACATGGAGATAAATAAATCATTGAAAAAACCTATTCCTATGACTTTAATAATATTTTATTTTTTAAAATGGTATCAATAAAAAATGGATGCAAAAACTATTATAAAACATGTTTGAAATAATCATAAATTTTAACATTCAATGTTGAAAATAAACATTAACTAACTAATATATGTCTAGTAAATGATAAAAATTAAATAATATAAAAGTTAATGTAAATTAATAAAAAAAATTAATAAGATATTAATTTGTTCATGTTTATTATATGGTACTCTAAATATTCTTAATGGAGTTGGAGAGGAAAAGATAATTGTTTTCATTCCAATACAATTTTGTATTTGAGATTATTATAAGTATGTTTACATCAATGAATATTATATAATACCATATTATAAATAAACATATATTTTCACATAATATTTTTCTCATTAGTTCTTAATTTCCTTATACTATATCACTTTTACTTTGGTTCATAATTCACCCACATGGATTCTTGTAATAGAAATTATCCAAACATCTTCTTTTCAGCCTAAAATATTGCGATTTAATTTTATTATTTTTTTAATGAATGTAATTATTATTATATTTATGGTTTCATAATCTATTTTTCAATTTAAATAGATTTATTTTATAAATTAATCTTTTTATAATATTATCTGTGTTGTTTTTTCTGCCATATTTGACTCTTTTTACAAAAGTATGAAAAAAGTAATCTTTTTAATGATTTACACATGAATGCCTTTTACTGATTCTACATATTTATTTTATTATTAATCATCCTCTCCAATTATTCATGTTTTTTTAATGTAGTGTAAATTACAATTTTTGTAATTTTTTTTTAAATAAAACCTATCAAAATAAGAGGAAATTTCCTCTTGTTTTTAAAGTAAATTTTATTATACACTTATAATAGTTTTTTATCTTTGTCAATATCCGTTAATGAGTATAAACCTTTTTTGGGAATATGATATAATTAATTCATCTGAATGAATAAACTTTCCTAATTTTTGAAATATTTTTGAGAATTAATCATCCTCTCTAATTTTTCATGCTTTTTTAATGTTACATCAAACCACATTTTTCTATGTTTTTTGTTTTAAATAAAAGTTATCTAAAAAATGAAATTTATTCTAATCATTCAATTAAAATTTTTTATGATATTATAAAATTGTTTTTTGTATATGAAAATATAATTTGATGAATATTATAATTGATGGTGAATTTGATCTAAGGAAATTTTCAAAAAAAAATTAGTTTAAATATTAAAATATCTTAGGGATGTTTTCCTAAATGCAGACTCTTTTTAAGGGTTATTTAATCTATGATGAATTTATAAATGTTTTCACATCTTTATGAATCAAATATAATTAAATTGTCATTATATAAAAATTATGGATTATAATATACCTCTAATTCATTGGGTAATATTTTATATATTATGATTTTTTGATGAGATAAGACTGGTTACCCCATGTCCACTATGTTATGGGATTAAAAAGGCCCTGACAAGTCTACAATATTATGGGACTATGGTTAGCCTATCCCGTTATGCTGTTAATTTATTGGTTTGTATCTTGGAAATTTATTATTATTCCAATAAATATGTTTCTACAAAAATCTTATGCTATGAAACATACCTAGGATATATTATCATATATCATGATTATTAACTCACATTTTCATACCCATATGACCCATTTCTTATGTATTATTAAAATATTTATGCCATGAATCATTTTTATGATATATTGTTTATCATGTATTGTTGTTTTATGTGTTTTACTTATAAATTTAATATTTTTACATACCCATATGCTCATCTTAGGATCAAATATGATCCTTAATTTATTTTTTTATGTTTACCCCTACTGAGAATATGATCACACCTGTTCTTATCTTCCATTACCCTGGTAATGGGAAAGAGAAATATTTTTAATGTTCTAGAAAGGTTATCACCTAATGTGATTATTTTTAAGAGATATTAAAAATGTTTTTTATGTTTCTAATATCTAAAGATAGTAAAACTATTGGATTTAGGGTGTGATTTATGGTTAGATATAATAAATAATCATGCAAAGTGATAAAATATGTATGTGTGTTCTTATCATGTTTACTTATCTGGAATAAAAGTGGTTTTATTTATTTATGTGGATTAGGATATGAACATTAAGTGAAAAAAACTAAAATAACCTATGTTGAGACAAAAGTGATGAGGAGGTACCAATATTTAATGGGTTGAAATGATGTTTTCAAAATATAAAACATCATAGGATTTATTTTTTGTATTATATGATAATATACACTTAATTTTATTTCTTGAAACTCATAGTACCTTTTTTTGGTTAATGTAAATAGATATAACCAAGAGGAATAAACTTATAAATGATTGAGATATACATTTAAATGATTTTCCTAATGATAAATTAATTATAATGGTATATGGAACATGAAATATAATATAAATTATAACTCAAATGTCTGCAGTTATGAATAATTACACAAATTATGAGGAAATCCCTAAATTAGAGTGGATTAAATAACTATCCCTTCATACCATCCTCTGAAAATGAACTCCCCCTTTTTTGGGACATCCAAACCAATTATTTTAGATTAAAGGATTAAAAGAATTAGAAAAATATTCTTTATTTCCATGTACATGGAGCCAGAAAAATTTATCTTTTATATTTATCAATTTGAATGTGGAGAAAACTAGTGGTGGACTCTCATTAAGAATCTGACTCCAAATGATTAATGTGGGGATAAACCCAATTTGTGTATACATTTCCACATATATTTTTGAAAATCGTAACATGTTTTCATAAAAAAAGATATTTCTTAGTGGAAAAATACATTGATTTTAGTGATCTTGTTTATTTTCAGGTGTTCTCTAGAAAAAAACACAAATCATGAAAACTCTAAGAAAAATTCAGAACTACACAGCATGTACATACCTACCTTCCATGTACATTCAGATACAAATATGGATCAACTGGATGAGTACATGAACAAGTAGCCAAAATAGATAGGACACACCATCTGGGTCATACGTACATGCAATGTAGAAGCATTTAGATTATGTTGGTGGCATTTTCTAGGGACTAAACGCTATGTGAGGTGGATCCACAATCCATGTACCCTCCACCAATCAGTCATCGATGATGCAGATGTCAGGGGCGGCATAGCTAGTGACCTATCGACGGGAAATTGTGACAAAAGCGCGTTAACGTAACGACACGATGTGTAATTTTTATACATGTAGTGTACTTTTTTTCTATAAATAGAGGCCATGGACTCCAATTATGGAATTTGAATATTCAATATTCAATGGATGGAGGTTCGACTGCCCTTCTATCATGCTACCATTGTTCTGCTACTCTGACATTCCACCATTCTACCAAAGAATTCACCTCTCCTCAAAGTCTTTTCAATGACCACATTAGGTATTAAGGGTTATGTTGTCATCTTTTCTTCCATGTGTAACTATGCACCCCATGTGTTGGGGATGTGGATGATAAAAGAGTTTTGTAATTTGGGTTAATTGTTATGTTTTTTTTGTTCTGTTTAATTCTTCTTATTCTTCTACAATCATTTGTTTTTATCACTAACAATTCTAAGATAGACGAAGGGTAAAATTTTTACTCACTCAAAGGAAGAATAACGATGAATACCTAAATGATAATAAGAAGTATTCATGAACTCACAAATTGACTAAACTAAATAATGTATTTTTAAATATTGACTACCAGACCAGGGAGCCAGTTTCTTCAGTTACAAATATATTTTTGCGGGACCAAGGGAACCCTGTAACAATTGAAATCCTGAGTGTTGGGTTATTATGAGAAACAAAACCTAATAAGAAGTTTGTATAACCTCCATATCACCATATCCCCAACAATTATCTTTTTATATCAACCAAATTAAAAACTAATTTTTTTTTCTTTACCTTTAAACATTAATCATTACATCAGTAATAAAAATAGTTGTCATAATTAAAAACAAAAATCCCACTCTAAATTCAGCATCCTTCACTAAGTTAATTCCAAATTCAATCGAATTTATGTGCTCATCTATTCCTTTTGGATCAACCCCACACTTATGACATACTAGATTAAGAGTGGGAATATCAATTTGGGACACAGATAACCCATGTTATGTGAAACTAAAAACCAAATTTTGGTGCCATTGGTGGTGACTTCTGTTTTAGTGTTAAATTTAAATCTATTTCAATTAAATTAGTGAAAATAAAATTTAAAAATAACCAAAAACCCCTTTTCATGTCCCATTTCTGTTTAACTTTATTTTTCAATTTTATTTTGGGCTTTTGTTTTGTGTGTGAGCAAGATCACAAGTGCATGGGTAGACACCCCACATGGTCCAGGAACGCTGAGTCATCAGAAATTCTTCTTATTGTCCTAAAAATCAAACAGACAATGTTTCAATGTCAACGTGCACTGGTGGAAGAGCACAACCAAAACTCACCACCCATGGTGATCAAGGAGGAGGGAGAGAAGGACACTAAAGCTACAACGGGACACCCGCAGTAGGACAAGCATCCTCCCACTACTGGTATGCCATAGCAGGCCCACAAGGAGGATTCAAGGAGTTCCTCACAAGGAACTACCATAGGCCATCACAACAACCCACTCCGAAGTACAACCAACCCCAACAGCCACAACAGATCCTTCAGTGGCTATACTTCACCCCTTAGTAGTAGCAATATATGTCGCTTCTACTCCCTCATAAGACACCTCAACACTCATGGAGTACGACCAGAGATGTATTCCTGGAGCTAACACGGGATTTGTCTATCCGCTAGTGCATGCCCAACATTTTGAGATCAACCTTCTATCTTGCAGCTGATCCAAAACACAATTCAGTTTGGAAGGACTAACTAGAGAAGACCCAAACTCCCATCTCTCCAATTTCTTGGAGATCTATGACAGGTTATGCTACTACGGAATGTCTGATGATGACATTCGCCTTCGCCTCTTCCCATTCTCTCTATGGGATAAGGATAAAGACGAGATAAAAGGATATCGGTAGTGATATATCCACACCTAGGAGGAGAAAAACCATGCATTCCTGTCAAAATATTTCCCACCCTCGATGACGGTGACCTTTCAAAACAAAATACACACCTTCCAGCAGCATAACTTAGAGTCATTGAACTAGTCATGTGAGAGTTTACAGGAGATTTTGTGCAAATTCCCACACTATGGACACCCACTATGGATGTAGGTCTAGACTTTATATAGAGGACTAGAGAAAAACACAAAGTCCTTGGTGGATGTAGTTACAGGAGGTCCGATTATGCAGAAGTCCCCCAAAGAGCTTTTCTATTTTTTGGAAGATATGTCTGCCAACAACATCCAGTGGCATTCCGAGTGGGGAACACAAAAAAAAGAGGTATGCATAGAATCGATGCCACTACTATGATTGATGTCCAGTTGGACGCAGTGTCCAAAAAAAATTGATGTGTTGAATATGAAGAGTGCATCCCAAGTACTTGCGGTGAACCATCCTACATTTTGTGAATATGGTGACTACCACATCATCGGAGAATGCCCGAGAACTACAGTCGGCCCTTTGATGAGCTAGGTGATCTATGTTTCTCAAAACCTAGGGCTGAACTATTAATAGTTATACCAGAACCCGACATGGCATGATCAACAGAACATAGGCTGGGGCCCATAGTAATAGGGTCTTATGCCCCAGTGACCGCCCAACTATGGTCGTCCCTAATATCAAATCCAGTACATGAGGAAACAGCGGTATCAATATGGAACTTACCATCAGAAAGGGTATCAAAACCCTCGCCTGTAGCAGAGGAGGCAACCACCGCCTCCACCAGCTGCACAACCACCCCAGATGTAGAACATCTCAAGGTTAGAGGATCTCATGAAAAAGTTTATATCTACTAATGATACCAGATTCAAGAATTCGGAGGCTTCCATTCGATCCCTGGAGAACCAAATAAGCCATATATAAAACTATCTCTTGACAAGGCAGCCCGAAACATTATCGAGTAACACTAAGATGAACCCACGGAAGGAGGCCCATGCCGTTAAAAAACAGAGTAGAAAGGATCTACAACAAAAGGAACCGACACAAACAGGTGCACCTACCCCCTGCTGAAAAGTAAGGTACAGTTATAGACCCCTCCTCATCCAAAGGCCCACGCAAAGAGGCCCCAAAGGGAAAATTAAATGATGTTTCCAAACGCTTACAGCATACCTTACAATTTTTGGAGAGGATAAAGCAGATAAAGGTTGAACACCAGTTCGACATGTTCATGGAAGTGTTCAGCAAGCTGCATATCATCATTCCATTAGCAGAGGCACTGACGCAGATGCACACATATGTGAAATTCATGAAGGTGATCCTCTCTAAAAAAGGAATATGTATGATCTAGGCACCATTGCACCGACTATGGATTTTTCCACGGTCGTACAACATTCGATTACACCCACACTCTAGGATCCTTGTAGCTTCACTGTCCAATGAACTATTGTATCATGTGAGTTTGGGAAGGCACTCTACGACATAGGGGCTAGTGTAAACCAAATTCCCTTTGAATTGTTTAAGAATATAGGGATCAACCACCTAAATCCTACCCATGTATCCCTTCATCTTTCAGATTGATCCATCAAATATAAGAAGGGGATACTGGAGGACGTGCTAGTAAACGAGAAAAAGATAATCCTCCCAGAAGATTGCATCATACTCCATATGGAGGATGACCAAGAGGCGTATATCCTTATGGGGAGGTTTTCTTGGCCATTGGGAAGGAATTGATCAATTTACAATAGGGGGAACTTATTTTTAGAGTAGGAGATGAAATATTCTCATACAATTTCCTCAAAACTTTCAATAAAGAATCATTACCAGATCTTGAGGGATGCATTGCAGTGACCAATATAGATGATCACTTGAGTATAAAAAGAGATTATCTCGTTTTTTCTACCACCTCAGATGAATTGGTTTTCCCAGACATTCTAGTTGATAAAGAACCAGAGGACCAAGAATTCCATGAAGGATAGGGCGACCACTACTAGTAGGGTGATGTTATTTCTGAAATTCTGGAGCTAACAAAGGTACAAGAACTTGTAAATTGTATTCTAAATGTTCCTACATTAGAACTAAAGCCTCTCACATATTATATGATGTAAGGGATCATGGGAGACCATCAAACATTTCCCGTTATACATACTACAAAACTATCACAGATGTAGGAGAATACACTTTTGCAGGTTTTGAAGCGGTAAAAGTATGCTATTGGGTGGATAGTGGTAGACTTGAAGGTCATCAACCCTATCATATTCACCAACAAGGTGCTACTCAAATAAGGAGAGAAGCTATATCAAAAACCAAAATGATGCCTTAAACCCCCCATAAAAGAAGTTATGAAGAAATAGGTAATTCATTTTTTAGATGTAGGAATTATATACCCCATCTCAGATAGTCTATGAGTGATTCCCCTGCTAGTGGTACCCAAAAAGGTGGTATCACTATGATTTCAAATGACATGAAGGAGGTAATCCCCCCCAAATATCATGGGATGGAGAGTTTGTTTGGACTAGAGAAATCTGAATGATTCCATGAGGAAGGATCATTTACCCTCTCCTTCATCGATCATATTCTAGTGAGACTAGGGGGTAAAGAGATTTACTACTTCCTTGATGGCTATTCCTGATACAATCAGAGTTCAATTTTCCTAGATGATCAAGAGAAGAACACTTATACATTTTAATACAGTGCATTTTATTACTGAAGGATATATTTTTCCTTGTGCAATGATCCTGCCACCTTCCAACGATGCATGATGGATATCTTCAATGACATGGAAGAATAGATCTTGGAGGTTTTTATGGACGATTTTTTTGTTTACAGAAAATCAGTCCCCACTTTCTTGCGGAACCTAGAACTAGTAAAGGATAGATGTTAGAACACTAACCTAGTTTTCAACTAGGAAAAATGTCATCACATGATTCTTAGTGTTATTGTCATTGGACATAGAATCTTGACAAAGGGGATAGAGGTGGACCCGACAAAGATAGAAGTCATTTCAGGACTCCCCATTCTGACTTCTATTCGAGCTATCCATAGCATCTTGTGACATGCATGTTTTTATAGCCAGTTTTTCCATGAATTCCCAAATATAGATTATCCCATCACCAACCATCTGACCAAGGAAGCCATTTTTGTGTTCAACGAGGGATGCACCACAACATTTGAGAACCTGAAGCAGCACTAGGTGGAAGCTCTAGTGATGATTACTCCTAACTGGGAGGAGAAATTTAAAGTGATGTGCGATGTCAGGGACTACGTAGTGGGATAAATCCTAGGCTGGCAACTTGAATGAATTTTACAACCCATATATTATTCCAGAAGAATGCTAAACAAGGCACATAATAACTTCACTACAATGGAGAATGTGATTCTAGTAGTGTTGTTTTCTTTTGATAGGTTACATTTTTATTTAGTGCTATCTAAAGTTATTGTTTATATTGACCATAAAGAACTCAAGTACTTGCTAAATAAGATGGATGTGAGGCCACAATTGATCCGAGTGGTACTCCTCTTACAAAAATTTGATCTTGAAATATGAAACAAGAAGGGGAAAGAGAATGTTTTTGTTGACCAGCTCTCCCTACTGAAGCTTCTGAATTTGGAAAAGGAGGTAGATCGAGAGATTAAGAAGGATTTCCTTGATGAGAATCTTTTTTATCTGAAGAATCAGCTCAGCCCTAGTATGATGATATTGCTAATTATATGGTTATAGGTGCTATCCACCCAGTACTCTCTTTCAAGCAGAGGAAGAGTTTTCTCTCTGATGTCATGAGGTGCTTCTGGGAAGATCCTCTACTGTTACGATCCTATAGAGAATGTGTCATATGACATTGCATCCCAGAAAATGAAGTTCATGTTGTCTTGGAATTATGTCACACCTTGCCAGTTGGCAAACATCATTGTCCTGACCATACTATAACAAATTTACTACAGTCTATGTTTTTCTGGCCCATCATGAATTGTGATGCTCAAGAATTTGTTTTCCATTGTGATCAATTCTAATGAATAGATAATGTGGGGCATAAAAAAGAGATGACCTAAAACACCATCAAGGAGGTTGATATTTTAGACGTCTAGGGCATAGACTTCATGGGGCTATTTTCCCCATTTTTTGGGAACACATAGATCCCGGTCTGTGTCAAATACATCTCAAAGTGGGTGGATGGAGGATCAGAACATGAAACGGTCAAGGTTTTCTTGGCCTTTTAAAATAAACAAATTATTAGCAGGATTAGCATTCCCTGTGTACATATCAACGATTGAGGGACCCACTTCAACAAAACATTAATGAAAGGAGTACTGTAGAATTACAGGGTGAAGCATCATATGGGGAACCCATATGATCCCCAGTCTATTAGACAAGTGGGGTTCTCTAACCGTGAGCTCAAGAAGATTCTTGAGAAAACTGTGAACACATCAAGGAAGGACTGGTGCAAGAATCTATACGATGCTTTTTGGGAATAATTGACCACCTTCTAGATGCCACTAGGGATGTCCCCATTCCACCTAATCTATGTCAAGCCATGCCATCATCCGGTAGAGTTACTGAAAAAAACATACTATGCTGGAAAGGCCCAGAATTTTGATATGAAGGTAGTTGAAGAGAAGAGTAAGTTCCAACTGTGGGAACTTGATAAAATCTGATGGGAGTCGTGTGAGGACACCCAGCTGTACAAGGAAAATATTAGAGAAACCCACAACCAGAAGATTTCACAAAAATCTTTCCAACCCGGTGATTAGGTACTCCTTTTTAACTCTCGGTTTCAATTATTTCTAGGAATACTAAAGTCAATATGGTTGTTACCATACCGAGTAAGACAAATATTCCACCATGGAGTGGTGGAAATTGCTGGGGAGGATGGTCAACTATTCAAGGTGAATGGATAGAGGCTGAAGAATTACAATCACATTGAAGACATTGTGGGAACACTCTCCACCATGAATCTTGGGTAATTAGAGGTAATTTGATCGAGCAAATGACCTAAAACAAAGGCTTTGTCTTGGAGGAAACCAAAAAGACTACACACCTTGTACTACTAGTATACACGATGTGTACTTTTTAAATGTATGTGTTTCAATAAAATTAGTTATATGAATATATATTAATTTAGTAAATAAACTAGAATGATGCCTACACCAATGGGAATAGAACTAGAATGTATCTCAGCCACCCCTGGTTCGAGCCACACCATGCTCTCCTTCGATGCAAGATTCATTCCTTTTTAACCAATGTTTTTGTTAACTACATGTGAGTACTTTTACTATACCGTATATGTTTCCTTTAAAATAAAATAAAACCCATGGTTGGAATGGGTCGGATGGTAGGGTCTTCAGTCACATATCCAAAAGACATGGGTTTGAACCCTCTAACCGGCCAAGTTCCATCATCTTTCACAGTAATAAAACCATACGATGTACATTCTGATACACATCGTGTGCCTCATGTTTTCAATAAAAGGTAAAAGGTTCTTAAAATAAGAAAATACATGCGGGTGAAGTAGGAAGATTGTAAACTTTTCAAACCCACGTTCAAAAGATGCTGGTTCAAACTCAACTAATCTCCCTACTTCATCCTCGTCTCTATAATAATTAAAACCACACGCCGTTCTTTTTCTTTATTCTGTGTATAGATGCACCAATGCTTTAACTATTAAATGTTGTTAAAAATGCGTAGCATAAAAACCTTATTTTTAGTGGTTGAGGGCTTGCGTTTGGATTATCCAATTGCCGGATTGAATCACACCCCAAGCACGAGACCAAAGGTTGTAGTTCTATTTTTCAAATTTTAGAACACACGACGTGTATTCCATTGATACATTATCTGTATAGGTTTATCATCTATAAATAGTATTTATGTATATTCCATTTATATAGATTTTAATTAGTAATAATAATTATTATATAGTTTTATATAATAATTATTATATGTATATGTATATATGCTTCAAAAAAATACAGAGTAGTACTACATGACATGTCTGTTAGAGTACAAGCTGTGTAATCTGGCTATAATAGCTAGAAACCCAACACAGAAACACCCTGTGTCATGCAGACCCCCCCCCCCCCCCCCCCGCCATTTTCTTCTCCTAGAAGCTGTACAGTCACTGCTCCTCGAATCCACATTTTCAATTCCATTTAGTGCATAATTTCTTCCTCATTTCATTCATCGATAAACGTTATGGCGGACAAAGATCCTGCGAGTGGGAAGCAACCCACCTCCACTACTGAGGGAAAAAGCCCCACTTTTCACCGGATATGTCTCTGGACAACGACGAAACCAACCTCAGACTTCCCGGAGTACCAACCTCCTCGCTAGCCATCTTTCCACCACGCACCATCCTGGCCGAGGCTGGTACTAGTGATACACCTCCATCACCATGCACAGAGCCTCTGAGCACCACCATTTCTTCACCACCAGCTACCAATCCTCCTGATCCCTCTACAGTGGCATCTGATCCTACAATTTTCTCCATGTCTAGTGGACCTTCACCTACTAAGGCCGCTCTACCACCAGTGCTACCCTTAATACTGCCCCACCTAGGCTGGTCCCTTTCAATGCTCTTTATCCGTGAATGGTGTTTGTAACACCCGAGACTTTTGTGAGAAATATTTTGTTTTATATAAATCATCAAAGGATTCTTTCACTACACAAAACACTAGCTTGGCTTGCTTTACACGCAACCACAACCTTCCTCGATAGCTTGCGTCGTACGCAATACCGAGTTTCACTAAACAACAATATGCTATTAAAATATTATTAAAACTAGCCGTTATGAATATTAATAACCAATTTTTGAAATTTTGTAATTTTTATTTTTCAAAATGTACTTCATTTTTTGATTCAGAATATCGAAATTAGCTTAGGGTGAAATTTTGGTACTTTTCGAATAACTTTCATATTCTGATGAATAGTGAAAATTATTAAATTTTAATTAAAATCAACTTTTTTAATCAAAATAATTAATAGTGATAAATTATTAATTTTAGTGGTTTTAAAGTATATTTAGAATATATTTTTTCAATTTAATACAATGTTGTTCTTTGGATGTAATTTCACATTCAAACCAGACATAAACAAGTGTCAATCTTTTGATAGTTATTATCACTTAAAACACGCTATTTGTTTTGACGACGGGAATTAATTTTTAAATTAGATAATGTAACTGATATGTTTTGAATTCGGTAAAATAAACATCATTTTTGAATTCATAATATCAAATATAGCTTAGGCCTAATTTTTGGTATTTTTCTGGAAACTTTCATTTTTTGATGAATAGTGAAACCCCTAAGTGGTAGTTAAAAAACTGAATTTTTTCATAAAACTTAATTTTACCGCTTCTGTGAGTGGAATTTCAAAAATCCGAGAGACACGGTTGATATTAGTAAGTAAAATGTGGTTCAATGAGATGAAAATAATTTTTGGTGAATAGTAACTTTTTTACTTTTTTTACCACGATTAAAAGTAAATAGGGTAGTTAAGGGTAAAAATGATATTATTATTACCCTAACAAATGTCCTAATTATATTGGATAAGTTTAATTCGACCAAAAACAACCTTAGAAATAAAATATGACCATTTAGGCCCACTTGGATTAGATTAGGACATTTATTATCAATTTATTTAAAGAAGGGTTAAAATAGTTAAAATTAAAGTTTAATAACTAAAGCATTTTAATATAGGGTTATAAATAAGATAAATTCGACTATATATATTAAATTGAAATAAAAATAGATTTCCTAAATAATGTTATTATATTTTTAATTTTTAGACTTAAAATAATTTAATTTATTTATGATACAATGATGATGCAGTAATTATCTTATTAATGAAATATTGACATAATTGATGTTATAAATACCCAAATAAATGTAATTTGAGACTTTTTATGAATTACAATAATTTTATATGTTAATATGACATGTTATTATTGATTTAATTAAATTTTCTTGAACTAATAATTCTGTTATGATTTTCACAAAAATCAATTACCAAATAGTGTCAAAATTGACATAAAATAGTTTTTAAAACAAATACTATATTATTAATTGTTATTTTATTCCTAAAAATCTAAGGTTCAGCCAAATGACTTAGATAAAGTTATATATTTTAATAATAAGCATCTTGGGGTTATTTTGGCTTGATATAGTAAGTTTATTAACCTTATAGTGTAAGAAAACAAGAAGACACGGTAAAAGTTAAATTATCTAACTTAAAGTTAAATCTAAATGATAAGGTTAAAATTGAAAAATAAACTTGTCTAAATTCTATTGGATGAGAGGATTTCGACCCATACCCACCTTGTCTTATAAATATATCAATTTGGAGCTATTAAAAACCGAATTTTACTTTATAATAAAATAATATTTTTAGTTATTCCAAAGGTGCCCCTCTCCTCTCTTATAAAAGGGCACCTCCTCCCTCTCTTCCTCACACCACTTTGAGCCTTAAATCTCGGAAAACCCCTGCCAATATCTCCTCTACACTTCCCTAGAAACATCCTAGAGGTCCTGGTATTATTCAAAGACAAATTTTAGTGCCCTAAGCGGAGGTCTCAAAGAGGCGCATCAAAGAAGAGGTAATGCCCGTTACCGATTCGTTCATCTTTATTTATTCTTCCACTTCTTCTTCTTTAGTTGTTTCATTATAAAGTAATAACATCAGTATCACTCATACTCTGATATGTTATTATAATTATGAAACAACCCTATTTCACCATCTATCCATCATACGGAAGACGAAATCACCACGCGTGCGTACGTACGGAATACCATCTCTACACCGCGGTGTAACCTATTTTCCACCACCACCTTGCATGGATGGTTATAATGGTGTAAATAAATACAATATATGATTATTGTAAAGTTATATTGATTTTGAAATAGTATATATAAAATCCATTACAATTTCACGATCATGGGAATGATATCATCGCTCGTGCGTACGTACGGAATACCGTCTCCACGATGTGATGCGACTCGTTCTACATGATCTTCATTGCATAATGATTATATAAATGAATTGAATGAATGAATATGATATGTATTACACTAACACCAATCTGTAACTGAGGTATCTATAACCTAAAAAGAAGAATAAGAATTTACTCGACAAAGCACGCATAAGAACCAAAAGTAATAAACACCCGAATAACAAGTAGTAATGAAATATTACTAATAAGAAGCTAATAATATGACCATATATGATATCATAAAAATAATTATGATTCTGGAATAAGTCAATAACATTATTTAAATCATTATACATGAGGTTCGGACACTTACAAATAAAATCTGACCTAAGGTAAGGGAAAATATCACAATCTCATTTTATCCGAGATTGTTTATACTTTGGTAGTTACTGGGGTGTATTTTATCATCCACATCCATTTCACCTCAATATGTAATATTGTTTCCATCCACCTACAATTGTTTAAATCCAATTTTACCCTTCGATGAGTTTTTAGTAAAAGATATAAAAGGAATCTTTTGTCTTTTTTCGTACGAGGTACTTTTTGACTTTTCCGACAAAAGTACGGGAAGAATGTTTTTTTAACTTATACGACATAAATGGATTTTTAAAACATTATTTCCAAGAATATTACCTTACAAATTTTCAAGTTTATTTTTAATCAACTTCTTTTAGTTTAAAATTGTATGACATGTTAAGAAAGGAAAATGTTTTTTATGTAGAAAGGATATTTTCCTCAAGAATGGAGTTCAAGTGTTTTATCAAAATTATTTTCCATCTAAGATAATATAGGGTTCTGTTTCTATCCCTATTATTACATTGATTTTATTATGTTGTGATGGAATTATTTTTATGAATTCCTTTATCTTATATGAAATGTTTTATGATGTCATGTTGTTTAAGAATCTGATTTTTATTACATGGGTAATGCAATGATGTATGATTTATGATTTTGTGGAACACATATGAATGGTATCATTATGAGATGGGTGGGACCTATATCTCCCTCCAATGAATTGGGTAATGATTTTATATCTCATGAGATAGACATGGCTGGAACGGCAGGTTAAACCGGTTCAGTGAAATAGGATAGAAACGAGGAGTGAACTCGGTTCAGAAATGGACTTTGTCCACTAAGATAGTCGTGGCAATGAGTCTTGACTAATAAGAAATGATTCTCTATTATTATGTGTGTATGCCACAAAGTTTCATGTTTTATGTTATGATTATTGGGATTTCATTTCACTACTATGATTTATCCCATGTTATGAAATTATGCACTCTTTTGCAGGTTAAGATTTCCAAAATGATATGTTCTTATGAATATGATGTGATTGATATTTCTTTTGTTTACCCTTACTGAGAATTTGAGCTCACCCTTTTGTATGTTTTCTTTCCCCAAGTCAGGAAGAAGGTTATTATGTAAGATATGACAAAAGGGACTATAGATATGATGAAATAAATGGGAGATAATGTAGACTCTTTATGAACCAGTTGTTTATGTTTCCCAGTTTCTAAAGACACTATACCTATATTGTCCTTTCATGGTTTTGTTATATGTTGTAATAAGTATGATTCAATTTTGAATTAATAACAATGTATGTAAAGTATGGGTTGTTATAGATGGTATCAGAGGAAAGGTATAGTCATCCTTTGGAAACTAGGATGTGAAATCCTTAGTAAGAACCCTAAGGATAATTTTAAGCATAGAACACAATCTTAGTGTTTTAGAAATGACCATGAATAACCTAGGATAAGACCTTAAGTGTGAAATTTTATTCTTGATTATGTGGTTTTCCTATTATAATTAGTGTTTCTCACACTATTCTTCTTGGTTTTAGTCAATGGCTGGAACCCGAAGGAACCGTGTTAATGCGAAATGTGACGGGAAATGCAATGATTTTCCCCCTGAGCAAACAAACATTATGGGAGCTGGAATGAAAAATCTTGTAGCCATGCTCATGCAATTTTCTCAATCTATGAATCATGAAGGACTTCCAAACAAGAAAAGGAAGGAGCAATATTCTGTTGAATCCTTCATAAGGCAGCGTTCACCTTCTTTTAGCGGGTCTGTTGATCCATTAGTTGCTGAACAATGGATTAGTACTACTGAAAAGATATTTTCAGTTCTTTAATGTTTTGAACATGATAAAGTCATCCTAGCAGTGTATCGTTTGGAAGGAGATGCTGATCAATGGTGGAATATTATTAAGAATACGAGGCAAATGGATGAAATTGATTCCATGGAATGGGACGAGTTCAAGAACTTATTTTTCAATAAGTACTTCACTCATATTCTCCGAACTAAGATGGAGAAAGAGTTTCTTGAACTGAAGCAAAAGGATGATGAATCTGTTGGTACCTATGAAGCAAATTTTACAAGACTTTCAAGGTATGCTTCCAGTATTATTATCCAACCTGAGAGTAAGATCGATCGATTCATTAGTGGCTTAAAAGCAAGTCTTCAAAGGGCCTTAGCCATAAGGGACTTCAATAGCTATAAGGAAATCGTTCGATGGGCTCTCAAAGTTGAGATGGATATTGGAGTAACCCATCAGTCATATTGGTTTGATAAGAAGAGGAAAATGGAATTCAAAGGAAAATCTAAAGAGCACACTGAATAGAATATGAGCATTCCCTTATGCTCAAAGTGTGGAAATAAACATGGAGGGAGTTGCCTTAAAGGGACAAGTAAATGTTTCAAATGTGGAAAGGAAGGTCATCGGGCATTTGAATGCTGCAATGATGGGAAGAAGATGTCTAATGATGCAAACAAAGGAAGGGACACACAGAATGAACCTACTACACTTCAATGTTTCAAGTGCAAGGAGATGGGGAATTATTCCAATAAATGCCCTAATCCAAGGGTTGTTGATGATGATCGACATCAACAAAATCTTAAGGATAAAGACAAAGGAAATTCACATTCAATTTCTATCAGCGATGTGGAGTACGATAACGATGTGGTGAAAGGTAGACTTACCCTCCCCTCTAAAGTAGAAAATGTTTTATTTGATTCTGGATCCACCCACTCTTTTATTTACGAATATTTTTCTAAGGGTATCACCGTATTTCCTCAACAATTAGATGTTGAGTTGGCTGTGACAACACCTAATGGCACAACAGTCGCATCAAAAGTTTATAATTCTTCCCCGATTGAAGTTTGTGGGAAAGTGCTTCCTGTAAATCTTGTGATCCTTCCTATAGTGGAATTTGATGTGATTCTTGGCATTGATTGGCTATCTTTATATGGAGCTCATATCATTTTCCAAAGAAGGAAAGTAAAATTTCATATTCCAGATCAATCTATGATCGTCTATCGATGCAAGGATGAACATAACCTTCCAGTGAAAATTTCTTCCATCTTATGGGTCTTGATTCCACTGAATGAAGGTTATTTATCTCAAATGGTTGGTGAGAGACTCACAATTAAAAATATGCCCATTGTACGGGAGTTTTATGATGTCTTTCTAGAGGAATTGTCAGGTCTTCAACTAAATCGTAAAGTTGAGTTTTCAATAGAAATCGTACTGGGTGCTTTACCTATTTCAAAGACACCTTATAGAATGGCCCTAATTGAGTTGCAGGAATTGAAGAAGCAACTCCAAGAGAATCTTGATAAGGGATTCATATGCCCTAGTGCATCACCATGGGGAGCACCTGTCCTATATGTTAAGAAGAAAGATGGATCAATGAGACTCTGCATTGATTATCGAGAACTTAACAAGATCAATATCAAGAACAAATATCCTCTCCCATGCATTTATGACTTATTTGACCAACATCGTGGAGCTCAATACTTTTACAAGACTGATCTCCGTTCAGGGTATCATTAATTAATGGTCAAAAAGGAGGATATATCAAAGACGGCTTTCCGTACAAGGTATGTACACTATGAGTTTATAGTGATGCCATTTTGTCTTACTAATTCCCCTTCTATCTTCATGGATCTGATGAATAGAGTGTTGAGAGACTATATTGATCAATTTTTGGTAGTCTATATAGACGATATTCTTATCTATTCAAAGATCAAGGAAGAACATGAAGATCACTTCAGAATTATATTGAAGACCCTGAGAAAGGAGAAGCTTTATGCCAAATTTACCAAGTGTGAATCTTGGATTCAAAAATTTGCATGTTTGGGTTACATATTCTTAAAATAGGGGATATCTGTGGATCCAGCAAAAATAGAGGTTATCAAAAGACGGTCAAGGCCAACAACAGTAACTGAGATCCGAAGTTTTCTTGGTTTGGATGGATATTATCTACGTTTTGTGGAAGATTTTTCACTATTATCTTATCCACTCACCTGGTTGACTCAGAAAGGATTGAAGTTTTTTTGGACGGAGGAATTTAAAGAGAATTTCAAGGAGTTGAAAATAAGGTTATCCAGTGCACCTGTGCTCACACTGTCTTGTAGTGGAGAAAGGTTTGTGATCTACAGTGATGCATCCAAGAAGGGGCTGGGGTGTGTTCTTATGCAAAATGATATGGTGATATATTATGCCTCACGATAGTTGAAAATCCATGAGCAAAATTACCCAACTCCTGATTTGGAGTTAGCTGCAGTAATCTTTGCATTAATGATTTGGAGGCATTATCTTTATGGAGAAAGGTGTGACATTTATACTGATCATAAATGTTTAAAGTATATTTTCACACAAAAGGAGCTGAATATGCGCCAAAGAAGATGGTTGGAACTAATTAAGGATTACGACTGCTCAATTCATTACCACCCTGGGAAAGAAAACAAGGTGGAAGATGTATTAAGTCGACAAGACCATGCTAGCTTATCCATGATGAGGATCGAAAAAGATCCAATATTTATGGATTTACAAAGGATGGATATTGGAATTTTAATGGAAGGGGGAAAATCGTATCTTTCTCAAATGAATGCTGAACCATCTATACATGTGAAGATTAAAGAGGCAAAGAAAGAAGATGTAGAGTTACAAAATAAGGTGAGAAATATTCCTGAATTCAACCTTGATTGTGATGGGATAATAAAGTTCAGGAATTGGGTTTGTGTTCCTCCCATCCCAGAATTAAAGAAGGAGCTGCTGGATGAGGCTAATAGTTCTTCATTCTCTATTCATCCTGGAAGCACAAAGATGTATAGGGACCTGAAAGAGTACTTCTGGTGGGATGGCATGAAAAGTGATGTTTCTAAATATGTCTCTCGATTCTTGTTTTTTCAGCAAGTTAAAGCTGAGGGACAGAAGTTTAAGGGGATGTTACAAACATTACCCATACCCGAATGGAAATGAGAAAACATCACTATGGACTTTGTCACAGGACTTCCTAAAACATCCAAAGGCAATAATGCTATCTGGGTCATAGTTGATCGTCTTACAAAGTCTGCACACTTCATTGCTATTAGAGAGGATTTCTCTCTGGATCAGCTTGCCATGATATATGTAAAGGAAGTGGAAAGATTGCATGGAGTACCACTTTCTATTATATCTGATCGGGATCCGATATGTACCTCGAAGATCTGGCGAAGTCTCCAGCATACTCTGGATACAGAGTTGATTTTCAGCACTACTTATCATCCTCAGACAGACGGTCAGTCTGAGAGAACAATTCAAACTCTAGAAGATATGTTGAGAGCTTGCTCTATGGATTTCAAAGGTGGTTGGGATCAACACCTACCTTTGGTGGAATTTTCTTATAATAATAGCTTTCACTCCAGTATTCAGATGGCTCCTTATGAATCTCTCTATGGAAAGAAATGCAGGACTCCAACTTGTTGGGATGAAGTAGGGGAAAGAAAGCTATTAGGACCTGATCTTGTTGATGAGATGGCAGAAAAGGTCCGATCTATTCAACAACACATAAGAGAAGCTCAGAGTCGACAGAAAAGTTATGCCAACAACCAAAGAAAATACATAGAGTTTGAAGTGGGTGATAAAGTGTTCTTACGAATATCTCCCTGGAATAGGGTCATGAGATTTGGAAAGAAGGGGAAGTTTAGCCCTAGATATATCGGTCCTTTCGAAATATTGGATCGTGTTGGAAAGGTAGCCTACCGATTGGTGCTTCCTCCGAATCTCTCTCAAGTTCACGATGTGTTCCATGTATCTCTCCTGAGAAAGTACATACCTGATCCTTCACATGTACTCGTCTCAGAAGTTGTACCGCTGGAGCAAGATCTTTCTTATGAAGAACATCCGATAGAGAATCTGGATCGTAATGAAAAAGTCCTCCGAAACAAGACCACTCGCTTGGTGAAAGTTTTATGGAGGAACCACCAATTAGAAGAAGCTACATGGGATCTTGAGCATATGATGAGGGAGAGGTATCCTCATCTTTTTGTTACAAAGTGACGAATTTCGAGGGCGAAATTCATTTTAAGGGGGGTAGAATGTAACACCCGAGACTTTTATGAGAAACATTTTGTTTTATATAAATCATCAAAGGAATTTTTCACTACACACAACACTAGCTTGTCTTTCTTTACACGCAACTGCGACCTTCCTCGATAGCTTGCGTCGTACGCAATACCGAGTTTCACTAAACAACAATATGCTATTAAAATATTATTAAAACTAGCAGTTATGAATAGTAATAACCACTTTTTGAAATTTTGTAAATTCTATTTTTCAAAATGGACTTCATTTTTGGATTCGGAATATTGAAATTAGCTTAGGGTGAAATTTTGGTACTTTTCGGATTACTTTCATATTCTGGTGAATAGTGAAAATTATTCAATTTTATTTAAAAACAACTTTTTTAATCGAAATAATTAATAGTGATAAATTATTAATTTGAGTGGTTTTAAAGTATATTTATAATATATTTTTACAATTTAATACAATGTTGTTCATTGGATGTAATTTCACATTCAAACCAGACATAAACAAGTGTCAATCTTTTGATAGTTATTATCTCTTAAAAACATGCTATTTGTTTTGACGAAGGGAATTAATTTTTAAATTAGTTAATGTAACTGATATGTTTTGAATTTGGTAAAATAAACATCATCTTTGAATTCATAATATCAAATATATCTTAGGCCTAATTTTTGGTATTTTTCTGGAAACATTCATTTTTTGATTAATAGTGAAACCACTAAGTGGTAGTTAAAAAACTGAATTTTTTCATAAAACTTAATTTTACCACTTCTGTGAGTGGAATTTCACAAATCCGAGAGACACAGTTTATGTCAGTAACTAAAATGTGGTTCAATGAGATGAAAATAATTTTTGGTGAATAGTAACTTTTTACTTTATTTTTACCACGGTTAAAAGTAAATAGGGTAGTTAAGGGTAAAAATGATATTATTATTACCCTGACACATGTCCTAATTCTATTGGATAAGTGTAATTCGACCAAAAACAACCTTAGGAATAAAATATGACCATTTAGGCCCACTTGGATTAGATTAGGACATTTATTATCAATTTTGTTAAAGAAGGGTTAAAATAGTTAAAATCAAAGTTTAATAACTAAATCATTTTAATATAGGTTTATACATAAGATAAATTCGACTATAAATATTCATTAGAAATATAAAAAGATTTCCTACATAATGGTATTTTATTTGTAATTTTTAGACTTAAACTAATTTATTTTTTTTATGATACAATGATGATGCAGTAATTATCTTATTAATGAAATATTGACATAATTGATGTTATAAATACCAAAATAAATGTAATTTGATACTGTTTATGAATTCCAATAATTTTATGTGATAATATGACATGTTAGTATTCATTTAATTAAATTTTCTCTAACTAATAATTCTTTTATAATTTTCACAAAAATCAGTTACCAAATAGTGTCAAAATTGACATAAAATAGTTTTTAAAACAAATACTATATTATTAATTGTTATTTTATTCCTAAAAATCTAAGTCTCGGCCAAATTACATAGATAAGGTTATATGTTTTAATAATAAACAACTTGGGGTTCTTTTGGCTTTATTTAGTAAGTTTATTAACCGTATAGTGTAAGAAAACAAGAAGACACGGTAAAAGTTAAATTATCTAACTTAAAGTTAAATCTAAATGATAAGGTTAAAATTGATACCTAAACTTGCCTAAATTATATTTTATTAGATAATTTAGACCCATACCCACCTTAGCTTATAAATATATCAATTTGGAGCTATTAAAAACTGAATTTTACTTTATAATAAAATAATATTTTTAGTTATTCCAAAGGTGCCCCTCTCTTCCCTTATAAAAGGGCACCTTCTCCCTCTCTTCCTCACACCACTTTGATCCTTCAAGCTCGACCAAACCCTGCCAATATCTCCTCTATTATTCCATACAAACATCCTAGTGGTCCTGGTCTTGTTCAAAGCAATATTTTATTTCCCTAAGAGGAGGTCTCAAAGAGGCGCTTCAAAGAAGAGGTAATGCTCATTACCGATTCGTTCATCTTTATTTCTTCTACCACTTATTCTTCTTTAGTTGTTTCATTATGAAGTAATAATATCAGTATCACTCATATAATTATATGCTATTATAAGTATGAAACAACCGTATTTCACCATCTATCCATCCTACGGAAAACGAAATCACCACGCGTGCGTACGTACGGAATACCATCTCCACGCCGTGGTGTAATCTATTTTCCACCAACACCTTACTTGGATGGGTATAATGGTGTAAATAATAAATATATATGATTATTGTAAAGTTATATTTATTCTGAAATTGTATATATACACTCCATTACAATTTCACAATCATGGGAATGATATCATCGCTCGTGCGTACGTACGGAATACCGTCTCCACGATGTGATGCGAATCTTTTTACATGATCTTCATTTAATAATGATTATATAAATGAATTGAATGAATGAATATGATATATATTACACTATTACCAATCTGGAAATGAGGTATCTATAACCTAAAAAGAAGAATAAGAATTTATTCGACAAAACACGCATAAGAACAAAAAGTAATAAACATCCGAATAACAAGTAGTAATGAAATATTACTAATGAGAAGCTAAGAATATGACCATATATGATATCATAAAAATACGTATGATTCTGGAATAAGTCAATAACATTATTTAAATCATTATACAGGAGGTTCGGACATTAACAAATAAAATCGGACCTAAGGTAAGGGAAAATATCACAATCTCATTTTATCCGAAATTGTTTATACTTTGGTATTTACTGGGGTGTATTTTATCATCCACATCCATGTCTTCTAAATATGTAATATTTTTTCCATCCACCTACAATTGTTTAAATAAAATTTTATCCTTCGGTGAGTTTTTAGTAAAAGATATAAAAGGAATATTTTGTCGTTTTTCGTACGAGGTACTTTTTGACTTTTCCGACAAAAGTACGGGAAGAATGTTTTTTTAACTTATACGGCATGAATGGATTTTTAAAACATTATTTCCAAGAAGCTTACCTTAAATGTTTTCAAGTTTATTTTTAATCAACTTCTTTTAGTTTAAAATTTTATGAAATGTTAAGAAAGGAAAATGTTTTTGAAGTAGAAAGGATATTTTCCTCAAGAATGGAGTTCAAGTGTTTTATCAAAATTATTTTCCATCTGAGATAATATAGGGTTCTATTTCTATCCCTATTATTCCATTGATTTGATTATGTTGTGATGTAATTATTTTTATGAATTCCTTTATCTTATATGAATTGTTTTATGATGTCATGTTGTTTAAGAATCCCATTTTTATTACATGGGTTATGCAATGATGTATGATTTATGATTTTGTGGCGCACATATGAATGGTATCATTATAAGATGGGTGGGACCTATATCTCCCTCCAATGAATTGGGTAATGATTTTATATCTCATGAGATAGACATGGATGGAACGGCAGGTTAAACCGGTTCAGTGAAACAGGACTAAAACGAGGAGTGAACTCGGTTCAGAAATGGACTTTGTCCACTAAAATAGTCTTATAAATGAGTCTTGACTAATAAAAAATGATTCTCTGTGATTATGTGTGTATACCAAAAAGTTTCATGTTTTAAGTTATGATTATTGGGATTTCATTTCACTACTATGATTTATCCCATGTTATGAAATTATGCTCTCTTTTACAGGTTAAGATTTCTAAAATGTTATGTTCTTATGAATATGTTGTGATTGATATTTCTTTTGTTTAACCTTACTGAGCATTTGAGCTCACCCTTTTGTATGTTTTCTTTCCCCAGGTTAGTAAGAAGGTTATTAAGTAATATATGCCAAAGGGACTATAGATATGATTAAATAAATGGGAGACAGTGTAGACGCTTTATGAACCAGTTGTTTATGTTTCCCAGTTTCTAAAGACACTATAACTATACGGTCCTTTCATGGTTTTGTTATATGTTGTAATAAGTATGCTTCAATTTTGAAGTAATAACAATGTATGTAACGTATGAGTCGTTATAGTATTCCCAATCATAGACCTAGCGCATGACCAAGTCAATCGCTTCTCTCGCCGCATGATCTGGTTGTGCAGCTGTTATGTTCACAAGAGTGTACCTCAGTAGCTGGGTTTCTGGGAGAGGTTAAAGGAGATCCTCCGCCACACGCCGCTACTCACGATCTTTTAGGTCATCACTCCTATTATCAAAGATTTAGTTTTGGATTTTGCTATATCATTTGAGTTCAATGGGCCTTAGTACCGGGAGACGCCTAGAGACATAGTCCCAGTGGTCTGATTTCTACTAGAATGTTGACATTTTTCTCTTACCATACCTGATTTTGTCCTAGGGTGTGGATTCTATCCTCATCCAGTCACCCCACCACGTGTCTTCACCCTGACCTGCCCTGAGCATTCTGAGATGATCTCCATATGGTGGGATGTTTTTGGGCCTGACCACCACTACACCCTCACTTACAAGAAGAGTACCCTCATCATTAACATTATCCTCTACTTCACCCACGGGTGCTTAAGTGCCATCCTGTTTCCAAGCCACAAGGTTATGGGGGTTGTGACCAGTTGTGACATGGAGCTCCTCACCTGTGTCATTTGACAGGACTACCCAAACCTCCCTTATCCAGTCGCCTCATACTTCTACGCTCTATTCACCGGCCATTAGAGAACCCTGATTGG
Source organism: Viscum album (assembly GCA_963277665.1). Classification (NCBI taxonomy): domain Eukaryota; kingdom Viridiplantae; phylum Streptophyta; class Magnoliopsida; order Santalales; family Viscaceae; genus Viscum; species Viscum album. The sequence goes on from OY728146.1 coordinate 322,078,252, forward strand.
TGGGTTATATACTGCCCGCCTTTCAACCCACCTTGGTGTTTTCAAGGCTACACTTTTCCGTGACCTATTTGGTTCCCCCCAATGGATGGAATTTCTTCTGATTATTTGTGTGGTATTTGTCCAAAAGTAGGGGGATCTTACGTCCTTGCCCATGCCCCACCACCACCCCTTTCCAACCCTCTTTCCCCCAAGGATGCACCTTCACCTCTTTCCCTGCCCCTTCCAGCTTCCTCACCCTTCCCAACATCATTTCCCATTACCCCACTTGAACTTTCCCATACCCCCTCACAATCTGCACTCTTGGCTGACCTCTAGATCACCATCCGCCTAGCCAAGATAGACCACCGCCTGGCTCATCTAGAGCATCAGTAGGATGTTATCCTTCACCAGTAGACTACATTTTCTCAGCAACTGGACTGAATTGAGAAGATGATGGAGCTACGACTACTACATCAGGGGATTCCCATTCCACTGGAACCCACCTCTACTTCTGCGCCTCTGGCTTCTACCATACCCCCTTCCGATGTTGTCATGGACACGGACTTCGTACTCATCTTTACTATAGGTACCCGACCACCTCCTCTTGCAGATCTAGCTATCATTGACTCCCCTTCAATAGAATCACTACCACAGGCTGAGGGACCAATTCCTCCCACAACTATATTTGTTGATTTCACCCCACCTATACAAGACACTTCCTCCCTTGAGGCTACACAAGAACTATGACATTTGAGTTTTCTTCTACATATATTTGTTGTCCATTTCTGCATTGTTATGATGTGCTTACATTCAGTTTTCTTTTCCATCGATAGTCATAGTTACACTGGAGTGACTTTTGGATGTCTTGAATTCATACAACATCATTTTTATTTGGCACAAGGAGAGTATTGTTTTGGGTTTCATAGTATTTTTTGTTTCTTTTGTCATTCCTCCCCTCTCCCAAAACATTTTGTGTCTCTGTCCTCTTTTTCTCATTAGTAGTTCACATGGTGGACCATGTGCAGTATTATGTGTAGGGGATATTCTGTTGACCACCTTAGTCTTTTACCTCATCATCATCTAGGAGACATCATTATTTGAAGATATATTTGAAAATGTGAAGAAATTTGGTTAGTAATATTTATAAATAATAATTTTATAAATAGGGATTTTTTAAAGGTTTTATGTATATTTTTGTTCTTATGTGTTTTAATTTTCTTCTTTTTTTTGATATAGTTTAAATTGAAATTTGTAATCCTTGTATAATTACATTGATTAGGCTAATCATTTATATGCATGTCACGACCTGATTATCTCTTCATTTGTTTTTACCACTTCTGAGAGGTATTCTAAACCCTTCGTTTTACTCTTTATATCCTATTCCTTGAGAGATTATTAGGATGTACATGACTACCAGAATTTGCAAGTTTTTTTCGAAACATGAATAATTTTTGAATTACATTAAAATAATTGAGGCATTAGATTGTTTCAACCCCTTTTACCATGAGACCTACCAACATCTTAACTTCGTAAAGCCCATAGAAACCATTAAAAACCTTGATAGGAATCCACATTACTAGCCTATTTCCCTTACTACCCTAATTCATTTTAATTTTGTATGAATACTCACTTGAGAATTAGAGAGGTATTTTTATGTGTGTGGCAAATTTTAATGAAAAGTCATGAAATTAAGTGTGGGGGAGTGCCTCTTGTTCATTTGGGGTAGAAAGGGTTCCAAACCCCTATTTGTTGAATTCTTAAGTGGTCCCCTTAGTTAAAAAAAGAAGAAAAAAATGATAAAGACAAGGGGACATTATACTCACTTGATGGTTTGTGACCACTACCTAACAAAGGGATATGGTGGTGATGAGAGCATTTGACCGAGCTTGTTGAGGATGCTTTTACTTTGAGCTTTATTTTTAATATCTTGTTGTGGAATTTAAAGAATTTAGCCTCCATTTTCAAGCCTCAGAGTTTATTTTTCACATCTTTACCTACCATTATATAGACATGGAGACATCTAAACATTATTGAAAAGCCATCATGATTTTTGTAATTCAACTTTCTGATGTAGAGATAAAGATTTCATTCAAAGCTATGGATAGAGTGTATATAACTATGATTGATCATAACTTTGATTTAGAATATCTTGAGTGTTGATTGTGTAATTTTCTTGTGAGATAGATCCTCGAGAGGCATGATTATTTTTGAAAGGTAGAAAAATGTGTCTAAAGAGGATGAAAGTAGTTAATTGAATTATATATGAGGTATGATTATTATATCTTGTAAATTGAATATGTTTTGTACCTTTTTCATATTTTTTCATGTGACTGTATCATTTACACTTATTATTAATTGAATGCCTTCTTTGTAAAATATAGACTATTTTAATTAGATCTTGTGATTTCCTTGAGGTAAAGAAAATGAATAAGGGTGGGGGAGTTTGATACACCTAATTTTTATATACATTTCCACATATATTTTTTAAAATAAGAAAATGTTTTCCGCAAATACCTACTTATTAGTGGACAAATACTTGGATTTTGGTGATCTTGTATATTTTCAGGTGTTCTCTGGTCAAACACAAAAACTATGAAAAATTCCCAACAAATGGCATGTGAATACCTACATGCTCTGTACATTCAGACTCATACACAGATAGGATAGATGATTACACGCCAATGTCTCCCGAACAGAGATGACATGCCATGTGTGTCATACCTACACACCATGTACAGGCTTCAAGATTTGGTTGTTGGAATCTTCCAGAGACTACATGATGTGTGAGGTGCCACCAAATGCCTTGTACCCTCCACCAACTGATCGTCGACGCCAGAAGGGTCATGGGTGGAGCAGTTGGACACCCACCAGTGAAAAACTCTAACAAAAGCGCATTGAAAAAACTACACAGCGTGTACTTTTTATACACGCCATGTACTTTTGTTTTCTAAAAATAGAGGTATTGGTTTCTAATTTTTGAAGTTAAATATACAAAATTCAAAAAATGTTGGTTTCACTGCCTTTTGTCCTTCCAACTATTGTTCCACTACTCCGCCATTCTACCATTCTACCAAAGAATTCACCTGCCCTCAAAGTTTTAGCGATTATCACATCAGGTATTGAGGGTTCTGTTGACGTATTTTATTTCATTTGTAACTAAACACCCCATGTTTTTGTTCTTTTTATGATTAAAGATTTTTATAATTTAGATTAATTGTTATGTTTCTTATTGTTCTTTTTAATTATTATTATTCTTCTTGAATCATTTCTTTTTATCACTGAAAATTATGTGCTAGACCAAGGGAATAATTTTCAGGGACTAAAAGGAATAATAATGATGTATACCTTCATAATCATTGGTATTATTTATCGACACACAAATGAACTGATCTAAATAATGAATTGGTAAACACTGACTACTGGACTAAGGAGTTTGTTTCTTCATTTCCAGACATAGTTTACCGAACTATTGGAACCTTGTCACAATTGGTACCCATTATGTTGGGTTATTATGAACAAAACAACCTAATAAGAAGTTCTTATAACCTACATAATCACCATATCCCCAAAACAATCAATTTTTCTATCAACCACATTAAAAACCTCTTTTTATTTCTTTACCTTTAAATGTTAATCTTTACTTCATCATTAAAAATGGTGTTCATAATGAAAAACAAAAATCCCACTATAAATTCAGTATCCTTCACTATGTTAATTCCAAATTCAATAGAATTCACACACTCATTTGTTCCCTGTGGATTGAGCCTGCACTTACACTATACTATCTTAGGAGTGGGTAATATCAATTTGGGTCACCGATAATATACCTTCAGTGAAACAAAAAACCAAGTTTCTATATAGAATATGTGGATTTTAAGAATATTTTATTTACCAAATATTATCCAAGAACTCTTAATGTGAAAATGGAGATGAAAATTATGGAGATGGAACAAAAGGTGGATAAATTAATTAATTATTATAAGGAAAACATCATAACAAATTCAGGGTGGGATTATAGTTTTATCATTGAACATGAAAGAAAAAGTGAATGTTTCTTTAGTGAAAAAAACCAATTCTGTAAATGGACATTCCTATAGAGTAATTTTTTATTTATGAAGAAAGTGTATAATGTGCTATCAATTTAGAAATAGAGATTGGAGACCCTAATCATTGTCACATTTTTTTTGATAAGAAGAGAAATAGGTATGTTTGGGAAAACTAATGTGATAAATCCCATGAAAAAAATTAAAATACATTTTAATACACTTCAAGAATATGAGAAGAAGTGTAAAGGGTGTTTTTTCAACGGAAAAGGTAAATTCACAATGTGTGGAAGGGAATATTATCACCTTCATGAATTTCTAAGAGATATCAATAGATAGACGAATGAAATGGATAAATGGAGGTATTAACCAAATTAACTACCCACACTCCAATGCTTCAATTATAAGGATTTTTGGAATAATTATAACATGCTCAAAAAATGTAGGGTTAATAAAAAATAGATATCAACAAACCCCAAGTCCAAAGGATAATGTGATATCCCATGTTATAAAAACTACTAATTTGAGTTACAAAAATTAACAAGTGAAAGGTATACTCATCATCCACTTTTTAACTATAAATGTATTGTTAATTTTTATGGATCTACCAAATCCTTTTTCCAATATTATTTTAAAATGGAAATAAATCACTACCCTAACAATTAGATATTGAGTTATCAATAAAAAACTATTTAGTGTGATCACATGTCTAAAACTATTATCTCATTGATGTTTGAGGGAATTTTTTCCCTAAAAAAAATTATTCTTCCTTTGTTTGTATTTGATGTTATTTTGGGCATGCATTGAATTTCTCTATATAAATCCAATATCAATTTCTAGGATAGGGAAATAAAATTATATATCCAAAATAAAACTATGATCATTTATCTACACACATCTCACCATGAAATACATTCAGAAATTACTAACATTGTATGAGTCATAATAACTAATCATAAATGGTATTTATATTATTTTTTTGGGAAAATATTGAAAACGTAGATATTCCATTTGTGTGGTAACATTTCAATGTATTTAAAGAAGAGTTTCATAGTCTACCCCTAAATAATGAGGTTGTTTTTTCAATTGAAATCATGCATGGTGTTATGAAAATATTAAGGATTCCATATAGAATAGAAACAATTGATTTGGTGGAAGTAAAGGATTAGTTTCTAAAGAATATAGTTATAAATTTTATACATCCATGTGTATCACTTTGGGGGTATAAAAATCTTATTTTTCAATAATAGTAATGGATTAATTCATATCAGTATTTATTATGGCGAACATTAAAAAAATAAAAATTAAGAAAAAGTATCATCAACCCCGTAATGATGACTTGTTTGATTGATTAAGGGGGACCAATACTTATCATTGACTGTCATTCAATATAGGTCTAACCATTTATGGGAAAAAGAAATAATTTTCCCAAAATAATCATTAATATAAGATATGGGAACTATGAATTCATAATGATTCTATTTAGACTCAAAAATTCCCCGACTATATTCATAGATCAGATGAATACAATCTTTATAGATTTCCTCAATCAATTTGTGAATGTTTTTATAGATTAAAATATAATATATTTAATGATTAATAAATTACATTAAAATAAATTGAGGATTTTGATTAAGGCCAAGTGAAGTTAGATATTAGATTCCAAATTTAGTAGGAGTTAATTCTTATAGTAGAAAGTATCATTTTTTTTCATGTAATCACCTGAGAGAGTAAATACAGGGCCTAAAAAAGTCATTGAAGAATAGGCTAGAATAACATCATAATAGAGATCAATATTTTCCCTGATTTGTTAAAGATTATTAATTATTTTTGAGAAATTTATTATGACTTTCAAATCTTCTAACCAAATTAACTCAGAATGAATTCAAGTATCTAGTGAAAATGATTGATTTTTTTTTCAAGGATCTCAGTAGAATTTTGGTCACTACACCTATACTCACATTACCTTTTAGAGGGTAAGGGTGAGTAATAAATGGTGATTAATCAATAAATAGATTTGGATATTCCCTCATGAAGAATAAAATAGTGTTAGCTTATGTTTAATATCAATTAATGATTCTTGTGAAAAATTAATAGACACATGATTTTGGGATAGGAGAAATATTGTTTTATATGAATATATAGAGGAATTATCTCTATGATAAAAATTATGAACTATATACTAATTAAATTAGATTAAATTATATAATTAGACTGAAAGAGTTGAAAATAATCCAAAGGGGATGGTTTGAGTTTCTCAAATACTATGATAAGTCAATATATTATCCCCATGGGATGAAAATCATTATGGTTGATTCTATAATCATGAATTATCATGTAAAAATGGAAAAATTTAGTATCCTAGAGCTGGTGATTTAATATATTACATAAGTACACAATATAATAGATTATATCCTAAAGGATCCAATAGATTAGTAGTCTTGAGAGACTGAATACATACATGATTCCCATAATAAATTGAAAATGTAAAATAGAACTTATAAAAATCATAAAAAAGTTCTTATTTATTTTAATGAATAATTGATATAAATTTAAGATATCTTCATGTTATCCTGGGGATATTAAAACATAATAAATAGTGAGCTCATGTGATCCACAATGGAAATCATAATAAAAAGGTTATCATTAATTTATATGTAATGAAATGTTTTGTACATCTAATAGTTAATAAATGTTCTATATAATCAACAACTAGAGCCTGAAATAAATCCAAGTATACACAACTAGGTAGTTAACCTATAGTAACAAACAAAAACCATGGCTATAGGACAAGAATAAAATGGATAAACATTATAGCCATTGATCAAACTGGTTGTGGCTCATATTGAGGTTCATATAGCACAACCCCATAGTCATGGATTTAAAGGATATTTCCTTGTTTTTCATTATAAAAAAAAGAACATTTAGTCGTGTTTTTTCCCACCATAGAAATATCCCTCTCAATTTTACACAGTGGAAATATGTCTATTTAAATGGTTTCATACTGTGGCTATAGACACTCTTTCCATGAAAAAAGTAGTTCCCATTTCCCCATTATATCATGGATATAGTTTTTTTAAATATCACCAACTAGATTTGAACACCTTACCTACTATATTTGAATCCCAATGATTGACCGCTACTCTATAAAATAATATAGGTTTATATATATATATATAATCTATGGAAATAAAATGAAAACCCTATAAATGGTTTTCCTAAGCCTTTACATGGGAAATATTTTTCCACAAGCATATGTTGGAAACCTACGTCAAACATTTAAGAGTATTGTGGATATAGGTATGTTATATAGAGACAATATTATAGAATTATGGTGAGATACTATGAATAATGACTCATAGCCCTGATTTCAAAAAATAAGCATCCCTATTGGAATGGTTTATAGCAATGGGTTTTCCAGAAATCACGTCTAAGGTTTGTTTTCTAGTAGTTATAACAATTAAAATAATCACATTAAAAATTAATAGATTTCATAATAATGTAATGCATAACCTCATACTACATTATGTTAATTCCAATACATCATGATCATACCATGAAGGCCTTATACCAAGACATCATGATCATAGATTAAGGGATCCAATCCTAATATCATGATCTTAGTATCAAGGACTCATTCCAATACATCACGATCATAAATAGGTATAGAATATGAAAAATACCCAAGATAGATTGTCTCATGAGACCCACAAGTTCATCATGGATATAGAATAAGCCCCCTCATAAATTACTCATGCTTCATGCATTCCTCAAATTTTGAATGATCAATACAATAATTTAATCAATATTGTATATTAATCAAAAAATATCTATGTAAAATCATGTACATGGAATTCCCAAACTTCAAGAGTCAATGGAAAAACAATATTTGTAAGCTTTTTTAAAGTAAAACATAATATTAAAATGTTATACCATTATGAATCCAAATCTATTTGTTTCTAATTTTCTAAAAATGGACTATATATTTGATTCGCGACCTCAAAGAAAAAACCAAAACCAACCTTATAACTAGAGAATAGTTAAACCTTGAAACCCGATTTAAAAATAAATAAATTTTAATACTAAACAAGGAGGTGTAGAAGAATGGAAGAAAATATCATTGATAGGAGACTCTCTAAGAATTTATCAAACCAACATCCCCATCCCATCGTAAACAACAACACACCCACATTCCCTCACTATCGAGACCACCACCAATAAAAAACCATAACCAAGGATCTGATGGGACCATCATAAATCCTCACCAATGAAGTCCCCTTCAGCCTTTGTGGTTATCTAAGAACATTCGTTGTCACCGTGAATCCATTACCATCATACACTTCACTGTCTGATTATAATACACATCATAGAAACATTATCAGACCAAAAACAAAATAGAACTAAATGAATTTTGTACCACCAATGATTGAAGTCTAGGAAACCAAATTAATGAAAATAAATTCCACACAATTAAAAATGTCACAACCAATTTATAAAACATTAACTAGGAAGGTCCTTCTTTTATGCACATCAACCAGAACATTCCAAATCATCCATGATCTCCACCATTCTTGAACACTGATGGGTTATTTCAAAGCAATTTAGGAAGAAAATACAGTTAAATCTAAAGAACAAATGGAACAAAACAAAATCCACAAGAGAAAAGATGATCTTACACCACAAAATTAAAGTAAAAGTCACCCAAAAAGATAATAGAAAATGTCCCCCACAATGGCTTGAACAAGGTCTAATATTAATAGGTTTCTGAGATCACCATAGAACGTATTCACTCCCAGGTCAATATGGATAGGCCTGTACCTGCTTGGGTTGAAAAGAACCCCACTAAGGCTTGAAATAATCACCATGGATGAAACTTAAATGACATGGAACATTTTTTTCCACTAAGAAAAATCCTATAAACTAAGAATGAGATAAGAATATTGATGATGGGTTTACAAAAAATGATGTGTAGCCCCATAGTTCATGGAGAAGATGAGGAACAAGATGAACAAGGACTCGAGTCCATTAGGGATATCTGAAAAAATTTCTATAGGAACAATGTATACAGTAGTCAGCATAAAGATAAAAAATATTGGATGGGGTGATAAGACTATAAAATCACAAAAGAGGATGATGTCACCCCAATAATTTGAACCCCCGGTGAATGATTTTAATGAAACGATAATAAAAATAATTTTAAGGAAAATAGATAAATTTTTTAAAAAAAATAATGCACAAAATAAATTTTTATCTTAATAAATTTAATAAATCACTAATGGTGAATGATTTTAATTAAATTAATTTATTGTATATATTCAATATTTTTTTTACATTTATATAATATTCTGGAGAATATGCTAAAAATAATCCATGTTTTTTCTTAAAATGGTATTTTTATTAAAATTCAATTTTTTTGTGTTTTTTACACTTATTTTAAAATTAATTTCATTAAATTGTAGAAGTTGAATTTTAAAATATGGATTATATATTTCTAATTAGGAGGTAAAAGTTTGAAAAAAATGTCCCCATAATTTTTTTTCAATATGTATAGTAACCGTGCGTAAATTTATCACTTTGGTTAATGGTAAATTAAATTTATCATGGTTTCAAATAAATGATAATGTAATAATTTTTCATTAGAATTATAATTGGTATAGGTTTATTCAACACATACCACTTTAGGCTGAAATATTATTTTTATAATGGACACTTTTTCTTGAAAATAACTATATACATTTTATGTAATGAAAAATACAAATGTCACTCTCATAATTTGAAATATCAATTATATGTTCATATAGGGAAAAAAGAAAGTGATGAACAGATATAAATGGAAAATTTTTGTATAGTGAAATTATATTCATACTTTTAATTTATTTATAATTTTTGGGGATTATATAATTACCTTAAATCTTTATGAAACCACGACGCAATATTTCTTCAATTAATAGTGAAATAAAATAATTGATTTTAAAAATTTTATAATTATTATAATTTTAATGATTTACAGTGTTCTATGTATTTTATATATGGGAATTACATACAAGTGTTTTTTGGAAGTATTATATTCTAATTTAAAATTTGTATTTTTTCCTTTTATGTCAAATTAAATGAATAGTGTCAAAATTGTGATTAATGATATTTTATTAAAATAATAAATTATTAATTTATTAAAAATCATAAAAATATTCATTTTGGACAAGATGATTAATATATGTACAAAAAGTTTATAACTTTATTATTTATTATCCAATTTTCACCCTATATATAAAATTATATATATTTAACAATGAAAAAGGTGTTGTCTTGTTTAATGGAAAAAATGAGTTAACTATGTGGTTCAACAAAATGATAAGTTCTAAATAAACTATATAAACCTATCCAAATTTTATTTTTATGGGATTTTAAACCCATACTATCAAATATTTTTATACCTATATTTTTGGAATCATTTTCCTTGAAAATGACATTGTTATATTTCAATCTTTTATGAAATTACAAAAGTTCCGATGACCGTATTTATAAAAGGGGACATCCTCCATTAAATTATTCACATACTTTTAGACACCTATCATTTCCGTAAAATAAAAAATATCATATTACAATCCTTAAAAACGTTCATAGGTTCTGTTTTTCCAAAAGGAAACCCCAAGGGTCTTTAATAGGTGATCTAAAGGCGTTATTTTAAACAAAAGGTAATCACCTTAACCCATTGAATTATATTTAATTATTTATTTAACAACTATAAATCTATTAAATTGTTTATAAAATAATTAATTTATTTTATTAAAAATAATTAAATATTATTCGTATTATGAATGAACTTTTATTATCACCATCTCAATCAAATTAGATGTACAAGTATTTCTCGTTCATATGTACCGTTTATTGTCTCCACGTAGAGTTACAATTAATTTTACATTCCCATCATTAATGTATTGTTATCATTATGGGTTTAAAGTTTACATATGATTTTTATGAAATAATTATTCTTCTTTATAGATAATATTATATCTATCTTCTTACCTTCAAAACCATTGGAAAATGATAATGTCGCATGTTTGTAAGTGTGTACTACCACCTAAACAAAGTGATGTCATTAATTTTTCATTAATGTTTCAACTGGATAGAAATAAGGATGGATTTAATTAATATATATGATACATATGATATAATAATTATAATTTAAATGTGACTTATTATTAAACATTATTTTTTCCCATCAGTCGAAAAGTGACAATAGCATTCATGCAAACGTACAGATTACCGTCTCTATGAAAGGTGTGATAAATTTTTATATCTCTAGATTTTGTAGATATATATATATTATTATTATTATATTTATATAATGAATGAAATTATACATATTATAGAACTATTTTCAAAGTAAAAGTATCAAAAATATTGAACTAAAACTTACATGAAAAAATGAAACAGTTATCACCCTGAATAGTGATTCTAATTAAAAAATATTAAAAAACATCTGATAAATGGTTATAAGTAAATAATATATTAAATTATATGTATTATTAATGTAATATAAAATATATATATATAATAAATCTATATTTATTAAATTGGAGGTATGATCATATACAATGGAATTAAAACGTGAAGCAAGGGATTTTTGCCTCAATTTTATTTTTGTGAGACACATGCCATATTCACTAATTTTTCCTTTTATATGGTGTATATACTACCCTTGAATTTATTTTTTGCTACCTCTAAGGAATATTATATGTATTATAAATATTCATATATGTTTCTCTCTTTTATTAGGTTCTGTTTTCAATGTTACTAAAGTAGTGTGGGTTTTTTGTTACAATATCATTTTATTGAGATTACATACGAATACATTTATGATAATTAAATATTTTTATCTACCTATCAATAAAAACGTGAATTTTATTCTATTATTATTTTTCATTAGATCATATTTTTCTTTTATTTTTTCTCACTTTATGTAATCAATAAATTGAAATTAATTTTATTATGGAAAACCAACTTCATTCCTCTCTTCAATCAAATAGGTTTTCTCTGGTATGTATATGTTTTCAAATAAATGTTTTCAATATTGTTTTTTATATTATAATTGTTTTTTAAAAATTCATTTTTTATCATTTTTTAATTTTTTGGAATTATTTTAAAGGATTTTTTTTAAAATTAATAATGGGTATTTTTTTTTGAATTTTTACAAAAATGTGAAAGGAATGATTTTCATTCAACTAATATGGAATAAGTGAAATTTACCACTACCATAAAATATAAATTATTTAAATGTTCATTAAAAAATTTGTATGATTATTTTCAAATAAAAGGTTTTCTTTAATATTTTGGAATATTTTATATATTAATGAAATTATTTTAGAATTAAATGATTATTTTGTTAAATAAATATTACAGTGATCATTTAATGAAAATTTTCAACCCTGACAATATCCAATGATGTTATATAATTTGTACTAGGTAAATGATCTTATGACACAATCATTACTATTTAAATTGATGGATTATGTTGACATGATTTTTTTAAAACATATTACACTTAAATGGGTTATTCTATGATGAAATTATGAAAAGTTTATGAAACCCCTTTCTTTTCATGGGAAATAATGTGATGACTATTTTATGATTTCATATCAAAAATACATATAATTTTAATTATGTGATTGGTGGGATTAAAATTATATATTTATCCAATGCATTGTGTAAATATAGATACCTCATAATATAAATATGAATGGAAGGGAGTGTGAACCAAATTCAGTAAGGGAATTTATCTCAAATGATCATATTGGGAGTGAACATTAACTAATAAGATGGTTTTGTGAGTAAAACAAACCCACAATGATACTCTTGGGAGTGAAACATGAGTACTTCTATAGATTGGGGAGTGTTCCCAATCCACTATGATAGACATATAAATTAGTCTTGAGTACTGAGGAAAAGATTTTCCATGCATAGTTGTATTCCAAAAGTCCATGTCGTATGATAATTTTAAGATCTCATGGATTATGTTCATAAATTATTTTATAATTTATTTTTTATAAATTACCATGATTTATTCAATTAATAAAGAATATAGTCTGTGATATACATAATAGGGGTTTCCAATTTTAATATCATGTTCTCATACCTGTATAATCATTTTATTATTATGTGATAAGTGTTTTCTCCCTTTTTACCCATATATTTTTTCTATTATCATGATATATTAGGGTTATTTACCCTATTTTTTGAATTGTAGTTTTATGAATGATAATTCTAAGAGGGTTTCTAGTTACGAATAACATAATGGGTGACTCTTATAAAAAAAATTTATGTTTCATGGTTTATGAAGATACTATACATACAAAATTATATCATTCATCATAATGATATGTAATGAATATTATTATAATAATTTTTAATATATATTTATGAAAACATTGAGTTACAATAGAGGGTATTAGAGTAAGGTTAAATTAACCTTTCAAAACTAGGATGAGAAAACTTTAATGGGAACCATTGGGATATGTATATATAAAGGATAAAATCTAAATTATTTTTTAATGATCACATATCACCTAGGTGAAACCTAAGGTTTCATTTATTGAAAATTATATTTTCATGATTTAGAAATCTAACAAATGATATTCAGGATTATATGTATCTCTATTATTATTATCATTTCTAAAACTATGATTTTTTGTTTCATTCAATTGCTGTAACCCAAATGAATATTGTTATTGATGAATGAGATATAAAATTCCATGGTTATCCACTAAATAAATAAAATTTTATGGGATATGGAATGAAAAATATAATTTCTATAATCACACATCATTCTCAATATATGATCCATGAAAAACATCTTAAGTGGAAAGTGATGTAACCACATTTTGTGGATTCCATATTAAGGAAACATCCAACATCATTTAGTTGTTCTAATGATACACTAGATTATGGTAAATGGAGAAATAACTATGAAAATATATTTCCCCTTTTCCAATGTTTGGAGCATGAAAATGTCATTTTGGATGTCTATTATTTCGAAGGAAATTTGGATCAATGGTTGAGTCTTATAAAGAATATAAGGAAACATAACGAAATTCAGTACATCAACTAGGATGATTTTAAGATCCTATTTTTAAATAATTACATTCCTCATATTATTTGTATAAAAATGGACAGGTAATTTCTTGATATAATTTATAAGGATAAAAAATCATTTGGTGCATATGAAGAAAATTTTATGAGTCTTTCCGAGTAGGATTGTAGTATTATCATACAACCTATATGTAAGTTTGATTGAGTCTCCAGTAGAGTAAACCATGTATCCAAAGTGTGTTAACCATAAGTGTAGTCAATAGATTTTAATAAATCATTCTATGTGACATCATGTTGTACATGAAAGATAGATTTAACAATCCAAATCATGATTTTCTTAAGAAATAAAATATGGAATTAATAGGAAATCCTAAAATACAAGTAGTCAAGAAGATATGAACTCCTTTACTCTTAATGTAATGACATAAACAAATATGAAATTGTCTTAAGGGGGATGGTAAATATTTTATGTGTGGGAATAAAGGATGTGAATAAATTGGTAGAATATATTTTTGGAGGACTTAAGATAATGATCTTAATAGAGAGAATGTTACGCAGAATGAACCATAGACAATTCATTATTTCAAATGTAAGGATTATAAGAATTATTTTATGAATTGAAAAAACCTAAAGGTTAATGATAATGATTGTAATTAGTAACCTCTTAAGACCATATTTATATTAAAATATCATGGGAGAAAAATTTTGATGTGGATTTTTATAACAAAGTAGTGAAAGGTACACTTACCATCGACTCTGCAATTTATAATTTCATTTTTTATTATTGATCTACTATGTCATTTATATCTGAATAATTTACTAGAGGTATCATTGTACCAACAAAAATATTATATGTTTATATAATATTAAAAACCCTTAATCGTATGATGATCATATCTTGTGTCTTTGATTTATCTCTGATTAATGTTTTTGGAAATTCTTTTTCTAAAAATACTAGTTTTCTAACTTTGGTTGAATTTGATGTTATATTTCGCATGGACTGAATTTACCTACATAAGGCCCACATCAATTAATGAGGAATATAATTTTCATAAGATATTCTAAATCAAAAAATCCTCATATATCTAAGTGATTATAAATATGAAATTGTGGTTGAAATCAGATCCATTTTATAGGTCTTGATTCCAATTGAAAAGGGTTATTTATCTCAGAGTTTTGGTGAAACTCAAAATAAAATTTATGTATACTGTGAGGGATTTTTTTATGTCATTATAGAACAGTTAGCTAGTCTTAAACTGAATCGTGATGTTTATTTCTCTATAGAACTCATAAATGTTTTTATAACTATTTCCAAGACCCTATAAAGATTGGTTATGATTAACTATAAAATTTTGAAAATGTAACACTAAGAGAATATTGACAATGCATTAATTATTCACTGTTTTTCACCATGGTGTTCCCAATATCTTTTTTAAATAAATACAGATGAATTTGACTTTATATTGATTATTGAGAACTGAATGAGTTCACTATCAACAACAACTATCATCTACACCATATTATTGACTTTTTTGATCAGATGTGTGGAGCTCAATACTATTCCAAGATTGACCTTCATTCTATATATCCTCAATTGATGGTCAATATAGAGGATATACCTATAATAAAATGTTTTACAAGGTATGGACACATTTAATATTTAGTAATACCATTTGGTCTTACCAATTTTCCCACTATATTTATGGATTTAATGACATGAGTGTTTAGATATTACCTTGACCATTTTGTTGTAGCCTTTATAAATTATATTCTTATATGTTCAAAGAGAAAGAAAAATAATGAATATCACTAAAGTATTTTACTAAAAACCCTATGGAAGGAGAAGTAGTTTGAAAACATATATAATGTGTAAATATTTGTTAAAAATGTTTCATTTTTATGAAATGTATTCTCAATAGAGGGTATATATGTGGATCCATCAAAGAAGAAATTTATTGAACGTTGAACCATAATAATAAATATGGCTGTTATTAAAATTTTAATTGGTTTTATGGATATTATCGACACTTTTTGGAGAATTTGTAAGGATTATCTATTCCAATCACCAGGTAAACTCAAAAGGTATAAATGTTATATTAGATAAGTGAATGTGAATAAAATTTCATGTAATTGAAGAGAATGTTAATTAGTACACCTGTGCGTAATTTACACTATAGTGGAGAGGGGTTGGTAATCTACAATGATTCACTAAAAAGGGGGATAGGATGCATTCTCATACAGAATGATATAGTGATAACTATTTCTACACGCCCATTGATGATTCAAGAGAAAAATTACCCAACCAATTATTTGGATATAGCTATGGAATTTTTTTTGAGACAATATATTGACGTAGTTTATTAAGGGATAATGTTTTCATATATATTTTGACCATAAATCTTAAGGTATATTTTCACACAGAATGAGTTGTGTATGAACCAGATAAGATGGATGAAGATGATTAAGTATTTTGAAAGAGAAATAAATTTCCACCATAGAAAAGAAAGGAAGGTGGCATACTATCTGAGTTGAAGGGATAATTATATGTTATCTATGATGAGGATTACAAAACATCCGATATTTTCAGATTTGAAAAGTATAGTTCATGAAATACTGAATGAAGGGGAGAAATATTACCTTTCTAAAATTCATGTTTAGATATATATCTAATTAATGATTAAATATTCATAAAATAAAGACATTGATCAAAACTAGAAGATGATAATTTTTGCTGAGTTTATCTTTTTTTGATGGATTTATTAGACATTGGAACCATGTATGTGTTCAATCCAAAATATGTTAGATAATGGAGAGGTTGGAATAGTCTTATAGTTCATCACAATCCATTCATTTGGGAATTAAAAAGATGTTTGTAGATATGAAAGTGTAATTATTAAGGTATTTAATGAAGAGAGATATTTTATAGTAGGTGTATTAGTTCTTAGTGTGTCATAAAGTTACGAATAAGAGATAGAATCCTACAAGGATATTATAACCATTACCCATATTAGAATTAAAACATGAATACAACACACTGGGTTTCATAATTGGACTCCCAAAAATATATGGGGGTATAATTCATTTTGGGTTATATCCAATAAAATTAAGAATTCATCACACTTCATTACTATATAATAAGAACTCTATGATGAAAACATTTCTAGAATTTATGTAACAACTAGACACCACTTACAGAACAGACACCATACCTTAACATGTCCCTTGGGTACTAGCCCTCTATGTGCCAATAGTTTCTCAATAGACAATGTTTCCAATCATTAGGGACCACTCACATGGCCAAAAATGATATGAGACTAATGAAATTCTCCATAGGGAGACACATGTTCTTTCTAATGTACATTTTCTTCACTCACTAAAAACATGAGAAATATTCTAGGGTGTAACACATCCAGATCACTACTCTAGGAAAATCATCCTTAAATGTGGAGTTCTAATCATGTATAATCCTAAAAATAAAGTTTAACCTGGTTGAAATGAGTCATAAAATGTAGTCTTTTAACTTTTTATCATTATGGGGTGGTATATTCACCCCCATAGAGAACAACGACTTCATTGTGGACAATAAATCTAAACCTAGGTAGTTCCACCACACATAAGGTCGGGTTCCTCCTCATATTATAAAGATAAAACTGGGCCCCATAGATATAAAAAACACCCCTCCTTTACATGGTCATCGGGTCCTAACCGACCAGGTACAACTAGTTTCATCGCAGACATGCGGTCCCCTCCATGAGTCCCACTAACATGCCTAAGTGGGGAATACGACGGCTGAATATCCCTATAGTATAACACAAGTTCTTTAAAGTGTAAATTTTCCTCTACCACACACACATTGATATATTTCCTAGGAGGATACCCATCCCAATCACTACTCTAGTCAAAGCACACTTAATTGTGTAGTTATAATCAGGCATGCTCTTGAAAAGAAAGGTTCACCATATTGACATGAGTCATATCATTTAGTCCTTTAACCCTTTTTCATTATGGGGTGTCACATTAACACCCCCCGTAGTGCACAATGTCCTCATTGTGGACCATAAATCTCAACCCATGTATTTCCACCGCACTTAAGGTTGGGTTCCTCCTCTAACACCAATGTAATAACTCAACCTTCTAAAATCACATGTACACCACCTTATCAGGTTCATCATGTCATTTCCCATCAGGTACCACCAGTTTCCCCAGAGACATGTCATCCCCTCCCTAGGATCCACCCACATGCCTAAACATGCCATCTGACTAATGAGTATCCTCCCATGATGTCGCATGCACTTTCTAGTGTAATACCTAGAAGAAATAGTGGCTTTAATGTCGAAGAAACGACATTTTTTTTTGTGAACTGAAGATAAATTTCTATGCAGGAACATTTTTTCCTCAGTTCTAACATAAATTGATGAAAAATATGTAATTCCCTAACCCCATAAGCTCAGACCTAGTGCATTATTTTAATACATTGGCATGATTACAAGGAATCAAATCATGAAGGACTTATCAGTTTAGTAGTCTTGGAAAATAGATTATATTCATGAACCATACATTACAATTAAAAACATAAAAAAGAAAACAATGATAATCCTTGGATAACTCAGTTATTATCCTATATTAACACTAAATATCAAACATAAAACACTTCTTGGAATCCTTGGAAAATAAAACATAATAAATTTGTGAGCTCATATGCTCGGTAAGGGAAAAAATATAGCGAAAACTATCATAAATAATAATAATCTTTTAAGGGAATGTATAAAACTAAAACCAATGTATTTAAAACAAAATATTTATCATAATATGGAAAGAATAAATTAAATAATTCCAATTTAACATTCACATGGATATTCTACTAGTTGAATAATAGCATGTAATATCAATATCTATTCTCATAATGAGGGAATGGATAATATCGGACATCTAAAACATTCCATCGAGGTGTCAACAACGATATCAGAAAATAAATGGTTATGTCCACATATAAAATGTGCAAGGCATTGGCCAAGTCCTTATATAGTTTTTCTGATAAGACCGATAGATGCATCGAGGGATATAGAGGTCCTTACAAATCACATACTATGTCTAATAAATTCCTTAAAAGAAATTGGTGAATCATAAATAACAAGATCATTTATAAAAACTATTATTTGAAATATGAATAAATTAACCAGAAACTAAAAATGGTATTTAAATAGCACATCCATAGTAAAACTAAATCATAAAACATTAAATAAAAAAGGTAAATGATATCATCAGATGTCAACCACAAATATGAATAAGATATAACAATGGATGTTAACAAAGATGAAAACACTCTTTTAAAATCATTAAAAATATCTTGAGACAAATTCCCATTTTTCATTTTAATAATTTATTTAAAATCTGGTATCTTATGAAAGGATAAATTTTAAAATATATTATTTAATAAAATATTCCCATTAAACTTTTAAACTTCCAAAATCAACTAACATTTTAGGACATTAATGTCCATATTAATAAATCCGTAAATCCATTTTGAAAACGTGGACATTAATGAGAAAGATTTTAGAAGAATAAATATTCGAAAATAATTTAGCAATGTTTTAGTTACGTAGTATGTTATATAAAACAATAAAAATAATATTTTTGATAATATTTTTATGAAACATGGACATGGATGATAAATATTTTCCAATAAATACTTATATATAAATAATCTCAGATAATAATGAGATTGTGAACTTCACCCGCATAGTAGGTTTGATTCCATCCATACGTGTCCGAAGCTACAATATAGTGTTTTTAAAAACATTATTAACTTGTAATAGGATTATAATAATATTTATGATGTCATATATGATTCATTTATGAATTTAACTAACCCTTTTAAAAAATATTTCCAATCTAAATTATCATTTTGGGTAATAATATATTTGTTTATCGTATTTGTCCTGACTTGTTATTTTTTATTGTATTACTTAGACCATGATTTACATACTTATAGAATGTAAAATATGATTTAAATATCATATATATTTAGTATATAAATATATAGAATATAAATATATGTGCAATTTAATGCACTGTTCATGGAGATAATAGGAATTACATACACAATGTCATTGTTTCCGTTTCTTATCTTATAGAACGGAAGAAAGTAAATGAAATATATGTATGTGTTTGTGTGTGTGTATATATATATATATATATTATTCATTTAGAATTATAATGTAATTTATTTCATACTTATTTATTATATATATATTTTATAATCATTGTTCAATGGTTAACGAGGAGAATAAATCTCATCGCATCTTGGAGACAGTAGGTCGTACGTATGCACGAGGGACGATAATCATTTCACAATGGTAAAGGGAAAGGAATTGGATGGAATATGAATTATATGGAAAAAATTTCAAGTCGGTTTTATTATTTACATCTTCTATATTCATCGTTATACCTATAAATATAAAATATTGACAAAACATAGTTTATACCATAGTCTGGAGACTGTAAGTCGTGCGTACACTGACATGGTGATATTATTTCTCATAGGATAGGGAAAAGGATGAATGTGGTAATACCATAATAATAAAATCATATATGTATATATTATATTCTATATTTATTACTTTAGTAAGGAAACAACTCTGGTAAAGGAAGTAGATGAAAAAAATAAGTAGAATTGAATTTGTAAAAAAATTACATCTTCTTCGAGTATCGCTTTTTGATTTCCCAAAAGGGCTTCTTAGGATGGATTTATGCCCAAATTATAACCTTTAGGATAAATTAAAATACGTTTTGAGGATAAAAAGTAAGGTTTTGGATGATCTAATGAGATTTTGAGGTGTTAATAAAAGATAATGAGATGTTTTCTTTTATAAGAGAGGGGAGGGGCACTTTTGGAAATTCAGAAACTATTAATTAATTATAAATTAATTTCAGATTTAAAAAAATAAAAATTGATTTATTATTAGGATAATATGAGGATGAGTTGATATCCTAACAGCCAATAAAATTTATACATGTTTTTATTTTATTTTAAACCATATCATTTCAATTTTTCTTTCATTAATCTATTTAATTTTAATTATTGTAATAATATTCGAAATATTAAATGGTTATAAATATTAACTTATATGGTTTAAATTGTCCATATAGGTAACAATTATGTAATTTTAGATGTTATATTTATCAATTTTTAGTTTTTAGATATTTTTGGATTTTATAATAATTTAAAATGATTATAATTTTATTAAATATCAATAGTTTCAATTTTGACACTATTCATTACATTGACTTTAAATAAAATAAAAATAAAAATAAAAATTCTAAAAAAACATCTAATACACATTTAAAACGTCATTTTCAATTAAAAAATTATTGGAGAACTTTAATTAAGTAAAATTATATTTATTTTAATATTTTTAACATCATTTATTTGATATTTCCAAAAATAAAAAATTACTTACTCCCTATTGTGTCATTATTTATTGTAATTATTTAATCTATAAAAATGAAAAATAAATTATTATGATGTATAAAATTGTATTATATTTTCATATAATATTTATTATCAAATTTATTTCCTCATTATCCCCATATTAAAATTACTATTCTTATAAGACATTAGAGTGTGACATTTTGTCACTTTCTGGTATTTTTATAATACCTACGTGTTTTTCATGGAAAAGTTTTGTTAAATGATTAAAAATAGATAATAATTTGACAAGGGTCTAATATTATCTATACAATAATTTTTTACAAGTTATTATTAGTTTTTAATTTTAATCGTTTTGTTTTATCCGTTATTTAAATAATTTAACTCTTATCGCGACAACTTCCCTTTTTTAAACTATAAGGATAATATAGTTACTACGAAATGAAAAAAAGACCCCAATTGGAACTTTTATGATATATTAAACATTATATTAGTCATTTGGAAAAAATTAATATTTTTATGAATTTTATATCATTTCATAATTTTTTTTAAATCTAATTTATATCAATTTTGAAATTATATATTATTTTAATTTTTATAAAATCATAACAACATGAATGATTAGAAATAAATACATTAATTAATCACTGACATGAAAATTTCATCCATAATTTTTTTAGGGTCTCAAATATTTCAAATCATATTTATTTTAATATTATTAAAATCATTTATTTCATTCATCATTTAACAAATAAATTACTACAACATCATTGCGTAACCATTTAATTTAATTATTTAGTTTATAAAATTTTAAATAAATTACCATTATATAGATAATTTTATTATCTTTCTAATTAATATTTATATTTGACCATATTGATTATATAACCGCATATTAAAAAAAATACTTGTTAAATTCATAAGTATAACAGTATTGTATTTTTATTAAATGTAATATTATAAATATATTAAAGTCATACAAGTAGCTCAAAGTGGTCTCAAAATCGACCCAAGGATTAATTTGGATGAATAACACTTATCCAATGAAATTAGAACAAGTGTTAGGGTAGTTATTAATTACTATAATATTATATTTACCTTTAATTACCTGATTTACCATTAACCATTGAAAATAAAAAATTTATACTAAATTAAATATTCACCAAAATAATTAATTCATTACTATTAGATCAAAAAAATTAAAATAATTACAAATAGGAATTTACATTTTTCAAAATTTCAATCATAGAGATGTTAAAATGACGTTTAATGTTAACCTACAAATGTGGCTAGAAAGTGGGTAAACGAGATGTTCAAAATTTTTATATAAAATTATATTATAAAAATGATTCCAATTAACTAAATTATATTAAAATTTGTATTATAAATCCATTATGACTTTAAATTAAATATAATGTAAAATAATTATTTAAATGAAAAAGTCCGTTTTTAACAATAATGTAGTATTTTTCACTATTTATAAAAAATTGAAACCTTTCAAATAGACCAAAAAATTACCCTAAGATAATTTAGATATTAAGAATTAAAAAATGAAGTCTATTTTTTAATATAAAATTTATAAATTTCATTATGTGGTTAATATGATTCATAATATATTTTTAAATAGCTAGTTTGATAGATCATAGTGTGCTCAAATGCGATGTTGGGTACAACACATGCTATAGAATTTATTTAAATAGATTACCTTAAAATATTGCGGTGTTACATTCATCCCTATTTAAATAAATATAATCATCATAATTTTCTAATTCAGGTTTGGAAAATGGGGTTTGTCTATTCATGATTACATTATTTAAATCCCACATCGGAACAAGGGTCAATAATAGTCTTAATTTAAAATAAAATAGGTAAGTATGAAAGTTACCAGAGATAATACATACAATAGTTTCATTAAGTAAAACATGGAGATGAATGAAAAATATAGCTATCATGTTATGATGGAGAGTGGTAGAGAAACTGATTAGGATAAATTTTACAATCACAAAGCTCTAAATATGCGATGATCTAGGGGACCATTTGATTCATTGGAAAAAGCAATAGGAAAGAATTTTTGGTTTCAAGATTCTTTCCCTGGAATTGAAGAATATTTTACATTTAAGATAAGTACTTAGTTGATTTCATTCTACTAAAAAGGTATAATCTCATTATTTGTTTGTGGTTGGATATATTTTCACTTCATCCCTTACACAAGGAAATGAATGTTCAAAAATGCTTTTTTCATACCTAAAGCCCTTTTAATAAATCATTAGTCTTACAAGTATTTACTTTATACTCACAATGATTACTTAAACAAAAAAGGACATCCTAATGTATCAAATAAATCATACATTTACCTAAAATAATAATATTCTATGTTCAAGTTATTCCATTCCAAACTTGAATTTTTTTCCAAAATACATGAGTCCAGATTAAGAGTATAAAAATGTCTCTATGATTACAAAATCAATCGTAACATCAGATTTCCCAAACAATAAAATAGAGCTATTAATGAAAAATACTATTATAACATCCAAAACCATAATTAAATAATTCATGTTTCCAAATACATGATGAAGATACCCTACAAAACAATCCTTACATATCTCATGAACCTTAAAACCATAGAACCGTTGATGTAATAATTCTTGAATAAAAATACAAAATGACCATAATCATTCATCTTCACTCTTAAACCATTAACTATGCTTC
This sequence comes from Viscum album, assembly GCA_963277665.1. Lineage (NCBI taxonomy): Eukaryota > Viridiplantae > Streptophyta > Magnoliopsida > Santalales > Viscaceae > Viscum > Viscum album. The sequence goes on from OY728146.1 coordinate 322,102,501, forward strand.
AAAATATTATTCCTTAATACCTCTTTCATCTCATTTTTCTTTTCTGGCCTCTTCATTATCAGTGGTATAACGATTTCATATAAATGCTTATTGATTCTAACCATTGACCAAAACTCAACCCATAATTTGAGAAACACTAATCATAGTGTTTTATTCATGATGAATAATTTGTAGGTTATATAAATGGTTTAATATTCTTCTCAATCCATTTTTTAATAGGATTAAACCATGTTATCAATTACCAAATCTAATGGATGATATCATATACATAGAATTATTCTCAATGTATATCTTGGGGTTATATTCCCTAATCTATGTTTTCTAAATCTAATTTCCATGATTGTTAATAAAATTCCATTGATACCGACTATAATTCCCCAAACATAAATACATGGAGAAAGTGCATTATTTTAATACATTTTCACAATTAAAAAGAATAAAATACTAAAGTATCGATCAGTTTAGTAGTCTAGGAATATATATTACAAACATGAACCATAAATTACAATTCAAAATTTAAAATACAAAATATATTACCTTTTTAGAACACCATTATTCTACTACCTTAACCCTACATATACAACATAAATCACTTCTTGGCATTGTGAGAGAATAAAACCTAATAATTGAGTGAGATCGGAAGCTCAGTAAGGGTATAAAATAGAGAGGATTCGGTTATAAATAATCATAAACCTTTAAGGAAAGGTATAAAACTGAAACACAATCCTTTTAAACATAATATTTAGTATAATATGGAAAAATAAATCAAATAATTCCATTCAAACATCCTTGTGGATATTCTAACATTGGAATAATCACATGTAATATAAATAACAAATCTCATAATGAGGGAATTCATAATTCCAATCATCTGAAACATACCGTTGAGTCATTGTCCAAGACATTTGAAAATAAATGGTTAAGGTCTAGGCTAAAATGGGAAAGGCCTTGTCCAATCGTATATCTAGTTTTTCTGATGATACAAACCATTGCATCAAAGGTCTATAGTGGGCCCCACCCATCACTTACTTAGTGTAATACATTCCTCAAATGAAAATGGTGAAACATAAACAACACAATCATTCTTATTAAAAACTTGTACATAAAATATAAAGACATAAACCATAAACCATGAATTGTATATAAATAGCACATCCATAGTAAAACTAAACCATAAAACATTTAATAAAATATGGTAAATGATATCATAAGATATAAATTTCAAATAATAATAATATCCATCAAAATATGTTGACATAGTCGAAAATACTCTATTAAAATCATTAAAAATATTTTGATACAAATTCCCCATTTTCTTTGAAACCATTTATAAAAATATTGCACACTTATAAAAGAAGAAATTTTCGAAGGTATTTTTTAGTAAAAGTATCCCTTAAAATTTTGAAACCATTAAATATAATTGACATTCTAATACATTCATGTACATATAAATAAATCCTTAAAACCATTTTGAAATATTGGAGATTAATGAGAACGATTTTAGAAGAATAAATCATTAAAAAAATTAGAACAATTTTTTAGTTATTTATTCCCTTTAATAAATACTTAAAAAGATTAATTTGGAATTTTTTTTAATAAACATGGACATGGATGTTAAATATGTCCCACTAAATACTTATATATAAACAATCTCATATAATAGCGATATTGATAAATTAACCCTCCCCTTAGGTCTGATTCCCTCCAAACATGTCTGAAACACCTGTGTAATGGTTTTAAACATATTATAAACTCGAAATATCATAATAATAATATTTATGATATAATAAATAATTCATTTATTTCTTCACAATACCCCTTTTTAATCACATTCCATGTTAATGCAACATTTTGGGTAATAATCAATTTTTTATCGTACATTTTTTGACTTGTTATTATTGATTGTATTATTTAGATCATGATTTAATTACTTCCAAAGCATTGATATGATTTATATATCATATATATTATGAATATAAATATTTATAATAGATAGATATATGGAATGGAATAAACTGTTCATGGAGATGGTAGGTTGTACTTATGCATGAACGTTGATTCCGCATTCTTATTGTATTGAATGGAAAAAGGTAAATGATACATATGTATATATATATATATATATTATTCCTATAGAAATAAAAATTCATATATTTAATACTAATTAATTATATATATTTTTTATAATCATTTTTTAATTGTTAACGAGGATAATGAATCTGATCACGTCGCAGAGACGATAGGCCATACGTACACATGAGTGAAGATATCATTTCATAATGGTAATGGGTAAGAAATTGGATGCAATATGATTTATAGAGAAATAATTTTATTTATTATTAGTTATTTATATCCTTTATATTCATATTTATAACCATATAAATAATGTATAGATGATAAATATTTTACACCATGGCGTAGAGATGATAAGTCGTACATATGAAGACATGGTGATATTGTTCTCTGTAGGATGGGTAAAAGGACGAATATGGTTGTACCATAATCAAAATAACATATCATTATATATTATATATTTTATTAATTACATTAGCATGGAAACAAATTAGGGAAAGGAAGAATAATAAGAGATTAAATTTAATTGAATTTGTAAAATAATTACCTCTCCTACGAGTATATTCTATTGATTTTCCCAAAAGGACCCATAGTTTGGCTTTCATCCCAATGTATGACCTCTATGATGAAGCGAGGGATGTTGGGATTGAAATGGGAAGTGGTTTTCTAAGATAACGAGCATTATATGTGTGAGTAAATGAGCTGGAGAGGTGACCTTTTATAAGAGAGGGGAGGGGCACTTTTCGACACACCAAAAAGTATTAATTTATTTTTTGATTTAAAATAGCTCAAAATAGAGTTATTTAGTGGACTTGATATGTATGTGTAAAAATCCTCTACAAAAATAAACTATATATATATTTTTATTTAATTTTTAACAATATCATTTTTATTTACTCTTAATTAATCTATTAAATTTTAATCGTGGTAATAATATTATAATTATTAAATATTTATAAATATTTAATTATATGGTTTAAATTGTTTATAAATAGACACTTTATGAAATTTTATGCCTTAAAATTATCAATTTTATGTTTTTATAGAACTTTATGATACTAGTATAATTTATTAAATTATTATTTTTTATAAAATATCAATAGTGTCACTTTTGAAACTACTCATTACATTGACAATAAATAAAATAAAAATATATCTATAAATTCAAACCATACCATTTAATACACTAATAATAGGTCATAGTCAGCATGAAAATTCATGGAGAACCTCAATTATGTAAAATTACATTTCTGTTAATATCATTACATCATTTATATGATATTTCTCTTAATAAAATAATTACATCTTCACCATTGTTCCATTATTTATAGTAATTATCTAATCTCAAAAAATAATAAATAAATTACAATGATGTAAAACGTTATACTCGATTTACAAATACTATTTATAATCTATGTTATCTCATGTTTATCCCCATACTAAAATTGTTATACTTATAAGAAACGAGAGTGATATTTTGTCACATTCTTTGATATTTATAATATCTTTGTCAATGTAAGGTACAATTGTCCATTAATTACCTAATTTACCCTTAAAAATGGTAAATAATTAAAATTTTACTATTGTTACTATTCACAAAAAAATGTTGTGCTTATTTGACCAAAAATTTCAAACTAATTATGTTCATGTATGTTTGTTTTTTGAAATACATTCCATAGAAGCGGTAACATTACCTTTAATTATAACCCTACAATTGTGGCCAGAAGACGGGTAAAAGAGGAGTTCAAAATATTTATATATAATGTTATTAATTTTTTTTACAATTACATAAACTGGGTAAATATACATATTATTTATCTATAGTGACATTAAATTCAATTTAAAGTAAAATAAACATTTAAATGAAAAGTCAATTTTTAATAACAATGCAATATTTATCACTATTCATCAAAAAATGAAATCTTTTATAAAAATACCAAAAAATAATCATAACTAATTTTGATATTATATATTTAAAAATGAAGAGTTTTTTGAAAAATAATGTTTATAAATTGCATTATGTTGTTAATACTATTCGTAATCTCTTTTTAAACGACTAGTTTGATTGATCATAGTGTGATCAAACTCAGTTTTACAAACAACACAATCTATAAAATTTATTTAGAAAAACGTACAATAAAATATTTTGTTGTTACAAAAAATATTTAATATTGACTATTAGGCATCATTTTTTAACAAAACTAAAACTAAAACAGCCCACAAAAGTATTTAAGGAATGATTGTATTAAATTTTAGAAGCGATAAATTTTTTTTAAAAATAATTTATGGCATCAGTTTTAAAAAAAATCCAACTCCATTAATCTTTTTTTGGTGTTGGTGTTAGTAAAAAATGATTCCTAATTTTTTATAAAATTAACTGAGATCACAAAATCATCCTTTTTTGATTTCTGAAACCCTTTTTATCAACTCACAATGACTGCGATGGTCATCCGCTGATCCTTAATGACCACTATTGTTCATTTTCTTCAATTTTTATCTCCATTTCATGATCAATGGTGTTTTTACTCAACCTATATTATTTCTTGATCATATTAAAAGGTGTTTTTTGTTTGGAAAGTATTTTTTGGATGACCATAAATTGCAGTTTGATTTTATATTTTTGTTCTTGTTTATTATTGGTATCTAAAAAATATTATGTTAGATCTTCCAGTGTTTATTATTTCAAAAAACTTTCTTGGTTAAATTTCATATTAAGGTACAAATTTCCATGTTGAACTAAAACTTTTGTATGTTTTTATTTAATTTCGAAGGTAAAATTTTAATCATTTATTTATATTTTTGAATTATTGTTTCAATTGTTTCCATATAGTTGATTGTTATGCATAAATGTTATTGTTAAAGTGTTTTATTTTGATCAATATTTTATTTGATGAAATTATCACATAGTATTGATGAAATTATGCAATTAATGATGATATATGGTTTCATCATTCATCAATATAAAGTACAACTCATGTAATGAATCCATATTCTCACTTGTTAAATTAAGAAAATCATAAATACATTTTGACACACATGACACCAAACTAATGTAACAACTAAATAAAATAAACTTATACATGTTAGATTATTGAAAATAATAAAATAAAATATAAATGACCCATATGTATAAAATAGTAAATTACAAAATTTACTGTTTCTAAATTCTGATGAAATATAATTTGTATTACAATAGGATTTTTTTTCTAATAAAATATGTTAACATTTTGTGCAATTGTCTTAAATAAAATTAATTGACCAATTTGAAATGATTGTACGAATATATGTTATTTCCACATATTAACATTAATTAAATTTCATATTCTTATGAAATAACATTAGAAAAATAATAAATCTTCAAATTGTCATATTTCAATAAAAATTGTATTTCATTAAATAAAATAATTCATTTAGAAAATTTAATTTTATAAATTTAATTTTTTTAAAAGGAAATTTAATTATTTATTTAGATTTTCAATAAATTTTATGTATTTTTTGGAAATAATGTATTTTCATTTTAAAAATTATTCATACTGTTTTTACCAAAAATAATATTTTGATAGTAGTGGGGGTCTAATGAGTTACAATGGGGTGACTACACCCCCTATACTTTAAAGTTAATTTGTAAAATAAGTATCCATTTATCATGCACATCAACAAAAATTAGGTTATGAAATTATATCAAGATCCTCATATTATTATATGAGGTGTGTCAAACATACATATATTGAGAAAATAAGGATTATCCACTAGAAATATCACATATATATAAATAAAAAAAGGAAATAAAATAAAAACAAAAAATATATTATTTTACAAAACCATAACATTATACTGGGTATTTATATTAAGTTCATTACATTTGATGTACATTGGATCATCATGAAACATTTCTACGAAATAATTAGATTTAGTAGAATATTATTAATTTTATTTATAATAATCATTAATGTTTCTTATTTAATTACAAGTCAATTTTACTGAATGTGCTTATGTTTATAATTTATCTATTTATTTATATTTTTTAATTTTTATATGTTTTAATATATTGACCGATTATATTGAGATATCAGGTATCGAATGGATCTTAATTGGATTAATTTAATAATAACCAATTGTTAATATAAAAAAGGAGTAGTTTATTTTCTTTCAATTTACTAACGGGAATATTCAAATCATAGATTTGACTTTTTGTCCATGTGTGAAGTGTTTAATTCTATGAAAGTTAATCTCCATGGAAATCAAAGAGAATATAATTTGATATGGTTTCAAACTTAATTATATATGTTGGATATGGCATGATGAATGAAATTAAAATTCAGCATATACTGTTGATGGAAATATTTATAATGATGCATAGGACCATATTTTATAATTTATTCAGCATTTAGGTGTTTAAACCATTTGAAAAAAATAATTTTGAATGATTTTTGGGATATTATGAGAAAAAATTATTACCATGTTTCAATAAATTTATAGTGTTATCAGTAGTTTTGATATTAGTTTACATGAAAGCAAGAAATGGTTGGAGTGATAAAAGGTTCTCTATCATACTTGAGCTTTGGAAAGTGCTACTTCCAAAAGGCAACAAACTTTTAGATTCCAATTACGAGGTAAAGAAAATATTATGCCTATTGGGATTATTGTATAGAAAGATACATGATTTATCCAATGATCATGTGTTTTATAGGAAATAATATGAATATTTATCAAACTAACATACATGTGAGATGTAAGAACTGTGGTTTTTAGAACGAGTCAAAATCCCGACCCTGTTTGAATTTTTTACTTGTTTATGAGAAAACTGGGAAAATCTGGGAAGTTCTAGAAATTTATAGATTACACACCATGTAATCCAAAGTTAATGCCATGTGTATGTTATTTGTGTACTAGTCGCATACTGGAATATTACATGTTGTGTTGTAGCTGTGTAAGAATTTCTTACTACACGGGTGTAGTGTTACTTGACACAATGTGTATATTTATTCTGTATAACAGATGAATCTTAGTCACGTGTTGACCTATGTGGCGCATCCACGCCATGTGTCTACCTTTGATTAAGTAGTAGTATATAAAATGATACTACACAGCTTGTAGTCCTAAATACACACCTAGTAATTTATTTTTATTCGCTTATATGCTATAGCGTGATGTCTATTTTCCCGAAATACCTTCTTCTTCCCCATTTTCGGACCTTGATGCTCCGGGAGGCCGAAAATGTTTCTTCTCCTAGATTTTTCATCTAACGTTCATTCTTTAATCCATCAGTGGCTTCAGGATCGCATCAGCAATCCTAAACCCATGTACCCTATTTCGTGCTGGATCCTCTGCCTCACACGGCGCAGTTTCCATCTGAGTAGAATGGCCAGGATTTGTTGGAAACATAGATCTATGAAGATTAGCTTTGAATTGGATCTCAATATCCGATGAACCTAGGTTTATGAGTCTTATGAAGGTTCTATATAGATTTTTCTGTGTTTTCATATAAATTTGGGGGTTGCGTCTTTTAAGCGCAATGTCAGGTATTGAGCAAGACCCATGTTTCATTATATTAAATTGAATATTTACCTTATGGGATGTCATTGGGAATTCCTTTACCTTGTTATGCTTTAGAAATGTTGGGTTAGAATCATTGCTCATTTGGGAAATTTTGGTCGAGGGTACCAAAATGGGTATAATTGAACTATTTTGATTCAACTGCTGATTATAAACATGTTAATCATGATTAAGGGAGAACATGGCTTGTGAAATTCAACTGTTTAGTTTTCTTTTCCTATTATAAGTATTTCATTTGAATATATATGTATTTGATGTGTGAAATTTCATATGATAGAACCTTCAGGTTATGTTGGGCATGGATTGGGTATTGTTTAGTGATGTTGATCACAGGTTTGGCTTGGGCCAGATTACATTGGGTGGTATTGCACATAGGATTGGGTGTCATGGACGTCAGCTGGAGGTAGTGTGACTGTCAGGTTGGGCATGTCCCGTGTCACATAGATAGCGTGGCCATCTGATTCTGAATTATATGGTCGCAGGGTCATGAGGTTCCAGAACAATGAGTAGTGTGCGCATATGTAGACTCTATGATGAGGTGGTTTTGACCACTCGTTTGTTAGATACCCTGATATATTTGGTTAGGTAAAATTGGTTTGGGGGTGACTTCCATAGGAATCCATGTAAAAGGTGAGGAGCCTTTGGGGGATATTGTTGAGGCTATCGGGTTGGGGGCCAAGGTTCGACGTGATTTGAGGGAGAACATCATTGTCTTTATGGTTACTGATTTGAGAGCAGACATTTTTGTCCCTCCGGTTACTGATTTGAGGGCAGACATCACTATCCCTTCGGTTTCTAATTGAGTTTAGGCATCGCTTATCCTATATTGGTTGTGCCTTGGTAATGTGTGGGATTTAGAGTAGGGTTATTATTATTTTTTAGTGCCTGCGAGATCTCAATACTTGAAACATGGGGTTTTGGGAGGCACATGGTTCTGGGTTACATGACAGATATTACAGTGTTGGCCGAAGAAGGTGACACTCCGAGGTGGCTACTAAGAACTAGTTGATTTTTTTTTATTTTTGTATTGCACTATTTATTTTTTCCTTATAAATTCATGTCTGGTTAAACACTTATACTAGGTACACATCATCAGGTGGTATCCAACTGATATATTTCTCAGTCCTTGCACTACCACTTCAGAACTCTTGTACGCATTATGGATTTAAATTCAAGAAGGAGACTAAATTCAGGAGCTGGATTTTATTAGATATTTCATGGAGATGATATGAACCTTGATGTCTTGCCCAGATGGATTTTAGATGTTTAGATTCCATTTTTATGTATTGGAATGCTTACTTTAATATGTAGCAACTGTTGGTTAGACATTGGTGCCATTTATTAATATATATTGACAAGTATGACCAATTATGGATGAATTCATGTTGTTTAGGAGTTGTTTTAATTGATTTATGGCATGCTATCTATTTACTTTCCACTACTATTATTTCTAATTTTCCTCGATTTTCTATATATTATTGATTTTCCTTCCACTCTACGAGTCTGGTTCGAGTCTGTTGAGTCATTTATTTCCACTGGATGTTATATATTTTATCTTGGACCCATACCATTATTATCCTCTGAGAGGGTATAACCTCCCCACTATACCTTTTACACCATCACAACGAGTAGACAACCTTTGGAACGAGGGGATGTGCGCCTATGGTTGTAACACCTGACCCTTTTAGCACTATTCGGGTGGTTGTTCGTGTCCGAGATGTTACAAAGTGGTATTAGAGGAAGGTTCTTGATAATGATTTAGAAGCAATTTTTTGTTGGCTACTAATGATATTGAGAATTCCCTTTTTTATTTCTACTGGTCTAGTATTTGGTATATGGTTGACTGGAGATAGGTTGTAATTTGAACTGTGTTTCTAACTTGTGCTCGGGTGCCTAAAGCCCTAGGTAAGAGGGATGGACCAAGTTAACATGGGGGGGGAATAGCTATTTTTACTTTTCGTAGATTACAATTTATTTGATTTCCACCTTGGTGGATCATTTTTTATGTAATGTTATTTATTGTGATATGTGACCCTTTAATCAGTGGGGTAAGGGAGAAAGTAGTGTACCTTGGCACGGTATGGCAAGGTATAAATGTTTAGATTTAGATGGGCACATTTTTAGGGTATTTCAATTTCATAACAGCACGTATGCTTTGTGAAGTGATAATACCATGTGAATAATATTGATTTCCATGAAATAGACGATTTTGAAATGTTAAGGGAGTAAATACTAATAGAATTTCTTAATTATATCAATGTAATATTCCATGATTTATATATAATGTAGAATTTCATGTGGCAGGGTAATTGGGTCTGGCTCTTGTACGAGCAAGAATGTACTATAGTTGAGGTGATTTTGACCACTAGGATAGGGTGACTCAGTCTTTCGATTAAGGTAACATTGGTTTTCAGGATGAGAATGTATGTAGGTACTTTTGAAACATGGATCTATTTAGGGAGGGTAAGGAGGCCATGAGGCCGGTATGGCATGGGTGTAGGTTGTGATGGGGGGAGTGTAAGGGTAGTTGTTATACGTTGCCTCTTTACTGAATTCCTTATCTAGGTGACATATATATATATATATATATTGTTATATATGTGGGATTTTTGACCATTATGGTACTCAATGGGTTCCTCTGAGACGATTCAGATGGAGTGTTAGGCGGGTGATGGTATAGTGTAAAAAGAGAATAATCAGGTTCGGATACCTGAGGGACATGCAGAGCATCAGCTGCAGGTGAAATCTTAGGGATAGGATCAGGTTTGGGATCTAGAGAAGACAAGGCATCAACCGAGATTGGTAGTGTTTGGACCGTGGCTCGACGAGAACCTTCGAACTAGCCTGATATGTGTCTTGCAAGGAATTGACAGAGGCGAACAGGGTACAAATCCATCTAGGGAATATCTGACACATGAGTTCTAGTCACTGAACCCAACACTTTTTTAGGGTGAGGGTTGTTCATGGGCGGCTGAGAATTGGATAGAGAGCATGTAGATATTCTTCGAGAAGCTCGAGATGCCTCCTACACAGAGGGTCAAGATAGAAATGTACATGCTGAGAGGACAAAATGAAGAGTTAGTGGGATGCACATGTTAAGGTTCGCAGACATGAACGACTGGCATGGAAAGACTTCTAGGACAGCGTTATCCAGTAATTTTTCCTAGAGACACTAAGGACTAAGAAAGCTCAAGTGTTCTTGACCCTTCAGTAGGGAGACATGTCTGTCATGGAATATGTAGCTACATTCACCGAGATGTCTCACTATGAACCTGAAATGGTATGCAATGACTCAGAAAGGGTGAGGCGCTTTGAGGATGGCTTATTACGTTCCATTTGTATCTAGGTAAATATATTCTGCCTAGGTTTGTTCTTAGAGGTAGTGAATCAGGTGCTCATAGCATAGGGGAACGAGAAAGAGAGGTCTCACATAGGCCGGATGACGACTTCTGGTGATGGTTCAGATAGAAGGAAGCGAGGAAGAGCTGAGTTCCAATAGTTTATTTAGGACAATGACTCAGTTAGACCACGTCATATCATTTCTTTAGAGGATTCATTCAGTGTGGGAATCCATTGAATGTCCTAACTTAGTGCGATAGGCCTCTAAATGAGTGCTAGACATGTGGACAGATAGGGAATCTCAAGAGGTTCTACAAGAAACCTTCCTAGCACTACTGTAAAATGGACCTATCCCCGCCGTTTTACCCAAAACACCATGGGGATAGGTACCCCTATATCCACAGTTTTTTTTAAAAAGTGGGCATAGGTCAATTTTCAAGACCTATACCCATGGTTCTCCCAAACTGTGGATATAGGGGGGTTTATCCACACGGTTTTCCAAAACTGTGGGGATATGTCCTAAAATGTCACCTATACCCATGGTTTTGGAAAACTGTGGGTATAGGGGTACCTATCCCCAAAGTTTCCCCGAAAACTATTGGGATATGTATGGGATAAAATACATATACCCACGGTTGTGAAAAACCATGGGTATAGGTCTCCCGTGTGTGTGCGGGAAAAAACTTTTCTGTAGAAAGGAATTTTTTTTTACGGGAGTTCTATACCCATGGTTCTTCCCTCTATACCCATGGTTTATATTAATATATTTAACTAAATATAAATATATATACACATAGGTGATGTTATAGTAGTGGTTAGATGCGGTGTTTGCAAGGAATAGGTTGCGGGATCGAAACCCGCCGCGTGCATTATTTTAGGATCTATACCAATGGTTTTGAAACCGTGGGTAAAAGACTTTGACACTGTGGAAACTTGGTATGTTTCGTTGACCCAGTGGAAGAACACCTATACCCACGGTTTTGGAAAACCGTGGGAATAGGATAGGGACCTATACCGACGCCGTTCCATCCCATGGTTCCCAAAACCGTGGGTATAGCCTATACCCACGGTTTTGGGGGCTATACCCACGGTTTTGAACCGTGGGTATAGGCTGTTTTTCCAGTAGTGTAGAAGAATGATAATTAAGGACCAGGAATGACTATGGCATTTGACATTGGATCAAGTTCGGCACCAGGAGTCGGTAATTTAGTATCAGTTGCACGAGAAGGAAACGGTAGAGACTATGGGACCCAACTGAGGGTCAGTGGCCAGAAACTGGTGGAACACCATTGGGAGACCCATGTTTCTTTATATTATATTTAATTTATGCCTTATAGGATGTCATTAGGAATTATATCACCTTGTTATGCATGAGTAGTGTCAGGTTTGAGGTCATTTCTCATTTGGGTAATTTTGTTCAGGGGTACCAAAATGGGTATAATTGAACTGTTTTTATTAAACTGCTGAGGATAAACTTGTTAAACCTGATTATTGGAGAACATGGCGAGTGAAATTATACTGTTTAGTTTGTTTGGAATGTTAGAAGTATTTATTTTGATTATATATATGGGATCTGTGATATTGCATCTATTAGAACCTTCAAGATGCGTTGGGCATGGCCTATGTATTGTGCAGTTACACTAATCCCAGGTTGGGCTTGGAACAGATTAGATTGGGTGGTACATACCATGGGATTGGGCATCAAGGAAGTTGGCTTGAGAAAGTGTGACTTCCAGGTTGGGCATGGCCCGAGTTATTTTGATGGCGTGGCTATTGGATTCTGAGTGACATTGGTCACAGGCACACATGGTGATAGAGACATTGTTTCTTGGGATATTATTTTGGTTATTACTTCTCACCCAGAACATTGAGTAGTGTCCACACAAGTAGACTCTGTGATGAGGTGGTTTTGACCACTCATTGGGTAGAGGGCCTAATAGATATAGTTCAATATAATTGGTTTGGGAGTGCTTGACATATAGAGCCACGTGGAAGGTGAGGAGCCTTAAGTGGATAGCATTAAGGATATTGGGTTGCGGGCATATCCGCACTGTGATTTGAGGGAAGAAATTGATCTCCCTTCATTTACTGATTTGATGGAATACATTGATATCCCTCTAGTTACTTATTTTAGGGCATACATCATTGTCCCTCTAGTTCCTAATTGAGGTCAAGTACCACTGCTCCTATAGTTGTTGTGCCAGGGGAAGGCGTGGGCATTCAAGCAGGGTTACTATTGTTTGGGCATGCATTTGAGACATAATTACTTGAGACACGGGGTGTTAGGAGGCACATGGTGTCAGGTTACATGATAGAGATTTCATTGTTGCCCGATGAAGGCGACACTCCATGATGGATACTAAGCAATAGTGAAATTTATGTTTATTTTTGAATCATATTGTTTAATAAATTCCTCATAAATGTATGTGTGATTAAACAATTATACTAGGTACACATCATCAAGTGGTATCTTATTGAGATTTATATCACACCCTATGTATGCCCTTCCGAATTCTTGTAGACATTAGGGATTTATGTGTAGGAAGGAGACTAGAGTCAGGAGCTAGATTGTATTAGCCATTGCATGGAGATTTTATGGAACTTGAGGCCATGCCTAGATTGAGGTTACTTATTTAGTTTCCATTTTACTGTATCAGCATTCTCACTTTAATATGTAGAAACTATTGGTTAGCCATTGACACTACACACAAACAAACACACACACACACACACACACACACACACACATATATATATATATATTGGCATGTAATACTTTTTATGGATGAATTCTTGTTGTTTAGTAATTTTTTAATTTATTGATGGCACACTGTTTGTTTACTTTCCTCTGCTATTGTTTCTATTTTTCTTCTGTTGTTTATCTATTATTGATTTTTATTTCACTCTATGGGTCAGGTTTGAGTTTATTGATTCATTTATTTCTGCTACATGTTTTATATTATTACTTGGACCAGTACCATTATTATCCTCTGAGAGGGTATATCCTCCCCACTATAACTGTTACACCCTCATTGTTGTTTAGAAGCCTTTGGCGTTCTGGGAGGTGCACCTAATGTTGTAACACCCGAACTTTTTAGCACTATTCTGATGGTTTTTCGAGTTTGGGGAATTATATGGGACATCATTCTATAAGATGGATGAAAAGGTCAACTCAGAACATTCTCAGGTACCAACATCTAACCTCATGAAAAATAAATTTTTTATACTTTCTAAAAATTTCGTCCTATAATTCCTTTATAAAATTCAAATGATTCAACTGTGATCCATTCTTAGGTTCCATAAACAAAGCTCTTTCAAAAACAATTTGGAAGCTTCAAATAATTCCCTATTTGAAGGGTCTATTTCCAAATTTAATGGATGAAAAAAAATTAACATGGAATTTAGATGAGCGCATGAATGATGGTAACTTATGTCACCATGCTAATTCAATACAGTGGTAGAGATTTGATAAACAATTTCATGATTTTGGAAGTGAAGTGAGAAATATATGAATGGGATTGTGTACCGATAGAATGAATCCATATTGGATCCAAAGTATCCAACATAGTTCATGGACTATGTTTTCTGTAGTTTTCATCATTTACCCACATGTATGTATGAAATAATATATTATGACGACCTTGATGATTTCTGGACCAAAAAAACTTGTAAAATATATTGATGTGTATTTTCACCATTGATTGATGATTTGAAGTTGTTATGGGAGACATGTGTTAATGTTTTCGACGCATACAAGAAAGATTATTTTCTTATGTGTGTTTTGATAATGTTCACTATAAATGAATTTATAACATATGGAAAATTATATGGATATAGTGTTAATGGATATAAAGCATGACCTATTTGTGAAGAAGAGACTTCAAATTATCAATTGATGAATGGATGAATGATAGGGTACATGGGAAATCAATTATTTTTTCAAATAGTTCATCCTTATTATTGATTAAAAAAAGAATTTAATAGTTTACCAGAATATAATCTTCCCCCATGACCATTTTTAGTTGAAGAATATTACGACATAGTGAAAAATATTGAGTTGATATTTGAAATGAAACGATGTTATGGTCATCAAAAAACATCTATAGGAATGATTCTATCTTTTTTGAACTACCTTATCAGATATTTTTAGAGATAAAACATAACATTGATGTTATTCATGTTGAGAAAAACATATGTGATAGTTTGATTGGAACATTTTTAGACATAAAATGAAAAAATATGGATTTCATACAATATTGGATGTGATATCAATGGGAATACGTTTAGAGTTATCTCACACTATGGAAGGAAACTAAACATATTCACCTACAAGTTATCACACATTAAGTATGTTTGCAAAAATGAATTTTTTTCAGTTTATTCAGGGTATTAAAGTACCAATATTTATTCATAAAATTTGAATAATTTGGTTCCATTGAATGATTTTAGATTAATGGTTATGAATCCTCATGATTTCCATGTGTTGATACAACAACTTCTACCATTCTCACTACATGGTATGTTGATTAAAAATGTTAGAAATACTATCATTAGGTTACGTAGTTTTCTCAAAACCATTTGTGGCAATGTATTTGAGCCAAATTAGTAAGATTTCTTGGAGAATGAATCTTCTCTAATTCTTTTTTAACTATAATTGCATTTACAAAAATTTTTAATATAATGGTTATTTTGGTGATTCATTTTGTGCCTGAGATATGAATATGTGGCCTTTTTTATTTATGATAGATATATCCTTTTGAAGGGATACATTAAAAATACTTATCGAACAAGGGCGTCAATTATTTGAAAATATGTATTAGAAAATGATATTGATTTATTTACTGATTATTTGTATGAAGTGGGGGCATATTGGTCTCCTTATATCTCGATATATGATATTTGATAGTGAAGGTAAAGGTATTCAATGATTAAAGGTAATGTCCATTCCATGTGATGAATTAATGAAGGAAAATTTATACATTTTGAAGAACACAAATGAGGTGTAACCATATATATCGTCACATATTTCTGAATTAAAGATACGATATCAAAAAATAATTGAATATTGGTAGATGATTGATCAAAAGAAGACATATGTTTCGTGGTTTAACGAAAAAATCATCACATATATATCTGCATTAGAAATGTTAAAATGGTAAGATTGTGGACCATATTTTAATGTTATCACTTGTTTTTGTTTTGATATTAATGGGCTCGTATTTTACACAAAACAATTGGTTGAAAAAAGTACCATTTGAATTTGTGGTGTAATGGTCATCGCTGAAGCACTTCATTTTTTGGGTAAAAAACATAAAACCCACCTTTTTTATCAACAAAAGATTTTGGAGTTCTTGAAGACATATAGAAAATTGATTATATTAAATTACGAGTCGGCATGTTTATGTTCAATTGGGGTTCAGGTAATATTGTTGTGAAACTTGAGGAATATGGGTTTAAACAGGTTGATTTGAAAAGTAACAGTTTCCATGAATATCCATTTAGCATGGGCGCACATGCGATGAAAATATTTTTTTCCATTTGTCAGTAGAATGATCGTTTTTCCATCTTTCTTCAAGGGAAAATAATCGGTTTGGTTGATAAAGATGATAATGATTTTATTGATTTATATGAAGATTTTTCTTCCATTACATGATTTCGGGATAACAGTGACTATAACACAGACACGGTGCATGTAGTAAGAAATGATCATATTGAAGGTCTATGGGAAAGCACAAAGTTTCTCTCTTAATTAATATGGTAATTATTTACATTATATATATATTTTGAAATTTACATGTGTAAAATCTGTATTAATTAATAATTATTGAAAATTTAAATATATATATTTGATTATTTATATTTATTTATGTGCATTAAATTTTGAAATTTTACGATTATGGATAAATATTTTTTCATTGAAATACCTGATGTACATTACAATATTTGGAATAAAGATATGAAAATGAATACCCTTTCTCAAACAATGATATTTAACTTTATAAATGTTTCTATAAATTTATCATTAATGTTTATATTAATTAGTTTACCTTGTATGTTTTTTCAGTTATGAATGATAACATCATCATTGTTTTTTAATCCTGCACATGTGTGCCACATTTTTTACTTACATATTTATGTTTTTCTATTTCTCTAATTATTGAAATGTCTAATAATATGCATATACCTGAGAATTTCATTACATTTTCCTATTTCAATTATAGATATAGATATTGAGATAGAGGAACATGTGACAAGATATATTTCTTGTTTCATATTAATAAATATATAATAATATAATTATTTGTTTAACAAAATTATTTACAAAAAAATATGAGACCACTGATAAGAATTCAGTGTTGGTGCCTTTTTCTTTTACTATTAAGAAATTTTGTTATGGAGTTGGTAAACATGGAATTTAACATTTACCAAAATTGCCACTTTATTATAGAGACTAGTGATTCAATATTAGATTTGATAAAAATAAGAATTCCAGTATCCCAAATGCAATGCATCTTGTCAACTATATCTCTTTGTAGATTTGTGCCATGATTAGTATTTTTTTATCTATATTTGATGTCCACCAAAAATATAGTGATAAATAAGCTTTGGCTATTCGTAATGGTAAAATTTTCAATTTATTTATTTAAATAATTTTTTGAATATGATATATTTTAAATGACTAATATTTATTTTTTTAAAATTATAGATGATATTAAATTTTGAAGAAATTCAATCTATTAAGAAAAGATGTCATTCATTAGAGAAGGTTATCAAAGATATTTCAAAACAAATTTAATAAAATATTATGTTTATAAAATGAGAAAAAATGAAAACCAAGCCTCTTGTATGATTTTTTAGATGCATAGACATGGAAGAAATTTTTTTCCAGAAAACATGATAAAGACTTTCAAGTATGAAAATTATATTATGTTGTAAATTTTTTAAAATATGTACCTAATTACTCATCAGTTTACTTTTTATATTATAAGCCTCAAATAAATCCTATAAATACATCCTGTGGAAGAATGTATACCCTCATACATTATCACATGGATGAAACCACTTATTAGATAAAAAATAATTTAGGAAAATATTACAGTTTTATGATCTCCGCCTACTTGTGGTTATGATGAGGTCAAATTCGGTCCTCTATCTCCACCCACCTGCTATGAAATATGAAAAACAGATAGAAGATGAAAAAAACTAAAAATATTTTATAGAGGAAGCTAAAGATGTATATGAACGAATTTAAAGTAAATATTTTTTACTTTTCCTGAATTTTTTCATGTTATAAATGAACAAAAACTAAAATAACATTATCATTTTCCATTTTCGAATGAAATTTAGGAGAAATATTCCAAGTGAACATTTATCCTGAGGGTAGGATAGACATCCAAGCCACTGATTTAGGAAATCTAGAACACCTCATCTACATAAGAGGCTATTATGTTGGTGTTAGTATTAAAAAAGTTTTTTATAAAATAAAGAAATCAAGAGACCCAAAAATCATATCCTTAAAACGTGAGATGAATTATGCAGAAAAATCCATGGGTGATCAAATTCACTAAACTGTGTATTCAATGTTAGATAAATTCATGAGACATTCACAGTTTTCACAGCCTTCCATACATGTACAAAATTTTCATCCAGTTGCACAACCTATACAGCCCTCCAAGAAAGACCATCCTACCTAGCCTTCCTACACAGATCCTCTACCTCATTGTTCAAACTGAAACTTATATTGTGAGTTGTATATTTGAGATCCTCATGTTTATATTATAGCCTTCAAATTCATGCATTTTTTGGTGGATTTTTAACATCAACACCATATGAAGATTTTCCATGTTAGAATATCAGTACATGATATTATTGATTCTACTAATCTATTTACATTTCCGACAAAGGAGATCACCATCTTTGTGGATTGTATGGATGTTTTTTTACTTGGTCCATCTGGCCTTCATTATTATCTTTCATATAAGGTATGAATTTTTTTAAATATTAATTACATATTATTAAAAATTACTTATAATCAATTTTTAAATTTAACATATATAAAAGTATCTGAAAAAAATGAAATTGAACAAAGGAAACAAAAGGTTCATGATCAAACAACTGTAGATACATTTGATATTTATGATAGGATACAATGATTATATTAGGTTTGTTGTTCCTTGAATAATATCTATAAGTTTCAGATAACTTTAGATATGTGTAGAATATACTATCCATAGAAAATATTTAGAAAATATATCATGGAGCAAATTGATTTTAAAGATATCAACATGCCTATGTTGCATTTGTTTTCCATATTTGTAAATTGAGGTTTCAGTTATTATTTAGGTAATTAAAAATGGTTTAAATTAACTAATTATATTACTTTTTTTATTAGGTATCCACACATGATTTTTATTCAAAATGATTCCACAAATGTTTTTGGTTTTATATATCAATAATTAAGTTCAACGGGTGTACAATATTTGAGAACTGTTGACAGAGTTACTTAAATGTGTGTGAGATTATCAAAGATGAAGATTCAGTGTCTGTTTTTGCCTTTTTTTTATAGGTAAGAACACAAAAATAATTCAGAACCAACATTCATTATAATTCCATTTATTATGAACTTATTTTATTGTAGGGTCATTGGATTCTGGGTGTATTTATCCCAAGGGAATGGACCGTATATTGGTTTTTCACTTCATTTGATGATGCTCATAAAATTTTTACCACCTTTGTAGACATGTATGTTTTTTCCTTTTTTTATAAGTTCATTATATTTTATTCTTATTGTATTTAAAATTCTTATTAGATGATATATATGAAAAATTAGGTCATAGAATTTTTTTAAAAAATATCACTTGTCGATATAGAACCCAAATGCAATCCAATATGTGAATGTAATGGTATTTATTTTTATATTACATATTCTTATTCTTTTTGATATATATATTTTTTTCTAATCATTTTAATGTTTTATAACAATTGTGTCATCATCAAGAACGATAAGTTGAATGTGGTTATTATATCTTATGATTCTATATTGATATATTAAAAACTGGGGTAACTACTGAATTTTATATGGTTAGTTTTATTAATTATTTTATATTTCCTACCACAGTATTCATTTTTTTAATCTTATATCATTCAATGGTATTGTATAAATTCAATGATACTGATTTTTATATAAAATATGAAGTGAACCATCTTAAATCTTTTTTTTAAATATTTGTTTAGTATATTTATGATTTATGTTGTGCTCATTTTAAATTTTATGATTTGTATTACATTTTCCTAATTACATGTGTTCAGAAACTAAGTGCATTGTTATAATAGGTGTTTGAACATAATTTACTTAAAATAATGCTTCAACATCAACCGAAAATGATGATGTTGTAAATTTAGGATATTTTTTTATTATACATTACAATAAAAATGCATTTATAATTGTTTCCTTAACATGTTAAAAGTTTGTTTGTTTTTATTGATCTTTATTTAATGATACATGATGTTTAATGGAAGCATATATATATTTCTATTACATGGATTATAATTATTTTGTGGGTGTAATATTCCAAATTTTCTAATTTTGTTATACTTTATACACCAGTTTTCTAAAAAATAAATGCTGAAACATTAAAAAAATATCTAGGTTTTTAGTGTCGATTTCCTTAGGAAATTAACCCCAAAAATGAAGATGATTACGATTTTCAGAATCATTTTTCTAAAAACTCTTTCCCTAACACTTTTTAGCATCACTTTTAAACACGTCAGTTAAAAATTGATGTTTAAATTGAAAAAAATGATTTTAAAACATGTTTTTTTCACTAGTTAATTTTTCCTGACTCATAAACCCCCTAGAAAACTTCCATGGAGGTCATCCATCATGGTCACCACTCCAGGAAAAGAATTCTTAACTGTGGTGTTCTAATGAGGTAGGATTATGATAATAAAGGTGCACATTTTTTATATGGGTCAGGTCATTTAGTCTTTTAACCCTTTATCATATTGGGGTGTTATAATTTATTTTAAAGAAGTGGTAAGGTTTTAAAGAGTAGCAAATTATATTATATTTACCTTGGATTTGAGGTATACCTTGTATTTAGGGTGAAATATTCTTTTGGTGAATATATAGTGTTTAGTTTCATCATTGTGTATCATACATAGGTAGATGGTAAGATTGAGAGAGTAATTGGAACCCTAGAGGATATGATGATATATTTATATATGGATTTTTAATGTTGTTGGGATTAACACCTTCATGTATTATAGTTTTCCTGCAATATTAGCTTTCACTTGAGTATTTTTATGGGTGCTTGAAAATACCTCTATGTAAGGAAATATTTATCTATTACCTAATGGGATAAATCCCTTGGTATAATTCTTTTATGGCCGAAGCTATTTGTGGAAATGGTAGAGAATGTAAGATCCATTCAATAACACTCAAGGAAGCTCAGTGTCAATAAAAATGAAATGATGTAAAATTTTCAACATGATAAGAAAATTAATGTTTGTGAGAAGGTTTTTCAAAGAATTTCTCTATAGAAAATGTTTATCAGATTTGGGTAGATAGTAAAGATGATAACAAGAATATTGGACACTTATAGATTTTTTATTGATTAGGGACAATATATTTTCTCATGAAACTACCGCAAATTCTTTATCCCACTCATAATGTCTTCCATGTATCTCTCTTGAGGAATCTCATACATGATCCATCACATGTAATAAAATAAGTTATTTTATAGCTAGATCATGAACGTCATTATGAATAAATACTAGTAGAAATATTGGATCATATAGAAAAAGGGATATGGAATAGTACTATCACAAAGTTAAAAATCATTAGAGAAATAAAAAATTCAAAGAATCTATTTCAGAACCCGAGTATTCAATGAAAAATGGTTATATTCATTTGTTTGTATTATAGAGATTAATTTTTAGGATGGAATTCGTTTTAAGGGAGGTAGAATATAACAACTAGATATTTTAGAATACATTTCTCTTTAAATGATTTTATTTTTTGATAACCTGTATCAAATGAAACACAAATATTGTAGAAAAACAATGATATATTTTTCAAATATTATTATCACATTACCATTGGATTGGAAGGTATAAAAATGATTAACTAATTTATGAAAAAAAAAATATTTTCATATATTTATAAAATAAATTAATTCATTATCAATTAATTAGGGAATAAAATAAAAACATTTCAATGTAAAAGTGATATTTTTATGAATGTATTTAATGTAGAACATGTATTTTTATCTTATTAATTTAAATTAATCACTATTTTTAATTATTTTAATGAAATTTATATATTATATAAATTCAATATTATTATTTAACAATTATTTAATAATTATTATAATAATTGGATAAGAAAAATCATATTTTTAGGATTAAAAACATATTATTCTAAAAGTATTCTTTCATAATGTTTTTTCTTACTTTAAAATTAATTTCTGTAACATATACAAATTTAATTTGATAGAATGGATTCTATATTAAAAATCCATAAGAATAAATTTTCTAAATAGTTCCCTTTTATTTTTAGTCAATATGAATTGAAACTATGGTAAAATTTATCCACTCAGTAAATGTTAAATTGGGTTAATCATGGTTAAATCTAAATGATATATCCATAATATTTCATCCCAATTCTTATTAGATGGATTTAATTCAACCCTTGTCACCTTAGTCTCAATTTTTTAATGGAAACATGTCCTTTAAAAGGATATTTATCATATTTATGCATTGTAAAATATAAAATGTAACTGAATTTCTTTAAAATATATAGTCTGTGTTCATATAAGGAAAAAAGAAGTGGTGAATGAGTCTAAAAGGTTATTTTGTTCATATTGAAATTGTGTTGATTATGGAAATTTTATTCTAATTTTTGGGTATAAAATATTTATCTTAAATGATTCTACAATACCAATGAAACATTCTATCAATTAATAGAATAAAAATATAAATGATTTTAAAAATATTAAATATAATATAATGTGAATAATTAATAGTGTACCAAAAATTTCTTGGATAAACATTATATATTGTTAGTGTGTTATGAAATTATGTTTGAATTACAAATTTCTATTTATGTCATTCATGTAAACATAAATGAATTCAGTCAAAATTTATGTTAATTATATTTTATCAAAATAAAAATTTATTAAATTATTTAAAAATTATAAAAATATTGAAATGGTAAAAGGTGAATAAGATAATTGACAAGGTAATACCTTGTAAATTTTAATCACATTTGAAACTTATATGTAAAATTTTGAACTTTTAAAAGTGAAAAGATGTTCTCATAGTTAATGTTAAAATTAGTTAATAGAGGGGTTAGACCAAAATATATGGTTTGAAACACCACATAATCCTATAAATTTTTTTAGATGATTATATTTATACTCCCATTATATATTTTCTCTAAATATAAGTACTTTTGGAATCATTTTTCTTGATATTGAATTTTTATATTTTTATATTTTAAGAAATCCCAAAAGTACCCCTCAACTCCATTTTAAAAAGAACCCTCCTCCCATCACTTCATCACACATTTTCTGTCTTCTAGCTCAATGATACCATACCAAAATCACTTCTCAACTTCTGTATTCACATTGTAGAGGTACAATGCCAGAAACATGATTATTATTTATATAGAATTTGTGATGGGACCTCATCACAAGTAGCTATTTGTGGCGAGGTATGGTCTTAAATGTCACATCACTGAGAAAAGAGTCACAAAAGAAATTTCTTCCGATGGTCCATTTCCAAAAAATAACTTTTGTGTCCGGATACCTTCCCCTCACAAATAGTTTTTAATTAGATTATTTAAACATGTATTTTTTTATGAGCTATGTGACCAATCAAAAAAATTTATTTTTGATGTGACTACAACTATTTGAAAATAAGATAAAAAAATAAAAATAAAAATAAAAATTAAAAAAAAATTATAAAAAATTTATAAAATTTATTAAATAAAACTGTAATAATATGAAACAATAACTATATTAAAAAATATTTACTTTTTAATATTTAGATAATAAATATGTACATCACTATGGAGGAAAAAGGGGAGGGGAAGGGTCTTTTGGAAGAGGAGGGGAATGGAACTCTATCCCACCACATTAATCAAGCCATCACGTTCACTCAATAATCATATCTCGGCACTACTGGTGCAGTACATCGCATCTCATATTTCTGATGCTCATATTGTCGAAAAAACTCTTCCTTATCTATATGCATGACCTTTAGAACCTCACTATGTACCCACAACTCTCCTAATACTATGAGTCCAATGATTAAGTCTCTCCTTGATATCCCCTCGAGTTGGATACTGACTATGAATCAATACCATAATAACCTACAAAAACTATAATAACATCCAAAAATAAATTGGGAACCAATCCCAACCACTCGGCCATTCATGAAAGCATACAGAGTCCCCTACATCCTCGTTGCAACATCAAATCGTACCACACTAGTTGCCTGACTCTTAGTCTTATCCTGACTATCATTCTATGTATGAGAATTTACAGCTACATATGAATCCTTCAATTATGTTTTGAAATAAATATTTTTAAAATATTATTTTCCATAAATTTCAAAACAAAAATATTTTTTACTAACCATAATTTGATACTAGTGACCACCCATAATCTCTCTAATGATAGGATAGATATACATCCTCTTTTATATGTCAAAGTAAATAATATTGAGATGTTCACCAACCTATATGTGTATGAAATAAATAATTAAAAATTAAATTTATATATATTATAACAAAAGGTACTTACAATATTTAGTCGATGCGAATGGAATGTGAAAATTGTTTCTCTATGTGTCACCTCATGCAAGACTTGTTTCTACAGACCTTATGATGCCCTACTATGAAAACTATCTCTGATACAGTTTGTACATAATCCATACAAACTGGAGTTGAGATATAATCTAGTTTTTGGGTGGAATAATACTGATTAACGTCCATGAATCTTGCTTTCCTCATGAATTGCCTCATCAGATTGTGAAAAAATGTACAACCACAATCATGAATAAAGACCTCTTAGGAAACCTAGATAGAATTATTTAATATGTCATCAATAGGATACTAAAAACCATTAAAATAATTAATAATATAAGGTTAATAAATACATTAATTTAAAAATAAATATTATTTATTTATGTACCATCTGATGATCAAGCATGCGGTGTCGAACATCAATGGGAATATGATCCCACGTCACTCATACTCTAGAAATAATGTTATACATAATACATATCCACTATAAATCAACTATGTGTGTAAATATGTGAAAAAAACAATTCATATAATCAAACAATTAGTATATAAATAAATAATTTAACAGGAATGATATTTAAATAAAATACACAACTAAACATACATATGCATGTGTGGATCAAAATAAAGATGTGTACGCCACTCAATAATATGGTAAGTAACCATCAATATCACTTAACTCCGACAACTAAAAGTCAATAATTAAATTATATAAACATGAGGTTCAGATGATAAATCCTTATGATTATCACCAGGTAATACAACCTCCTCTATGATAAAAAAAGATATCATCATTATTCTTTTCATCCATCATAAACTCAAAAATAATGTTGTTAAAAAATAATTGAAATTGAGTTATATATATATATATTGATTGTAACTAACAAGTAATTTTTTCATTCAATATCTTCATCCTCATCTTCTTATTCAATTGTGTTATCTTCATATTACTCTTCAGTATCATCAACTTCCATAAGAGTTTCAACATCATAATCAATTATTAACTCAAATTAATTTATTATATCGTCAACATTATCACCACCAACGACCCATAAAATTAGGGTGAAATCATCAATATTTTTCCCCATCATTGAATATAAGTATTTGGATCTATATTTTGAATACAAATTCAATTCCATTAATATCAATAAATCCTTATTCACTTTTCATAAACGGATTTTCATGCGATTTAATCTTTATACCGCCATGAAATAAACTCTCTTGAAGCAGCATAATAATTGGTAAAATATATTTGGTGTTCATGATGATCCAATAAAAATGGATCACTTAGTGAAATAAGTATTACATATTTAAAATCTATGATTCCTTAATGCACTAGAATATATAACCCCCAATTTGTATCAATCTAATGGAAATTAAACATCAATACATAATAATGTCTCAAATAAGAAAACTCGATTATTTTATCTAGTATGCCATAAAAGTCAACATCACTTTACCTATAATGAGATACTCTAAATAAAAAACCACTATTCATTGTTTTCCTGATTCAATATATGAAAATTAATGAATTAGAAAACCATTCACTAAATATTCATTATAAGATTTAAACATTTTGGATGGTGGGTTACTCAATTCATACAATCGATTAACAATTTTATTAGCATGTCTTGATACCTATAAATTTTTTAATCAATTTACAATACAAAAAAAACAAATAGATCTCATATGTTAAACCATAAGCAATTTAAGTTACTGGTTTTTGAAACAAGTATGAAAAATTATTTTTTCAATGTTCTTTAATAGAAGTTTCCATAATTTGTCGAAAATTTTTATTAGGATTATCATTATATAATATAAATAATAATAATATTTTTTTCTAAAAAGTAAATAATATATTGTAGTAGAACTCACTATATAAATCAGGTCATTTATTTATGGTTGAGAAGAACATACGTACGATACTGGTGAAGCTCATAATTCGAAAGACACCATTCAAGAACTCCATCAAATCTAACTTCCGGAACGTAAAAACTAAAAATTGTATGTCCCATGCATATTAAACATTTACCTTTTTATGACCTATACATTTTATTTTGAAGTATATTATGGTTGGAAATAGTAGTCATGGAAAAAATTGATTTACTAGTATAAATATGTTTCTGAAATTAACCCTTCAATTGATTATATGTTACATACCATTTTATTCAATTTATTCTCACATCTATGACATGGATACATCCATTGAAACTGTACTGACCCCCCACATTTTAATTCATATGATAAATGTAATATCAAATGTTCCATTGAATCAAAGAAAGTCAGAGGAAATTTATTTTCCAGTTTAAATAAAAAAAAACTACTTATTGTAGTATATTAAGTGCATCATAGTCTCCTTCCACAAAATAGGTGCCTGAAAAAAAATATTATATGATAGTTAACTCATCCCAATTAAATGAATTGAACAAACCAAATCCAATCTGTAGACATCATTCCAATATCACATAAAAATCGTTTAGTTTTGGTAATATAATTGTATCTGACATATCAAAAAATGGAAACTTAACCATCTAGTTGTCTAATCCCCATAATCCACTGACAAAATAATAAAAGAATTTATTTAGAAATTGTATAATCCATTTTTTCCTTCATTAAATTTTGTGATCTTCTATTTGAAAACAACTATGTTTAGGTCACCTATAAATTTAGGTAATATGTAATAGTGAAAATACATTATCTTTGAACTTACTAGGTGTTCCAAAAACAATATAAGATATATTATTAAAACAATTATTTTAAATATGCATTACATACAACATGTCATAGTCCAACAAACCATACCAATATGAAAGATCCAAAAAATAATTCATTTAATCCAATATATATCTTTCCCAAAGATATCTATTTTTTTATTTTATAGTTTTTCAAATGTAAAGGGGTGTTAATTAAGAGATAATACGTTTTAAATCAACACTAGAGATCATTTTTGGAGGTTCGTATATTTTAACTATACCTATCTAAAAATATTTTTATTCCTTAAAAAAGGTTGGTCAATATGAAATAATCTATGATGATAGTTAAAAAAATAATGTTTTCTCTCATTGATAAGAATAAAAGCATTTCTATCAGTTATACACCACATACATGATTTTGGATCATGTGTACTCTAACCAAATAACATTCTATATGCTGGGAAGTCACTAATTTTCAACATTAATTCATCTTCCATTAGGTGATTTTATTTTGTAACAACATCATATGTACGGACACCATTACTCTATAATAAATTTTACTCATCAATCAATGGATTCAAATAAACTTCTCTATTTTTTTGTATGCCTAGGAATTAATAATGTCAAAAAAAATATATAACTAATTTATCAAAATCCAAGGTGGTAAGTTGTTCAAAGTTAAAATGATGGAACAACAACAATATTGACAAACATAAGCCCTAAATGGAATGAAACCATTAGTATAAAGAACAAATCACTAATTTCGAGATTCTGAAGTAAAATATAGAAATACATGGTCAAAATACTTCCGTGAATCACCATCACAAGGATGATTTAATTTTTTACCATTTGAAAAGTTGTCTTTGTTTTGTGACATCGGTGACGCTTTGTTTTGTTACATAAATAAATGATAAAATTTGGGTGTATGCAGAACATTTCTCAACTATTTAACATGAATCAATCTAGACTTCCTTATTTTAGTATCCTTTTACATCAATTTTCCACTTGTATGAAAACTAACTAATGACTCATTTTATCCATAATACAAGATGAAATCATTTGAATATGAATAAATCTTCAGAAAACCAAGACCCAAATTATAAACCAACCTAGTGATCTCATAGAAATTTATAGGCAACACATTTTATTCATGCAAGAGTTCTCTAAAAAAATATAATATTTTATTATAAAAGATATTTAATATTTTATTATCTAAATTAGTATCCAAATATATTGAAAGTGCTTGAAATTTACTTATCTTATAACTAGGATATAATTCATCCTCATTATAATTGACCAACTCATAAAATTTAGATTTTTTATCTAAGGAGTAAAATAAACATCATCCAGATTTTTAGCTTGTTGAAAATAGGGACTAGTAACATTATGTACTAAAGTGTTAAAGCCTGATGGATTTGGAATCAAATTATTAATAACTTCTCTAAAACTATGTTAACCCTGTAATTTTAATTACTAACAATTTGTACTAATTACCACTAATAACCACTAATTATTTCTAAGTACTTTTAAGTACCAATAATTGTTCAGTAATTATTGCTTATTAACTCTATTTTTTGTAATTACAACAATGTGTTTATAATTTCACCTAATTTCTTGTAATTACATCTAATATTTGGTAATTATAACTAACGTTTTGTAATTAGAACTAATGTTTATTAATTATCACTAATATTTACTAATTACAACTAATATTTACTATTTACCACTAATTGCCACTAATTTTTACTAAGTTCCATAAATAACTACAAATTTTTAGTAATTATCACTAATGTTTACTTATTATCAATATTCTATAACTAATTAAATATAATAATCATTAATTATTACTATTTTTCATTAATATTTTCTAATTAACATTTATTTTAGTAGTTTCCTCTAATAATCACTATTTTTTTCAAATTACTGCTAAATTTTAACAATTATCTCTTATTATAACAAATTTTTACTAAGTACCCCTAATTAATGCTAATTATTAGTAATTATTACTAATTTTCACTAATCATCGCTAGTTTTTAGTACATATTTCTAATTATCAAAAAATAATTAAATTACCCCAAATTTTTACTCATTACTGCTAATTAGTGAAAATTGTTACTAATTAAAACTAATTATTTTTAATTACCTACCATTAATTATTAACAATTAATGATAATTTTTAGGAATTATAGCCAATTTTAACTAAATGTCACTTATTTTTACTAATTACAGCTAATTACCAGTACTTTTTGCTATTTTCTTCTAATTACGACTGTTATCAACTAATTACTTATAATTACTATACTTTTTTCGTAACTATTGCTAATTACCAATAATTTTTAGTAATTACCACTTATTTGTAAAAATTAATCTTAATTTCTAGTAATTAACACTAATTTCTACCAATAACAGCTAATTTTATTAAGTATTGTTATTTTTTAGTAATTTCTTCTAATTTGTATTAATTGAAGCTAATTTTTACTAATTACATAATATTTTTTTTAATTACCTCAAATTATAGAAATTGTTTGCAAATTACCCCAAATATTTACTACATACCTCTAATTATATCTATTTTTTACTAATTACCACTTATTACAACTAATTTTAAGTGATTATTGATGATTTTGACTAATTATTACTATTTTATTCTAAATATTACTAATTATCACTAAATTTTTCAAATTACCACTCATTTTTTATTATTACTACTCTTTTTCACATATTGACACTTATTATTATTAATTAATTCTTATTATGAATTTTTTCTATATATTACCACTAATTATTACTAATTACCACAAAAAATTACAATTTAGCCCTATTTTGTATTAGTTATCGCTAATTTTTTATATTTATCAATAATTTTTAATAATTTCCCACAATTTGTAACAAGCGCCACTAATTTTATAATAATTACCAGGTTTTTATAATAATTATTATGGATTTCAAATAATTACTGCTCATTTGCAATAATTATCGCTAATTTTTATAGATTATAGCTAATTTCTACCCAATATCACAAATTTTTACTATGTGTTTTAAAATTATTAAAATTTACCATTTATTATTAATAATGATTATCAATTAATTCAAATTATTAATTATGATTAATTATTAAAAAAATATTATTAATTATCACTATGATCTAAAAATTATTACTATGTTTTCTTAATTTTCACTTGTTTCTGGTATTTTTTAGAGAATTTTTCTTATTACAACTAATTAATAATAATAACAAGTTTTCGATACAAATTATCAATAATTTCTAATAATTTCCACTAATTTCTAATAATTACCATTAATTACTGATAAATAAAATGAATATTAATAACTAAAACATGTTACTACCAATCTAAACTAATTACATCAAATTAAAAAAATAGTAACAATTTAGTCTAAATACATCTAATTAGTGAGAAAACTACTACTACATAAGACTGATTGCTGGAAAATAAAACTATGTAATTTTATTTGAAACTAATCTATCCTGATTATTAATATATAATTATAAATATGAAAAAATTAATTAAAAACATTAAATAGATACCTTAAAACTAAACATGTTATCAGATGAAAAGATTAACGTTTGCTTCACTATTAAATTTAAAATATTTGAGTGTTTAATGGGAAGAACAAGAGATTAGTGGAAGCTATTAGAGTTAAAAATATTAGATAATGAATTAAAATTGGTGTGGGGGTTTATATGGGTTATATTATTAGTTAAAAGAGTAATTTAGATGGGTTTCCCATCGAACATAGGTTTAGTTGCGACGATATCTGTTGTAATTTGTGCCCCCAATTAATAACCTGGTTCATGATTAAAAATGTATTTGCGATGGTTCCCATCCAAAATATAGTTATTCTAAATGTATTATTTGTGATTAGAATTAATTACTGTTGAAAATAAAAATAACGAGAGTTGATATTTGCGATGGGGGTACATTTCCATCACAAATATACTTCCTGGAGTTTGGAGTTCTACCTGCACCAAAGGTATTTCTTGTAGGCCATTTTTTCAATAATAAATAATTTTATTATTAAGGGTTATTTGTGGAATGATTTTTTTCCCGTCACAAATATCCCATCGCAAAAGATCCCTTCTCCTATAGTGGTACTAGTATTCCAAAAATATCAGCCAATGGGTCCTTAAGATGAGATCAAAAGGCATTGTTTCAAAGAAGTGATAATCACCTTAACCGATTACTTTCATTATAATTATTCTTTTACCTCCCCTAAATATATTATATTATTCATTAAATAATAAATTCATCATCCTAAATATACTAAAATGCGATTATTATTATGAATCCTTTTTTATTCTCCCAATTTATATCAAATGAGAAGTGAAAGTATCACTCCTATGTACGTATGGATTACCATCTCAATGTTGCATTACAATTTCTTTCCCATCACCATAATTTGTGTATAGTAATTATGATGGGTTTTATTATTATATATTATTTTCTAGATATAATTATTCTTTAAGAATAATAACATCAATATCTACAATCTGATCCTAAAAAAAGTTGGAAATTGATAACGTCACTCGTACTTACATGTGGACTACCACCTCCTGGAAGTGATGTGATTGTTTTTTATTTTTTGTTTTAATTTTATGGATATAAGGATGGATTTACGGAATATATATTATTTATTTTATATTATAATTATTTTTAAATTTGATTTTTGATTTCCTTTTATTTTATGCCATCGGTCAGAAATGAAAACAACATTCATGTGTTTGTATGGTTTACCATCTCCATGAACGGTGTAATTTATTTTTCTATATCAATATTTTATGTTTAATTATATATATATATATATATAATTATAATATTTGACATTGATTTTATAATTAAATTCATGGATACGATGAAACAAGAACTAAAGTACAAGGATCAGAACTACCGAAAAAAAACATACAAGAAAAACGAAGTACTTACCACCCAAAAGAGTGATTTTAAAAATAAGTTGGTAATAAATTTTTGATAAAAAGTAATATGTAAATTATATAAGGTATAATATATTTGATTATGGATCTGTTATATATTTTTAATAAATATATTTTTATTATACTCGAGGTTCAAAATCATATGATGGAGTCACACATGAGGTAAGGTATTTTCGTTACAATTTTATTTTTATGAGACACATACTATATTCCCCCTAGTTTCTTTTATGTGGTGTATATAATACCCATTAATTTGTTTTATTATTATATTTATTAGAATTTTGAGTATGTTCATATTCATTTAAAGTTATATCTATCATGATGTCTTGATTTGAATGTGACCATAGTGGTATGGGTTTTATGTAACAAAATAATTATTTATTGGGATTATTTGTGATTACATTTCCAATGAGGAAATAATTTATTCTACCTCTTAGTATACATAGGAAATTTCCATTACAATAATTATTTAATGATATTACATGTTTAATATTATTTTTTCTCATTTTATGTACTCATGAACATAAATGGGTTTTTATAGAGAATTGAATACATTTCTCTCTTTGATGAAAAATAATTAATCTTCTATAATAATTATTTTAACAAAAATGAATATTTTTTTACCATTGTCCAATGATTTTATAATTTCATTTACCACATGTTAAAAAATTTAAATAAAGATTCAACTTTAATTTTCTTTTCATTTTTTGAATGAGGAACTTTTTCACATCTTAAAATTTTGAAAGTAATGTTTCTCTTTTAACATTGCCATTATTAATGAAATTTTCCACTGACATGACTGATCAATTATTTTACAAATCATTTAAATTTTTATATGTTACTTATCAAAAATAATTAAATAATATTTTAGAATTTTTATATTTTAATGAAATGATTTAATAAAGGAAAAGGTTTTTTCTTAAAATAAGTATTCCAGTAATCTTTTGATAAAAGTTTTCAACCATGATAATATCTATTGATATTATTCTAGTTTTACTGGGGATATGATCAAATTATACAATTTCTATTCTTTATCTAGATGTTTTATGATAACAAAATGATGAAGAAACTCATTTATTTCCTATGGTTTATGCTACGACAAAATTATGAAATATTAATGAACACAATTTGTTTTAATGGGTTCAAAAATAATGATTATTTTGGGTTGTCATAAAACACAAATGTTCCATTTTCATTTGTGGATTGGTGGGGCCAAAATTATATATCCATCCAATTTCTTGGATAATAATAAATATATCATTAGTTAAATATGACTATAATGGAGAGTGAACCCAGTTCTATATAGGACTATGTCTAATTTGATAGGCTTGATAGTGGGCCTCTACTGCTAAGATAGTTTAGGGAGTGAACGTAATCCACAATGATAATATTGGGAGTGAACATTGACTTCCATTTTAGTTATTGGAAGTGAAAACAATAAACTATGTTACTATTGTAAGTAGACCTTGACTATTAAATAAGTCAATTTCTATGATTATGTGTATTCAAAAATTAGATGACTAATGCTAATGTTACGCTATCAACGATCATGTTCTTCGATTTCTTTATGATTCATGTCTTATGATCTACTGTGATTTATTACATGACTCATGGTTATAAACTATGATAGGGTATGTAATTGACATGTGGATATCATTTTTAATACCATTAGGACCATTTTATGTTTATGTGATCATTGATTTCTCCCTTGTTTACCCATACTGATCATTTGAACTCACTTTTTCTTATGTTTATTTTCCACATGATATAAAGAAAGGTTTTTGGAATGTTATATCTATGAATGGGAATATTTATGAAAATAATAATAGGATAATATTATAAACCCAATGTTTATATGTCATCATTTCTAAAGATACTGGAACTATATGATTCTAGCATGGATCGTTATGATATGTATGGAATATTATTATTATAAGATGTAATATCAATGTTTAAAATGTATGGGTAATTTTACTTATGGTATTATTTATTAACAAATATAATTAATAAGGAAAGAATTCAAGTAAGATATATAAATTACTCAAGTATACAAAAATTTATGGGGTATAAGTGAGAAAAACATATAAATCCCCCAAATAAGATTCAAGCATAAATTTTCTCGATTAAAAGTGTGATTGAGACAAAAACACTGACCATAGATTCATTCTTGGATGAATGAATTACAAAAAACCATATAGTAAATTAGAATTTTTTATTTATCTATTTATATCCATATTTAAATCGATATTATTTTTGTTAATTTTTATATCTTCTTTTACAAATTTACTCATAATTCTTCATTAAAAGTAATTATTTATTGTGAACTATTTTGTTTTTCAAGCATGTTTGGATTTTTTGATTCCAATAATTTCTCCTTATTCATGGTTTAATTACCCCCAAATGTTTAATTATTTCATATAGATCACATTTCTTCGTTAAATATAATTTTATAACCATCTATGTAAGGTAGTTATGAAAAATGAAATATGTCACTCATGGTGGTGGTATCTACAAATATGCATGGGCGATGTCCTTATTTTCCCATGGGAAAAATAATGGAAGTTAAATAATAAATTATATTTTGAAAATAGTAATAATATCATAAATATCAAATTTATCCATTGTTTAAATCATATAATAAACTATGAGTGGTGGTGATGAATCATGAAATAAATCTCTTTA
This sequence comes from Viscum album, assembly GCA_963277665.1. Lineage (NCBI taxonomy): Eukaryota > Viridiplantae > Streptophyta > Magnoliopsida > Santalales > Viscaceae > Viscum > Viscum album. Next base: position 322,137,605 of record OY728146.1, read on the forward strand.
GAGAGGTTATAGTTTGGATGTACATACGAGCATCATTTCCTTTTTACAACAGATGGAGAGGAAGGAAATTATATAATATATTATCTTTTAAAAGTTATAATAATTCATTAATATCATATATATATATATATATTCATTAAATCCATCTATATTAACATTCATGAAGGGAAGTGATGAAAAATGAAATACATCACTTCACGAAGGTAGTAGTCTGCACGTATGCAGGAGCATTATTTTTATTTCCCATAAGATGTAAATATAAAAGAAAACAATTATTCCATAAACATAATAACAAATATATATATTAAATATACTCATTTAATTATATTTTTAAGGTTAGAATTTTTTTTAAAGAGGAATAATAATAAATAAACATGAAAGAAGCTGGTTATGTCTTATACCTCGTCTTTAGGTAGCTTTCTTTAGATCACTAAATCTTTATTAAGATTTTATATTTCGAAAAAAAGAAGTTATAAGTTATGTTTAAGGGTTTTTAAATTTATTTGAGGATTTTTTTAAGTGAGTTTTGAGTGTGTGGAGAAGTGAGGAGAGGAGGTTTCCTTTTATAAATGAGGGGGTGGTACTTCTATAAATACTCTTTACCATAAAATAATTTAAATACATCATCATAGAAAAGAGGAACCAAAGAAATTGAATTTAAAATATAGAATAAGATAATGTGTAAATACACAAAACTAATCAAATATAGTCAATTTTTAGTGTTATTTTAAGCCTTATCACCGAGTTTAACCAACCCTTTAATTCATTTAACACTTACTATGGTGATTATATTTTTTACAATTTTACTATATATTATGACTAAAAATTAAATAGAGATTATAGTATAATGTGAATATAATGATTAAAAATATGGAATCCATTATATAAGATTCAATTTCTCGAGGTGGAAACAGTTAATTATAATTAAAGTTCATAAAATGCATAAAAACTATTTTAACAAAAAATAAAATAAAATTATACTTATTTAAGCCAAGAACTCTTTAGTGGTGGTGCCTCACAAAAACAATATTGTCTTATTATTAAAATATTTACGTTATTTTACATTATAACCATTCTAAAACATAATGTAACATTCCAATTACTCTATCAAATGTAATGAACAATAAATTGTTTTTTATTATATTATAATATAACTAATGTTCCAAAAAGTCAACCATGATTTTCCAAATTCAATATATTTTCTAAAATTACATTTTTTTAATCAATAAATAAACCATTTGTTTATAAAATAATTATATATATATATTTAAGTCATTATTATATAATAATGATGTCTTAAAAGTTACAGTATTTGTAAAATTATAATTTACAATATTCACCTAAAAACGAACCATTTCAAAAAAAATCCAAAATATTAACCCAAAGATAATTTTGTCATAATGAATTATTTTCATTTCATCAAATTCTAAATTATAAAATTTGATAATTTTTCATCTAAATTAGATTATTAAAAATAAATGAAAACATACATTATAAAATAATGACCTTCTAATAATTAATTTTTCTTAATAATATTAAATATAAATTTATAATTGAGTATTAATTAATTTTTCCATGCATTGAAGTATTTTGAAAGTGATAAATTTACTAAATTAAAACAAATTTGAAAGATAAATATTTGAAAATTACCCCTTTTAAACATTTAATTATTTGAATCTAATCACATTACTTACTTATTTTTAAATCATTAAATTTCATTAGTCAAAAAATATTACATTCTATGAATAATAATTTATTACTAAATATATGTTTAATAATTTCTATTGTAATATAATTTACTACTCTCTCTTTGTTTACTAATGTTTCATTTTAAGATGTTGTAACTCATTTTACTTCAGTTTTTTGTGTGTTACAAGCTATTAAACAAAGAAAAAATGTAAAAAATCAAGAATTATTATTTTCTAACATCCACACCAAAATTGAATTCATTCAATTTCAATTAATACATACTAAAGAATATAATATTAAACATATAAATGTTCTTATGGTAACACCATCACTATCTAATGTATGATAAAAAAAACTTATCATTAATAGTTATTAAAAAAAATTGTATATTTTTAAGATTATAATAGTGAATGAGATTCGAAATGTGAATAGTTGAGTTATGTTTTCGAAATAATAGATAAATCTCTCTCATAAATTTAAGGAATACATGATGAAGAAACACTTTATTCATTTCAACATTTTATGTTTTATTTTTTCTTTTCACTAAGGTTTTTTAAGTGTTTCCACTATTGATTCTTACAATGAATGACTAAGAGAATGTTTCCAAGGCTATATAATGATGACCACACTTCAATGGATTGTAACATTTATAAATGAATTTAAATTTATTATACATGTCATGAACCCTCCCCAGAATGTGTTCCCTCCTTGTCTAGAAATCAAAAAAGAGAGATAGTGACCCTTGAGTCCCACCACTAGTAGGCGCCGGGTTGGTGACTGGCACTGAGGGTAAAATAAATAATAATTGTAAGGGATTTCCCTCTAAGAGAAACAAATACATAAGATAGATATAAGATAAACACCAACCAAATTTTACTCAGACTATAATATAAAATAAAAACCATGTAAAAAAATGTAATGTCATTGAGCAAATAATATAAATTTAAGGGAAAACTACAAGTACCAAAAGAAATTAAATATGATAGTGACTATGAATCCAAAACATCTCATATAAGCCACATGTTAGTAGTAACCAACCTGATATTTAACCTACTACAACTGTCTTGAAAAATAGTTTATTTATATATAGGGCGAGTGTAACAGTATACTCAGTAGGATCCTTCCTACATCCTCTTGTGAAAAAGTAAACAAGCCTTGCTAAAGCATAGTGAACAACAAGTGAATCTAACTAGTCACCTAAATTGGTATTCTATGCTCACAGCATCACCAAGTCTACTCTCACAAAGTATCACATACACGAACATATTATATAATAAATAAGATCAAGGGTACCCGCTACTGTTTCCCCACTATTTTCATGATTGACCCCAAAATTGCTTGTCCGGAGCACCTCTCTCCAAAAGGGATATCACATAGACACCATGGTGAATAAACACAAATTCCATCACATGCACTGCACCACCACATCTGCATAACCTAATGTAACAATGTTTTTTAGGGAGCCGCTATAGTTCACATAACTTTTATCATATATTAGGTATTATACCTCAATCAATCACATCTGCTATGCTGAGTAAGGATCCTCAATCCATCATAGCTTATACACATTATACATATAGTATTCCATAGGAAACTATATCCAGAATCTATGTGTGTGAAATAACAACAATCCATTATATCCCCCTATGCACATATATTTGGAAAACAATCCACCAAGCATGCAAGAATAAGTAACTACCAAGAGAAGGGAGCAGGGCCAAAGGGGGTATCCATTCCTATACCCTCCCACTGAGATGTTACGGAAAATATCTCACATGGATCAAAATCCACAAGGTGTCTATTGCCCTAACTAACAGGGTTGATTCACATAGAGAAACTCAAAAAATACAAGATATAATATAGCTCCCAACCACACAAAGGGCACATCCGATACTCAGACACAACCGCAACTAACATTTATCGGACTCCTGGCCAACACTACCAATACCAAATATCCAATAAGTAAGGACCCATTTAAAGAGACAAATTAAACTACATTATCCCATTTCTTTAGTTACACTTTACATTAATTAATTCTTTACAATTAATTAAACTTTATCATTTCAATATTATATCGCATTACCATATCAATAATGATCCATGACCTCCATGCATATCCAAACCAAGAACATTGATTTTTAAAATTTCAATCTCAGCACTATATCCCAGGAAGCTACAACCTCATGGGTTAAACAGTAATTCATTTATTAACATTGTTACATTCCATATAAATAGGTTCTCTAGGAAAATGATATAAACTACCTAAACACTAGAGGATAAAAACAGGGAGTAGATCAACAACCTTCCAATTATTTTCCACCTATAACAAGTGATTAAACTCATCCAAACATAAGGAGAGAAACATGGAAAAGACATAGCATAAATTGTGTGCCTTTTCCTCCCATGGAAAGAGAGTAATCAAACACTTCTATCTATCTAAAGCAGTGGGGAAAATAGAGAAGATAATCAAAAAACATGGCCACCAAAAAAATGAAAGATTCAAACAACCATCCATCTTACATAAAAATGGGTAAGCCTAGATTCATCCCATTCCATCATCTTCAGTTTTTTCCTAGCACCACATGCATAAACAAATGCATCTATCCACCCCCAATGCCAAATTCTGACAGAAAAATTAGGACTCCATACCCCTTGTACCACAACACTCTCCAACATCAACCATCCCAGGACAACATCTCATCTATGTCTCCCTACCCTCACAAACCACAATATCCCTCTAGGATCAACCTTTTCACAAGAAACATGACGAAAAAATTGAAACATGTATCTTGGATATAAAGATATGCTTTCATCTTTTACACAGAATGAGATCACATGACTCCAAAGCATAAGTAACTTCAGCTATATAAGAAAGTGGGGATCTTATTCCCAACAAATGAATTATCTTTATCAGATAATGAGTTTTTATTTCATCATGAATTAACTGATTCATTATTCACTGGTTCCATCTACGTGAAACCTAAGAAAAAAGATATCAAAAGATATCAAAAACTAATTAAACAACTAATTTAAGATTCCATTAATTATTTTTTAATAAATAATAAAAAAGATTTAGGATCATTAACCAATTCAGTTAAACAAACACGCTTGTATAAATTTGATTAACGTCAAATTAAAACAATAACCACATTCATTAACATGCCTCTTAAATTCAATTATCCAATTAATTATCAATTTATTCTGGATTTATGTTCATTAACGATTTCTTTAAAAACAACATTCTAAACAAATAATGTCATTGATATCACAATATCTAGAAAATAAAGGGGTAAACCATTGTTATGGAACAAAGAAACAACATTTCTATGCAATCAACACAAATTATTTAATCAAGGTGAAGTATTTAATTATGTCAATTTTGTTATAATCCATTGCGATAAGCAATAATAAATATACAATTTCCGGCAATTAGATAGCGAAGCAACAAATCCCCAAACTAAACAGGTAATAAACATTCTTCACATGAGAATAGATCAACACCACAGATCCCGGTCACATATCCTACAAAAACTACATCCACCCAAGGATGTAGAATCACAACCACACCAACCAAAAACCAAGTAAATTATATTAAGAACATGTTGATCATGTTCATGACAAGGAAAGTGGAAGTAGGATGAAAAGAATCAAAGAAACCACTAGAAAATGAATGAAAACCACACTGTGGATCAAGAAGAGTCACTATGAATTGTGGATGGAAACACAAGGATCAATCCCAATCAAACGGATTTCCAAAACACCAAATAGGGGACTATTCGGTTGACTGGGATGAGAGGGAGGGAATATGAAGATATTGGTTTCGAGACCTCGAGCAGCTAGAATGTTTTAAAAAATTAAAATATTTGTAGATTACATGATATGTAATCCCATTTCAGGTCTTGTAATTCCTTAAGGCCATTTTTTACTAAAAAACAATCATATATTGCATTTATTGTATTTTTCTAACCATGAAATTTCAGATGATGTGAATAGATCATTAACAATATGAAATTATTCTATAGGTCGTGAAACCTACTTTCAGGCTATGAAAGATCCCTACTCACAATTCTCAACACCTGAGTCCCTCCGGACATCTTCTGTGTCTCCTCTAAGCTTGACATGCCTCAGGAACACGCAATGGGACAATCTAGGTGGATACAAGAAAATAATAGTGATACATCTGAAAACATTATAAACCTGAAGAATCTAAAACTAACCCAAAAAGAAAACAGAAAAGGGTTCTTTCAAAAATCCCCCTTACGAGAAACCTCTCAAGCATCGCATCACCCCTAGAGCTCAATCGCTTCATCAAAGGAACATGTGAAAAAACACTCAACAACTAAAACTAGCCACTAAACACTCTTTTTAGAAAGATACCTCTTAAAATAGGGAAATCTCTAATAAGAAAAATAGAAATCCATCTCAGAACAAAAAAATGTCTACAACTATAAAACAACCAATGTTACAAGAGAAGATATATACATCAAATAGATCCGGGTATTGAGTTAATATCTATGACTCATGTTCCTAGTTACTCTCTTTCATGCCCATGTGCCACCGCAATACACAAAGAAATGGGATGGAACACCTGTGTAACACCTTCTCCTGGAAATAATATATCTCTATAGGATTCTTCTCGAAGGTCACATCATTGTCAATATCAATCTCCCCCAATCTATGTTGTGGGATTCATCATGAATATAATGGAAAATATGTGACCTGTTACAAAATCAAGTATCCATCTCATCTTTTTGGGAAGCACTATCTGATACACCATGTCTCTATAATAATCCAACATATTAAATGACTCTTCAAATTGAGGAGAAAGCTTTATCCCATGACCAAAACATTTCTATCCATGATGGGGAACCACCATCAAGCACACATGATCCCCAAAGTTGAACTCCAGAGGTCTTCTCATATGATCGATAGAAGATTTATGATAATTTTGAGCTGATTTCATCCTATCACGAATCACTGGAACCATATCAATCGTATTTTGTACCATTTATGGACCAATAATTGCTAACTATTTGACCCAAATCTAGCACAACGGATAATGGAAAGTTATTACATACAAGGCTTTAAACGGTTCCATACCGATAGTGGAGTAAAAACTATTTTTATAAGAGAAATCCACCAAGGTCATGTGCCACATCCAAGAAGCTCAAAATATTAAGACACAAGAGTGAAACATGTCTTTAAGAGTCTAGATGATATTCTCTATCTGGCCATCTATATGTATATTAAAAGAAGTGATAAGGAATATCAAAGTACCAAAATAAAGCTGGAGACCTCTCCACACCCTGGAAGTAAAATTTGGATCTTGTTCGAAAATGATCGTCCTCACAAATCTGGGGAGTCTCACCACCTCCTCTGAATACCACCTTGAAAAAAACTCCACTGATCTTGACTTTTAATTTCTATAAAGTTTCCTTATTTTTTTCAAATGATCTGGTACCAGCCATATAACATCATAGCCTCCCTAATCTCAAGGTAAACTATTAACGAAGACCAAATATATTTCCTCCCCTTCCACTGAGGTAAATAAAATGGATGTAGGAACCCCCCAAGAACATAGTTTTGGCCTTCACCTTTTGACAGACCAAAAATTGAGACAAAAATTCAACAATAACACACTTCAAACAAGGACCTCAAAACTGAACTCTAACGACATGTAACATGTTTTTTATACCAGGATATACCACCAAAGGAAAACTATTAATATCTCTATGAACAATCCCATGCATCACTAAGGGAACAGAAATCCATCCAAGAAACAACACTCAATGTTGTTCATCATCAGACCAGCCATAAGGGTCCTAGACAAAAAAAACTCAGTCTCTCCAGACCTCCACCTCATGATCCCACAATTGAGACTCCTCCACCTACTGTGCCAGAGATTTATGCTCCATCATACGAAAAAGAAAACCTCTTCCCAAAACTTCTCCCATATCCATATTTAATGCTAAATGTTATTCCTTTACTCTCTAGGAATCATATTCTTCACCCACTTCATTACTATGCGAGTACTGGATAAATGCCTCTACCAAAAATTGGCCCTTTATAGGTGTATAAAAAATCTCGATGTCATAATTCTATAAGAACTCCTTCTGCCAATGTGGATGTAAATTCATGTCACATTGGGAGAAATCATACCTTAGGATACTATGATCGTTGAAAACAACAAAACACTAGATGATGAAGTAATGTCTCCATAACATCATGGAAAACACCACCACCACCAAATCATGATCATGGGTGGAATATATACATTATTGGGGATATAACTATAGAAACCCATAAGAAATGAAAGATCATTGCGGAATCCGAACACATCCCATCCCAAGATAAGAAGCGTCATAGAAAACCTCAAATTGATATCATTGTATTGGAATACAAAGAAATTGAGCACTAACCAACTTCTCCTTTAGATAATTAAATGCTATCTGACACTAATCGGTCCCCAAGAACACATGACTCCTTACAGTTATTACTATTAGAGGAGTATTATCTGAAGAGAAATATGTTATGAACCCATTGTAATAGACTTTAAGACCAAGGAAATATCACACCTCGTCTACTATCTTGGTGGATTACTAAGAAAGAACTACTTTTATCTTCAATAGATCCATAGATACTCCCTAGTGGGAGACAACAATCCCCATGAAACAGATTATAGTGCCCAAAAGTCACACTTCAGCAACTTCCGAAAAAGATGATGATGAAGAAAAACTCCCAAACGGTTTGATGAGGGGAATTTCCATATTTCATAGATTGTTTTCCCTATGATCTATGATCTTTAAAATCATCTCTTTATAGGAGTGGTCATTCTCCAATGGTACCACCTCTGGATTGAGTACTTGTGATGGGTCTTCTATGTTCTTCCTTAAGTGTGATACATGGAACACATCATGTACTTGAGATAGGTTCATTGGGATTCCTAGTCAATAGGCTACAATTCTACTATGATCAAGGATATCAAAAGGGCCTACATAACTTCGATTAATCCTTCCATCCTTGGAAAATCTCATAACTCTCTTCCATGGTGATATTTTGAGGAATACCATGTCTCTAACATCAAAATAATAGTCTCTTCTATGATTTTCAGCAAAGATGTTTTATCAACTCTTAGAAAATTCGATGTGTTTCTAGATGTTCTAAACCTTTTGCACCATTAAATCAACCATTTCTGGACCTATAAGTTTTTTCTCCCCAACTTCATCCAAGAATGATAGTGTTTTCAACCTATTCACATAAAAGGGATTCATAAGGATCCATTTGGATGATTGAGTGGAAAAGTTTGTTGTAAGATAACACAACCAGAAGAATATGTTGAGCCAATCTTCATTTGAAGTTTATTGACAAGGATCTCAAAATGTCTTAATGTGTTTGTATAGTCCACTCAGATTGGCCATCAGTTTAAGGATGTTAAGTCGTACTGAAGTTCTACTTAGTATTCAAAGCATTTTTGAGACTCCTCCAGACCGTAGAGGTGAATCTTAGTTCTTAATTGGATACAATAGATAGTGGTACACCATTCATCCTTTCCACTTCACTAATGTATATCCATTCTAGTTAATCTAATGTGAAAACCTCTTGAATTTAAATTAATTGTGAAATCTTTAAATGGTGATCCAAAAAAACCAAGATGCAATTTTTTCATTTGGATGTCTTCAAAAGTTCAATGACAAAGTTCATGGTGATGTTATCCCATTTCCATGTTGGTATGGTCAATTTTTGCATCATCCCATTATACTTATGCCTCTTTGTATTCAATTTCTGACATACTCGGCACTTTGATTTATATTCGGTGATCTCCTTCTTAATATTGTCCCACCAATAATTCTCACAAAGATCTCGATACATTATTATGTTTCTCGGGTAAATAGAGAAATTCTAACATTGTGGATTATCCAAAAAATATTTCTTCACCTCTAGATATTATGGAACAAATAGTACTGACCCAAATCTCACAATTCCTTCCTCATTAACATTGAACTCCGAGGACATCGATTTTCTGATAGTTTCAACTTTCTTCAGAACTCCCACATCATCTCTTTGAGAACGCTTTATCCTATCCAAATGGGAAGGTTGATCATTCATTTTTGAAAGTATTGATTATGTTCACTTATTTATGTTCCACATGTCCATATTCATAAAATCTAAGAATATTGTATCCTTCTCAATTATCATTAATGATAGAAACGCTAGGTCCACTTAACATAGAGAATTAACCACCATGTTAGTTTTCCAAATGTGTCATCGGATTGAAAAATAATAATCATTAATGAGATCTAACCATCTTCATTGACACATGTTCATATTTTTCTTGGTGAATATATATTTGAGACTTTTGTGATTTTTTTATATTTTACACTTTTCCCCAAAGAGATAATGCCACCATATTTTGGACATAAAGATCACAACTCCCAACTCCAAGTCATGTGTGGTATAGTTTTTCTCATGAATTTTCAAATTCCTTGAGGTATAGTTGATGGATTTTTCATTATGTAACAACACATATCCTAGGATCTTCTTTAATGCATAACACAAGGATTATAAACTCTCCTCACTTATGGGTAGTGTCAGCACAAGGGAAGTATTAAAACTCTTCTTCAACTCCATGAAGATTTCTTCACATTCATCATTCCCTGAAAAAATTGATTCCCTTCCAGATTATATTGGTTAGAGGGTTTGATAATCCTGAGAAAGTTCCCTCAAAATGGTGATAATATCCAGATAACCCTATGAAGCAATGGATATCCATAAAATATATCAAACTTGGCCATCCCTCAATTTCGTTTATTTTAGAAGGATCCACATATATCCCATTTGTGGTGATGATATTCACCCAGAATGAGACTTCATTTAACTGGAACTCAAAATTTTTATACATTCCATTGAGCTTCTCTTTTTACATGTTCTCTAATATAGTTATTAGATGCTCATCATTCTCTTCTATGGTTCTAATGTATATAAGAATAGTGTCAATATAGACTACCTCAATGTTTTTGAGGAAATATCTAAATATGGTATTCATCAAGTACATGATGATTTCTTGATCATTAGTGAGTCCAAAATGCATTACTATGAATTCATAGTTCGCATACCTTGTACGAAAATAAATCATTGTAATATCCTCCTTCTTTACCCTTACATGGAAAAATCTCAATCACTGATCCACCATGGATAATTATTGTGCACCGTGTAACTGATCGAGCAAGCCCTAAATTCATAGAAATGGATAATTTTTCTTTATTGTGATTTTGTTCAGTTCATGATAATCAATGCAAAGGCACATTGACAAATCCATATTCTTGATGAAGAGGACTACTGCCCCCCCCCCATAGTGAATCTCTTGGGTATATACAGCTTTTATCCAGATTCAAATATATTTCTTTCTTTAGCTCCTAAAACTCCAAAAAATTAATTCCATATAGATTCTTAGATATTATAAATGGACCAGGTATAAGATCAATCGATAATTCAACATCTCTTATATGAGGAAGACTAGTCAATTCCTTGGGAAAGACATCAAATAATTCCCTCTCAATAGGCATGTCTATGAGGGAGTTTCCTTACATAGACTCAATCATCTCAGAAAGATACACATGATTATATAGAATTAATATCCATGCTTGAGATAATTTTTCTAAAGTGGATTCATCCACATCCATGAATATGCATAGAATAGGAAGTCGGTTCACCATATGGATGTTGATTTCCCTCTCAGGACAATTAATGTTTGCACTATATTGGGAAATCCAATCCATGCCATCAATTGCATAAAATTCCACCAAGGGAAGTATGATGGGGTTCTCCGAGAAGTTTAAGCCACAAATTGTGACATGTGAAGATTTATATTTAGGGGTTGAAATAATTTCCCTGTTTTTTGTTTTTCCCAACATCTCTACTTCTGTTCTTTGTGGTGATCTTTGGATTGTTCTACTAAAATTTCATATATATAAGTATGGGTATAGTTAAAATAAAAATCACATTATCTATTTTTGAATGAATAATTAGATTACATGTCACCACTTCGTTATCGTGATTCTCTTTTGTGGTAGTTATGAAAAAATATCACCCTTTATATGTTAGAGGTTGTTGGTTGCATCAGAAAACCCTTAGCTTTGGGAACTAGTTCACAAATTGGAATGGTTATTTATAGTTTTAGTAATGAAAAATGATTTGAGGATGGAATGGAGTGTTCTTTTCCTTTGTAATTGTAGTGGATTTTTCATTTCATCAATATCTTGATTAGTGCCCTTCCTTCTCACACATAAAGAATTTCCTTTTCCCCTTCATCCAATTTCCTGAGTGCTTCATTCCGAACCTTTGGAAATTAGGATGGTAGAATTTCTTAGCACCGTTGGATTTATTCATCGGACCACCATAATTAAAGTCCCATTTACGATTCTTATCCCCATGATACCTCTGAGATTATCTGATCTCTATATTGACTTTGAGGGAACATTAGACAATATCCTCATAGATTTCAAAGTTGTAGACAACTATGGATTTCAATAGGGTAGGTTTTATCCCACCAAATAAGTGGTCAACCTTTAATTCTATGGTAATGGAAAAACTGAAGGCATATCATGAATGTCTAGTGATGTTTTTCTCATACTCCCCAATAGATTCGTTGTCCTCTTTCTTGAGTTCAAGGAAATCTCTTTCTATATTCAAAAGGTTGGTGTGGGGAATATATTATTCGAAAAACATTTTTTAAAAATTCTTCTATCCCATTGCATCAATCTCTTATTCAAGCATCTTTTTTTGTTAATTTTTACCAATGATAAACTTCAACCTCCAAATAATAAGAAACTAGAAGAACATTCTCTTATTTGGAACATTGAAGGATGGAAAAGATCTACTAAATGGAGTTGATCCATTGTTTGGTGATTGATGGATCCAATGATCCCTTTGAATTGTGAGTCCTTTGTCTCATTAATATATTGATCAAAACATTTTCATTCTTCAGTGGGGGGGTGGAAGTTCCTCTTGACCAATGTTTCTATTCAAAACATTTCTTCACTGGGAGATTATCAAGATAATTTTTGTGATCCCAACTCTCATAGTATTGGGAATATCATTAGAACAATCATCACATTGATCATAGCATCGGTTTTTAGCATGAGTCCTCCAATTACCGGCTATTGGATAAAATAAAAGGAAAATTATGGGTAATTATTTTAAACTATTAAACACATAAAGGGAAATCCAATGAAAAAAAAGGATAACTTATAAATTACATCCCTTTCCTTAACTTATGAATTTTTAGGCTTCAATCTAAGATATCCATGATCTATTTCCAAACAGATATTCTTATGGGATTATTTTCCCCATAATAATTGTTCATACTAATATTATGAATTTAATAAAGAATATATACTGGGAGTGTCAAACCAAGTGTGAAGCAAGGCCCATTATCATGCACCAGTTCTTTTTTGAGTCTAACTCAAAGTTGTGGTTTTAGGTTTTACCCCTAGATACATCTGTACCAGAGACACCTCTACTTGTTCATATCTAGACAAGGATGTATTTTATTGATTAAACCCTTACAATATACACACCAAAATTTAGGTATTTTCTTATACATAGACTTATCTCTAAGGCTTTCACTAGGTTTTTCTAATTCTAATCCCAAAAATAACTAAAGTTATCCTATGATACCAACTATAGCAACCCTGTTCTTCATTACACACTAAGACATGCTTCATTACATAACCTTTCACTTAATACAACCCATAAGATAGAGGGGTCTTATGTATCTGGGGATTAGGAACATAAATGACAACATAATACATAAAATACAACATCTATATTGAAATATTCTTTAATTACCAAAAAATTCTTTCGTACTTAACAATGCATGGGATAACCTGATGAAAACCATAAAAGAGGGTGCACTATAGTGAATAGTAAGGGAGTAAACAAGAAATAAAATGATGAATAAAATAATTTTTAGTAAATAACATTATCAATGGAGAATAATATAAACATGAACATAAAGTCATGATATATCATGATAATCGTAACATAGAAATGTGTCAACGACTTAAAAAATGAATCACTAACATAATGGAATCTGGAAAACCACTATCCCAATATGATGTCAAAACGTCCTATAAAGGAATGGTGTATACCACTATCCCAACATGATGTATCATTATACTAAGCATTACCCATGCATTAAAGTAATATTAGGGTGCACCCTTCATGAACATCTTAATCTCATGCTTAAGTGAGCCACATATATCATATAACATGGATTCATTCAACATCATAATTTTTTCCAAAATAGAGGAATGTGGAATAAATATATAAATACATATAATAATTATGTATATGCACATAAAGTTGAATACCCTTGATAGAGGTATGGGAATAGTATTCACTATATGATGATTTTGGAGCGGAAAATCGCTGTTCCATTTCGGCAGCATAACGACATCACATGGTGATTCATAAAATGGGTTGTTGAGGGAGAAATGGGTCTCTAATAATTTAGACATGAAATGGTCAGTAAGGGATCATGTAAAATAATATAACAATGTATGAAATAGAATTTGACATGCATAATATAATTGAAATTCTTGAATGGAAATGATGAGAGAGAAATCCCTTACGGGATTTCATCAATGTAACAGGTGTACATGAGAGGGATTAATGAGAGTGAAAGGGGTCTCTAATAATTAATAAATAACCTCGGATGTATAGGGGAGGTGTAAAGAAACCCCAGAAATTTAAATTGAAAATAAATGTGTGTAACAATATAAGGATACATGGATAAAAATGAAAAAGGAAGGATAAAGAGGATCCCTTACTTGGATGTGTGATCCCAAAGGTTTGGGAGTGGATTATTGGGAGCTTGGGGAACCATTGATGGACTACAGGGAGTGGAGAGAAGATTTATGACGATCTTCAAGTATATTTAGTGAAGATTAAAGATTTATTGGGTTGGTTTATATAGGAACGGAAGGGGAATTCATTATTATTTAGGTTTTTTACCATACACACTAAAATATTCAAAACCACAAAACCAAACCTTTGGTTTTTAAAAATGGATTATCTTCAAGGGGAATAGAAAAAAATATTTTATAAGTACATGGTCTAAAGACATAAAAATATTCTCCTTTATTATGTGAAGGTGTGTCACTCCCCCACGGAAATAAATGTAAAATCCTAAAATATATTATATTTTTTGGAGGATTAACTAAAACCTTATAAAATAAGTAAATTAAATATAAAATCACATTATTTTTAATTTAAAACATTGATTTCATCATAGATCCATTTTATAGAATTATTAAATCACTATTGGGCCATTATGAGGGCATAAAACACACAATTTATTTATATATTATTTAATTTTTATCCACAAATTTGACTGCATTAGAAAATTATGAAAAATTCACTATTGCATAATTTTGATGTCCTAATTGCCAATGTAATATTCATTTTATCTAAATAATTTTCTTAATATTTGAATTTTCACTTTTAAAATAAGAACCGATATTTATTTAAAATTGGCATATTTTCAAAAGAACAGTTTTTAACCTTTTATAAAAATTATCATTGACTTCATAAAAATATATACTCATTTATTATTAATAAAATTAATTTGATAAAAATATTTTCTTAATGTATTATTTATTTTAAAAATTAATTAATTTCATAAAATAAATTATTTAATTAGAAAAATACACTTTGTTTTTTATCGTTTAAAAATATAACTCTTATCAAACTAATTTCCTAATCATTTATAGATTATGAATTGATATAATCATAATTTTTAATAATTTTTTAAAATATTATAAATAAAAACCTTTACGTATATATTTCTCAAAAGTACCATTTTTTCCTAAAAATCAATTTACAAATTCGTCAATTTTTCAAAGACTATTCTTACAAAGGAATTGGTGGAATAAAACTTTTATTTATAAAAAGGGAGTACACAATAAGTAACTATTAAATTGTTATGTATCCCCTTATAAAAACCATATAAGATCTAAGGGTAAGTTGTGCAATGGTTAAAAATTCTTGGGGTGTCCAAGACAACATCGATTGGGTGGTAATATCTATTAACATGAAATTATACCGTATGTGATTCCATTACAGATTAATGTATTAAAGCTCAGCTTGTGCTTGGTCAAGAGTGAAGCACATGAAACTCCCTCCTTTACAAGATGAAAAATATGAGCTTCATACATCCTGATTCTACTTGATGAGTCCATTATCTCCTTTTTTTATCTAAAGGATTTTTTAAAACAATATATTTATATTAGTTTTTAGATCACTATTCAACAACTATATCAACAATAGTAATGATACTTAACAGTGTATTAAAATCAATATGATATAATAAAATAAAAGAATTTAAAATGTTTTCTCTATCCAAAAAAATAAAAGAAACTAAATTTTAGTCATAAATATTAAGTCATTACAACCTCTGGATCGCTTCTCCACACAATATCATCAATCACAATGACACCAAGTGATCATTCTCATCACGGGTCAAACTAAAAGCTATCTAAACCACCTCTAACCATTATTTTGTGGTTGCATTGGAAACAGAACCTTCATACCTCTAAATAATATGATGAAGAGACTCTCAGAGTGTCCTCCTCCTAGAATCATTATCATCAACATATACTCTATGGAATTCTTCTAGAATAACCTACTGAACATCTTCTAGGCGATCCTGAGGAGTACACCGTCATGGAGCCATGCCTATAAAAGACAAAATAGTTAGATATCCTAAACATAGAATATTTAATAATTTAATAATAATTAAATTTTTTCCTATACTCATTTTATGTTAAACTATCACAAGGTTGATGCATTAAAATACAAGCATAAAGAGGAATGATGCATGATCCTTTCCTAGGTCTCTACTCTAAAACAAATATTACATCGTTTAGTAGCAATTATAAGATTAAAGGTCCATTCATGATATCATAGGGAGGGAAATACCTATATCTAAGATGGAATCCAATGTTTTAAATTCTTTCTAAACTTACCTTACACCATTTCCATGCCCAACCTTGCACCCACAACTATTCCTTACTCAAATATTCCTCTTATCCATCATCCAAAACATTGATACCACTGTTTCATGACACCATCCCTACAATGTATACCCCTCCGAGGAAAGGAATGGGAAAAGAGGTATAGTTCCCCCCGAGCCCCTCCTCCAGAAGGCCCTTGGTTGGAAACTATCACTGAGGGTGAAATACACATTATATGGGATGAATTAGCCTCTAAAAGACACAAATGTGGAAGAGAGAGATAAGATAGAAACCGAAAAATCCAACTCAAACTTTAGTATAGAATATTAACCAAGTACAAAAATATTATTTCATACAATAACTTCAACAAATGAAAGGGGAAACAATAAGTACGCAAAAAAATTAAAGACAACAGCAACCATAATTCCCAAATAGATCATGAAACCCACAAGCTACTAGTTACCATCTTGATATCCAACCTACTCTAAATGACCCGAAAATATCATATTTATACATATGGTGAGTATAAAGGTATTTTTAGTTGAATCCTCCTCGAAGCCTCTCATGAAAATGTAAAGAAGGCATGAAAAATCATGGTGAAAAAGTGAAACAAACACTTCACCTAAATAGGTATATAATGTTCTCAGCCTAACCATGTCTATTATCACCATGTATTAAATACAAGAACACATTATATAAAAATAAGATCAAGGGTACCTCGCTGCCACTTCCCCCCACTGGTTGGATGATTTTCCCCAATGTCGCATGTCATATGCGTCTCGATCAAAAAAGTTTATCCCACAGACACCTGAGAAAATAATCAAAACATGCACCTCGTGGAACACACCACCACGTCAACATTACAAAAATTAACCTAGTAGTAGTTGAGGGCCACCCAAACTCACCTAATGTGTATCATATGTTAGGTATTATACCTCAATCCATCACAAACCATATGCTAAGTAAGTATCCTCAATCAATCATAGCGTATAAAGGTTATACCTATAGTTTTTCATAGGAATATATATCTAGAATATATGAGTTTGAAATAACCAGAGTCTATTACAGTACTCTACTCCCATATATTGGGAAAACTAACCATCGTTTATAGCATCAAAAGTAACTACCAAGAGAAGAGAGAAGGTCCAAAGAGGGTAATCATCAATCCATCCTCCCACCGAGATGTTGGAAAAAACAACCCCGGGGCTTAGAATCCATGGGGTGTCTAAAGCCCTAACCAATAGGTTGGAGTACCATATAGAAACACAAAAATCATAGGATATAATAAATATCATAGCCACACTATGGGAATATCGGAGTTTCATACACAACTAAAACTAACATCTAACATACTTCCAAACATACACTGCCAAGACCAGATATCCTATAACCACACAATAATTTAAAGAGATACATTAAATTATCTTATCCCTTTTCATCAGTTACCCTTTATGTAAATTAATTATTATATATTAACATTACCAAATTAAATCCCATTACCATTTCAATGATGATTCATGCCCCCGAGGAGTAACCAAACTGAGCCCATGGTTTCTCATAATTTCAACATCAACATTAGACCAGAAAAAGCTCCAACCCCATGGGGTAAACATTAATTTATTTATTAACATCATTACATTACATAATAGCAAGTGCTATAGGGAAACATTATAAAATCCCAAAACACAAGGGGATTAACACATTTATTAGATAAACTACCTATTGATTCTTCACCCCCTATAGATTGAGAATAAACTCCTCCAACCTTGAGGGGATAAACACAAAAATCATGTGGAATAACCCATGAATCTTCACCTCCCATGGAATGAGAGGAACCAAACACATTTATTTACCTAATTAAATGGGAAAATAATGTATATAAATAAACAACATGGCTTCCAAACAAACAATAAATTCAAAGAAGCACCCATCTTTCATATTAATAGGTAATCCTAGCTGCAACCAATTGTATCTTCTCTTGTGTCCTCCCCAACCACACATGCATAAAATGATGCATCTCACAAAAGTAGGAATCAACAAATTCCATTTCAACTAGGCCACCCAAACCCACATACAACAATAGACCTCCAGGATCATCCATCCAAGGATCATATCACATTCTGGATTCCCTAACCCCATAAATGACAACATCACTCCAAGCCCATCCATATCAAAAGCACCAGGAAAAAAACATAGAAAACTATATCTTGGACCTAAAGGAAGGAATTCGGCATTTACAAACAATTATATCTCACAAATACAAATCATAAGTCACTTTAAATATACAATAATGAAGGAAAAAAAGGACCTACATTGGTATTATCATTATCTCACAACGAGTTTTTATTCCATATTTAATTAACCGATTCATTATTTATAGGTTCGAACTACGTGCAACAAAAGAAATAATCTATCACAAGCTGTCACAAATTAATTAAAAAAATTAATTTAATAAGATTTAATTATTATTTTTCAAAAATCGTCATCATGATTCAGGATCACTAACCAATTCAATTAAATATGAACACTTATGTCATTTTGATTAATATCAAATTACAATAACAACTAGATTCATTAACATGCCTCTTAAATTCCTTTATCCAATTAATTATCAATTAATTATGGAATTATGTTATCTACAAATTTACATAAATAAAACATTATAAACCAAGAAACACATAAATATCACACTATTTAGAAAATCAAGTGGTAAACCATTATCACAAAAAAAATAAACGACATCTCCGTGTGATCCATACAAGTTATTTAATATAGTTAAATTAATTGGTTAGGTAAATTTCATTGTGATCAAATGAGATAAAGAATAATAACACTATGATTTCATGTAATTAAATATGGAATAAATGAATCCCCTTCCTCAAAAGGTCATCAAAATTATTCACATGAGAAGGGATTGGCACAATGAATACCGATCACCTCTACCGCAACTACTACATCCGCCCAAAGACACTGCCACACAATAGAACCAAACCATAACCATGTAAATTCCATTATTAACAAGGAGATCATGTTCTATGTCATGGAAAAGTGAAATTTGAGTAAAATAATTTTATAAACCACTAGATAAAGAATAAAAAACACACCTTGGATCAAGCCGGATCACCATGTGTTAAAGATGGAAACACACTGATCGATCCCCATCGAAGGGATCTCCAAAATGCCAATGATGGGACTATCAGTTCAGCTGGGATGAGAGGAAAGGAAGTTGTAGCTGAAGGGTTTGAAAACCCAAGTAGCTGGAATGTTTTAAAACATTGCAGAATTGGGGGACTACAAGATGTGTAATCCCATTTCACATTGTGTAATTCCTCGAGGTATATTTCCACTGAAAAATCCATTACCTTTTATATTTATTTTATTTTTTAAAAAATAAAATAATAAATGAAGTGATTCCCACTTTCACATTTTGAAATGCTTCTACATGGCGTGAAACCCTCTTTCATACTGTGAATGCTCTATGCTCATAGTTCTCAACACCCAAATCCCTCTAGAATTCCTCTGAGCCTCCTCTGAGCTCCACAATCATTTGGAAAACACAAGGGGACGATCTACATGGATATGATCCCTTACACTACTTATATTAACTAAAATAGGTAGTACATGATAACAAATTTCTCAATATGAATACACCTTCATATAATTAATTAATAAATTGATTCTTAAAACCAATATAAATAACACCCAAATAAATGATATAATAATTTAATCATCAAATAAATTATAAATAATACTAATATATCAACAATTAATTTTTAATGATTCATATAACAATTAATCAATCCTAAAATTTAATAAAACCATAGAAACATGGATTATATCAATGAAAAAACAATGGTATAATAACCAATTTTGTGTCTGGATAATATTTATGCATCTTATTAAAGACCTCTGGATATATTTTCATTACAAAAAAAATCCCAATAGGTTTCCTGATTGGTAAATACTTCCTTAGATTGTTAGGGATTGGTTCAATATTCTCAGCATATATAAAAGAGTGTATATATATAAAATCTATAATAGCATGATTTTATGATCAAAGTACCTATTATCACAACTCAAGAGACCAAAAATTTGTTTATATTAGTTCCTTGAAATTGGACTTTCTCTCTCATCCTCTTCTAAGGGAAATTCCATTTATTGTTTTGGAATTCTCTAAAAATTTTGTTCATATCCTACTAGTAAAAACACTACAATTTGGTAGCTTGTTTCTTACCCATGAATTCATGAATGAGATTAACCTTATCTATACACTTTTAAGAGTCTATCATTCCCTTTAATACCGTACCGTGCTATTTCCTTCCAAAATTCTATCATGTTTAATGTAATATAATTTTCCATGTCTCCTACATCTCATTTTTTCTTAGTTAAAAGGCATCCTATTATTCACTTTATCTCCTTTTAAAACATAAGACTTCTAGAATTCCTTCTTTTCCATCAGGAAACCAAATATGATATCATCATATGTTGAACATAGTTGAGAGACTAGTTCCCTTCATAGTCTTGTCATAATCCCATCATATAAATGGTTAATATTAATTTCTAGATTATATACCCATTCCATAGAATTATTTTTTAATATCATTATAATTTAATTATACATGTTATTAATTTACTCTCCCTTTTATCTAAAATTAAGGAATTTCCATTATATATCACCATGATTCTCTAATAGAAAATATTTATCAAATAATATGACCGTAAAAGACATCTAATAAATTCTATCTATATCATCATCCTCATTTTTATTTTCAATAAATGATAACCATTGATAAACTTCTCCAATTATACAATACACTACCCAAATAAACTTCTCCCTTTATTCAAATATTAATGAAAGAAATAACTATTCACATGACTTGATCCATTGTTCAGTTAAAAAATGATTAGTAGTTCCATTAATAGATTTAGATTTATGTAACTTGAAGTGGTCTAACATAATTCAATCATGCTATAAAGAAACATGTTATTCCATATGGGAAAGGTGATTTATCTTAAACAATGTCAAATACCATAATATAGTCAAAATATATTCAGTTCTAACATGATACATATTGAATTTATTTTGAGGTAAATATATACATTTACAAGGAGTGTAGATACATTTCCATTCAATAAACTATGTGACATATCTAAATAACATTATACACATAATTATCTCAAATTATTAGGAATGTCATGTATAAAGTAAAAAAAATCTAAAATGTTCTTGAACATTTTAATGTTTTATCATAATAATAAAACCACAAGATTTATTACACATTAATTCACAATTTATTACATAATATTACACAAAATAAAACCCAAAAGATCAAGAATTATAATGTTTTTAGGAAGTAGTTACATTACATAACAACATAAAACTGGGAAATACATCACTATTTATGATAACTTATTTAACAAGAACTTATTATTATATCATAATTAAAATACCATTGGATAACCTGGGGATATACATTAGAAAGGGGTGATACATAAAGCCTAGTAAGGGAGTAAATATTGAATAACAAGAATAAATTATTAAATGTTATAACAACATAATAACAATGAGATATAAAAGTGGTGAGTATCATAAACATGAACAATGAGGCATGATAAAACATGATAACATAAAGGAAACATGGAAATCTGGAAACAGCATAAAACATGGAATTATAAACATAGTTCAAGGATATCTGAAAATAAATAATAGTGGAATTTTTTTTTGATGGATTAAGTCCACTCACAAATCCCTTATATGACATGTCCTGATACTAAAGAATTACCCAATGCATTGGAGAGCTATATAATTCCTGGAACACCTATCAAATCCATTTCATTCACATGCATAAGTGTGCCACATAGATCATAAAATATGGAATAATTTATAATATCATTTTTATAAGAACCTTAATCTTCTTTTCAGGTATGGATCTTGGTTTTTGGGGGTTTTGAGGAAAAGTAGAGTTTCTAGAAATTTTAGGAGTACACACCATGTACATATGGGTACACTACATGAACCTTGATACTGCATACGACAGAGTCTTGAGCATTTAATGACGAAGACATGGAAGTGTGGGGTGATGTGGCAGACCGCTAATGTCAGGGGCCGTTTGAGGAGAATACAAGGCTTGTTCATTAATAGTACACACCGTGTATTTTTTATTTTATTTCATTAAATATACAGGGGCCATGTCTCACTCGAAAAAATTTCTTCTTCTATCCCCATCTCATCCTAGAGTGACATGAATCAATGAATCTTCTCTGAGCCATAGACGCGGCATCCATTCTTCAAATAAAACACCATCTATTGCATTGGAATCACCTCAGTGAGTTCTTCATTATTTTAGACTCTATTATTATCATGATTTCTCTTTATTCGGGAGATATTCATGGTTGAAAATTCCGGAAATACTTGATTCCTTATATTATTTTTTTCTTGATAAAGGACTCTTTATGTTGAATAGGGTTTATTACCTTGATTGTTGATTTGTTTTCCCATGTTTTCTTGATATTGGCCATTGGTTCTAGAACTTCCTGTTAGGATTTTTTGTTTCCAAGCCTAGTTCTATTATGTTGGAGATGATATTATATGGCCTTTTTGTTATATGAATAGTAGTTTCTTATACTTATAGTAGTTGATATTACTTTGGCTTCTGGTTATTTCTTGTTCACGATTGTATTACATAGGGATATGGGAAACTGGTTTAGTGAGACCATAGGGGGAATTGACATTGAGGGCTTCCCTAGAGTGTCTATTATACTTTTCACGTTGTGAGGCCATAGGGGGGATTGACATTGAGTTCTCCATGAATGTGTCTATAGTTTACCGTTATGAGACTACATTGGCAGTTGACGTTGAGTGCTTCATCAGAGAGTCTATTGTTTATCGTTAAAAGACCATAGGATGAATTGATAGTGAGTGTTTCCTCATACAGTCTTTGTTTGCATGAGACAAAAGGGGTTGGACTTTATGATCTATCTTGGGGGTCGTTATATCTTTTTTGTTAAATGATAAGTTGAAACAGAGGGGTTATGATGTGAGAACTTTTCCAGAGGGTTACTTGTGAATGATTGGTGGAATAATTAATAAATTTAAAAGAATGAATTTGAAACATTAATATTGTTCAATTTTGAGTACTTCCTTGTTTATTAATTCATTTTTCATATTTCATGCAATATATATATTCATTGAGAGTTACGCACAAATATTTTGGTGGTTGCCTACTCGGATTCATCTTACACTCTGTTTGGGTCATTCATTTGGGCCCAAACAGATTATGTTATTTCAGGTATAGATAAGGGAAGTGTCCTTATACTTTAGGTATGTGAATGTTGTAGAGCTAGAGAGCATGGGACCGAGCTAAGTCTTGTGATGCTGTTGGAGATTATTTAATTTTCTGTACATTGGTCTCTTTTTTTAATTCCAGTATTGTGACTTGTTTGGATAATTCCTAGACACATGTGACTTGTATCATTTATATAAGTTCTCTAGTTGTTTATTTACTTTCAGTATTCCTTTGTTTACTTATTTTATGGTATTACTACTTCTGATTTTTTATATTTTTGTTATTCCTCTGTGTTACTCTACAAATGAGGGCATAGATTATTTATTATCACACCCAATTCCCTCTTTGTTAGTCAAAAACCTTGAAAGTTTGGTAAAATGTTCTTGAGGTCATGTGACCGACTGGGTATGGCAACCCTTAGGGCGGCACGTATAACCGGGACATTACAAAGTTGTATCAGAGGAATTATTTTCTTCTTTGACTTATAATTTAGGTCGTATAGATAGGGAAAGGAATGAATTGGTAGTTGGTAATAAGTTGTTCCTATAATTAGTTAACCCATGTTTAGGGAAAATCCAATGTGCCTTGAATATTTCAATTTTATGGGTTTTTCAATTCTGACAGTTGATTTTATTTCATCATTGGGTGATTTGCATGTTTTTTCTGTTATTTTTTATATTATTGAGGTTCTATGTCTATTGTAACCCTTTGAGATGAGTGTATTCCATCTCATGCATCATATGGGCACTTTCTGGAGGTCACATGTCTAGTATTCTTATCATACCATTTAGGGTGCATTACCAATATCATGTTTTTGTGATATATGTTGTGCTAGATATTCATGTGGTTGTGGTAGATGCCTTGATAGAATACTTGATATATGATAGGGTACTATATTGGGTAAGGTTTTGTTTGAATAAATGCCAAACTTTGGTCCCTAAGGTGTTATGGGCCCTCATGGATCGGAATTTGGTGGATCATGTGTTTTATTGCATTTTTATACTTGTATATACATGAATATGATGCTAAGAATTGATTCTCGAGGTTTATGGCCCCCCCAAGGATCAGAATTTGTCACATTAATGTTTGTTTTAGTGTTTTTATGTGGTCCTATAGTATTTATTAAGGATTACTATCCCGAAAAACCTAGAACACACGGTGTGTAGTGATGAATACACCCCTTGTATCATTCTGTCCAGGAAGGCAAAACTTTTATTAAGTACACATCATGTACTTTGAGTGTATACCGTGTAGTTCCTAACTATGTGACTGACTCTGTGAGTAGAAACATGGATCTGGGAAATCATTGGTGGAACACATGTATACTGGATATACATGTCGTGTTGAAGAGACATTGTATCTGGTCATGTGACTAAAAACACAGGTCGGTGAAATCCTTCTAGTACACACCATGTCTGGAAAAAACACACCAAGTGAAGTCGACCATGTCTCCAACCATGTGACTAATGACACAATAAGTTGAAACATAAGCAGTGCACTCTGTGTTTATGGTGAACTCGTTGTGTAGTTTTGTTTTAGGAGAATTGTGTGGTTTATCCATGTAGTGGAACTCATGTTGGGGTGAATGATTCGAGTATACGCCATGTCAAAAGAGAACACTTAGTGTGGATGAGGTGTTACACGACCAAGGTTGGAAGAAGTACACACCCATGTAAAGTAAAATGGGAACACACCATGTATGGATCATACACACCATTTATCATCGTTTTTATAACATGAATGTTTCCATTCTCCTATTTCCTTCTGGAACATCAATGTTTAATTCCTTGATAATCATGAACTAAGGTGTGTTTTTGACCTTGTAGAGTCATCCCATTGAGACATCATCTAGTTGTGCAAGAGATGCAGGGAAATGATCAGACACCAGACATAGTAGATTGGGGACTTCCAGAAGATCTTTTCATCATGCCCATCATGGCACCAACCATTATTACGGATACAGGTTCCGATGCACAGTTCTTAGAAGTCTTCATCTAGATGATGCAGACCTTCTAGTGAGAATTGCATCCGGCCCCATCTAAGGTAGAGTTGATTTGGGTTTTTCCATAGCAATATCCTCTTACTTTCTTAGGTGATAGAGGACCCCAGGCTATAGAGTCTTAATTAAAATCCATTCTATCTATCTTTGAGAATATCAAGATACCTCCCGAGAGGAGGGTGAAACTCACAAAATACATGCTTCAATATTCCCCCAATAGATGGTGGGATGGGATATCAAATCTGGGATGCCAGTGAGTAATGAATTGGGTTGAGTTTTAGTGTACCTTCTATCACTAATTTTACCTAGAGACATTAAGGGCTCACTGATACTGACAGTTCTTGAGTTTGGTGCTGGGTACTCTTACAGTCAAGATGTATTCTTCTCACTTCAATGAGCTGCATCGCTTCACACCCATTTTGGAGGGTGATGAGTTATTTATGGTAAGGATGTCCAAGGATGGTCTTAGGCATGACATCTGATCTTAGGTGAAAATATTCATGTTTAATTCCATTTCATCTATATTCAATCTGGCATAGATCACTGAGTGAAACCTAATTGATTCTAGAGCTATGGGCCAGGGCAGTTCAACATCTAGAGTCATAACCCTTCCTAATAACTACAGGAAGCGCTGTAGGGAATCAATGCATGGAGATCTGAGAAGTTGGATTACTCTTTCAGGTAGAAAGGTGTTATGCTACCCATATAGGATAAGCGGGAATATTAGGCCACATTGCCTGAGAGACCCTGTTGAGTGCTGATATTGCAACAAGATGGGTCATCTTCAGTGTTTCTATCTGTGTTTTCACCAACATCTGTTGATAGTCATTCTGCATTGACTCCACGTTTAAGAGCAAGGCAACTAGTTTCTCATTAGTATGGGAACTAGTATTCATCTGACCATTCAGTTCGAGGTGGAGGTCATGGATGCATTGGTCAGACACATGGTTTTTTGACAACAAACAGGTGGATTAGCTTAGGGATCACAGACGGCTTCACAGGGCCGTGACACAGGTTGGGCTTTTGCGCTAGAGCATTCCCAATAAGAGAAGGATCCAAGATCCACTACAGTAAGAGGTACGATTTTAGTTCCCTCAGTTCTAGATTCAGTACATTTAGATATAGGGGCTTCTTATAGTTTCATATATTTTCCTATTGTAGAGAGCATTGGGCTCTGTATCCATACGTCTGTTGATATCTTGACAATGGACACATAGTTGGGGACTAGAATGGCTACTGTATTTCACTTCAAGGAGTGCCCTCTTGAGGTTGGTGGGTTTCACTTCTTATGGGACCTTTACATCTTACTGATGATAGGCTATGAAATCATAGTCAGAATGGATTGGTTATTAACCTTCCAAGTTGTTTTTGATTTCTATATTCATAGGGTGAGTTTCATGTCACCAAAGGGTGGATCGTTTCGACATAATGGTGAATGGGATGTCCTGGCGAGCAGAGAAAGGCCTGAGCATCATGGGTTGATAGGTGTTACAAACCATTTTTCTATATTATATCTGGATAACCAGGGGACTTTAGAGATGGACATTCCTCCAATGGTGGATTGTTTTAGAGATGTCTTCATGAAAACTTTGCAGGTTTACATCTAGAGTGGGAGGTAGATTTCACTATTGGTCTTGCGCTAGGAGCAGAACCACTGTCCATTAATCCTTATAGGATGGCTACACTAGACTTATAAGATCTCAAGAAGTTGTAGAGGATTTGCAGGAAAAGGGTTTCATCTGACCCAGTACTTCTCCACGGGGTTCGCCTATCCAATTTGCGAAGAAGGCAGATGGTACCCTCAGAATTTGTGTGGATTATCCGAAGATGAACCAATTGATGGTCAATAACTGATATCCCTTGTCGAGGATTGATGATCTTTTTTATCATCTTCGAGGTGCCCAGGTGTTCTTGAAGATTTACTTGAGGTACAATTATCCTCAATTACACGTTAGACCATCATATATACCTCTTACAACATTTTTAAGCATGTGTGGACGATATGAGTATATGGTTATGTAATTCGGTCTCATGAACATGCCTGTAGTTTTTATGGTGATGATAAAATGAGTATTCCATACATACATCAATTTCTTTGTGGTCGTTTTTTGGGGAAGATATCTTAGTGTACTATCAAACTCGACCCGACCATGCCACACAACTTGAGATTATTTTGAGAACAATGAGAGAGCATCATTTATATGATATGTTGTAAAAATGAAATATTAGTATTGACCAGATTCACTTCTTCAGTCATGATATCTCAGAGACAGAAGTATTAGTAGACCCGAAGAAAGTGAGAGTAGTAGTTTCCTGGGAGAATACAAAGAATTTCTTTGAGGTAAAGAGTTTTTAGTGGTGGCTGGTTACTCTATACATTTAATAAATAACTTTTCCTGATTAGAATCACCATTGAGGGACCTGAGTAAGAAGGGTGTGATGTAATTGTGGACAGATTCCTATGATACATCTTTTCAGGAGCTAAAGAGGGTCTGACTTTAACATTGATACTAGTTTTTCTAGAGTCGGGAAATAACTATACTATTTACTATGATGAATTAGGTGTCTAGACATGAGTTGTGCTTATGCTGGGGGAAGGATTCGTTGCATATGGATCTCAACAGTTGAGGACACAAGAGAAGAATTACCTGATGCACAATCTAGAGTTGGCTACATATGATCATGCTTTACACTATTGGACACAATATCTATGGGGATGTCATTTTGTGGTTCTACTAACCAAAAAAAGTATCAAGTATATCTTTACTCAGCATGACCTGAATTTGAGACGGTCAAGCTGGTTTGAGTACCTTCAGTACTTTGACATTGATCTTGACTATATTCCCGGGAAAGGAAACGTAGTGGATGATGCGTTTAGTAGGAGGACACAAATACAAGAAGTTTGGGAGGACAGCTGTGAGTGGATACTTATGGCTTTCTTATTTGAGATGAATTTAAAGGATCACAATAGGCAGGGGCAGACATTTTCTTCTTCAAAATATGTTTCCTCAACTCTTCTCGATCAGTTGCGGATGAGGTAGCTATGGGATTCTGAAGGGCTAGTTCTATGAGAGAGCATGTTCGGAGAAGACCTTGCTTTAGGATAGACCATAGGATAGGATGTAATCATGCGTTTTCATGGATGTGTATGGGTGTCAGCAGACTTACGTGAGGAGATTTTGTGGGATTTTCATTCCTCGGTTTGGGAATTTCATCCTGGTGTTACCTAGAAGTATTAAGATCTACATCGTCAGTATTGGTGACCAGGTATGAAGAGAGATGTTTTTGGTTTTGTTATGAGATGTTCCACCTGTCAGTAGGTAAAGGCAGAGAATCAGAGACCAGTGGGGATTTTACAGTTGTTACCTATTTTCGAGAGGAAGTGGAACAATGTTGTGAGGGATTTCATGATAGGTTTACTGAGGTCACCTCAAGGTAATGATGCATTTAGGGTTCTCATTGACAGACTCATGAAGGATGCACACTTCTTAACAATAAAAGAGACCTTCAGTATTGATGAGATAATATATTTGTACATCTGAGATATTGTTCATTTACATGGAGTTCCACACTCTATTGTTTTAGATAGGGATGCCTATTTGACTTATAATGTTTGGAAGGGGCTACATGGATATTTGGGTACACATGTACTAATGAGTATAACTTACCATCCCCTGATAGTAGGCTAGTCCGAGCATACGATTCAAGTGCCGGAGGAAATGAATCGAGCATGTGTCCACAATTTTGGAGGTTCTTAGGAGAAGCACATAGCTCTTGTGGAGTTTTCCTATAGAAATAATTTTTAGTAAAATATTTAGCTCGAACCTTATGAGGCATTATATGGAAGGCAATGTCAATCAGCCCAATGTTGGTTGGAAGTCAGAGAGGTAGCTATGATGGGACCTGGTCTTGTCCAAGAGACCACAGAGTTGGTGGAGTTGATTCAGAAGAGGATGGCTACTTCACAGTCATGGTATATGTCATATGCTAATAGAATAAGATGACCTCTGGTGTTCGAGGTTGGAGATCTAGTTTTTCTATGTGTCGCACCGACATTGGGACACATGAGGATTTTGATAAATGGAAAGCTTTCACTGAGATACATCAGGCCATTTGAGGTTTTTGAGATAGTCGGGCTTATTGACTATCGTTTACAGTTACCTCAGAGGTACCAGGCCATGCACGAAATCATCCATGTTTTTCATCCGCAACATTTCTTCTTAGACCTGTCCCATGTTTACCAACCTGAGGAGGTTGAGTTAGAGGTGGATGCATTATTCTCGGAGAATCCTATCTGGATTATTGATTTAAGCACAAAGGTTATCGATGGCCAGTCTATTCCTCTTGTATGGGTGTTATGGTAGCATGGGAGTGTACAAGACGAGACATGGGAGAGGGATACAGATGTGCGATCGCAGTGGATGGAGTTGTTCAAAGACTCTTCTTTAGCACCTTCTTAGGGAAATTTGAGGACGAATTTATTTAAGGGGGGAAGTTTGTAAGAACCTGGTTCTTAATTTTAGTCATGGATCTTGTTTTCTAGTTTTTTGGAGGAAAATTGGAGTTTTTGGAAATTTTATCTGCACACACCATGTACCCTATTCACACGTACGACCACGTCTTTGGCGTGTAACGGCCGAGACATTGTCATGTGGGGGGACGTGGCATACCACTAATATTGAGAGTTGGTTGAGGGTAATACATAGTGTGTACATTAATAGAACACACTATGTAATTTTTCTATTATTTCATTAAATGGACCGAGGTCACGTCTCATTCAGAAAAAGTGTTTTCTTCTAGCCTTGTCTCATGTAGGAGTGTTGGGAATCACCAAATATTCTCTAAGCCACCGACCCAATGTCTGTTCTCCAAATCAAACACTTTCAATTGAATTGGAATCACCTCGTTGATTTATTCTTTCCTCTAGAGTCTCTTCTCCCAATTTCTCGTCTTTCGTGAGATATTCATGGTTCAATGTTTTGGAAATTTTGTAGATATACAATGTTCTAGGTTGATTCAAAGGCTAAGGATTAACAATATCGATCGTAAAATGTCAAGGTAGGTGGTTTGTTCCATTCCATAGTCGTCTTTTGATTATATTTTTAGAGTGTAGAATACCCTAGATTAGGGTATTTATTATTTTAAAATTTAACCCTTTATGATGCCTACTAATCTTTGTTCACTTGAGAAAGGGATATTGATGTTGAATAGGGTTTGTTACCTTGCTTATGGATGTGTTTTCCCATGTTTTCTTTATATTGTCCGTTAGGTCTTGAAATTATTGTTAGGCTGTTTTGTTTCGATTATTAGTGCTATTAGGATGGAGTTGATATTATATAAACTTATTTTTATATGGAATGTATTTTCTTAGACTTGTAGTTGTTGAGATTACTTTGGAAGGTGGTTATTGTTTGTGTACGATTGTATTACACATGGTTGTGGGAACCTGGTATTGGGAGACCATAGGAGGAATTGACGTTGAGGGCTTCACCAGAGCATCTGTTATAATTTTAATGTTGCGAGGCCATAGAAGGGATTGATGTTGAGTTATACCTTAGAGTATCTCTAGTTTATCAATACGAGACCACAAGGGGGAATTGACATTTATTTCTTCCTCATATTGTCGATATTTTTATGTTAAAAGACCATATGAGGAATTGACGGTGAGTGATTCCTCAAGGAGTCTTTGTTTGCATGAGACTAAAGGGGTTAGAATATGTGAGTTATCCCAGGGGTCATTATATCTTTATTTTTGAATTATAATTCGAACCAGAAGGGTTAGGTTGTGATAAATTTCCTACAGGGTTACTTGTGAATGATAGGATGAATAATTAATAAATGTAAATGAATATAGTTGAAACTGTAGGAGTGTTTACTTTTGAGTACTTCCTTGTTTATTACTTCATTGTTCATATTTACTACTATATATATATATATATATATTCAATAACAGTTAGGCACAGATAATTGGTTGGTTTCCTACCGGGATTTGTCTCACACCTTGTCTAGGTCATGCTTTTGTGCCCAAAAAGATTATATTTTTTCAAATACAGATAAGGGAAAGAGTTCATCTACATCTGGTACTTGAATGTTGTGGAGATGGAGATCATGGGACCAAACTGAGGCTTGCGATGCTGTTGGATTTTTTTTAATTTTCAGTACTATGGTCTCTACTTAGTATTTCATCCTTGTAACTTGTTTGGATACTTCGTAGACACATGTGACGTGCATCATTTATACAATTTCCTGAGTTGTTTATTTACTTTTAGTCTTTCACTATATAATTATTTTATGGTATTACTATATATGATGTTGTATATTGTAATTATTCCACAGTGTTATTATGCTAATGAGGGCATAGATTCCTCACTATAACAACCAAGTCCCTCACTTCTTGTCAGTATCCTTTGGCGTTTGCGGAAATGAAGTTGAGTCCATGGGAAAAACCCGGTAAAGGGAACCATTGGGCGGCACCCAGAACCGGGACATTACAATTTTATTTCATGATTAATGAGTGTATAATAAATAAATGTAAGCCCCTGAAAAAATAAGTATAATTTCATAATGGTGAAAACCCATGAAAAGAATTGGGTATGGGTATTCACTACAAAATTGTTGGCATGAAAAATAATGGTAAAATTTCCACAGCATTATGGAGGCACATAGATATTAACAGGAGGAATTGATGAGAGTAAAAGGGGTATCTAATAATTTATAAATCATAATTTCATTGAGGGATATATGGAAGAACATATCCCAAAATTCGTAAATAGAGACAAAAGGAATACGATAATTGTGTTTCTTGAAAAAATTGGAGAGGGAGAGGATACCTTACCTTGAGAGGGTTATTCACAAATCATTGATATACAATTATTGATAGTGTGGGGGTACCTTGGGAGGAATATAGATAAGGTATATTAGAGAAAATATATGCTATATTATTTAGTGGATATGAATGGTAGATTGTTTGAGTTTATAAATATTAGATAGTTCTTCATTATTTCTCAAACATAGGTTTGAGACTCTATATAATAATATGATAAAAAACCTACACATGGTCTACCCATGGATTCATCCAAATAGTGGTGGTTTTCATTATCTTATACATCCAACATCTGATGTTATTAATATACTACCCTTAGTGATGTGCATGTGATTCATGTCCTTAAAGAAATACTTATAAAATTTTAAAATATATTATAGGTTTTTGAAGATTCATAATGGTTTTATAAAATAAATAATATAGACTAAAAATAAAATTATTTTAAAGGGTAAAAATATATTTCATTCTGTATAACCATTACTATATTTATTAAATCATATTTTGGTTATCATGATATCATAATAAACACCGTATATTTATACCGTATTTATTTTTTACCCAATAATTTCTCTGGGTTGGAAGATTATAAAAAATTCACCATTTGATAATTTTGACATGTTGATCCAAACAATAAAATTTATTTTACATTTTTTTTTCAAAATATATTAATTTTCACTTTTAATATAGAAATTATATTTATTATGAAATATAGGGGGATTTAAACTATAACAGTTTTTAATCCATTGTAGAAAATACATTTGACATCATAAAAATTGCCAATTACCGTTATCAATAAATATTTAATAATAATATTTTCTTAAAATATAATTTTTTTAAAAAATATATTAATTCATCTAAATGTACATCTGGATTGAAATTGCATATAATTTTTTTTATCATATCAAAATATAATTTTTAACATATTGATAACATAATTTATTATAGAGTAAAAAAATATGGAATAAGTATAATCATTATTTCAATGAAAATGAAATATAAAAACTAATTCAATTAGGTTTACCATATTTCTAGTCTGTTGAAATTATTTTTAACATTATTTAACATATTTTCCTTTTATAGTGGTAATTAATACTTACTATATTTACAATTCATGTTGTTGAAAAATCATGTGGTACTTGTTACCTAATATTAATTATGATGACGTCATATAGGGAATCCATTTTATCAAAATCAATTCACATAGGTGGTAGAATTTATTTTATCATAGAACCCACAAGCTTGATGGAAATCTATTTTTTGAAAAATATATTTTTAAAGAAAATATTATTTTACATTAACTCTATAGCTTGTAACCTTCATTATATATATTTAAATTAATAATTATATATATATATATATATATTCTAAAATTTTAATTTAGATAATTTATAAATGTCGATTATTTTAATTAATTGAAATGGAGAACCATTGTGTATTTGAAAACAATTATCCGAAAAATGAATTTTTAATTCTAAAAGTAAATGTAAACTAAAATATTGTTAAAATATCTTTAAAATTTGATTAATTTAATTAAATATAACTAAATAATTAATATTTTAAATTGAAATTAAATTAAAATTATATTGGTAATGTTATATTATGTAATTTATCAATATAAATTAAAATTTTAATTAAATACGTTATTATTAACTATTCACTAAAAATATTTTTTTTTGAAAAATCCTAAAATTTCACCCTTTGTTAATCATGATATGTTGATATAAAAAATGGATATTATTTTATTAAAAAAAATTTATAAATTTTTTATGATATAATAATAATTTTTTAATAAATATATGTAAAAAATCATCTTTCAAAAAACACATTTTGTTGAACAAAAATACATTACCAAAATTTTATTATTTATTTACTAGGAATTTATTAATATATTTAGAGGACACATGTATTTCATAAATTAGTTAATAAAACTTATATTCTCAAATTTCATGTAAAAGTTAAATTCATTGTTTTTAAATCATCATTGTATGTTTGAGATCAATTTAGTTTATCACAAATAATATCAAACATAGTATTCTCTTTTAAAAAATAGCGGCATTACACTCTTCCCCCTTTAATAAATTTCATCCTCCCAATTTAAACATACACTCATAAATCAATTTTTGACACTTGAAAATATCATTATTTAAAACCCACATCACATCTAGAGTTAGTAAAACATACTCTTGAGAGGAGAGAAAGGGAAGCATGAAGATCATCACATAACTAGGTTTACAGGTATGAGAACATTAGTGAGGAGTGAAAACATAGACATGAATGATGAAAAATTACATGAAATTAATAATTAACATTGATAGAGAACATGTTAATGGGATAGTTAAGGACTATAAACCCATATGATGGGTGATAAAACCATAAATTAATCAAAAATGATTGTTATGAAAAAAACTTTTAAATGATTCTTATTATATAACTTATGAATTTATAGGGTTAAATCTATATTATACATTATCTATTTGTTAACATATATATTAATGGTCATTTTGTATCCAATAATAATGTTTCATAATGGGCGTGTGAATTTATCAATTCTTATCCCATAAGAGTGTCAAACCAGGTGTGGAGAAAGTTGAATAATCATGCACCAGTTTTGGATAGATTCTATCTCAATGCAGTGTTTCTATGTTTTACCCCTAGGTATAGCTATTAAAGAGACATATCCTCTTATACTATCCACACTAGGATGTATTTTCTTAAAAACCTATAACTCTATATTGTACCAAAATTTACAAATGTCTACTTATTTTTTGTTTTATTCTGAATTCTTACACTATAATTTTCTATTCCTTATCCCGGAATAACTAAACATGTATCTGATTCAAATTATAATATCACTACTCTTTATTAAACATTAATTCATGATTTAGTACACTATATTAAACATTTAAAAACCAGTACATAGAGAATTATACTCTCATTGAGAATTATATACATTACATAACAATATAAAATAAAGAATACATCACAATTATTGAAAACATTCATAAAAATTTCTTGTTATTCCATCATACATAAAAATATATGGGATAACCAGGGGATTTACATAAGAAAGGGGTAAAATATAAATCCCTATAAGGTAATAATCATGGAATAACATAAAAAGTATTAAATGTTAGTAATTAAGCATATAAATGAGATATAAAATGAACAAGACTCATAAATATAAAAAATGTGGCATGATATTTCATTATAACATAAAGGCCACTTGGAAATGTTGTTACAACTTTAAACATAGAATCGTAAAGATAGGTAAATTATAATAGCCCATAAATAATGGTGTTAAAAGTACCTTGATATATTATTTTTATTCCCTATTACCTTTAATTATTTCTCATGAGAATAAAAAATTACCCAATGCATTATAGCACTAAATAATTTCATGAGAAGCTACCATTTTCATTTCATTCACATGTATAAGTGTGTCACAAGGACATAAAACATGGAATCATTATTCATCACATTTTATTCCAATATCAACGTTCCTAAAATACGTACATGTAATTCCTCGATAAAACATGTATAATTTCATAAAGTGAACTGCGTTGATAGGAAATGGGTACATGTATTTACAATATAATTATTTGGAATTGGAAATCATTATGAAATTTAGGCAACATAACAAGGGAACATAAATATTTATGGGAGGTATTGATGATAGTTAAAGGGGTAAATCTTAATTCCTAAATCAAAATGTAAGTAATGGTGATATGAGATAACAAATACCAATATTATGAAATACAGATAAAATGATAAGATAAATACATTCCTTAAATAAAGAGAAGAATGAGAGGATCCCTTCCCTTGAGTGGGTGATTCCAAATTCATGGGAGAGGTTCTTGAGATCTTGGGGGAACCTTGGTAGGACTATAGAGAGGGTATGGTAGATTAAGTATGTTTTCCATGACTTATTAGTGAAAATGAATGGGTTATTGAGTGGTTTATATAGAAAATGTGAAGGGAGTTTATTATTATTTCTCCAATATTGGTTTTTGACACTATATAATAAAGCAATAAAAACAAAAAACTATTACATGATTTTTTCTATCTATTCTACTGAATAGTGTTGGTTTTAATTATTTTGTATTTCTAAGGGCCTAAATTATTGAAATATTACCCTTAGTGATGTATAAGTGACTCATTCCCTTAATAAATTTATTTTAAAACCGTAAAATATATTACATGTTTTGGATGATTCCTTAAGGATTTTAAAAAACTAATACAAAAATATAATTTTAAAGTATAAACATATATTTGGTTGTGGATTCCCTTTATATTTTTGATTACATCATTTTTGGGTCTTTATGATATCATAATACACTTGGTATAATTATACCATTTTTAATTTTTACCAAAACACTAAGTTATCTGAGAAAATTAAAAAAAATTAAACATTTGATAATTTTTATATGATTATTACTAAAATGATATTTATTTTACCAAAATAATTTTATAAATATATTATATTTTAAATTAAAAAAAATAATTGACATTTTGTGAGAAATGATGGGTTTTTTAAAATATATATTTTGGAACCATTAATGAAAATAAATTTGACATCATAAATATAGTTTTGTCAATAATAAATTAATAATAATATTTTATAAAACTATAATTTGTTGTAAAAATAACTTAATTCATCAAAATTATTTTTTTAAGTTATATTGAAATTAACATTAATAAAAATATTCTATCGTATCAATGCATATTTTTTATCAAACTGATTAGAGAATCATTTTTAAAGTAAAAAGGTCAAAAAATAAATTCAATCATAATTTCAATGAAAACTAAATATAAATATTCATACTATTAGGTTTACCAATATTCTATTCTTTGTTAAATTATTTTTACCCATAATTAACCTATTTTTATTTTACTATGGTAATTAATATTTACTATAGTAAATATTTAAATTGTTCAAAAATTAAAATGTCCTTACTAAATACTATTAATTATGATGATTCAAAATATGAATTCCATTTTATCAAAAACAATTCAAAGTCAGGGAAAATTATTTTAATATTAAACCCACAAGCATGATGAAAATAAGTTTTCTAAAAAATACACTTTTTATAGAAAAATGATTTCACTTTAACTCTAGAATAAGTAATATTAATTATCATAATTTAAATTAAAAAATATATAAATATAATCTAAAATTTTCATTTATTTCATTTCTCAATTAGGGTTTTTTTAATAATTAAAATAGAAAAACATTAATCATTTTAAAATAGTGATTAGAAAAATGAATTTGTAATCCAAAAAATAAATCTATACAAAAATTTTAAAGAAAGATAATTCAAATATAGATAAAAAAATTATATATAAATAAATAATAACTATGTTACCCTTAAAAAATAAATATAATATTTCAAATTTTTTATTACTTAATTTATCAAAAGAAAAGATATTTTTACTAAAAAAAACATTTTTAACTATTCATTGAAGAATACAAATTTTCAAAAAACCCCAAGAATTTAAACTAATATTAATATTGATATTTTGATATAAAAAACTGAGATAATTTTATAAAATAGATTTTCTAATTATTCTGGAAAATAATTTTAATTTTGTTATCCATAAAATAAATAAAAACATTTTTGAAGAAATCATATTTTGAGGAACAAACACACAATACCAAAATAGTATTGATTATTTACTAGGAAAATAAAAATTTATTTAGGACACACACACACACACACGTATATATATTTTTCATAAAGTAGTTAATCCTAGTCATATCCATGAATTTAATGGAATGGTGGAAACAACCATATTTAAATATTCATTTTCTGTTTGGGTTCGGTATTGTGTATCACATATGTTTTTTAAAATAGTCTTATAAATTTGAAACTCAGGGCCTTAAAAATAATTATATAGTAAGTTATGTTTTTATAAAATATAGTTCTCAAGGGTTATATTAAACATTCATTGATGCCAACTATAACTTCTCTGACTTTAGTATCCTAGAGACAATTTTTATTATACTAAATTTGAAAAATACAAGAGATCACATCCCAACTGGCCAATTAGTTTAGTCATATTGAGAGGCTTCATCCAAATTTTTTTCTATAATATATTCAAAACATAAATAATCTCTTTTATGCTTTATTAAAAATTATTATTTCTTTTAGCCTATACTTCAAAAAATTCAATGATATCTTCTTGGTTCCCTAGATTAAAGAAAACATAATAAAGGTAGAACATATATACTTAGTAATGGAAATATTACAACAAAAGTTATCATAAACACATAAGGAATAATGAATGTTAAAGGGTGAAAAAATATTCCATATAATCAACTATGTGAGATTGAATTATATCCATGGATAATAATGTAAATAATCTTATGAAAACAATAATATAATTTATAATGACTGGATTTATAATTTTATACAGCCTAATTTTCATGCCAATAAATAATGATTATAAAATGAAGGCCTTATGAAAAGAAATAGTTATCCTAAATTATTATGAAATATACCAAATTCCCAATATATTTTATCTCATGATACCTAATGATGATTTTTGGGGATATAACACGACCCACCATCCACATAGACATGTACATTTCATTCCACGTATATTTAATGATCAATATAATATATAATAAGTATGCACTAACAATAAATAAATACTTACATATAATAAAGTATACATAATTTCAATATTTCCCTAATCAATGGAATAACTTTATTAGTAAGGTTTTTTTAAATAATTTCACATATAAGAATATAATATAGTTAAGAAAATATTTAAATCTTTAATATATCTTTGATATAATGTAATGTGGATATGATTTCAAAAGAATAATGGAGATTTATAGAGAATATAATTTCAAGGAAGTTAATCACCAGAGAATAACACTTTACGATAGGTAATGTATAAATCATAAATTATTAAATGATGAAATATATTATCAATTTATCAAAACTGGATATTTTTTCCTAAATTTAAATTTTTAAAGAGGGTAATTGAAGAAAAACATATAAAAGAAAATTTATAAAACTTTTTTATGTTTTTTGTTAAAAAAGAGTTAAATTATTTCAAAAACACTATTCATGTTAATTTATGGAAACATTGAGAATAATAATAGTAAATTAATTTAAAATAATGGAATATTTATAATAATAATGACTTATGTAAAAAACTTGTATTGTGGAATATCACAATATACATAAATAAAATGAAACCCTCTTTATAATTATTTTGAGTTAATATTGACATTTTCTTTTTGGAATCATTGTAAAATATAAAATTATGAGAATAATGGAATTTTTATTTTATTTTTAAAACCATAGAATGTTTAAAAATCATTTTTTAGTTAATAAAATCTATGATAAAGGGAAATTTTTTTCAATCAGAAAATAACACACTTTTATAAAAAGTGTCAAAAACTCCTAGTATATAAAACAATGAAAATATTACATTAATGTTATTGAATTAAAATTAAAATTTAACCTAATTTTACATCAATAAATAATTCAATTTTATAAATAAAATTTTTCCAAATTAAACAAATAATATAGATATTGAGGATAACGATTCCATAAAATAAAGACAAATAAGGTCGATTATTCATAAAAACATTATTTCAGAGGTTTTGAGAAAGAAGGATGGTCAAAAAAGAAAATAATGATTTTAAAATTTATTAATAACCATATTATGAGATAATACTTGAGGTTTAAGTGAGTAAAATTATATAATTCCACCAAATATGATCTATGAATAAAAAATCACAATAAAAAGTGAGAGTGAAACATTAACCCTTACCTTGGACTATTGATTAGATGAACGTGTTACAACTTCCTAGGATATAAATTTATATTTATTAAATATATATATATAATATCTTTATTAATATCTATATTAATTGATATAATTTATTCAAAACTTTTTGTTTTCAAATTTTCACATAAGCTTTTGGGAAAAATAATTATTTTAGTGTTAATTGTCCAATGTTTCATAGATGTTTTCATTATAGTGATTATGGTTCTTGCACCATGGTCATGATTTAAATAATTATTTAAATTATATTATTTCATATACATAATATGAATAAATTTAATAATATTTTATAACCATCCATGTAATGATGTTATAAAAAATGAAATACCTCATTTAGGGAGGTTATATTTTGCACGTACGCATGGGGGAGTTTTTTATCTTTCAATAGATATATGTAAAGGAAGTTAACAATTATTTATCATAAAAACATTAATTATAAAATAAATATAATATTTATTCATTGGTACCATATGTATAATCATTCCTGATAGATGGTGATGGAAAATGAAAGAAATATATTCATAGAGGTGGTAGTATACACATACATACAAGTGACATTCCTATTTTTCAACAAATGTAAATGAATGAAATTAGAAAATTATTTATCTTTATAGAATAATAATTATTTCATAAATATCATATAAATTTATTAATCCCATCTATGTAACCATCCTTGATAGGCTGTGATGAAAAAAATACATCACTTCGTGGAGGTGGTAGGCCATAGGTACGTGCGGGCAACAATTTCAATTTTAGTAGGATGGAATGGAGAAAACAATCGTCACTATATAAGCCTAATAATATATTATTATAGTAAATATACATATTTCATTATGTTATTATGGTTAGAATAAAATTCATGGTGGTAGAAGCAGAAATAAACTTGATGGAATTCGGTTAAGACTTATACCCCTCCTTGGGCATCCTCCGTTGGATCTCTCTTTAAGCCACCTTAGGATGAACTTTTAATCATAAAATAAGATCAAGGAATTGACTAAAGGGGTTTATATGATATTTTTGTATATAGTTGTGGATATATTATATCACAACTTATTTGTGGAACTGAGGAAAGTGGGTGCAGTTATATAAGTGAGTGTAGTGACAGTTTGTAAATACTCCTAACATTAAAATAATATAAATTAATTTTCTTTGGAAAGTGGAACCTAGAAATAACAATTTTTAATATATAACAATTTGGGGTCGAGAAAAACTCAACCTATAAAATTAATACATATTTACAGATATTTTAATCCTTATCTTTTTGTTTAATATCTTTTGTAGCTCTTTTAACCCTTACCATGGTGAAAAAATTCTTAATATTGTGATATAATTTTGAGAATAAATATAAAATAGACTGTATTAAATAATTTAAATATGAAGAATCAAAATATTTAATAAAATTTATTATTTTAAATTTTTATAATTTGAAAATTTTGTTCTAATGTAAGCACACAAAGTGCAGAAACCCAATTTTTTGGAAAAAAGATTTTATGTTAGAAAATGAATTTATACTTCATTTTGCCAAATTATATTGAGTTGTGGTTATTCCTATTAAATTAATTGATTATTGTTAATCAAGTTAAGGTTATTTTATATTATAACCATGATATAAATTATTGTAACCTTTTTACTGCCCTATTAAGTACAAAAAACCAAAATTAGTTTTTTTATTAGATTAAAATGTAACTCTAGTTCCAAAAGTCGTGAATGGGTTTAAAAATTCAAAATAAAAGTTTTAAAAGATTTTTTTACTCATTAAACACATTTTTTGATTATAAAGCGTTTCATATATTTTTAATCAATGAGTACCTCTTAATGATGTAATAAAAGTTATGGTATTTGTAAAATCTGTATTTTTAACTATTCACAAAAATGAATCATTTCAAAAAAATCAAAAAGAGTTATCCAAAGTTATTTTTTGAATCATAAATTGTATAATTAATTAAATTTAATGAAAAATAATTCCTAGAATTTTCAAATTTTTATTTCAAATAAAAAAAATAAAATATAAAGAGAAATAGTTTTTTTAGTAACATGCCCATTATGAGGATAAAGTTCCCATAATCTTATTTCATTTAAATTTATAGGTATTTTTTTAATTTTTAGTGAATATATTAGAAAATTTATAAAGTGATAAATTAATTAAAATGCACAAAACCAGACAAATTTTTCTTTAAAAAATACACATTCTAAATTTATATATATTTTAATCATATCACATTAATTATTAATTTTCTAATCGTAATATTTTAAGTAGTTAAAAATTAATACAATATATGTGTCTTAATTAATTACTATATTTTTTACTGATGGTTTATTGTAATTATTTATGATGCATTTCAGTTTTTTGTTGTGTGTTTTACAAGCATCATAAACCTGATATAGTCTTCATCCAAAACGACACCCGACCAAATCCATGGAATGGTATGAAGGGCATTCCTTATCCCCATGTGCAAGCACAAGTTCTCGTGTATCATAAATAATGATTTTTGAATGATATACCCATGTTTAGAGGAATTAAACAACCAACAACAATAAACAAACCAAATCTGAAAATTTAATCGAAACAAACTATTAATAAAATTTACAATTGAAACACATAGTTTTAAACAAAACCCCATGAGGTACACAACTAATATGTATTATCAAGACTGAATCAAGAAGCTCTTCATGGAAATGTGAAATCACCCCAAACTATCTCTACAACAGCGCATCCGGAAAAGAAACTAAAAACCCGATCCACTTTCTCCAAGGACCATGCCCTTACCTGTGCCAATCATTATCACGTTTACTTACACCCACATGTGTATTAAGGGTGTGATACTAAGCCCAATAAGATTCCACCCAAAAAGATTCTAAGTGATAAACATTTTAATACAAAAACATTAACGTTTTTATAAACATGAAATGGTGGACCGATTTCGAAATGGTGCAACTTTTAAAGAAAATATATTTCAGGAGAGAAACATTAAAGAAGGTAAACTATTAAATAAAAAAATAAATGATACTGAATTTTCAAATAATCACACCGTATTTTAATGGTAAGAACAATATATCCTATGAGAACTAGTCAATGAAACAATCATAGGCACTAGCTAGTTATGGGGCCCTAGGTACATTGTATCTCAGTGTATAAGAAATAGAAAAACAATATCCTACTCATGAAAAAGACACTAGGATGGAAAACCCCAATGGTATAGTGGTCCCAAAACATCATCAAAGATAAGTTAGTGTTTTCATCATCAAACATGAAAAGTGAAACAGGGACGATACCACTACCAGATCACTAGCATACTAGTCCTAATCTCCCAACATAGATACTTGGGTTTCCCTCCTTGTGCTAAAAAACATTCCACATGTTATAAAATACCATTTCCACTAAATAATACCATTTGTGAATCATAAACTAACCAAACAGTACCCAACATGTTTTTTCTCTTTTGGAAACTCAATAAACCATTTAAATTTTTTGTAGAACTCTTTTAAGAATTTAAACAGTTCTTTGCACAGAAAATACATTTCAAAACTCACTTTTAAGGAAAAATTCACCCCAATATAAGACTAAAAAATAATTTTTAGACATAGAAAGATTAATAAACCATTTTTATA
Source organism: Viscum album (assembly GCA_963277665.1). Taxonomy (NCBI): domain Eukaryota; kingdom Viridiplantae; phylum Streptophyta; class Magnoliopsida; order Santalales; family Viscaceae; genus Viscum; species Viscum album. The sequence goes on from OY728146.1 coordinate 322,181,828, forward strand.
TATTATATAATCCCTCAAATGATACCACGTTAGTTACACATGAAAAAATACAAGTGGAAGTAGAAATGAAACATTAGAATCAAATGATTAACCAATTCTGAAAAAAATAATTTTCAGACCACACACAATAGGAAAGAAACATACTAGAAAGAAAAATAAATCAAGTGAACTCATCAATTAATGATTATACATGGAATCACCAACCTAATATTTCAAAAAACCCAAATTCTTGTGTGGAACTTCTACTGAACCACCACAGAAACCCAATGGGATGAAAAAACCTTAATCTACAAGATTTAACAAATAAATACAAAATTAAATCCTAGGTACAAAACCCTAGTAACAATATATTTTTAATATCATGAATGAAAGAGGAAACCCTATGTAAAATGGAAGGAATAAGAGAGGAATTCACTTTCTTGAAGAATGTTGAAGTTCCAATACCAAAAACCCCTTCAAAATTGTGTTTCAAAAGAGCTTGAGGGGGATTGGGAGCCTTCCACTACTATATGGGTCGAATGGGAGAGGAAAGGGGTGCACTAGGGTTAATCTTGGAAGGGAAACCACGGAATAACAAGTAAATGTTTATGACCTGGACACCTGGGCACGGTTTGTCTGCACGGTTTAGTAAACCATGCGGCCAAACCATGTGACATGTTCTCGCCATCGAAAACTTTTCCATTTTCTTTATAATTCAAGGAGGTTCAAGGGTAACCCTAGGGGAAAAGGATAGGACAATAATAGAAGGAAAAAAATAACTTAAAATAATTACATGGATTTGAAAATTCTCCCCCCCCCAACAAAAAATTCCTCCATAGAAATTAAACTTGAAGCTTAATCGGAAAACAAGAATGGAAACTCTTGCTCAACCCATGACATCTTCCACCGTGTATTGTGTACATCATTCTCATGATTCCTAGAGATCCGGGCCAGTGGGATAAACTTTCCCTAAAGAAACTTCTCTTGAGAATCAACTATTTTCACCCACCACTCAAAAACTAATAAATCAGGCTCTATCTGAAACTCTTCTCAATTCAACACACTTGATGGATCCTTATTGTACATCTTCAATTGGACGACATGAAATAAATCGTTAAGGGATTTCAAATGAAAGGGAAATTCAAACCTACATGCTACCTTGCCAATTCATTTAGTGATTTCAAAAGGTATGATATACCTTGGCTTTATCTTTCACTACTATCTCAAATGACGATGACCCAAATAAGGGGCCACTTTCAAGAATACCCAATCACCCCTAGGGAACCCAAGGTCTCGGAACCTCAAGTTAGTATATGTTTTTGGTGATAATGAGTTGTTACAAACTACTTCCTGGTCATCTTGACCTTCCCTGATTTATCCTGCACAAGGCACAGCCCCAACATTGTGGTCTCACCTACCTCAACCCAACACAAGGGGTCAGCATGGATAACCAAAGAGAACCACAAAATGATCCATTAAAATCAAGGATTGGTGAATATTAACATAAGAAAACTCTAAAATTAAAAAATCATTATCCCAAAAAACTATGAAGTCCAAGACACATACACGAAACATGAAATCCAGAATCTGGTTTTCCCGCACCATATGACCGTATTTTCAAGGATGGTATGTCATGCTCATCATAATATGAAACCCTGAATCTTTCTTACAACCTCCCCAAAACTGTGAGGAAAAACATGGGTCTCTATTTAAGATAACTTCTAATGACACACCATGAATCCTTACCACCTCTTGAATATATAATCTCCCTAGCTCATACACTTTAGTTGTATCTATGATCAGAATGGAAGTACAAATTTTTTTATGATAAATCACTACCCAAATTGTATTCTTACCCTGAGATGTATGTGTTCATAAAATAATGAAATTCATGGAGACCTCACCCAAATTATAGGTAAGAAAATGTAATGGATGAAGCAAACCAAAGGGCCTTTGATGCATTGTTTTCACCTGCTGATATGTATAAAACCTCAATACAAAATCAGTTATATACCACATCATACATGCCCACCAAAACTACCAAAGAACATCATAATACATTTTATAAGAATCATGGTGAACAAACCACTAATATTGGTGGCTATACTGAATCACCACATTTCTCAAAGACAATAGCACCACAGAACGGTCCTTGAAGCACAAGATATCCTTGAGTGGTGTAGACCAATATGAAGATGTCTTCCCACCCTGAAGAAACTACACTGACCATTGACATAGCTCATAATTGTGATTCTCCATTTGAATAAACTCTAAAAGGTAAGGATTCAACTCAAAGATCTTAAATAACACACCTCTATTGTGCTCCTTGGTCTCTATGTACAACTGGGAAAATAGCCACATCCAAGTCCACTCATCACTGGACTTCCTCAAAGCATGCAGTAGTGCTTTCTTTTTCAAGGTATTAGCCACCAAATTAACCGTTCCTGAGGTATAGATAATATCATAGTCAAACCCCTAAAAATAATTGATCCAACAGTGTTACCTTATATTAATATCCTTCTATGAGAAGATGTAGGATATGCTCTTATTTTCAGAGTGGACCTCTAAAATATCCCCAAAGAGTTAGTGACACCATATATTCAAAGCTTTAATCACCACTATCAACTCCAAGTCATGGGTCAGGTAATTATATTCTAGTGGTTGGAGTTGTTGAGAGCTATATACCACCATGTGATCACCCTTCATAAGCACACACCCGAGACTCATACCTAATGAGTCTAAAAACACCAGATCACCCTTTCTAGATTATGGAATGATCAACCAGTGATTGGTATTCAACTATCGCTTCAACTCCTTGATGGATACCTAAAATTTTTGGCCCCATTAAAACTTCAACCCTTTCTGGGTGAGTGCGATTATGGGTTAATCTATGTGAGAGAAACATCACATAATGACCTATAATATTGTGCTAGGCTGAGGATATTCTGGATCTCAAACACATTCTTCATATTATCCCCTGAAAAAACTACATTGATCTTCTTGAGCTCCACTGAAACCCCTTGTTAAAATATTACATGACCCAAAAACTTCACTTACCTAATTCAAAAGGTGCACTCAGACTACATTTCATAATGGTGATGATTCTACAGAGTTCCCTACACGATCCGAAAATGGAGCTCATGATCTTCCTCAGATCCAGAGTAAACCATGATGTCGACCAAGGATACCAAGATTAATGAGTCAAGATATTGGTGGAACTATCTATTTATTAGTTCCATAAAGATCTCTAGAATTTTGTTCAATACAAAAGCCATGACCATGTAATAAAAGTGTCCATAACTACTTCAGAAAGATATCTTTTGGATATCCGCCTCTCCCACCCTGACATGGTTTTAACCAAAAGACATGTATATATAGGAAAACCACTTTTACCCCTTCAAATAATCAAACAAGTCATCTAGTTAGGGAAAGGTATATTTTTTTGTTACCTTATTCATCTTCTGATAATCAGTGCACAATCGGAGGGATCCATCAGTCTTCTTCAAAAAAAAATATGAGTGTCCCAAGGATAGATGCTTCGGTGAATGAATCGTTTGGATTCCCAATTTTCCAGCTATATCATTAATTCCCTTAACTAATTGGGGGCTATAGGGTATAAGGGAATAGATTTCTTCTATGTTCACAGCACCAAATTAATCAATAATTCCACATCACTCTCTGGGGAAAACCTATAAAATCATCTGGAAAAACCTCAAGGAACACATCCACTATATGGGTTAATCCATCCTTATGAGAAAAACCATCATCCTCTAGCATGAGTGATAGTAACTAGAAACAAATTTCCTAATTCAGTGATTAAAAGCCATGCATGACCCGACTGAGGATCCCATTCCCCAATAAAAACCCGAGGTCTCCCATTAGGTGCTAAGAAACTCACCAAATGCTTGTTATAACCAATCCACTCTTGAATGTGACCTATCGAATCCATTCCAAGGATTAAATAAAAATTTAAATATTCAATACCAAGAGGTCACACTCTATCTCAACCACTATCAGGGAAAGTGAAAACGATGGGCACTTGAGACCTTTCTCCTTCTTCTTACCCAAAAACATCACAAAATCCATCTAAAAGGACAAAAACTTGGTTGGAAAATTCAGTAGGTTCACTATATGGGAAGATATAAAAGAAAAAGTAGCACCAGTGTCAAATAGAACATCAACTAAAGAATATACAATCAAAATGGTACCACGAACTATCGAATGCCGTGCATCTAATATCGTTGTAGCCTGATCCACAATATGGAGATTCCTTATCTCTGCAAGAAAATGGCCACTCACCTATTTCTCTAACCTGAACTGGTTCTACCAAGAATATGACTCGGCCCTACTTCTATGACCACCAAACCAAGATCCCACTATTTTATATAGATCCGGATGAGCTGAAAATCTAGTGGAAGCCACTGATCTTGCCCCACTCTATAGTGGACACATCACCTTGAAAAAACGCTACAAGTTCCCTATAGGTCAACACTGGTAACAATGAATTAGAGGATATCCACATATATTTCATGTGTACCTTGGCCTCCCACAGTAGTGGAACACGATGATCTCGTATCATAAGCCACAAATTAGAACTGCCTCGGAGGATGGCCAAAACTACCACCTCCCTTTTTCCCTTGCTCCTCTCACTCCCTTTTCTTCTAAAATGAACTACCACTTTCGATCAATGATACCTCCACATAGAAGCTATACCTTCCATTTTGATCAATCTCCACCATACATTCCTGATAAACCAACTCTTCATAGGTTTTTATCTTGAAGAAGAATACCCGAGAATAGTTCTCTGGTTTCAAACCCCTCTTAAACTTTTGGGTATTCATCTCATTGGAGACCATTTCATTTTAATATCAGACTAGCTTGTAGAAAAGTTTGGAATACTACCTCATTTATTAATCCCTTGTGATGAGTTTTATAAAATCCCAAGATCCGACATAAGCCAAGACTTCATGATAGTACTGGTTGTTGAAGGAGACCTTCAAGTCCTTCTAGATCATCTACTCATTCTTCCCCAGTTAATGAACTAATTCCAACCACCTGTGGCTAGGACCCACTAATAGAAATGATGAAAATTTCACCCTGACATCCTCAGTTGTGTCATGGAACTTGAACACACACTCAATATTCTCAACCCACTCCTTATCTTCCTAGGGTTTCATGCTACCTTGGTAGGTAAGACACTTGTTCTTCAAAAACTCCTAGGATTTTTCCTTCATATGCCGAAACTCATATTATCTAGCTAGAGCAAGAGAATGATCATGAGATGCTCCTTGTCCAAGATCATGGAAAGCCCATACCACGGCTTCTATAGCGACGCATACTTTACATACATTATTATTACTTCATAATTTAAGCGTACTTATTACAACATATAACAAAACCAAGAAAGGATCGTATAGGTATAGAGTCTTTAGAAACTGGGAAACATAAACAACTAGTTCATAAAGCATCTTCTTTGCCTCCCATTTATTTCATCATATCTAGGGTCCCTTTTTGGAATATCCTACTTAATAAACTTCTTCCTAAACTGTGGAAAATAAAACATACAAAAGGGTGAGCTCAAATTCTCAGTAATGGTAAACAAAAGAAATATCAATCACATCATATACATAGGAACATAACTTTTGGAAATCATAACCTGCCAAAGAGATCATAATTTCATAACATGGGATAAATCATAGTAGTGAAATATAATCCCAATAATCATAACAGAAAGCATGAAACTTTGTTTCATACACACATAATAATAGAGAATCATTTCTTATTAGTCAAGACTCATTGCCAAGACTATCTTAGTGGACAAAGTCTATTTCTGAACCGAGTTCACTCCTCGTCTCAGTCCTATTTCACTGAACCGGTTTAACCTACCGTTCTAGCCATGTCTATCTCATGAGATATAAAATCTTCACCGAATTCATTGGAGGGAGATATAGGTCCCACCCGTATCATAATGATACCATTCATATGTGTGCCACAAAATCATAAACCATACATCATTGCATAACCCATGTAATAAAAATGGGAATCATAAACATCGTGACATCATAAAACAATTCATATAAGATAAAGGAATAAAAATAATTCCATCACAACATAATAAAATCAATGTAATAATAGGGATAGAAACAGAACCCTTTATTATCTTAGATGGAAAATAATTTTGATAAAACACTTGAACTCCATTCTTGAGGAAAATATCCTTTCTACTTCAAAAACACTTTTCCTTTCTTAACATGTCATACAATTCAAAACTAGAAGAATTTGATTAAAAATAAACTTTAAAACTTATAAGGTAAGCTTCTTGGAAATAATTTTTAAAAAATCCATTCATGTCGTATAAGTTATAAGAAAACATTCTTCTCGTACTTTTGTCGGAAAAGTCAAAAAATACCTCGTAGGAAAAACGACAAAAGATTCCTTTCATATCTTTTACTAAAAACTCACAGAAGGGTGAAATTGGATATAAACTATTTTATAAGGATATAAATATAACATATTTATGAAACATGGATGTGGTTGATAAAATATACCCCAGTAAATTTCAAAGTATAAACAATCTCTGATAAAAATGAGATTGTGATATTTCCCTTACCTTAGGTCCAATTTGCTTCGTAAGTGTCTGAACCCCCAATATATTGATTTAAATAATGTTATTGAATTATTCCAGAATAATAGATATTGTTTTGATATCATATATGGTCATATTATTATATTCTTATTAGTAATATTTCATTACTACTTGTTATTCGGGTGTTTATTACATTTTGTTATTATGCATGTTTTGTCGAATAAATTCTTATTCTTATCTTTAGGTTATAGATACCTCATTTCCAGAATGGTATTAGTGTAATATATATCATATTAATTCATTAAATTCATTTATATAATCATTATGCAATGAAGATCAGGTAGAACGAGTCGCATCACATGGTGGAGACAGTATTCCGTACGTACACACGAGTGATGATATCGTTCCCATGATCGTGGAATTGTATTGGAGTGTATGTATACTATTTCAGAATCAATATCACTTTAAAATAATCATATATAGTTATTATTTACACCATTATAACCATCCAAGTAAGGTGGTGGGGGAAAATAGATTACACCACGGCGTGGAGACGGTATTCTGTACGTACGCACGCGCGGTGATTTCATTTTCCGTAGGATGGATAGATGGTGATATAGGGTTGTTTCATACTTATAATAACATATTAGTATATGAGTGATACTGATGTTATTACTTCATAATGAAACAAAAAAAGAAGAAGAAGTGGAAAAAGAAATAAAGATGAAAGAATTGGTAATGGGCATTACCTCTTCTTTGAAGCGCCTCTTTGAGACCTCCTCTTTAGGCACTACAATTGGTGTTTGAAGAAGACCAGGACCTCTATGATGTTTCTAGGGATTTGGGGAAGTTAAATGGTTAGGTATGGGTCTAGATTCAAGTCTAAAATTGGTGTGAGGAGGAGAGGGAGGAGGTGCCCTTTTATAAGGGAGGAGGGGGGCACCTTTGGAAATATAAGCAATATTAGTTTATATTAAATCTCAACTTAACTTAAAAACTTCCAAAATGACTCATTTACAAATTTTAGATGCGATAGGGTTGTAATATCATCAAAAAATTAAATTTAGACATGTTAGGAATTTATTTTAAACATTATCAACTTGATTTATCATTATTTATCAATTTAATTTTATTAGTGCTAATAATATTCTAAATTTTAAATTGTTATAAATAATTACATACGTGTTGTTAATTTTCCATAATTTGACACTTTATGACATTTTCGACCATATAAATTTTAATTTATAATTTTTAAATATTCTTGTTATTTTTTAACAATTTTATAATATGTTATTTTTATAAAATAACAATAGTGTCAATTTTGACACTATTCATTTATTTGAATTTAAATAATATATATACAGAAGATATGTTCGAACTAAATGCTTTAATAGATCCATAAAATGTCATGTGTATCTATAAAATTAGTGGAGCACATTAAATAGTTCATATAATATTTATTTTATTATTTTTAAAACCATTTATTTGATATTTTAATTAATAAAATAATTTCAACATCACTATTGTGTCATAATTAATGATAATTATTTAATCCCTAAAAATTCTAAATTAATCCTTATGATTTAGATAATTGAATTAGCATTCTGAAGACTATTCATGTTCTAAGTTTCATGAAGTTTATCACTAAATTAAAATTATTATACTTACAAGATTTAAGAAAGTGACATGTTGTCACATTCTTTGGTTTTAATAATAATTAAATTATTTTCATGGGAAAAAGTCCATTTAATGAATCACATCCGACCCTTAGGTGATATGGTTTGACTTTTAGTCATCCAATCGGATTTTGGTAGGTTTTAGGGTAATTTTATAATCTTATATTTACCCTTAATTACCCGATTTACCTTTAACTATGGTAAATAAAATTTACCGTCGTTACTATTCATAAAGCCCAAAAATAAAAATTAGCCTATTAACATAATTTGGATCCACTGATTCTGAATATGGAATCCATTTTTAAAAATTCAAAACATATAAGTTGCAGTAATTAATTTAAAATAAATCTCATTTTTAAGAAAATAAGTTTTAGAAGGTAAAACATTTCCAAAGATTGAATTGTTTTTACCTATGAATTCAATGTGAAATTAATGCTAATGACATAAATTATATTAAATGGTATAAATATATTCTATTTATACTTTAAAACCATTCAATATTATAATTTATCCATATAAATTATCTCAATGAAAAAAGTTGTTTTTAATTAAAAATTAGCATATTTTTACTATTCATAAAAATATGAAAGTTATCAGAAATATATCAAAAATTTATCCAAAGTAAATTTTTATACCCTGATTCAAAAGAAGAATTTTATTTTGTCAAATTGATCTTATAAACATGTCAAAAACTATATTTAATGTGGGTGCGCCATCAAAAGGCGACAAAACTGCATTTTTTTGAAAAATACTTCTTTTATCCAAAAAAACTGATTTTGCTTTTATACCTCTTTATAGAAAATGTATAAGTTGAATTAAAATGATATAAAATTAAAAATTCAGTTAATAATATTCATAATGGCTTGTTTTAATAATATTTTAATAGTATATCGTTGTTTATTGAAACTCGGTATTGCGTACGACACAAGCTATCGAGGAAGGCTGCGGTTCCGTGTAAAGCAAGTCAAGCTAGTGTTGTGTGTAGTGAAAGATTACTTTGATGATTTATATAACATAAAAACAAAATATTTCTCATAAAAGTCTCAGGTGTTACATTCTACCCCCCTTAAAATGAATTTCTCCCTCGAAATTCGTCACTTTGTAACAAACAGATGAGGATACCTCTCTCTCATCATATCCTCAAGCTCCCATGTAGCTTCTTCAAATTGGTGGTTCCTACATAAAACTTTCACCAAGTGAGTGGTCTTATTCCATAGGACTTTTTTACTACGACCCAGAATCTCTATCGGTTGTTCTTCATAAGAAAGATCTTGCTCCAGTGGTATAACTTCTGAGCTGAGTACATGTGAAGGATCAGGTGTGTACTTTCTCAGGAGAGATACATGGAACACATCGTGAACTTGATAGAGATTCGGTGGAAGCGCCAATCGGTAATCTACCTTCCCAACACGATCCAGAATTTCAAAAGGGCTAATATATCTAGGGCTCAACTTTCCCTTCTTTCCAAATCACATGACCCTCTTCCAGGGAGATATTCGTAAGAACACTTTATCACCCACTTCAAACTCTAGGTCTTTTCTTCAGTTGTAGGCATAACTTTTCTGTCGACTCTGAGCTACTCTTATGTGTTGTTGAATAGATCGGACCTTTTCTGCCATCTCATCAACAAGATCAGGTCCTAATAGTTCCTTTCACCAACTTCATCCCAGTAAGTTGGAGTCCTGCATTTCTTTCCATAGAGAGCTTCACAAGGAGCCGTCTGAATACTGGAGTGAAAGCTATTATTATAAGAAAATTCCACCAAAGGTAGGTGTTGATCCCAACCACCTTTGAAATACATAGAGCAAGTTCTCAACATATCTTCTAGAGTTTGAATTGTTCTCTCAGACTGACCGTCTGTCTAAGGATGATAAGTAGTGCTGAAACTCAACTCTGTATCCAGAGTATGCTCAAGACTTCGCCAGAACTTTGTGGTAAACCTCGGATCCCGATCAGATATAATAGAAATTAGTACTCCATTCAATCTTACCACTTACTTTATATATATCCTGGCAAGCTGAACCAGAGAGAAATCCTATCTAATAGCAATGAAGTGTGCAGACTTTGTAAGACGATCAACTATGACGCAGATAGCATTATTGCCTTTAGATGTTTTAGGAAGTCCTATGACAAAGTCCATAGTGATGTTTTACCATTTCCATTCTTGTATGGGTAATGGTTGTAACATCCCCTTAGACTTCTGTCTCTCAGCTTTAACTTACTGACAAACCAAGCATCGAGAGACATATTCAGAAACATATCTTTTCATGCCATCCCACCAGAAGTACTCTTTCAGGTCCCTATACATCTTCGTGCTTCCCAGATGAATAGAGAATGAAGAACTATGAGCCTCATCCAGCAACTCCATCTATAATTCAGGGATGGGAGGAACACAAACCCGATTCTTGAACATTATTATCCCATCACAATCAAGGTTGAATTCAGGAACATTTCTCACTTTCTTTTGTAACTCGACATCTTCTTTCTGTGCCTCTTTAATCCTCACATGTACAGATGGTTTAACATTCATTTGAGAAATATTAGATTTTCCCCCTTCCATTATAATTCCAAGATCCATCCTTTGTAAATCCATAAATATTGGATCTTTTGTGATCCTCATCATGGATAAACTGACATGGTCTTGTCGACTTAATGCATCTTCCACCTTGTTTGCTTTCCCATGGTGGTAATGGATTGAGCAGTCGTAATCCTTAATCAGCTCCAACCAGCTTCTTTGGTGCATATTCAGCTCTTTTTGTGTGAAAATATACTTTAATATTTTATGATCAGTATAAATGTCACACCTTTCTCCATAAAGATAATGCCTCCAAATCTTTAATGCAAATATTACTGCAGCTAACTCCAACTCATGAGTTGGGTAATTTTGCTCATGGATTTTCAACTGTGGTGAGGCATAAGCTATCACCATATCATTTTGCATGAGAACACATCCCAGACCCTTCTTGGATGCATCACTGTAGATCACAAACCTTTCTCCACTACAAGGTAGTGTGAACACAGGTGCACTGGATAACCTTCTTTTCAACTCCTTGAAATTATCTTCACATTCCTCCGTCCAGACAAACTTAAATCCTTTCCGAGTCAACTTGGTGAGTGGATTAGATAATCATGAAAAATCTTTCACAAAATGTTGATAATATCCCGCCAAACCAAGAAAACTTCAGATCTCAGTTACTGTTGTTGGTCTCGACCATCGTTCGATAACCTCTATTTTTGCTAGATCCACATATATCCCCTCCTTTGAGATTATGTGACCCAAAAATGATACTCTTTGAATCCAAAATTCACACTTGGTAAATTTGAAATAAAGCTTCTCCTTTCTCAGGGTCTTCAATATAATTCTCAAGTGATCTTCATGTTCTCCCTTGCTCTTTGAATATACAAGAACATCATCTATAAAGAATACCAAAAACTGATCAAGATAGTCTCTAAAGACTCTATTCATCATATCCATGAATATAGCAGGGGAATTAGTAAGACCAAATGGAATCACTATAAATTCATATTGTCCATATCTTGTACGAAAAGCCGTCATTGGTATATCCTCTCTTTTGACCCTTAATTGGTGATACCCTAAACAAAGATCTATCTGGGAAAAGTATTGAGCTCTGCGTAGTTAGTCAAATAAGTCATCAATGTGCGGGAGATGATATTTGTTCTTGATAATGATCTTGTTAAGTTCTCTATAATCAATGCAGAGTCTCATTGATCCATCTTTCTTCTTAACAAACAGAACAGGTGCTCCCCAAGGTGACGCACTATGGCGTATGAATACCTTACCAAGATTCTCTTGGAGTTGCTTCTTCAATTCCTGAAACTCAATTGGGGCCATTCTATAAGGTGTATTTGAAGTAGGCAAAGAACCCGGTACGAGTTCTATTGAAAACTCAACTTCACGATTTGGTGGAAGACCTGGCAATTCCTCTAGAAAGACATCATAAAACTCCCATACAATAGGCATATTCTTAATCCTGAGTTTCTCACCAACCATTTGAGATAAATAACCTTCATTTAGTGGAATCAAGCCCCATAAGATGGAAGAAATTTCCACTGGAAGGTTATGTTCATCCTTGCATCGTTATACGATCATAGATTGATCTGGAATATGAAATGTGACTTCCCTTATTTGGCAATTGATATGAGATCCATATAAAGAAAGCCAATCCATGCCAAGAATCACATCAAATTCCACTATAGGAAGGATCACAATATTTACAGGAAGCACTTTCCCACAAACATCAATCGGAGAAGAATTATAAGATTTTGATGTGACTTTTGTTCCATTTGGGGTTGTGACAGCTAACGCAACATCTAATTGTTGAGGTAATACGGTGATACCCTTAGAAAATTCTTCAGAAATAAAAGAGTGGCTGGATCCAGAATCAAATAAAACATTTTCTACTTTAGAGTGGATGGTAAGTGTACCTTTCACCACATCGTTATCGTACTCCACATCGTTGATAGAAATTGCATGTGACATTCCTTTTTCATTAGACATAAAAGTTTGTTGAAGTCGACCATCATCATCAACCCTTGGATTTGGGCATTGATTGGAAGAATTCCCCATATCCTTATATTTGTAACATTGAAGTGTAAGAGGTTCACTCTGTGTAGCCTTTTCATTGTTAGCATCACTAGACATCTTCTTCCCATCATTGCGGCATTCAAATGCCCAATGAACATCCTTTCCACATTTGAAACATTTACTTGTACCTTTAAGACAACTCCCTCCATGTTTCTTTCCACACTTTGAGAATAAGGGAAAACTCATCTTCTTTTTTGTGTGCTCTTTAGATTTTCCTTTGAAATCCATTTTCCTCTTCTTATCAAACCCATATGACTGATGGGTTACTCCAATCATCATCTTGACTTTGAGAGCACATCGAACAATTTCCTCGTAGCTATTGAAGTCCCTTTTGGCTAACGCCCTTCGAAGACTTGGTTTTAAGCCACTAAAGAATTGATCGATCTTACTCTCAGGTTGGATAATAATATCAGAAGCGTACCTTGCAAGTCTTGTAAAATTTGCTTCATTGGTACCAACAGATTCATCATCCTTTTGCATTAGTTCAAGAAACTGATTCTCCATCTTTGTTCGGAGAATACGAGGGAAGTACTTATTGAAAAATAATTTCTTGAACTTTTCCCATTCCATTGACTCAATTTCGTCTCTTGGCGTCGTATTCTTGATAAGATTCCACCATTGATCATCATCACCTTCCAAACGATACACTGCTAAGATGACTTTATAATGTTCAGAACATTAAAGAACTGAAAATATATTTTTAGTAGTACTGATCCATTGTTAAGTAACTAATGGATCAGTAGACCCGCTGAATGAGGGTGGACGCTACCTCATGAAGGATTCAACAGAATGTTGCTCCTTCCTTTGCTCGTTTGGAAGTCCTGCATGATTCATAGCTTGAGAAAGTTTTGTGATCATGGCTACAAGATTTTGCATTCCATTTCTCATAACGTTTGGTTGCTCAGGGGGGACAATCATTGCATTGCCCGTCACATTCCGCATTAACACGGTTCCTTCAGGTTCCATCCATTGACTAAAACCAAGAAGAATAGTGTGAGCAGCACTAATTATAATAGGAAAACCACATAATTAAGAATAAAATTTCACACTTAATGTCTTATCATAGGTTGTTCATGGCCATTTCTAAAACACTATGATCGTGTTCTATGCCTAGACTTATCCTTAGGGTTCTTACTAAGGCTTTCACATCCTAGTTTCCAAAGGTTGACTATAACATTCCTCTGATACCAACTATAGTGACCCATAATTTACATACATTGTTATTACTTCAGAATTGAAGCATACTTATTACAACATATAACAAAACCAGGAAAGGACCGTATAGGTATAGAGTCTTTAGAAACTCGGAAACATAAACAACTGGTTCATAAAGCATCTACTTTGCCTCCCATTTATTTCATCATATCTATAGTCCCTTTTTGGCATATCCTAATTAATAACCTTCTTCCTGACCTGGGGAAAATAAAACATACAAAAGGTTGAGCTCAAATGCTCAGTAAGGGTAAACAAAAGAAATATCAGTCACATTATATATATAAGAACATAACTTTTGGAAATCTTAACCTGCCAAAGAGATCATAATTTCATAACATGGGATAAATCATAGTAGTGAAATGTAATCCCAATAATCATAACATAAAACATGAAACTTTGTGTCATACACACATAATCATAGATAATCATTTATTATTAGTCAAGACTCATTTCCAAGACTATCTTAGTGGACAAAGTCCATTTCTGAACCGAGTTCACTCCTCGTTTCAGTCCTGTTTCACTGAACCGGTTTGACCTTCTGTTCCAGCCATGTCTATCTCATGATATATAAAATCTTTACCCAATGAATTGGAGGGAGATATCGGTACCACCCATCTCATAATTATACCATTCTTATGTGTGCCACAAAATCATAAACCATACATCATAGCATAACCCATGTAATAAAAATGGGAATCTTAAACATCGTGACATCATAAAACAATTCATATAAGATAAAGGAATAAAAATAATTCCATCACAGCATAATCGAATCAATTTAATAATAGGGATAGAAACAGAACCCTATATTATCTTAGATGGAAAATAATTTTGATAAAACACTTGAACTCCATTCTTGAGGAAAATATCCTTTCTACTTCAAAAACCCTTTTCCTTTCTTAACATGTCATACAATTCTAAACTAAAAGAAGTTGATTAAAAATAAACTTGAAAACTTTTAAGGGAAGCTTCTTGTAAATAATGTTTTAAAAATCCATTCATGCCGTATAAGTTAAAAGAAAACATTCTTCTCGTACTTTTGTCGGAAAAGTCAAAAAGTACCTCATACGAAAAATGACTAAAGATTCCTTTCATATCTTTTACTAAAAACTCACCAAAGAGAAAAATTGGTTATAAACTATTGTAGTAGGATATAAATATTACATATTGACGAAACATGGATGTAGATTATAAAATACACCCCAGTAAATTCCAAAGTATAAACAATCTCGGATAAAAATGAGATTGTGATATTTCCCTTACCTTAGGTCTGATTTGCTTCGGAAGTGTCTGAACCCCCTGTATAATGATTTAAATAATGTTATTGACTTATTAAATAATCATAATTGTTTTTATGATATCATATATGGTCATATTCTTAGCTTCTTATAAGTAATATTTCATTATTACTTGTTATTCGGGTGTTTATTACTTTTTGTTCTTATGCGTGTTTTGTCGAATAAATTCTTATTCTTCTATTTAGGTTATAGATACCTCATTTCCAGAATGTAAATAGTGTAATATATATCATATTCAGTCATTCAGTTCATTTATATAATCATTATGCAATGAAGATCGTGTAGAACGAGTCGCATCACATCGTGGAGACGGGATTCCGTACGTACGCACGAGCGATATTATCATTCCAATGATCGTGGAATTGTATTGGAGTGTATGTATACTATTTAAGAATCAATATCCCTTTAAAATAATCATATATAGTTATTATTTACACCATTATACAAATACAAGTATGGTGGTGGGGGAAAACAGATTACACCACGGCGTGGAGACGGTATTCCGTACGTACGCACGCGCGGTGATTTCATTTTCCGTAGGATGGATAGATGGTGAAATAGGGTTGTTTCATAGTTATAATAACATATCAGTATATCATTGATACTGATGTTATTACTTCATAATGAAACAACTAAAGAAGAAGAAGTGGAAGAAGAAATAAAGATGAAAGAATCAGTAACGGGCATTACCTCTTCTTTGAAGCGCCTCTTTGAGACCTCCTCTTAGGGCACTAAAATTGGTCTTTGAAGAAGACCAGGACCTCTAGGATGTTTCTAGGGAAGTGGTGAAGTGAAACGGTCATGTATTGGCCGAGATTTAAGGCTCAAATTGGTGTGAGGAGGAGAGGGAGGAGGTGCCCTTTTATAAGGGAGGAGAGGGGCACCTTTGAAAATATAAGAAATATTAGTTTATATTAAATACCAACCCCAATTGAAAACTTCCAAAATGACTCATATCCAAAGATTAGATGCGATAGGTTTGTAATATCCTCAAACAAGAAAATTTAGACATGTTAGGAATTTATTTTAAACATTATCAACTTGATTTATCCTTATTTATCAATTTAATTTTATTTGTGGTAATAATATTCTAAATTTTAATTTATTATAAATAATTATATATTTGTTTTGAATTTTCCATAATTTGACACTTTATGACATTTTCGACCATATAAATTTTAATTTATAATTTTTAAATATTTTTGTCATTTTTAAACAATTTAATAATATGTTATTTTTATAAAATAACAATAGTGTCAATTTTTCCACTATTCATTTATTTGAATTTAAAAAATATATATACAGATGATATGTTCAAAATAAAAGCTTTAATATATCCATAAAATGTCATATGTATCTAGAAAAATAGTGGATAACATTAAATAGTTCATATAATATTTATTTTATTATTTTTAAAACCATTTATTTGATATTTTAATTAATAAAATAATTTCAACATCACTATTGTGTCATAATTAATGATACTTATTTAATCCCTAAAAATTCAAAATAAATTCCTATGATGTATATAATTGTATAATATTTCTGGAAAAAATTAATTTTCGAAGTTCCATGAAGTTTATCACTAAATTAAAATTATTATACTTATAAGATTTAAGAAAATGACTTGTTTTCACATTCTTTGGTTTTAATAATAATTAAATTATTTTCATGGACAAAAGTCAATTAAATGAATCTAATCCGACCCTTAGGTGAAATGGGTAGACTTTTATTCATCCAATAGAATTTTGGAAGGTGTTAGGTTAATTTTATAATCTTATATTTACCCTTAATTACCCGATTTACCTTTAACTATGGTAAATAAAATTTACCGTAGTTACTATTCATAATGCCCAAAAATAAAAAGTAGCATATTAACATAATTTGTACCCAATGATTCTGAATATGGAATCCATTTTTCAAAATTCAAAACATATAAGTTTCATTAATTAATTTAAAATAAATCCTGTTGTTAAGAAAACAGGTTTTAGAAGTTAAAACATTGCCAAAGATTGGAATGTTTTTACCTATGAATTCAATGTGAAATTAATGCTCATTACATACATTATATTAAATGGTAAAAATATATTCTATTTATACTTTAAAACCATTCAATATTATAATTTACCTATATAAATTTTCTCAATGAAAAAAGTTGTTTTTAATTAAAAATTAGCGTATTTTTACTATTCATCAAAATATGAAAGTTATCAGAAAAATATCAAAAATTTATCCAAAGTAAATTTTTATACCCTGATTCAAAATAAGCATTTTATTTTGTCAAATTGAACTTATAAACATGTCAAAAACTATATTTAATGTGGGTGCGCCATCAAAAGGAGGCAAAACTGCATTTTTTTGAAAAATACTTCTTTTATCCAAATAAACTGATTTTGCTTTTATACCTCATTCTATAAAATGTATAAGTTAAATTAAAATGTTATAAAATTCAAAATTCAGTTAATACTATTCATAACGGCTGGTTTTAATAATATTTTAATAGCATATCGCAGTTTAGTGAAACTCGGTATTGCGTACGACGCAAGCTATCGAGGAAGGTCGCGGTTGCGTGTAAAGCAAGCCAAGATATTGTTGTGTGTAGTGAAATATTCCTTTTATGATTTATATAACATAAAAAAAATATTTCTCATAAAAGTCTCGGGTGTTACAGCTTCTACCAACTTTTGATCAATCGGTGAGGGAGAACTCTCTCAAGATTCCTCCCGTGGGTGCATGGTAGCTTTCTAGGTAGGCATGGTGCTAAAAAATGAAACGGTCACAAGAGAAAACATTAGTAAAAAATTATGAAAAATTTCAGCAATACTAAGAAATATAAATAAATCAAACTCATATCAACAATGAAATAAACAACTACTTCACCCCCACTCAATGTCCACATGCGGTCGATAGCCCGCACGTCTCACATGGAAGTAAAGACAATAAAAAAATACCAAAATACCTTAGTGACTCGAGGACTATCACAGGAGGTACAGGCCATACCCCATACTTGAAATAAGAACTTGAAGCCCAGAAAGTACTAGCTCTTGTCTAACCAGACTCCTCCCAAATAATAGGATCCTAAGGACTTAACCATCCTCTAATAACATTTTGTCATGAACAAGATCTGGTCTCCATCCAAACCAGCACCTGAACCAGTCCATGGAAAGGTGCAAAGGGAATTCCCTATCCCCACAGGCATGAACAAGATATTAGGTATCATAAATACTAGTTTCAAAATGATTTACATGAGTTCGGAAACACTTAACAACAAAAATAAATAAATTAACTGAATCAAAACATTTATTTCAAACATGCCGTAAATAAAATTCAGAATTAAAATACATAGAATCAAAAACCCAAAAGAGGTGCATAACTCAAAAGGAGTTGAAATTTCAACTCAAGAACAACCACACATCAAGGGTACATCATCCTCAAACATTCTACATAACATTGCACACGGAAAAGAATCTATCAATCTGAACTTCCATCTCCAAGGACCATACCCTTACTTTTTTCAAACATTATCATGTTCACTTACACCCAAAGGATTAAGTAGGGTGTGAGCCTATGACCAATATGATGCCACAAAAAATATTCTATGTGATAATAATGTTAAGAAAAAAATATTTCTAGTATTTATAAACAAGAAATTATGGAATAATTTCTAAAAGGTGCAACATGTAATAAAAATAGTTTTCAAGATGGACACTTTTAAGAAGGTACACTTCAAAATAAAACACACATGCAACTGAATTTACCAAGAAAAAAAATATTTTATGATGATGATATGTACAATATAGACAATGAGTAGTGGTCACGTGAACACCTCTAGGCACTAGCTAGTAGTGGGGACCTAGGTACATCGTATCTTAGTGTATAAGTAACCATAACCAATATCCATCTAGTGAACAAGCCACTAGTATGGGAATCTCAAATGGCATTGTGGTCCAAAAGCATAATCAATTTTCAGTTAGTGCTTTCATTTTCAAAGATGCTATGTAAAACAGTGACGATACCACTACCAGATCACCGGTATACTAGTCCTAGTCTTCCCACCTAGATACTCGGGTTTCCCTCTTGGTGTTCAAACAAGTTCCACTTGTTATAAAATACCCTTTTCATAGAAGAATTCATTTTTTGAATCATACAGACACCAAAAAATAAACAAAATTTTATTACACTATTTCTAACTCAATAAACCATTTAAAATTTTCATAAAATAATTTCAAGAAGTAAAACAAGGCTTTGCACACAAAATCCATTTCAAAACACACTTTTAAGTCCCAATTCACCCCAATACCGAACCAAAATTGAATGGGAATCCCTAGAAACATTTAATATTCAATTTTATATATTATGAAATTTCATCAAATTATACCTCATGAGTTATACGTGAAAAACACATAATTTAATGAAAAAATGAAACATTAGAATAAAACGCTTAACCAATTATATCAAAAATAATTTTCACACCACACACAATCGGTAAAAAACATGATAGTAAGGTCATAAAATCAATCTAACTCATTAAATAATTCTTACATGGGTTCAACCATAGATGTCAAAAACCTTAAATATTTGTGTGAAACTTCAACTGCACCACCACCACACCACAAGGGGATGAAAATAAACCCTAATCCCCAAGATTCATCTAAGAAACATAAAATAATACCCTATGTATGAAACCCAAGCTTTATAATGTAGTAACTTCCTTAAAGAGGGAATAAACCCTAAATAAAATGGAAGAAATGAGAGAGGAATTAACTTACTTGAATAATCTTGAAGTTCCACCACCATAAACCCCTTAAAAATTGGTTTCTAAAAGAGATGAAGGGGGATTGGGATCCTTCCATGGCAGTAATGATCTAATTGGAGAAGAAAGAGACACACTAGGGTTAATGATAGAAGGGAAGACATGGAATAAAAAATAATTTTTTATGACTTAGACACCTATGCATGGTTTGTCTGAATGGTTTAGTAAGTCATGCTGCCAAACAACGCAACATGTTCTATCCACCCAAAACATGTCCATTTTCTTCCTAATTCAAGGGGGTTCAAGGGGGAGACTAGAGGGTAAAATATAATAAAATAATATAAGAGTAAAACTACCTAAAAGTAAGGACATGGATGTTACCACAAGATATTAAATAGATTATTTATTTTAATGACACTTCATATGTTAATATTGAATATTTATAGATCATGTTTCCTTACCCTTGAATAGAATTTAAAGAGACCCAATATTCATGAATTTTTCAGAGATGTACAATTAAATTATAAGGTAATGGGATAAATTATATCATTCCCAAATGAATAATGAACCATCCATCCATTTAATGAAAAAATAGGGGTGAAAATATTATATGGAGCTATAGGAGAAGGTAGTCGATATTTCAATGTTAAATTTTGAAAATGATGTCATTATAATATTCCAGAAATGAATTGGGGTTTTATCAATATAAAAAATAAAAGAGAGAGAGTTGTTGGATCATGATCATAGCTCATCATTATCAATCTATCATATAATCGTCAGGATGTTTGGAGATCATAATAACTAATTCTTTTGGGACAATTTGAAGATATTGATTGTAGAGTATGTATCTCGATGCTTGATATGTCAACAAGTAAAGTCTATATGTCACAAGTAAATAGGGATTATGAAACCATTACCCATACCTATATATAAATGGTCGAATATAAAAATTGAGTTCATTATAGAAATTCATAAGATATCAAAAGGTATTATTCCATTATATTTATAGTTAATTTCCATACAAAATCATCGTATTTCATTGAAAATAATGAAAAATTCTTGAAATATAATATTAATAGTATATAAATAATGTGGTAAGGATTCATGGAGTAACACATTCTATCATATTTTATTGATATCTGATGTTTACCTCAAATATATAGATAATACTACTTTAACAATTGGGCATATAGTTGAACTTTTGAATTCCTTATAACCCCAATTCTGATTTTCAATCTAAAATTAGCATGAAAACACTAGAGAATCTGATGAAATCCCATTCAAGGGATTTAATAGGAGTTTGGGATCAACAAATTCTATTGGCAGAGTTATCATATAACTAAATTTCTCTTCTGGCCTCAAATTGTAACATATGAGGTATTTTATTTGAAGTGGTTAAGAACTCCAACAAGTTGGGATGTAGTTTCAGGTCTTAAAATGATTATAACAATAATTATTAATAAATTATAGAGTATATTTATATTAATTATAGTCACATTAAAAATAATCAATTCTTATAGATAAACTATGCGGATAATATTTTATAATATCTGATGATTGAACATAAAAGAAATGTATTACATTAAATATCACCTCTAAAAGGGTTAGAAAATTTAGAAAGAAGTTTATGTTGATCCCTATACGCACTTTCCATTTTAAAATACTTGATAACCTGGGGAAGGTAGAATATTTTCTTTCACTTCAAATAAACCTCTTCTAAGACCATGACTTTTTCAATGAATCAATTTTTAGGAAGTACGTACTAGACCATTCATGTTTACAAATAAAATATATAGTAAAGCTAGTACAAGAACTCTATTCTTAGAAAAAATGAATGGAAATATTTGTGTAACACCTCAAAATTTTGGGAAATCTTTTTACCATATTGATTTTCTTTATTTTTGAATTCACACAAAAATGAATATATATTGTGTTATATGAAAGAAATAAATTTTTATTATATTAAACACAAAATCAAGTTATTATTTTGATACATGAAACACATGTATTATATTTTGATACATGTAACACTATATTAGGATTGTGTTAATACAATGTCGAGTTCCATCGATAGCGTGCACTCCACGGAAGACTGAGTTTTATGAAACAGTAATATAATATTTATATTAATTTTATGATATATTATAGTTATCACCTTGAAGTTGAAATATAAGATATTAATAATATTACCTAAAATATTAAAATATGGTCTACAAATTTCTATAAAATTTATTCTTTAGTTTTCAATTAATTAAAATGAAAATAAAAACCTATTCTATATAAAGGAGGTGTTTTTATGAAAAACTATTTTTATGTCCACAAAGGTGTTGTAGCTTAATAAATTAAATGCATTAATATTCATGAGATATATTAATAAAATACATATATTTTCAATAAATGCATGTTTTTTTCATTTATCCAAAAATATCTATAGGCATAATATAATAATAAATCCAATTTAATAAAAAAAGTATTATTTTTCTAAGAGTATGTTTTTCCCCATTTTAATGATATAATTTTCATAAAACAATGTTTTGAAACATTTATGATTTTCATTATAAAAATTAACAAAATTTATGGAATCATGATATCATAATTAAATCTTTGTTAATTTTTGGTATTTTTCTGAGAAGTATCCTTTTTTGATGAATAGTGAAAATACTAAATTTTAATTGAAACCTGAATGTTCATATGAATAATATATATTGTTAAATTATAAATTGAATTTTTTATGGTATATTTAGATTAATTTCAAATCTATTAATAAAATTTATGTCATTCAAGTCAATTTATCATTGAAATTAGATATATATTTCAAACTTTTGATCATTTTCACATTAAAAACCCGTTGTTTCATCCGTTTCTGAGGGATTTTTTTAAATTAATTTTTGCAAATTCTATTTTTTTAATTTCCAAAAATTAATAAAATATTTTTATTAATATATATTTATAATTTCTAATAAGGTAGACATTTGTTTTTGAAAAAAAAACTATTAGAGAACCTAATTAGAATTAATTACAATGATTACGGTGAAATCATGTTTACTTAGTGGTTAAAATTTAACATAAGGGTCAAAATAACATGTAAGCATGTCCAAAATTCATTTTATTTAAAAAATTCAAACACATATTCCATTTTATAAAACAATTAACATTATTGGAGTCAAATTATGTACGATATGACTATCAATAGAATTTACCTTTTTATATTTATAGGAACTCCTCTCCTCATCCACTATAAAAGGGTACTCAACCCCCTCACTTATTTACACATATTGAATGCATTTAGGATGTAAAAAAACATATAAAATGTTGTACAAAATTCCCTCCATTCATCCTATAGTCCTCAATTTTGGCAGAAATCTATCCAAGAAATCCCTTTTTTCAAACCAAAAGGATTTAACAAAATAAGAGGTAACATCCTTCAACAAAGAATTTTGCTTATATATTTCTCCACCACTATATTATTATTACATTATTTTATAATAACCTATTTATCCTGCATATACTTATATTATTTTATGTTAAGTCTTCAACCAACAGTCACACACACTTCTATCAAATGGGATACACTATTATCATTCGTGTGTTTGGAGGACTACCGCCTCACGAACCGATGTCATTCTTTATTCCATTACCACCTCTCAAGGATGATACTAATGAATAAATTACTATTTTATGAAATATATATTATATATATGATTTATTTATTCTTATTTAATTAATACATTACACATACCTTCCTGATTTCCATTTTTGTGGGAATATGATAACTTCATTTGTGGGCATTTGGACAACCACTTACTCAAATGGATGTTATTCGATCACACATTACAAGGAATGAATTAACGATGAAATTAGAAAAAATAGGTGATATATATTAAATAATAATTAAATTTAAAATTTAATATATATATATATATAGATATATGTAATTAACTATCATTCAATATGAAAAGAAAAAAGAAATAACATTTATGGTTACATACGACCAATCGTCTCCATGAATTGTGTATATCATTTTCATATTCCTCTTTTTCATATATTAGTATAAATACTTATGTAATTAATATATAATATTTAAATCATTTCTAAATTCCTAATAATTAAATCAATATCCAATTAAGAGGATTTTGGCTAAAAATATAATACATATACAAAAAAACAAAGTCATTATTACTTCAAATATAACTTTAACATTTAATACGTGATTAATGAGTAATATAAAGTCATAATAAAATAATATACGGTATTATGTATAAGAATATGGTTATATGGAAAATTTATAACATGCTTTTTTTACTATAATTTTTTTAGAACACGTACAGATAATGTCTGGACTTAAGGTATGAGTTTTCTCATCTAACTTTTATTTCTGTGAGATATATGTTATATTCACCATATTCTCATTATGTGGTGTATATAATACGTTATGAAATGTTATACCATTAATATAATTTATTTCATTATATTAAATGTTTCAATTTATGTTATTCATTCATCGATTTCACAATTCAAATGGTAATCAAGTAGTAAGTGGATATATACTCTAGCTTTTATTTATGCGAGACCAATTCCATATTCACCACTAATTTATTTTTTGTGTGTTATATCCTGGAAATGAATTTATTATATGATTATTATACATAATGTTTTTGGATATTTCTATATCCAGCTTATTATCTATGTTTCGCGGGTTTTTACTGTTTAAAACATACAAAATCGATAAGGTAATTTTGTATTAATTTTCCTTCTCTGAGACACATGTTTTCTTATGAACATATATCCCCTTTCAAGGTCTATATAATTACCTTTGAAATGTTATATCATGAATATAATTCAATAAATACTTTTTATGATTTATTTAGGTTTATTATTTTATTCTGACTTTGTACCAAAGTATTGAAAATGGTAAGAGTTTACTGCAACAATCTCATCATTTGCTAAGATTGTTTATGATTTTACTTCAATTGATGAAATATTATGATCCATAACTTAAAAATTCTCATGATTATTCTTATCCTATGTTATTTAAGGGTAAATTAATTTATCAAAACCATTTTTACACTCTTTGGTAGATAAGATGATAATTAAATGGTTTTTAATAAAATCTGACATTATTTCCCTCTTCAATCAGATATTTGTTTTATTCAAAAATCATATTTTATAATTTTTTATGAAATTTTTTTAAATGATATTTTTATATTATTTTATATTAAAAGTATTTAAAAAATGTTTTATTTTTTAACAAGTGTTTAAATTGGTTTTCAAAATACCCTACATAAATCTTCAAGGTTATTTTGAAAGAAAAATGTTTTCAAAATGTTATTGATTTAAAAAGAATTTTCCAAATCAGAAAGGATAAATTAATAAATAAATATTATTAATGATTTTTAAATATTATTTTATATTTTTTCATATATTTTTTCAATGAAAAGAAATTTAAATATGTTTTATTCCATTACAGGTGATGTTCATTAATTGTTATTTTCTTTAATAAATTCTCCAAGTTGTCTTTAAAATAATTCTCTATCCAAGATGACATCTATTGATATAATATATGATTTAATGGGGTTATAATATAAGGACACCATTCAAACAAATTCTATGAATGATTTATTCTTAAGATGCCAAGTTGTTTATAAGACTCGATTCTTTTTCATTGGTTATACCATGTTAAAACACTTCTAAAACACACTTCATTTCATGGTTTGTTCTATGATAAAATAATTATGAAACCTTTCTATTTTCCATATGTTATGATGTGATGAAAAGTTTATGATACCCATTTCATTTCATGGGTTATGATATAATGAATATTTATGATATTGTGGCATATGTATGTATGATCTCAATATGTGCTGGTTCGTACCTATAACCACCTCCAATTCATTGGGAAAGGATTTATATATAATATTATAATAATGGGAAATAAGTCCACAATATTGATCCAAAATGGGAAACAAATGTGTTCTAACCCACAATGGGAAATAGGTGCATCCACATCAATAATGGGGAACATGTGTGCTTTGATACACAATGGGAAACAGGTGTTTCCTGATCTACAATTGGGAATAGGTGAGTCTTATTCAATAGTGGGAAAAAGTTTAGTCTGAATCCATGGTGGGAAATAGGCATGTCATGATCCTCTAAAGTAAACAGGTGTTCCCTAATCCCTTGTGTTGATGGTCTTGATAGGTAAGATTGAAACATGATTTCCCCCTATATTAATGATGTTCCCACAATTATATTTCATGAGATTTTGGTTCATGATTGATTTATGATGATTTATTACCCTTATGATTCATGTCTTATTTAATTCCAATATTTATTCCATAAATCTTGTATATGATCATTAATATATAGGGTATGATCTTTAAATGTTATTATAATGATCTATTACCCTTATAATCATGTTATTATTATGTATCTCATTTATTTTCCCATATATATCATTTGAGATCATCCTTTCTTATGTTCCCCTTCCCATGTTATGAAGGAAGGTTTTTAGTAGGATTACTAAATGGTAAAATATTTGTAAGAAACATTGAAGATCTTTCAAAAAGTTATAAGATTATGTTCTGTGTTTCTAAATACAATAAACTATTATAGTACTCATGTAAGAAATATTTTAATGTTATGAATATTAATCTAAAATAAATTAATCTCAACACATATTAATCATGAGAATCTACAATTGGTATAATGGAAATGTTTATTCATCCATTGGAAACTAGGATGAAAAAACATTTTTGAGATCCCTAGTTATATTTATACGGATATTTTTAGGTTTTTATCTAACGATAATCCTATGGTATCTTAGATTTGAAAGAAGGCATCATGATTTAGACATACTATATGTAATGTTCCATGATTATATGGTTATCTTCAATGAAAAGTGTTTCTCACTTTATACGTTTAGGTCATAGTCAATAAAGGAAACTAGAAGGAACTAGTTTAAAATAGAATATTACAGATGTGTAAAGTATGGGAATTGTCCAAATCAATGTATTATAGATATTATGGAGTGAATAATAAAGGTGGAATGAGTATTGGTTATACTACTAAAGATAAAGATATCACAAATTACATGTCAAAGGTTTTGTTTGTTCTAACAGTATTGCTTACGTCAAACGTAAGAAGCATTATTAAATTGAGGCTGAGGAACCTTAAAAAATGATTCATACTTTATATTATAGAAACTGGGTATTAAAGAATAATATAATTATTCCTAATTAATTGCTTAATAATAATATAAGACGATTGAAGTGTATATCTATAATAATTAAAGAATTATGACATATGGATGATGAAGTATATGTATTCGATTAAGCATTTTAAAAAAATATCTTTAATTGTGTTGGTGTAATTGAAATTTGATTTAATAGAATGGTCATATTTTGACTAAGGGAATGTATCCCTTAATATCATCCTGATATAAGGAAAATTGTATTTATTACAGATAATGTGATTATTTATATAGACAATGCAAATTGGATAGTATCGATTACCATATAACTAATTATTGATTTGTTGAAAATGTGGTTTATGTTATCATGGATGATGTTTGCAATTTTTTATATTTTAAAATATATCCAATAATCTATGAAACGAAAAACAAATTTTTTTTCAAAAATGCTTAATGGGACTTTGGGTTAATACCATGTTTGAGGAGAAAACATGATAAAGCTATTGACATGATGAATATGTGGAAACTATGAGATACATTATGATATATAGGTGATCAATGTTAAGATGATTTTGAGAAATTAAGTTACATTATTTCTATATTTTATACTTTCATATTTTATAAGGGATATAAGTTTAACAATTTATGGAATGGTTAAAATTAAACATTAGATCATGATTTTGAGATTAAAGTATTAACACGCCATATGAGTATTTATGCCTATTAGATAAAATGTGTAACCAACTTTGTTAGGATGATAAGTAAAGAAAAATGAAATGACTTTTCAATATATTTATGGATCTCATGACTTGTTAGTAATTAATTCATAGTAAATAAAACATCATTTCTTGGAGGAGGACATGAAGTGAAGATTGGTCGAGGAACAACCCAAGGGTGAAATGTTTCTTGGGAAATGGAATTAAATGAAGTATATGAAATTTATGGTAAAATTCATCATATTTATAAATAGGTCTTGAAATAAAATGATTTCTTATTACCACAATTTTTTATTATATCAATGTTCTTTTTCAACTATCTAGGTTTTATGGTTGTCATGTTGTTATCCTTATCCTAAACATGTACTATATTCGTCTCTAGGAGAACTTGAAATTTTGATATTTAATTCCCACAAATGATAAAGGGTTAAAATACTAAATGATAAAACTCATGTGAATAAGGTGAACCTTTGTTTTTGGGTGCCTAACTAATTGAAACTCTATATTTAAATTTTCATGGATAGGAATAGTGAGATGGATTGGCGACCTAATGGGATGTTACTCAGGGTGTGTTTGAGTGATGGAAATGAAAGACAGAAAAACCTATTGTTTGCATATGGAAGTATTAATTAGTTTAATTACCTATTAGGGATCTTGGGTGGGACACGAGGGATGGGACCATGTATCTCTAGGGAAACGGTTTTTACCTATCAGTCTAGGAACTAACAACAATATATATATATGGAGTTTATATACAGTTAGTGGGGCCCATTTATTACATGGGTATCCAAGGGAGGTTACTGAGGATTAATTGTGTTAGAACTACATGGGATGTGATTTAGTTTCTACAAAGAGGATACTATGCTCTGGGGGGATGTAACACTGAATAATGATAATGGTTTAAAAGACTAAATGATATGAATCCTGTTTGTAAGGTACTACTTTCTTTTCGGTATTCTACCTGATTAAAACTCCATTGAAAAGTGTGCTTGGATTGGAGTAGTGATCAGTATGGGTGAACTTATGGGATGTCTCTCAAGGTGTTTGAGAGTGAGAAAATGAACATGTGTTAGCCTGAGGGGGTATTCATTAGTAAGATGACATGATCGATCACATGGTGGGTCTTATAGAGGGGACCATGTGTCTGTGGGGAAAATGGTTTTACCTGGAGGGCCAGGACTCGATGACCACGTAAAAGTGTGGTGTATGTGCTGTCAGCGAACAAAGCCCACGAGAAAAACATGTGTTTTACTATGGGGATATTTATTAGTTTGACGACCCAATAATGTAAAAGGGTTAAAATATTTAATAATTGGACACATGTCAATAAGGTGAAACCTTATTTTCAAAAGCCTATTTCATTAAAACTCTACTGTTACATGTTCTTGGATAAGATTAGTGAGTAGGATTGGAGTCCATATGGGATATTTCATAGGGCGTGTCAGAGTGAGGAAAAATAACCATAGAAAACAAATGTGTTGTCTTGTAGGGTTAGTAATTAGTATTATGACATATTCGAGCAATTGGGTGGGCCCCAAGGAGGGGACCTTGTGTCTACGAGGAAAATGGTTCTACCTTGATGGTCAGGTCCCGATTCCCATGTAATGATGAGGTAAAAAACTAAATTATTTGACTCATGTCAACAAGGTTCACCATTATTTTTGGGATCTTACCAAATTCAAACTCTACTGGTAAGCATGCTTGGATTGGAGTAGTGATCAGGATGATTGACATTATTGGATGTTTCCTAGGGTGTGTGCGACTGAGAAAAAGCACAATGGAAAGAAAATGTGTTGGAATGTGGGGAAATTCATTAGTTTGATGACTCATTAGAGAAAATGGGTGGGCCGTAGAGAGGGGGAAAGGTGTCTATGGGGAAATGGTTATACCTTGTAGGCTAGGACACGATGACCATGCTAGGGTGGGGTGTATGTGCTGTCAGGGGGCCCAGTTTTTACCGGATTTCTCATTCAATTCAATGTTTTCAATTTCCACCTTTGTTCTCTTATGTGGAATCCATTTTATGAGTTACTTGGGGAAACCTTTATTTTCCCAACATTCCTTTTTAAAGTAATATTCTGAATTCATTTTTTTATGATGTGGGTTTTTATAAAAGGGACATTGATTTACTAAACCATTTATCACCCAAAATATTTCTTGAGTGATATTTATTTTAAGGGGGGGTGGAATGTGATGCACTGAGATTTTATGAAATATTATTTTTGAAATAATTTAAACTTAGAGATATTTTTCATTTTAAACAACACAGAATATTTCTAATGTTATATAAAATCAGTATATTTGGGTTGCATTGCACGCAACACCATTTTAAGCTCGTGATATATATGAAAACCTAGAATATATTTTTCTACATGCAATTCAATGTTTTTCTTGTGTTTCACGCAATGTTGATTTCCTTTGATAGCTTATGTTACACGCATGGATGAGTTTTTTTGAATTATAATACAATAATTATATTATTATTACGATATTATTATAGTTACCCCCAAGCCATTGGAATAGAAGACATGAATAAGATTATATAAAATATTAATCTATGGTTTACACATGTTTATAAAATTAATACATTAGTTATCAATTAATTAGAAATGAAAATAAAAACCAATTCTATATAAAGGAAGTGTTTTTATTGAAAAACTATGTTTTTGCCCAAAAGGGAATTTTATCCTAAAAAATTAAATTAATCACTATTAGTGAGTTATATTAATGAAATTTTTATATTATAAATTAAATGAAGTTTTTTGATAGTCATCCAATAAATTTTATTGTCATAAGATAAGAAAAAATCCAATTTTTTGAATGAGAATATATATTTTTCATAAAAGAAGGTTTACTACCATTTTATTGAGGACTTATTTTAAAACTAAATTTTAGAACTTTTATATTTTTTATTTTAAAAAAAATTATGTTTTGAAATTGAAAAATCAAAATTTACTTTGGGTGAAGTTTTCTTAATTTTGGAGAAGTTTAATTTATTGATGAATAGTGAAAATACTGAATTATAATTGAAAAATGAATTTTAGAACAAAAAATCTATCATGTTAAATTATATTTTTAATTTCATGTATGTTATAATTATATAAATGAAATATCTATTTATCCAATTTATTTCATTGAAATAATTTTTTACATTTAAATTGTATATAAAACCTTTTAAAATTTTGAACATTTTAACTTTAAAACCCTGTTGTTACACCCCATCTGCTAGAATATTTTTAAATTACTTTTGTGCACCTATGTTTTTGAAATTTTTAAAAATTTATTCAATATTTTTAATCATACAAACTTATAATCTATTATATGTTTATATTAGTTTATGATAAATAATAAAAATGGATGAAAATATAATTAATTACCACGATTTAGATGAAAACGAGTTTACTTAGGGGTTAAACATTATCTTAGGGAGCCAAATAAACTAGAAAATTGTACAAAATTAATTTTTTGGCCATATATATACCTTATACTACCTTTAATTGAATATAGTCAACTATTAGAGTCAAAATGTGTATGGGATACATTTCAATAGTGTTTGCCTTTTAATATTTACAATAAAGTCACTCCACCTCCACTATAAAAGGGAACTCACCCCCTTACTTCTTCACACCAATAATTCCATTTGGATAGTCAATATACTTACTAACTAATATGAAAACATCACTAACTTTATCATAGAGTAACTAATTTGTGCAGAAATCCATCCAAGGAATCCCATTAGAGAAAACCAAAATGATTAACCCAATGTAGTGGTAACATCCTTCACCATAGAATTTTGTTTTATTTATTTATACACACCCTAAATAATTCATATTACATTATTATATAATACCAAAATTATAATTAATAAAATAATTTTTTGTGATGTTAAGGGTACAACCAAAAATCTCTCACACGTCCATCAACTGGGATATGCTATCATTGTTCGTGTGTATGACAAACTACCACCTCAGAAACTGATGTCATTCCTTCTTCCATTACAACCTCTAATAGTTAGTAATAGTTGTGAAATTAGAGTATTTATATAATATATATGATATTTATGAATTCATTATGACTCTATTTTTATTATATAACACATACCCTCATGCTTTCAATTTTTTGGAAATATGAAAAGTTTGTTTGTGGATGTGTGGACTACTACCTCCTAAAAGTGACATGATTCGTTCACACATTATATGGAATGTATTAAAGGTGGGATTAATAAAAATATGATATATATATATATATATATTAAAAAATAATTCTAATTTATTGATAATATATATATTATTTACTTTCACTCTTTCAATACGACAATAAAATGGAAACAACATCCATGCGTACAAAGGGCTTACCGTTTCAGTGGTCGGTGTATCCCATTTTCATATTTATATCATTTATATATTATTAAAAATAATTAAATAATGAAAATATTTGTTTTTTATATAATTTTTTACATTATTTATATAATTAAATCATGATTTATATAAGATTATGCAAAATAAAAATTCAAAACATATATATATAATAAAGTGGTTATTACCCAAAATGTAATTTTATCATGAAATTGTTAATGAAAGGTAAACATAAAGTAATAATAAAGTAAAATAAGGTATTATATATTGTAATATGTTTTATGGTATATTTATAGTAAACATATATTTATTATACATAAGATTTTAACAAGTATGAAGATAGTCAATTCTTAAGGTAAGGGTTTTCTCGCCTCAATTTAATTTCTATGAGATATATGTTATATTCACCACTTATTATTTTGTGTGGTTTATATACTTTCATAATTGATTTTATATCATGAATAATGATTATTTAATTATATTACAATTTTAATTGATTTTATTCTTTCATTGATCTCATTACTCAAAAGTTACTTATGTAGTAAGTGGAATTCTATTCTCACTCTTATTTCTGTGAGAACTATGTAATATTCACCACTCGTTTTTTAGAGTATAAATAATATCCAATAATTTATTCTATGTTTATTATATATAAATTTTTTTATTTAAATATCTATTTTATGATCTTTTTTTCATGGGGTTTTACGGTTCAAAGTCTACCAAATCGGAATGGTAATATTGTCTCAATTTTCCTCCTTTGAGGCACATGTTTTGTTTTGCACCAATATTTTTTATAATGTGTATATAATATCCTTTCACATGTTATATCATGATTATAATTCATTATTATATTCTAAGCCTCATTTTTTAGGCATTCATCGTGACTTTGGGGAATAGTTTCTAAAATGGTAAGAGTTTATTGCTACAATCTCATCATTTATCGGGGTTATTATATATTATGATTATAATGATGAAATAATATGATCAATATTCCATGAATTATCATTATTTTTCTTATCCTCTAGTTTTTAAAGATATTTTCATGTATTGGTGCCATTTTTTCACTCTTTAGAACTTAAGTAAATTAAGAAAGTGTTTTTACCAAATATGAACTTATTTCTCTATTATATTGGCAATTTGTTTTATATAAAATCCACGTATTATACAAATATTTTCAAAAATATTTTTTTGTAATATTTTTAAATTATTTTCAAGTAGAAGGATTTAAAACATGGGTTCTTTTCAAAAAAAGTAATTGTTTTCTCAAAATATCATTTATAAGTTATCAATGCGATTTTCAAAGAAAAGGGCATTCAAAATGATTTAGAATTATTTTTTTTCTCAAACCAGAATGGATATTTTCCTTAATAAATGTTTCAAATAATTATTAAATTTTATATTATAAATTTTAAAAATTGGGCTTCAAAAAAATATATTAACGATGTTTTATGCCTAAAAAAGTGATTTCCAAAGAAAGTTTATTTTCCATAAGAAATGCTTCAAATTATCATTCAAAATACTTCTCCAGATAATATTTATTAAGATTACATTATTAATGTTTTAATGGGGATATGATCTTTAGAAACCATAATAATTATTTTTATGAATTTTTTATATTTAATGTGTCATGTTGTTATGATACCTGGTACTTTTACACAAGTTATACCCTAATAAAAATTTATGAAGCCTACTTCATTTCATGGGTTGTTCAATGATGAAATGATTGTTTAACCTTTTTATTTTCCATAGGTTATGATATGATAAAATTTTTAGGATTCCCATTTCATTTAGTTGGTTAAGATATGATGATATTTTATGATATTTTGGCCCTTGTATGTATGATTTCATTATGTTATTGGTGGGTCCTATATCTACCTATAATTTATTAGTTAATGATTTCTGCCTCATAAGATAATTATAAGAAAATTTGGTTGATCATGATCCATAATGGAAAAAATGCATGTCCTGGTCCAAAATAAGAAATAGGTGCATCCTGATCCATATTGAGATACTTGTGTGTTCTGATCCACAATGGAAAATAAGAGCATCCTAATCCAAAATGGGAAATAGGTGTGTCTATATCCCCAATGATAAACAAGTGTGTCCTAGTCCATAATGGGAAATAGGAGAGTCTTGATCCACTATATAAAAATTTTGTGTCCTGATCTACTATATTGATGGTCTTGGTAGTTAAAATTGACACATGAAATGGTTTTCTATATTTATGATGGTGAAAAACATAAATGACATGATATTATTGTTAATGATTTGTTTTTGATGATTTATCACCATTATGATTTATCAATTATGAACATACAATCAAAATTCCATTACTCATTTATATAATCTTTTGTATGTAAGGTATGATCTTCAAATGTAATTATTTTTCTCTTAACCTTATACACAGGTTATGCTTATGTATATCCTTAATGTAACCTTATCGAGCATTTGAGATCACACTTTCTTATGTTTACTTTCCCGAGGATATGAAAAATGTTTTAATTAGTACTATTTAATGGAATGATATTGGTAGGAAACTTTGAAGATATTTCACCCAGTTAGAATATTGTGTTCCATGTTTTTAAATATACTAAACTACTATGGTTCCTAGACATGTAATTTATTATTGTGATGAATATACTTCTAAGATGATGTAATGTCAACTTATAATAATTTTGGGTTTCTATAATTGGAACATAGATTTAAATTAATATTATACCACACCACTCTTCTATTTAATGTTTTATAGTTGAATCAAATGACTGAGGAAGATATCCAAGAACATGATGATGCAATGAGTTAGAATTATCCTAATTTTTTTGAATCTGTTTAAGGAAATTTCAATAATAGAATTTTATAAATGGGGTTTAATGTAATAGAATACAATATTTTTAATATTTTTTCATTCATGAAATATTTTATTTAATAATTTATTTCACACACAACATCGATCTAAAAAGAACTATGATAAATTTTATTGAGATAAAATATTTTAATTATATAAAAATAGGAATAATGTATAAGAATTTTTTATGGATCATAATTAACAAAATTATATGAGAAATAATATGACAAGTTAATAAAAATGAAACAAACATGTAATTCCTAAAAGAAATTTATTGAACATCATCACATCGATTACAACTATGGAAATAAGTTATATAATTATAAATATAATGTAAATGTTGAGAGAAGAGTAAATAAATAGGATAAATGATTCCAAAGAACATATGTAAGTCTTTATGTTGGAGTAAAATATAATCATAATATGTATTATCATTTGAAATATTATAGTTTCGAAATATGTTCACTATAAATATAGTAAGAGAATATATGGTCATTAGGTACACAAGTATTTAATTGGTATATTAATATTTTGTTATATTTAGTGAAAATTTGAAAATTATATAATTCTCTAATCAAGTGAAAATATAATATCTAATTTAAATATTTTATTATAAATATATTATTATAATTAATTAATTATTTTATGTACTAATAAAATTAACATATATAATATCATACTAAATTTTTGATTAAATTAAAGGTTTAAAACATAAATAATGAATTTTGATAGGATATTGTTGGAATTATTTAAAGTTATTTTTTGAAGAAATATTTTTTTTAATATAGTGTGTATTTTTCCTTTAATAAATTAAATTTATGGATTTTTAATTTTGAATCCAATTAAATCAAACAATTAAAAAATATATTTTAATACTGATTTTATTGGATATTGATATGATATAATATTAAAAACACAGAAATATTAAAATATATTTTTCTAAAACTAATGTTTTTAATATATCTTTTATTTTCCATTATAAGTTAAAATTTCTAGATTCATAAATTGAATTTGATTAAATGGAGTCCAAAAATTTAATCATCTTATAGAAATTAGGTATGGAGTTTAATTTAAACTATAGGCATAAAAAATGATATATAGGTAAAAGTTCAGTTACCATAGATGTCACACCCCGACCGTAGACGTTTTTTTTCACTCCTTTCTTGGTCCTGGTTTGAACTTTTCAAGGTTTAATTGTGTTGGAGGTTTCGCGCTGGTGCGCGGTCACTGCATCGTTAGTGGTGACCGTGCGTTTGCCCCGGGTAACCATGTGTCCGCCTGACATGTTAAATATTAAATTTTTATGTTGATATTTTATTATTATTACTTTTTAAAATTTGTGTTGTTATTTTTGAAGTTATTTTTGTTCATTGTATATATGTCTACATAAATGTTTATATATGTGTATATATATATATGTCTGTATATATATATATATGTTTAGATGCGGTTATATAGAAGTGTACATGTTTATATGTGTATATGTATATATGTTCATAGATGTTTAAATATATGTATATATGTCTATATATATATGTGGGTGGGTGCGCGCGCGCGCGTGCCCGTTTATTATAAAACAGTTTTTATATTCTTAATTGTTGATTAAAAATAATTATTATTATAATTTGTGAATTATTACGATTATTATTAATGTTATTTTTATAAAGATTAATTTCTATGATGTTTTATTTTTATTATTAAGGTTTTATTTTTATTTATTTACTCATTCAATCTTATTATTATTATTATTATTATTATTATTACTACTTATTTTTATTACGTTGTTTTTATTATATATAAATATATATATATATATATATTTTCTTCCAAAACCCTAACCCCTACCCAGCCGCCGCACCCCTCTCCCTACTATCCTTCTCTCTCCCCATAGCCCCCTCTTCTGCGCAGCATCCCCTCGCCAGCAGCCCTCCTCCGGCACGCCGGCCGCCGCCCCGCGTGACTCCCGCTCTGTCCCGCGCCCTTCGCCGCTCCCCGACCTCACACGACCGCTGGCGCCCGCGACTCACCGTCGACGCCCCTTCTCCCCCTCGGCGCCCAATACCTCGGCGGCCCTCCCCCTGTCCCGGCCTCCTCCGGCGAACAGCCCCGGTAGCTCTCCCCTCATCCCTCTCTCTCCCCCGCTTTTCTTTTCCCCCTTTTTTTCTCTGGTTTGGCTGGCCCGCGGTCCCTCTGGCGCCCGACCTCCTGTGCGCTCCCCTCCCCCGACCTCCGATGCTCCGCCCCACTACTCCCCACCTCCATCCGGTGCGGCCCCCCTCCATCCGGCGTCCCCTCCCCTGCGCGCGACCCCCTGTCCGACTCAGCCGTCCCCGTCCGACGACCTCCCTGACCGCCGCACCGGCACCCCCTCCTCCGTCCCTGCCTCCTTCGCCAGCCCGACCGCCGACCTCCTTTCCCTCCGGCACACCACCTCCTGTTAGGCCTCTGTTCCGGCGCGCAGCCCCGCCGCGCCGGCTCGCTGCTCCCGCGTCAGCTCGCTGCCCCGCACCTGACCCCCCTTCGCCTCGTCGCACATCCCCGTCTGGCTCTCGTTCCAGCTGCCGCATCTCCGGCGACCCCCACCGGCCTCGCACCTCCTCCCGGTTCGGCCGGCCCACGCCACCTCCATCCGACCCCATCGCCGGCACACCCCCGCTCCGGCCAGACCGCTCCAGCCAGCCCGCTCCGGTCAGCCCCTTCCGGCCAGCCGCCCTCAGCCGCACCGCACCCGACCTACCTTGCTCGGCCGCACCCTCGCTTTCCCACTCCTCTCCTTCTCTGTGAGTTTTTATTTTCTTATGTCAATCTTATTTATGTTTTATTTTATAACGTTTTAACATTGTTATCATGTTAATAATATTATTATTGTTATATTATTATTATGCTATTGTTATTATATTATTGTTATTATTATTGTTATTATGTTAATATTATTATATTATTATTATTATTATATTATTGTTACTATTATTATTAAATTATTATTATTATTATTATTATTATTATTATTCTTATGATGTTGTCATTTTTATTATTATTAATATAATAATAATAATAATAATAATATTATTATTATTATGTCTCTATTATTATTACTACATTATTATTATTATTATTGTTATCATGTTAATATTATTAAGTTATTATTTGTATTACTATTGTTATGTTATTTTCATTATTATTATGATTATGCTTTTATTATTTTTATATTATTATTATTATTATTATTATTATTGCATTATTATATTATAATTATGCCATATTATGATTGTTATTATTATTATATCATTATTATTATTATTACATTATGTTATTATTATTATTATGTTATTGTTATCACCATTATTATTTTTACGTTAATATTATTGTTATTACTATTATTATTAGTGTGTTATAATTATTATTGAGCCCGTTTAATGGTCTTTTCTTTTAGGACCTGTTTGACGGCGCAATACGGTGCGACCATTACGCAACAGGAGTTTTGCGCCGTGTCATTTTTTGTTCCGAGCTGCGTCTTGAGGTAGGTCTCCCTGTGCAGTCGCCTTTAAATTTAGAATTTATTTATTCCTTGTCTTTTTATTGAATTCCATTAAATTTAAAAGTAATATTAAGTAGTTATTATAGTGTGGTGATCTGCTGATAATGTAAGCTGTTTAATTCTAGCGTTTCATTGAAAGTGTTTTTATTGGATTTATTTGTGTGCTTCCATGGTAGTATTGCTAAATGGTTCTTCCTGAATAATGAAAGTCATGTTGAATTGTGTTTTGAAATTTTTTTGGCGTGTGTAAATTATTAGATGTATTGTTAATGGAAAAAAGGTGTTTCTTAGAACCTGGATTAGAGAAAATGACCTTATGACCTTTAAACATGATTTTGGAAACTTAATGTGTGGTACTTGGTTGATGAAAAATGTTTTCCTTTGTCACGTGAACAAAAGTATGGATTTCATTTGAGAAATGGTGTTCCTTCAAAAAGTGATTAAAGGCCCGTTTGGATCTTGATAAAAGTGGGGTGCGTTTGGATATTGGAAAATGATTCTACTTGTGGAACCAATGTGTTTCAGGTTTAATATGATGATTTGAGTTTCTTAAATAATTTTCCAAGTGTGTTTCTGGTTTTCAATGAAATGGCGTGTTTCATATCCCTTTGGAAATGTTTTAGTATTAAATGTTCAAAATGTAAATGATATGACAGCCTGGTTGGAACTTTATTAAATGTGAAGTGATTATACATATATATATATATATACGTACTTATGGGGCATCTCTACAGGGGGACTTCCCTTCAAGGGTTGTTGTGTAGCGATGTCCGTGTAAGGGGTTGGCAAGTACGGTGAGATGAGTCACACGTGCGAGGGTCTCCCACTTACACAGTGTTATTAAAACCACCATGGGTTCCTGGGCGTCCTTTAGAGAATCGAGTGACGGTTGCTGGCTAACCCCAATTAGACGGGTTAGTCCCCCCTTGGTAGGTAAGGCCTTGTGGGGTGTGCCACTGGTTGGCTGTTAGGGCGGCCAGTTGGTTATTGACTATAGAGTACCATGTCGGCAGGTACTCTGAACCCGAGTACGTCGAGGGGTTTTCTAGGGATGTTTAGGATCGCCCATGGTTATTGCTGATAACTTCTTGTTTATTTTAACTTGAACTTGGTTTTCCTTACTTGTTTACCTTTACTTGAACTTGTTTTCCCTGCTTGTTTACTTTCAGTCATCCTTCACAGCCTATACTGTTAGACTTTGGGAAAATGGTTTTCAAATGAAAATAATTT
Organism: Viscum album; assembly: GCA_963277665.1. Lineage (NCBI taxonomy): Eukaryota > Viridiplantae > Streptophyta > Magnoliopsida > Santalales > Viscaceae > Viscum > Viscum album. The sequence continues at coordinate 322,221,814 of OY728146.1, forward strand.
ATTCTCTTTGTGTAAGATTTGAAAATGAAACACTTATTTGCTTTTTAGAATGAGTTTAAGACTAATGAAAGGGAACCAACTTTCGTAAAAGAATAAGGGAAATGTCTTGTGTTTTGATTTTCAAGTAAAGCATTATGAAATCTTACTTTTATACATTGTAGTTCAAACCTGGAATATGTAGATTCTTTATTTACTGGCAGTGCTTTGGGATTTGTTGTGGGGCTCACCTACTGAGTACTTCTGTGCTCACGCCTAGCTTTTACCTTTTCAGTTGCAGGTTCCTTGTGTTCAGGTTTTCCTGGCTTGAGTCACTCAGTAAGGGAGCGACGTTGGTTTGTAGTTGGTTGGTGACCCAAGAGGTCACGTGGAGGTATGTCTTGGTGTAGTTTTGTTTATATATTTAGTGTTTGTCTGTTTTTTTAGTTATATTCTTTCTTTTGATCCTGTTGTTGGTTTGGTCTAAAATCGTTCCCAACGATTAATGTTTCAATGCCCGGCACTTGTTTCCATCCCGAGGGGATCGGGAACGCCCCTCGGGACTTGCGGCGGACCGGCTCGGGTGACCGGTTCAGGGTTGACACGGGTTGGTTCATGACAAAATGGTATCAGAGACGGTTCTTGTTATTTGGGTTGTCTGGTAGGTAGAGATTAGGACTTTCGGGACTCGAGAGGTAGGTACGGGAAGGACGTCATAAACCCTCACCCGCTCTGCACCTCGAGTCGCTAGGGGTAGTCTGGGAATTGTGTCCTTGTCTCTTTCTGGTTTGTCTTGGATTGAGAGATGACAACAGAGGCAAGCCGACGTTACATCGTGATTTCACATGGAGTAGTGACCCATGTGGAGTCTGAGTACACGGTTTGAATTCCTCCTTGTGGTCAATGCTGACTTGGGACATGGCCCACTACCACGTCGCCAGGTTGAGTGTGGCTACTAGTCCCTCACTCTAGTGGTGGATGCAAATTTGGATGATGCTTTTGTTTTGGTCTGTGTAAGTATGTTGTTGGAAATGAAAAAGGGTTTTGAAAAAAAAATTGGGCTGTTTTTCTTTTAAAAGACCATAAATGTATGAAATGGGTTTTAAAACTGAAATCTCTTGATTTGGAAGTCTGTTGTTTGCTTGGAATTGGTTAAGAATGATTTGGGGTGAATCCTCAGGCCCTCTTTAGGAACGTTTGCACATGTATGAGAATGCGTTGAAAGTGCATGTTGGTGTGATTATTAAAGGAAAGTGGATGAAGACATGTGCAACGGTTCATGAGAATACCTGAGTGTGTATTTGAAATTAAAGGCTTGACCTTGTTTCTAAATTGGTTTTAAAGGGGAAACAGTTTTGGAAAGTTTTTGGTTTGAAAATGGATTGGTTTTGGAAAGTAGTCTTGAAAGAGGGTGGGTTTAAAGTCTAAAATAAAGAGGGGATTTTAAAAAGGAGATTTTATTTTGGTTTGTGTTTGTGTTTGTTTGGTCTTGTGCTGACTATTTTTTGATGAAGTCGCTTTTATTGATGTTGCTTCGGATTGATATTGGTTTTGGCTTCGTGTTTTAATTGTCGCTCAGGAAATGCCGTCCAGAAAGGTCTTTAAGGATTCAGATAAGTCATGCCCAGTTTTTGGTCCTTCTCAGACTTTGGCTATTCTCCATGGTGATCAAGGTCCATTAGAGGCAGTGGAATGGCACGAGGAAGTGGAGTGTGTCTTTAGAATGTTGGGAACTCCTGATAATGTTAAGGTTCATGCAATTATGGAGTTGTTTGAGGGTCCGGCTCTGGACCAGTGGAAGAGGGTTACCCCATCATCAACGCAAGTTGAAATGACGTGGGATGTCTTTAGAATCGTTTTCATCCAATGGTTTTTACCTGAGGAAGTGAAGCTGGAGAAAAAAGAGAGAGCTTGTGCATATTCAACAAGGCCAACGGATGGTGAAGACATATGTTGACCATTTCCAGGAACTGATCTCCTTTTCTCCAGAGGTAGCGTCGCATGAGATCATGAGGGTCTCTCTTTTCACTGGGGGTCTTCGTCTAGAGATCAAGGAGTGAGTCCTCCCTTCTAAAGACCTTTGTTTTGAGAAGCTGGTGGGGGAAGCATTCTTGGATGAGCTGGTTTCCGGTGTGCGGGTGGTTAATACTTCAGCGTCCCCTGTTGTTCGTAAGAGTTCCCCCTCTGGTGAGGAAAAGGCGCCAGAGATACCTGTTCTTAAGGAGTTATCCCCTTCGGTCCCAGCTTCCAGTTCCTCAGATTGTTCAATGGTATACTTTCAGTGTGGTCGTTTCGGGCAATTAAAGTCGTCTTGTCGCGACCCTCCGAAGGCGTGTCATCGATGCAGCCGTCTGGGTCATCTGGAGAAGTTTTGCAGGAATCGTCGCTTAAAGAGGACGCCGTGATGGGAGAACGTCAGTACCTGACTTTGAGGCAGAAGATGCTTCAGCCATCAGAGCCCCAATCACAGGTCTTGGGGTGAAGCTCGCGCACATTCAAGAGTTCCCAGGGGTGTGAAGCCTTGGTCCAGGTTCTGTTTTTCCGTGTTTACGGTGGAGCAATTAAAAACCTTTTCATATTTGTTTTCCTGCTATTAAAGTTTCAACAGGGTTTTAAATGCGTTGTGTTTCTATAAAGTGACGATGGACTTGTTCGATGATAATCCAAGAAGACTTGTCGTGTGGAGGTGATGTTCTGAATCGTGTGTCCTTCCTAAAAGTGTGTTCGACCCTCGTGTGGGTTGACCTCATTCTAGTTATGTTGTCAGATGTGGTTATGTTTCATGAATTTCAGTGGGTCATGTTTCTGACTCGATGTCTGGGTTAAGTCATTTCGTGGGTTTTCCCCTAGTATTTATGGTTGTTGGTTTTAGTTGAGGGTTCAATGTTTCGACGGAGGTGTTGTTTTAATCGTGCTATAAGAGTTGGTTTGAAACGGTTGAGAGCTCCCGCGCAGGACCTGCCTTCCTGTGGTGGTATGTTTTGGGTGTTAAATTTTCGAACTAGTTAATTCCTTGTGGTAGGGAGAACCCCTTAGTGTTCTCCCATCAACCTCTGTAAAGACCCGTAAAATTCAAGGGAAATTTTTTCTTAATTTTCTTTATAATTTTACAAGAGCGCGGTTTCTGACGACACCTGATTCCGAGGCCCGGTGTGCCCGGAATCAATTTCCGAAGTTTGGCTCGGGTACGTTCAGTGAACGAACGAGCGGGAATTTCTAACTTTTGATCCGGTGCCCGGAATTGAAATCTGAGGACACCGATGAACTCGCAGCGCCGATATTCTCTTAAGAAGACCTTTTCCGAAGTTGCGTTTGCCTAGGAGGAGATGTTTAATTTTCTGGATGAAATGAAGAGTAAAATAAATTTGTGATACAATATTTATTTTATATATTTAAAGTGGTTATAATCTTTTGTTGGATGTTGGGTGGTTTAACCACCTAAGAGAGGATTAAGGTGAGGAGGGGCCCACCTGAGCCCCACCTTTTCAAATTCCCTAACTCCCCTCTCTCTCTCTTAAAAGCTTGACAACTTAACACTTAATTAATTGTACAACTCATGTATAATTAATAAGTGAGTTTAATTTGAGTTTTGAAATTCAAACTCTTGAATTTCAAAGGATGGGTTGTGTTAATAAATTAAGTGTGAGCTTAATTTATTTTTGGTTAGTTTCTTTGTTACTTGAGAGGTTTGGGAGAATCGTTGAGAGACTTGAAGATCTTCTTCATCTTCGACGAAGAACGTGAAGAACGGTTCTTCTCCGACAAAGAACATCGATCCCACGACCTTCAAGACTCGGCGTCCCAGATTCTTCCTTCTTCATCTTCCTCCTCGACAAGGGAGAAGTCGCCGACCGTGGTGATCATCGCCAACGACAACGTACCTCCCTTCTTCGTCATAGCGACAAGTGAAGAGACATCGTTTCCTCCTCGGACGCACCCCGATGTCCACGGAATCTACATCCGATGCCGTGACTCCATTCTCCGCGATAACCGACGTGCGACGTCAATTTTCAAGGTAGGGGTTGTTGTTAATTGTTTATTTATTTATCCTTGTTCGTGGTTCTAGCATGACTAATGTGAGGATTTTAAATATGTGTTATTGTTTAACGTGAGGGGCCGGACCACATGAACATGGCCGAACCCCCTCCTTCGTTCATGATGTTTTATATTGCGGATGAAACAAGGTGGCGTGGTGCCGTCGCACCACGCGGTTATTCGCCCGATTTTATTGTGCGGCGTCGTCGCGCCGCGCCATGGAAGAACCATCAAGAACGCGACGCCGTCGCTCCGCGTCGAAGGGAATCAAAGGCACGGCGGAGGGGCGCGGTGCCGTCGCACCGCGCCGGATGACGAACACCGCGGCTGGTTCCGGGCCACGGTGAGATGGGAAGACCAGCGGCACTTCGGGCCACCGGCGTCGGAAACCGGAAGGGGACCGGCTTGCCGGTCCCGTTGGAGAAAAACCGGTCGGCCAGGTGGCCGGCCGGAAGGTCAAAGACCGGGGGAATAAATTCCCCCGGTCAACTCTCTAAAACCCCCCTATTTATGAGGGGGGGTGGTTCCTTTGAGGGGGGGCAGGCGGCCCCCCGGTTTCTTCAAGAAGGCCCCCACGAGGGGGGCCGGTTTCCAAAAGGGTGCGGCACTTATGCCGCGCCGCCATTCCAATCAAGCGGGGCCCCGCCCCCCGCGCGCTGCCTCCGTGCGGCGCCCGGCCGCCGCGCCACCAGCTCGCCGCGCCGCCAGGCCGCCGCGCCGCCGGCCGGCCGGTCGGGCCGGGTCGCCCCGGACCCGGACCCCCCGTTTCAAATCAGTTTCGGTCTTTTGGCCATAACTTGAGCCACGGACCACCGATTGACGAACCGTCTACGGCAACGCGATCCTTGGATCGAGACGGTCGTTTCTGTATATCGCACTCAATGTTTTGGAATACTTTGAGTTCGGCCGGGTTGGTTCGTTCACGAAACCAATCGGGCCTTCGGAGCGGAAACGCTCATATCTTGAGCTACGGACGTCCGATTGACGTGCCATCAGCTTTGTTGTGTTCCTCTTAGTGAGACGGATCTTTTGGAATACTCGGCCCGAGGTTTGGACGCCGGTGGAGTACGGTCGGGTTGGTTTTGCCTTAAAAACCAACCGGGCCCCCGGGACGAAAATGCCAATAACTCTCAGACCGGGCGTCCGATCGACGCGCCGTCTGTTGCGTTGAGTTCCTGTTGACGATACGGAACTTTTGGATACATCAAATCTGAACTTTGTGACAGTTGATGTATCAGCCTCTCGGCTCGTGGAGCGGATCCTCCTGTATGAGCTTGTTGTGTGCGGGAATCCTAGTGCTGGCTGCGTTTGCGACTGTGACTACTGCTACTACTGCTACTGTGACTGCGACGACGATAGTACAGAGATCCTGTGTGGATTCGACGAAGACGACTACAACACTCAGCGATCCAACGTGGATCAGTGCTACAGGTCCTGTGTGGGCCCGATCCTGTGTGGATTCGACGACGACGACTACAGCACTCAGCGATCCTACGTGGATCAGTGCTACAGGTCCTGTGTGGGCCCGATCCTGTGTGGGTCCGATCCTGTGTGGGTCTTTGCGCTCAGCGGTCCTGTGTGGGTCCGATCCTGTGTGGGTCCGATCCTGTATGGTGGAGCTTGATGCTCCAGGTGCACGATGAGGCATCTCTACTTTGGACGGACTTTGAGAGCCTTTTCCGCTCGGAGTTCGTCCTAGCCACCCTTCGTGCGGTGCGTATCCAGGAGTTTCTTCAGCTGCGGCAGGGCAGCATGACGGTCGCTCAGTACTCGGCGAGATTTACCGATCTCTCGCGCTACTCGACCGACATGGTACGAGACCCATTCTTCCGGGCCCTGACCTTCGAGCAGGGTTTGAGACACGAGATCAGGGCATCGCTGATCTCCCTCAGCATACCGAATCAGACAGGAGTACTGGAGCGGGCCCTTCTGATCGAGAGTTTCCTTGCTAAGTCTACACCAGCGCAGCGACCCACCGCAGGGCGGAACGTGGCAGAGTCATCTGCAGCAGGCAGTCGACGGATGACTCAGGGGTCCAGACAGGCCAGACCTTCGAGCAGACGACCTCAGGGCACTGGCTCAGCAGTGCAGGGCGCACAGCGCCGAGCCAGTCTTTCGAGTGGAAGACAGTGCTATGCATGCGGCGGGCAAGGTCACATGGCTCGTGACTGCCCAACCCGCCATGCAGTGGAGCAGCAGACGGTTGAGGAACCACCTAGGCAGAGGCAGAGGTTCGACCGTGGCGGTCCGCAGGGAGGAGGCGGATGAGCCAGAGGAGCTGGCCGAGCAGCAGGCGGTGGGCGACGTTTTGAGGCTCTACCACCACCACCACCAGGAGGTCCACCCCGACCTCAGGGGAGAGCACAGCTTCAGGCAGCTGAAGCTTATGATCATGGAGCTCCATAAGCGAGTGGACTAGTGCGGGACTAGCTCCAGGCATAGAGGCCTTGGCCCATAATGCCTCTAGCTTCGTAGTTTGTGTTGCTTTGTGACCTTGTTCTTTAAGTTGAAGTAATAAAAGACACATTCCTTGGTGACTTTTGTTTTCTTGTCTTTTGTTTGTTTTTACTAAGAGGTGCCGGTTAAAAACTGTTGACTTGACCCTCACTTGCGAGATTCGTACTGGAAGAAACCCAGTGACCACACACTGATGCCGACAGTGTGACTCAACCCTTGGAGGCGAGAGTAACGGTTGGCTCTCTTGGTAGCAGCGTCGAGGCCTTACGACGTCATCCATGCCATTAATTAACTAATCATGACGGGATTGACTGTTTTAGGAAAGGAACGTGGTTCATCCAGGGAATGAGACCAGATTTCACTTTTCGGAAAAGGATAAATCTTTGCAGCTAGTCTCTTTGCAGATATCCTTCGTGGATAGAGATGGAGCAGCCTTCCTCCAGTCTCTCACAGTCACCCCTACTCTACTACAGCATGTCAGAGAGGCACAGCGTGAGGACACCGACTGTGAGACACGGCGTGCACAGATATCCTCGGGACAGGCACCTGATGGTTTCTCCCTTGGAGCAGAGCAGGACATCCTTTTCAGAGGACGTACCATGGTACCAGTCGCTTTGCGAGAGGAAGTGCTGAGAGAGTTTCACACTTCTCCTTTGGCGGTACATCCTGGAGTGGAGAAGATGTACCAGGACCTCAGACGACAGCATAGGTGGCCGGGCATGAAGAAGGCAGTAGCAGAGTTTGTTTCTCGATGCCTCACCTGCCAGTAGGTGAAGGCATAGCATCAGGTACCAGCAGGCTTGGTACAACCCTTGGAGGTTCTGGAGTGGAAGTGGGACGGCATATCTGTGGACTTCGTGACTAGACTTCCATGCACTTCCAGAGGTCACGACTCCATCTGAGTGATTGTTGACCGACTCACCAAGTCGGCACACTTCTTACCCATTAGAGAGCAGGGCTCAGTGGAGAGCTTGGGACATCTCTACGTTCAGGAGATTGTGCGGTTCCACGACGTGCCATCATCTATCGTCTCCGATCGAGATGCTCTCTTTACTTACCGTCTTTGGAAGGGGTTACAGGAGGCATTTGGGACGCAACTACGTCTTAGCACAGCCTTTCATTCTCAGACGGATGGTCAGACAGAGAGGACCATTCAGACTCTCGAGGACATGCACCGCGCATGTGTCCTCGACTTTGGCCGTAGCTGGGAGGACCACCTACCCTTGGTGGAGTTTGTGTACGACAACAGATACCACTCCACCATCGGGATGGCACCATATGAGGCGTTGTACGGCCGACCTTGTAGATCTACTTTGTGCTGGACAGACCCTGGGGAGTCAGCACTGATGGGACCGGAGATGGTCCAGGCCACGACAGAGAAAGTCCAGGTCATCCAGGAGCGGATGAGGACAGCTCAGAGCCGGCAGAAGTCACACGCTGACTGGAGGTGGAGGCCACTGGAGTTCGAGGATGGCGACCACGTCTTCTTGCGGGTCTCACCTCGACGTGGTATTCAGAGATTTGGCCGAGGAGGCAAGTTATCTCCGTGCTTCATCGGACCCTTCCAGGTCCTCAGCAGGATTGGTGAGGTGGCTTATCGCCTGGCTCTACCACCTCAGTTCCACCGACTGCACGACGTCTTCCACATGTCTCAGCTGAGGAGATACGTGCACGACCCGACGCACATCATTGATCATGGGGAGCTTGACGTTGATGATGGGGCGACTTTTACGGAGGTCCCGGTGGAGATAGAGGATCGACAGGAGCGGGTCCTGCGTGGGCGATCAATTCCTCTTGTGCGCATCAGATGGAAGAACGAGAACCTCCAGGAGAGCACATGGGAGCGGGAGGCTCAGATGCGTGCTCAGTACCCTCATTTGTTTCCCTAGTTTTTGATGAATCTTTACGGGGACGTAAATCCCTGAGGTGGGAGTAATGTAAAGTCCCGTAAAATTCAAGGGAAATTTTTTCTTAATTTTCTTTGGAATTTTACAAGAGCGCGGTTTCTGACGGCACCTGATTCCGAGGCCCGGTGTGCCCGGAATCAATTTCCGAAGTTTGGCTCGGGTACGTTCAGTGAACAAACGAGCGGGAATTTCTAACTTTTGATCCGGTGCTCGGAATTGAAATCCGAGGGCACCGATGGAACCGCAGCGCCGGTATTTGCTTAAGAACACCTATTCCGGAGTTGCGATTACACGAGGGAAGTTGTAAAATAAATTGTGAATGTTAAAATAAAAATTTAACTTCAATTTTTATTTTTATCTTTCCTTAAGTGTTTTTATCCATTGGATGGAAGTTGGGTAACTACCCAACTTCCCTAGGGATGTTAAGAGGGTGGTGGGGCCCACACAAACCCCACCCCTTCATATCCTCTAACCCCCCCAACTCACAATTAATGATGTGAACTTCAGTTATAACTTATGACATTAATAAGTGAGTTTAATTTGAGTTTTTGAAATTTAAACTCTTGAATTTCAAAGGTTGGGTTGTGTTAATAAATTAAGTGTGAGATTAATTTATTTTTGGTTAGTTTCTTTGATACTTGAGAGGTTTGGGAGAATCGTTGAGAGACTTGAAGATCTTCTTCGTCTTCGACGAAGAACATGAAGAACGGTTCTTCTCCGACAAAGAACATCGATCCCACGACCTTCAAGACTCGGCGTCCCGGATTCTTCCGTCTTCATCTTCCTCCTCGACAAGGGAGAAGTCGCCGACCGTGGTGATCATCGCCAACGACAACGTACCTCCCTTCTTCGTCATAGTGACAAGTGAAGAGACGTCGTTTCCTCCTCGGACGCACCCCGACGTCCACTGAATCTATGTCCGACGCCGCGGCGCCTTTCTCCGCGATACCCGACGTGCGACGTCATTTTTCAAGGTAGGGGTTGTTGTTAATTGTTTATTTATTTATCCTTGTTCGTGGTTCTAGCATGACTAACGTGAGGATTTTAAATATGTGTTATTGTTTTACGTGAGGGGGCCGGACCGCATGAACACGGCCGAACCCCATCCTTCGTTCTTGATGTTTTATATTGCGGATGAAACAAGGTGGCGTGGTGCCGTCGCAACACGCGGTTATTCGCCCGATTTTATTGCGTGGCGCCGTCGCGCCGTGCCATGGAAGAATCATCAAGAACGCGACGCCGTCGCGCCGCGTCGATGGGAATCAAAGGCGCGGCGGAGGGGCGCGGTGCCGTCTCACCGTGCCGGACGACGAACACCGCGGCCGGTTCTGGGCCGCAGCGGGACGAGAAGACCGGTAGCCGGGCCGCCGGCGTCGGAAGCCGGAAAGGGGACCGGTTCGCCGGTCCTGTTGGAGAAAAACCGGCCGGCCAGGTGGCCGGCCGGATGGTCAAAATCCGGGGGAAATTAATCCCCCGGCCAGCACTAAACCCCCCCATTTATGAAGGGGGGGCGGTTTCCTTGAGGGGGGAAGGCGGCCCCCCGGTTTCTTCAAGCAGGCCCCCACGAGGGGGGCCGGATTCCAAAAGGGTGCGGCACTTATGCCGCGCCGCCATTCCAATCAAGCGGGGGCCCTGCCCCCCGAGCGCTGCCTCCGTGCGGCGCCAGGCCGCCGTGCCACCAGACCGTCGCGCCGCCGGCCGGGACGGGTCGGACCCGGGTCGGGTCGACCCGGTTCGGGCCGACCCAGGGGGGGGGGGTCGGGCCGGGTCGGCCCGGACCCGGACCCCCCGTTTTGAAGACAAATTCTGTCTTTTGGCCATAACATGAGCCACGGACCTCCGAATGACGAACCGTCTATGGAAACGCGATCCTTGGATCAAGACGGTCGTTTCAGTATATTTCACTCAAAGTTTCGGAATACTTTGAGTTCGGCCGGGTTGGTTCGTACACGAAACCAACCGGGCCTTCGGAGCGGAAACGCTCATATCTTGAGCTACGGACATCCGATTGACGTGCCGTCAGCTTTGTTGTGTTCCTCTTAGTGAGACGGATCTTTTGGCATACTCCGCCTGAGGTTTGGATGCAGGTGGTGTATGGTCGGGTTGGTTTTGTCTTAAAAACCAACCGGGCCCCGGGGACGAAAATGTCAATAACTCTCAGACCGGGCGTTCGATCGACGCGCCGTCTGTTGCGTTGAGTTCCTGTTGATGGTACGGAACTTTTGGATACATCAACTCTGGATTTTGTGACAGTTGATGTATCAGCCTCTCGGCTCCTGGAGCGGACCCTCCTGTACGAGCTTGCTGTGTGCGGGAACCCTAGTGCTGGCTGCGACTGTGACTGTGACTACTGCTACTGCTACTGAGACACGGTGTACACAGATATCCTCGGGACAGACACCTGATGGTTTCTCCCTTGGAGCAGAGCACATCATCCTTTTCAGAGGACGTACCATGATACCATTCTCTTTGCGAGAGGAAGTGCTGAGAGATTTTCACACTTCTCCTTTGGCGGTACATCCTGGAGGGGCGAAGATGTACCAGGATCTCAGACGATAGCACTAGTGGCCGGGCATGAAGAAGGCTGTAGTAGAGTTCGTTTCTCGATGCCTCACCTGCCAACAGGTGAAGGCAGAGCATCAGGTACCAGTAGGCTTGGTGCAGCCCTTGGAGGTTCCGGAGAGGAAGTGGGACGACATATTTATGGACTTTGTGACTGGACTTCCACGCACTTCCAGAGGTCACGACTCCATCTGGGTGATTGTTGACCGACTCACCAAGTCGGCACACTTCATACCCATTAGAGAGCAGGGCTCAATGGAGAGCTTGGGACGTCTCTACGTTCAGGAGATTGTGTGGCTCCATGGCGTGCCATCATCTATCGTCTCCGATCGAGATGCTCTCTTTACTTCCCGGCTTTGGAAGGGGTTACAGGAGGCGTTCGGGATGCAGCTACGTCTGAGCACAGCCTTTCACCCTCAGACGGATGGTCAGACGGAGAGGACCATTCAGACTCTCGAGGACATGCTCCGCGCATGTGTACTCGACTTTGGTCGCAGCTGGGAGGACCACCTACCGTTGGTGGAGTTTGCGTACAACAATAGCTACCACTCCACCACCGGGATGGCACCGTATGAGGCGTTGTATGGCCGACCTTGTAGATCTCTTTTGTGCTGGAAAGACCCTGGGGAGTCAGCACTGGTGGGACCGGAGATGGTCCAGGCCACGACAGAGAAAGTCCAGGTCATCCAGGAGCGGATGAGGACAGCTCAGAGCCAGAAGAAGTCATACGCTGACAGGAGGCGGAGGCCACTAGAGTTCGAGGATGGCGACCACGTCTTCTTGCGGGTCTCACCTCGACGTGGTATTCGGAGATTTGGCCGAGGCGGCAAGTTATCTCCGCGCTTCATCGGACCTTTCTAGGTTCTCAGCCGGATTCGCGAGGTGTCTTATCGCCTGGCCCTGCCACCTCAGTTGCACCGGGTGCACGACGTCTTCCACGTGTCCCAGCTGAGGAGATACGTGCACGACCCGACGCACATCATTGACCATGGGGAGCTTGACGTTGACGATGGAGAGACTTTTACGGAGGTCCCGGTGGAGATAGAGGATCGACAGGAGCGGGTCCTGCGTGGGTGATCGATTCCTCTTGTGCGCATCAAATGGCAGCACGGGAACCTCTAGGAGAGCACATGGGAGCGGGAGGCTCAGATGCGTGCTCAGTACCCTCATTTGTTTCCCTAGTTTTTGATGTATCTTTACGGGGACGTAAAGTCCTGAGGTGGGAGTAATGTAAAGACCCGTAAAATTCAATGGAAATTTTTTCTTAATTTTCTTTAGAATTTTACAAGAGCGCGGTTTCTGACGGCACCTGATTCCGAGGCCTGGTCTGCCCGGAATCAATTTCCGAAGTTTGGCTCGGGTACGTTCTGTGAACGAACGAGCGAGAATTTCTAACTTTTGATCCGGTGCCCAGAATTGAAATCCGAGGACACCGATGAACTCGCAGCGCCGATATTCGCTTAAGAAGACCTTTTCCGAAGTTGCGTTTTCCTAGGAGATGTTTAATTTTCTGGAAGAAATGAAGAGTAAAATAAATTTGTAATACAATATTTATTTTATATCTTTAAAGTGGTTATAATCTTCTGTTGGAAGTTGGGTGGTTTAACCACCTAAGAGAGGATTATGGTGAGGAGGGGCCCACCCGAGCCCCACCTTTTCAAATTCCCTAACTCCCTTATCTCCCTCTTAAAAGCATGACAACTTAACACTTAATTAATTGTACAACTCATGTATAATTAATAAGTGAGTTTAATTTGAGTTTTGAAATTCAAACTCTTGAATTTCAAAGGTTGGGTTGTGTTAATAAATTAAGTGTGAGCTTAATTTATTTTTGGTTAGTTTCTTTGTTACTTGAGAGGTTTGGGAGAATCGTTGAGAGACTTGAAGATCTTCTTCATCTTCGATGAAGAACGTGAAGAACGGTTCTTCTCCGACAAAGAACATCGATCCCACGACCTTCAAGACTCGGCGTCCCGGATTCTTCCATCTTCATCTTCCTCCTCAACAAGGGAGAAGTCGCCGACCGTGGTGATCATTGCCAACGACAACGTACCTCCCTTCTTCGTCATAACGACAAGTGAAGAGACGTCGTTTCCTCCTCGGACGCACCCCGACGTCCACAGAATCTACGTCCGACGCCGCGACGCCTTTCTCCGCGATAACCGACGTGCGACGTCAATTTTCAAGGTAGGGGTTGTTGTTAATTGTTTATTTATTTATCCTTGTTCATGGTTCTAGCATGACTAACGTGAGGATTTTAAATATGTGTTATGTTTAACGTGAGGGGGCCGGACCACATGAACACGCCCGAACCCCCTCCTTTGTTCTTGATGTTTTATATTGCGGATGAAACAAGGTGGCGTGGTGCCGACGCACCACGCGGTTATTCGCCCGATTTTATTGTGCGGCGTCGTCGCGCCGCGCCATGGAAGAATCATCAAGAACGCGACGCCGTCGCGCCGCGTCGAAGGGAATCAAAGGTGCGGAGGAGGGGCGCGGTGTCGTCGCACCGCGCCGGACGACGAACACCGCGGCCGGTTCTGGGCCGCGGTGAGACGGGAAGACCGGCGGCACGCCGGGCCACTGGCGTCGGAAACCGGAAGGGGACCGGCTTGACGGTCCCGTTGGAGAAAAACCGGCCGGCCAGGTGGCCGGCCGGAAGGTTAAAGACCGGGGGAATAAATTCCCCCGCTCAACTCTCTAAAACCCCCTATTTATGAGGGGGGGGGGGGGCAGTTCCTTTGAGGGGGGGCAGGCGGCCCCCCGGTTTCTTCATGCAGGCCCCCACGAGGGGGGCTGGTTTCCAAAAGGGCGCGTCACTTATGTCGTGCCGCCATTCCAATCAAGCGGGGGCCCTGCCCCCCGCGCGCTGCCTCCGTGCGGCGCCAGGCCGCTGCGCCACCAGACCGCCGCGCCGCCAGGCCGCCGCGCCGCCGGCCGGCCGGTCGGGCCGGGTCGGGTCGACCCAGGGGGGGGGGGGGTCGGGCCGGGTCGGCCCGGACCCGGACCCCCCGTTTCGAATCATTTTCGGTCTTTTGGACATAACATGAGCCACGGACCTCCAATTGACGAACCGTCTGTGGAAACGCGATCCTTGGATCAAGACGGTCGTCTCGGCATATCGCAAGCAAAGTTTCGGAATACTTTGAGTTCGGCCGGGTTGGTTCGTTCACGAAACCAACCGGGCTTTCGGAGCGGAAACGCTCATATCCTGAGCTACGGACGTCCGATTGACGTGTCGTCAGCTTTGTTGTGTTTCTCTTAGTGAGACGGATCTTTTGGCATACTCCGCCCGATGTTTGGACGCAGGTGGAGTACGGTCGGGTTGGTTTTGCCTTAAAAACCAACTGGGCCCCAGGAACGAAAATGCCAATAACTCTCAGACCGGGCGTCCGATCGACGCGCCGTCTGTTGCGTTGAGTTCCTGTTGACCATACGGAACTTTTGGATACATCAACTCTGGAATTTGTGACAGTTGATGTATCAGCCTCTCGGCTCGTGGAGCGGATCCTCCTTTACGAGCTTGCTGTGTGCGGGAATCCTAGTGCTGGCTGCGTTTGCGACTGTGACTAATGCTACTGTGACTGCGATGACGACAGTACAAAGATCCTGTGTGGATTCGACGACGACGACTACAGCACTCAGCGATCCAACGTGGATCAGTGCCACAGGTCATGTGTGGGCCCGATCCTGTGTGGATTCGACGACGACGACTACAGCACTTAGCGATCCTACGTGGATCAGTGCTACAGGTCCTGTGTGGGCCCGATCCTGTGTGGGTCCGATCCTGTGTGGGTCTTTGCGCTCAGCGGTCCTGTGTGAACCAGCGCCTACAGGTCCTATGTGAGCCCGATCCTATGTGGGTCTTTTGCGGGGGTTAGTTACCTATTGATCCTTCGTGGTTCCGACGACTTAGATGGATCAGAGATCATCTTTATCGTCTTTCGAAGAAGTATACCTGTGTGAGCTGAATCCTGTTGCTTTCCTGTGTGGATTGTGTTGTGCTATCCTATGTGGATTACGTTTTTCTTTCCTGTGTGGAATACGTTTACTTTCCTGTGTGGACTGAGTTGTACTTTGGCTCGGAGGTTGGAGCGTATTTGAAATTGATGACTTAGGTATATGTATGGGCATATACCTAAGAAGTGTCGGTTGTTACTTCGTGATTGTACCTTTCTTCGTGGTTTGTCCTTTGTGGATTTTGAGAGACCTTAAGGGGTCTCGGGGTCCCTACTGAGTAGCTTATACTCACCCCTGCACGGGATTTGCCCGCACTACGTTGTGTTGGTTGCAGACGACGGACATCGTTGATCTTAGCTGAGGCTTGCAGAGCAGGACGGTACCTGGAGGTGGACCACTGGGCGGGACGTGAACGGAGCGGACGGCGGGACCCATGGAGCAGTGGAGCTATCTGTACCCACCCTTCAGGTGGGATTTCCAGTGGACAACTCGGTGTACCGGCTTTTACTTTTTAGTTGCTGTTTTCCCTTTTCGAGTTGTACTTTACTTTCAGTTTGGGTTTGTATACTGGCCCATTTACTTTTATGCACTTTCAGTTATACTCTGCTTTTGCTTAGTGTTTACTTTCCACTTACTTACTCTGTGGTGTTTGTTTACTTTACAAAGGCAATGCCTTCCCTTTTTACCGGGATTTACTCCTTGGTGCTAGTCGCCAGCCCCTGGCCTATGGATGGCGGGCTTGGGGTAGTCACGACACGGACCCCGAGGGCGGGTCGTGACAACCTCGGACTTTAGTTTTCTCTTGAATCGGTCGGGTGTGACCTGTGTAGATTAAGATCATATGGATCTTCTCAGTTCTCTTTGGTTCTTCGGGTTCTGGTTGGGTTTGGACTTGAATCTTGACCGGCTTCTGGCTTGGTGACTTTCTGGGGGCAAAAAGTGTTTGTGGTGGGGAGAATTGTCACACCCCGACCGTAGACGTTTTTTTTCCACTCCTTTCTTGGTCCTGGTTTGAACTTTTCAAGGTTTAATTGTGTTGGCGGTTTCACGCTGGATTGCGGTCACCACATCGTTAGTGGTGACCGTGTGTTCGGCCCGAGTAACCGTGTGTCCTCCTGACATCTTAAATATTAAAATTTTATGTTGATATTTTATTATTATTACTTTTTAAAAATTGTGTTGTAATTTTTGAAGTTATTTTTGTTCATTGTATATATGTCTACATAAATGTTTATATATGTGTATATATATATGTGTGTGTATATATATATGTTTAGATGTGGTTATATAGAAGTGTACATGTTTATATGTGTATATGTATATATGTTCATATATGTTTAAATAGATGTATATATGTCTATATATATATGTGGGTGGGTGCGCGCGCGCGCGCGCGTGCCCGTTTATTTTCAAACAGTTTTTATATTCTAAATTGTTGATTAAAAATAATTATTCTTATAATTTGCTAATTATTACAATTATTATTAATGTTATTTTTATAAAGTTTAATTTCTATGATGTTTTATTTTTATTATTAAGGTTTGATTTTTATTTATTTACTCATTCAATCTTATTATTATTATTATTATTATTATTATTGTTATTATTATTATTATTACTTATATTTATTATGTTGTTTTTATTATATATGTATATATATATATATATATATATATTTTCTTCCAAAACCCTAACCCCTACCCAGCCGTCGCACCCCTCTCACTACTCTCCTTATCTCTCCCCGCAGCCCCCTCTTATGCGCAGCATCCCCTCACTAACAGCCCTCCTCCGGCACGCCGGCCGCAGCCCCACGCGACTCCCGCTTGGTCCCGCGCCCTCCGCCGCTCCCCGACCTCGCGCGACCGCCGACGCCCGCGACTCACCGCCGACGCCCCTTCTCCCCCTCGGCGCCCAGTACCCCGGCAGCCCTCCCCCTACCCCGGCCTCCTCCGGCGAACAGCCCCGACGGCTCTCCCCTCTTCCCTCTCTCTCTCCTGCTTTTCTTTTCCCCCTTTCTTTTCTCTGGTTTGGCCGGCCCGCGATCCCTCCGGCGCCCGACCTCCTGTGCTCTCCCCTCCCCCGACCTCCTGCGCTCCGCCCCACTGCTCCCCACCTCCTTCCGGCACGGCCCACCTCCATCCGGCGACCCCTCCCCTACGTGTGACCCCATGTCCGGCTCAGCCGTCCCTATCCGGCGACCTCCCTAGCCGCCGCGCCGGCACCCCCTCCTCCGTCCCTTCCTCCTTCGCCAGCCCGACCGCCGGCCTCCTTTCCCTTCGGCGCACCACCTCCCGTTCGGCCTCCGTTCCGGCGCACAGCCCCGCCGCGCCGGCTCGCTGCTCCCGCGCCGGCTCACTGCCCTGCACCCGACCCCCCTTCGCCTCATCACAAATCCCCATCTGGCTCCCGTTCCGGCTGCCGCATCTCCGGCGACCCCCACCGGCCTCGCACCTCCTCCCAGTTCGGCCGGCCCACGCCACCTCCCTCTGACCCCATCACCGGCACACCCCCGCTCCGCCCAGCCCGCTCCGGCCAGCACGCTCCGGCCACCCCCGCTCCGTCCAACCCCTTCTGGCCAGCCGCCCTCGGCCGCGCCGCACCCGACCTACCCTGCTTGGCCGTACCCTCGCTTTCCCCCTCCGCTCCTCTGTGAGTTTTTATTTTCTTATGTTAATCTTATTTATGTTTTATTTTATAACATTTTAACATTATTATCATGTTAATAATATTATTATTGTTATATTATTATTATGCTATTGTTATTATATTATTGTTATTATTATTATATTATTATTATTATATTATTATTGTTACTAATATTATTAAATTATTATTATTATTATTATTATTATTATTATTATTATGAGGTTATTATTATTTTTATTATTAATATATTATTATTATTATTATTATTATTATTATTATGTTGCTATTAGTATTACTACATTATTATTATTATTTTTATTATCATGTTAATATTATTAAGTTATTATTTGTATTACTATTGTTATGTTATTGTCATTATTATTATTATTATGCTATTATTATTATTATAATATTATTATTGTTATTATTATTATTATTGTATTATTATATTATAATTATGCCATATTATGATTTTTATTATTATTATATCATTATTATTTTTATTACATTATGTTATTATTATTATTATGTTATTGTTATCACCATTATTATTTTTACGTTAATATTATTGTTATTACTATTATTATTAGTGTCTTATAATTATTATTGAGCCTGTTTAACGGTCTTTTGTTTTAGGACCTGTTTGACGGTGCAATACGGTGCGACCATTACGCAAAAGGAGTTTTGCACCGTGTCGTTTTTCGTTCCGAGCTGCGTCTTGAAGTTGGTCTCCCTTTGCACTCGCCTTTAAATTTCGAATTTATTTATTCCTTGTCTTTTTATTGAATTCTAGTAAATTTAAAAGTAATATGAAGTAGTTTTTATAGTGTGGTGATCTGCTGATAATGCAAGCTATTTAATTCTAGCGTTTCATTGAAAGTGTTTTTCTTGGATATAATTGTGTGCTTCCACAACAGTATTTCTAAACAGTTCTTCCTGAATAATGAAAGTCATGTTGAATTGTGTTTTGAAATGTTTTTGGTGTGTGTAAATTAGTAGATGTATTGTTAATGGAAAAAAGCTGTTTCTTAGAACCTGGATTAGAGAAAATGACCGTATGACCTTTAAACTTGATTTTGAAAACTTAATGTGTGGTTCTTGGTTGATGAAAAATGTTTTCCTTTGTCACGTGAACAAAAGTTTGGATTTCATTTTAGAAATGGTGTTCCTTAAAAAAGTGATTAAAGGCCTGTTTGGCTCTTGATAAAAGTGTGGTGCGTTTGGATATTGGAAAATGATTCTACTTGTGGAACCAGTGTGTTTCAGGTTTAATAGCTGATTTGAGTTTCTTAAATAATGTTCTAAGTGTGTTTCTGGTTTTCAATGAAATGGTGTGTGTCATATACCTTTGGAAATGTTTTAGTATTAAAGGTTCAAAATGTAAATGATATGACGTCCCGATTGGCACTTTATTAAATGTGAAGTGATTATACATACATATATACATATACGTACTTATGGGGAATCTCTACAGGGGGACTTCCCTTCGAGGGTTGTCATGTAGCGATGTCCGTGTAAGGGGTTGGAAAGTGCGGTGAGATGAGTCATGTGTGCGAGGGTCTCCCACTTACACAGTGTTATTAAAACCATAGTGGGTTCCTGGGCGTCCTTTAGAGAATCGAGTGACGGTTGCTGGCTAACCCCGATTAGACGGGTTAGTCCCCCCTTGGTAGGTAAGGCCTTTTGGGGCGTGCCACTGGTTGGCTGTTAGGGAGGCCAGTTGGTTATTGACTATAGAGTACCATGCCGGCAGGTATTCTGAACCCGAGTACGTCCCAGGGTTTTCTAGGGATGTTTAGGATCGCCCATGGTTATTGCTGATAACTTCTTGTTTATTTTTACTTGGACTTGGTTTTCCTTGATTGTTTACCTTTACTTTCACTTGTTTTACCTGCTTGTTTACTTTCAGTCATCCTTCACAGCCTATACTATTAGACTTTGGGAAAATGGTTTTCAAATGAAAATACTTTATTCTCTTTGTGTAAGATTTGAAAATGTAACACTTCTTTGCTTTTTAGAATTAGTTTAAGACTAATGAAAGGGAACCAACTTTTGAAAAAGAATAAGGGAAATGTATTGTTTTTTGATTTTCAAGTAAAGCATTATGAAAGCTTACTTTTATACATTGTAGTTCAAACCTGGAATATGTAGATTCTTTATTTACTGGCAGTGCTTTGGGATTTGTTGTGGGGCTCACCTGCTGAGTACTTTTGTGCTCACGCCTACCTTTTACCTTTTCAGTTGCAGGTTCCTTGTGTTTATGTTTTCTTGGCTTGAGTCGCTCAGTGAGGGAGCGACGTTGGTTTGTAGTTGGGTGGTGACCCGCGAGGTCACGTGGAGGAATGTCGTGGTGTAGTTTTGTTTATATCATTAGTGTTTGTCTGTTTTGATTAGATATATTCTTTCTTTTGATCCTGTTGTTGGTTTCGGCTGAAATCCTTCCCAACAATTAAAGTTTCAATGCCCGACACTTGTTTCCATCCCGGGGGGATCAGGAATGCCCCTCGGGACTTGCCGCGGACCGGCTCGGGTGACCGGTTCAGGGTCGACCCGGGTTGGTTCGTGACAATAGAAAAGAAAAAATGAAGTAAAATTGGGTTAAACTATGTGGTCATGGAATACAAAATCATAAACCACCTAATATATATGTGTGGGGGTTGTAATTGAAATAAATTAAATCATATTTATTATTTCCCACTTTTTATCAACTTTTATTTCAAAATTAAGGCATTACCTCCGAGGATATGAATATTTATAGAAATGAAACTCAAAACTCACCTATAAAATAAACCATACACCCTTGAAAATCCTCTAAAAACAACGTGTTATCTCATGAATATTTAACAATTTCACCTCTTAAAATTATTCTTAGAATATAAATATGTACAAAAATTGAATCTAAATACTTTATTCCAAAGGAACATGTGATGAGAAGGGGATAATCCATCATGAAAGTATCTACGATATTCTCTAAAAAATTTCAATTACCTTATCATTAGCCAAAATAATTTTTAAATATTATTCTACACTATTATGATGTTATATTAAAATAATTATGTTTATGAAAAAATTATACATATATTATATAACTATATTATGCTATTTATTCACTAGTAATACATATTCTTATGTGGATCGGTTCAACCACCGATAAGAACGATGCTATATAAACATTATCATTTTCATAACGAATACGTATCAAGCTATTAATAATGGAAATATATGATATTATAGAATAATATATATAATTAATATACTTATATATATATGATATAAAAATAAATGACCATTACATAGAAACCCATATTTTTTTATAAATTACAGAAAAAATGATTATCATTGATTCATTCTCATGAGAAATACCCATAATTTTTTTAAAAGAAAATTGGGATATATAAATCATCAAAAATATTAATTCCACTCGGTTGACCAATATGGTAATTATGAAATTTGAATCGAATAATGGGGAATGAAATCACTATTATAAAAAAAATTATAAAAAACATGAAAATTATTAATATATAATGATAATTATTACCATAAAAAAACTAATTATTTTGAGTGAATGCTTATAGTAAATGAATAAAGAACATAATATATGTGAATAAAGTTAATAAATAAGTAATTAATATATTTATGTTTATAATATATGATGCTAAAGTTATTAAATAAGTAATTAATATGTTTCTGTTTACAATAAATCATAAATTAATTTGTAATAAATGTAATGGTTTCATATAGAAGGCCTTCTTAATTATAATTCATCTAATCTCATAGATCCAATCCTCAATTAAAAATCTAATCTACAATACAGATAATATATGCATACAATTATTAGTTAACTCACACTTATGTAAATAAAGGAATGAATATCACTAATAATTTTACAAATTATTGCTCAATCATCCCTTATGGAGAAGATAAGGTTTTCTGAAAGGGATGATGTGTGATTATAGAATAAATTGGAAGCTATAAGAAAAAGAAAATACTATGAGTTTGATATTAATGATGTATTTTTTATATTTGCATCATGACTATGTGTACCACCAAATCTCGAGTTAAAATGATGTTTTGGATGATTCACATAGTTTTACATTCTCAATCCATCCGGTAAGAATGAAGGTGTATTGAGATCTTTAATATCACTATTGAAGGGACAATATGAATAAGGATATCAAGTAATATTCATCAGGATGCCTTGTATGTCAGTAAATGTAGCGAGAATGGAAATAATAAAAGGGAATGATACAAACATTAACCATTCCTACATGGAAACTGGATAAATTAATAATAGATGTTATCAAAAGTCTTCTAATGATATAAATAAGAACTTATGATATATGGCTTGTGGTGGATTTCCCTACGAAGACTGCTCACTTCATTGCAATTCGAGAGGACATCTCACTCAATAAAATTTCATGGATATACATTAGAGAAGTTGTGAGGCTTCATCGAACACCACTATTGATGGAATTTGATCAGGAGCCAAGATTTTACTTTATGTTTTTGAAGAGTCTCCAGAATTCTCTTTATATCGAGTTGATCTTCATCACAACTTATCGTGGCCAAATAGATGGCCAGTCTGAGTGGAATGTCAAGACACTCAAGGAAAAATTTGGAGCATGTTCAATTGACATAAAAGGAGGATAAAATATATATATTCCTCTTTTTGAGTTCTCATAAAATAATTTATTCCACTGGAGAATCCAATTAGATCCATATGAATCCCATTATAGGAATAAGTACATAACACTTGTAATTTGGGTTGATGTTGGGGAACAAAAACTACTAGATCCTGAAATGGTCGAAAGGGTCAAGACCATTCAGCATCACATCAAGGATGCTTATAGTTGATAGATGATCTATGTTGAGAATTTTCAATGAGTCTTAGGGATTGATTCCAAAGTCATGGTATTGATCTACATATCTCTAAGAAAGAAAGTCATGAGATTTAAGAAAAAGGTAAATCTTATTCCAAGATACATAGGTCCCTTTGAGACCCTTGATATCTTTGGAGCAGTAGAGTATATAAAAGCACTAACACCTGCCCAATCCCTTGAATATGATATTTTCCATTTATCCATATCTATGAAGAACATACCAGACCCCTCACATATAATTAATTCGTAGGTGGCAGCATTGGAGAAATATCTCTCATATGGAGAGAAATTGGTGACGAGCTTAGATAATAGATACAATGGTTTAAATAATTCAATGAACCTAGTGAAATTTCTATGGAGAAACAATAAATTTGAATAAGATTTGATAGGACAGGAGGAGGTGATGAAAAATAATTACACCAATATTTTTTAGTGGGTGAAAAAAAAATCGAGGGTGAAATTTTTGAAGGGGGAAGATTGCAACAACCTGAACTTTTATAAATAAAATTCCAATTATAATTTAACTAAATTTCATATTTTATATTATGTTTATAGAAAAAACATGAAAAATATTGGTTTTATTATATATTATTGGATTTAAATGACTATTAACAATTATAATCGTTGATAATATTCATTGAATAGTGATCCTATGATTAGTATAAATATATAGACTTAAAAAAATCCAATTGACACAGACGAAGGAAGTGATTACATCAACCTGTATGATCATGGCCTATGAAGTCATTTTTTATAGATTATGAGGGAGAGAGAATATATGGGATTTTCCATTGACTAAGCCCAATATAATATCAAAAAACATAAGCTTGATCGAAATCATTTATGGGATAACTCCAAAATTATAGAGATCATGACCCAACCCATTTACGCCAAACCACCTCATAAAAGTCTCATCATCACACAAATTACTCTTAGGGTGTTTTCATGTGAATTAGATGGATACATATCTAAACCCTAATAATATGAATAGGTATATTTTATAGAATAATGAATATATTTTAATCATATTATTATACCTTTATAAATGATTTTGATTTTGATATCATAAAAGTAAAATTATATTAATGGGTAATATTCAAATTAAATTAAAGAATACATTTCAACGAATTAATGAATTTTTTAAAAATATAATATTTTATTTAAATATTATTATTAAATAATTTTTATAACATTAAATGAGCATATAATTTTTATATGGTCAAATATAATTTTTACAGGGGTTCAATTAATGTTATTAGAGAAATCTAGTATTTCTAAATAAAGGTCTATTTTGATTTCAATAGATAAGATAATAATATTTAGAAAATTATTTTGATAAAATGAATGTTATTTTATGATTAATATTTTCAAAACTATCCAATGACATTTTTTGATTATTTTTTGAGATAGTCAAATTTCTGAGTGAAAATTTAATGTCATATAAATATATAATGTGTATAATGACAACATAATGACCCAAATGTGATGTAATAAATACTGTAAAGACTATCCACTACAAAATCTATGTTATCCCTTTAATTTAATGTGATTTTATGTTTATTTGAATAATTTTATAATGCCTTTATGAATCCTCTAAAAACATTAAAACATTTTATGTTTTTAAAAACATTTCTATTGGAATATGACTCACTTACACAATATAAATAATAATATTTTATTATTCTCATCACATTGAATTATAAAATAATTATAACTATTCCCCTTTGGAAGAAACCATGGAAAAACCACAGGATGGTTTTTTTATTTTATTAAACAGAGTCCAAAACATATGTTTGAGAAATGATGAACGATTCCACAAAAAATTCCTGTATTAACCAATCCATGATCTCCTTTCCCTTCACTCAAAAACACCAGATCATGTCTTTACTATTCCCATATCTCTCTAGAGTCCTCCCAACATGCCTCAAACCCTCAATAAGCCCCTCCAAAGCATTAGGAATCACCCGCTCATTGTAATAGATCCTATCATTCTCCACTTTATTCCACTATATTTTTTATCTTATGTATTTTATCTTCATTTAATAATGTTAGGATATAGTATTAAATTTCCCACATAATATCCATTTAATTTATAAATTATAAGATACCCTTTTCACAATGATCTTTCACTCCTATGATCAATCATACACCCCCTTTAGGATACATGAATTTCACTACAATATTCTAAGACAAACAATTGTGTAGTGAATACCCATACCCATTTCCAATCAAGGGTGTCCAACCTTATACACTAATAAAAATTTATTAGGATGTTAAAGTTATGTGTTACACATCCATAGGGAGACAAACTATGATGATTAATGGATCGATTTTGAATAATCTATGTGGAACAATTAAGCATAAGAATTAAATGAAAGTATCAGGTGCAACTAAATTAATATAGTTCTCCACTACATTGAGTAATGTTTTAGACTCATGAGATTTAATGAAATGGAATAGAGAGTAAAACTAATCCCAATAGGAATTTTTCCATCATGATTTGTTGGAATGTATCCTTTATCTACGTTCACGATGTAGTGTTTTAGGTTGTTTTCAGGTTTCCAATGTAATATTTATGATTAGAATTCTATATCATGTGTTATTGTTCATGTTCATTATTATCTCCAATTATATGCCCCATTAATATACCTATTTTCTAACATATATAACCTTATTCGTGTTATCGTGTGTTTATTCCCATAATTTTCATTATATCTCACCCCTTTATTATGTATGTCCCTAGGTTATCCCATGATGTTTGAAGAATTATAATGTTAAACAAGTTTTCAATAAAGATAATGTATTTACCATTTCATGTTTTTATGTGGTGTACCTAATTCCCAAATACACTAGACTTCTTGATCACTTGAGTTGTATTCTGTGTAATATTATGCAATAAATAATGAATTAATTTGTAATAAATGTAAGGGTTTAATATAGAAGACCTTCTTAATTATAATTCATCTAATCTCACATGAACAATCCTCAATTTAAAATCTAATCTATACTACATATAATATATGCATACAATTATTAGTTAACTCACACTTATGGTTTTCTTCCCAATATAATTTGGAATATGAGATTGTTATGACTAATTTTCTATATATGGAAGTTATATGATACTTATCTCTAAATCCACTTATATGTTTTTCATATGGGGTATCAATCATTTTAATATAAATTTAACTATTTTAATTCCTCATTGGTTTATAATTTACCCAAGATTATTCTGGTAAGACAAACCAAGCTAAACCTTTTGTTGGAATCTTTATCTTCATTTTCGATATTCTTTATTTTGTTGTGGATTCACTTAACTCTAATGATATGATTTCATATGTTTCCTTCCAATTTTTTTTACATTATATACAAAATGAATCTTATTTTTAGGTGTTAAGCATATTTTTCGTCCACCAATATCGACCTTCCTTACAAAAGTGTGAAAATAATATTCTTTTTTGAAACGTTCTATAAGAAAACCATTGGTAATGAACAATAATTTTTCAAATGAAATTAAATTTTTTTAATAAATAATTAAATTTTTAACTAATGTTGTTTAATAAATAACAAGATTTACTTTTTTATTTAGGATCATTATAAAATATTTCTAGTCAAATTTAAAAGACCATTAAACTGCTTAACCATTGATAATAAAGACTTAGTATAAGTACCATATTGATTAAATTATATTATGGGTTGTGATAAAGACTAATTGAAACAGATGGAGGTCATAACGACCATGAACAACATGATTATACCCTATCACGCCAATTTATTTAACTTTCTATGGGAGACATTTAAAATAATTGAAACACAAATGAAACTATTTGTGAGATAATTTCAATCTTATCCAGATCATGACCCAAATAATGTTCACTGAGCCACCACAATTAACTCCCGTCATCAAACACTATACCCATAGGAATTACACTGATTGAATAAGGGGATGTGTATCTTGACCCTAGTAGTGTGAATTTTTTGTTTTTTTAATAAAATAATGATTATGATTATCAATTTTAATTATTACCTTATATAAAAAATTAAATACGAGTTGATGAAAATTATTTTTTGATACGACGAAACACAAAATTTATTTTCAAAAACATATGTAGTGTCATAAAAAATTTGATGAAATTTTTAATTTTAACATAAATATTACTTTATATAATAATATTACTATATAATATTTATATACAAATGATTATCTTAATAAATTATGTCCAATGTAATATATATAAGGGTAAGACAATTTTCATTTTTGTAAAAAAAGTATTTTCCATTAAATAATTATTTTTATTTAATAGTGATTATTATCATAATTTTATAATTATTCATATATAATTAATATTATTTTTGATATAATAAAATCAACATAATACAATAGTAAATTTTTAATAATTTTTGGGAAAAGTCAAAATTTTTAGGTAAAAATTAAATACAGTAGAAATATAAAATATATATTATGACACCATAATGGACCAAAATGGTGTAATTAATTCTATAAACAATGAGTAAATACATATTTACACATTAAAATAATGATATTTTAAGTTATTTTATTTATTTTATTAAACATAAATGAGTCCTCCAAAACCTATAATATATTTTTTTGTTTAAAAATCAATTCTATATGAACATGACTCACTTCCACATCACTAATGGTATTATTTTAATATATTACATTATCATCCTTATAAAAAAATTTACACCAGTCCTATTTGGATGAAACCATCCTCAAAAACCATGGTAAGGTTTGTGTTTTTTATTATTTTATTATATAGAGGTCAAAACCTTTGTTTGTAAATTAATAAAAAGTTCACTTATAGTTTCCTCCAAATTCCCACATAACCTCTCTCTCCACTTACCTAAAAATCCATTTAGATTGATGTTACTCTCCCAATCCCTCTCCAAATACCTACAATGTTGTTTCCCACGCTCATACAGAAGCTTTTAGAATCACTCTCTCATGGTTTGGTGATTTTATCATCCTCCTCTTTATTCAATATATTTCATGGAGTTAGGGTTTTTGATTTCATACTATTCATGTTTTCATATGTTTTACAAATACCATAACATTATTTATGATTTCTAATTAATGAGATACCTCTTTTCTCCCCCATTATAACCTTATCTAAACTTTCATGTACACATGTTATGTTCCAGAAAATATCCAGTGATTTTTGTTGCTAAACATTTATATTGTGTATACCCATACCCATTTTCACTATTCTATATTCTCCTAGACATACCTATACTTCACTGATTTGGGAACCCCAATTATTCAACCCACACTCCTTAATCATGGGAATAAAAGTTATTAATGACATCATTTTTTTGTATGATCTTTGCGACAAAAAATTACCGTTACATGATATGAATTTGATAAATCATCCTGAAATCATATAGTCATTAAATTCGATGGGTAATGTAATTATCTTATTAGATAACATTTTAGTTGAATTATTGGATATCCATAGAATATTAATTTATTATGTATCAATGTTTATCCATGATGTATGCTTATGATGTCTTGTTTTATCATGTTTCCACATTCATATGTTACCTTGATGTTATCATATTATATCATGATTCGATGTACAAGTTTATGATTCAAATCCCTTTATGACACATGGATATGGCTCTTAAATAATATATTTTAATTTAATCATGTTATGATTTTATTATTCTCTCATTGATCTATATATATCACGCCATTCTTATGTACATCCCCAAGTTATCCCACACAATATTAAAAGATTGATTGAATATAAGGTCATGTTTTGGAGTTTTTATAAAATATTTTCATACCTATGATTCAAGTTATTATGTTAGGTATACAATTATCCCAAATTTCTAAGAATAATTATTTCATGGGATTTTGTTAAGTGTATATTTTTGTAATAAATCACTAATTAATCTGTATTAATGATATGAGTTTTTGTAGTTGGTATTAGAGAAAATTTTAGTTATTTATGGATACTGTGATTAGAAATCATTAGAAAAAAATGTTGTGAAAATAAAAAATAGAGGAAAGATCCCTAAAGTATATTAAATTATATATTAAGTGTTTTTTATAAAAAAAAATCATGTCTACATACTACAAGTGTATGTGGATATGGAATAGTTGTACCTAGTGGTAAAAACTAAGAAAATGTAACATTGTGTATTAAAAAAATCATCACCTATTTTAAAATAAGGATTCCTCTGTCTAAACCTGGTTTGATAATCCCATGGGATACACTTGGGTAAATTCACTATCTCTTTACAAACTATTGTGAACAAAACCAAAATTCCTATAAAATATTATTTTAGAAATATAACATGGATAACAACAATTGAAACCTAAAAATTCATATGTTAAAGAATGTATATTGTTCTTGATTCATCCCTTTTATTTTAATTTTTTTCCTTTTATATGATTATTAGTTTGAAATAGGAGTAACAGAGTTAAAAACCAATATGATGACAAATGTAATGAATCATTAAATGAGATTCTCAACCTTATTAGAGAAGTTTTTGGGAATATCATGATAATACATTATCAATTAACTCATGTTTTCAATAGAAACATCAATTAGGGTTAAGCACACGTCCCCCTAGGAAATAGTAATCTAAAATTGAGACCTTAATACACCAAATGCCTCATAATTTTGGTGCATCTTCTGATCCTTTAATTTTACAATAGTTGATTAGATACATTGAAACGATATTATATATCCTTATATTTTTTGAGTAAGAGAAGTTTGGGATTTCTATTTACCATATAGAGGGAGAAGTTGACCAATGATGGATGTTGAAAAAAACATGAATCTCAAGGATGATAACAATCAAATAAAATTAAAATAATTTTATATTCTTTTTTTAAAATCATTTTCCTCACACTCTCCTTCTTAAAATGGAGAGGGGTTTTGTTATCCTCAATAAAATGGATGATGAATTCATCGGGGCATATAAATTAAACTTCATTAGACATTCGTTATATTCCTATTTCATTATCATTAATCTTAAAAGGAATTTTGACTGATTCTTTAGTGGGATAATGATGAGTCTAAAAATATCTTTAGTGGTTATAGAATTTTTATTATATGAAGAAATTTTCCAATGTTCCCACAAAGATGAAAATGAGATTAGTGAATCTAAATATTAGTATGGTAATGGAAATAGGAAGAAGAGAATGTAGTTTAATTTTGGTGGAGCAATAGAGAAATCCTATGGAAGAAAAAATGGTTGACATCCAACATTTAAAAAGTATTAAAAGAATCATCTAGGATTTTTTATGAAGGGTCTAAGGAAATTATTTAGGTGTGTAAAAGAAGGGGGCATATCTTGAAAATACTGATAGGAGAAACCCCCCAATATATTTCAAGACAATAATTATCATATAAACTGTAAGCATACTATTCAATGTTTCAACTACACAAAATGAGGACACTTTATGAAATAATGATATAAACCAAGGGGTATTTATGATAATCAATAATAAAAACTTCAAATGCCTAAATATATGGGTGAGTTTATCCATCACAACTATTTAAGAGGATCCTTTAATTGATGTGGAAATATATAATCTAGCTATTCATTCAATAAAAGTTAGCAAAATATTTGATCCTCGTTCTGAGAATTATTTTATATCATTAAATTCTTGTAATACTATTTAAAACCCACTGCAAAATAAGTATGTTGATCAATCAGTGAAAATGGAAAATGGGAATATTATTTCATCCCAAGTATATAGCTTATCACCTTTCCATATTTATAGAATAAAATTCCCAGGGAACCCTATGATACACCCTTTAGTGTAATTTGATGAAATTCTATATATGAATTGTATTTCTTTATATTGATCCAACATAAATTGCTGAGAGAAGGAAATCACCTTCTCTACAATGATGTTCCCTCCAATTATATACTAGTTTAAGGAGGAATATGAATATCCATTGGAATCATCACATCAAACATGGATATTAATTCTTTAGAATAAATCCTATCTTTATCAAATGATTATGATTAAGGAAAATATAATCCTTGATTCCATTACCATTATAAGGAAATATGCTGATGTGTTTCCCAAATAATATCATGGATTATTCCAAGACATAAGGTTTAGTCCTCAATCAAACTTATAGCCAATGATTTTACAATAAACAAGACTCCATATATAAAGGAAAATGTTGAAATTCAAGGGAATATTAAAAAAACTATAGTACACTATAGATAAAGGGTTTGTACACTCAAGTGATTCAACATGGGGTTCATTAGTCCACTTTATCAAGAAGAATGATTTGTTTATGAACCTCTACATTGATTATCATTTGTGAAAAAAGATCACGATAATGAACAAGTATCATCTTCCTGGGATTGGTTTCTTTTTATACTTTCAATATGGAGGCTATTACTTATTAGGGTATTATATTCAGTCTGTATATTATCAAGAAAATTTAATGAAATGGGATATCTCATAAAATACATTTTGTATAGGGTATGATCACTATGAGTTGATAGTGAATCCATTTTGACTCATTAATGCTCCATCTATCTTCATGGACTAAAACAAATATATTTCGATATTTCATTGAAAGATTTGTGATAATATTTCTTGAGTATATTCTTATCTACTACAAAATAATGGAAAACATGAGAATCATTTTAATGTTTGATCAAATACCTTGTAAAACATAAATTTAAATGAAAGGTATACTAAATATGTGTTTTGGATGGAGAAATTAATAGTCATGGGGAATTCTATCAGTAAAAATGCAATATATGTAGATCCTATAATATTGAAGGAAATATGTATCAAAGGTAACAATCCAAGGCATGAAAGGTAAATATTAATGTGGGTCATCGGAGCCATAATGTGATTCCCCACATCAGTGCCATACCATGTCATACATTATCAATCTAATATATAAGGGTTCAATGGACCGTGTTAGTGTCCAATACTTTCCTCATTTATAATTACCATACTATACTCATAAATCTGTTCACTAATGTTGATGAAAGGATGGATTGGTCCAACATCCCCAAAGAATGATGAGGAGTTTCATGTCAAACATCCAATCATGTAAAGAAAAAATCCAAATCCAAAGGACTACCTATAGACATACCAGTAATATAATAAATCAATAATCAATGACCAAATAACATGAAGTATGTCTGGGCATCTGAATCATATCAGTCTATAAATACAACAAGTCAAATATCCAAAAGTACATCTGGGCATTACCATATTTCTTCAAGACCAACAGTTGGATCCCATGAAGTACATTTAGAAAATGAAATAAGATTATAAACAAGAATAACATCTCAGAAGTGGTACCCCATGAAGTTCCTATGAGAATACCTATCACATAAAGCTTCTTGTCAGGATCATCAGGAATAAAAAAATAACATATTTCAATCCAATCTACATCAACAATAACTATGTAATTACATAAAATTAAGTGTGATGGTTTCTGAACACATAAACTTGATCAGCACAAAATATCTTCATATTAGTACACATGTGGTGTATTTTCTTGTTTGTACTCACTATGTAATTTATTGAAATCCATACCATACTAGCTCAAGGTCATCCAAACATTGTGTCACCCACAAGGTCCCCAATCAGTTCATAAGAATGGTATCGTACTCAGTTCCCTCGAGGTTCATATGTAAATGGAGGCATCCCACTTGGGATCTTTACAAAGAGTAAGAAAAATGAGGAATCCTATATGGGATTTTCATAAGGATTAAGAAAAAGTTTTCATCCGGCATGGTATCCCTTTTCACATTAAACATAGTTCAAGGCATAAAGCTATCTCTTTGGGGTTGTCAGTTTCATGTAGTGTTCATCCATTTAATTAAATTGACTAGAATAATTAAATATTCAGTTGGAATAGATAAAAATATGGTTGTCTCCATTAGGGTTATTCCCAACCATTTATATACTACCATAAACAAGAAAAATTACCATAGGGTAGGTAATACATACCATAAACCTTTTTGAATCTTTAAACAAATTATAAATATATTTAATCCTGTCCATCCAAGCTCACCAATGTCTTAGCCAAGGTTAATATGATTTTAAAATCATACATAACACTGGATAGCTATAGTTAAGTCAATAAAAATTTAATATAAGGATAAATAAAAAAGGAATAATATGAAATATCTCACCAAATGCACATCAGTCGATGAGGATTCGAGACAAAATTATAGAAGGCCTATCAAGTGCACATCGAACTACTCCTAGAAAAAGGACAAGCCAATGATGTCACAAATTTATTTAATTAAATTGATTTAGAGTAAATAAAATGAAAAAATATAATGGAGACATAACTCATTGAATAGATTCATGAATTTATGTAAGCATCATCTCAGGATCACTTACTTCTAGGCTGAGTGAAGACACCTCTAAAATGTGTGATTCCACCATTAACCAATGATGTTGATGAGAAAACAGAAAATAGAAACTTTTGAAATTAGGAATGAAACAAGTATAATAACATAAAAGGTGGAAGGAGTAATATCCTACCCACTAAATCCATCAAATAATACACAAAATTTTCATGATAGGTGATCAATATAGGGATAAGATAATAAATAGAGATCCTCTTCTATGTCTTCAGGTTTTTTCAATTAAATAAGGGGTCAGTCCCTAGATTCACATTTCTAAAATATCATTTCACGTGATTAATGGCATGAACTAGATTTAAAGAAATAATTCCTTAGTGGTAATACCTTGGGATTTCACATCATACATCCTCTGGTCATACCCCATGAAACCAATTCACATCATTAAATTGATTTATGATGTGAATGGATCATTGCAGTTATTTTTTGTCTCCCACCAAACACTTTATTTATTTGGTGTTTAACTAAACCCTTGACATAGTCAATTACACTTAAAGAAAATACATTAAAATAATTATGTATATTCATATAATGATAAAATTATTTTGATTCCCAATCCAAAAATTACCATCCAGAAAACTAAAAATGAAATTCAAATTCTTTTTTAATTTTCCAACTCAGAAAAAAAGGGACCTTATAACCTACCCACAAAATAAATTCTCACCCCAAAGAATCTTTATTCGAATTCAAAAGTAATTATATGAAAAACCTAGTGCATTAACTCCCATTCCAATAGTCCTTTTTTATGTTTGAATTCTTTATACACATCCAAGAGCTCCCTTTTCCAACATATGATACGAAACCGACAAAACCCTAGAAAATGATCTTAATAGAAAATAAAACCTCAAAAAAATTATTCTAAAATCCTAACTTTCATAAGAAACAATCATGTCGTTACCCCATCCATCAACTAATATATGTAAATCCTCAAAATACGTTCTTTATTAAAAAAATTACACGTTATATATCTTCCACCATCATATTAAAAAATTAAATATTCCCCAAGCATCCTAATGATGCTACAGACATATTTCTACACTCTTATATTATGATCATGTATTAGGAATCTACACTCAATCCCTTATTTAATATAGACACTCGAATCTCTCTCAATCCTTGTTAGCTTGGTCGTGCCAGATTTTTCTTCAAAAGGCTTGGAAAACCCTGGAACATCACCCATTATATCCCAACAACATTCATAATTTGGTTCTTCTCCAATCACATACCACTATTTAAGAGAAATCAGTTTAAAGAATCTCTGGATTATTATACTCAAAAAAAATATCTTCAGTAGCTAGCATATAACCAAAACCCAATTGTGATGTCCTTGTTCTAAAACACAATAATATCATTTCAATAACACTCAATGATGTTTGTAATATTCTTTTGAAGACATTTCATAGCCGAAACTTCTCATTTATGTTTCTGTGGTCACACTATAACATTAAAGTTAGAACAAATCTAATATAATATCTCTTAATCTCCACATGATATACTTTCATTCAAGCATACATAAGAACCAATTTCTAGAATTCACTAAGGAATCTAATCCAATATATATCCCATTATTCCAACAGAATATGACTGGAAAATGACCAACCAAAGACAAGTCTCACAGCCCCATGTCACTTATCATGTGAGGGTCAATAGCTAGAGACTGATATGAAAACCCCACCTTAATATAATCATTCTCATATAACCATAGAAAAAAGTTACCTATAAATGATGATAAATCCCTTTCTCATTCTGAAAAAACCACTTGTAGGAAATGAAACTCATTCACTCTTATGTTTTAAGTCCCAACAACCCCGATTCTTGCTTCCTAAGAATGGATTCCATGAAAACACCAAATTCAAACTCACAACATGGATCACTTCCATCATATTATGAATGATACATTCCCACTATTTCTGTTACTGTATACTACTCAACGTACACAACCATCTAAAACTTTTCGTCAACCCAGGTTAGACATTTAGATATAGATTAGTGTATAGACATTGATCACTCAAAATACTCATGATGATGTCAATTTGATCACATCTAAACTATGTTAACTATATGATTCCATAAATATGCACGTACAGATCTCTCCAAGTCATGATCACATTAAAATAATCTATAATTACCTTTAATTAACTCTTGGAACCATGTATCCTAGCAATGTTTGTCTAAGTCCATCCAGAGGTCAACCATCTCATGACACTTGATTTATACTTGATGTCTCCTCCACCACAGGAGAGGGGGTTCCTCATTTTATTAATAATCCTAGGTTAATAATTCATGTAGTATGTAATGACATGAACTTTTATAAAAAAAATCTTATAATTTAATTAACTATCTCATTATATATTATGGTTATAGAAAACACATGCACTACTTTGGTTTTATGATATTGTATCATATTTAGAATACTTTTAACCATCACAATCAGTGTTAATATAAACATTTAATAGTGATCATATGATTAGTATAAATAGAGGGTTTTAAAAAATCTAATTGACATAGACAAAGGAAGTGATGGCCTCAAACTATAGGATCATACCCAATAAAGACCATTTAAAATATCTTCTTAGGGAGATAACATCTATGCGATTTCCCCTTCATCGAGAGTAATATGATATCTAATAACTTAATCATGAGTGAAACCATTTATGAGAGAAGTTCAAACTCCTCAAGATCATGACCCAAACCCTACACGCCAAATCACCCCATGAAAGTATCACCATCACACACATTATTCTTAGTACATTTTCGAGTTTATTAAAGGAATATATATAATGAACCTAATTTTATGAATATGTATATTATATATAATAATGAATATATTTTTATTTCAATATTTTTAATTTATAAATGTTTTTGATTTTGGTACAACAAAACACAAATTGTATTTTGGGTAATATTCAAATTCAATTCAAGATATTATTTTGTTGAATAAATATATTTTTAAAATAAATAATATTTTATTGAAATATTATTATTAACTAAATTTTTAAATATAAATTATTATATAATTTTGATGATGTCAAATGTAATTTTCCTAAGGTTTTGAAAACTGTTATTTTAAAAACACCCAATATTTCTCAATAAATGATAATTATTGTTTTAAAAGTAAAAATAAAAATATTTGGAAAATTATTTTTATAAAATGAATACAATTTTTTGAATAATAAAAAAATCAAAAAATTAATTTTCATAAATTTCTACGACAGTCAAATTTTCAGGTGAAAATTAAATATTCTATAACTATATGGTGTGTATTTTGACATCATAATGACCCAAAAGTGATGTAATAAAAACTATAAAGGTTATCCCATAGTAAATATATGATTTATCTTTAAAATAATTTAATTTTAAGTTGAGTTAATGAATTTTATCAAGCCATTAGGAATCCTTCAAAAGATTAAATATATTTTTTGGTTATAAAACCATTTCTTCAATAGTATGACACAATTCCACATTAGTAAGGGAATTATATTATTATGTTCTACCCATGGACTTTTAAGATAATGAAAACCAATGAAATATGGTATAAACCAAGATAAAAACCATGATAAGGTATGTGGTTTTGTTAATTTTATTATATAAATTCCAAAATCGAAATTTGAGACATAATAAAGAATTCCCCACTCATTCCCTATATACACACACCCAGGATCCACTTTATCTTCACAAAAAAAACTTATATGATGTCTTAAATCTACCCTAACCAATATGTATTCCTCCAAAGGTTTCCCCAATCTTTCATTAATCTCCTTATAAGAATTTAGAATCACCCTCTCAAGGTAAAATATCCTCTCCTTTTCCTTTTTATTCAAGTATATTCTTTTTCTTATGAATTTTATCTTTATTTCCTAATTAGGGGGTATATTCTTCCATATCCACCTTATGGAAAATTTTATATCTAAATGACGAGGGACCCATTTACTTCTAATCAATCCCACCCATGAACATTCATATTCCCCCATCATGATGATGAAATTTCACTTTGATTTTCCATGCCCAATAATTGTGTAGTGAATACGCATACCCATTTCTATCAAATCTATTCACCTTTATGATAATATAATTCTTTATTAGGGAAATAAATGTATTCCAAATTAAATAAATCATCATGAAATAAAATATTATGATGAATGAATCCATGTTGTATTTTTTATATGGAACACTTAAGCGTGAGAATGAAATGAAAGTGACGGGTTCACCCAAAATTATATAGTGCACCAATTCAATTGATAATGTTTTATTCTCATGACTTTTCATGAAATATATTAGGGGGTGATCCTAATCCATCATGTTTATTTTTACATAAACATGTCTTTGCATTTAACCATGATCTATGGTTATGATTCAATATTTTAAGTTGTTGCCACTTTTCCCATGATGCCTTTATGATTATCAATATATATCATGACTAATTGTTCATTTTTATGATTATCACCAATTTTGTTATGCATTCATATAAATAGTGCATAAAATTTATTAAATTATTCATGATATTCCATGTTTATTCCCTTACTGGTCTTTATAGATCACCCCATTCTTATTTAGGTCAGGAGTTTATCCTATGTAGTTTTATGTACGATAATGTTAAGGAAGTTTTCAATAAAGATTATGTTTTTACTATTTTAACTTGTTATTTATGGTAAATAATGACCAAATAAACAAGTCTTCTCAATATTTTTTGTTTTATAATTTGTAATATTATGCAATAAATCATAAATTAATGTGTAATAAATATAAGGGTTTTCATAGTTGGTATCAAAGGAAAATGTTAGTTATTTTTGGAATTAACAATAGAAAAATTTAGAAAAAACCTTTTGGGTAAAACTATGTATATGAAAACATCACTACATTTATTTAAAGTATATATTATGTTTTATATCATGAAAATAAATCCATTTCCAGGTAGTACAAGTTGATGTGGATCTGGAACTAATGTATGTTGGGGAAAAACATGAAAACACCACCTAGAGTTGGACTCTCTTGGGAATTGGTGCATGAAAGTGGGCATTGTTGCACACCTAGTTTGATACCCATGGGGGATATTATTTTGTAAATTCATAACCTCAATATGAACCACTATTAGGAGAACAAAAATCTCATAAGAGTTTATGTAAGGATGTATATCATGCATAATATAGATTGAATCCTATAAATTCATAATATAAGGTAATACATGTCATATATAATGTATCCCCTTATTGTCCTTGGATTCCCATTTATGTTTTTAATTGTTTATAAAAAATCATCCCTAAAATTACCATTATTGCTGGAAATTACCAGAAATAGTAGGTATCCGGAAAACAACTAATGTTAAGGGAAATGTGATGACTTACCCAACAAGATTCCCGACATTATGTGAGAAGGAGTGACAAAATTTGTGATGATACTCTCTCACCTAATTCATTTACATAATATCAACCTCAGTTAGGAGGAGCACCCAAATCCCCATAAGAAATAACAATATGAAATTGATCCCTTTATGCCACAAAGGCCTCTAACTTTCAATGGATCATCTTATCCTTTAATCACAGAACTGTGCATCAACTCCATTGGGAATATATTCTACATCCTTTAATGTTATTAAAAAGAGAGGTTTTTACTAGATGTTAATATTATGGGGGGATAATTTGATCATTGGTGGACATTGATCAATAATTCAAATTCGGACGAATATATAAAAGTGATGGGGTGCAAGGAATTCTAGAATTTTTTTTGATACATATTTTCATTACACTCTCCAAATAAAAATGGAAAGGGATTTCATTGACCTCACACAAAAAGATGATGAACCTATTGAAGTGTACGAGTAAAATATCAGAACACTTGAATGATAATCCTCTTGAATTTTCATTTCCCCTGAATTTAAGTATGAACGATTTTGTTGTGGGATATAACCTTGTATACAAAAATCCATAGTGATCCGAGATTTTTATTGCTATGAGGAAAATAGTAAGATGTGCCCTTAATGTCGAAATAGAGATCAGTGAATGTCAAGGGTATCATAGGGATATAAATTAAAAAGTGGAGTTTTATTATGGATGTTTGATGGAGAAATCTAACGGTGCTATGAAATTTCAACATCCCACTTCTCAAAAGTGTGCAAAGAAGCACGCCAGAATGAGCATAATGGGAACAAGTAAATTCTTTAGGTTTTGAAATAAAGGAAAACTAGCTAGTGATTGACGATTCAAAAAACCCACAAATGTGATGTAGGAAAGGAATTATCTTTTCTACACTCATAACTTTTTCATTGATTCAACTACAAGGAACTAGGTCTCATTGCAAACTAATACAGTAATCCAAGGGTTTTTGGAGACAACTAAATACCTCCAAGTCAGTGAGGGTGAGGGTTTTACATCACAACTGATGAGGAGGATCCTAGAAAAGAAGTGGTGATAGGTGATCTAGTTATTCCTTCATGAATAGAAATAATACTTTTTGAGTTTGGTTTTAAACATTCCTTCAAATCAATAACGTTCAGCAGGACTATTCAAACACCACCACAAAGCATTGAAGCAGAGGTATCAGTGAA
Source organism: Viscum album (assembly GCA_963277665.1). Taxonomy (NCBI): domain Eukaryota; kingdom Viridiplantae; phylum Streptophyta; class Magnoliopsida; order Santalales; family Viscaceae; genus Viscum; species Viscum album. The sequence continues at coordinate 322,261,173 of OY728146.1, forward strand.
AATGGCTAATGGGGAATTTTTTATCCCATGTGTATAAATCCTATGTCAATATATGTGTTATGATATTTTTTGAGAACATTATGATAAACCCTTTGGTGTAATTTGATGAAATTCTAGGTATGGATTTCATTTCCTTATATGGGGACAACATAAATTTCAATGAGAATAAAATCACCCACCATATCAGGAATCATCCTCTAATTTTATACAATTGAAAGGAGGATGATGAATATTCTTTAGAACCGGAATATAAAGCTTGGATATTATTATCTTAAAATAAATAATATCCACCTAAAATGATTGATTAAAGAAAAATATCATCATTGAAAACATTCCATTTTTCGGGAATATGTTGTTGTGTTTCCTGAGAAATTTTCTGGTCTTCCTTCTATCTAAGAGGTAAAATTTCTAATTGATATTATCCCTTGGTAGTTACCATAATCCAAGACTACTTATAGAATGAATATTGTGGAACATGAGATGACGAGGAAGAAACTAAAACTGAATATGGATAAAGGATTCTTATGCCCAAGTGATTCACCATGGGGTTGTACTTTCCTCTTCATCAAGACGAAGGATGGGATAATGTATCGTTTCATTGATTATCAAGAGCTAAAAAAGGTCACCATAAAGAAAAATTGTCCTCTTCCATTGATTAATGACTTGTTTGATCATATACATTGAAAAAAATCATCTAAAAGGTGGATCTACGGTCGGGGTATTACCAATTTATGGTGAAGGAGGATATCCCCAAGAAAACCTTTTGTACTAGGTATAGGCATTATGAGTTCATAGTAATGAAATTTGGGATCACTAATTCTATAACAAAATTCATATACATGTTGAAGATATTAATTAGAGATTAGATTGAAATATATTTGGTAGTATGTATATACAATATTCTAATATACTCCAAAATAAAGGAGGATCATGAGTAGCACCACAACACTGTGCTAAAGACCTTAAAAAACTGTAGATTTTTGAGAATTAAAAAAATTGTATGTTCTAGTAGAAGATGTATCATTCATTGGTTATATTATCTGGAGATATGGGATATATATAGACCCTTTAATGAATTACTTTATTAAAGGATTTGCTAGTACAATATTTGGGATATATATATATATAGTTTCCTTAAGTTAGATATGTATTAACATCGATTTTTGAGAAATTTATCTTGATTTTCAATCGAACTAGTGAAGATAAATTAGAATGGAGTTACATTTTCTTGGAATGATAAATATGAATTGGGATTAAATGATTTGAAAAAGAGGCTTATCATAACTCATGTACTCATAATACCCACAAGTGGATAACATTTTGTGGTATTCAGTGATGCCTCAAAGAAGGGAATGGGATATTTCATAATTGAAAATGAATATGTGATAGCCTATTCTTTCAGGAAGTTAAAATTTTAGGAGTAGAACTACCATACACATGATCTGGAGCTGGATTTATTGATCTTCACTTTGAGAATATGGACTCATTTTCTCTTTGGTGAGATGATTGAAATATATATGAGTCAAAAACTCATAATGTATACATTCATATAGATATAGATGAATATGTACCAACAATAATAGTGATATATGGTCAATGATATGACTTCTCAATACCCTACCCTCATTGAAAAGAAAATAAAGTGGATGATTCTTTAAGTAAAAGGGATCCTAGAAATATTTAATTGATTTGAATTAATAATGATCCGATCATCATAGATTTGTAATGGATAGACATGGGAATAATAAAGGAAGGAATATCACCAATAATTTCACAAATTATTGCTCAACCATCCCTTATGGAGAAGATAAGGTTTTCTGAAAGGGATGATGTGTGATTATAGAATAAATTGGAAGCTATAAGAAAAAGTAAATCCTATGAGTTTAATATTAATGATGGATTTTTTAGATTTGCATCACGACTATGTGTACCACCAAATCCCGAGATAAGATGATGTTTTGGATGATTCACATAGTTTTACTTTCTCAATCCATCCGGTAAGCATGAAGATGTATCGAGATCCTTAGTATCACTATTGAAGGGACAATATGAAGAAGGAGATCAAGGAATATTCATCATGATGCCTTATATGTCAGCAAATGTAGGTAGAATGCAAATAATAAAAGGGAATGATACAAAAATTACCCATTCCTACATGTAAATTGGATAAATTAATAATGAATGTTATCAAAAGTATTCCAAATACATAAATAAGAACTTATCATATATGCATTGTGGTGGATTGCCTTACGAAGACTACTCACTTCATTGAAATTTGAGAGGAAATCTCACTCAATAAAATTCCATGGATATTCTTTAGAGAAGCAGTGAGGTTTCATCGAACACCACTATTGATTGAATTTTCTCAAGATCCAAGATTTTACTTATGTTTTGGAAGAGTCTCCAGCATTCTCTTTATATCGAGTTGAACTTCATCACAACTTATCACCGCCAAATAGATGGCCACTCTGAGCGGAATGTCAAGACACTCAAGAAAAGATTTGGAGCATGCTCAATTTACATAAAAGGAGGATAAAATCTATATATTCCTCTTTTTTATTTCTCATATAAGAAACAATTCCTCTTGATAATACAATTATCTCAATGTGAATCCCATTATAGGAATAGGTACATAACACTTGTAACTCGGGTTGATGTTGGGGAACAAAAACAACTAGGTCTAGAAATGGTCAAAAGGGTCAAGACCATTCAGCAGCACATCAAGGATGCTTATAGTTGATAGATGAGCTATGATGAGAATTGTTGATGAGTCCTAGGGATTGATTCCAAATACATGGTATTGATCTACATATCTCTAAGAAATAATGTTTTGACATTTAAGAAAAAGGTCAATCTTATTCCAAGATACATTGGTCCCTTTGAGACCCTTGATATCTTTGGAGCAGTAGAGTATATACAAGCACTACCACATGCCAAATCCCTTTTATATGATATTTTCTATTTATCCATCTCCATGAAGCACATACCAGACCCCTCACATATAATTAATTCAGAGGTGGAATCATTGGATAAATATCTCTCATGTGGGGAGAAACTGGAAATGATCTTAGATAATATAGACAATGATCTAAATAATTCAATGTACCTAGTGAAATTTCTATGGATAAACCAAAACATTGAATAAGATTTTATAGGAGTGGAGGAGGTGATGAAAAATAATTACACCAATATTTTTTATTGGGTGTAAAAAATTTGAGGGTAAAATTTTTGAAGGGGGAAGATTGCAACAACCTGAAATTTTATATATAAAATTCCCATTATAATTTAATTAAATTTCATATTGTATATTATGTTTATAGAAAAAACATGAACAATATTGGTTTTAGTATATATTATTGGATTTAAAAGACTATTAACAATTATAATCGTTGATAATATTCATTGAATAGTGATCATATGATTAGTATAAATATATAGATTTAACAAATCCAATTGACACAGACAAAGGAAGTGATTACCTCAAACTGTACAATCATGTCTTATGAAGCCAATTTTTTTAGATTATAAGGGAGAGAGAATATATGGGATTTTCCATTGTCTAATCCCAATATAATATCAAAAAACATAAGCTTGATCGAAATCATTTATGGGAGAACTCCAAAATTATCGAGATCATGATCCAACCCATTTACGCCAAACCACCCCATAAAAGTCTCATCATCACACAAATTACTCTTAGGGTGTTTTCATGTGAATTAGATGGATACATATCTAAACCCTAATAATATTAATAGGTATATTTTACATAATAATGAATATATTTTAACCGTATTATTATACATTTATAAATGATTTTGATTTTGATATCATAAAAGAATAATTATATTAATGGGAAATATTCAAATTAAATTAAAGAATACGTTTTTGTGAATTAATGAATTTTTTAAAAATATAATATTTTATTGAAATATGATTATTAAATAATTTTTATAACATTAAATGAGCATATAATTTTTATAAAGTAAAATATAATTTTTACAGGGGTTCAATGAATGTTATTATAAAAAGCTAGTATTTTTAAATAAAGGTCTATTTTGATTTCAATAGATAAGATAATAATATTTCGAATGTTATTCTGATAAGATGAATGTTATTTTATGATTAATATTCTCAAAACTATCCAATGACATTTTTTCATTATTTTTTGAGATAGTCGAATTTCTGGGTGAAAATTTAATATTATATAAATATATAATGTGTATAATGACAACATAATGACCCAAATGTGATGTAATAAATACAGTAAAGACTATCCACTAAAAAATCTATGTTACCCCTTTAATTTAATGTGATTTTATGTTTATTTGAATAATTTTATAATTCCTTTATGAATCCTACAAAACCATTAAAACATTTTATGTTTTTAAAAACATTTCTATTAAAATATGACTCACATACACAATATAAATAATAATATTTTATTATTCTCAGCACATTGAATTATAAAATAATTATAACTATTACCCTTTGGAATAAACCATGGAAAAACCACAGTATGGTTCTTTTATTATTTTATTATACAGAGTCCAAAAAATATGTTTGAAAAAGCATGAACAATTCCACAATAAATTCATGTATTAACCAATCCATGATATCCTGTCCCTTCACTCAAAAACACTAGATCTTGTCTTTACTATTCCCATATCTCTCTAGAGTCCTCACAACGTGCCTCAAACCCTCATGAAGGCCCTCCAAAGCATTAGGAATCACCCTCTCATTGTAATAGATCCTATCCCTCTCCACTTTATTCCATTATATTATTTATCTTATGTATTTTATCTTCACTTAATAATGTTAGGATATATTATTCAATTTCCCACATAATATCCATTTAATTTATAATTATAAGATACCCTTTTCACAATGATCTTTCACTCCCATGATCAATCATACACCCCTGTTAGGATATAGAATTTTCACTACAATATTCTAAGATAAACAATTGTGTAGTGAATACCCATACCCATTTCCAATCATGGGTGTCCAACTTTATGCACTAATAAAAATTCATTAGGATGTTAAAGTTATGTGTTACACATCCATAGGGAGACAAACTATGATGATTAATGGATCACTTTTGTGTAATCTATGTGGCACAATTAAGCATAAGAATGAAATGTAAGTGGCAGGTGCAATTGAATTAATATAGTGCTCCACTACATTGGGTAATGTTTTAGACTCTTGAGATTTAATGAAAGGGAATAGAGAGTAAAACTAATCCCTTATAGGAATTTTTGCATCATGATTTGATGGAATGTGTCCACTATATATGTTCACGATGTAGTGTTTTAGGTTGTTTCCATGTTTCCCATGTCACCTTTATGATTATAATTATATATCATGTGTTATTGTTCATGTTCATGATTATCACCAATTTTATGCCCCATTAATATACCTATTTTTTAATATGTATATCCTTATTCGTGTTATCATGTGTTTATTCCCATAATTTTCATTATATCTCACCCCTTTATTATTTATGTCCCTAGGTTATCCCATGATGTTTGAAGAATGAAAATGTTAAAAAAGTTTTCAATAAAGGTAATGTATTTACCATTTCATGTTTTTATGTGATGTACCTAATTCCTAAATACACTAGACTTCTTGATCTTCTTGAGTTGTATTGTGTGTAATATTATGCAATAAATCATGAATTAATTTGCAATAAATGTAAGGTTTTCATATAGAATACCTTCTTAATTATAATTCATCTAATCTCACATGACCAATCCTCAATTTAAAATCTAATCTACACTACATATAATATATGCATACAATTATTAGTTAACTAACACTTATGTAAATATTCCATCTCAAATAAGGGATTAAAGTTCTAGCACCTAGCCCTATAATTAAATTCTCCAATCAGGGTCAGTAGCTCCGACCACCAATCTTAAAAATGATCAAACCTCTATGAGGAGGTAAATATAAAATTAACCTAATAGGGTGAAAACCTACCAAGAATCTTTCTAAAAATGACCTAACCCACTCCTAGCATCCTCATAAGGAATTTTTCTCAAGAGTATCGTGATAAAACACCATTTAAGATACTTCATATGTTGTAAAAAGTTTTCCTCTTTAATAGAAAATTATCAGACACTAGTAGGCATATAACATGTGGATCATATATGCTAAATCTGATTCATGAGATGCCTCTTTCCTTTATTGAACAAGACTCAAAAATCAATCATTGGCCTCTCACCAGTTGGAAGAGGTCCAAAAATCCATAATATATAATAATTCTACATGTCATGTGTGTTTCTATAAGAGAAATCATAAGAAACAATAACCTCAAATATAATAACAACAATCCCATGTCCATAAAAAATAGGAATTATTAAAGGAACATGTGTTCTTGATGCACTAGTAAGATCTCCATAACAGGATCGAACACATTTTTAATACTCACATCTACCATATCCTATATAGAAATACAATAGAAATGGAATAAATTTTGATAAAAATTTGAAATATCACATCCCATATACTTCTAATAAAGTTCCCCAAGACGGTTCACCATAATACCTCAGACAATCATATCTATATTTCGGAGGCTACCGATAAGAATGAAGGTCCTAAGGTGTGTGCATGGTGAGACTTTGAAATCATATACAATTAATAAATTTTATAAATAACTAGATAACATCCATTGAATTAAATAATGATTGTGTGGAAGTAGTAAATATAGACAATACAATAATAATAACTGTAATGTAGTAATGTATTGAACAACCATGTCATGCATACAACACTGACCACCCACTAGGACAGTAATGAATATATAAGAGTAAATAAAATATGTTTTAAAAAAATTCCAAGTCTCTACTAAATATACCAATCCATTCCACATATCTGGTTTTTATATAATTTTATATCCATCCTGCTCAATTAATCTTGGCCCTCATCCCAACCTATGCATACAATCAAGTGAACGTCTACTCAGGTACCCCGGTGCAATGGTAGACCAATCATGGTGTGAGTATAAAACACTATATGGCATCACAAAGACGACCTCATACATATCAATTAAATGCTTTATATATGTGTGAGCTACAAAATATGGTAACAATAATCCTAACAACAAATGAAAATAAACTGGAATATGAACTTTTAAATAAATATTTCTATAATAAAGGCATGATTATAAAATTTTATCATCCTAGTAGAGAAAAAATTAGAAAGAAATCAAGGGAAAAAATACTTTAAGTAAACTCAATCCCTAGTAATTTTCTAGGTCCAGGGCCATGATTGTGTGGACATCCTATAACTAAGTCATTGAGCTGGATGCCATTCCATTGAATATTTGTATAATCAAGTTTATCCTTGGGTTCATAATCATGATCATATATATATAAGATGACTAGGGAATTGAAATAGATGTTTTTTTAAAAGGATGGTGCCGAAGCCTCATTTATTATTAAAGTAAAGCGAAGACCTCTTTAATGAGATAGATGTCATAGCACCCAATCATTGTATAATGAAGTCCTTACTTTGGTCTGAAATCATGATCAACATTATATGTTTAATCCAGCATCGAAAATGTCTCTGAGGATGCTATGTAAACATCTAAAGATATATTTCCTAGCCTAGGGTTTACCCATACACGTATTAGACCCCTAAAATGATGGATTCCTAGAAACTATGATATATACATAATATTCATGTTTTGGATAAAGACTACGTTGAAACATAATGTATCATGAATTTATGGAATACAATGGATGATCATGTATCATACTTATGTGGTATATGATCGATGTTAATTAAAAAATGAATCCACTTTGAGTCCATGGAGCTCATCCATAAAAAATTCAATGTAATATAGGATTATGTGGGCTAGGACCTTCTGCCTATGGCCAAATAAATCCTCTTTGATACCATAGTGCTCATTTACAAAAAACATTATAAATTTCTTGATGGATACTAAGGATCATAAAATTTTACTATCATAAAAATCCAATAAAAATATGAAAGGGGGTCACTGAAGCCATACCGCGATACCTCACATCTGTGCCATAAAATTATATCCATTATTAATTTAATATATACTGATTCAAGTGACCACGTTAGATTCCATTCCGTCCCTGATTTTAGTATATCATATTGAACTGATAAATTAATTCACGAATAGGTTATAAAAGGTGGTATATGTATAACATCCCCAAAGAACGACGAGGAGATTCATGTCCAATGACAAATCATGTATGGTTAAAATACAGATTCAATGAGTCACCTATGGGTTTCCCATTCATATTATAATTCATGTATCAAAGTTCTGATATGATAATACTTGTATAGGAATACCAATCATATCCATCAAAAGGATCATAAGATATACCCTAATATGTATGTCAAGAGAACATAATAATCAAGAAGGATCAATAGCCTGATATCAAGATGTATATATGGGAATCCCAATTAGATAATTATTATGAAAAAAGGGATCAATATATGGACCCTAGGAAGACTCTCTGGGCTGGCCAATCCCAAAAGAACATCATATACGGATAATTGGGAAAAAACTAAGAAGTTTATCTAGTATTCTTAGCTACATCAATCGTAACCATTTAATTTCATAAGAATGTGTGTTAGGGTGGTCGAATGCATAAACCTAATAACCACTAAAATAGACTCGTAATATTGAATATTTGGAGTGGATATCAGGTTCCACACACTACCAACTCTAACCTAACCCATGAGATACAATATCATGGTCTAAAAAATAATGGAGAACCCACTACAGCCCCTTGGTAATTTCATAGGAAATGCATCCTACATGGGATCATTAAGGTTAATGTGTAAATGAATAAATTCCTCTTATGATAATCAAAATAAATAAGTAAAAGGATTCATCCTATAAAGGGACCTCATAAGGAGAAAGAAAAATGATGAGCCACATATGGGATCCTCTATAACTCTAGTCTCAAGTCATGTCATGGAGATTTCACTCAGGGGTTTCTAGTGACCCCTGAAGTTCATCTATTTACCTAAACTAGATAAAATAATTCAAACATAAACTAGAATAAATATAAACAGGGGGAGTCACCCTCAGATGTATGTCTGTGCATTCACATACTACCAAAAGAATGTATAATAACCAGAGAAAATTATGGGAAGACTCATACCTTCAAAAATATTTAAAGAATTTATAAACAGCTGTTGATAGCTCTATCCATAATCGGAAATGTTGGAGAAAATATGATTTAGATTCAATGATCCAAGTTAATAATGGAAAACTCAGGTGTGGCCCAAACATCATTAAAAAATTCAATTTAAAAATAAATCCAAAATCTAATTTCAGGTGATATGTCACAGGACACTTATCACTTGAGGAAAATATGAGAAACCACTTACAAAAATACTAATGGGTGTTATAAGACCTACATATGAGAAAATTCATACCTAATTACATCACACATTTGATAATTTAAATTGATTTAAATATAACCCCTATGAAAAAACATAATATAAATATACCACATCAAATTTATGTGTGAATATAGGTAAACATAATTTTGGGATACCCTCTTTATTGAATAAATCAAAACCCTATCCAAAATAGGTGATTCACCCATGCACCAGTGGAGTCAATAAGGAGACCAAAAAATGAAGCTTTAGAAACTAGGAATAATGGAAGAGAAACAACATGGAAATAGGAAGAAGAAAGATATCAAATGTTGATGTAGTCAAAATAAAACAAAACTCACATTAATTAGTGAAGAATGGAGATAGTGGATTGTTGGATGAGAGTATCATGTGCACCCTTATATTTATCCAAAGAAACAAGGGGTCAAGTGAATATTTGTTTTAGAATCCATCTTATAACGAATCATGATCTAAAATAGATTATTTTCTTGAATTCATTATGGTAATCCACCAGGCTTTCACATTATGAATCTGCCCGAGTTTATCCCTTAGAAACCCATTCATGTCATAAATAATGGGATTCACAATGTGAATGGCTCACTATATCTGTTTTTAGTAGCCCAACATGCCCATCCGTTCCATGGTATTTAATTGAATCCACTAGACTTCTACCACACCTTAAACCAAGTCCAAAAACACAACTTATAAATGTTGAAACCATATAAAATGTGTTCTTGTTCTCAATAATCAAAATGAAACACCTAACAAACAGAAAAAGTTGAGTTCCTTCTAAATTTTATAACATGAAAAAATGGGACCTTTCAAAGGATATCTAAAGGAAATAATTATATAGTATTATTTAACATTATCTTTACAAAGTAAATGAATTTCATTGATATGAAGAAATATTTATATTATGAAAAAAATCACAAATATTTTTATAAGATAAGTGGTAAGACTGCACGTAGTGCCACACTCTATCGTATCTTCTTGAGATATTAGGTTGACCTTTAGGTTATGGAAAAAGTACCAGCATGTTTGGGATATGGAGTTGAGTTTTAGGACTTATAGTAACATTCATATGGATGGTCTATCTATGAGAAATATTAAAACACTAGAGGATATATAGGGTTCACGTATAATGCATTTTGAAGGATATTGTGGACAAAACCTTCCCCAAGAAGAGTTCTCATATAGAAATAATTTTCATTCTAGAATTCAGAAGGTACCTTATGAATAATTGTATGGGAATCATTATAAGACTCCAATATAGGGGGATGTAGTTGGAAAGTGGAAGCTAATTATACCCAATATTATCTAGTAGATATCATAGAATCTACAAAACATTAAAATTCACAGAAAATCAACAAAAAGTTTACATAAAATTTATGAAAAAAAATCATCAACATGGCCTAGAGTTTGAGGTCAGATATAAGGGTTTCCTTTATATATTCATGTAGAAGAATTTCATAAGGGTTGGGAATAAGGACAAGCATAGTCTAGGATACAACGACTCCTTCAATATCCTAGTTCACATCGAATCTATGACTTATTGACTAGAATTACCAAATTACCAATCTTATGTATATTATGTGTTATTTGTATCCCTCCTTAAATAAGTACATACTAGACCCCTCATATGTACTACATCTAGTGGGGGTACATATAGATAATGATATTTCATACATGGATAATCTGATGAAATTATTATATCATATAGAAAATGTTATAAGATACCAAACAAGTCACCGGGTCAATGTGTTGTGACAAAACCACGGGTTTAAATAATCAACCTGGGAACCAAAAGTGGTGGTGATATAAAAGTACCACAATCTATTTTAGTGTATGAATTGATATTTAAATGGTGATATTTCATAAGGGCGGAAGAATGAAATAAACTAAAATTTTATAAAGGATTTTTTTAATTAAGAAATTTTTTTTTAAGTAATATATTTATATAAAAAACATTCCCTACTCTGGTTATTTTAGACCGTTAGAAAATATAGTTGGATTTTAGTAAAATACCATTATGAATATTTACCATTGAAAATATAGTCATAGTACAATTATCATTATGATATATATATATATATATGGTTATGATAAAGCATAAATGATATAAATGTATGAAGTGATGGCCTCCACCAGTATTAACATACCCGATGAAGCCCTATTATTAGAGATTCGAAGGAAGATGGTGTCACTTGAATTTTTCATTAAACAAAACTAGGGTGAAATTCAAAAACTAAAACATGATTTAAACCATTTACAAGAGATGTTTATGGTTATTGAGATCTTAGACCAATGTTTGTTCTCCGAACTACCCCATTATAGGACCATAATCGCACACCTTAACCATAAGGAATACAATGGTGTTATAAGTGGTTCTGTATCTTGACCCTAGCACTATGAATTTTTATGTTTTAATTGTATTAAAATAAGGAATATGTTTATCCCTTTTAATTATTTATTTATATATACAATTATATATAGGTTGAGCACTATGGGAAAAAGCTTTACTGTGAGGCGTTATTTGGGGTTGGTCAGTTGTCTGTAGAAAATACTCCCATTGTAAATACTATTTGTGATGGATTTGGTTTTCCATCAAAATAATTGAAAATAAAAAATAGTTAGTTGTTGGAAATGTCACACCTTGTAGATACCTTTGGCACACATACACGCCATAGGGTGGGAAAATTTATTTGCGATGGGAATTTGATCATGTTACAAATATTATTCCATGTTATGGTTATTTGAATCCCGATATTACAACCCATCAAAAATAGTATGTCGATAGAACACTATTTGTGACTGGTTCCATTGTAAATAAATCATTTTCACCGCCAAATATATTTATGGTGGGTTGTATTTGTAATGTGATACTTTGCAAACAAAACTACTTGTGAAGGTAGTCCAATTTCAAAAAGACCTGACACTACTAAACTAAACTATATATATCCCCCCAAGATAATTTTCACCTCACATTTTCTCTCTTCATATATCCTCACTTCTCATATCCTCTCTTCTCCAATTCATCATTTTTTCATTTAATATTTTTTAAATTTATAGAATGACTAAACGTCACATTATTATTTTAATTTTGTTACTGTATTAATTTTGAGGTGTTATATTAATTTTATTAATTGTTAATTATTTTATTTTATTTTATAAATTAGTATTATTAATTATAAGAAATTAATTTTAATTATCAATACGTATTTATAATTAACATAAATTAGTTTTAATTAGTAGTAAACAATTTTAATTATCAATAATTATTTTAATTATCAGTAATTAGTTTTAATTATAATATACCATTCTTATTAGTTTTAATTAGAATTATGTTGTTAGAATTAGTATTAATTACTTATAATTGATAAATATAAATTAAAAATTAAAAAAACATAGTATTAATTAAAATATTTTAGCAAAATTTAATAATAACTAAAATTAATTAGTAATAATTAATAGTAATTAGTTATTATTAGTAATAAAAATAGTTTTTAATAGTGGATGTTAAATATTAATAATAACTAGAAGTAATTTATAGTAGTTTTGTGGTAATTAGTAATAATTAAAGGTAATTATTAAATATTACTTATAATTGTAATGAATTACTAAAAATTAAATATATTATCTGTAATTTTTAGAAATTAGCGGAAATTATTATAAATTTTATGTAATTAGTAAAAATTAGTGGTGATTAACAAAAATTAACAGTAATTATCCAAAATTATATGTAATTAGTAGAAATTAGATATAATTAGTGGTAATTAGTAAAAAATATGGATAATTTGTAAAAAAAACATCGGTAACTAGTCAACAATAATGATATATAGTAAACAAATAGTTGTAATTCCTAAAAATAGTTTTAATTTGTAAAAAGTGGTATAATTTGTAAAAAATGGACGTAATTAGAAAAACGAATCTGTAATTAGAATTAATTATAATTTATTGAAAAAAATTGTGGTAATTAATATAAATTATCTATAATGGAAAAAAGTAGCTTTAATTAGTAAACATTAATGATAAATAGCATAAATTAGTAAAAATAGATTTAATTAGTAGTAATTAAAAAATTATCATAATTATCAGTGACTAGTTAAAAGTAGTGGTAATTTGTAAAATATAGTGGTAGTTACCAATATTAATTAAATTAAAGCATCAATTAGTGGTAATTAGTAAAAATTATCAATAATTAAGGACATTACTAATAATTATCTTCAATTACCAGTAATTAGTGGAATTTTGAAAAATTAGCAACAATTAGTGGTATTTAAAAAAAATGATCATTAATTTGTGGTACATAAGAAAAATTTATGATAATTAGTTGTATTTAGGAAAACCTTGTAATAATTTGTGCTATTTTGGAAAAATTAGCAGTATTTAGAAAATGTAGTGGTAAATTGGAAAAATTATTTCTAATTAGTGTTATTTGAGAAACATAAGCTGTAATTTGTGGTATTTAGGAAAAAATAGATCAAATGAATTTTATTTTGTGAAAAACACAGTAAATAGTGATATTGTGGAAAATTTATTTTTAATTGAATGTATTGATGAATAAATTTTGGTATTGAAGAAAAAATAACATTACATGGGGTAAAATAGTAGTAATTGGAAAAAAATAGTTAAAATTCATAAAAATTGTCCTAATTAATAAAAATAGTGGTGTTTCAGAAATATAGAAGTAATTTGAAAAAATAATAGAAATTATAAAAATTGGTAACATTTGTCCATTATTAATGGTAAAAATATTGGTATTTAGGAAAAATTGTATTATTTTAAAAAAATAGCAGTATCTAAGTGAAATTAGATATATTTAAGAAAGCTATCTATATTTAGGAATAATAGTTATATTTATAAAAATAGTGGTTTTAAGGAAAAATAATAGTAATTAGAAAAAATAGTGATAATTTGGAAGAAAAGGTAATGATTAACCTCTAATAATATAAATTAATGGTAATTGTCATCAATTTATTGTTATTATTTATAATTAAAATAATTATTCAAAATTAACCAAAATTAACCAAAATTAATCAAAATTAATCTCAATCCGTAATAGATGATTGATCAATGATGGTGATTGAAGGGTAGAGCAGGGAGAAGAAGTAGAGTTTAGTGCGAAATAATTACAGTGCCCATGAGTGAAGACTATTTGTGGGAGAGATAATCATGAGAAAACCTATGATTTATGGAAGAAAAAGTTGATGCAAGAGACAACAATTATATACTTATTTGGTTATTTTTGTTAAATCATTCTTCAAGAGAATATTATTTTTTATAGATAATATTAATCCAAATTCATGATTATAAATAAACCATTATTTTCTAATGATGATTGATTTGAACAAAAAAATAAAAAATCAACAAAACAATTTATCATCTCTCACATGTGCTTCCTCTTCCTTCACTCACAGGTTTATCCTTGAATGTATCTTTTCAAATTGGCCTGAACGAAGGGGCTCCAAATTTTTTCCATCTGTTGTCACCTCCATCCCCTATTCATCCTACTTCCCTTGATGAAATCATGGAGTGTAGAGTAAAAGGAGATGATGGAGTAAAAATTTTTAGTGCCCCAATGTTCATACCCTTTGTAGGAGAGGAAGTAATGGGTAAACCTTCTAGTTTACCTATAAGTACCGCTCCTCCAAATATTCTGAAATAAGGGGAACTAAAATTATTTCAATATACCCTTTACCTCATCCCATCAATTATACGATTCCTTCACTCACTTCAATCAACCATTTAATCCCATTAATCATAATTAACACTAATTAGTTAGAATTGAATACAATTAAAAGTAAATAGTTATTTTGTTGATTTTATAATTATTTTGGATCACATCTTATATTAGAATAACTATAAGAAATATTTTTATTTTCTACTTTTTTGGAAAACTATGAATAAATAAGTACACAATAGTTTTTATAAAATAATCTCAATTATATAAATCATTGTGTAAATCCAAAAGTTAATAGTATAAATTTTGTATGTATTTAGGGTTCTGATTCTTTTTTTATCATTTTCACCATCAATATTATAAAATTTATTACAATGTAAAATTAAGGATCTTGTTATGAAATCTTATTTGATGATATTTGAGACATTTTAAAACATTGGTGGTTATCTATTGAGTTTTTATTTTCAGAAAGATTTTGTATTTTGGTATCCACATGGGGAACATAGTTATAGAGAAGATACTAACAATTTTTTTTGAAAAGCCTTTATGTTCTCAAACATTACTATATGAGGTTGTTGGTCTTTTTTTAACAAAAGGAATCTGAGAATGATATTTATTTAACTTTTATGTTATGACCACATTAAATTTATGATTTTCTGAAGTCTGTTTAGGATTCCTTTTATCATAGTTTAAATATAATAAAATTTGAAGAGGTTAAAAATTTTATGGCCCTTAAATCATATAATGAAGCCTGAAATAGATATTTTGATTAGATACTCCCTTTGGTTAAATCATTGTTACATAATGAAATATTTTTTATTCATATTTCTAAGAGGGAAAGAGTACGGTTCATAATTAGGGTCATGGTTATAAAAGGATCCATGCATGTTAAAATGATATCATCATATATTATGGTGAAAATGATTTGTTTTTAAGTTTCCCAACCAGTGGAAAATCTAGGTATAATGTGGCTCAAGAAAGGAAGTCTGGATTTTTTTCCATTAAATAGTTCAGGTATTTCCTACTTGAACGTAGATTTCATAATTTATTTATATATAATCAAATAACATCATTGATTTCATGGAAAAAATACAAATTTTCAGCCTATTAAATCTTAAATCATCTTTATGATGGTGACTCATTGAAACATTTTGACCTGATTAATCCATATTTTCCTTTAAAATCCACTAACATGTGATTGGGTCTTTCTAATATTGGTTACTTTCCTTTTGGTTATTATGGAAATAAATATTATTCATTACCCATATTTATAACCCTGTACTACATGCCTACTTGTATGTTAATGAATGATCCATATTTGTTCATTAAATTATTAATTCTAGGTCATCCAAAAAATAAAATTAATGTTTATTTTACACCATTTATTATTGAGTTAAATATATTATAGAGTAATGGTGATAGTTCATGTGATAATGTGGTGAAACATATTTTTTTAATTAATCTGCATTAATGATAAAAATTAATAACTGCCTAGTATATGTAATTTTATCTGGATTTAGTGTACATGAGTCAAAATCAGGTCTATACTCTATGAGTGAAAATAAATCATTTATTCTCATCAATTATAGAAAACCTTGGTTTTTAACTATCATCTCAGATTTTCTCCATTTGACCACCCTTTTCTAATAAGGAAAAATCATCTCAATAAATGTAAAATTGTAAGAGATGGACCCCCTCAATCAAATTCTGTATTAAATTAAAATATATTATTTTTTCATTACCTACCATTACCATTGGAATGACTATAAATGAACAAAAAATTGATAGATTTAGGGAAGATCACAATAGGATAAAATATAGTATTTTTTGGGATCTACTAAATGGGTCTGATTTATTATTCTGGCACTTGTTGTATGGAATGAATATTGATGAAAAATGTTTAAATAATATATTTCATATAATTTTGGAGGCACCTGGTAAGGCCAGAGATAATGTAATGGCGCAATTTAATCTTTCCCAAATTTTCAGGTATCCAAAATATGAGTTGTTTAAAAATGATAGATCCCATAAGTTAATGATTCAAAAATAATATTATAATGTTTACAACCAATATTTTCTCAATGGATCATATATTTGAGTCTCCCTTATGGTTATGCTTCAAATTTGGTTGCATGAGTCAGAAAAATTAACATTACCAGATTAAGAAGACATGATTTTCATATTATAATGGAAAGAATTCATCCAATTAGATTTATAATTTTGTTGCTTTATTCAATTTGGGATTCACTTATATAAGTATCATATATTTTCTGATACATTTCTTCGTTGACATTGACAATGATGTACATAGTAGACTCTAATAAAATATAGTTTTAATTTAATGTAAATTAGAAGAAACATTGTGCAATATTTATATGATTCAATGGAATTTTTGATATTATATATGCCACTTGATGAGAATTATGGGGTTTCGGTATAGTTTCTATGGATGGTCCCATATGAGAGATGCATGTGGAAATTGATTAAAAAGGTATGAAATAAATAATTAGATGAAAGGGTAATATTTAGAATCTTATTTCTAAGAGGAAATTTATTTTTTGATCTAACTATTTACAGCCTATACATCCTTGAAAAATATATCATAATGGGCTATAATGATGGGAATTTTGATGAAAAAATCAAAAATAAATTATTAGTTTTTAATTAACCTTTTTTCTTGGATTTGGTGGCGTTTATGAATAATGACTCTCATATGTTGAACATCATAAGGCTGATACATATGCTCATCTCAACTTTTAAGAAATGATATTATTTGTATATTGAGTGCTACTATGACCAATTATTTTTTTAAATTAAGTAAATATTATTTTATTATAGATTATTTGATGATCACATCAAGAAATAGTTTCCTCAAATTACACCATCTTCCCTTAATGAACATTGAAAACATAAAATTTTCTTACTAGTTTCAAAGATAAGTAAAATAAATTTTCTATGGTCTAACACATGAAATCAATTTAATGTCTTTTATATTTCTATTTTTTCAATTATTTAGGAACCATAATAAGATGATAAAATTGATAACAGATTTTTTGTATTATGTAACCCAACATCTATGATGGTTAAATCTTATAATGCATATATATTGAAAGTTTTTTGGTTTCATACACATTCATATAAAAATAATAAAAACAATGGAATGTTTCCTTTTTTGGAGTGGATGTCACCATTAAAAGTGAAGTTGACTTTTATGGAATTCTTAATGAAATAATGGAACTATGTTATATGAGATAGAATTATGTAACAATGCTTAATTATTATTGTTTTGATACTAATATAGTATTTCATGATCAAATATTATAGGTAATCACCAACTTTAAATATTAAAGAATTATTTTAATTAAATAACCATTTTATTAGATCATCACGTACATACAATTTAGTTGTAAAATTATTGTGTTTCTTTAAGAGAGTTAATATATTTGGGGAGAACTATAAAAATAAAATACCCTGAGAATAATTCTATAAAAATTCAATGTGGTTCTAAAAATGTAAAAAGAATTAAAATTTTATAGTAGACATAACCAAATACACATTTTGACTGAAGGGACATTAATATCAATGGTAGAACCTCATAATTATTGGTTGATGGACATTATGTTAATGATTATGATGATGAAGAAAATGAATTTTAAATAATAAGAGGTGGTGAAGATAAATATCTTATGTAAATTAATGGAATTTTTTAGGAAGATTTAGATATTCAAACCATCATATATAAACATGGGGATAAAGTTGAATAAATATACAATTGCATGTCATTTATAGTCATAATTAATATATAAGTGTATAATAATAATTTTCAATTATTTAATGACAAACTTATATTCCTATTTTATTTTTCTGATTATGATTTTGATGAAATGATTCGTATCCTTGAGGAGGCTATACATCCTAGTGATGATTTTGATACTTTGTAATAAGACCCTCGGGTTACAGATAGTTCAACTTTGACCCAAATGAGTTTTGGTCTTGTGAGATGGACGATTCACAACCTTATTTATGAGTGTTTTCTAAATATTTATTTCCATACACTAATTCCTAGATATGTTCAGTTGTGTATTTTAGTATATTTCAATTAATTTTCATTAATTTTTAATAATTTATTTATATACAATTTTTTTTTATTTTTTTTCTATTTCCAATAGTTTTTCATGTCTAGAAGTTGGACTAAGGAGTGCTATTTTTTAGAATTATTTTTCCAGAGCATGAGTGACATGGGATCATATTCCCATTGATGTTCAGCACCACATGTTTGGTCATTGTATGGTATGTAAATATGTAATAGTTATTTTTAAATTTATTTAATTATTCACTTAATTTTACTAATTATTTATATTGTTTATGGTAGCCCATCGATGATTGTATGAGGACCTCTATCTGTGAGCCCGTTGAGGCCTGTATACTTGGGAATTTTCGTATGTTTTCTTCAAAATATGAGGAAGTGATCCATGAAAAAATTTAAGAGTCACGGAATTTTAACATTCCTTCTAAAACCATTGAATCAATTACATCACCTCTGAGTTTTGAGATAGATTTTGTTCATAATAGATGGATGAAACTTTTCAGAGGAGATCATCACCAGGCCTGCAGAACCATGGGTGGCTGGTGGTCAGGTATAGATATGAATGTTTTATGTTTAGTACCCATTGAAAACATATTGTATTTCCATTAATTTAATAATTTATGTAGATTTAAATTTAAACTATTATTTTATATTCATATTGAAAGATAAAAATCGTGATGTTATAGAGTTTGATTTTTATAAGAGGATGTAAACCAATCCCATCTTTATAGAGATTACATGTGGTTGATAGTGTCATATTTTGGTCATTAAAATTTACTACAAGTGTTAAAATTAACTAAAAATATTAATTGAACTATTTCAATATCAATTTTTGTTTGAAGGAATCAGATAAGGATACAAATTCTCACATACGTCAAGAGAGTTAGGCAAAGACTGAGGGTTAGGAGAGTAGTGAGTCAATATTTGATGATGTAGCATGGATATATGGGACATTGTATGCTTTCAAGAAGGGTTGAGATATTGGTATATGTTCTTAGATGACACTTATAACTTATTATGGTATTATTTTCTGGTCATCATCTATCTTGAGGGGATATAAAAGAGTGGTGTCATCATTGACTGCAGAGTATGTAGAGAAGATAGAATTTTGGGATGTGGTTAGAGAGGCCTTGAGTAAGAATTATGAAGACCTTCATTGACAGAAGCAACGATAGTATGTTGGTGATCAGCATCGATGGAAGGAATAGGAGCGCGAGCTGATGAAGGATTAAATGTGATGATTAATACAAGGTATAAAGATGGAGTTCCCTTCAACCCATCCTCTAGAAGACCCCCCTCCTTAGTGTTCATTATATTTTTTAGAAATATTTATTATGATAAATATTTGAATGATCATATTGTTGTTAACAACACCATTTTTTACTATTTTTTATATTACATTTTTTAAATAATTTTTATTTTTATTCACAATTTATTTTTTTAATTGTTTTTAATTATTATGACTTTAGGATTTTTGGATTTTTGATTTTAATATTTTTTTATTTTTTTTGTTAATTATTAAACATGGGTACATAATCCCATAACAAATGATGATTTGTATATATCCAGTGATATCTTTTTTCAATGGTTAATTTCTTTTTTGAAAAACGTTTTCTTTGTGAGGGTCTATCACAAAAAAAATATTTTATGACCATATATTCTGCTTTGGGTAATTTGTGATGGGTTCTCATGAAAAATAATTGTTTACAATGATTTCCCACCACAAATTACCCATCAAAAATAATATATATTCTTGTAGTGAATGAAAATTAGATTTTCATAAGAAGGGAAAAAATTATTCTTTTAAAATATAAAATTTAACACCAATTTGGATAAATTCTGTCATTTATTAAAAAATATTACTTTCCCATAGTATAATTATCTTATAATATTTATATAAAGCTAATAATCTAAATTAAGGAAGTCTAATGTAATATTTATAATGAGAAAAAAATTATTGTTATCAGAAAAATTATTCTCTATTAAATAACTATTTTTATTGAAAAGTATAAATTAGTATATTTGGAGATTTTTTTTAATAAAAAAATAAAAATTATTTTCCAATAAATATCCATTTATATTTAAAATTATAAATTAGTATATTTGGATATTTTTTTATATAAAAAAATTTTGAAGTCAAAATTTCAAAATTATCTAATAGTAAATTTTTTATTATTTTCTATGAGAGTCAATATTTTTGGGTTGAAATTTAATATGGTATTGGTATATGAAATCCATTAAGAATCATAATGGATGAAAAATGAAGTAATAAATTCTATAAAATTAATTCATGACCAAAATTTTATTTCCCCTTAAAAATGATTTTTTATGTTATGTGATAAATGTTTTAAACCTTTCATGAATCTTCCAAAACCAATATTATATTATATGGTTTCCAAATAATTTTTTTTAAATAATTTCTTCCACATCACCAATAGTATTATTTTAATTTTTTCAATTCTTTACCATATAAACTATTGAATAAAAATCCTCTTTGAAGTAAACTATGGGAAAAATCATGGGACCAATTGTGGTTTTGATTATTTTATCATATAAGGAACAAAAAATATTTTAATGAATTAATTAATAATTCTCCCCTTTTTTTCTCTATATACCAACCCAACTTACCACTCCACTACACTCAAAACCTAGTGACACTAAATTTATTATCCCTGTAACTATATAATCCCATCCCAATGAGTGCTCAGATTCTCATGAATATACTCCATGATTTAGAAGTTCCATCTATTGGTATGAGGATTATTTCCTCCTCTTTATTAAGGAATTTTCATTGAGTTAGGCCTTTTTATATCAATGTGTTTTTTTGGGGCATGTTTTACACATCTATTTACTATCCTTATGATTCCTATGTTCTAATAAACCACTTTTATCTATCATTAAATCCTTCTATAAACTTTTATGTACAGTCGTTTTGCATTTGAAATTATCATGAGTTTTTATATGCCAATTTTTTTTGTTGTGTGTACCCATACTCATTTCTAATTAAGCAGACTAACCTATATTTACCTATAATTCATTGATCTAGGAATATAATTTAAATAATAAACATTAATTAATAAATTTATTAAATTATATAAAATACATCCTTATATTATATGATTTATGTGATGCAAAAAAGCATATACATGGTATGAATTTTATTGGTGGTCCCTAAACTATATATCCATCCAATGCATTGGGTAATGTTTTTATCTAATGTCGTAATGGGTATGGTTCACAAGTGGTTATACTAATAACACTGAATGGTGATGTATTAGTGGTTATCCATGAGTTATTCTCATGATGTGATGTTTTATATTTTCTCCCCAATCCTTTATTTATGTGATGTTATCATTTTATATCATTCTTTGATGTTCATGTTTATTATCCACAACCTTTTATGTCACAATGAAATACCTCTTGACTCACATGTATTACTTTTATCATATTATTCTTTGATTATTCCCTTTATACTACTTGTAGAACACCGATTTGTTATGTTCATCTCTTTATTATCTCATGCAGTATTAGTATATCGATGGAATATAAGGGCATGTTTTAGAGGTTTTAAAAAAAAATTGGACCCATGTTTCAGTTTAAATTTTTATGTATCTAATTACTTAAATAAACTATGAATCATGTTATTTTACTATTTTATTAAGTGTATAATTATCTAATTAATTATTAATTAATTTAAATTAATGATACGGTTTGTCATACCTTTCCACACTTATATAAAAATGTTTCATAATAAATCTTCTACTCTAATTTTTCATTATTTTACTAGGTAATGTAAATTCTCATTGTTTTGAGAATTTTCATCTTTAAATATGCCTTATCAAAATAAAATTATATCCCATTTTATTTTTTAAGGAAATTTCTTAATGGTCATATAAATGGGACATTTATCTATGTCAATTTTCTTTATTGATTGTTATGCTTCATTTGAAATATAGTCTAACAAAACCATATTCCTTTCTTTCATTGGGTTACTTATGATAATTTCTTATATATTTTTCATGAAGCAAATTTTTTTCATGCGTTAATTAATAAATGATGCAATTATGGATGCCTTATAGTTTTCATTCCGTACATATGTATGATTTTCCATCATATGCATATCAAACCCACACCAATAATCCCAGATCAGATGTTGAAAAGGTAGTATTTAAATTTTTGGATTTGATACCATTATACATAACCCAATTTGATATATATAAAACATAAGACATCAATAGTAAAAAATATTTTCTTTTACATACCCAAGGACCTTTTTGGTCTGCAATTTTAGTGAAATACAAAAAAAATCTTGAATAAAAATACCCATTTCTTTATGTAATCATTTTTTGGACTATACTCAGCTACTATTATTTGATTATAAGTCTTGATCATATCCCACAAAAGTATTAATACCTAAAAATTTCTAAAAATAATTAATTTAGCATTATTTTTTATAGATTTTGTAAATAGAAAACATAAGGAGGGTGGGATTAAATTCTAATTAAGGGTAAAAAAATAATTTGGAAATGAATTTCATCTATGACCATAACATGGCCATAAGGCTATGGTGACATAAACATTTGTTCATGACTATTACATAAGAGAATTAATACCCATAAAAAAGTCGATTATAAATCATGAGACATGTTATAAATAATTAACACAAGAGAACAATTATATAAGTCAATAATCATAACCCATGTGAAAATAATCCTTGAGAAAAAACATATTATAACTTATAGAAATAACTATATAATATTGTAGGTATCTTGAAACATTACAAATTAAATATGGATTCACCAAAATCGATAATTATTATATCACATAGTAGTAACCAATAACATGTAAACATTTTTGTATCTTACAAATAACTATCATCCAATTAACTTATTCAATTTACCCAATACATTAGAGGAAATAATAGACCCCCACATCCATTGTTTATAAAATAAAAACCCATAGTTTATCTATAATAGAAAAAAACAGCAATCATCCATACATATTTAAAATTACAATATAATGAAAAAAATAAGAAGCATTCACTTTTCAGTAAGACAGCCATGAAAACAACCATCATTCCTTTTTATTCTTGGTTAACCCATGGGAATTAAATTTGTTCGATGAAAATATCATTAAAAATTACAAGTCATATAGATGAAGAATAAGTATGGTATCATTATAAAATATCCTCATTGGATCATTATAATATAATAAATGATATTGATACATATGAAAATACATTTAAATGAAAATTTAAGACAATACTTTGAGAGTAATGGAAAACACCCTATTCATTTGATTATATTTTAGAACAATGTATAGAATATTCAAAAAAATAGTTTCTTTAAAAATATAAAGAGAAAATTGTAATTTAAGATTCAAATCCAAGAACATTCATGATGGTGGGAAAATAAATTCCTTTCATAAACATTAAAAAGAATCATTCCATTAAACTTTTATAAAGAGTGACAAAAGTGACCCATGTTGAAAAAAATAAGAAAACTCATATCTATTATCTGAATAGAGGGTCAAAGATCATATAAAATAAGTTTATGATATAATTTATGTTTCTAAAATAATATTATTTAAATAAAATAATGAAAATGGTGGAATATTTTAATTATACTTCTCCAAAAAATATATAACAACTTTTTAAAGAAAAACCCCTTTAGTGAAATTTTAAAACAAAAAACCAATTTAAATTGAGAACCTAAGAAGAAAAATAAAATAAAATGATTATAATAATATTCATGATATAAAATTTCATGAATTGTTTTATACACTAATAAATTAATATAAGTGGATAAATCAAAACATGTCCCAAAAAATGATGTTTGAAAAGAGAAACACATGCTACTCACGAAGTACTTGAATAAAAAAGACAATAAAGGAAGGAATGTAAGAATATTTTGTAAAAACATTAACTTAAATGGTTTAATACGTGTATATATTTTCATGGGGGTATTAGAACACTATGTAAAATAAAACATGGTGCATAACATTAATTATTCCACAAAGAATTAAAATTACGACAATGAAAACCCTTTCATCTTTTATAACATTTGAATCAAGATATCATGATTGGGAGAACATAAATGGAAATTTCCATTTCATGATCAAAGATTAATTAATTAAATTATATATCAATAAATATAATATACATCATGAAAAAGGAATTAGGTGCAAAATACATTACATTTTTTAGATTAAAAATGATGAGACGTATATTACTTACAAAGATCATGTCATTCAAGCCGGAATATAATCAATGAAGTGATTATGTCTAAAAATATTAAAACAAAAAAAAATAAAATACTAAATAATATAATTAGATTCCATTTCACATATAATATTGGTATCACATAGTTAATGATGTATATGTATAACCCATTGAATTTAAATTTAATTAAGAAACCCTTTACCATGAGTCCAAACTTTCTATATATTTACATTAAATATTTTATAAAAAACTTATTTTAACTATATATATAATTAAGGAAATTTTTAGTTTACTAATTATTTATTAAACTATTTATTTCATTAGTATCAATGAAAAATTTTATTACATAATCAGTTAAGACCGCATCAGGAATTTTGAGGATGTTGAGTTCATAATTTCAAACTTGACTTTGGGAGGTTCATCATGCTCAATGGGATTATCTAGAGGGTTTTACTGCCCATGTACTTACTTTTATTGATTCTCTTATTGGTAAAATCCTATTGTACTACTTGTATTCATCTGAAACTTTTTTTGTTTAATAAATTTTGGGGATCATGTGTTTACTCATGCTCCGAGCCATTTGGGAATTTAAAAACTATCATCACATAGTTGATATTTTTATACATAAAATACAAATTTAGAATCACCCATAAAATAATTATATGAAAAATGAATCACATAGCTTCATGGATGTGGTAATACATATATATGCATGAGTGACATTATCATTTTTAGAAATTTTAATTTGTAAGAACATATATTGTAACAACCAAACTTGAATCACTAGGTTTGCTCCAAAATTCCATAGAACCTCGTACATGGATCCCCATATACAAGTGTTTTCCAAACAATATCAAGGGTCATGTGGGACATCATGTGGTGACCATTAACCCAATATCAGGTAAACATTAGTGTAAAAAATATAAGGGATAATAATAAAAATTGAAAAATTGAATATTAAATAAATCATTTTTTAATACATGACCCATTGGGTTCTGGATGGCCAGAATTAAAATGAGTGAGATCCCCAAGCCTGCTTCCTATATACCATGGGCTTTTGACTAGCACTGAGTAGGTAATACTGAAATGGGGGGCCTTAACCTAAGTACATGTATGTATGAAAACAATAATATCTATTCAATAGTGTAGAGATGAAAAATAAAATTGAACATATAATGAGAAAACATGCATGAAACACCATTTTGGAAACATCGGAGTACAATAGTATAATGGAAAAAAATAAACTCCCAATTATAAATACTAGGGGAAACCCAAAATGAGGAGAAAACGGGAATAAGAATGACATGAGGGAGCCTAAATCATAATCTCCCAAGACAACCACCAAACACATCCAATGATAAGATTTAAAATACACTATCGAAACCAGGTTCCCTAATATCACCTCCAATCTTCTTACATTCTATATAACTAATAACGTGGTCAGGAACATACCAGGTTGGGGTGGGTATATTCCCTGAAATCAAAAAAAATAAACAATAATGAAAGAGTGGTCATCTCAATAGTAAGAAGGCCTATTAATTAGAACATGAGACAAAACTATAATAACACTGATATACTCAACAAGGACATCTAATGAGAGAGAAATTAGATCTATATATACATATCCCATCTCAGAAGGACGATTCATCCGGTATCTCTAAGGGTACCATATTCAATGCCCAATATATTTCCCAATTTCACAAGATTCCATGTGGAGGGGAACAAACCTTTCCACATCCATCCATATTTAAGGAATCTCTAACTCAAGTCAATCATTCAACTTAAACATATTGAAATTCTCATGTAGATCCCACACTTTCCCACTACTCTCCACAACTAAGGTGGAACTAACCTTCCAGTAGGAACCTATCTCCATAAGACATCGATGTTGTGGGAGTTCCACTCCTAATATAGGGAACCTATGCCAAATGTTGTTTAATGGGTTTCTAGTCCTACCTTTTATATGTGTATTGGGGACCTACAACCTTGGGAGACTTGGGATTATTAACCAAATAATTCACTAATGATGACACCCGATCACTGATTCTTTGGTAAAGTGTATGGGGAGCTGCATCTAAGTGAAAATGGTGTTTTGAAAATTCAACATCTCTCTATAGATCAAACCCAAAAACATCCATCATAAAATAATATATAAATTATGTTTCATGATTATAAACTTTTCTCCATAACTCTAATTCTAAAATGAAGGCCACCATCATGTTCTATGTGAAATGTTTCTTGGGATAGGGTACGTGTGGTCCCAAATACGCATGTAAATTAAGTTAGTATAAAGTGTAGATATAATTAACCAAACCTATGTCATGGTAGTATAGAAAATATCTATGTCAAAGTCTTAAAAGATCTCCAACAAACACCTCTAACATTGGTCGAGATCATTAGGAAATAATCTATACCTAAGACCCTAATGGATAAAGAAGACAACTGAACCACATACCAATGTGGTAACACCTATATATCTCTAAGGAATAAACATTGACTACCAATACTAAGTCTTTAACATAAAACTATATATGGGGATCACTTCCTTAACCCATAAATAAAATATTCATACCTCTATATTAACATGAATTAAAGACTAGTTCTATTGGAATCGCAAAGCACAATTCCCTTAACTCACTTTTTGGGAAATAAAATCACCTTTGTATGGGAATAGATCAGCCTCAACTCCTCAAATTATCTTGCACTAATTAGACTAAGTAAACATCTGCCCTTTCATTGTAATGTCAATCAAAGGGGTTTCTATCATAAGAAATGTATCCACGAACCTCTGATATTACCCTTCCAAATTGAAGAAACTCTACACCTCCACCATAGTAAAAGGTTGCTCACAAGAAATCACCGCTCCAACATTTTTTCGGTGAACTATCACATACATTCCTAGGATAAAATATAACAAAATAATTATACTTATATAAAATAAATTCAATGCTTCATGATATTCCGATAAATTTGGTACTCTTAGAGCATGTTCTAATCCATCCACAAGGTTCTTGTGTAATCCACATCCAATACTGAGTACACAAGGATATCATTGAAAAATAATACCATTAACTGATCCACTAAGATATGAAGGACCTGATTCAAAAGTCTCTTAAACATTTATAGGGATTCAAACACAATAAGAGGAATCACCATGATCTCAAGACAACTATAACGACTTTAGAAAGTCATCCGTAATATATTATCCTCTTAAACATCGAGTTCGAGATAAATCAATATAAGTTTATCTGTAATAACTACCATTCCCAAAGAAACTAGTTAAATATGTTGATCCTCAAGAGGGGTTACGCCTTCCTAACGAACACTTGGTTCAGGTGACTTCATTCCACCCCTCACATCTTCCCTCTTCCACCTTTTGGGAGAACCAAACAAGAATTCCTTAGGAAACACATTTGGTCCCAAAAAAAATTTAGATTCTCTAATGAAACATTTATCTCCAAAAAGTATAAAACATCTTCTGATATACTAAAATGGATATTTATACATCTCTGGGTGTAGGTCTATGTATAAAAACGTGTTAAATGGGACATAAACATAGAAAATTCTCAAGAAGAATTACCCCATACTCCTCCAACATTATAATAATTTAAATTCTCATGTAATTCTATTATCCAATTTTTGTACTAGAAAACTAATAAAATAGTTTGTATGATCCTACACATGATCTCATCCAACTCATCATGACATTCCTTCTCACCCAAGAAGGAAAATTACACACCAATTCCATAGGTACACTGTAACCCCCACCAGTGATAGTCACACTGGGAATCGATAGTAGTAAAATAATCTACACTAAGGAAACCAATTTAGGGACTCACCACCCTCTATAAATTGGTTCCATGTGAGGATCTACTCTTTCATAGTCAGGTCACATTATCAGTGGAAGTGGTGTCACTATTCAACCTTTGTAGGAATCTCCAGACGTAAGGGTTGATAAAAAAGGTATCAAATGTTACCACTATGCATTATAAAATATATTAATATAGGGAATAAGATTTCATTTTTATAATATAACATTTATTTGGGTTGATAAGACACATGTCTTACCTTGAAACACCCTAGGAACCACTCGGTCATATGCCCCTACCGCCTAAGACTACCCTTACCAATGTCTGATATTTCTTTTTAGGTACAGATTTCCTTAACTCATTATCACATAAAACAACCTAAAATAAATAATTATAAGGAAATTATCCTCAAAACCATGAAACTATTTTAATTAGGTGGCACTGATGTACCCATACAATTTAGATCACATCACAAGAAGGTGTCGTTGTGTGGGAAATGTCCCTCTATATTGTGTTCCCAGATCCATGTCAAACATCACTGACACATGGCCCTCCCAACACCATACATATACCAAGATAATTATTAATATTAGGTTCACCATCAATATGGCTCTTATTAAAGCATCCAACTGGCACCATCAGCTCAATCCATTCCTCCACCACCTAAGAAGGGGGTATGGACCACCATGAAACATGGGTGATGCCTATCCCAAAAATAGATGTTGCACACTCATTATTAGTGTTTATTCTTCCATTACCACCAGAATCAACTAATGCACTATGAAAAATAAATGTGGTTAGTGGAACCATCTTATCTACTGGGTCCTGCATAAGCAATAAAACCAAGAACTCCCCCTTGATCCAATTCTACATTACCTGAGGGTCTGACATTCTATGAATTGAGGCCTTATCACTCAATTCTACATTCCCTATCCAAAATGTCAAACTGTAATAGCCCAAATATCTTCAGTACATTACATTACTAAAATATGGTGTTTTAGGTGTTCTCGGAAGCCATTGTGACTTATTCCCAACACATTTCCAAATTTCCAGTTCTATGAAAAATGTTTTCAGTTATGGGAATAGTATCGTCGGAAGGCTTATATGAACAGTTCCAATGGTAACCTTATGTGAACAGTGTCATCGGCAGGCTTATGTGAATAGTTCCAACAATAACCTTATGTGAACAGTGTCATCGGTAGGCTTATGTGAACAGTTCCAAATGTAGGCTTATGTGAATAGTGCCATCAGTAGGCTTATGTGAACAGTTCCAATGGTAGGCTTGTGTGAACAGTATCATTTGTAGGCTTATTTAAATAGTTCCAATGGTATCCTTATGTAAACGGTGCCAATGGTAGGTTTATTTGAACAGTTCAAACAGTAGACTTATGTGAACAGTGTCATCTGTAGGATTATGTGAACATTTCCAATGGTTGACTTATGTAAAAAGTGTCATTAGTTGGCTTATGTGAACAGTTCCAACGGTATCTTCATATGAACAATTTCATTGGTAGACTTATGTGAATAGTTCAAACAATAGACTTATGTGAACAGTGTCATTGATAGGCTTATGTGAACAGTTCCAATGATATCCTTGTGTGAATAGTGTCATCAGTAGGCTTATGTGAACAGTCCCAACAAAATCTTTATGTGAACAGTGTCATTGGTAGGTTTAAGTGAACACTTCCAATGATAACCTTATGTGAACAGTATCATCGGTTGGCTATGTGAACAGTTCCAATGACAGCCTTATGTGAATAGTGTCATTTGTAGGCTTATGTGAGCAGTTCCAATGGAAGCGTTATGTGAATAGTGAAATTTGTAGGCTTATGTGGCCAGTTCCAACATTAGCCTTATGTGAATAGTGTCATTAGTAAGCTTCTGTGAATAGTCCCCAAGGTAGCCTTATGTGAACAGTGTCATTGGTAGCCTTATGTGAACGATTCCAACAGTGGCGATATTTGAATAGTTTCATCGATAGGCTTATCTAAACAATTTGAATAATATCATTATGTGAATAGTGTTGCAGACTGGTGAGGTTCTATTTGCAGCCTCTATTTCCTTTACCAAATTTCGAGTTTGTGAACTGTGTTTCCAACCTCCAATAGTTTGAACCCTTTGACATTTATGTTGTCGTAAAATGCATCTAAAGCCTCACATTATGAACTCCAAGGCCAATTCAAAGGCCATAACTCTTACATAAATTTTCCTAAGGCTCTGGATGATTTTAGTTGGTCAAAACATGTGGTTTAATGCAATCTGCTTTTAATCGAAAATTTAACGTATCCTAAATCGTTGATCCATTAAATATTTTAATGGGATGAGATATCATCCTCCCTAGTTCTACCACCTTGTTCTCTTGTGTGAGACTCTAGAAAACTTCATTCCTTCCTGTAGGAGTTCTGCGATCAAACTTTCCTCCTTAGATTGGTTCCCCTCTATTTTTTACACAACCATGTAGTATTAATCAATATTTGATATAAGGTATGATCTTTCATCATTATTTTGGGATCATCTATTTATGTTTCACCATACCCTTTTATGGAATGTTATATACATGTTCCTAATGGACTTTTCTTGGGTGTTGACCAGTGTGGTGGGGTCTCTATATCCATGGGTGGATACAGTTGTCATGGGGGAGGAGATCCTAATCTGTTGTGTGGATGGTTCTTGTATAAAGAACGTCAAGAACTGTTTGTGGTTGGGGGTTCATTGACTCTCTTGTCTTTTAAATTCAAATGTAGTGTTATCATGTTTTATCCCACTGGATCAAAATTTAATTGACATATTAAATATTGGAACTGGATAAATAAATTGATATCGATTGTATGTTTCTTCCTCTTGTCTTTCTAGATAGTGTGATATCTTTTCATCCATTGTATTTCTTTTTGTCCTTCATGGAAATTGGTAATGAATGTAAATATGGAATTAATTTATGAAGGTTCAACTAAAGATATAGAGGCATGTAAATGAAACTGGATGTCATGGTTGTAATTTTATGTTAATCAATTGATGCAGTAAGCCTGTTTAATCAATTATGATAGCTTATTGTTTAGTATTTCCATTGTTGGAACATACAAATAATAAATTATTTTTTCGAAATGGATTAAAG
Organism: Viscum album; assembly: GCA_963277665.1. Lineage (NCBI taxonomy): Eukaryota > Viridiplantae > Streptophyta > Magnoliopsida > Santalales > Viscaceae > Viscum > Viscum album. The sequence continues at coordinate 322,293,468 of OY728146.1, forward strand.
AACTTGTTGTTTGATAAAAGATAATTTCTTGTAGGGTTCTGAGTTACCCCCTTGATTTTTTAAGGGATAACAACACAGTGGATATGATATTTGTTTTCCCACAGCTTGTGTTGTGTTGTGTGCTTGCAAGGCTGTTGTGATATGTGAGGGTAGAGTGGCCTATTGGTTGTGGTAGTAGTTGACACATAGAGTAGAGAGATGCACCAGTTTATGCATGTGGGTGTTTGGAAGGACACTAGGTATGACAAAAGTGGTTGGTTATGAATTTTTGGATGCTTGTAGAATTTTTTTGGATGTGTGTCTCTATTAATTTCACCACTTCTCAAGTTAGCTGGTTTTCTTACCCTCATTCTAATAGGGGGAAAATGTACGAGGTCTGCCACATGCATTTTGTGTTTAGATTTCTGAGGGAGGATGCATCTACAATGTAGATATAGGTTTCATATACTCAATGGGTAGTTCACCTACTCACCTTGTCGATCCCCTTCTGTTTAGTAGCTTAGAATTTTTTTTCTAGAATGCATGGGAATATAGTAAAGTAATTCTATTAATAAATGATTGAATAAATGATATTAACCCATGGGGTGGATCCTGCTGGGACGCATGGCTGAGGTTGAAATTTTAAATAAACATTGGACTTTGGGTTGGATGGTAATGAAATATAATGTGGAAATTGTTAATATTTAATTAATATTTAAAGAATTAATTAACGTAAAGTGAAAATGATAAAAAAATGGAATGAAGTAATGTAATAAAAATATTTAATTGGTTGTGTTCTTATAAGATACATAGTTTTAAAAGTGGAAGCTGATATTTCGAGAGATGTTAGCTGCAGTTGAGTCTAAGACTGGGTTATGCCCATTGTGTGGTTGTGAGCTATTGTATATTCTGTACTTTTTGTGTTTCTAAATGCTACTCCACCCTGTCAGTTAGGGAAACTGACCCCCTGTGAGTTCTAATCCCTGGGGGGTGTTCTCCCCAACATTATGGTGGGAGGAGGGATGGCTAACATCCCCCTTTGTCCCCACTCTGTTCTCTTGGTAGTTACTTGTGCTGACAGGAACAATGGTTAGTTTTCCCCATATATGTGTGTAGAGGGCTGTAATGGCTTGTCGTTATTCACACACATATATTCTGGATATATTTTCTTATGGTCTAGTATAGGTATAACATGTATATGATGTGATGGGTTGAGGATCCTTACTCAGTGTATGGGACGTAATGGCTTGAGGTATAATTTCTGACGTATGATACATGTTATGAGATCTGTGGTGGATCCCAAAAATTACCTGGTTAATTTGATTACATGGAAATGGTGGTTTTTTTCATAAGGTGCATGCTGTGGTGCTTCTCCCAGGTGTCTATGTGCTAGACTTTTTAGAGAGAGATGCTTAAGATGTGCAACATTCGGGCAATGCAGTAAACCAGTGGGAATGTAGTAGCGTGGTACCCTTGATATTATTTATTATATTACTCTTGTATGCGTTACTTGTTTAGAGTATCCATGGTGAGGCTAGGAACATAGTATACATATTTAGGTGGCGTGTTGTTTCACTTGTTGATAACTTTTCTTTAGCATGAATTTCATTAATTTTGAATGAGAGTCTCTATGGATGATCCTACTGATTATACTTTTATACTCACCCTATGTATATATAAATTTTTTATTCATGTCACTTGGAGAAGTTTAGATATCATGCTGGTTTCTACTAGCTTGAGGTTTCAGGAGCTATTTGGGATTCATTGTTGCTGTTTTTTTTTCTTTCCTTTGGAACTTGTAGTTTTCCCCTATTAGTTGTAGAGGTTTTTCCTAAAATTACAAATGTGTACTTGGGATTTATTTTATATTTATTTCTATGTTGGAGTTGGTTGGTATCTATCTTATCTATCTCTTTTTCATGTGCTGTTTTAGAGGGTAATGCCTCCCATTTGTGTGTTCACTATACCCTCAGTGCTAGTCGCCATCCTAGGACCTAATGGAGGCTTTACTCAGGGGTCATTATCTCCCTTCTCACATTTTCATCCTAGGAGGGGTACACCTTGTGGGGAGGGGGTCGTGACAGAGAGGTATCAGAGGCTTGGTTGAGGTATTGGATGGAGTTTGGTGCTAGGCATAGGTGAGGTTGCATGGGATGCTAGGTAAATAGTGTTAGTCATGTTTATAAAGTGATGCAAACACTAGAATATAGCTTAGACATAGGTGTTTCGGGTCCCCTTTGATCTGATTCATGGACCATTATGTATACAATGTCAACTAAAGAAGGTGATAATAGTTGCAGGGTAGAGACCTAGGAAAGGATCGTGCATCATTCTTCTTTGTTCCTTTGTCTGAATAGGTAGACCTTGGGATAGGTTAACCTAAAAGGAATAAAAAAATAATTATTTAATTAATGTTGAGTCCTCCAGATTCCAGGTATAGGGGATCTAAATATTTTTTATTTTAAAGGTATGGATCCAGTTTGACATCCTCATCAGGATTTCATCGAAGATTTCGAGCAGGTTGTGCCAGCAGATCACCGTAGGATAGAGGTTGATGATGAAAACACTTAGAGGATGACACATCGAGAGTTTCAGTGCAAGAGTCTGTAGAAGTGTGGGGGCTCCATTTCATATGCAGTCACATAAGATAGGTTGGAGGTGGTTGGGATAGGCTTCAGTTCGATTCGTGCTCGAAAAGAGCACTGGGATTCTTTTGTTGTGACGATGCTGCGTAGAGCAGTGTGGAATTGTTGGTTCTTCTTTCTCAGGGATCACGAGGATTCCGTGATCTCTAGGGACGATTTCAGAGACAAGTTTATAGTTGAGTTTCATTCTTCGATTGCGATGGTTCCTTGTCTCCAGGAGCTTCGTACCCTTAGATAGGGATGCTCTAGTGTGAAATAGTTTGGAATCTATTTCAGGAACCTTTTACGATATTCTTTAGACCTGTTTCCATATGAGGAGACCAGAGCATGGAATTTCGAGGAGACTTTGAATCTAGGGATCCATCAGTAGGTTACCCCATTTATGCTGAAGGCATATCATATGGTGATGGCCAAGGTAGAGGTTGTTTAGAGGACATTGGACAGAACTAGATCGTCACGAGAGGGGAGTCTTCATGATTCCCCACGAAGCATAGTTGTGGTCTGGGGTTCCCTGCTTTTAAGTCAGAAGAGTTTTTGTTCGGTCGGGGTTAGGTCCCATCCCTCCGCATCTCATTACTTTGGGGGGGGGGGACTCTTAGTCATATTCCAAGGTATTAGGCACTTTTTTTTATTTTGGTGTTTGATGTCATCAATAGAGAGAGTTCCCAATCTTTTAGAGTAGTAATCATGTACAAGGTTTTTCCGATCTAGGTTCCTCCATTGATGTAGTTCCAGTCGAGGTAGAAGCAGCAGGTTGAACCAACATTGGATCAATGGAGGGTAGATAGGGTAGGAAGAGGAAATCCTTGTGACACTCCCCATCCTCAAAGAGTAGAGTGTGGCCATGGTGGTGGTGGTCATCAGGGTTAGAGAGGCCATGGAGGAGGTCGTGGTCAACTTCATGCTTTAGTGTTGCCAGATCTAGCCCAACCAAATGTCATTCGAGGTGCCCTTTGGTTATTTTATACTTAGTTTAATTACTTGTTTGATTTAGGAGTGACACACTCCTTCATATCACTTTACCTTGTACATGATTTAGGACTTGAGGTAGAGAGGCTTCCAGTTCCCTTGGTGTTGACAATGCCAGTTGGAGGTCAAGCTAACTTGTTTGAAGTATGATGAGACTATGAGCTAGTTATAGGGTAGCACCTATCCTGGGAAGATTTCCTATGTTTTCAAATAAACCCTATGATATCATCCTTAGCTTCAATTGGTTGTATGAAGTGCAAGCAATTGTGGAGTTCTTCAAGAGGCAGGTTGTGTTCTTTGATGAGGATGGAGAGCCAGTGCTGTTTGTAGGTTAGTGAGGCCCTCAGATGGGTCAGAGGCGTGTTCTATCCTTATCATCCTTGATGGATGACTTTTGGATGAGTTCTTCCAAGGTTCAACAGTTGTCATTTCTTAGGGTCATAGAAGAGTACCTTGATTTATTTTTATAATAGGTTGTAGCATTACGCCCTCGACGAGAGATCGAGTTTGGGATCGAGCTACAACTAGGAGTGTCTCCTATTTCTATGTATCTATATAGGATGGCCCCTTATAAGTTATGAGATCTACGTATATAGAATGATGGTTTGTTACAATGCATTTTTTTTGGCTGAGTGTGTCATCCTGGGGTGCACTGGTTTTGTTTGTGAAGAAGCATGACAACATTTTGTGATTGTGTATCGATTATCGGCGCTTAAACAAAGTGACAATGAAGAATCGATATCCTCTTATTCAAATTGATGATTTTTTGATCCACTAAAGGGTGAATGTTGGTTCTCAAAAATTATCTTGTAGTCATGATATCATCAGATGCATGTGAAGGATTAGGATATCCCGAACACTTCTCTTCATTGTCATCATGGGCATTACGATTTCATTGTAATGTCGTTACCTGTGATAAATGCTCCAGTTGTGTTCATGGGATTGATGAAAGCAGTGTTCTGTGAGTTCCTAGATAAGTTCGTGGTTGTTTTCATGGATTAATACCTTGTGTAATCCATGTCCTAGGAGGAACATTAAGAGCATCTACATGCCATTTTTGGAGTTCTTCGTCAATATAATCTATTTGGGAATTTGAAAAAGTGTGAGTTTCGGGCTCAAGAGGTCCATTTCTGGGGACATGTTGTATCCCAGTAGGGAGTAGCTGTGGATCCATAAAAGATAGAAGTTGTTGTTTCCTGGTTATCCCCTAAGACAGTGGCAGATGTGTGAATTTTCCTTGGTCTTGTAGGCTACTACATCAGGTTCCTAGACGATTTCACTCAGGTTGTGACTCCTATGACAACATTGACCTGGAATGATCATGTGTTCATATCGAATGATTAGTGACAGGAATATTTTGACTATCTAAAGGATAAGTTAGTAAGTCCTCTAGTTCATTGTCTTCCATCCGAGGGAGTTCCGTTCGATGTTTTCTACGATGCTTCGTATCTGGGGTTAGGATGTGTTCTAATGCTGCAGAGATCAGTTGATTCCTATTAGTCTCAGTAGATGCATCCCCTTGAACGTAACTATGACACCCATGATCTTGAGTTGGCAGCTAGGGTGTTTTCTCTGATGTTGTGGAGACATTACCTCATTGGGGATCACTTTATGGTTTTCACTGACTATAAGAGTCTGAGGTATGTCTTCTCCCAGTCTGACTTGAACTTACATCAGTGTTGGTGGATGGAGTTCTTATAGTAATATGACATTGAAATATTGTATACCCCTGAAATGGAAAATATTGTAGCTGATACGCTAAGAATCATGTCACATAGTGATGTAGTGCGTGAATTTAGTGATTCTGGGAGATTTATGGAAGAACTTTCGGCATTACATCTCGATATGGGAGAAGTTGGGGGTAGAGTTTGTCTTTTTCAGATGATGGTGTAGTGATCTATGGTAAACTAGGTGGAAGAGTTCCAATGGGGGCATCTTGAGGTGGAGGTCTAAAAAGACTAAGTTGTTTTTGGTAAGTCCCCTGATGGTTGGTCGGAGGATGAACAACACAAAGTGTTATATCTTGGAATGTTATTTGTTCCCTTGGCAATGCATGAGATGGTTCTGAGAGAGTTACATGGTTCTCCATTAGCGGTTAATCCTGGCGTGAAAAAGTTATACCGAGCCTTTAGGAGTCAGTTTTGGTGTCCTGGGCTGAAGCATACAGTTGCAGAGTTTCTGTCTTGATATTTGGTCTGCCATAAGGTGAAGGCCAAACACCGTGTTACTAGTGGTATGCTCCAGCAATTAGATGTTCCTTAGTTGAAGTGGGAGGACATATCAATGGAAATTTTTACTATTTTACCTCTAGGTCAGAGAGGAAATTATATTATTTGGGGGTTATTTGATTGTTTAACAAAATGAACCCACTTCATAGCGACGAAGGAGTCAAGTTTAGTGGAAGTTTTGTCAATGCAACATCTGGAGGAGGTGGTGAGACTTCATGGAGTCCCAAGGACGATCATTTCTGATCAAGATCCTTGTTTTACCTCCAGGGTGTAGAGAGGCCTTCAGAATTATTTTTGATCTCATCTAAGTCTTAGCACTACTTTTCAACCATAGATAGACCATCAGATAGAGAAAACTATCCAGACTCTTGAAGACATGTTTCAATCTTGTGTCCTGGATTTTGGAGGTCCTCTTATGAGGCACTTACCCTTAGTGGAGTTCACTTACAACAATATTTTTCACTCCACCATTGGTATGGCGCTATTTGAAGCCCTATATGTAACGCCCCAACCCCAGCTTCCCAAATTCGGTGCATTACTTCGTAAAATTGGCATGATCACAAAAGATCAAGTCTCGAAAGACCGATTAGTTTAGTAGCCTTGGAAATACTAGATACATTCATAAATGTTACATTACATCATAAAGTGAAAAACTAATAACAAAGTCTTCATAGTCCACACTCATATCCTCTTCAGACTATCCCTGCAGGTCATTCATAAAATACTTCTTCACATCCTGGAAAATATTAAAACATTGAAAGGGGTGAGCTCAGATGCTCAGTAAGGATAACAATATTGCGGAAGCTTTCATAAATAAACATAAACATTTAAGGCAATGTATAACTAAAACAAAAGCCTTTTAAACTTGAACATCAACATAATATGGAAAAATAAAAATGAGATAATGCCATTCACTTATTCACATGGATATTCTACTGGTCGAATAATCACATGAAATATCAATAACCACTTTCATAATGAGGGAATGTATAATGCCAGACATTCTGAAACATTTTTTCGAGGCCTCGGCCAAGACGTCTAAAATGATTAAGGCCTCGACCAAAACCATAAATCAAATTGGGAAAGGGCCTCAGCCAATTCCACCTCTAGTTGTCTCATGAGACCTACCGATGCCTCGAGGAGCTATAGCGGGCTCCACCCGTCACTTATTAAGTCCAATACATTCCTCATATGATTAGGTTTAAACATATCATAAACCATAACATAATAATATCACATAAAACATGCATAAAGGAAACATAACATTTCCACATTTCAATCATAAGATATCAATACAACACATTGATATAATAAAAACGCTTTCAAAACCATTTTCAATACCAAAATAAAAGAAAGTTAAAACTTTGTATTTATTTTTCATTAAAAAAATGATGGCTTGTAGAGGAAGCCGAAACTCAAATAATGGTCACGGTGGCGGAGAAGTCGTTGTCGTCTCATAAGTAAGGAAAGAAAAACATTCCCTTTTGTCGTTTAGCAAAATGCTTCGTATAAAAAAGATTCCTTTTGAATAAACATTAAAGTCAAAGGGGTTTATACACCGTATAAATGAAAGTTGTGTATAAAACCAAATATGCCTCAATGAAAGGGGATTGAGACGAAGTCCTTAAAAAGATCATTTTTTTTAATAAAGTACATCTATAATGTGTATTTACTATAAGTACACATAAATAATGTAAAAATACAAGATAGGACATAATAATATCATGGCATAATTTGAAAGTAGGAGATTAACCCAAAGAATAGAAATTGGGTTAAGAAGTTCCCTTACCTCGTGTCTGACTTGACTCAACCATTCTTTAACCTCCTGCATAATAAACTAGAGATAATATATACCTTATTAAGAACCATTTTCAATTTCATTATCCTTATTATATCAATTATTACAATGATATGAACATTATGTAATTATTTATGTTAATAACGGTCGTTTTGTCGATCTTTGGTACTTGAGTCAACAATAAACTTCTTATAATTACAAGTTGTTTATGTGGTAGAATATCCATTATCTCCAGAATTATATTCATGTTTTAGATATCATATATATCATATATATCCAGTATATACATTCATTTATAATATTACGTAACATTTAGAGATAAAAAATGAAATGCACCGTTCATGGAGACGGTAAGCCGTACGTACGCATGAACGCTACTTTCATTTCTATTTTGTATTTAATGGAATGAAATCATAATGATATAAACGTATAATATAATTCTAGTATAATATAGTGTATAATATCATTTACTCCATCCTTTATACATCCCACATATGGCATTAACGATTCAAATCACTTTGAGGGGGCGGTAGTCCGCACATCCTAAAATGAAATTATCGTGTTTACCCATAATGGAAATCATAAAGTATGAAATAAATGAGAAATACAGAAGGATAAGTAAAACATAAACATATTATATATCATATATAAATATAGTGACATCTTAATGGCCACCTTTGAAGGTGTTATATGAGTGTTGAACAATCATCGTTTCGTGAGGCAGAAATTCGCCATCCACAGAAACCGTATGTTCTTTAACCATTAGATGTAGGTGTGTGTAAGTGTAGCTCTAATACATCTTATAACAACATCCTAGTATATTTAGGATACTGGTGTTTTTACAAAAGAAATGAATAAAAAGAGTTTAGGGGGTTGGAGAAGAAAAATAAAACAAAACAACATTAGAGAAGACTTTACCTCAAAATCGGGTAACTCTTTTTGATTTCAGCCAAAGGCTTCCTTGGGAAGATTTCTGCCCAAAGTGAGGCTTATAGGAGTAAGAGGAGGAAGTTGGGAGAGTATTTGAGCAGAGTTTGGCCGAGCCAAATGGCTTGATAGTGTGAATGAGGTGGTAGAGGTGGGGGCCTTTTATAAGAGGAGAGGAGAGGCACTCTTGGAGAGTAAAGAAATTTTACATTATTATACAATGTTTTTCGGATTCTAAATGTCCCACAGTTATATAATTCGTGGATAAGGTGATAAGGGTTCGAAATCTATCCATAAAATAGTCTTTGTACAAGTGTAAGCCTTGGATTGTACATTATCTTTTCATTTTATTAAAATTGTTAAATAATGAGGTCATCGCTGCATCATAATGATGTCATAAATAATTTAATTTATTTAATGTCTAAAAATTATAAAAAAATAATATGATGTAGGAAATATTTTTAGCTTTCCAATTAATATTTATAGTCAAAAATATGACTTGTATGACCCCATGTCAAAATTGTTTTAGTAAAACATTTCATGTTTGTGTCATTTTTTTACTTTAACATTAAATAAAAGGTATTTATGTCATTTTCCAACTAAAGTGGCTCCATGGGGTCCCCAAGATGACCCATGGATTGTCTTGGAAGTCCATGGCACATCCAATGAGGGTAGTACATGTGTCAAGCTCATCTCATATTATTAAAACATTATTTTTACCTTAAACTACACTAATTATCTCTAATCGCGATTAAGAACTTAAAAGTTACTATTCACCAAAAATTATTTTAATCTCATTGAACCACATTTTACTTCTTAATGACAACCATGTATGTCGGATTTTTGAAAATCAAATCACAGAAGTGGTAATATTTCATTTAAACGAAAAATCAGTTATTTAACTACCACTTAGTGGTTTCACTATTCATCAAAAATTGATGTTTTTCAGAACAATGCCAAAATTTCACCCTAAGCTATAATTGATATTCCAAATTCAAAAATGATGTATATTTTATAAAATTCAAAACATATCAGTTTCATTAATTAATTTTATAATTAATTCCCACTGTCACAACAAATAGCGTGTTTTTAAGAAACAATTTATATAAAAAGATTGGCAATTGTTTATGTCCAATGTCAATGTTAAATTAATTCTAATGACCACCATTGGATAAAATGGTAAAAATATATTCTAATTATACTTTAAAAACACTAAATAGTATAATTTATCACTATAAATTATTTTGATTAAAAAAGTTGTTTTTAAGTATTTATCATTATTCATAAAAAATTAGAATTTCTCAGAAAAATACCAAAAATTCAACATAGGCTAATTTCGATATTCTGAATCCAAAAATGAAGTCCATTTAGAAATATAAAATTTCTATAATTTTAAAAAGTGGTTATTACTATTCATAATGGCAACTATGATTAGTCGCGGTGTTTTAGAACTCAAAGTTGTGTACAATGCAGGCTATTGCATTATTGAATTACAGCGTATTGTGGAAGCTCGGGGTGTTACATTCTACCCTCCTTCAATAAATTGCGTCCTCACAATTTGAAATTTTTCTTGGAAAATAAAAGGTTGAAAATAGAAAATACCTTTGTCGAAAACCCACATCGGAAATAAGATTAATAAAATTTATCCTTAATAAGAGGGAAAGGGAAATGAAAAAGTCACCACTCAATTATGATCTCGATTAGGAGAACATTGATGGAAATTAGAGGCATATAATTGGAGGAAAAACGTAAATATTTGTAGGGAGTGATTGAGGTCATCAATCACAATCAACTATCAAATTGAGGGCCTCAAAGCCTTCAATCTATGTTGATTTAAAATATCATCAGTTCAACAAGACATAAGGTATTAGGATAACACATTTTTTTGTTTTAATATCCCTTTACTAAAGTTTAAGAATTAATTTATTCATTGAATAAGAGACAGGTATATATATATTTATGCTTGACAATTAGAGTTTCAACCTTCAACTCATCTTTCACTCAAAAAGATAATAGAACTCAAAAATATTATACTTATCCTATTTGTATAAGGTTCCAAATGATAACACATACCATTTAGATTAGTAAAATTATTTTGTAATAACCATGGACTTCCTGTAGGCTAGTGGTAGGAAATAAAGGCATGTCGCACTATGATTGTGGGTTCGATTCCTGCAGCTTTGTCTGACGCGACGGGTTATGCCCCACCCTGCAGGTTGTCCTTTTCCTAAAAATATAATATTATAATATTCCAAAAATAATCTTCATAATTTTTTTTAACCTTAAACAATACTATCCAAAGATCAACTTAATCCACTTCCACCTTTATAGTTATCCAAAATACCTCTGTCCAGACTTTCTCTAAAAGGTCTCTTAATTCCAAAATCAATTTATCAGATTACCCAAACAAATTAATGTTTCTATTTTTGTCACATACTAAAAATATGATTACCTTAATCATATTAAAACCTTACTGAAATCAACAAGTACTGCAGTACAATCCTTATATATATATATCACATTATTCTAATAACCAGAATATAATCCATGAGTCCAAAAGCACCAATACATTAATTATTCTGCTTCAACTGTAGTAACAACATAAGATTTTCCTTTATCCCTTGGCCTTTTCTGAGGTAAGTTTCGCTGATGCTTAGGAAATTCATTTGAATAATGCCCCATTTCCCTACAATTGTAGAATTCAACATTGATAGCCTCTTTCTTTCCCTTGCAATCACGCACCTGGTGACCTTTTTCTCCACATTTATAACAAACTCCCATTCCTTTTAGGCAAGTACCAGGGTGATTCTTCCCACAATTATCACATAATGGAAAATCCTTCTTTCCCTTTTTCCCTTTATCTGTCTCTTGTTCCACCGTTCTCTTCTTCTCTTGCTTTACTTTGTTGTCATAAGACTTAGAGAATTCTTTTCTGTCTTGATAGCACATGCGACAATATCTTCGTATGTTGAGAACGATTGTGATACAAAAGCTCGACGGAGAAATGGTTTTAACCCATCAAAGAAACAATAAATCTTACCTCTTGGGTTACGTATATAATCTGCAGCATACCTCGCTAACCTTGTAAAGTTGGCCTCATACATTGCGACATTCTCATCCTCCTTTTGTTTCAGACTCAGAAATTGCCTTTCCATATCTTCTCTATGGTCATGAGGAAAGTATTTTTATAAGAAAAGATCTTTGAACTCCCTCTATTCCATATTCGATATTTCATCATTTTCCTTTGTGTTTTGAATCAATGACCACCATTGATCAGCATCTCCAGTGAGGCGGTAAACTGCCATGATAGCCTTTTCCATTTCACTACTCCACAAGGCATGGAATATTTTCTCTAAAGAGTTTATCCATTGCTCAGATACTAATGGATTTGTACCCCCATTAAATGTTGGTGGTTGTTGACTCATGAAGCGGTCTAACATTGATCCTCCACGTTGCGGATCAGGGTGCTCCATACGAGTAAGGTTATTATTCATAACCTGAGTGAGTTGTCCCAGTATGGTAATAAGTTGATCAACACCAGTTGTATCTCCAGATCCACAATAATTATCTTGAGCAGGAGGGAAATCCCTACATGGAGTGTGTGCATTGATACGGTTTCCATTCCTTCCACTAGGTGCCATTTCTAAACAATGGCATAAACTAGATTAGTTTACGAATTAAAATACATAATTCCATATTTGTAAAACACTTTACATAAATTGAACTATTTATGGATATAATCAATAATCATAAAAAAAATGTTTTCTTTGATAAAGTATATACTCATAACCCTTCATAGTGGTTTGTAAAGAAAATGAGAATTATCCTATCCATATCCCCCGGGAGTGTCGTAACCAAGAGTGCAGTAAGGCTCGTTGTCGTGCACCAGTTCCCGTTTGAGTCTAGCTCAAAGCGGTGTTTTCGGGTTTTACCCCTAGGTACATCTGTGCCAGAGCCGCCTCTACCTGCTCGTATCTAGACAGGGTTGTATTGCTCGAAAAACTAACAACATCTCTACAATACCAAAATTCTAGGAAGTTCTTCTATACTAATCCTCAAAGTCTATCTTCGGGCTATGTGATCTAATCAGAGTTTATCTAAATATAGCTTCCAAGGATAGAAATAAACTGCCTCTGATACCAACTGTAACGCCCCAACCCCAACTTCCCAGAGTCGGTGCATTACTTCGTAACATTGGGATGATAAAAAAAGATCATGTCTCGAAAGGCCGATTAGTTTAGTAGCCTTGGAAACACTTGATACATTCATAAATGTTACATTACATAATAAAGTGAAAAACTAATAACAAAGTCTTCATAGTCCACACTCATATCCTCTTCAGACTATCCCTGCAGGTCATTCATAATATACTTCTTCACATCCTGGAAAATATTAAAACATTGAAAGGGGTGAGCTCAGATGCTCAATAAGGATAACAATATTGCAGAAGCTTTCATAAATAAACATAAACATTTAAGGCAATGTATAACTAAAACAAAAGCCTTTTAAACTTGAACATCAACATTATATGCAAAAGTAAAATGAGATAATTTCATTCACTTCTTCACATGAATATTCTACTGGTCGAATAATCACATGCAATATCAATAACCACTTTCATAATGAGGGAATGTATAATGCCAGACATTCTGAAACATTTTGTCAAGGCCTCGGCCATGACGTCTAAAATGATTAAGGCCTCGGCCAAAACCATAAATCAAATTGGGAAAGGTCATCGGCCAATTCCACGTCTAGTTGTCTCATGAGACCTACCGATGCATCGAGGAGCTATAGCGGGCTCCACCCGTCAGTTATTAAGTCCAATACATTCCTCATATGAATAGGTTTAAACATATCATAAACCATAACATAATGGTATCACATAAAACATGCATAAAGGAAACATAACATTTACACATTTCAATCACAAGATATCAATACAACACATTGATATAATAAAAACGTTTTCAAAACCATTTTCAATACCAAAATAAAAGAAAGTTAAAACATTGTATTTCTTTTTCATTAAAAAAATGATGGATTGTAGAGGAAGCCGAAACTCAAATAATGGTCACAGCGGTGGAGAAGTCGTTGTCGTCGCATAAGTACGGAAAGAAAAACATCCCCTTTTGTCGTTTAGCAAAACGTTTCGTATAAAAACGATTCCTTTTGAATAAACATAAAAGTCAAAGGGGTTTATACACCGTATAAATGAAAGTTGTGTATAAAACCAAATATGCCTCAATGAAAGGGGATTGAGACGAAGTCCTTAAAAAGATCATTTTTTTAATAAAGTACATCTATAATGTTTATTTACTATAAGTACACATAAATAATGTAAAAATACAAGATAGGACATAATAATATCATGACATAATTTGAAAGTAGGAGATTAACCCAAAGAATAGAAATTGGGTTAAGAAGTTCCCTTACCTCGTGTCTGACTTGACTCAACTGTTATTTAACCTCCTGAATAATAAACTAGAGTTAATATATACCTTATTAAGAACCATTTTAAATTTCATTATCCTTATTATATCACTTATTACAATGATATGAACATTATGTAATTATTTAAGTTAATAACGGTCGTTTTGTCGATCTTTGGTACTTGAGTCAACAATAAACTTCTTATAATTACAAGTTGTTTATGTGGTAGAATATCCATTATCTCCAGAATTATATTCATGATTTAGATGTCATATATATCATATATATCCAGTATATACATTCATTTATAATATTATGTAACATTTAGAGGTAAGAAATGAAATGCACCGTTCAAGGAGACGGTAAGTCGTACGTACGCATGAACGCTACTTTCATTTCTATTTTGTATTTAATGGAATGAAATCATAATGATATAAATGTATAATATAATTCCAGTATAATATAGTTTATAATACCATTTACTCCATCCTTTATACGTCCCACATATGGAATTAACGATTCAAATCACTTTGAGGGGGCGGTAGTCCGCACTTTCTAAAATGAAATTATCGTGTTTACCCATAATGGAAATCAAAAAGTAGGACATAAATGAGAAATACAGAAGCATAAGTAGAACATAAACATATTATATATCATATATAAATATAGTTACATCTTAATGGCCACCTTTTAAGGTGTTATATGAGTGTTGAACAATCATCGTTTCGTGAGGCAGAAATTCGCCATCCACAGAAACTGTATGTTCTTTAACCATTAGATGTAGGTGTGTGTAAGTGTAGCTCGAATAATTCTTGTAACAACATCCTAGTATATTGAGGATACTGGTGTTGTTACAAAAGAAATGAATAAAAAGAGTTTAGGGGGTTGGAGAAGAAAAATAAAACAAAACAACATTAGAGAAGACTTTACCTCAAAAACGTGTAACTCTTTTTGATTTGAGCCAAAGGCTTCCTTGGGAAGAGTTCTTCCCAAAGTGATGCTTCTATAAGTAAGAGGGGGAATTTGGGAGAGTATTTGGGAAGAGGTTGGCCGAGCCAAATGGCTTGAAAGTGTGAATGAGGTGGTAGAGGTGGGGGCCTTTTATAAGAGGAGAGGAGGGGCACTCTTGGAAAGTAAGGAAATTTTACATTATTATACAATGCTTTTCGGATTCTAAAGGTCCCACACTTATATAATTCGTGTCTAAGGTGATAAGGGTTCTAAATCTACCCATACAATAGTCTTTGGACAAGTGTAAGCCTTGGATTGTACATTATCGTTTCATTTTATTAAAATCGTTAAATAATGAGGTCATCGCTGCATCATAATGATGTCATAAATAATTTAATTTATTTAATGTCTAAAAATTATAAAAAAAATACAATGATGTAGGAAATATTTTTATCTTTCCAAATAATATTTATAGTCAAAAATATGACTTGTATAACCCCATGTAAATTTTTTTTAGTAAAACATTTCATGTTTGTGTCATTTTTTTACTTTAACATTAAATAAAAGGTATTTATGTCATTTTCTAACTAAAGTGGCTCCATGGGGTCCCCAAGATGACCCATGGATTGTCTTGGTCGGCAATGGCACATCCAATGAGGGTAGTACATGTGTCAAGCTCATCTCATATTATTAAAACATTATTTTTACCTTAAACTACACTAATTACCTCTAATCGCGATTAAGAACTTAAAAGTTACTATTCACCAAAAATTGTTTTAATCTCATTGAACAACATTCTACTTATTAATGACAACCATGTATGTCGGAATTTTGAAAATCAAATCAGAGAAGTGGTAATATTTCATTTAAACGAAAAATCAGTTATTAAACAACCACTTAGTGGATTCACTATTCATCAAAAATTGATGTTTTTCAGAACAATGCCAAAATTTCACCCTAAGCTATAATTGATATTCAGAATTAAAAAATGATGACTATTTTAAAAAATTCCAAACATATAAGTTTTATTAATTAATTTTATAATTAATTCCCCCTGTCACAACAAATAGCGTGTTTTTAAGAAACAATTTATATCAAAAGATTGGCAATTGTTTATGTCCAATTTCAATGTGAAATTAATTCTAATGACCACAATTGGATAAAATGGTAAAAATATATTATAATTATACTTTAAAAACTCTAAATTGAATAATTTATCACTATAAATTATTTTGATTAAAAAAGTTGTTTTTAAGTATTTTTCACTATTCGTCAAAAATTAGAAGTTCTCAGAAAAATACCAAAAATTAAAAATAGGCTAATTTCGATATTCCGAATCCAAAAATGAAGTCCATTTTGAAATATAAAATTTCTATAATTTTAAAAAGTGGTTATTACTATTCATAACGGCTACTATGATTAGTCGCGGTGTTTTAGAACTCGAAGTTGCGTACAATGCAGGCTATTGCATTATTGAATGAGAAGCATATCGTGGAAGCTCGGGGTGTTACACTATATAGATGACCTTGATGTTATCCATTGTGCTGGAATGGGTTCAAGATGTCCTCAATTCTGAGACAGGAATTAGTGCAGAATAGAATAGAGATAGTTCATGAGATTCGTGAGAAGATGAATATAGTGCAGGATCGTCAGAAATCATATGGAGATCAAATGAGGATACCTTTGGAGTTTTATGTTGGGGATCAAATGTGTTTAAATGTGACTCCTCGTCATGGGAAGTAATGGTTCTTTCGCAAGAGTAAGCTTTATCCCCGGTTTGTTGGTCATTTCGAGGATTTGGCTCGTGTTGGAGCTGTGGCGTAACAGATTGCAGTTCCCTCACAGATGATCTAGATACATAATGCCTTCCATTTATCACTACTCAATTGTTACCTTCATGAAGCACCACATTTCATCGATTTGATTGAGACCGATGTTGAAAAGATGATGCGACCTTCGAGGAGAGGCTGGTAGAGATGAAAAACTTCAAGTAAAATGTGTTGTGTGGGCATTCTATTCCCTTGGTTAGTATCTTATGGTGACATGGTGGTATCGAGTAGTGTACATGGGAATGTGAGTCGCAGATACATGCTCATTACCCATAGTTGTTTGATTTTTAACTCTTTTTATGTAACTATGTTCGCTTTGTTGTTTCAGACCTTTCATGTTTATGACACGACTTTCTTTGGTTGCTTCTTGTATCTTTCCCTCTTTTTAGAGGTATCTCAATGGGTGGTTGTTCAGACCTATTTTCTGTTTCCTTTTAGGTTGGTTTTGAATTCTTAGGGAGTAGAATGTTTTTATAGGCATCTAATGTAATGTCCCAGACTTCTTCAGCCCATTACTTTGTTAAGATATGGTGTTTGAGGAGTTCTAGGAAGTCATTGTGACCAATTCCCTACACATTGCCAAATTTCCAGTTCTCTGAATAGTGCTTCCAGTTCTATGAATAGTGTCATCGATAGGCTTATGTGAACAGTTCAAATAGTAGCCTTATGGGAACAGTGTCATCGGTTGGCTTATGTGAACAGTTCCAACAGTAGCCTTATGTGAACAGTGTCACTGGTAGGCTTATGTGAACAGTTCCAACGGTAGCCTTATGTGAATAGTGTCATCGGTAGGCTTAAGCGAAAATTTTCAAGGGTAGCATTATGTGAATAGTGTCATCGGTAGGCTTATGTGAACAGTTCCAATAGTAGCCTTATGTGAACAGTTTCATCAGTAGTCTTATGTGAATAGTTCCAACAGTACCCTTTTTTAAACAGTGTCATCAGTATGTTTATGTAAACAGTTCCAATCGCAGCCTTATGTGAATAGTGTCATCGGTAGGATTATTTGAAGAGTGCCAAAAGTATCCTTATGATTTCATTATCATAGGTAGGCTTATGTGAACAGTCCCAATGGTAGCCTTATTTGAACAGTGTCATTGGTACGATTATATGAATAGTTCCAATGGTATCCTTATGTGAACAGTGCCATCGGTAGACTTATGTGAACATTTCCAATGGTATCCTTTTGTGAAAAGTGTCAGTAGTAGGCTTATGTGAACAGTTCCAATGGTATCCGTATGTGAACAAAGTCATTGGTAGGCTTATGTGAACAGTTCCAATGGTAGCCTTATGTGAACAGTGTCATCGGTAGGATTATGTGAATAGTCCCAATGGTAGCCGCATGTGAATAGTGTAATTGGTAGGCTTATGTGAACATTTACAATGGTAGCCTTATATGAAAACTATCATCGTTAGGATTATTTGATCAGTTCCAACAGTAGCCTTATATGAACAATGTTTCTAGGACGGTGAGGTTCCAACTACATCCTCTATTTCCTTTTCCAAATTTCGGGTTCATGAATAGTTTTCCCATCGTCCTATAGTTTCGCCCCTTTGAGGTTTTTGTTGACATAAAATGCCTTTAAAGCCTCTTTTTAAGAACTTTGAGGCTGATTTGAAGTCCATAACTCTGATATTAATTTCCCAAAGGCTCTGGATGCTTTTACATGGTCAAACTATGTGGTTTAATGCGATCCGCTTTTAAGGGAGAATACAGCCTATCTTAAAAAAAATCTCCATTAAATCTTATATAGGGATGAGATATATTCCTCCCTAGTTGTTTCGCCTTGTTCTCTGGTGTGAGACACTTGAACCTTTCATTCCATCATATTTAGTTGTGCGATCAAACTTTCCCCCTTGGACTGGATCCCCTCTATTTTGGATGCAACCAAGAAGTATGAGTCAATATTTGATATAAGTTATGACGCATCATCGTTATTTGGCATTCATATCCTTATATTTCTCCTTACCCTTTTATGTAATGTTATCTCCATGTTCCTAATAGACTTTTCATGGGTGTTGACTGGTGTGGTGGTGTCTCTACATCCTCGGGTGGATACAGTTTTCACAATGGAGGATTTCGTAATCTATTGTGTGGATCGTTCTTTTATAAAAACATCAAAAACCATTTCAGTTTGGGGATTAGTTGATTCCATTTTCATTTACGTGCAAGTGTAGAGTTATCATGTTTTATCCCACTAGATCACACTGTAATTTAAAAATTAAATATTAGATCTGGATAAATAAATTGATATCGACCAAATGTTATTGCCTCTTGTTTTGCTAGATAGTGTGATATCTATGCTTACATTGATTAGCTTTTCATTATTTATTGAAATTGGTACAGAATTTAAATCTATAATTAATTAATAATTGTTCAACTAAAGATAAAGTGGCATGTAAATTAATATGGATGTTGTTGTAGTAATTTTATTTTAATCAATATATGAAGTAAGAATTTTTAATCAAATGTGATAGCTTATTATTTAGATTTCCTATAGTTGAAACCTACAAATATTAAATTGGTAATTTCCAAATGGATTAAAGAACTAGTTTCTTGATAAAATATAATTACTTGTAGGGTTTTGAGTTACCCTCTTTCTTACTTATGGGCTATTAACCCAGTTGATATGATGTTTGTTTTCCAGCTGCTTGTGTTTTGATGTCATCCAGGAAGGATGATATGATATGTGAGGTCAGGGAGTCCTGTTGGTTGTGGTAGAAGATGATGTCAAGATTGGAGATATGCATCAATTAATGCATGTGGTTTTTACTAAGGACACTGGGTATGATGAAACGGGTTGGATGTGAATTTTTGGATGCAAGCTGATTCATGATGGTTGTGTATCTCCTTTACTTTCCCCACTGCTCAAGGCAGCTGGGTTGCTTACCCTCCTTCCAAAAGGGGTGAAGACGCATAGGGTATGCCTTTTTCATTCCATGTTTGTCTTCTCAGGGGAGGATGGGTCTACGATCTTGCTATTGGTGGAAATTATTTGACGGGTAGTTCATCTACTCACCGTGTTGAGCCACCTGTGTTTAGTAGTATAGATTGTTTTATTCTAGAATGTCTGAGAATATGGGAATGTAATGTTATTAATAAAAAATTGAATAAATTTTGTTAACCCTTCAGGTTGGACTTTCTGGGATGCAACGCTGAGGTTTCAATTTTAAATGAACACTAGAGTTTTGGTGTGATACTAATGAAATATAATGTGGAAATTGTTAAAATTTAAATAATTTTAAAAGGATTTTTTTACATATGTGAAAATGATAAAAATGGAATGATGTAATGTAATAAAGCTCTTTAAATGGTTGGGTGCTTATAGGATACCTAGTCTTATAAGTGGAAGAGGGGAGTCTGAGAGACGTTAGCTGTAGTTGAGTCTTAGATAGGGTTATTCCCATATTGTGGTTGTGAGCTATAGTATTTTTTTTACTTTTTGTGTTTCTATATGATACTCCACCCCATCAATTTTTAAAATGAAACCCCAGGGATTTTGAGGCATGGGGGGTGTTTTCCCCAATATTCTAATGGGTGGATGGATGGCTAACTACTCCCTTTGTCCCCACTCCCTTCTATTGGAAGTTACTTGTGCTGATAAGCACAATGGTTAGTTTTCCCTATATATGTGTGTAGAGGACTATAATGGCTTCTGGTTATTCACACACATATATTCTGGATATATTTTCATATGGACTACTATATGTATAACGTGTATAGGTTGGGATGGCTTGAGGATCTTTACTCAATGTATGGGCTATAATGGCTTGAGGTATAATTCCGGATGTATGATACACATTATGCGAGATGTGGTGGCTCCCAGAAACTACCTAGTTACTTTGCATATGTGGACGTGGTGGTTTTGTTTCATGAGGTGCATGTTATGGTGCTTCGCCCAATTGTCTTCGGGAAAGCCTCTTTTGAGAGAGATGCGTAGGACATGCGATGTTAGGGAAAAGAGGAAAACTAGTGGGGAAGTAGTAGCAGGGTACCCTTGATATTTTTTATTATATTATATACTCTTGTATGCGTTACTTGGTGGGAGTATCCATGGTGAGGCTGGGAACATAGTATACCTATTTAGGTGACTATTTAGTTTCACTAGTTTTTCACTGTGTTTTAGCATGCTTTTCATTACTTTTTCATAAGACACTCTAGGGAGGATCCTACTGAGAATACTATTATACTCACCCTATGTATATATATCCTATTTTTTTGAGGTCACTTGGAGAATGTTAGAGATTAGACCGGTTTCTACAAGATTGTTGTTGAAAGAGCTATTTGTACTTTGTGGTTGCTGTTGTTTTTAATTTCCTTTGGTACTTACAGTTTTCCCCTTTTAGTTGTAGTAATTTTTCATGACATTACATCTGTCTACTTTGGATTTATTTTATATTGTTGTTTGAGTTGGAGTTGGTTGGTATCTATCTAATCTCTCTCTTTCTCATGTGTTCTCTTAGAGGGCAATGCCTCTCATTTTTGTGTTCACTATACCCTCGGTGCTAGTTACCAACCCAAGGGTTACTAGAGGAAAGACTCGAGGCTCATTATCTCTCTTCTCACATTTCCAGTCTTGGAGGGGGTAGACATTATGGGGAAGGGGTCGTGACATAAACTCTAAAAAATTACTCTATTTCCCAAAACAAACCTCACATAGGTCAATCTCCAAACATTGACTCGTGGAAATGACCACCTCTAATTCAACACTATCACGACCTAACCCACTAAGGCCCACCTAGTTAGTGGTAATCCTACTGAGCCACCACAAGACTACCTATAATAGTCTAGAGGATATAATATAGTGAAAATTAGAAAATTTTAAAATGGGAGACCTTATCATAAGAACATTTACACATGCACACAACTAGATCCACAAAAAGGTATAAAGATAAAATAAAATTAAACATCAAGGGTGTCAAAGTTACAGTAGAAATATATAGGAAAACATCACATCATAGTTGTATTAAAGGAAAAATACATTCACAATTATAATCATAGGTGGAAACCCAGACAAAAAATAACTAGGGAAGGGGAAGGATTATGGGGGTCCCAACTCACAATCTCCATGGGTAACCACTAAATATGGTCAACACTAAGAGTCTTTATGAACCCCTAAATCCTGGTAGACCAGTATCACTATTGATCTGCTTTTTTTTATAAATAATAAAAAACATTTGTTGGAAAATACCATGTATCATGGAGATTATACATATCAAGTTGGCGCCCCAAAATCACCCAAAAAATTCATTAAAAGATATTAGTCAGCTCAACACCATGACATAGTATCAATAAGAATAATGGGAAAAATAATAATAACATATATATTCTCCATAATAATATAAAATAACAGAGATAAAGTGGTGTCCATATTCAGAACCTAGCTAAGAATTGTGAGTTAAGATGTATCAATAAGGGTCCAATCCATGATTCCCAACATCATGTAGAATCACATAAGAGCATATGTGGATGGTCCCACACGTCACTTCTATGCTCCATAGTCGCAAGATCTAAAACTCCAGCCAAGCATCCTACGCTACATCATTAGAATTAGTGTGAATATAAAATATAATTCCAATAGACTCCACATTGAAGAGTTCGATAACTATAGTGGGATAACCGCTCCATACAAATGCTCAAAGAAGTGGGAGTACCACTTCCTAGATTGAAGACCCACACCAAAGTAGTATGGGGGTCTCCAACCCTAATTTTTAAAGAGTGTGGGTTACCTATGAGTTTATGTGATAGGGGAGACCCATCCCTAGTATTTATATGATGATAACACTAAATTTTTGCTACCTAGGTAATGAGTAAAGTGGTCATAATTTTTTTTATAGAGGTTTTGTCGACCACAATATCTCTCCAATTATAAATCCAAGAAACTACCACTGGATAAGCATTTATGAATGAAGAATCTCTTTTTTACACCTTATTTCAAACCAACAGTTGAAAAATCAAGGACACCATCATATTCTTTGCGGAAAACTACTCCGGATAGGATACTTGTGGAAACATTTCAGAGTTCTAAAGAAGGATGTATGTGAAGTAGAATTCTCTTAGCGGTGTACACTGTGTGTCTCTGGAGGATGAACCCTAACTATGTGCCATCATAGTAAATGGAATATAAAATGAAAGTACATTGTCTACACTAAGTTTCACATGATGTGTGAACTCACTTGGATGTGTTGTCTTATCCCTTACCGCACATACCATGTTTGTCCATGTGTTCCTACAAGGAAAGTAAAAAGAGTATACTATGTGAACTATCAATCCTTGCCTAAGCCCGTGTCTATAGTCTCGTTTGATTGTACATTGACCTGCGCCTATGTACACCAAGGTTATAGTTACGTACTTATACACAATGATGTCATATTATATGGGATGTATTCTCATGTACTCTCTCAAATGAAAATGTCTTACTACTTGGTGTTTACTCTATGTAAATAATATTTTTTCCACTAAAACCATTTTCCCCCAACATAATGATCACAAGATTAGTTCTAACGAACTATACATTATATGATTTTTATTTCTAAATGGAAAACCAATCCAATGATACTGAAACCCATGTTTTTCAAAAAAAATCATTGATTGACCTCTAGGGGATCCTTAGTGGTCATAAAAGGGGATTACAAACTTTTTAATAATGAATATACATGGATGGACACATAAAACTCACTGATTTACCAACCTAGTTGAGAAAACGTGGAAGCTTTGAGTCCCAAGAGATGTTTGAAAGCTACATGATTATATAAATATATAAATATTTTTAATAAATTAACGATGGGGTATAGTGAACCCCAAAAACCATTCCAACAATGAGGAAAAATCCATGTACATATACAGAAATATTCAAAGGATTATTCTAGCATAATTAGATTCCTTAATGTAGAAAAGTATCATCAAACACAAAAATTATCAACACAAGAAATATAAAAATGAAAATCCATTAACAAGACCCAAAACATAGAAATACAGATCCCCACAGGTGGTTGATTAATGTATGATAGAAAAGTAAATAAGAAACAATAGAAGTTGACCTCCAGCTTAAAATCAAACCTAGAATTACCACACCCTCTTACTAAACATTCTCAACAGTCCACTGCATGACCCTTTCCATTAACTAGAACAATAATCCTAAAATCTTTACACACTCCAATATTCCTATATATGGTTTGAGTAAAAAACCAAATAGGGCACAAAATGTAGGTCCATTACATAAGTGAATAAGATATATAGTTCCCTGAAGTGAATGTAAAAAATCCTAAATAATTAAAAAAATATCACTGAATCACAACAGGTATGACAGTTCCTTTGAGACAATCTCTACCTACATTATTTCCATGATAAAAGTAATATTAATCATCCTCTTTACATATACACCTCAATAGGATAACCCAAAAACATTTTTACATATTCCACTATTATAGATAAAAAATTCACAAGACAACCTATTTCAGCAAAATCCCTTTTAGGGGGATAGTCAATGTGGATCAACATGTATGCTCAACTATAGAAGATAGTGGAACAACACCTAAATCACATAGATACCAGATGAATGATCAATATCATGTCATATTAAGAATTATCCCAAACCAACATAAATCCACATATGATAAAATGCTAAGAATATGTCTCACAAGGCTATACAGGTACACCAAATGTATTCAAAAAGCAAGCAACAATCTCATATGGATACACACAAATTCTAAACAATCATTCCATAAACCCATAAAAAATGCTCAATTGATAATGATAACATAACTTTGGTGTATTGACATTTCAATTACTGGGGTTTCTGTCCATATCCATTTCCAAAAATCCAAATCATAAATCCTTCCCCATTCCATAGGGAATGAAATATAAGGTATCATTTTAAGAGAAGAAACACCTGAAAAGGTAGAAAAATATCACACATACTCAATAATATCTATTGTAGACAACAGTCATGGTCCAAATAGTTCATAAATTTCAATTCCATGAATCCATATGCTTATTCTATAATTGACCAAAAATTACCTTGTCAAACCATGGGAAACCACTAAGATTCTATAAATTAATCATGAATATAATTGGGTTTAACGAAGGATGTAGAGTATAAAATTGATCTTGGTCAAGATATAACTCACTATATTTGGAGACATGGTATCAAACCATAGTATGAGAAATGATGTTATGAGACAAAAGAAGATGAGGGAGACCAAAATTGAAAAAATATATTCCAGTGTTTGGGGAAGAAGGAGGCTTGGGATAAATAATTGAGAACTAAAAATATTTAAAAAGTTGAAACAAAATCCATTTATGATATGAATTATGTATTCAGATATTGATGTTTTAGAAATTCTTAAACAACAATTACCCCATCACCTCAACTTATAATAACAAAAACCCCCCATTCAAATCAAGAATAACATCTCATGTAATGAAAAAAATTTCATGTTCTGAAATAAAATTCATGTATTTTCATTGAATCCATTCACATCGTGTATATCCATTCAGGACATGAACTGAATCTTGTTGTGGGTTTCCCAATTCTTATTCATCTCATTATCTAAACACCCTTAACATACCTCAACTCATTTTATTACACCCTTTATGTTTTGTATAAGCTTAAAATGAGGCAAACCTTAAAATTGAGGATGTTACAAATCAACCCCTCTAATGACTTCTCTACCATAAGAACTATATCTGGAGTTTTATTCAAATTACTCAAGACACTATGACCAAATTTCTATCTCACATTTCCATGTATATTCCTAAAAAATACTCGACAACTATTGACCATGAAAATGGGAAAAATATTCCAATTAATCTCCTTCTTTTTTAAACAAATAATCCAAAGGTGTTGTTGCAAATACCATGAATCCAATTAAATATCAATATCCTCATAGACTATCACATGCATAGGACAATTATCATACCTCTAAATCTGAGTCACATGAAATGAATTAGGTTTACTAGAATACCATAGTTGAATATTGCACTGATAGGATTGTATCTGGATTCACATGAAAATATAAAATTTCCGAACATACCATGATGATAACATACATTGATTACTAAAAGTCTTACACCCCATCTTAAGGGAAAAAAACAAGAATACTATATTATAGAAAATGAACTCCAAGGACCGCCTCATCTGATTATTATACAGCTGTTGTATAACATATGACATAACATATTTATTCTAAATCATATTTACCCACTCTATGGTCCCCATCACTATACAAGGCCCAAATACATAATATCAACCTATCTCAATCCAATATAATAATGAAAAAAGACCATCCATTCATATTCCTCAAATAGATCCATTTTAATCAAAGACCAAAAACTATTATTGTCGAGGAAGTGAACCAGAGCCATGTTATCAATCCAAGATCCTATAAAATCCCCATCATAAGATCAAATAATATTTTATAAGTATGATGCATTGTCTTTGACATACCATCAATTTGAGGATGTTAAGTTGTACTAAAATTCAATTAATTTTCTATATCATTATACATTCCTTTTCAAAACAATGATGTGAAACAAACATCTCTATCAGATACCATTCTTGAAGGTACAAAATGCAGGTGCACAATATACAAAATATAGAGATTTAATACCCCCTATAAGGTTTCTTAAACACATGAGGTTTTGGGAAACCCTGTCATGAATTCCATATTCACCTCAAATTAATTCCACATAGGAAGTGAAATTCGATTGATATACCATCCATGTATTTTATATAGGGACACAATCCTCTAACAAGTCAAGTAATTTAGGTCATGGTATATAATTTATTATTCCATAATAGGCCACTGAAATTTTAATCTAACATCATGATTCATTTTGTTGATCTTTGATGCATTGCCCACTTCAAAGAATGGGAGTTGTTAATTCTATCTTCCATAATTAAAGAAAGATCAATCACTTTACCACAAACCAAAAGAAAACTAGATCCCTCTAAGGACCATATTAAAATGGAACAATTTCCACCATCCTCCGGTGCACCATAATATAGTATAGATCATAATATTGACTAGCCTTTTCACATACACCAGTGAGGGTGTGATTTCCAAGGCTACACAAGTCACTACCGCATGATCCTCAGTTATTCCCATATTTCAGTCTTCTAACAGTATATATAATATTTTATCTTCCTTTCAATGTCTCCTATACAAAATACATAATCGTCTAACTAAGAGTTTCTACAACAAAATCAACATATCCTGGAACATACACTATCTCCAATTATAACAATTTTCATGTATTCTACCTAGAAGTATTAAAAAATATTTAGCATACATTATGATAAAATATTCTACAAAATCTTATGGACTCTGTAAATGAAAATTTTATCACTGAAGAGGTAGTATTGATAATAAATAAATGAATGAACCAATGCTTACAACTTCAATCCCCGATTAGTGTACTTATACTCATTGAGACGTAGATTAAGATACCCATATGAAACTATCTTATCATTTCATATAAATAATACATCCATGAAAACACGAAAATCATCACAAAACACTACATACCCAACTCTTGTCACGGGATGAGTCTGATTTTTAGTCAACTTAAAGATCATTATGTTTTACCTTGTTAAAATTGATCATATGTGGTTCTTCATAATTATAGAAACATCTAGCTTTAATGTGATCCCCAGTATAGACTTTTTGACTAGTGACCATGATTTTAAAATCATGTCCCCTATATGGAGCTAGCCCTAAGAAATTTACAAGAAATACATTTCAACATAAGTTAACCACATGTGGAAAAGTGGATGGAGTCACTGGTTTGGTCACAAAAAATAGGAATGCCAACCCCATACACTATGAATACTTCTATAAGATAAAGATCTAGTGAAACTCTTCCTTATTTGACACGACTTGCACTAGTAATCCTAAATATATACACATTAAGAGATATAAAAGTCACTAATCTTAGATAATAATTTATGTGTGCATGGAATATTTTCAACTAGTACATTCTAAGGATCAAAATGAATCCTAAAATTTCCAGAATTGTGAATTTCCAAACATTATTGAATATAGAAATCACTATAGGATTTTCTAGACATATATAATGATTATATAATTTCATCCCCATGGTTATATCAATAGATAACAACTTATAATAGTAATTAACTAGAAAATATAGTAGAGTGAACTCTCTATAAAATATGAATGAATGAGATGCGCCTATAGAAAATAAATAAATATATACTATATAAGAAATGAAGTCTATGTCATAAATTATTTAAAATCCTTCTCCACCATAAACCGAAGCTACATCAGCGACATATTCCCTGAAAACCACAACTCCCTAATGCCTTGAAGGATTTTGATTTTTCTGATACACCAATACTTGCACTGTGTGTCCCCACTCCTCAGATCCTCCACCAGCATCACGACCGAACCTTTCTACCTGAATCAATTAAGTCTTAGTATATAATTTCATATGATAATCGATCTTTCCACATTGATGAAGTAATTTTGAAATATATGATAGTCCTTGAGATAGTGTCCTTACCACACATAGTTATAATCCATATCTAATTTATCTCTTATTGGAGGAGTTGAAGAACCACTTATCTACTTGGATCGTCAACCACTTCCATATCATCGATCCTCTAAATTCCTTGCCTTGTTACCAGAAAAAGTAACCAAACTATATTTAATAATGCACCTATTAATCCACTGATTGCTAGAGGAAGAAATTTATAAATATCTTCCTCAATGAAATTCTATGTCATCAAAGCCTTATGAAGAAATATAATGTAGGTCATCAAATTAATGTTCATGACCAAGAGTTTCATCTATTGATGAATGCTAATATTTAACTTATTATCATTGTGCACCTCGTTCCCATACAGAAGAGAATTAAATTGAATTAACATGTTGAATCTAGTTGTATAGATTGAAATTGAAATCATCTTCCATTGGTTCTCTATATACTATAGAACATTTTCCCACATTAGTGCTTCAACGAATAATTCTTCATAGATTATGTCCTTTAAGTTCTACCACATTACCCATTCATGTCTACTATCCTAAATAATAATATCACACCACTTTC
Organism: Viscum album; assembly: GCA_963277665.1. Lineage (NCBI taxonomy): Eukaryota > Viridiplantae > Streptophyta > Magnoliopsida > Santalales > Viscaceae > Viscum > Viscum album. The sequence goes on from OY728146.1 coordinate 322,322,294, forward strand.
CAGTAGTTACCTAGGGCATAAATGTCACAAGATTTAATTTTTAGTCCTCTGCGGTCTACACCAGATCGAAGAACCTCATACTAACTTATATTTAGCTCTATACATCCTAGGGGGCTCCAATTCCCCAGAAGTATGAATTATGTTTACTTGAGAAGCCATTAGTGGATTCAACCATCATCTTCTATCCCTTAGGGTATCCTCTACCAAAAATATGTACTAGACAAATTGACAACACATCACATACAAACAAAGGGGTTTACAACATGGTTCAACCTAAGTGTGTACAGACAAAGACAAGGCTTAAACCACAATATTGTACCCCTAACCCCTGAAAACCGTATAATACCTATGCTTTATTCAAAAATATAAATACTTAAGAATAGAATATTCAAATCAAATAAATGAATGCATGAATAATTCACCAAAAGAAAAAAACAAAAACATTAATATGTATTTTAATTATTTCATCTTCATTTAATGCATGAAACAAGAATATTTTATGTGATACTATGTTCATAGATACGATTCTTAAACACACACTGAATCCTATAAATTAGTATCTCAACATCATATGAGTCACCAAGTTGGATTAAATCAAAAGTAACATTAATAATAAATAATATCAATTCCCATTTTTATGGGAACTTATAGGTCCACTAGATAGAGTTGTATAGAAACTAACATAGTTCCTTACTAGAGGTCCAACTATCCTACCACCTGTATATACTATCTTGAATCAAGGCTTGTAAAGGAACCAATTTACTGAACCCACTCCCCTGATATCATTTTTTAATAGCCCGATCAGAATAAATGTGTCTATTCAAAAATGGCAGAGGACCTCATATGTGCCAACCCATATATAAGCAGTTTATAACTAGTGGGAAGGTCCCAGAGGGACATCATGGAGAGAATACACTCTCAATAGTAGGTGGATATAAATTTATACAATGTAAGTGCTTATAAGAATAATCAATAACTATATAATAAATAAAACAACAAAGTATAAGAATACACCTAAAGTACCAAACAATGTAATAAAAAAATGCAATACCAATCAAACAATGAAAAATTAAGAAATAAGGATCTTCACAAGTGGTGGATCAATTTACATGACAAAATAAACTGACAAAAAACAAATGTTGATATGCGGACTAAAGTCCATCCTAGAACACTTTCACCCTTAACTGAACCTAGTCTAAATACCACCATAAGTCTCATTCCCTTCATCGTAACCCTGGACCAAGAAATATATGCATGCAGTGATATTCCCACATAGGGTCTGAGTTTGAAACTCAAAAGAACCCAACCAATTGGAAAATAACACTAGTTTATAAGATATACAAGTATATTTCCTGATAATAAATATAGAGAAAATAAAAAATATGTATATCACAAAAGAAAAATATATAATATGGGAAATTAGAGAATAACTCCACCTACATTAAATCCATGAAGGATGGAATTTTTATCAACCAAATGAAACATACCCCATAAATTTGATATACCAATTTTTTTTTTAAATTTCTCTAAATAAGATAACCCATTCACATATCGAACAATTTATGACACATCCTTCTCAAGGGGATAGTGAATGTGGTGTAACCTGCATGCTCAAATATATAAGAAAAATTGTTAATACATACACTATATAGATATAGGATGAAAAATAAATATCATATCATATCATGTAATATCCACAACCTCTAAAAACTCCAATGGGATAAAACATCATGCATACGTCTTATGTGGATACACAGGCACAACCCAGTTGATTAATCATCAAGAATTTTTCTCATAGGGATAAAAATACATGATAAAAAATCATTAAAACAACTCTTATAGTTTTTCACCTATTATAAGCACCACCTATTTTAGGATAAATGATCTTTGGGTGAGTAGGGTATCTATTCAAGTATATTTACAACACTCTTAATCCCAGAATCGACCTCATCCCACGATGATTAGAATTAAAGGATCCTGGTTAAATAGAATTTGCACCCAAAAGGTTTTTACTAGATCAATAATAACCAATAATATTCACTTCTAACAATAGTTTTTCTCCAAATAGTGAAAAAGTTCAGGGTCCATGAATTCGGGTGCTTATTTTTTAAATGACAAACAATTCTCTTGTCTGAACATGAAAAAAATCATAGATTAAATATATAAATCAAGAATCCTATTTTGTTTAACCAATGAGAGGAGGATAGAATAGATCTAGGTCAAGGAAAAACTCACAATTTTTTTGATCTAGGATTAAACCATTATTCGGGAATTAAAGGTAGGATGCAGAAAGAGATGACAGATCCCAAAATCACCAAAATAGAGCCTAGGGATCAGGAAAAAGGATAAGAGGTGAATGATGAAGGAATGATATCTCAATTAATTTAATTATATTGAGTTGAAAAAAAATTATGGTGTAGTTTATGGATTCATGTAATGTAATTTTGGAAAGGAACATACCATTAAAATCCCTTTTCATTAGTTTAAAAACCCAAAAAACATCATTTTCATCATAAATAAAATCTCATGTCAGGTATATATTTTTATTTTATAAAATAAAATTAATGTCTTATACCTAGAATCCATTCACGTCATGAATATCAATTAACATTGTGAGCTGAATCCAATATCCAATTTCTAGCTTTTGAGTCATTTCCTACTTCGAAAACAGTTAACATGGCCCAATTAAATTAATTTCAACCATTATGTTGTGTCAAATCTTAAAATGTGGTGCATTGTAAAATTGAGGATGTTAAAAATGTAATATTTTATATTTATAGAATCATAATTATATTATGAATATCATATATATTTATTATTACCATTATAATAACCATCCTTATGAGGTGGCGATAAAAAGTTAAGCACATCATTTCATGGAGGTTTTATTCGACATGTAATCATGTGTGATGTTTTCATTTCCTATAGGATTTAAAAGAAGAGGAAAAGTGTTGAAAAATATTTATAATAAAATTTCAGTATATTAAATAAATTTATTTTATCATAATAACATAGTTAAAGAATATTTGAATGATCTTGATAATGAAATAGTCTTGAAATAGGTCATTTAAGACTTATACCTTCTCTTTAGATAACATATTTAGTATTCACCATAATCCCTATAGGATTGGTATTTTGGTGAGACCAACACCTCTAGAAGGTGAGATACATGTTGGTTATATATTTGGGTGCTATTTTCAAAACCATAATGGTCAATATGTGTTAGGAAGATAGGAGAGTAGGTTCTCTTTTACATGTGAGAGGAGGGGCACCATTGTAATTACGTATCATGTAAAATTAACCAAAATTAATTGTCATGTACATGTGGAGAAATGAAATATTTTGATTCATGGATGATTATAAGTTTAAATACTATCATATAATAAACTTTTGACAATTTTAAGTGATATTTTACTCTTATATTTTTGTTTTAACCCTCATTAATCCTTTTCATAACAACCATGATATCAAATTTTTCTTTCTCTATAGAAGTCAAATAGTGACTCATAAGTGGAAAATGGTTTATACACATCCCCATATCCCACTCATTTTTCCAAAGATAATATTTTATGAACTAAAAATTATTAAATGAAATATTATTTTACAAATTATACCATTAAAGTCATATTAGTACTATTCAGATAGTTTGACATTAATGATATCATGATTAAAATGGAATTCAAATATAAAAAATTTTAAGTTACCTAAAATTAAATATAAATTACCCTAAAAAAATAACCATTCATTAAAATTACAATTTGGAATAAAATATAACCAATTTTAATCCCTATGTTCAGATATGAGAAATATTTTAACAATTAGAGGGACAGTTTAGTTTTTTTTAATTACATAAAATTACGTTAAGGTCAATATCAAAGGAAAGGGGAAATAAATTACACCATTTTAAAAATATGAATGTTTATAGATGGGAAACACATATCTGGTAACATAATGATAAGTGTTAGGTATATTTTAGTCCTTATCAAATATTTTAACTATGTTTTACCCATTTTACCCTTACTGAGGTATCCCATATTTATTACTGCTACCATTCATAATGACCAAACATTAAAGAGACATATTTTGTAAATTTAAAAATCTTGATTCTAAAAAGGGAATACATTTTTCAAGATTAAATTTCTTGAAGTGGTAGGAATATATCTTAATATATATACATAAAAACATTGAGAAATAGTTTTTAAAAATATTATTTTTAATCAAAAAAATGTATTCATACAAAATAAAGTATATTATTTATTCTTATATAATTAATTATATTAATTATAAATAATTTATAGATTTTTTAATTTAATATCAAATTGAAATAAAATGATAATTTCCATTGAAAAAATTACAACGTAACAAAAATAAGTATTTTTCACTATTCACTGAAAAATCAATTTTTTTAGAAAAATAGAAAAAGTTTTCACTATTTTAATTTTTTATATATTTATTTTCACAATTTAGTTATTTCTATTAATTTTTTTTCAATTATAAAACATTTGTGACAATATTCACTAACAAAGTGTAATAAAATCTAATCGTGAAGAAAATGTATATTTGAAGCATAAAAAGACTTTTAAAAAATTTGAGTACATTATTAATATAAATTAGAAAAGTAAATTAGAATTATATAGTACCATTATGAATATTTTTTAATATGGTTATTCCTCTTCATACATTCATATAAACTGATAAGTTTCACCAATAACATTTAAAACTTTTTATATTTTTTTGAGATATAACAATTTTCATAATACACAATATTGTATGTTAAGATGGATATTTAGAATATTATTATTTTAAAAGAAATTTCCATGGTATTTCATACAACCCCATTAAATAAATTTCATATTTGAAATTTTATATTTACCTCCATAATAAGGGGTTTAACATTTGAAAATAACTTTTTATAAAACCCGCAATATAAAATGGGTTAATAAAACATCATTTTGAAAGTACGGAAATGTAAATAAAAAGGTTGTCAAGAATAAACAAATAACTATGTTTACAAATAAGGTAATATTAGTATTAAGTGAAAATATATACATAAAAGAAAAATTTAAGGTCTAGATAACAATGAAAAGTGAAAGATAAAATTGATCATGAAAAATTCAATTAAAAAAAACCATAAACCATCTATCTATAAAAAAGAACATCAATTCTTTAGAAATAGAGTTAATAAGATAACATTTTTAATTCAAGATTCTATTCATATAGTTATATAATTCTTTTACCATCAAGACATAGAATATATGAAAATATTCATTATTTTCTTAAAATCCATAAACATAATTTTATACTTTAGTTTCAGGTTCTAACTGGTTTCCACATTTATCTAATATCTTACCATAAATAATGATTATGAATGTTTAATTCCAAAAGCACTATTATAAACTTATAATTGAATATTAGGTATATAAAAGCATGCAATGTTTTTCTTCACATCCTCAATAAACCAAACAGGTTTTGCACATCGTAATATAATACCTAAAATGAATACACCATCTGATGAATTAATAATGCAATATTCTCCAAGATTCATAAATAATACATAAATTTAAAATTAAATCACGCAATAACTAACTAACCATATATCTCATTAAAAATTAATAAACTCAACTTTAATGCTTATTTGTAACCTCATAGGTTCACTCAAGCATTTCATATTGCATCCCCAAAAAGGTAGTAATATTTGTACAAAATAATCATTCATTTTAAACCTAATGGTAACATATACCTCAAACCAATAAAACAGAAAATAGAATATAAATACTCAATTCAAAATATTGTTACTTAAAACCTCAAAGGGGTGTCTATTTAATTAAACATATGAACAACCTTAATAATATAAACCCATGATTGCATGAATAACTATTATGTTATCCACACTTGAAAATATACAAATATCCAAATTTAACACTTCTATCATACAAAAAATAATATCCCTAAACCAACAATCACAGATTATTTGAAAAAAACAGTCTTTATATTTTATGATTTGATACGGAAAAACATGAAGGAATTTTAGAAAAAAACATGAAATATAAAAATAAATTTATTAGAAAAATTACATACTAAATGACCATTCAGGTTTATAGTATTAGTGAATTAGTTGAAGATTATGCATAATAATTCCCATTTCTTCATGTGGTAATTTTTCAAAAAATACCAATATTTCCAAATTTCACAATAATCCCCTAATATCTTATATAAAATTATTTACATGTGAAAAGTTTCTAGTAATATTTCATTTAACATAATTCAACATAAAATGGGAAATGTAAAAATTAATATTAGTTATAAATCTAGAATATAACATAAGATAATACATACACATAAATACATGTATTATAAATCATGATACACATAATAAATCATTAAAGTAAGACAAGAGTAACAGAATTCAACAAACTTTAGCCATGTGAATATAATCCTAGAGTAATGTATTCCTCATAACTCTTAAAAAGAATTGATAAACTATGCAGGTATCATAGAACATCAAAATTTTATTATGTAATCACTTAACTCTATCATTTACCCAATTCATTATAGGGATATAAAAGATGCACCAATCGTTGTTTTATAATGTAACTATCCCTCCATTTTTTTATAAAAGAAACTATCATGAACCAACCTGGGTCGACCCTGAACCTGTTACTTGATCCGGTCCATGACATGTCCCAAATGGCTTTCCCGATCCTCACAGGCTGGAAACCAGTGTGGGGCATCAAAATAAACTTGTTGGGGATGATTTGGCCCTTAACAAAGATAAATAATCAAAAAACTGAACTATGTGATAAATAAAGGAAAATAAACTGAACAACCTCGCTGTGGAAAAAGGAATAAATGAAGCAATGTGACATACCTCAACTGACCACATGGGTTACCAAGGAACACAAATTACACCCACTCCAATAGCGATCTAAGACTATAACCTTCAACTGAAAAGTAAAGAATGCGTGAGCACTTAGATGCTCAGTAGGAATGCTAAGATATAATAACTCCCTTTTTCCCTAGCCTTTTATATGAAATAAAAAACATGCTAGTTTGAAAATAGTACATAGTAAAATAATGTTTTTCATTCTTTTAAATTTCAAGTAACAAGTTTTCATTTTCAGGTAAATCATTTCTCCCCCACTACATTTTCAAAATAAGTTCCAAGAATGCATTAACATTTCAAAATGAAAGTAATGTAATTTATATTACAATATGGTTTACACAAATAATACATCACTTATGAAACAACTAAAATAAAAAGTGCATCGCAAGTATAATGTCGTAAATGAGCACCATGGGTAATCCCTATAGGTAGATCACACAAGTGGGACCATGGAGACCTCGTACCTTGGTGAAATGTGGCTTAGAAACCATGAACCCTAGAAAATGTTCCTTAGGAACCACGACCCTCGGTAATCGTGGCATGGAAACCATGACCCTTAGTAATTCATATGTTTATATAGTGTTGTTGAGTAAATCATGCTAGACAAAACCGAGACGAACCCCTACCATGTCATATAGTGTACTAGTCCTGGTAACCCACCTAGATACCCAGGTTTCCCATTATGCTCTATTTCAAGAGCTGGTGAGTTTTATTTATCAAGAAAGAATCCATGTACATAACACTTTCTTTATCTAAACCCCACTCAACCTCTCACCACTATTCTCCATCCTTAATCACATTCCACCTCATTCACGTCACACAATGCATAAGCATCAAATGAGCCACATAATTACACATTCAACATAAACATCATTTTCTAAAACCTAGGGGGTGTGCCTAAAGAGATGTTTTTATTTTTCATAAAACATTCTTAAAGTGAAAAACGAGATTAATTACATAATGGGAATACTTTTTTACAATTAACCGGCAAAAATTGCAAACACATTTGTAAATAATCAGTTCCAATTCAAAACCACTTAGGAAATAAATTTTCAAAAAAATCACTTAAGACCAATGGCAGTAGAAATTCATTTCAATTTCCAAAACAATGGCATAATCATTTCAAGCAACTACAAACAAATTTTCTAGCATGATTATATAGCATAAATGTAAAACATATTTTCAAATCTTGAAAGAAAATATGATATTCAAATTAAAGGTATAAGAATAGGGGACCTACCTAAAAAATGTCTCTATTTGTCGACGACAACTCAACCGACATTAGACGCATACACGCACATGAATTTTTACACATATATATAAACACCCCCAGCTTCATTTCACATATTCTCCATGCCATGAGGGAATATGTACAAAGAGGGAATATATATATATATATATGCCTTACCCTAGACATGTACATGTTGGATACCTTGACACCCATGTCCCTAAACCATTGTAGCAAGGTCCAACACACTACACATATAATTTAATAAAATAGTTAAACACATAACAATCTACAAAACGTTTCAAAATTACAAAAAAATTGTTTTCACTAATAACACACTCAACATCAAGTAGGAAAATGCACTTTAAAACCAAAAGTACACCAAAGTGAAATTAAAAATTACTTTCCATCTTTTGATAGAATTAACAAAACATATTGACAAATGAAAAACAAGTAAAACATGCTCAATGTGGTACATTTACTATCAATGATACTTTTTCCACACATACACATCTCATGTGCCCCCAAAAACATATGTTACCCAACTTAAATAATTCATTGAACATGTCAAAAAAATTTCACAACATGGCACGCACACATAAATAACCCCATTTGCATATTGAAACCCACTTTTAAAAATATGTGCACACCAAAACAATATACAAACATGTTTCTCAGCCTTTATAAGATTTAATAAACCAATTAATAATTTTATAAAACAACCCCATGCAGTATTACCACTCTTTGAACAGAAACACCCACTCAAAAACCTACTCTAAGGCCAAACACACACCAATAACATGATAAAATAGAATTTGAAGCCCTTTCATGACATAATATACCAAAAAAATGATTAAAAACACTACAAAAGGCTCATATTGGTTTTTCACAAAATCAAAACATTCATATCAAATCCACACACTGCCAAACCCATCGAAATCATATTAAACTTCCAGTAAAACTATATTCTCACAAAGAAAACTAATCAATGAGTATGTGGAATTAATTAAATAAGAAAATTAATTCATCAAACAATAATTATATTAGGAAACACTTACCTTCAGTTTCAATACATCGAATTCCAACACAAAAAATCGATCGTGTTCTAATTTCACTGTAAGGAACCTAGAAAAAAACCAAAATAACAAGAGTCAATAAATAGAAAAACCCAAAACACATTAGGGTTTGAAAAAATTTTAGTTGGTAATTGATGTGACCTCAAATCGGCCATAAATAGAGGGATAACATGGACGAAACCCATACTTTGAAGGATCAGACCAAGAATCTGGTGGTAAACTAGTTGAAATCCGAGTTGGAGTGGGAGATCGGGAGGTGGCGGCGTGAGGAGAAATAGATCAGACAGGGGGGGGGGTGTTACGCAGAGACGAGGTTGCGATGAGGTTGGTCACCCGAAGGGAGGTCTATTAGAGGGAACTCGCATGGAGGGGAGCTGCACCGGAGAGGGGAGGAGGACCGTCGGCGGGTCGTGTGAGAGGGAGGAAGGGGTGAGATACACGGAGAGGGAGGTGTCATGCGATGCATAGGGAGGAAGAATAGGAGGGGGAGAATAAAGGGAGGGAAAATGAAATAAAGGAATAAAATAAAATAACATAAAATAAATAAAAATTTAATAAATAATATTAAAATTAATATTCATAACAACTTGATAATAATTATATTAAACATAATAATAATATAATTATTAACCAAAATAATAATAGTATTTTTAATAAATTGTTTTAAGTTTATTTTATTTAATTAAATTTTGATTTTAACTTAATAAATTTCAAAACATTAAGATCAAAAAATACTCAAATATAAATAAAAACCACCACAACTGCAAGATGTTGGGTTGGGGTGTGAAAATTCTCCACAGAAAAAGAACTTTCTGACCCCAAAAAGTCACCCAGCCAAATGGGGATTGAAACTCGAGTTCGAAATTGAAAGAGGCCAAGAAATTCACAAACTCAATGAGAATTTTCACTCCATCAGTCACACCTGACCAACTCTAGGGGAATACGAAAAGAGAAGAGCCATCAAGAAATGAGTAGGGTTCTCCCTACCAATAGAACCCAACTTGAATATCCATCATGGAGATTCTCAACACAAGCTAATTCTAGATCTACGAACTTGAGTCAAAGAGGAAACTGCCTACACAGAACAAAAATCCCACAAAAACCAACTCTCGAAGAAGGAATGACAAGATTCATGGTTGGTCTCCTGACCATCTAAAAATTGACCAGATTAATCCAACTAGAATAGACTAACACATGGACTTCCAACCCAAACCAGAAACCACTAAAACATTAGAAAACTAGAAAAAAATATTTCTACCCCATAGAAAACATAACCATGACTCACCATTTCCAAAAGAGACAATCATCTCCATAACAATCACATACTAAAACCAAATGGGTCACATTTGAGGAGGCGTTAATACTGGAATTACAAGAAGATGAGATCATAATGACTTCTTACAACCAAAGAGGGGTATTCAAAGAACAAAAACCATAATGAGGGAATGAGACCTCTATGCCTCTTGCAACAAAATAGGATCATCAAAGATGAAGAAGCTGGAATAGAGAAATTTAAATCATACCTATTTCAAAACCAATGACAAATGTTAGACCATGGTTCCCCACACTCAAAAATTCCTAACTGGGTGAAAAGATTTACTCTAACACCTGTGGCTAGAGCTATGATGTCTTGAAGCATCAGCTACCCCACAGTCCGGAGCTGGTATTTGTCAATACTTTTTCTGAAAAAGATGATAGAGGAACCTCTCCAAGTGTCCCAAATGGCCACACCAATGACAAGCCTTTGGAGGATGATGACATGGAGACTTAATGGTCCCAAACCAGCCACATAAGAAGCAAACAAGAGATTGGTCTGACTAGTATAAGATTGAATTGACATGAAAACATGCCTAATACAAGTTCCTCCATATCTCTCTCACTGAATGGGGAACCATACCAAACACAAAAAAACAATCAGTCCTAGAACACTAGACGAAGCCCCACACAAGGAAAAAATTAACTGATTACATGATTCTACCTCTGAAAAAAAGGGAACCAACCCCACAAAATTTCCGACATGAGACTTAACTATCTATTGGTCATGATGGACACTCACAAGATGTGCCACATTCTCACTTTCACCTCCTTAGGTATAAACTATTGGACTTTACTGGTCTTAAACACCTTCTAAGACATCCCATAAAGCAATGAAGATGGGATTTTCTCCCACAAAGATCCAGTGTTGAACCCTCAAATGAAAATGAATCAGCACTTACTCTCATAGATTTGGGAGTTTCCAATAACCTGAAAACTCTAACAATTTCACCAAGACATTCTGCTACCTTCGATAGATCATGATCACCATGGAATATGGACAACAACGAAATATAATTCAATTCCACCACTCTGCTAAGAGTTGGGGTAGAACCAATAACCATAAAGGACTCCCTAGAAACCTCTACGACTTTTCTAGGCAGTGTACTAAAAAATAAGAGGCACAAAGACAAAACAAACTTATCATAAATCAAGACTCAACAGTTCAATGACAAACTAAAAAATCAATCTCAAATCAATATTCCAACCACAATACAGCATTTCAAAACTAAGAACCAATGAAAAAAATACCCAACCAGAAAAGAAAACGCTAAAAAATTACTCACTCACTTTTCAAAACATTGAAATTAACTTTTTGAAAAATATGTTTCAGTAAACATAACAACTTAAATATCCACCATTGGTATCCCAAGAAGTCCCAAATATACATATAACCATGTGCTAGCTCAAAAACCCATCAACAAAAACCACCAATTATCCTTGTGCCACATGCATACCTCAACGTATGTGATCAATCATAAGAATACCAAGGGTCAATTCAAGACACTTCCCTTTTTCAAAATAGATATTTCAACATAAATCACAAAGTCTCAACTAATTTGAAATTTTCACTTATCATTAATGCAATAAATTTCCAAATCCTCAAATATTTTCCAATTTACATTACAAAATATGTTACAAAGATCCCCAAACAACTTCCAAAACATCTCCATTTTTTTGAAACAACAATTCGTTAAAAGTAAACAATTTCCACTTCAAAACCACTTTTCTACTCCAAATCCACATTACCTTTTGAAACCCCTTTTTCGATTAACCATTTTCAATTTTGAAACCACTCAAGTAAGTTAATAATAATCCCAAACATAACTCAAATAAAAACGTGAAAAAATAAGTAATTGGCAGTTATGCCAACCTGTTCATGCTCCGAGCGAGCATCCACCATAGGAAGTATATTGAATAGAGAAATCAGGCTGTATATGGGTCAGTACTCCTTTAAATCTCATCACGTAACATTGGGTCACTTATTTTTCATCCCTCATAAACGCATACCAAGAAAAAGGAAAACTCAAATCCCAGACTACCGTTGGAATATTGAGTCTCAGGATGGGAAAGGGTTCATGACATCCTTACCGCACGTACTTCTCGAGTCCTGAAACACCTAATCACAAAGCTACATGACACCCCAAATGACAAGGGCCCCATCTAATAACATTTTGTCATGAACCAAACCAGGTCGACCCTAAACCGGTCACCAAAGCATGTCTGCGACATGGGCCGGGCCGGAAAATGGTGCCAGACATCAAAATAAACTATTTGGGAATGATTTGGCTCTTAACAAAGAAAAAAAATCATAAACTGAATAACAAGATAAATAAAGGAAAATAAACCGAACAACTTAGCAGTAGAAAATGGAATAAATGAAGCAACGTGACATACCCCAAGTGACCCTGTGGGTCACCACAGAACATAAACTATAGTCGGTCCAAGAGCGATCAAATACTGAAACCTTCAAATTAAAATTAGAGCAGGTGTGAGCACTGAGATGCTCTGTCGGAATGCCAAGATACAACAATGCCTTATTCCCTTGCCTTTTATATGAAATCCAGAACATGCTAGTTTGAAAATAGGATATAATAAAATAATATTTTTCATTCGTTTCAAATTCAAGTTTCAAGTTTTCTTTTTCAAGTAATGCATTTCTCTCCCAATACATTTTCAAAATAATTTCCAATCAAGAATTAACATTTCAAAATGAAAGGAAACTAATTTTGATTAAAATATGGGTTTCAAAAATAATACATCATGTTTGAAACAACAAAAATGAAAATTACATCCCATGAATCATGTCGCAAATGGGCAACATGGGTAATCCCTATAGGTAGATAGCATAAGTGGGACCTTAGAGACCTCGTACCTCGGTGAAACGTTCCTTAGAACCCACAAACCCCAAAAAAACATGGATAAGGAACCACAAATCTTAGTAACTGTGGAATAGAAACCATGACCCTCAATAATTCATATGTTCAGTTAGTGTTGTGGAGTCAATCCTTCTATAAAAAACTAGGACAAACCCCTTCTGTGTCATCTAGAATACTAGTCATGGTCACCCACCTAGATACCCAGGTTTCCCATTGGGCTCTATTTCTAGTGGTGGTGATTTTTCTTTATCAAGAAAGTATACATGTATATAACACATTAATTATGTAGAACCCATTAAACCTCTCACCACCATTCTCCCTCCTTAAGAGAATTCCCCCTCTTTTACGTCACACAATTCATAAACATAAAATTAGGCACATAATAGCACATTCAACATAAAAATAATTTTTTAAAACCAAAGCTTCATTCCCCAAGAGAGGTTTTTCTTTTTATAAAAATGTTATTAAAGTGCCAAACCGGTTAATTACATAAAGGGAAAACTTTTTACAACTAATCGGACAAAAGTCCAAAGACCTATAGAAATATGCATTACCAATTCAAAACCATTTAGGAAATCAATTTTCAATAAAAATTTACTTAAGACCAATGGAAGTAGAAATACATTTCAATTTTCAAAACGAAGGAATAATCATTTCAAGCAACCAAAACCGAATTTCATAGCATGTGAATATAGATTAAATGTTGCACATATTTTTAAAACAAGCAAGAAATTATGAAATTCAAATTAAAGACATAGGCATAGGGGACCTACCTCAAACATCTCGCAATTTTTCGCCGACCACTCGAACTGACATTTGATGCATACATGCACATGAATTTATACATATATATACACACCCCTAGCTGCATTCCCCATATTTACCATGCCGTGAGGGAAAATGTACAAAGAGGGTATTTAAATATATATATATATATATATATATATTATATATGTATATATATATATGCCTAACCATATGCATGTAAATGTAGGATACCTCGACACCCAGAACCCAAAACCATCGAAGCGAGGTCCAGCGCACTACACATATAATGTAATAATACATGTAAACACATAACAATCTTTAAAAAAAATTTAAATTAACACATCAAAGGTTTTCACTAATAACACACTCAACTTAATTTAGGAAAATCTACTTTATATCCAAAAGTACACCAAAGTGACATTAAAAAATACGTTCAATATTTTTAAAGAATTTAAAAAACATATTGAAAAATTCCCCACAAGTAAAACATTCTCAAAGTGGTAAATTTACCATCAAATATCTATTTCCCACACATACGCACCATATGTACCCATAAAACACATTGCGCTCTACCAAAACAATTGATTGAACATGTCCAAAGATTTTCACAACAAGGAATACACACATAATTATCCCCATTTCCATACTCAAAACCACTTTTAAAAATAGACGCACACCAAAACTATATGAAAACATGTTTTACACCCTTTATTAGAATTAATAAATTACTTAAAAATATATAAAAAACCCCAAACAGTATTACCAATCTTGAAACACAAATTTACACTCAAAAACCTACTCTAAGGCCAAAGGCACACCAATGACATTAAATTTTTCATCGGTGTGTGACAATCCCCCCCCCCAAAAGTGAACTAGATAGTGTCCTGAAAAATAGAAGATGGAATTGACAAGAAAAATTGTGTGAGATAGGTTCCTCTAGTTCGCTCTCACTGAATGGGGAACCATCTGAAATAACAAAAAGACTCGGTCCTTGAACCCTAGATGAATACCCTCACAAGAGAATCTTTATCTGATTCCACAACACTGCCTCCGAAGAAAATGGAATCAACTCCTTGAAATGACCAATGTCAGCCTTCACTATCTGTTGGACTTGGAAGACCCTCATGACCTCTTCCACCTTCCTCTCCTTCACCTTCTTATGTATTAACTGTAAGATGGTAGTGGTCTCAAACAGCTTCCAAGGAATCCCATCATGCAACGACACTAGGATTTTCTCCCACAACAATCCAATGTTGAACCCTCAAATGAACTTGAACCAGCACAGACTCTCATAGATTTGGGTGTTTATAATAACCTTAACACACCAATGATTTCACCAAGCTATTCATCTACCTTCGATAGATCACAATCACCATAGAATATGGAAAACTACTAAAAATAATTAAATTACACCACTCTACTAAGAGTTTGGGTAGAACCAACAACAATAAAAGACTCACTTGAAACCTCTGTAAAAATTTTGGGCAGCATACTCCAAAATAAGAGGCAGAAATCCAAAAAAAATCATCATAATTAAAGATTCCACACTTCAATCAGAAACTAAAACTAAAACTCAATTCAATTTTACAACCATAATTTAGTATTTCGAAACCATGATCCCCCCAAAAAATACCCCACATGAAAAGATAATGCTAAAACATTGCTCACTAAATTTTCAAAACATTTAAATTACCTTTTTGAAAATCATTTTTTAAAAAACAGAACAATATAAATATCCACCATTGGTATCCCATGAAGTCTTTCATATGCATATACCCTTGTTATAGCTCATGCACCCATCCACACGAACCCCCAATTATTCATGTTCCACTTGCGTACCATAATGACTGTGATCACTCATAGGAATACCAAGGATCAATTCAAGACACTTCTCATTTCAAAAATAGATCATTCATCATAAAGCACCAATTCTCAACCAATTTGATAATGTCACTTATCATTTTAGAAATACATTTAAAAATCCTCAAATAGTTTCCAATTCACATTCAATTTTTTTTAACAAGATCCAAAAACTACTTCTATAACACCTCCCCTTTTCCCTTTGAAACCAAATTCCATTAAAATAAAACAATTTCCACTAAAAAACCACATTCCCTTTTAAAAACCCATTTTTCTAAGAACCATTTTCATTTTTAAAAATCCTCTCAACTCAATCATAATTAATCCCAAACTTATCTCACATAAAAACATCCAAAAATAGGGGACTAGTGGCAATGTCAACCCGGTAACATGGCGTAGAAGACCATGCTCTGAGTGAGCATCCACTACAAGAAGTATCTTGAACCGTGAACTCGGGCTGTATATGGGTCGCTACTCCCTATAAGCTTGTTGTGAAACACTAGATCACTTCCTTTTTCATCCCTCATCCACACATACCAAGAAAAAGAAAAACTAAAATCCCAAACTACCCCTAGAAACTCGAGTCTCCGGATGGGAAAGGATTCACGACGTCCTTCCCGTACATACTTCTCGAGTCCCAACACTTCTAATAACCAAGCTACCTGACACCCCAAATGACAAGGGCACCATCTGATACCATTTTTCACGAATCAACCATGGTCGACCCTAAACTGGTCACTTGAGCCAGTCCGGGACAAGGCCGAAAGGGCGTTCCCGATCTCCATGTGCTGGAAATTAGTGTCGAGCATCATAATAAACTAGTTGGGAACGATTTGACCCATAAAAATATAAATAATCATATACTAAAAAGGCAGATAAATAAATGAAAATAAACTGAAGAAATTGGCAGTGGAAAAAGGAATAAATGAAGCAATTTGACATACTTCAAGTGACCTTGTGGGTCACCACCAAACATAAACTACACTCGCTCCAAGAGATATCCATGACTGAAACCTACAACTGAAAAGTAAAGAAGGCATGGGAACTGATATACTTAGTCTGACTGCAAATATAAAACAATGCCCTATGACCATACCTTTTAAATTAAATCCAAAACAGAATATTTTAATAATTGGATGTAATAAAATAATGTTTTTTCATTCTTTTCAAATTCACGTAACAGGTTTGTATTTTCAAGTAAAGAATTTCACTCCCACTATATTTTCAATATAAGTTCCAAGAAAGCATTAACGTTTCAAAATGAAATTAAATTAATTTATATTAAAATATGGTTTTCACAAATAAGATATCAATTATAAAACAGCTGAAATGAAAACTACATCACAAGAATCATGTCGCAAATGACCACCATGGGTGCTCTCTATAGGTAGCTAGCACAAGTAAGACCCTAGATACCTCATACCTAGGTGAAACGTGTCTTAGAAACCACAACCCTCAGAAAAGATGGCTTTGGAACCACGACCCTCAGTAACCATGGCTTAGGATCCACGACTATCAGTAACCATGGCTTAGAAACCACGAACCACCGTAATATATATGTTTAGTTAGAGTTGTTGGGTAAACCCTTATAGATGAAACCGGGACGAACCTCTACCGTGTCATCTAGCATACTAGTCCTGGTCATCCACCTAGATACCGAGGTTTCCCATTGTTCTCTATGTCAAGTGGTGGTGAGTTTTTTTATCAAGCAAGCATACATGTACATAACACATTATTTACCTAAAACCCATTTAATCTCTCACCACCATTTTCCCTACTTGAGATAATTCCTCCACTTTCACATCTCACAATTCATAACCATCAAATTAGGCACATAATAACACATTCAACATAAAAATACTTTTCTAAAACCAGGGGAATTCCTCAATAGATGTTTTTTAATTTCATAAAACATTCTTAAAGTTCCAAATGAGATTAATTATATAAAGGGAACAATTTTTACAACTAACCACCAAAAAGTCCAAACACCTTAGGAAATACTCATTACCAATTCAAAACCACATAGGAAATCTATTTTCCCAAAAATTCAATTAAGATAAAAGGCATTATAAATATATTTCAATTTTCGAAACAAATGCGTAATCATTTCAAGAAACTGCAACCAAATTTCATAGCATGTGTATATAGAGTAAATGAAAAACATATTTTTAAAACAGGCAAGAAATTATGAAATTAAAATTAAAGGCATATGCATAGGGGGCCAACCTCAAACATGTATATATTTGTCGACGACCACTCGAATTGACATTTGACGCATACATACACATGAATTTATACATATATATACATACACCCCCAGATGCATTGAATAAATTCACCACGCCATGAGGGAATATTAACGAAGAGGTAATATATATATATATATATATATATATATATATATTCCCTACCCTCTTCATGTTCATGTAGGATACATTGATACCTGAGGCCCAAAACCATCGTAGCAAGGACCAGTACAGTACATATATAATTTAATAAAATAATTAATCACTTAACAATCTACAAAATGTTTCAAAATAACACCCCAAGGGTTTTTACTAATAACACACTCAATTTAAAGTAGGAAAATCCACTTTAAAACCCAATGTACACCAAAGTGAAATTAAAACATACATTGTATCCTTTGAAAGAATTTACAAAACATATTAACAAATGAACAACAAGTTAAACATGTTCAAAGTGATACATTTCCCATCAAAGATCCTTTTTCCACACATACACACCACATGTACCAAAGAAATACATGGTACACTACTTAAACAATTGACTGAACACATCCAATGACTTTTACAACATAGAACACACACAAAAATACCCCCATTTGCATACTCAAATCCACTTTTGTAAATATATGGACACCAAAACAATATCCAAACATTTTTCACACCCTTTATAAGATTTAATAAACTACATAAAAAATTTATGAAACAACCCCAAGAAGTATTACCAAAATTTGAACACAAACACTCAATCAAAAACCATCTCTAAGGCAAAACACACACCAATAATATCATAAAACAGAATTAGCATCACTTTAGTGATATAATAAACAGACATTAATGTTTATAAAACACTACGAAAGGTTCAACACGGGTTTTCAGAAAATCAAAACATTCATATTAAATTAACACACTACTAAACACATCGAAATCATATTAAACCTCATGTAAAAATATATTGGAACCAATAAAACTAATCAATTAGTATGCTAAATTAATTAAATAAGAAAATTAATTCATCAAACAATACTTATCTTCAGAAACACATACCTTCAATGTCCAAAATTCAAATTCTGAAGAAAAACTTGGATCAAACACCAATTGCATTGCAAGGAACCTGGATCAAACCCACGTAACGACCCAAAGTTTCATTAATGGAAAATACCTCTTGATCCAGTTAAATGTTTCTCTATGAAAAATGTTTTTATAAGATGTCAACTTCTTTAGTTTTGCGTTATGAATTGTGACCGTTACTTTTTAGCCATTGAGCAGTGATCATCTGAGTAGTATAAATATAAGGCTTTAACGAACCCATTTCTACCCAGACAATGTAAGCGATGGACTCATCTAGTAGAATTGCCCCTTACGAAGCCCATTTGTCAGAGCTCGGAAAATAGGTGGCGTCTTTGGGCTTTGCCCTTGACCAAGCCCAAGCTGAGCTTCACCAAGTCAAGCTCGAACGTGATCGTCTACGGGAAAAGTGGAAGTTGATTGAAATTACCACTCGAGCGATGTTATCCGAGCCGCCCAAGAGTCTGTCACCATCGCACACCTTATCCTTAGGTCTTATGCGACTATTTTAAGGGTTTATGTAACAAATAAGTAGCACCATGTTCATGTACATTATTTTTGTATATAATAATGAATATAATTTCTAGTCATTTTTTATACATTGTAATTAGTTTTTAAAGTACAAATGGTGTTTTTAGTTATTATTTAATTAAGAATTATATTTTATTAAATTAAAGGATTTTTGAATTAAATAATATTTTAATAAAATATTATTATTAATATTAAATTAATTTTTTATTAAGTATAAATGATCTTATAATTTTATGAATGCAATTAAAATTTTGAAAGCCATTTCTGACAAAACCCATGAATTTTTTTATTAATGGCGGTTTTTATTTTAAAAGTGAAAATTCACATATTTCTAAAATTACTTAGATAAAATAAATATTATTTTTGGAATCAGGACGTCGAAATTATCCAATGGTGAATTTTTCATATTTTTCTGAGACAGTCAAATTTTTGGGTAAAAATTAAAAACCATTTAAATATATAATGTGTTTTATGACATCATAATGGCCCAATGGTGATGTAATAAAATAAAATAATCCTTATGTTTGGCCAATATATGTTTTATCATTAAAATAATGGGGTTTTGGATTTGTTTTACTTACTTTTCAAAGCATTAATGGATCCCTCAAGACTTATTCAACACTTTGCCTTTTTAAATTAATTTCCATGGGAGTGTGACTCACCTCCACATAAGCAACCCTAATTTTTTAATAAGTTCGGACCTTGGCCTTGTAAAATATAGTTTTCATCTTTCCTTTTCCAGAAACCATGGGAAAATACCATGGGATGGTTTGTGGTTTGGATTATTTTAATATAAGTGGTCCCAAACCTAAATAATAAAGAATTCCCTCACCTTTCTTATATAAACTCACCCAAGCTCCAACTTCCTCCTCACTAAAATCGCTTGGAGTTAGTCCAACCTCTGCCCTACTCTCTCTAGAATCCTCCCAAGGTTCCCCAAGCTCCCAAAAAGCCTCTCACAAGCCTCTCTCTAGCCTTTGGAAGCACACTTCCAAGTAAGGGGTTTTCTTCCTTTCTCATTTTTTGTCAATTTTATTTAAGTTGTATTTCCCTTTTTGTTTAAATTATGAATGTTGGGGTATGGTTTCTCACCTCCCCCATACTTCCCTATTATTTTTTGAATGATGGGGGAACCCTTTCTCTCTCATTAAATGCCTCCCATGTACACCCGTTACTATGCCAAAATTCCGAAAGGAACTTCTCTCTCTTCTTTTACATTCAAGCAATACTTTTGTATCATGAATCTAAATTCCATTTCTATTGTTGGGACACGTATATATATGATCTCCTTACTGTACATTACATTTAAATATGATGAGGAACCCATTTCTCTCTCATCAACCTTTTTTATGAATTCTTATGTCACGCCGTTACGCTGCCGAAATCGCACCGATTTACTAAGCCAATGTCTTTGTGTAGTGAATACCATGCCCATTTCTCCATAAAAGGTATTCACCTTTATGCACATTTACATATTGATTATAAAGTTTAATTTATGAATTCCACATTACTTTATCATGGAATAAATGATTATGTTTTATGAATCCATGTTTTATGATCCATGTGGAAAACTTATGCATGAAATGAAATGTTTAAGAAGGGTGCGCCCTTTATAGCGCTCCAATGCTTTGGGTAAAGTATAGTATCATGATACGTCATGTGCAATGAGTTTTTACTCATGCTAATTCAAGTGAAACGAGGGGTTACTCGTGCTTCATGTGCAATGAGGGTTTACTCATGCTCCATGTGCAATGAGCCTTGGCTCATGCTAATTCAATGTTAAGTGTTGTTGCCACATTTCCATGTTATGATTATCATGATTTATCATGCCTTTATGTTCATGTTTTTCTTATGCTCTATTTATATTTCTATTGCTTAACATGTATTTTACTCCTCATTTTATTCATTGTGTACTCCCTTACTGGGCTTTATAGCTCACCCTTTTCTTATGGATGTCCTCAGGTTATCCCATGCAATGCTAAGTATGAAGAAATGTAGTGGTCATGTAAAGGATGTTTTCAATAAAGATGTTGTAATTCAAGTTTAATGTTTTTATGTAATGATCATAATCCCCAAAGACACTAAACCTCTCGATCTTATTTGTTGTATCAAGTGATGTTTTATGCAATAAAGCATGATTAAGTTGTAATAAAAAGCAGGGTTGTCATAGTTGGTATCAAAGGATAGGTTTAGTTATTTTTGGGATTAGGAAACCCTAGTAAAGCCTTAGATACAAGACTAGGAATAATAAAAACATCCCTAAGTTTTGGTAAATACTAATTATGTGGTTTATCAAACAAATACATCCATGTCTGGATACGAGCAGGTAGAGGCGGCTCTGGCACAGATGTATCCTAGGGTTAAAACCCGAAAACACCGCTTTGAGCTAGACTCGAATGGGAACTGGTGCACGACAATGGGCCTTTCTGCACTCTTGGTTACGACACTCCCGGGGGATATGTTTTGATAAATTCACAATCTTAGTATGAACCCTTATTAAGGTAAAAAGGTCCCTAAGAATATATGTTAGAAGGAAGCTCATGAAAAGCCTGGATTGAATCATATAGACTCATGAGTTAAAGAGATAAAAGTTTATTTATAAGTCATCAACTTTTGTCTTTGGATTAACTTTATGGGTTACCCCTAACTTTCCTTTTATTCCAGCCAATGGCCGGTAATAGGATAACTCGGGCTAACAACCGTTGTGAAGATCAGTGTGATGATTGTACTTATGAGATGCCCAATCCAATGGGAGCGGGAATCGCGAACTTTGTCACGCTTCTCTCTCAGCTAACTCAAGTTTTGAATAGAAACACTGGTCAGGAGGAACATTCAACCCCCCCTAAGAAAGAACAAGTCAATATTGAAAGCTTCATGAGACAAAGGCCTCCTAATTTTAGTGGATCATCCGATCCCACGATCGCTGAACATTGGATCAACTCCATTGAAAAGATATTCTCCATCCTCCAATGCTCTGAAAAAGAGAAGGTTCTCCTGGAGGATTATCGTATGGAGGGTGAAGCTGATCAATGGTGGACGTTGATCAAAAATACGAAGCCTGAGGATGAGATCGAGGCTTTGGAATGGAAGTAATTCCGGAAGATATTTTTCGATAAATATTTTCCACGCACCCTCCGTCTTAATATGGAAAGGGAATTCCTTTTCCTCAAATAGAAAGATGAAGAATCTGTGGGAGCGTACGAGGCAAACTTCACAAGGCTTGCACGATACGCTTCCAGCTTTGTCGTTACCCCCTAATTAAAGGTTTACCACTTCTTTGGTGGGATGAAACCTAGCTTGCGGAAAGCATTAGCGATCTGTGACATCGACAGCTATGAGGAAATTGTCCGATGTGCCCTCAAGGTTGAAATGGAGATCGGAGAA
This sequence comes from Viscum album, assembly GCA_963277665.1. Classification (NCBI taxonomy): domain Eukaryota; kingdom Viridiplantae; phylum Streptophyta; class Magnoliopsida; order Santalales; family Viscaceae; genus Viscum; species Viscum album. The sequence goes on from OY728146.1 coordinate 322,345,528, forward strand.
TCGCAGGGGTATCATGGGGACAAGAAGCGTAAGGTGGACTTCAATGCTGGTGGTCCGATGGATAAATCCAATGGCGCTAAGAAATTCTAGCACCCCACTTGCAAAAAGTGTGGAAAGAAGCACCCTGGAAATTACCTTAGGGGGACAAGAAAATGCTTCAAGTGTGGAAGAGAAGGGAACCTAGCTGTTAACTTTCAGCAAGAAGGACCCGCGACTGCGACAGAGGAGAGGAACACTCTGTTCGAACATCAATGTGTTGTTCAATGCTTCAAATGCAAAGAACCAGGTCATTTTTCGAATCAGTGCCCTAATCCAAGGGTTATCGGAGGCAATCAACAACCTCCAAGACAGCAAGGAAGAGCTTTTACCATCACTTCTGCCGAAGTGAACCCCGACAACGAAGTGGTGACAGGTACATTAGTTATTCATTCAAGAATAGTGAACGTACTTTTTGATTCAGGTTCTACGCATTCTTTTATATCTCAAAAGTTTAGTAGAACAATCCCTGCACCACCAAAAATCATGGAAGTAAAGATGTTGGTGAGTACGTAAAATGGGGCAATCATTGCATCCCATGAGTATAAGTCCTCCCCTGTTACAATCTGTGGATTTAATTTCCCGGCGAACCTCGTCATACTCCCTTTGGTGTAATTTTATGAAATTCTTGGCATGGATTGGCTTTCCTTATATAGAGACAACATAAATTGTCGGAAGAGGGAAATCACACTCCATATGGAGAATCGACCCCTGATTCTTTACAAGTGTCAGGAGGAAGATGAATCTCCTTTAGCTCCATCATCTCAAGCATGGATATTACTGCCTTATGAGCATGCATATCTGGCTCAGATTATTGAGTCCAAGGAAGAAACCAACCTTGAAGAAATGCCTATTGTGAGGGAATTCACTGAAGTATTTCCCGAGGAACTTCCTGGTCTTCCTCCAAGAAGAGATGTTGAGTTCTCAATTGAAATTATACCTGGGGCACTACCAATATCCAAGACTCCATATAGAATGGATATTGTTGAGCTTTAAGAGCTGAAGAAACAACTACAGGAGAATCTGGATAAAGGGTTTATACGCCCAAGTGCATCACCATGGGGTGCACTAGTCCTCTTTGTCAAGAAGAAGGATGGGTCAATGCGGCTTTGCATCGATTATCGTGAACCTAAAAAAATCACGATAAAAAACAAGTATCCTCTCCCAAGAATCAATGACTTGTTTGATCAGCTGCGTGGAGCACAATACTTCTCCAAGGTCGACTTGCGGTCGGGATATTATCAAGTAAGGGTGAAGAAGGAAGATATCCCCAAGACTGCTTTTCGTACAAGGTACGGGCACTATGAATTCATAGTAATGCCTTTCGGACTCACCAATGCTCCAGCAATAATCATGGACTTTATGAATAGAGTCTTTAGAGATTACCTAGACAAATTTGTGGTAGTCTTTATAGATGATATTCTAATATACTCCAAAACCAAGGAGGACCATGAGGAGCATTTAAAAACTGTACTACAGACTTTGCACAAGGAGAAGCTCTATGCAAAGTACAGCAAGTGTGAGTTTTGGTTGAAGGAAGTCTCATTCTTGGTCCATATCATCACAAGTAATGGGATATCTGTGGACCCCTCCAAAACAGATGCAATTGAGGGATGGCCGAGGCCAACATCGGTAACTGATATCCGTAGCTTCTTGGGGTTAGCTGGATATTATCGACGATTTGTGAGAAATTTCTCACGGTTGTCCAACCCTCTTACCAAGCTAACTCGAAAGGGAGTAAAGTTTTCTTGGAGTGATGAATGCGAAGAAAGCTTCAAGGAGTTGAAAAGGAGGCTTATCACTGCACCCGTGCTCACTTTACCCACAAGTGGGGAGCTTTTTGTGGTATTCAGTGATGATTCGAAGAAGGGCTTAGGATGTGTGCTGATGCAGAATGATAAAGTGATATCCTATGCCTCAAGGCAGTTGAAAATCCATGAGCGAAACTATCCAACGCATGATTTGGAATTGGCGGCGGTGATCTTTGCCTTGATAATCTGGCGGCATTATCTCTATGGAGAGAAATGTGAGATATATACTGACCACAAGAGTCTTAAATATATATTCACACAGAAAGAGATTAATATGCGCCAGAGAAGATGGATAGAGCTCATCAAGGATTATGACTGTTCAATACATTACCACCCTGGGAAGGCGAACAAGGTGGCAGATGCCCTATGTAGAAAGGATCCAGCGATTCTATCAATGATGAGAATTGAGAAGGATCCAATCTTCTTAGACTTGATGAAGATGGACGTGGGAATCATAAAGAAGGGAACATCATCAATCCTTTCACAAAAGATTGCACAGCCATCTCTTTTGGAAAGTTTAAAGGATGCTCAAAAGGATGATGCGAGAATCCAAGAAAAAGTGGAAGCTATAAAAAAGGTAAAATCCTCAGAGTTTAATGTTAATGAAGAAGGAATTGTGCGGTTTGGGAAAAGACTATGTGTTCCATCAAGTTCGGAGCTGAAGAAGGAACTTTTGGATGATGCACATAGTTCAAATTTCTCTATTCACCCAGGGAGCACAAAGATGTATCGAGATCTCTGAGAAAACTTTTGGTGGGATAATATGAAGAAGGAGATCGCGGAATATACATCAAAGTGCCTAGTGTGTCAGTAAGTGAAGGCAGAGTGGCAGAAGTCTAAGGGGATGATGCAACCATTGCCCATACCAGAATGGAAATGGGAGAACATCACCATGGACTTCATCACTGGACATCTAAGGACATCCAAAAACAACAATGAAATCTGGGTTATTGTGGATCGTCTTACAAAGACTGCACACTTCATTGCTATTCGAGAGGATTTCTCTTTGGATCAATTGGCACAGATATATATCAGGGAAGTGGTACGGTTGCATGGAGTACCACTATCTATTGTGTCTGACCGCGATCCAAGATTTACCTCTATGTTTTGGAAGAGTCTTCAACATGCTCTGAATACTGAACTGAACTTCAGTACGGCCTATCATCCTCAAACTGATGGCCAATCCGAGCGGACTATCCAAACACTTGAGGATATGTTGAGAGAGTCCTCAATGGACTTTAAAGGAGGATGGGATCAACATCTTCCTATAGTTGAGTTCTCTTATAATAATAGTTTCCACTCGAGCATCCAAATGGCACCATATGAAGCCCTGTATGGGAAAAGGTGTAGAACACCAGCATGTTGGGATGAGGTCGGTGAACGTAAGCTGCTTGGACTAGAAATGGTCGAAGAAATGGTGGAGAAGGTGAAAACCATTCAGCAGCATATCAAGGCATCCCAAAGTCGACAGAAGAGTTATACAGATAATCGTCGATGAGACCTTGACTTTAAAGTTGGAGACATGGTGTTTTTACGCATATCTATGTGGAAGAAGGTCATGAGGTTTGGAAATAAAGGGAAGTTAAGTACAAGGTACATCGGCCCCTTCGAGATTCTTGATCGTGTTGGGGCTGTGGCCTATCGACTAGCACTTACACCTACTTTGGCCAAGGTGCATGATGTCTTCCATGTATCCCTCTTAAGGAAGTACATGCGAGACCCTTCACATGTACTCTCATCCGAGGTGGTACAATTAGAAGACGATCTTTCTTATGAGAAGCAAACAGTGAAGATCTTAGATCGTAGAGAAAAATTTCTACGAAATAAGATAATGCCCCTCGTCAAGGTGTTGTGGAGAAACCACAAGTTTGAAGAAACAATTTGGGAGTCGGAGGATATGATGAAGCTAAGTTACCCACATTTGTTTTAGTATGGGAAAAGGAAAATTTCGAGGGCGAAATTTCTTAAGGGGGGAATGTTGTAACGACCCAAAGTTTCATTAATGGAAAATACCTCTTGATCTAGTTAAATGTTTTTTTTATGAAAAATGTTTTTATAATATGTCAACTTCTTTAGTTTTACGTTAAGATTTGTGACCGTTACTTTTTATCCGTTGAGAAGTGATCATCTGAGTAGTATAAATATAAGGCTTTAATGAACCCATTTCTACTCAGACAAAAGAAGCGATTGCCTCATCCAGTAGAATTTCCCCTTACGAAGCCCATTTGTCAGAGCTCGGAAAAGAGGTGGCGTCTTTGGGCTTTGCCCTTGACCAAGCCCAAGCTGAGCTTCATCAAGTCAAGCTCAAACGTGATCGTCTACGGGAAAAGTGGAAGTTGATTGAAATTACCACTCGAGCGATGTTATCCGAGCCGCCCCAAGAGTCTGTCACCATCGCACAACTTACCCTTAGGTCTTATGTGGTATTTTAAGGGGTTATGTAACAAATAAGTAGCACCATGTTCATGTACATTATTTTTGTATATAATAATGAATATAATTTCTAGTCATTTTTGATACATTGTAATTAGTTTTTAAAGTAAAAATGGTGTTTTTAGTTATTATTTAATAAAGAATTATATTTTATTAAATTAAAGGATTTTTGAATTAAATAATATTTTAATAAAATATTATTATTAATATTAAATTAATTTTTTATTAAGTATAAATGATCTTATAATTTTATGAATGCAATTAAAATTTTGAAAGCCATTTCTGTCAAAACCGGTGAATTTTTTTATAAATGTAGGTTTTTATTTTAAAAGTGAAAATTCACATATTTCGAAAATTACATAGATAAAATAAATATTATTTTTGGAATCAGGACGTCGAAATTATCCAATGGTGAATTTTTCATAATTTTCTGAGACAGTCAAATTTTTGGGTAAAAATTAAATACCATTTAAATATATAATGTGTTTTATGACATCATAATGACCCAATGGTGATGTAATAAAATAACATAATCCTTATATCCGGCCAATATATGTTTTATCATTAAAATAATGAGTTTTTGGGTTTTTTTGACTTAATTTCAAAGCATTAATGGAGCCCTCAAGACTTATTCAACACTTTGCCTTTTTAAATTAATTTCCATGGGAGTGTGACTCACCTCCACATAAGCAAACCAAAATTTTAATAAGTTCTGACCTTGGCCTTGTAAAATATTGTTTTCCTATTTCCTTTTCCAGAAACAATGGGCAAATACCATGGGATGGTTTGTGGTTTGGATTATTTTAATATAAGGGTTCCCAAACCTAAATAATAAAGAATTCCCTCACCTTTCCTATATAAACCCACCCAAGCTCCCAATTCCTCCTCACTAAAATCCCTTGGAGTTCGTCCAACCTCTGCCCTACTCTCTCTAGAATCCTCCCAAGGTGCCCCAATCTCCCAAGAAGCCTCTCACAAGCCTCTCTCTAGCCTTTGGAAGCACACTTCCAAGTAAGGGGTTTTCTTCCTTTCTCATTTTTTGTCAATTTTCTTTAAGTTGTATTGCCCTTTTTATTTCAATTATGAATGTTGGGGTATGGTTTCTCACCTCCCCCATACTTACCTCTTATTTTTTGAATGATGGGGGAACCCTTTCTCTCTCATTAAATGCCTCCCATGTACACCCGTTACTATGCCGAAATTCCGAAAGGAACTTCTCTCTCTTCTTTTACATTCAAGCAATACTTTTGTATCATGAATCTAAATTCCATTTCTATTGTTGGGAAATGTATATATATGATCTCCTTACTGTCCATTACATGTAAATATGATGAGTAACCACTTTCTCTCTCATCAACCTTTTTTATGAATTCTTATGTCACGCCGTTACGCTGCTGAAATCGCACCGATTTTCTAAGACAATGTCTTTGTGTAGTGAATACCATGCCCATTTCTCCATCAAGGGTATTCAACTTTATGCACATTTACATATTGATTATAAAGTTTCATGTATGAATTCCACATTCCTTTATCATGGAAGAAATGATTATGTTTATGAATTCATTTTTTATGATCCATGTGGCGCACTTATGCATGAAATGAAATGTTTAAGAAGGGTGCGCCCTTTATAGAGCTCCAATGCATTGGGTAAAGTATAGTATCATGATACGTCATGTGCAATGAGTTTTTACTCATGCTAATTCAAGTGCAACGAGGGTTTACTCGTGCTTCAAGTGCAATGAGGGTTTACTCATGCTCCATGTGCAATGAGCCTTGGCTCATGCTAATTCAATGTTAAGTGTTGTTGCCACATTTCCATGTTATGATTATCATGATTTATCATGCCTTTATGTTCATGTTTCTCTTATGCTCTATTGATATGCCTATTACCTAACATGTATTGTACTCCTCATGTTATTCATTGTGTACTCCCTTACTGGGCTTTATAGATGTCCCTTTTCTTATGCATGTCCTCAGGTTATCCCATGCAATGCTAAGTACGAAGGAATGTAGTGGTCATGTAAAGGAAGTTTTCAATAAAGATGTTGTAATTCAAGTTTAATGTTTTTATGTAATGATCCTAATCCCCAAAGACACTAAACCTCTCGATCTTCTTTGTTGTATCAAGTGAAGTTTTATGTAATAAAGCATGCTTAAGTTGTAATAAAAAGCAGGGTTGTCATAACCCATAATAACAAGAGTCAATTAGAAAAAAACCCCAAAGACATTAGGGTTTGTCCAAATTTATGTAGTACTATGGGGTGGCTAGAAATCGACCGAAAATAGAGAGATAATAGGGGAAACCCCATACCTTGAAGGATCGGGCCATGAATATGGTGGAAAAGTTGTTGAAATATGAGTCGGAGAGGGATGTTGGGAGGTGGAGGCATGAGAAGAAATACCTCGGACAAGGGGGGGTCACGTGGAGATGAGGTTTCGATTAGGGAGTTCACCAGAACGGAGGTCCATTCGAGAAAACCAATGAGGAGGGGAGCTATGCGGGGAGAGGGGAGGAGGACGGTCAGCTGGTCATGCGAGATGGGGTAATGGGTGAGGTGCAGGGAGAGCGAGGTTTTGCGCGATTTAGAGGGAGGAAGAATAAGCGGGGGAGAAAAAGGGAGGGAAAATAAAATATAGGAATAAAATAAAATAAAATAAAATAATTAAAAAATTAATAAATAAGAAAAATATTAATATTTATAATAACTTGATAATAATTATAATAAAATTAATATTAATAATATTATTAACCATAATAATAATAGTATTATTAAAAAATTGTATTCCATTTTTTTATTTTATTTTATTTTTATTTTATTTTAATAAATTTTTAAATATTAGGAAACCAAATTACTCTAATATAAATAAAAGTCACCTCAACTGCAAGATGTCGGGTCGGGGTGTGACAGAAACACCCATAAATTATTTATATATATATCAACGCACTATATAATTAATGAAGCATTTATATGACATCACATTTCATCATAACAACCTTTAAAACAACCATCATTCCTTTTTATCTTAATTAACAAGTAGAAAATAAATGATTACCATGAAAATATATTAAGAAAAATCTTATGGAATCTAGAGGAAGAATGAGTATGTTATTATCGAATCATATCCCCACTACATAAGAAGAAAATAAAAAATGATATTTCCATGGATGAAAAATACATTTAAAATATAATTTAACACATTTATAGGACAACAAATAAAAATAAAAATTTATTCTGATAAAATTTTATAAATATTTTGAGAATATTGGAAAAAATATTTTGTTCTAAATATACCTTATAAAAATATAATGGAATACCCAAACAAATTAACAATAATTTGGGATTAAAAATAAATTAGTTTTTTAATTATTTAAAATATAATTCTTTCCATATAACTATAATGAGCTTTAAATGTGACCCATATAGAAAATGTTATGATATTTAATTTTAAAAATATTAAATGAATGTGAAATATCATAGAAAATAACTTTAAGAAATCCTTTTTGTTTGGAAAATAACCTTATTTAAATATGATAAAGAACATGGTGGAAAAGTTTGGTAAAAATTTTATAAAGCATTAAAATAATATTTTGTAAGAAAAATACTTTATGAAATTTTAAAATCCAAATTATATTTAAAATATATAACATAAAAAAACATAAAATACCAGGTGTATAAAAATAATCTGGGTATAATATGTCAATAGTCATTTTATGCACTATATTTAAAAAAAATGGTTAGAAAAAGTTCTGATAATACCTAAAATGAATAAACCTTTAGATGAAGTAATAATAAAATAATATACATAATTAAAAATAATACCCAAAGTGGAACTTAAATCATTCCATAAATAATTAACACTATATCCAAAATAACCTCTATAAAATCAATATTAATTATTGTTTTAACATTAGTGGGTCTAAAACCATTAAAATTTCATCACCAAAAATTTGTTGTTATTTTTCAAAAATAATCCTTAAATTTAAACATAAGGGTGAGATGTACCTTAACCCAATAAGACACCAACCAAAATTTCCTAAATCAATATAAAACAAGTCACATAAAACCTTAAAAGGGGTTTATATTCCAATAAACATATGATCAAACAAAAAATTATAATCCCATTATGGTATCTATAAATATTAAGTGAACCTCATATAAAAACATCATAATCTCCAAATTTATATGAACCTTTATCAGATTCCAATAATAATAGTCGTGAACCCACACTCCTTGATCCAATGCTAAAAACTGATCTTTTTAATTTATTACATTTAATGCAAAAAATGGGACTTAATATTATTCAAACGACATTCAACATAAAATGAAATATACTTTTGAATACTTAGATACTGAAGGACCTTTTAGGTTTAGTTTTTTAGAGAATTATTACAAACTGCTACAAAATAATATTAATGTATTTAAGTGATCATTTTTTCTAGTATTCCAATATTTTATTATTTCAAAATAACTATTCCACATATATAAAAACATTATTCATAAATTAAACATTTGACTTCACAATAAACTAAGAATTATTCATCATATATTGGGATAATGAAAAACATAATAAGGGTGAGATCAGATGGTCAGTAAGGGTAAACATAAACAGTGGCATTTGAATTTCATCTATATGAATAATATGGGATTAAGGGAATGAAGAAATAATAAAATTACACAAGGGTAACATAATAAAATTCCCAACTAAAAAAATAGATCATAAATAATGATAGATGGAATAAATATTTAACATAATATAATATTTTTATATGTCAACAATCAAGATCCATATGAAAACAATCATTGAGAGGAGGATTCATTATAACTGATATCAAGAACTAAAAAAATATGTAGGTGTCATGGAACATAAAAAAATAATTATTAAGACACCTAACATGATAATTCAAATATCTCTTATGTGTAACCTATAACTATTAAACTCCATAATATCTTGGTATTAACTTACATTGTGTTAACTGCCTTAAAAATGATCATTCATTTTTAACTTGATTAACCCATGGAAAAGAAATGAGTTCCATGTTATCTAATTTTAAAAAATCATAACCCACATATAGGCCTAACAAGGAATTTTTAATTGGAATATATTCTCAAGGGATAATTAGAAAATATGTAAATATACTTATACGGATGAAAAATATATTTAAAAAAACATTTAAGAAATTTTTCTAAAAAAGAAATATATCACTATATTTTTATAAATGATTATATAAATTTAAAAATATTGTGGATAATATTTTATTTGAAATTAACCATGTAAAATTATAATTGAAGAATTATCAAAAATAACATCCATGATTGAAAGAAAATATTTTCATGTCATAAATATTAAAAGTATCATTATTTTCAATAATTTATAAAGAGAGTAAAATTTGACCCCAAAAAATATATAATAAATTTCTATATAATATTATTTAATGATGGTAAAATATCATTGAAAATAAAATTATTAAATAATTTATTTTAAAAAAGAACATTATTGAAATAAGATAATTAATTTGGAAGTAGAGTTTTGTAAAAATTCTATAAAATATTAAAATAACATTTTTAAATGAAACTCCTTTTATAGACTATTAAAACCAAAACCTTTTGAAAGAAAATATATAAGAAGAGAAACAAGTTAAAAATTGTTTAAAAATATTTATAATATTATTTTTCAATATTTATTATATGAACTATATTAAGGATATAGGTTAATAAATCAAATAATGTGTCAAAGGAGTTTTGAAATGAGAAACCCATGGAACACGGGTAATGATTGAATCAAAATTCCATTGAATGAATAAAATTTACATGATTATGTAAAATAAAAAATTTAGAGGAATTAATATTTGTAAAAATGTTCATGTAGTAGTGGTACACCCTATAGAATATCACAAGGTTGATAACATTAAATATTACCCAATGAATTAAAATTAAGACCATAGAAACCCCTGGAACATTTATAAAATTTGAATCAGTATATCATGAAACATATAACATCAAAATAAATTTAAATATGAGTATAAAATATTCATTAGTGTTTTAATATCTCAACAAATATAATATAAACTTTATAAAACAAAATAGTTTTAAAATACAAGACTAATCTCAATGAAACCATATTGAGATGATAATTATTATGAAGATCATATAACAAAAGATATAATTTAATAAATGAAGTGATTATGTGTAAAAAAATTTAAAAAAATGTTTAAATACAACATAATAAAATCATATCTTATTTCTCATATATTATTGGAATAATATAGTGATAAAAGTAGAAGTATAATTCAATGATTTGAAATTGAGTTAAGAAACCCTTTAACATGATTCCCAAATGTTATATATGTACTTTAAATCCTTTATAAAAAACATATATTAACTATTTGATAGGTTAATAACCATTTAATGGTTTATTAATTTATAATTAATCCATTTACATAATTTATTTCAATGAAATATTTAATTACATAATTAGGTAATACTATGATAGCTATTTTGGGGAAATACATTTAATAATTGAAAAATAAGTTTAATAGTTTCATCATGGAAAAAAGGTCAATGTTATATCATCTATAGAATAATAATATTGATATAATTACCATTTTTATAAAATAAAATATTAAAATCACTCACAAATTTGGATATGACAAATGAATCACATCAATTTGTGGAGGTTGTATTCCACACATACGAAAAAATGATGTTATCATTTTTAATGGGTGAAAATGGAAAGAACATTTGTAATATATTATATTTTCAAAATCAAAAATAATTCATTAATATCATATTTATTAATTTTATCAATAATAATAATCATCTTTATAAGGTGGTGATGAAAAATGAAACAAAACACATCAAGGAGGTGGTAATACACACATTCTCAAGAGTGATGTTTTAATTTCCCATAGGATGGAAAAAAGATTAAAAATATCTAAAACATAACAATAAAGAATTAAATATAAGAAATATAATGATGTTATAATTTTATAATTTTTAAATAATATTTTAATTAGGTAGAAGATGAAATAAAACTGAAATATATCATATATTATATAAAACATATCCTCAAAAAATCTATTTTTCCTACACCTTAAGACATATATGTTTGGTCTTTTGGATGGACCAAGATTCATAGGAGGTGGGCAGGGATTTTGGGGATATTTTTTTGGTGATTGGAAAAAGTATAATTCTATAAAGGTTTGAGGAATATATGAGGGGTTGTTGACTTTTATAAGTGAGGGTAGGGCACCCTTTGAGTTAAATAAATTATTAAATTGATATAAACAAATAGTCAAGTTAAATTGGATCAAAATTTATATATTTTTAGTATATAATGTGTATGAGTTGAATTACTATAATATAAATATATTAGTACAATTTTATGTTATTTATATATATTTATCTCTTTGATTTAATAACACACATTAACCCTTTTGACGATTATTCTGATATCAATGTTTTTTACTTTACAGGAGTCAAGAAAGGTACAATAAAAGTAAAAGTAAAGAAAAAGTAGAAAAATATATAAATGATATACCATATCCCATTACCATGGGAAAATGTAATTTTTTTTTATTTTTAGTCATTAAATAAAATATCAATTAACATAATATTCCATTAAAATAATTTTTGGGTCTTTTAATATAGTTTGACATTAATGACATCAATATAGTAAGGGAATTCTAATCTAAAATTTTAAAAATTCATAAAAAATTGTAACTAAATTAATCTGATAAAAAAACATCACCTATATTTCATATAACCATTTAGAATCGAACATAATACATTTTTATCAATATGAAAAAATATTAAAGACATTGCAACAAAGAGTGAGACTTATTTCCTTTACTTAAAATCATGTTAAGGTAATTATCAAAATAAATTATAAATAAATTTCAAACTTTTCTAAACATATTTTTTTATTTTTGAAGGAGACGTATCCAATTAAATAATGACAACAATTTGGGATATTTTTAGGCATTATCTCATATATTTAACCCCATTTTATGTGGTTTACCAATACAAAGGTGACAAATATTCACTACACTTACTATTCAAAATGACCCAAAATAAAATGGGCTATTTAAATAATTTTCATATTATAATTCTAAATACATAATACATTTTTCATGATTCAATTTTTGGATGTTCCATAAATATATTTTTATATGAATGCATAAAACACAATGGAGAATAGTTTTTGGAAAAATGATTTTTAAGCCAAAAAAAAAACTTATACCCAAATAAAGTTTAATGGTAATAATTATTTAATTTAATATACTATTTGTAACTATAGGAAAAATATGATAATTTTATATTAAACTCAATGAATTATGGAACTTTTCAATGAAAATAAGTTATAGTTTTCAAGAATCAGTAATCATCACTTTTCATTGAAATGTCAGTCTTTTCATAAAAATACCCAAATATTAATGTAAGAAAATTTTTATATGATTATTTCAAAAATAATAAAATATTTATCAAAAACAATTTATAAAATTTTCAGAAGTAAAATATTATATTCACTCACAAAAATAAATAAAATCTATTTTGGATAAAAATATAATTTCAAATCATAAAATCACTTTACTAAAAATTGAGTAGTTACATATTATGAATTAATCACTAAAGATAAATTTTATAAAAAAATGTATAAATATTTTTCATAATTTTGTTATTATTATTGATACCATCAAATAAATAACTATTTTGTATCTTTAACATTTAAATCTTTTAATATTTATATAGAATATCATAATATGAATAATGCTTAGTGTGTTGTGTTAATAAAGATATCAACCATGGTATTATTTTAAATATTGTTTTTTTGTCTTAAATTTCTATATGTTGGTATGTTATATACCCATAATTCATTAAGAATTTTTTTATACATTATGTGATAAAAATGGAATAATGTTGGATATACTAAGTCAACTATGTTGAGGGATACATGAAATTATCCCAAAAACACTATGTTATGGGAATTTGGTTAGCCAAGACCATTATGATGTAATTCACATGGTTTTTATCCTCGAAATATTTTATGATTTATATGACTATTTTTGGACCATAGTCATATGTAATGCAATATACGTATGTTATGTTCTTATTGATCATGTTTATTGGCTCATGTTTTGATACTACATTAACACATGACTTATGTTATGATAAAATACATATGACATGAATAGTGTTTTATGATATATTGTTTATTGGGTATGATTTTCTTCTAGTATGCCCACATGACATTATCATGTTCTTCTACCCATAGGCTTATCTCATGATCACCTATAAACCTAGCTTAATGACTTTTATATTTACTCATACCAAAAATCTATGCTCACCCTTTATTAAATTTTCATTCCCTATGTTATAAATAAGAGTAATATGTTTTAAGTGTCAAAAATAATGTCATGTGAGATTAATATATTTAGGAGATACAGAAAATGATGTCAAATAAAATTTTAATGTATCTAATATATAAAGGCATTGAACCCGTTTATTCTCAAGTGTGCTTTGTGGTTACATTTATTTAATAATAAAGTCAAAATTATGTAATATGTTTGTGTTTTATGATCTAGTCACCTCAGGTTTGATCAGAGTGAGGATTAATTATTTTTTAGGATTTGGTGATGAATAAAAATAATATATAATATGAAATAAATTATGATGGATATAAAATTTCATGGGATGAAATGATGGTGTCATAATTTATAATATATTAGGGTTAATTTATATTATCATATGATTTATTACACATATTATTTTAACTCGATACACAAAGTAATATTTTTTTGTTAATGGATGGAACCAGGATAAATGATTTTTACAATGAGGGTGATGAACAATACCGTGACTAACCCAATGATATACCCAATTTCATGAGAGATGTAGTATGATATCTCATGGAAATTCTAGTATAACTATTTCATGGTATGTAAAATAAATTAAATAATCTTAATATACAAAGTGTACTAAAGAAGGAATAACTATTTATTGAGTCTTTCATGATGCAATGATCAACCTACTTTAGTAGGTATTCAAACCCACTTTTTTGATAAATGGATCCATAAAATAGAAAATATATTCTCTATTTTCCAATTATCAGTGTAGATATTTTTTAGTAGTTATTTATTATTACTAAGGAAAAAATGACCAATGGTGGAATCAAATTTAGTATGTGAAACCATGAGTGGATGTTGATTCTAAGGAATGGGTGACATGTAATAAAATATTATTCTTGAAATATTATTTAGAAATATTTACATGAAAAGGAAGAGATAATTCATATATATGAATTAAAAAAATTATCAATCTATTAGTACCAATGAATTAAGCATCATACGACTTAAAATGTGTACATCTGGTTTTATCATTAACCCTAAACAATTTATTATTTCTTAATCATTTTATGACCATGTATATAAAAGGTATTTGTTGTAAGGGATTTTTTAATCTATAAAGTAATTTTGTGATGTTTTATAAAGATATAAATAGACATTGGAGACTCCCATTATTATAAAAATTTGGGGATAAGAAGTAAACAATGGTTTTTTGAGGAAAATCAAATGATAAAAGCCATAAAGGAAAGAAAATTATTCATCATACTTTCAAAAAATACTGCATAAATAAAAGAGGGAATTTACTTGATGGAATATATAAATGATTCAATTTTATAAGATAAGTTCAACAAACAAATGAATTCAAAATAAATATGGAGAAGGAAATTAATAAAATGAATAGTGGGAGTTTTTATACCAATTCACCACTCACACAATAATGATTAAAGTGAAAGGAGTATGTTCATTGAAAAAAAATCACTAAATAATTGATTAATTACATCAATAAATTCTTAAACCCCTAATCTAAATAAGATTGGTAAAAACTATATAATCCAAAATTTTGATGTAGGCTACAAAAAAATATGTGGTAAAAGGTATTCTCATCATACATTCTAGAAAAAATAATGTGTTATTTGATTCTAGATCTGACCACTGTATTATATTGGTAAAATTTTCCCAGGAAATAAAATCACCACCCCATTAGCTAAAAAATTTGAGTTATTGGTGAAACATATGTTTCCTATTATGCTCACATCCCAAGTCTACAAACAATCTCCAACCCAATTTTGTTGGAATTTTTTTCCTTAAAATATTATTATTCCTCCATTAATTGAATTTTCTATGATTTTGTGGAGGTATTGACTATCTATACATAAATAATATTATAATTTTGGGATTGTGAAAAAAATATTTTATATCTTAAATCTGCCTGTGATTTCTATCAATGAAATGATCACCCTGAACCCCCTATTGAATTTAATAACATTATATGCGTCTTAATATAAAACCATAAGGGGGTATTTAGATGAAATGGTTTGGGGAAATCTTTATATTGAATTTATTCCTGTTTTTTGGGAATATGTTTATATATTTACGAATGTGTGGCTTAGTCTACAACAAAATAAAATGGTTTAGTTTTCAAAAAACACTCATACCTACTGCTACGATAATATCAAATGAATTATATAGAATGAACATGATTTAATTTTTGGAATTAAGTTAGTATATTTAAGAGAATATAGATAAATATTATCTCTAATCAAGTGATTCACCATGATATGCACAATAAATATTTTTCATGAAGAAATATGGATCAATGTGTCTCAACATTGATAACCAGGATTGAAGAAAAAACATGAATAAGAACATGTATCCTATAACATGTATTTATTACTTGTTCAAAAAAATAAAATGGGATCGATACTTCTCAAATAATTAAATTTATTATGGATATCTATAGTTAACGGTAAAAATAAATTATATGCTTAAGAAAATATTTAATACCAGGTATGGGAATAATCAACTCATTGTGATAAAAATTCAGACTAAAAAATAACTCTACTCCCTTCTTATATATGATGGATATAGTCTTTATAGATACATAAATAAATTTAGTTTTCTATTGATATATTACATTATAATATATTCAATGATAAAGAAAGATATGGAATATCATTTTATGATTGAATTGATGACTTTGGTAAAGGAAAAACTGATTGAAAAATTTAAAAAGTGTGAATTATGGCTACAAGAAGACTAATTCGTGATTATTGAAACCATAAGATTATATATATATATATATATATCGATTCATTATCTAATATGGTCCTTGAATAATTTATTTGACCAAACACTATAACAGATATCCATATTTTTCATTGATTGGGTAGATAATATTTACACTTCGTGCTAAATTTATGACAACCTTCATGTTCACTGACTATATTAACATATAAGGGAGTCACATTCCTATATATAAATGTATGGATGAAAATTTATAGTAAGTCGACATAAATCTAGTTATTTACCTTATCCTTAAATTACCTTATAGTGTTAAAGGGGTTTTAATATAAAGTGATACATCAAATAATTGATTGATATGTGTCCACATTTAAAATGACATCATGGTAGCTTAGGCATCAGGTCAATTAAATATTCATTTGAAAAATTACCCAAAAATATATTTGGAGATAGAAAATTTAATATTTTAATTGAATATATAGAGTTACTATCTCTGTGGGAAAAAGTGTGATATATATAATAATCCCAAGAGATTAAATTATATATTAACATAAAAGGAGTTAAACAGGTGTTGAAAGAGATAGTTAGAGTTAATTAATGTATCTAAATAATCAATAAACCAGCACCACCAAAAGGTAAGAATGGCGGTCGATTCTACGAACTGGAGGGACCACGCTTCCTTATGTTTGATAAGCATTAAAAGAAATCCAATAATCATGGGTTTTCAATGGATGTACATTGTAATCATATGGGAAGGGGAAAATTCTATGTTTCCCAAATGACTGCTCAACTATCCATACATGTAAAGATCATGGAGTCACAAATGGATTTTATTAAGCGGCATAAGAAATAATGGAATATTTCAGACTTCAAATTTAATTACGATGAAATTATAAGATTCAAGAAATGTATCTGAGTTCAATAAATACCATAATTTAAGGAAGTCTTGTTGGATGATGCACATAACTCAGCATTCTCTATATATCCTAGATGCATAAAAATACATTTACATCTAAATATTTATTTCTTATGAGACAATATAAATATGGAGACTCTATAGTTTGTATCATGATTCTTGGTATACCAGAAACGAAATTCTAAATTTCATAAGTCTGAGAGGATAAAACAATCATTACCCATACCTATATTGAAATTGGAGAACATCTTCATGTATTTTATTATAGGAATTCAATTTTCTAGAATAGAGAACCAATTGAATTAAATGTGGGATTCATTCCACACATCATAGAGAAAATATTAAACAAAATTGGGTTTATATCATTTTAAATTATTTTCACATCAGAAAATCATTTATAATTCCATCAGTAATGATAACATGATAAACCCATGGAAAATAAATGGATATCCAATGACATAATGTATCTTTTAAAGTAAATTAGATTCATTATGCATAATAAAACATATGATATTAACAAAATATAGATACAAATTATATAGTTAACACAATAATTTCCCAAATAAATCATTATATGGAATCTAGATGAACACACTTCATTGAGAAGATGTAAATTCAGAGTGTTTACATATAAAAATTATTGGAATTTATCTTTTATTTGTATACATGTATTATTAGTTAATATCAAGTCATTGGTTGAACATGTACTTGATGGAAAAAACGTTTCATAATACAAATAGAGATTGAATTTTGAAAATTTCAATTTAAAAACATAATTTATGAAGTAAAATATCAATTAAAGGATAACCAATTAGATGGAAAATACGTATTATATTTTTATAAAAAACAATTTGATAATAATAAATATACTATTTATTTTGAATTAATTTTAAAACGAATATTTTATAATACTGAGATATAAAAAATCTATTTTTAAACCATAAAAATTTATAGGTAATGATTTATAAAAAGGATAAAGGATGAATAATTACATGTTCAAACATAAATTTTAATAAGAAAATCTCAACATATTTTGATGATAATTAACCATGCAGAAATAATTAAAATTTGATTAAAAAATTTTAAACGAAGGAATAAAGAAATATAAAATTATATTTTGAAAAATTATTTAATCAATGTTAAGGATAATTTAAAAACATAAAATGAATATGGATATGGTAAATGAGAGGTTTCTCACCTAGAAGAAGAGGCAGGATTAGTTTCACTTACAAGAAACATTTCATGTAAATTATGAGTTAAGGGGAAATAAAATTTTTATGAGACATATAATACCCCACTAATATGTAATGTAAATGATGAGTATTTTTTTATGAAGAATGAAAATTAAATTAATGGATTTTATTTCAGAGATAAATTTGATTTGAAAACAAGATTGGCAATTCAAACCCTTAAAACTTGAGTAATATTATAGTCAAAACCACTTTCATCATTGATATAAATTGAATCAAATTTTATTTTATAAGATTAAAAAATATGTCTATTCTGACCCCATCAACTAAATAAATTTGGTAAAATAAATTAATTTATTTTTTATAACACCTATAGAAGATATAATTATGCCAAAAATTAAATAAGTCTCATGAAATTAAATTTGAGACAAAGAATCCCTCACCTCAATTCATATTTAGTTAAAATTCAGTCAAACGTCATATATAAGAAAGGTAACTATCCTAACTACCCATTTCCAATCATTTCTAATATATATAACTTTTTTATTGTTCATTCATAATTATTCTCTACATGTATGTTAGTATGTTATTATCTATTTTCAATATCATGTGTGAGTAATATTGATCATTTTAATCTAGTTTCATAATTGCGGCATTGTAAATCATTCTTATATAAACTTTCATCATTCCAATATCATAAAAAAATAATGGAGTAGAATTTTTTATAATTATATATCATCTTATATTTTCATTCATTTGGAATTTTATTTAGGATCCATAAAAATGAATTGGGGTATGAGCACTTTTGGATGATTCTTATCCAACAAAGTATGTTTTCATAAATAACAATTTAAAATTTTGTATTTCCATTATGGAAACAAAACTCATTATTTACTTATTTATATTATATATTACAAAAAATTAAAATTTCATAGTAATCAATGATATAAATTTAATGAAATGTTCATGTTTGTGGTTAGAACAATCCAAACGAAAACATACCATAGTTAATGGATAATTATGATGTAATTTTGTTCTAATATCAATAGAATTAAAGCATAATGATATTATTTATTTATTATTTGTGTAATACATTTGAAATTAAAATATATAAAATAATAATATGACTTATAACAATATATTTTTTAGTTAATAGAAATTGTGTTCTACTATTAGAATTATCTTTTGGATGGCCGAATTTACCATGATTATTTATTGCTCATATTTTTAATAGTTTATCCAATATTTCGTTACATAATATTAATAAATTTAAAAAATTATTATTTAACAATTAAAAAAATTATGAGGACATAAATGTAAGGAAATGATGAAAAGAAAAATCTAAATTATCCATTTTATGGAAGAGGTAGTCCCCACATACACATGGACGATGATGTATTTTTTTCATTGAATTAGGAAAAGAAGTAACATGATTTATCATTTCCTAATATAAAACATGTCATAAATGTCAAACATATATATAAATATATATAATAAATTTTATATAAATACCATCCTTGTAATGTGTTCATGTAAAACAAAACATGTTATTTTGTCGATGTGGTAGTCAACACAACAGAGGAAAGAAAATTTAATTTTAATTAAGAGGAAATAGAAAGGTGGTAAATGGTTGTAAAATAATTATAATAACATACCATTATACTATTTATATTTAAGTTATCATTTAATATGGGTTGATGGATTTTTAAATTTAAATAGAATTAAAAATATATAAAAATGAGAATGGGTTATTTATAAATTTATACCTCTCTTCACAGATTATCTACATTTTAAATGGGGTTAATACATTGAGGTATAGTCTTTTTAGAGGAACAAAAATTTACAAAAGGTACTAGGAATGGTAAGGATAGGATTGGGTGGATTGTGGTCCCATTTAAGTAGGTTTTTTGTGAGGGGAAGTTAGGATATTAGTTCCCTTTTATAAAGGAAATGTATTAGGTTTTTGTAAACACCAAATAAATTTCCAAAATGGGAGGATACAGTTAATGAATGTGGGGAAAATTGAGAAATCGCAGATAAAGAAAGGTATAAGGTCAATTATTTCCTCAACCACCAATTCCCTCTAATGCTTTAAACATGTTGGTGGCCTTTCCATCTTGGCTAAATCTTGTTTACCCCTAACCAAGGTAACTAGTTTTACCTAATGTAACTTATCCATTATTGTCAAAAACAAAATGGACACTATTACATAATTTAGAAAAACTAATTAAAAAGTTTAAATCCATTTTATATGATTCAGTTTTTAAAAGTTATAATTACTAATTTACCACTATTAAATGTATATTTTATTATTTTTTTTGATTAAACAATATTACTTCTATTCTAAAATAAAAAACACGGGTTTTTAAATTTAGAAAATCATTTTTAAAATTATAAATTCACTTATATAGATAATTTTTATTAGAAACAGGTTTTTAGAATTTTCAATTCATATCTATATACTAATATACTAGTAATGTCATCAAACTCATGTTATTGGAAAAACAATATTTATATTATTAATAGAAAAGTAAATCAAATCTAAAAAATAATAAAAATAAATCTTAAACTAATATTGAAATTATAATTCTAAAAATGAAGTTTATTTTTGAAAATTCAAATTTATATAACTTTCTATTTTAAATTTTAAATAAAATATTAAAATATAATGAAAAATTCTTTTTATATAAAATTAAATTTTCTAAAATTCTGGTTTTCCCTATTAATAATTTCTATAAATAATAATAAAGTTATAATTAAAGAATATATATTATAATTTATTAAAATATTCCTATAACAATAATATAATTGTTTTTATTTAATAAAAAGTACAATTGATAAAAATATAGGGTCTTAAACACAATAATGAATTAAGTAAATTTTTATAAAATATTATATATATATATATATATATATATATCCTAATTGAGTAACTCATATTTATACATCATAATTAAATTTCTATGTTTTAATTGACTAAACATATCATAGTATTTATATTTCAATGTTGCATATGGATAAAACTATTAAACACCTTATTTATCTTAGAAAGTTTTACAATGAAATTTTGATTCATTACAACCCCTCTTAAGTAAATAGTGCCCTCACAATTTTAATTATTATTCATTTAAGAAAGAATGTGAGGGTATTTTTAACATATTCATCATTCAAGGTATAACCTCTAATATGAAATATGACTTGATCTCATAGTCTATAGTATATTACTTACATTTCTTCAAACAAAATTATTAATTTATACAATCATATACCCAAGTACGTATATATCGTATTCATATATTATCCAAAACATAATTTTCCTAAAAATTGATTGAATATACAAGACATTAAACTATAATGAAACCATATATTTCTGTATATTTTAACATTATCATTAACTCCCAGACGATAAAAAAGCACACATTTTACATTATATAGCACTATCAGAAAAATTAAATGAACATCACAAAAAAATTCATCGATCAATTATCAATCTGAAGGATACTGATATTGCATAAGAATATTTTTAAAATAAATAAACCATTTATTATCTCAAAATCAAGGTTATGTTAAACCCAAGTTTTATATATCCATCAATCATGTGTCCTATAATAGTTATCACAAAAATAAAACCTTATTATAAAATTACTTTTCAAGGTTATTAATACAATTTCAAATATGATTCCAAAAAATTTATTGGAGAAAAATCATTATATGATTCATATAGTTCTCAAAAAATTATTATATTATAGAATATAATCAACAAATATCTCTCAATAGTTAAACTAACTTAATGTATCAAGAATTAATTTCTATTAAAATTTAATCCTTAATAAAATTAGACTATGAGACTAACTAATTTTATCGTAACATGAATATACTAACATTCAAATAAGAAATTAAATTATTCTCCATTATTATATTATAAGATAAAGTGGTTTCTAGATATGTACCTTTCCCAACATCATTTACCATATCCTTTTTAAACCAAATATTAAATTCAAAATCATTATGAGAAACTCTAGCAGATTCATAAAAAAATATATGAATATGAAAACATGATATTCTCTAATAACTTCTTTATTTTTTTCCTTTGATTTTTTCTAATTTGAAATACTTTTCATTAAGTTAGGTCCTCCTATAATTCTTAAACTAATATCATAATGTAATTACGAAATAAATCCTTTATAATTTTTTGAATAGTAAATATAATTGATTGAAACATATACCCTAAGAGTGGAAGGCCTGGTGTAATATTATGCCTCTTGTTCAAGCACGATGTGATGATTTAGTTAATACCCAATATTCCATTTTCATGGTTATTACCACTAGATACATCTATTCAGAATTCTCCATCAACTTTTAGTATCTAGAAATGGATGTCATTTCTTGCAGTACCACAAAATTTCATTTTTTTACCAAAACTTCATGACATCAACCTATACATAGGCTTGTCCCTTTGTCTTATCCATATGATTCACTAATGTTATATTATCTTAATCCCAAAAATATTACCTCAAATGACCTGAAGGGTTATTAATCCCCATTAAATTATATTCTTTGTTAACTTATAAACCTTTGATTAATGTCTTAACCACCAATTTTCTTCTCAACTGATATTCTCTTAACCACCATGGTTATATAATCCCTACTCTGATACCAAAGAGAATATCCCAAAAAAATAATTTTTCATCCATATAACATAAATAAAATAAAAAATATCAATACATTCCCAAGACCAATGGAATTGGTTAGGAAAGTAGTTTTTGTATCAATTGGACATTTTTAATATTATATACCAAATGAATTAGTCCTTAATGTGTCTTCAAGATATCCAAAAAATAATCCATACTTGAAACTAAGATATACACTACATAATGTTCCTATAATAATAACTTAAGAAAAAGGAAACATAATAAAAGTGTTAACTAAGATGTAATACCCATACCCTTGTTTCCTACATCTGGCGCATCATGTAATTACATTGTCATGATCACAAGAAAATAAAATCATGAAGGACCGATCAGTTTAATATCCTTCAAAATACTAGATACAAATATAATTTTTACATTACATATAGAAATGAAAACAACATATTATCCCAATTGAAAACTCTTATATCTCTTAGAATATCACTCCAGGTCAATTATAATATTCTTATGGACAGGCTGGGGAAAAATGAAACATAGAAAAGGGGTGAGCTGAGCTTCTCAGTAAGGGTAAAAAACAAAGCTAGAGCTATCATAAATAATCATCAACTTTTAGAGAAAGGAATAAAATAAAAACAAATGTTTTTTAAACATAATATTCAGTATAATTTGACAATAACAAATCAAATAATTCCATTTAATCATTCAGACAGATATTCTACTTATTATATAATCACATGCAATATCCATAACTGAACTCAAAATGAAGAAATGCATAAAGTTGTAAATCATAACCATAATTTCAAGGCATCATGCTAAGACTATAAATAACCATATATTAAAGGCCTTATTCCAAGACACTAGTTTGTAACATGACTTCTACTGATGCATTGAGGGTCTATAGAGGCCCTCGATCGTCCCTTAATTATTCCATTGAATTCCACTTATAAAAGGTTTACAACATAACATATACATTCTTATTAAAACTAGAATATGAAATTTTAATACTTTAACCATAATCTATGAATGATATCAAAATAGAACATCCATATTCAAATATATCATAAATCTTTCAATATAATATGAATAATTTTATCTTAATAAATCAACCTAAATTAAACATAAAATACAAAAACGGAACCTCACATAGATTAAAATAACCTAATAAACTCATTAAAACTCTTTGAGAGAAATATGCTTTTTTACTTTGAAATCATTTTGAAGAAACACAATTATAAAATAAATTTTTTATTAAAATATTTTTATAATCCTATAAGAGAAGCTTCAAAATTTTAAGGGGTCATAATGAAAGAAAATATCTCCTCGCACCGTATAAGTTAAAAAAGCATTCTTTCCATAATTTTTTAAAAAAGTTATAAAGTAACTTGTTAGGAAAATGATGGAAATATTTCATTCAAAATGTATTATAAATTCAAACGTGGGTAATATTTTCTTTATACATTTGTGTATTAAATTTTGAAAAACATTTTATGAATCATGGACATGGTTGATAAAGATGTCTCGGTAGATACTTATGTATGAACATCCTCAAATAATAATGAGATTGTGAAATTAACCATTACCTTGTACATTATTTAGTTTAGGGTGTGTTAAAATCTTATATAATGGTTAAATGATGTTATTAAATTATATCATGACCATAAACATATTTATGATAACATATATGATTCTTTTATATTCTTTTTTTTAAAATATTTCAGTATTACCATTGTTTCGGATGTTAACTGCTTAATTTTACCATTCTTTTTTTTCATATAAGTCATGTATGTTATGAATAGGATGTTTTTTATTCATATAAATAATTAAATTAAGTTCATAATTATTATTTTTACTCATCATATAAATTTTATTATCATTATTGAATGATTAACATGGATAATGAATCGCACCGCGTCGTGGAGACGGAAGAACGTACGTAAGAACAAGCGACAGTATCATTCCATTTATGGTTAAATGGTATGTAATTGGATAACATATTAATTTTAAATAATCTTTATCATGTTATATTAATTATTTATATCCATTATAATCATCATTTTATCCCTCCAAATAAACCAGCGTTAAATTAAAAATTACACCACGGTGTTGAGATGGTAAGTCGTACGTATGCATGCATGGTGATATTGTTATTCATATGATTTATAAAATGAGGAATATGTTTTTACAATGATTATAATATCAAATTAGTATATGTATGATACTATATTTATTACATTGATATGGAAACAACTTAGAAAGTGAAAGTAGAAGAAGAAAATGACTATGAATGAGGTGATAAAACAAATACCTCTTTTTTGGGTATCTCTATTTGGTACTAACAAAAAGACTAATTAGAATGTTTTTCTACACAATGTATGGCCTATATGATGAAATTATGGAGTTTTGATTGAGATTTGGGTAGGGTATGGCTGAAAAAAGGGCATTAGAGGTTTGAATTCAATTTATGTAGAAGTGTCCTTTTATAAGAGACATGAGGGGAACTTTTGAAAGATAATCAAATATTAATTTATTATAAAAAAAATTCATTTACAAATAGCGAGAGAGTGATTTATTTTGAGGATAACACAATTATGGGTATAAATCCTCTTGGAATTTTATTTTTTAAAAAAAATTTATGTAAAGAACAAGAAATTCCGTGGAAATATTTTTTCTTAAATACATAGAAATTTTACGAGTCCACAGTTTCTGACGGTGTTTGATTCCGAGGCCCGGTGTGCCTGAATTCAATTTCTGAAGTTTTGTTCAGGTACATTTAGTAAACGTACGTGCGGGTTTTTACATCTTTTGAACCGGTGCTCGGAATTGAAATCTGAGGACACCGATGAACTCGCAGTGTTGGTATTCGCTTAAGGGGACCTTTACTACAGTTGCGTTTTATTGAGAACGGAAGTTAATTTTTGGGGATTCTTAATAAATTAAATAAAAATTATGTGTGACATAATTTTTATTTGAATGGATGTTTAATCCTCCAAAGGGAAGTTGGAGATGGGGCCCACCCCCAAATAATATCCCATTAGAGGATATTATGTGGTGGGGCACATAAGAGCTCAAACCCCGTAACCTTTCTTGAACCCCCTTTAACTCTTAGATTTCCCATTAATGTGCCAATGAACTCTTGTATTTAATTATTTGTGCCCCTTGAAATTCTTGCCGACTCCTTACATTTAATTAAGTTACCCAACTTAATTAAGGAATTTGAGTGTTTTAATTCTTCTGAATTCATTATGCCAACATTAAAATAAGGGATGATATTCTTTTATTTTGGGTTGGTATAATCGTGGGAGAGCTTAGGGAGAGCTCTTGGAAGAACACATTTTCTCTCGACGAAGAACGTTGTTTCTACCGAGGAGCGACGATGTGTCTCCTTCCTTTCCAACCGAGGCAAGAAAGGGAAGACATCGCCTACAAAGAACGTCACCAATGACAATGACATTCCCTCTAACATTGACGGAAATATGTCCGCCTTTTGAAACTCATCAACGTTCAACGAAGAAATACGAGGTAGGGGGAATTGTTAATTTTTAAATGAATAAAATTATACCCTCACTCTTCGATGAATGCTTTGGTTCATTGTTGGCCAATTGATATCACATAATGTGGAGGGGGCAGACCGAACCAATACTGCACGATGCCCCTTCCTTGGTTATTGTTGATTAACGTCGGAGGCAGAGCCGAAAGGGTGCGGTGCCGTCGCACCGCGCCGGAGAAGAACCGCGGAGATGAAAGAGGAACCGCAGTCGGGAGGGCTGCGGTGGATGAAGAAATGTGGTGTTGTCATGCCATGCGCTGAAGCCAAAGGATGCGACCACACCAGGCCATGGCGGAGGTGGCACGATGTCGTCACGCTGCACGGAGGGCAGCAGGTCCGCGACGCCATCACGCCGCAGTGGAGGTGCAGAGTCGGTCGGCCGAGTCGGCCGCTATGGAGCCAGACGGGAGGACGACCGGCCGGCCGATCAGCCAGCTCGCAGGGAGACCACGGTGCCCGCAGGATATGTGTGGAGTCTGACCATGGCCCGCAACCGTGGGCCACTCGGCCGGAAGAACTGGCCGACTACTGACGGTCGGGCTGGAGGACCGCGGCGCCCGCAGGCACCGCACTGCGGAGAAGACTGCGGCCCGCATCCACGGGCCGATCTGCGGGGCGAACCAGCCGGCCGCCTGCCGGTCAGGCTGGAAAACCGCGGTGCCCGCAGGCGCTGCTTGGAAAGAACTACAGCCCGCTGTGCGGGTCCCGTGCGCCAGGCAGAACCGGCCAGCTGCGGCTGGCCCAGCAGGGGAAGGTGGCGTCGCCGGGCGAACCGGACTGGCCCGCAGCGTGGGCCGGGCTGAACCCCCAGCCGGGTCGAACCCGCCAAGCTGGGCCGACCCCCCCATCCGGGTCGGACCGCTGAGTCGGGTTGGCCCGACCCGCCATAGCCCACTGGGCTTGACGGGCCGGGCACGACTTCACCTAAATACGAATATCTTCGAGACCGCACATCCGAACGACGCATCGTCTGTGGCACTGGGACCCTCATGATAAGGCTTTCCTTTTGCGATAATCTAAGTGAGTTTTGGAAAAATTTGGAAAATGGACGGGTCGGGTCGGGTCAGTCTGACTGGGACGGACCGGACCCAGACCCACTATGGTCGTTTACACCTTTTAGCCCGCATCTAGGGCTACAGGTGTTCGATTGACGTACCGCCTGCGGCGATGGAATTCATGGAGCGAAAAAATTCTTTTGGCATACGTAACTTGAGGTTTGGACATAGTTGAGGTACTTACGGGTTGGTTTGAGCCTAAAAACCAACCGGGCCCCTCGAACAGAAATGCCAATAACTCTCAGACCATGTGTCTGATTGATGCGTCATCTATTGCGTTGGGTTCGTTATGATGAGACGGAACTACGGGATACATCAACTAAGGACATCGTGATAGTTGAGGTATCAACACTTGACTTGAGGAGTGGACCCTCCTGTAATCGAGCGTGCTGTGTGTGAGAACCCTAGAGCTGACTGTGATGACTATTATACCGGAATTCTCTGTGGGTTGGAATGTGATTAATACTGTACCGGAATCCTCCCTGGGTTCGACTATGATGATTACTATACCGGAATCCTCCATGGGTTCGACTGCGATGACTACTATACTGGAATCCTCCGTGGGTTCGAATGCGATAACTACAGTACTGGAATCCTCTATGGGTTCGACTGTGATGACTATTGTACTTGAATCCTCCGTGGGTTCGACAGCCATGACTACTGAACTGGGATCCTCCATGGGTCCGACAGTTCAGACTTTTGTTCTAGTATCCTTTGTGGGTTAGACAGAATAGTTGTTCCTGTATCCTGAGTGGGTCCAACTGCTTAGATTAATCAGTGACTACATCTGATCATCTCTATCACTCATGTCCGACCGAATAGATGGTCATGTATCTTGCGTGGGTCTGACAGCTTAGCTGGTCTTGTATCCGGATTGGGTCTGACAGCTTTGATGAATTAGTGACTACATTTGATCAACTCTATCACTCATGTCCGATAGAATAGCTGGTCCTGTATCCTGAGTGGGTCTGACAGCTTAGATGAATTAGTGACTACATCTGATCATCTCTATCACTCTACAAAATATGTATACCTGTGTGATCTGAGTCATTACATTCATGTTTACCTCATGTATGATATTTGTACTCTTGATGACTTAGGAATATGTATGGGCATATACCTAAGTAAGGGTGGGTGTTTCTTCGTGGATTGTTTCATCATGGATGTTTCTTCATGGATGTGTTGTGGTAAGGCCCATGTGGCTTCCTTCTCTGAGATGTACATATGGGATACTCCTTCAGTTGTACTTTCTTTGTGGAGTGTTACTACACTTGTGGAATGAAATGTGGTTGGGCTCAAGAGTTGGAGTCGGTTGTTATTGGTAACTTAGGTATATGTATGGGAATATACCTATGTAAGGATGGTTGATACTTTGTGATTGTATCTTTACTTATGTAGTTTAACCTTAGTGGATTCTGGGAGACCTTCGGAGGTCTCGGGGTCCCATACTGAGTATTGTTATACTCACCCCTGCACGGGCTATGCATGTACCTCGTTGTGTTGGATGCAGATGATGGACAACGTTGACGGAGGCCGAGAGTGATCGAGGACTTGGCGGTACCTAGAGGTGGACCTCACGACGAGATGGTACTCGGAGGAGACGGACAGATGTGGAGCACTGAGGAGGTTATCTATACCTACCATTCAGGTAAGATCTGTGGTTGATGACCTAGGAGCTGCTAGACACCTTCCATCTATTTTTCCTTTCTTGTACTTTATAGTTGGATTTGTATTCTGGCCCCCATTACATTCAGTACACTTTTTATTCATCTTTTACATAGTGTTTTCTTCCGTTTGTACTCTGGTACTGTATGTTTACGAATTTTAAAGGCAATGCCTTCCCGGTTCTAGGGATTTACGCCTTTGGTGCTAGTCTCCAGCCCCTGGACTATGGAAGGCGGGCTTGGTGTGGTCACGATACGGGCCCTGGGGGATGGGTCGTGACAAATTGGAATCAAAGGAGTCGGTTCTACCACAGAACATGGACTCTAATTATTTTTACAGTAATTGTGTTATGTTTTTTAGGTGTGGTTATCAGTTTAGGGAAACCGGTGTTGGTGCGGCGGTCGACGTATCCATACACTAGGACTCTGACTTCTGATTCCTGACTTACAGCACAAAAAACATTGATTGTGTGTGTGTTTCCTTTGAAAAGTTTTTTTCATGACTATTTTGTGTCAGCTCTCCAGGTATACTTTTGATCATGGAACACCTGTTTCTTTTCAGGATGTCTTCACTTAGTCAGTTATCATGGGTTCTAAGTGGAGAACGCGATGGTAGCCCACCGAGCGATGAGGCCTCTGTGTAGGGCCCCTTCACAGTAGAGGAACCAGAGGTACTACTACCTACTAGGCTACCGTTTCTACCAGCCCCAACAGCAGAGGGTGAGCACCGCATGAGCACATTGCATGGGTTCCTGCGGCAGAGGCCTCTCAGGTTTCGAGGCTAGACAAATTTTCAGATGGCTGGGTACTAGCATCAGTTTGTAGCACGAGTTTTCCACACATTTGGGACACCTGCTGACTTGATGGTGCATGTAGCTGTTAGTCTCTTTCAAGGAGTGGCTGAGAGGTGGTGGATCCGTAAGATCTAGTTTTATGACGAGACGACCCTCACCTGGGGAAAATTTGAGGGACTTTTCAGGGCGGAGTTTGTACCAACAACTCTATGCTTTGTGCATGATCAGGAGCTGCTGATCTTACTGTAGGGATTTCCGATAGTAGCTGATACATCTGTAGCAGGAACCAGGCAGATAACACGTAGGCACAAGCGGGTTAGATCTACTGTTAGACGACCCCAATATGTGGCATCGAGGGTGTGGGGCACCCGAGGCCGATGGAGCTCTGAACAGAGAAGGGTTTGTTTTTGCGGCAGGGAATGAGGTCACATAGCATGTGACTATCCAACTTCCCGCACAGTTGATCAGCAGGCGTTGGAGGAGCCAACAAGACAGAGGTAGCAGTAGGAGCTTGACCATCAGCCGAGCGGTGGACGAGGCAGTGGAGCAGGTCCTTCAATGGATGATGGTCAGAGACATCGAGAACTACTACCACTACCCCTAGACGGTTCACCTTGAGCTCCATATGTAGGTGGACAGGAGCGGGACTAGATCTAGGTATAGAGGCCTTTGTTCATGATGCTTCTAGCTTTGTTGATGTCATTGTTTATTGTTACTTTGGGTCTTCGTACTTTGAGTTGTAGTAATAAAAGACACTTGTTCATGAGACATTTTCTTTCTTGCATTTTTGTGTGGTTGATAATGAGAGGTTCCAGTTAAAACCGTTAACTTGACCCTCACATTCACGATTCCTACTGGATGAGACCCAGTGACCACACACTAATGCCAACAGTGTGACTCAACCCTTGGAGGCGAGAGTAATGGTTGGATCTCTTAGTAATAGCATCGAGGCCTTACGATGTTGTCCATGTCATGAATTAGTATCTTTGATGTCAGGATTGAATTTATTAGGCAAAGGATGTGGCTCATCCAGGGGATGAGACCAGATTTCTCTTTTCGGCAGAGGAGAAATCATAGCAGCTCTTATAGAGAGTAGGCGGAGAAGGATGTAATCGAGTTCTTTGCTTTTGGCTTGTCTCACCCTTAGTTCGTTGAGAGAACGGTTTTCAGTTTACTCTAATCTCAATTGTCTTAGGTGTGTCTTCTCATAGAAGGACTTATACCTGAGACAATGACATTGGCCTGAATTTCTCCAGGTTTAGGACTTCGGGATAGTATATACTCCTAGTAAGGGGAAACGTTGTAGCTGATGCTCTCAGTAGAAGATTTGGCATTCAACTGCTAGGAGAGTCGATGGAGTAGCTGGACGCATTACAGATATCCTTTGTGGATAGAGATGGTGCAGCCTTTCTACAGTCTCTCACAGTCACTCCTCCACTTCTTCAGTGAGTCAGGGAGGCGCAGCGTGGGAATGCTGACTGTGAGACATGACGTGCTCAGATATCCACAGGACAGGCACCTGATGGATTTTCTGAAGGTGAGGAGTACGTTATCCTCTAAAAAGAACGTACTAAGGTGCCAGTGTCATTTCAGGAGAAAGTTTTGAGGTAGTTTCATACATTCCCTTTAAGCGGTACATTCAAGAGTGGTAAGGATGTACTAGGACCTTCGAAGAAATCACTGGTGACCAGGTATGCAGAAGGCAGCAGCAGAGTATGTATCTCGATGCCTCACTTGTCAGCAAGTGAAGTCGAAACATCAGGTACTAGTAGGCTTGGTTTAGCCTTTAGAGGACCCAAAGTGGAAGAGGTATGATATATCTATGGACTTTGGGACGGGTCTTCCACATACTTTAAGGTGACATGACTATATTTGGGTGATCGTCGACCGACATAACAAGTCAGCTAACATCCTACGGACCAGAGATGGTATGATCTACGACAGAGACAGTTCAGATCATCCAGGGGAGGATGAATATTGTACAAAGCAGACAGAAGTCCTATGCAGATAGGAGATAGAGACCACTAGAGTTCGAGGATTGTGACCACGTCTTCTTATGGGTCTCACCTCGATGAGGTATACAGATATTTGGCCGAGGTGGAAGGTTGTCTCCGCAATTCATTGGACCATTCCAGGTACTCAGAAGAGTAGGCGAGGTGGCTTACTGCCTAGCCCTTCCACCTCAGTTGCACCGGGTGCATGACGTCTTTCACATATCTCAACTGAGGAGATACGTGTACGACCCATACCACATCATCGACCATGGAGAGATAGACATCAATGACGGGGCGACATTTACGGAGGTTCCAGTGGAGATTTATGATGGAAAAGAGCGAGTCCTGTGTGGATGGTCGATTCCTCTGGTGCGCGTTCACTGGTAGCACGGGAAACTCTAGGAGAGCACATGGGAGCGGGAGGCTCAGATGCATGCTCAGTCCCCCCATTTGTTTCCCTAGTATGTATTGTAGCTTATGGGGATATAAATCCCTGAGGTGGGGAGAATGTAAAGTCCTAGAAATTCCATGGAAACTTTTTTTCTTAAATACAAGGGAATTTTACGAGTCCACATTTTCTGATGGCACATGATTCCGAGGCCCGGTGTGCCCGGAATCAATTTCTGAAGTTTTGTTCGGGTGCGTTTAGTAAACGTATGTGCGGGTTTTTGTATATTTTGAACTGGTGCTCAGAATATAAATATGAGGACACTGATGATCTCGTAGAACCAGTATTCGCTTTAGGGGACCTTTACCGCAGTTGCGTTTTATCAGGAGCGGAAGTTACTTTTTGGGGATTCTTAATAAATTAAATAAAAATTATGTGTAACATAATTTTTATTTGGATAGTAGTTTAATCCTCCAAAGGGATGTTCGAGGTGGGGCCCACACGAGCTCAAACCCCTCAAATTCCCTTTAACCCCCTTTAATTCTTAGACTTCCCATTAATGTGCCAATGCACCCTTGTATTTAATTATTTGAGTCCCTTGAAATTCTTGCCGACTCCTTACATTTAATTAAGTGACCCAAATTAATTAATGAATTTGAGTGTTTGAATTATTTTGAATTCATTATGCCCACATTATAATAATGGATGATATTCTTTTATTTTTGGTTGGCATAATCGTGGGTGAGCTTGGGGAGAGCTCTTGGAATAACACTTTTTCTCTCGATGAAGAACGCAGTTTCCACGGAAGAACGACGAAGCGTCTCCTTCCTTTCCAACTGAGGAAAGAACGGGAAGATATCACCCATGAAGATAGTTGCCAATGAGA
Source organism: Viscum album (assembly GCA_963277665.1). Taxonomy (NCBI): domain Eukaryota; kingdom Viridiplantae; phylum Streptophyta; class Magnoliopsida; order Santalales; family Viscaceae; genus Viscum; species Viscum album. Next base: position 322,378,976 of record OY728146.1, read on the forward strand.
ATGAAAATCCCTCCAATGTTGACGGAATGAAGTCCACCTTCCGCGACTTCCACCTTCCGCAACTCGTCATCGTTCAATGACGAAATACGAGGTAGGAGGAATTGTTAATTTTTAAATGAATAAAATTTACCCTCATTCTTCGATGAATGCTTTGGTTCATCGTTGGCCAATTGATTACTCCTAATGCGGAGGGCAAGATCCAAACCAATACAGCCCAATGCCCCTCTGTTGTTTATTATTGATTAATGTCAGAGGCCGATCCGAAAGGGCGCGGTGCCATCGCACCGCGCCGAAGAAGAACTGTGGCGACAAACGAGGAACCGCGGCCGGGAGGGACACGAAGGATGGTGAAACGCGGCGTCATCGAACTGCATGGTGGAGCCAAAGGCTGCGGCCACGTCAGGCCACAGTATAGGTGGTGCGGCACTGTCGTGCTGCCCAGAGGGTAGCAGGTCCGCTGTGTCATCGCGCCGTGGTGGAGTTACGGATCCGGCCGGCCGAGCTGGCCACATTGGAGCCGGACCACGGGATGACCGACCGGCCGACCGACCTGCCCGCGTGGAGATCGCAGCGCCCGCAGGCGCCGCATGGAGGCAGACGGTGGCCTATAACCGTGGGCCGCTCGGCTGGAAGAACCAGTCAACTACTGTTGGCCAAGCTGGAGGACCACGGTGCCCGCAGGCACCACGCGGTAGAGAAGAGTGTGGCCCGCATCCGCGGGCTGTTCTACTGGGCGAACTGGCCGACCACCTGCCGGACGGGGTGGAAAGTTGCGGTGCCCGTAGTCACTGCATGGGAATATATGCAGCCCGCTATGCAGGCCGCATGCACGCGGGCAGAGCTGACCTGCTACGGCTGGCCGAGCAGGAGAAGGCGGCGCCGCATGGCGCCGCTGGGTGAACCTGACCGTCCCGCTGTGAGGGCCGGGTCCGCAAGTGGGCCGCGACCCACCAGGCCGGTCCCACACCCCAACTGGGCCGGACCTGCCAAACCAGGCTGGGCCAACCCCCCCAGCCCGGTCGGACCTTCCTAGCCGAGTCGGGCCGACCCGCCATAGCCCACTGGGCTTGACGGGCCTAGCTTCGATTAAATACTAATATCTTTGAGACCGCACGTCCGAACGATGTGTCGTCTGCGGCACTGGGACCCTCACGACAAGGAGGTCCTTTTTAAATACTCTAATTGAGTTTTTGAAAAATTTGGACAATGGCTAGGTCGGGCCGGGTCAGTCTGACTGGGTCAGACCGGACCCGGACCCGCTATGGTTCTTTACACCTTTTAGCCCGCATCTAGGTCTACGAGTGTCTGATTGACGTACCGCCTATGGTGTTGGAATTCGGGGAGCGAGACAATTATTTTGAAATAGTCCACATGAGTTTTGGACATAGTTGAGGTATGTCTGGGTTGGTTTGAGCCTAAAAACCGACTAGGCCCCTGAAACAGAAATGCTAATAACTTTCAGACCAGGTGTCTGATTGACACGTCGTCTATCACGTTGGGTACCTTATGATGAGACGGAACTATGGGATACATCAACTCAGGAATTCGTGATATTTGATGTATTGACACTTGACTAGAGGAGTGGACCCTCCTCGAATCGAGCGTGCTGTGTGCGGGAACCCTAGAGCTGACTATGATGACTACTGTACTGAAATCCTCCGTGGGTTCGACTACGATGACTACTGTACCAGAATCATCCATGGGTTTTACTACGATGAATAATGTACCGGAATCCTATGTGGGTTCGACTGCGATGAATACTGTACTAGAATCCTCTGTGGGTTCGACTGGGATGACTACTGTACCAGAATCCTCCGTGGGTTCGACAACGATGACTACAGAACCAGGATCCTCTATGGGTCCGACAGTTATGACTTCTATTCCTGTATCATGTGTGGGTCCGACAGAATAGCTAGTCTAGTATCCTGAGTGGGTCCAATAGATTAGATGAATCAGTGACTACATCTAATCATCTATATCACTCATTTCCGATAGAATAGCTGGTCCTATATCCTGTGTGGGTCCGACAGCTTAGCTGGTTCTATATCCTGAGTGGGTCTGACAGCTTAGATGAATCAGTGACTACATGTGATCATCTCTATCACTCATGTTCAACAAAATTTCTGGTCCTATATCCTAAGTGGGCCTGATAGCTTAGATTAATCGGTGACTACATCTGATCATCTCTATCACTCTACAAAAGATGTATGCATGTGTGAGATGAGTCATTACCTTCGTGTTTACCTCATGTATGAGGCATGCACTCTTTATGACTTAGGTATATGTATGGGCATATACCTAAGTAAGGGTGGGTGTTTCTTCGTGGATTGTTTCATCGTGGATGTTTCTTGGTGGATGTGTTGTGGTAAAGCCCACGTGGCTTCCTTCTGTGAGTTGTACCTATGGGATACACCTTGTGTTGTACTTTCGTTGTGGAGTGTTACTACACTTGTGGAACGGAATGTGTTTGGGCTCAAGAGTTGGTGCCGGTTGTGATTGGTAACATAGGTATATGTATGGGAATATACAAAAGTAAGGATGGTTGATACTTTTTGATTGTATCTTTACTTCCGTGGTTTATCCTTAGTGGATTCTGGGAGACCTTCTGGGGTCTCAGGGTCCCCTACTGAGTATTGTTATACTCACCCCTACATGGGTTATGCCCACACCTCTTTGTGTTGGATACAGATGACGGACAGCATTGACGGAGGTCGAGAGCGAGCGAGGACTTGACGGTACCTGGAGGTGGACCTCACGATGAGACAGTACCCGGAGGAGATGAACGGACGTCGAGCACTGAGGAGGTTATCTGTGCCTACCCTTCAGGTAGGATCCGTGGTGGACGACCGAGGAGCTGTTAGACAACTTTTACCTATTTTTCCATTCTTTTACTTTACAGTTGCGTTTGTATTCTGGCCCGCATTACTTTTAGTACACTTGTTATTCCACTTTTACATAGTGTTTGTTTCCGCTTGTACTCTGGTTGTGTGTGTTTACGAATTTTAAAGGCAATCCCTTCCCAGTTCTAGGGATTTACGCCTTTGGTGCTAGTCGCCAGCCCCTGGCCTATGGAAGGCGGGCTTGGGTAGCCACAATACGGGCCCCGGGGGACAGGTCGTGACATTTTAGGTCACAAAATTAAACTTATCTTTTGTGTTTAACCCTTAGTTAAACATTTTAACTCTTACCGAGTATTCTTCTATTTTTACACTATAGGGTTAATATAGTTACTATAAAAGGACAAAATAACACCAATTGGATCAAATCTGATATACTTAAGACTATCCTAGTTAGTTTTCTGAACCAGATTATTTTTAATTTTATATAATTGAATAAAATATTATTTATTTTAAAGTATCTTTTTTGTAAAATTTGATACAATTCAAAATATTCTTTTTTAAAAATATCAAACCTATATGATTACTTCAAAACCATAACTCGAATTTTTCACTTACATGTCCATGGTATCTATAAAATTAGATTATGTTATTAATTATATCAAATTATATTTATTTTAAAAAATTTAATATCATTAACTTAATTTGTCCATTACTAATTTAATTACTACACCATTATTTTGTCGCCAGTTAATTTAATTATTTGTTTCCTAAAATTATAAATAAATTATTATTATGAAGATAATAATTTCACCATTATGAAGAATATTTATAGTCTACCATATCACTTATATATTATCATATTAAAAATTATATAGTTATTAATGTTTTAATATTACATTTTAACAATACTTTTAATAAAATGTAATAAATTTACTAATCAAACACAACTGGCTAAAAAGGATTATATTGTAGAAATAAGGTTGATTTTGGTCGAAAAGAACTTATTCAATGAAATTAGGGAATGTGTCAGGGTAATATGATATAATTAAAAAATTATTTTTACCTTTAATTACTGAATTTACCATGAACTGTGGTAAATAAAATTCAAAATTTAGTATTTACCAAAATTATTATGAACCTATTAGACCAAATGTTTCATACTTATTACCACCATATATGTTTTTTTAAAATTAAATTCATAGAAATGATAAAATTGTGTTTAATGTTAATCTGTAGATGTAGTTAAATGGAGGGTAAAAGAGACATTCAAATGTTTAATAAATTTTTTATATGTTATTCTATTATAAAAATGATTCCTATGATGAACATTGGACTAATATATTTAAAATGTATCTATTGTGACTTTGAAATAAATTTAAAGTAAAATAATTGTTTAAATGAAAACATTGTGGTTTTTACAATAAAACGGTATTTGTTTAGTATTTATTAAAAATTGAAACATTTCATAAAAATAGTAAAATTTCACCATATGGTAATTTTAATATTTTGAATTTGAAAATGAAGTCTATTTTAAAAAAATAATATTCATAAACACTTTTTAAATGGCCAATTTGATAGGTCCTTATGTGCTCAAACTCGATGTTGCGTACAACGATGACTATTGAATTATTTAAAAGGAAGCTTATCATGGATGACTGTGATAGAAAATTCTACCTCCTTCAAAAAACATTTGTCCTCGAAATTTCTAGAATATTACTTCATAAAAATATTTTGGAGGTTCTTCATCATTGGTTCTTCGGATTCCCATGTTGCCCCTTCATTTTTATGGTTTCCCATAAGAACCATTACCAGAAAAGTCTTTCAATTTATCAACACTTGTTCTTTGGTATCAAGAATATTGATAGGCTCTTCACGGTAAGATAGACCAGGTTCATGTTTTATTTCTTCATAGGTGAGTATATGCGTTAGATATGGCATGAATTTCCTTAACCTTGATACGTGGAACACATCATGAACTTTGGAGAGAGATGGAAACATTACCAAATAGTAATCTACAACTCCAATTCATTAAGGAATCTCAAAAGGTCTGATGTACCTGGTACTTAATTTACCCATCTTACTAAATCATATAACACACTTCTATAGAGACATCTTTAAGAAGACATGATCTCCAACTATAAATTAAAAAAAATTTGAATAGTTATCATTATAACTCTTTTGACTACATTGAACTATTTTGATATTGGTCTGAATAGTTTTTACCTTTCCCATTTTTTCCTATACATATTCTAGGCCTACAGGTTTTCCTTCACCAACATCATTTCAACAGGATGGTGTATGACATCTCTTTCCATATAATGTATCATATGGTACTATCTGAATACTGAATGGAAGCTATTATTATAGAAAAAATTTTCAAGAGTTAAATATGGATCCCATATACATTGAAAGTCAAGTGAGAAAGATCAGAACAAGTCTTCTAATGATTCAATTTCCCACTCAAAATTTATATTACTTTGAGGGTGTAGGAAGTGCTCAGATGAAGCTTAGTAGTTAGGGCTTTTAGAATAAATTTCCATAATCATGATGTCAAATGAGTATCAAAAACAGAATCATTTGATATTGGTAGACCGTGAAGTCTTACAACATCAACAAAATATTGTCTTTTAAAATGTTAAATTGGTAAATCATCTCTTATCACAAGAAAATGTGCTACTGATTTGGTATGATGATCAACAATAACCCATATCACATCATTTCTTCTGGGAGCCTTTGGTAGCCCCATGAAATATTTCAATCTTAATATCATCCCATTTCCAAAAAGGTATATGAAGAGGTTACAAGACTCCACTAGGATGTTTTCTTCTAGCCTTAACCCATTGAAAAACCAACCATCTTGACACATAATCTGCATTCTCTCTCTTCATGACGTCTAACCAAAAAAATTCTTCCAAGCCACTATTCATTGTAGTGCCACTCAGGTGTATAGAGAAATTACAGCTATGAGCATCATACAATAATTCCCTTTTTAGCTCAGGCACAATCAAAAATCAAAGACTCTTCCCAAATTTCCTAATTACATATTCAAATTTGAAGTATGTCTGTCTCCCATCATTCAAAACATTAATTTTCTTTTGAAACTCCACATCATTAGACTGAGAACTATTTATCCTTTCTATCAGAGAAGGTTTGAAAACTATTTGACAAAGTATTAACATTTCACTATCCATGAAAAATCATGTGTCCATATTTAGTAGATCCATGAACATATGATCCTTTTCAAATCACATTTTTTTAAAACATCATGGTCTTGTCTTCAAAAAGAATCCACCACCTTATTTTTAATCTCTGGGCAGTATTGTACTTTGAAACAATAACCATTGATTATCTAAATCCATCTCATTTGTCTCTGGTTGACTTCTTTCTATGAGAAAATAATTTCAAACACTTCAGATCGGAATATATCTCAAATATTTCACTATAGAGATAGTTTATCCATATCATTAGAGAAATGATTACTGCATTTAACTATAGATCATGAGTTCGGTAGTTTTTTTCATGGATTTTTTATTGCATGATAATCAAAAACTCTATCATTTTTCATAAGAACACTAATGAGTCTATTCCTTTATGCAACACTATAAATCACAAACCCATCATATACATAAAGTAAAGTTAGGATAAGAGCATTGACTAACCTTCTATTTAATTCATCAAAACATTTTTAACACTCTATTATCCAATAAAACATAACCCCTCTACATGTGATCATGGTTAATATGTTTTCCAATTAGAAAAAATTATGGATAAAGCACAAACAGTTACATGTTAAACCAATAAATCCATGTACATCAGTTATACTCATTGGTGCTAGCCATTATCAGATTTCCTTTTTCATGGAGGATCAAGAGAGACTCCATGCATGGAGACCATATGGTCAAGAAAAAGAAATTTCTTAAAAACTGAATTCACACTTTCTAAACATCCCATATAAAAGAATTATTTTAAGAGACTAAAGAACAATAAAAAAGTTGTTCTCATACTCTTAATAGATTTTAGAGTATACCAAGATATCATCAATAAATACTATGAAAAAATCATCAATATATTCCTTAAACTCTCTGTTCATTAGATCCATGAAAATAGGGGGTGTATTAGTCAATTAAAATGGAATGACTATATATTCGTAAGGACCATACCTATTTCAAAATGTTGTCTTTGGAATATCATCCTTTTTTAAACACAATTGATGATATCCAAGATTAAGTCCAATCTTCAAAAAATATCGAGATCAATGAATTTGATCAAAAAAAACATTAATGTGAGGCAAAGGATTCATATTCATTGTTATAATAGCGATTATTTCACTATAGTGAATGGAAAACCTCATTGATCCATATTTCATCTTACCTAAAAAATTGGGGCTCCCCATATAAAAACACTAGTGAAAATAATTACCTTATTACTCAACTCATATAGTTTGTTTTTTTAGGTTTACTAATTCCATAGTGTCCATTCTATATAGAGTTTTGGATATTGGCCTTTAATGAGGGATTAAATCAATAGTAAACTTAATTACCCTCTCTGGAGTATGTTCGGGTAAATCCTCTAGAACTAAATCAATATAATATTTTACAATAGTTATAACCTCAATTTTTATATTTCCTTACTCATTCCAAGATATTATTTATTATTCCTCCCCATGAATCTCATTCAGTAATTCTATTAGTGGTGGATTTTGATAAGAATCAGGTAATGAAGATTCTTCTATAAAGTTAATAGATTCCTAATTTTAATCACAAATTGAAACATCCTTATTCTTGAAATAATTTTACACATCATATTTTGATAAAAAATTCATATAATAGATTATATCAATGTCAATCATAGGAATCATGGAAATGATAGTAGATAAAGTATGTTTATATTACGTAATTGGAACTGCGTAAGAAGTCTTTGATGAAATTAAATTCTCTTTCGGGTTCTGACAGAAAATTTCCTTTTTAATGTGAATTGGACATATCTAATTTTAAACAAAAATTGGGAATATATAATGGAATGTGTGGATCTATTATCAAATATATATTTGGAATTGTTTTTAAAATGACTAATGTAACCACCACAACAACATTATGAACATCAAATTCTGCAGTTGTGATCACAAAAACATTGTCATTCTCCCTTGTTATTTTCTAGGGAACATTTCAAAGAAACTTAGTACTATAATTTTCATAATTTCCCATATCTTTATAATTTTAGCACAGAACATTGATAGATTCATTCTTCCCCAGAAATCACAAGCTTGGTGGTCTTTTTATCAACACTTTTAAAAACCTTCCATTCCATTTAGGAAGGTAACTAAGTGATTCTTTAAACAATTACTATAGGGTGGATCATCAAACTTTCAATTAATCCCATTATTTCCTTTTCCACAGATTTTAGTAGCATTCTTCTTCCCTTTAATTACATTAAAGAAATAATACATAGAGAAGTTCTTTGTTGTCTGGATAACACATGAGACTATATCATCATACGATATGAAAGATTGTGAGACCAGTGTCCATATAAGGAATGGTTTTAACCTGTCAAATAACAGATCAATATTACTTCTTGGGTTACATATATAGTCTTTAGCATACCTTATTAACCTTGTCAAGTTAGATTGATACTTTTCAATATTCTTATCCTTCATCTTCCTCAGACTCAGAAATTGCCTCTCCAAATTTCTTGTAGATCACGAGGAAAGTATATTTATAGTAATAGTTAATTAAATTCTATCTATTCCATATTTTGAAACTCTTTATCCTCGATAATGTTTTAAATTAATGACCACCATTGATATTCATATCTTTATAGATGATAGACTGCTATAAAAACTTTTTCCATTTCATTGCTTCCCAAAGAATGAAATATTTTCACTCTGGAATTTATCCACTACTCAGCTACAAAAGGATTTATAGTCCCATTGAATGTTGCATTTTGTTACCTCATGAAGTAGTCTAACATTGATCCTCCCCATTTTGGATCAGTTTTCTCTATAGATGTGAGGTTATTATTATTAAACTGAGGCAGTTATCTTAGTATGGTTATAAGATGTTCAACACCATATGTATCACCATCTCTAATATCATTATCTTGCATAGAAGTGAAATCCCTACATGGATTATGCATGTTCATATAATTTCACTTCCTTCCACTGGGCTCTATTTCTAAATAATGGAATACAGTAGATTAAGTTATGAATCATAATGCATAATTCCAAACTAGTAAAATGATTTACATAAATTAAATTATTTATGCATATCAAATATGATATCATGAAAATGGTTTTTTGGGACATATTTACTCATAAATACATCATAATGTTTTGTAAATAAAATGTGAATTTTCTTAATCATATCCCCCAGGAATGTCAAACAAGGTGCACAATAAGGATCATTATCATGTGACGTGTTACCCCTAGTCATGACTGGAACACCTTGTCGGAGTTATTACTCCTAGATAAATCTGTGCTAGAACCAAATCCACTTATAGTATCTGGATGTGGATTTATATTCAAGAAATTCCTACATAATATCTATGTTACCAAAATTATTGGATTTTCTTCTATAATAATCCTCAAAGTCTGTCTTAGTGTAATGTTACCTAATCAATGTTTTTTCCCTGAATCTTTTTTCCATGGTTTATACAAAAAATATTTTGATACCAAGTGTAACACCACGACCATAGTTTCCCAGAGTTGATGAATTATTTTGTTAGATTTTCATGATCACAATAATATCATATCCCAAAGGATATGTAATATCCTGAATTTTCGTATAATTTTTTTTAATTATATGGAATTATTTCGAGACCGGGTGATGAGACAACATGCAATTCCGAGGCCAGGAGTTCCTGGAATTATCCATCAAAAAATATTAAGTTGTAAATAGAGTGTGTGAGCAGTTTTCTAGAAAATTGGAATAACTCATAAATGGGTTCCAGGATCATCTCTATGAGGTCACTTTTTCATTCAGGATGGTGGGTTTACCCCAAGCACGACTTAAGTTTAGTCAGTGCAGGTCTCCAGTGAGAAAACCCTAAAATGGCATAATCATAAATAAAATAATTAAATAAAATAATTTTATATTTAAAATGATTATAAATCATGAATGGTGACACATATTATAAATCTAGGACAACCACTGAGATTGTTATGGTACGATTTCCTTAGAAAGATCATAACATTGGTCGGTGCATGGAAAATAGTGGAAGTTAGTTTTTGCCCGTAAACAAAATAATTAAGTAACAGTTATTTTTTTGTTAAATCCCATAAATCCCAAAAGTTAACTCATAGTGGAAGTCCAAGATTACTATTGATCTCATGAGGGCGAGTTCCCCTTAGGCAGAGCCTAACCTTGACCGGCGTGCATCGATGGTGAATGTTAATTTTGGAAACTTTTTTAGGGTTCATTTAAATTAACATGAGAGTGGGTTTTTATAAAATTTTAACTTGTGCTCAGATCAAAAATATTAGGGCACCATTGAACTCAAAACCCTGAGATTCACTTAGAAATGAATTATCTTTGGTTGTCAAGGGAAGAGTGGAAAAGTAATTTTTTGAAAATTTTGGGAAAAATAAAAAAAGAATTTAAAAGAATTATTTTATTTCTTTTTTCAACAAACAAGTGGAGGATGGAGATGCTAAGGTGTTGAGACAAGTTCGAAATATGGTGTGTTAATATAGGATCAATAATGGGTCATTTGAAACCGCAAAATTATTATCTCAATTGCTTATTAAATGTGGCTTATTTAAATAGAATCATTAATTGGTGCAACATCGCTACACATTTAGTTTCTTTTAATTTTATAATGTGTTGGAGTTTTGATATTATCAAATGAGGGGAATCTCCGATGAAATGCTAGTGTAATCCCACTCCAACGAAGAACTAAGCACGAAATGAAGAAATTTGTAGTCTCAGGTCTAGAAATTAACATGCGACGATGAATTCCCATGAAAGCAGAACATAGATGATGTGAATCACATCCTTCATCACCAGTGGATCTAATGAATCGAGGTAAGGGTTATTTTATTTAAGGATCTTCTCTGTTCTTATTCTAAATGATTAACGCAGATTAAACCATGAACATGTTAATCTTCATATCATGTGTTTAGGTGGTAGGGTAACATTCTTTTGGGATTTTTTTTATTATAGAGTTGAAATTATCATTTTTTTGATTGAAATGAAATCCTTGGGAATACCATGTTATTGAACCACTAACATGGAAGGCGAAGGCCGAGATAAAAAGGACCAATAACCTCGGCCATGTGAGTACTTTACAACTGTATCTTCATTGTAGAAGAAAGAGGAATCAGGGGCCAAGGCAGGGATGACAGCATCCCAGGACCCGTAGTTGAAGACTGATCAGAAAACAGACCACCGGTGCAACTCTTATCCCCTGTGGAAGGTGCCACCATTGCGACACCACTAACACAGAGGCAGTAGCAGCCAGACCACGCCAACTACTAGGAGGGGTAGAGCTAATCGGTGCCATTGTCTTTAGAGGGATCTGACCCTTTCTGGCCACACTAGATGGGAGTGGCATGCCCGTCGGTGCACCACAATTTTAGGAGGTCGCAACAATCGTGGGGTGATGTGGCACTAGGCGGGCACCATAAGGAGGGACAACTCACATCTGAGCCATCCAGTTGGTTCAAGGAGCTGCGAGTCTCTCAACCATGGTATAAGTAAGGCCAAGCGCATCCATGGGGGTAGTGGGGACCGGACGCGGTAACCAGTCGTGTTCCGGCCAGGCATCACACCCCATCTTACACCGCGCTGGCCAGGATTCATTGTGTTGGGACACACCCCCAACTAGTGGGATAGGCCCTCAAACCAGTGGGATAGACCTATGCTGGTAGACCAGACCCATAGCTATTGGGTCGGGCCGAACTAAACTGGGGCATCAGGCGACCTGACGGGCTAGACCCTCAGCAAAATCGGGATGGGTCCGGCGAATCCCATTGGGCCTGATGCACAAGAAAGGCCAGAACGGACCAACCAAGACACAAACCAGGTCATGATTATTCGGTCGATTTAAACCAAGGTATGTGGGATCTCCGGGCAGGGGCAATCATGTGGGTTCGACCGGGTCGGATTGGACCCCGATATAACCGGCCCCTGTTTACTAAAATGCTAAAAGCATACAAATTGGGATTATGATTTACTTACACTTTATGGAATGAGTACCATTTCCACAAGGAGGCTCTTTTAAAATACTCCACATGAGTTTTTGAAGAATTTGGAGTATACCTGGATTAGATCAAACTCAAATCCAACAGGTCCCTTTTACTAAAAAACATGTAACTTACAGACTGGGCGTCTGATCGACGTGTCGTCTGTTGAATTTGATCTCCTAGGACAAGAAGGTCCATCGGGTTTCCTCTATGTGAGACTTAGTGGCGGTTGAAAGAGAACTATTTGATTGATCAGTAGAGCCTTTGGAACTCAAGAGTACAAGGTGTGGGAATCCAGTGGTTGGCTATCAAGTGAGGAGATACCCTCCATGGATCGGCAAGAGATCGACCCTACATAGATTGGGAATGGTGAGACCCTTAGTGTATCATCATTAGAGAGACCCTTTTAGGATCGGCAATAGAACTAACCTCCGTGGATCAGCACTGGCGTGACCCTACATGGATCAGAATAAGAGAGACCCTCTATGGAAAAGTAGTAGTGCTACCCGTCATGGACCAGCCGTAGTGCGACCTGTCGTGGATCAACGACAAATATAACCTTTTAAGATCAGCATCAGAGTAACACTTTTCAGATTAGTAGCTAAGGCTATTAGTAGAATAAGATGGTCTATCTTATGACTAATCATCTTTATTCATATTCTTTAAGTTGTATACCTGGAGTGAGATGTCTTGTGTTTCATTATTTACATTGAGGAATTGATGTGTGGTCTATCATTTTGTTTTGGGGTCCCTACTGAGTACTTCGTAACTCACCCATACAAGGGCTTCACCCGCACGTGTTTGTGTCTAGTACAGACGATTGACATTTCTATAGAGACTTTGGTGGACCAGGACCAAGGGGTGCTCAGGGATATGCGACTAAAAGATGCTATAATGGTGGACATGGTTCCTAGGACCAAGAGGGTCCTATTAGGATCAGGTGGAAAGGATGTTCTACTTCATATTCTAGTCTATACACAACTCTTATCATTATGTAGGGGTTTCGGTAGATTTACAGCAGAGTTTCCTTTTTTTACTTTGCTGCTTTCAGTTCTTCTATTGGGTTTGAATTCTGGTGCACTTATATTAGTTGTACTAGTACTCAGCCTTTTTTTTATGATTCTTGTTTCCTTTTAAGTTTGTGGGACTTGGTTGGGATTGTTACTGTGTATAAGTACTCTGGTAAATGCCTCCCACTTGTAGGTCAATGCTGTCAGTTCTAGTCACTAGCCCTTAGCCTTTAGGAGGTAGGCTTGGGGTAGTCATGACATGGGCCTCGGGGAATGGGTCCTGAGAAAGTGGTATTAGAGGGTGGTCTGTCCTACCACAAATATTGGGAGTTAGTGTTTTGTTTTTTGTAAAAAATTATAAGCTTTTCGACTTCAACTTCAAGATTCAAGGAGTCCATTGTTGGGGCGGTGGCTGACGTATCCATACACCAAGACCATGCATTATTCTTTTTGGCTCTAGAAATTAAAAAAACATTGGTTTCATAAGTGTCTTCTTATGTTATTTTTAATAAAATTCATCTCACCAAGTATAACCTCTTGACTTTGGTTCATCATGATTTTCTTTCAAGATTCCACCACACAAATAGTAACCCAGGATTCCAGTGAACGACCATGAGGATGGTCCACAGAGTGATGAGACATCAGTATGGGGAACGTTTCATGAGATGGTACCTTTGGGAGGGGTCCCAAAAATACCACTTCCCATTGGTCAACAGTCACTACTGGCACTAACGGTATAGGACACATGTATGCTCAATGCCTACTTGAGTTTCAGCAACATATACCCCTGAGGATCCAAGGCGAGCCTGAATCACAGGAGGGTAAGGACTAGCCTGATGTGGTGACTGAATTTCTATCTGTCTAGGGCACCATTAGATTGGATGGAGGTCCTAGAAGTGAGCCTTCTATGTGGCTCAACATGGAGATGGTAGGGTTCAGATTACCACGATCTCGCGATGAGGTGACTTTTCTCTGGATAGAGATTACGAACCATTCTCAGAGAAGGGGTCTCTTGTAAAGAAAAGATAAGGGGTATGTGTTATCTATATCTTCTATAGCTTCATAAGGATGACATGTCAGTATCATGGTATTCATCAAGGAATACCAACCATTACAGGTACTCGATGAATACGATAGAACCAGTGCTTCAGGGGTCAATCCTCTAAGAGAGATGTGTTTGGGGACATCTGATCTAGAACTATTCCTCTGTGAATTTCTAAATATGTTAGAGGCCAAGAGAGAACCTTTGTGGTTGAATGTTCTCTGGCTAAGCAGTTATATCTAGTGAATGTCAGCTCTGGTAAAGTGGTAAATTGATGTCAGTCTCAAAGACATGGATTTGTAAAATGTTTCTGGAAGAGAATGTGATAGTAAAAAATGAATGTTCTTGGAAGAAGACGTGGATGAGGATCTAGAAGAGTAGGAGGATATGGTATACATTTGGACATGTTACAACCAGCACCCCAATGTCTCCCCACCAGGCTTAGGGAGATGGAGGATAGGGGAAGGGAGCAGCTGAATGTGGTCAATGAGTATGACCCAAGGGATACAGAAATGACTAATGGTATGGTCAGTGTCTTCTACTAGATGTCGTATTAATATACTTAGGTACTAATTATTCCTTTTTGTTGCTAATCTTGTTTAAGACCTAGATTTTCTGGTTAAACCGTTGACTTGATCCTTACATCATAAGGTACCTATTGAAGGAGTCTCAATAATCACATGTATGCAGATGGTATGATATGAACCTTGAGGTGGGAGTTTCAGTTGAAACCTCTTGGTGGTAGCATCATGGCCTTACAACATTAGTCTGGGTATGGACGGGTCATCCACAGTTAATGCTCAGATTGACTATTTTAGGAAAAAGGATGCACTGTATGTGTATCTTTTGAATGGGGTTTTCTTGGATGGAGAAAATGGAAACCCAAGTATCATGGGATATACTCAGGCATATGAGGGTGCATTTGATCACTCTTGATTCGACCAACCTTAACCTTGTTGAAGTAGGTGATTTGAGTTTTTAGTTCCCAACAGCAATGGAAGAGTGTGGTAACATCCTTTCAAAAGAAGTTTCCAGTATTACATCCCCACAGGGAGAGTAATTATGCATTGACTTATACCCAGGGATGACATGGATATGTACACCTTCATATTAGAAGGCTCTCATGGTGCTCCAGGAGCTGAGAGTACAGTTGGGGGTCTTGTAGGTGGTGGGATTAGTAAGACCCAATGATTGGGGTTATGTGTGGATTAATGGAACCTTAACCTAGTGGTTGTGGAGAATGATAATCCACTACAAAAGGGTCTATGGACACATCAATCAGTTAAAGGGGTAGCCTTTCCCATGGATGGAATGCTTCCCATAGGACTTTTAGCAGTTGAGATAGTGGCGATGGTTGGAGTTCTTCTAGGACTATGACTTTGAGATAGTCTATACTCCTAGGAAGGGGAATGTGGTGGCTGACGTGCTCAGTTGGCGGTTTGGTTTGTAGCTGCTGAGTGAGGTAACAAAGTATCTAGTTTCGATGCAGATATCCTTCATTGATGATGATGGAGTAGCTTACCTCTAGTCTATGACTATCATTAACCAACTCCATTAACATGGAAAGGAGGAACAACGTGTGGATGTTAAATGCATGGCCTGATGTGCTCAAATATCCTTAGGATAGGTTCCTCATAAAATTTTTAAAGGTGGAGAGAACATCATCTTTTTCAGAGGGAACACAATAGTACCAGTGACCTTACATGAGGAGGTGTTGAGAGAGTTCCATACCTCCCATTTGTAATTACACCCTTATGTGGAAAAGATGTACTAGGTCCTCTAATGTATGTACTAGTATCTAGGGTTGATGAAAGCGGTGAAAAAGTTTATTTCATGATGCATCATTTGTTAGCAATTGAAAGTTGAGAAATAGGTTTGAGAACTCTGGGAAAATCCAGGAGTGGTACTATAGTGGAAGTGGGATGGAATCTCTATGTACTTCATGATGGGATTACCATGCATGTCTAGGGGCCAAGATTCTATCGGGGTGATCATGTACCGACTCACAAAGTCAGCTCACTTCGTACCCATCCAAGATCAGGGATCGACAGAGGGCCTATGACACCTCTCTGTCGTGGAGATAGTGTTCCCATACGGGGTGACATCGACAATCATGTTGGACCTTAATTCACACTTTTCATCCTGGTTATGTAAGGGGTTACATGTGGCATTCGGGGCTCAGCTGCACTTGAGCACAACTTTTCATCCCTTGATATATGGTCAGACGGAGAGGACCATACATACCTTATAGGACATGATACATTATTGCATATTATATTATGCTCATAGTTGGGAGGACCACCTTCCAAGGGTAGAGTTTTCATAAAACATCATCTATCACTCCACCATTGGCATGGCATCGTTCGTGGATTTGTATAGGAGGCCTAGAAGATCACCCCAATGTTGGACATACCTAGGGGAGTCGGCACCCATGGGTATAGAGATGGTATGGAATAACATGGATAATGTGAAGATCATCCAAGATCTGATGAGGAATGCATAGAGTAGGAAGAAATCTTATGTCGTCCGAAGATGGAGACCCTTGGTGTTTGAGGAGGGTGATCATGTATTCATTCGGGGGTCACCCCGATGAGTATTTAGGATATTTTACAGGGGTGGAAAGTAATCTCCAAGGTTCATAAGACCTTTTCAGATCCTGCGTAGAGTTGGCGAGGTGGCATACCACATTCCACTTCCCACATAGATACATTGGGTGCATGATCTTTTCCATGTGTCCCAGGTGAGGTGGAAAATCCATGATCCATCGCACGTCATTGACTAGGGTGAGATGGAAATTGATGATGGTACAATGTTTTCGGAGTTCTCGGTGGAGATAGAGAACTGATATGAGTGTGTCCTATGTGGGCGGTTGATTCCCCTAGTCCGTGTTCGGTAGAAGCATGTGAATCTCTAGGAGATCACAAATGAGTGGGGTGATTAGATTCATGCTTAGTAACCCCCACTTTTTTGACTGCCCTTGTTTTTGATTTCAGGGATGTAAGTCCCTATGTTTGGGAGAATGTAATTTCCTAGAATTTCAATATATATTTTTTAATTATATGGAATTATTTTGAGACCAGGCGTGTTGACAGTGTGCGATTCTGAGGCCTGGAGTGCCTAGAAAGATCACTCAAAAACTTTTATTCTTTAAATAGCGCACGTGATCAGTTTTCATAAAACAGTGGAATAACTCGAAAAATGGGTTCCCTGATCAAGAATTTTGAGGGCACCATTGCATTCAGGATGAGGGTATACCCCAAACGTGATTTAAGTTTAGTCGGCACAGATATCCAATGAGAAAACCTGAAAATTCATAATTGAAAATAAAATTATTTTATTTTTTAAATGCATATAACTCACTAATGGTGACTCAGATTAAAAATATGAGATCACCACTAAAATCATGAGGGTATGATTTCATTAGGACGATCCTATCATTGGATAGCACGGTCCAACAGTGGAAGTTAGTTTTTGGCCATAAATAAAATAATTTAGTAACAATTATTTTATTGTCAAATACTTATAACTCCCAAAAAGTAAATCAGATTGTAATTCTGAGAGTACCATTGAGCTCTTGAGGATGTTTTCACTTTAATTAGAACATAACCATGACCGGCGCGGGTTGAGGGTGAAAGTTAATTTTTGAATTTTTTTTAATGTTCATTTTAATGAATGTGAGAGGTGGTTTTCTATCTTTTAAACCAATATGCAGATTGAAAATATGAGGGCACCGTTAAACACAAAACATCATAATTCACCTAGAAATTACTTAACCTCAGCCGTAAAGGGTTGAGAATATATGTTATTTGTTGGTCTTTTTGAAAAAAAATTAAAAGAAGTATTTTTTTCTTTTTTCAACTAACAAGTGGCGGACGAAGATTCTATGGTGAAACGACGAGGTGGTGACAAGGCACATTAATGGAGGGTCAGCAATTAATTGTTTGAATATGTGACGCAGTTATCCTAATGGATAATTAAATGTGGTTTATATAATAAGCGTCATTAATGGGTGAAACGTCGCTACTTGTTTTATTTATTTTAATTTTCAAACATGTTGGTGTTTGGGGAGTATAAAATGAGGGGAATCTTTAATGAATCGCAGACAGAATACCTCTATAATGGAAAATGAAGAATAAAGTGGTGAACATAAGAGGATCAGATTGGGATGTTGGAAAGAGGCGTCAAATTCCAATGACTGTGAAATGATGATGACATAAATCATGTCCTTCTTCACTAGTGGATCAAACAAATCTAGGTAGGGTTATTTTATTTAAGGTTCTCCCCCGTTCTTATTCTAAATGAAAAGCATCGAAAAATCCACAAAAAGGTTAGTCCTAGGATCATGCATTTATGGGGGAGGGTAACTTTTATTGGGGATTTTTGTTATCCAAGGGATTAAATTATCATTTGTTGATTTAACTGAAATCCGCAGACATCCCATGTTCTCAAAGCTCTAACGCGAAGGGTGCGAGCCAACACAAACAAGGCCCAGGTGCCTTCACCATGTGTTTTTTTGTGGCTGTATCCTCAATGTGGTGGAAAGAGGAATATGAGGCTATGTCAGGGATTGAGGCAACCCGGTAAGTTCATAGGCGTAGACGAATCGGGAAACGGTCCATTGAAGAAACCCCAGTGGCATACGGATGCTTCTGCCATCACAACACCACCGGCGTGGTGGCAGCAGTGGCTGGCCAACGCCGTCCATGTGGAGGGGTTAGCGCCAACTAGAACTATGGAGTAAAGATGTCTCTAACCCTCACTGGCTACACTGGAGGACAATGGCGTGTCCGTCAGTACGTCGTATCAGTAGGAGACTGCGGGAGCCACGGGGAGACGTGGTGCCAGGCAGGCGTCGTGTTGAGGGATGACCTACATCTAGGCCATCTGGCTAGTTCAGTGAGCAAAAATCACTCAACTGCTGATGGAGGATGGCCATGTGCATCTACGAGTCTAGCAGGGACCAGACGCAGTAGACGACTGCGTCTCGTCCAGTCAGAACACCCCCGGCTCGCACCGCGCGGGTTGGGCTTTGAGCTGCCAAGTCGCTCCCCCAGTTAGTGGGCTACGCCCCTAGCCAGTGGGTGAGATCCGCAACCCAATGGTATGGACCCATACTAGAAGACCATAACCACACACTTCTGGACGTGCCAGACTAAACCGAGTCACCGGGAAACCCGGTGGCCAGACCCTCGGCAAAACCGGGTCGGGTCAGGTGAAGCCCGTTGGACCTGACCCACTGACCATATCGGACCGGGTCTGATCGAGTCAGTCAAATTAAATTGGGGTATGTAGGACCCTCAGGCTGGGTTGGTCGGGTCAGACCGACCCCAGACGCAACCGACCCTTGTTTACAAAAACACAAATAACTTACAAAATAGGTGTCTGATTGATGCACCGTCTACGGTGAGAGGACCCTTTCAATGCGTTGTTTTTTTTGAGATACTCCACATTAGTATTGGTAAATGATGATGTATGACCAGGATGGATTATATTTTAATACAAATGGTCTTTTTTTACTAAAAAACTTATAAGTTACTGACCGACCGTTTGATCGACACGCCGTCAGTTGTGTTTGAACCCTTACAACAAGATTGTATTTTGGGTTACCTATAAGTGATACTTAATTTAGTTGAAATAATATTGTTGTCTTGAGGAGAAAAACATTCATAACTCATGCTTACAAAGTGTGGGAGTCCAAGGGCATGATGTTATGTGATGAGTGACCCTTCGTGGATCGGCAAGAGAGGTACCCTTTGTGGATCATTAATGGCACAACCCTCCATGGATCCAAATGAGAGAAAACCTCTATGGATTAGCAGTAGAACAACCCTCTGTGGATCGACAATAGCACTAACCTCTGTGGATCATCTTGAGAGATACCCTTTGTAGATCGGTAGTAGTGTGACCTATCAAAGACCAGCTATAGAGAGACCCATTGTGGATCAGTTGCAGAGCGAACCATTGTGGATTTCAAGTGGAGAAAAACTTCTCAAATTAGAAATCAAGCCTCTCAAAAAATAAGATGATCTACCTTGTGAGTAATCATCTTTATTCTGGGTCCCTACTTCGTACTTGGTTAGTCACCCCTACATAGGCTCGACCCGCACGTGTTGTGTCTGGGGCAGACGATCAACGTTTCTATAGTGACTTTGGTTAACCAGGACCCCAAGGTGATCAGGGAGATAGAACCAACAGATGGTGGACATGGTGGCTCGGACTAGGTAGTGCCCAGTACGATCAGATGGACATGACTCTCTACTTCGGCATCCAGTAGATTCACTACTCTTATGATTAGGTGGGGGTTTTTGTGGATGGCCATCAAAGTTTCTTTATGTACTATTCTATTTTTAGTTATATTGTTGGGTTTTTATTCTGGCCCACAAATATTATTTTACTTATACTCATCCTTGTTTTAGTAAAACTTGTTTCCTTTGAAGTGTGTTGGACTTGGTTGGACGTGTTTGTGTGAACATGTACACTAGAAAATTACTCACACATGTATGTTGACACCTTCAGCACTAGTCCCCAGTCCCTGCCCTTCGGGAGGCAGGCTTGGGGTAGTCACAGAACGGTCCCCAGGGGACGGGTCATGACAGGATTGTTAAATTTAGTAGCTTTAGAAATACTAGATACCAACATATTTTTTATATTATATCTTTAAATGAAAACGAACATATTATCCTCTTTAAAAACTCTCATATAACATAGACTATCCCTCCATCTATATCATAATATACTTCTTAACATTTTGGTTAAAAATGAAACATTATATAGGGGTGATCTTAGATGCTCAGTAAGGATAAACAACATATTTTAAGCTATCATAAATATGCATAAACATTTATGGTGAGGTATAAAACTAAAAAACAATACATTTAAACATAATATTCAGTGAAATATGGAAATATAAAAGAAATAATTCCATTAAAACATTCACAAGTATATTCTAATAGTCTAATATTTACATGAAATATTAATAACTAAACTCATTATGAGGAAATGCATAATGCGGGACAACTTAACCATAATTTCAAGGCCTCATGCCAAAACCATAAATAAAAATACTATTAAGGTTGTATGACATGATAGTAGTTTTCCTCATGAGACCCACTGATGAATCAATGGGTTATAATAGGCCCTTCCCATCACTTGATAAGTCCAATGCATTCCTCTTATGAAAGGGTTATAACATAACATGAAAATTTGTATTAAAAGTAGCATAGGAAATGTTGCTACATTAACAAAAAATGATAAATGGTATCAAAATTGAATATCCACAGAAAAATAAATCATAAACCCTTAAATAAAATATGGAATATAGTATCATAATAATCCAAACTAAATTAAGAATAAACTCTATAATGTATGTTGATATAGAAGAAAATAATCTAATAAATTCATTAAAACACTTTGATAGAAATATCCCCTTTTTACATTGAAATCATTTAAAATCTGTGAAATTATAAGAGAAAATATTTATTATAAAAATAAAATTATAATCTTGTAGGGTAAGGTTAAAAAATTTAAGGCATCATAATAGAGGAAAATATCCTCTTGCGCCATATAAGTAAAAAACATTCTTTACTTAATCGGTTTAAATGGTCAAAAAGTTCCTTTTTTGGGAAAAATAGTAAGATTTGTTTTAAAATGTCTTTAAAAATTCCAACGTGGGTAAACTTGTCTATAAAAAATTTTAAATAATATTTTGAAATATATTTGAAGAAACATGGACATGGATGATAAATATGCCTCAGTAAATACTTGTGTATAAATAACCTCGAATAATAATGAGATTGTAAAATTAACCCTCACCTTATAATTTCCTTTAGTAAATGGTGATTTAACCTCCTTTATAATGGTTAAATCAACTTAATAAAGTATTCCATGACCATATTAATATTTATGATATCATATATAATCCTATTATAACTATTTGGTAATAATATATCTTTATTACCATTGTTGTGGGTGTTAACTACTTCATTTTCACATTCTCATTTTGTCATGTATGTGATGTTTGTTATGCATAGGATGTATTTTATTCATATAATAAATGAAATTAAGTTAATTATTTTTATTTTTACTCATCATATAAGCCTTATAATCATTCTTTAATGGATAACATGGTGATTTAATCTCACCGAGTAGTGGAGATAGCAGGTCATATGTACACATGAATAACATTATCATTCTATTGAATGTTAAATGGAATGGAATTGGATGGAATATTAATTATAAATAATAATTATGATGTTATTTTCATTATTTATTTCCATTATAATCATCATTATATCTTTACAACTAAATTAGTTTTGAATGAAAAATTTCAACATGTCGTGGAGATGGTAGGACACACAAACGCAAGCATGGTGATATTGTTATTCATATAATGGATAAAATGAGGAATATGGTTGTTCAATGATTATAATAAAATAACAGTATATGTATGAACCTATATTTAATACTTCGATATAGAAGAAAAAAATATAGAGGATATAGAATAAGAAAAGAACTTTGAAAGAGTTTATAAAAAAATTACTTTTTTGAGGTTTCTCTTTTTGGTGTGCACAAAAAGAATCCTTAGAATGGTTTTTTGCCAACAAATATGGCCTATACGATTAATTGATGGAATTTGGGAGGATATTTGGGTATTTATTGGATGATACAAAGGTCCTAATATGTGTGAATTAAAAGTAAAGGAGAAGTTCCCTTTTATAAGAGAGGTGAGGTGCACTTTTGGAAGATCATTAAATATTAATTTATTGTAGATTTATTTTCGATTTCAAATAGATAAAATGTGATTTATTTAGAGAATAATATTTTTATGGCTCTAATTCCTCTCATAATATTTTTTTAGAAATATTTAGGCCTCAAAGGTAATCTTCTCATTTGGGTTTAACCATTACATAAAATGTTCAACTCTTATTGTGTCTTCTGGTATTTTTACACTATAGGGTTCATATAGTTACTATAAAATGTCAAACGAATCACAATTGGTACCTTTATGAAATATTAAACACTATAATTATTAGGTCTTTGAATCTTCTATTTTTATGAATTTTATAACATTTTAATAAAATATTATTTTCTTTAATGTATCATTTATGTCAATTTGGATACTATTCCAAATTTACATTTTTAAAAATATACAATAAAGATGATAAAATCAATCCCATACTTATAATATGTCCCTAACATGTCTTTGTTATCTATTAAATTCATGGATTACATTATTTACTAAAAATTAATTTTATTTTAATATTATTAATATCATTTAATAGATTCTTCCTTTAATAATTCAATTACTTCCTAAATATTGTGTCGCCATTTAATTTAATTTTTTATTTTAAAAAATTATAAATAAAATAAAATTATGTATATAATAATTTTAACTTTCTAATTATATTTATAATAGACCATATTACTTATATATCCTCATATTAAAAATAATATAGTTATTAAATTCTGAATATTACAATTTTAACTCTTCCTTAAATAAAATATAATTAAAGTCATAATTTAACACCAGTGGCTTATAAAAGGATCATATTTTCGAAATAATGTTGATTTTGGTCGAAAAATATTATAGAATGAAATTAGGACATGTGTTAGTAAATAATATATTATTATAATATTATGTGTACCTTTATTTACCCTATATACCTATACTAGTGGTGAGAAAATTCAAAAGTTCCTACTAGAGAAAAATTATTTTGATCCTATTAAACACGAATTATTCATAATTTTTAAAACCATGTATGTTTGTTTTTTAAAATTCAATTTATATAAGTGGTAAAATTACGTTTATTGATAATCCCAAGATGTCGTTAGAAGGCGGGTGAAAGAGACATTTGAATGTTTAATAAAAAAATTATGTCTCATTCTATTATAAAAATTATTCCTATGAAATATATTATACTAATATATTTATTAAGAATTTATTGTTACTTAAAAAAAATATAAAATAAAATAATTATTTAAATGAAAAATCAGGTTTTTAACAATAATGTAGTATTCTTCACTATTCATCAAAAATAAGATCCTTTCATAAAATACAAAAAATTCACCATAAGCTAATTTTGATATTATTAATTCAAAAATGAATTTTATTTTGAAAATAAATATTCATAAAATCCTTTTAAATGGTTATTTTAATAGGTCATGGTGCGCTCGAACTCGATGTCGTGTTCAACACAAGATATTGAATTATTGAAAAGGAAGCATGCTGTGAAATATTAGTGTCAAATAAGATGCTCATTAAGTTTAAATATATGAGATGAAAATCAAATATCATTTGTTATCATAAGATAATAATATGGGTATAAAGAATATACATAATAAAATTATACCCAACCAAGCATAGATCATACATCAGGGAAGAAGGCCTGAAATAACATAATACATGAACGATATAGTAAACATGAACCATGAGTGAATAAAATAAGAATTATAATAAGAATAAAACATTGAAATAGATAATATTGGGAATAAAAATTAGTATCTCTAAACAGTACGTTCATGAGCCTCACCAGCTATGACCATGCATATGAGAAAAAAAATATACTAAAAAATAATTATCTCATGAGATATGAACATGATAATTATATAATAAACCAAATTAACCATTGGGGGATCTATATAACTTTCAAAAAATCATATTTTTGTAGCATAAATAACTTGTTGAAAATAATATATCTTTCAATCAACACATAATTAACAACCCATGGAATAAAAATGGGGTTCATATACATTTAAAATGGATTAATATAAAGAAATAATTAATAATTACGTCCATAATCATAACATGAAATCCCGATTGAAAATAAATGTGTATCCAATGATATCAAGTTACTTTATAGGAAAATATCATTGAATCGTGATAATAATGAATGTGATATTTAGACCATAATGAAATTTTATATGGATAAGGAAATACTTTTCCCATTCAATTGATGCAATGGACTGTAGTGAACGTTTTCTAGTCCTAGGAAGGAAATATAGAGTGTTTATAGAGGAAAACATTGTATGATATCCCATAATTACAATAACTGGGTGGTTTGGAAAAAAAAATGTAGTGATGGGTCATTTACATGACGAAAAAAACATTTCTTAAGATATTTGGAGAAAGAAGGTAGATATTATCATTTTAAGAATATCCTTGCTCATGAATAATACATTTTTAATTATAATAAATTAGGTGAAAAAGACTTGTGAGATGGTTTATAAAAAAATACACTGTTGATGACAATTTATCTTAATCTATTAAAAAAATTAAAGGAATGTTTTATAACACTAAGGGAAAAATTTTAATTTGAAAGCATGTACGTATAGAGATAAAGATTCATATAAAATAAAAAAGGTATATGAATGACATATTGACATGTAAATTTTAAAAATAGAAATATCTCTTTTTTTGATGAAAATGACACATGAATAAATCTAAAAATTTATTAAAATATTTTAGAATACAGTCGGGTAGTTTAAAAAAATTAATAAATATTTTAGGCATAGATAATGATTCTGTAGAAGGGTTCTAACAAATAAAAATACGTAAAATGGATGTTCCCAACAAAAAATTATAGATATGGTTGGTTTCACTCACAAGAAACACTTAGGAATAAACTTGAGCTAGGGAAAATTGATTTTTTAGGGAACATATAAAACACCATGAATATACAATGAAAATAATAATGGTTTAAGAAAAAAAATATTAACTATTGGGATTATCTTTTTGAACCAATATTTATTTTAAAATAATATTTGAAATAAAATCCCTTATAGTTTGAGTAACATTTTGTTGAAAAGAAATTGCATATATATTATCTTTTGAATCAATGGATATTTGAAGAAAGTAAATGACATGACACTTTAGGCCCCATAAATTTTATAAATATGGTAAAATTCATTCATTAGTTAGAAATAAAATCATATCAAATATATTATGGTTGAAAAAATAAAACATGTCTCGAGAAATTTAATTTTAGAGAAAGAATTTCTTACCTTAATTTCTACTTAGTTGAAATGTTCTCTGACCTCCTTTATAGTGATTTTTTCTTTCTTAATCACCAATTTTAGTACCATTTTCACTAATATAAACTAGTATAATCATTATTTATAATTATTTTTTTCATATTTTTTATTTTATATTTTTTATATTAGGTGTGAATAATCTTGATCATTTTGAACTAGTTTCAATTATATATCTAGTTTGTGAAGACTACTAAACAATTCAGTCGTTTGAGATGTGCTTCCTAGAATCTTATGCCAATGTAATAAATAAGACACTAGCTGTTAGATTCTAAGTTCATATTCACTAAATACTAATATAGAATTTAATCTATAAGTAAGATATTAATGGAACATTTTAAATTCTTTAATGATAAACCGTTTTAATTTTTCCCCATTCATAGGAAATGAAATCATCATCCATGCCTATGTGTGGACTACCGCCTCCGTGGAACGATTGATTTCCCTTTTTCATTTCATAATGTCCTTAAAATAATATTCATGAGATTAGTTTCAATAGATAAACATGAATTTTATTAAATTATTAATATAATCCTAATACATATTTTACAACCCATTAAAAATATTAGAAATGAAAAACTATTGTAAATTAAACCTTATGAAAGATTTTTCTAACTGTATAAATGAATTTCTTCATACAATAAAATAACAATTTAAAAACAAAATAAACCATAAATTTTATTTGATAATTAAATTATCCCCCAAGTTGTATCCAAACATATCATACATAAAATACATCCTGGTATCCTGTGGAAAATAAAACATAAGAAATGGGTGAGGTCAGATGCTCAATAAGTTTAGGTGCACAATAGAATGCATGAACAAATACAGAATAAATATTATAGAATGATAAATAACTATAAAGCATGAAATTTAATAAATAACATTATAATAATTTGGAAATAAAAAAATATGATCAAATAATTCCATAAAAATAATCCAATTATATTGAAACTTAAAAATAGATATTCTAAATAATTGATTAATGACATGTAATATCAATAAATGAATTCATGGAAATCTATAAAAAACCAATGAGGATTCTACCAAGACATCTAATAACATCTATGTTTTTTAAGACATAAAATACCATCAATTATTGTTCCAGGAATTCTATATAAGTTGGGACGTCCTCAGCTAAAACAATATATAGTTTATCTCATGAGAACTACTAATGCATCGAGGTGCTATAACAGGACATGTCATTCACAGAAAAGTCTAATTCATTACTAATATGAATGGGTTAAAACAAAATTCATATAAGGATTAATATTTAAACTATAATAAAAAATGTAAATTCTTTACCCATTCAATAAACTAGACCTAAACCATCCATTGTAAAGTGAATGGTATCAACATAGTATATCCCTAGCAAAACAAATCATAAACCATATATGGAAATAATAAGGATGGTATAAATGGATTATATCCCAATTAAATAATGAGTAACATCAAAAAATGTTTTATTGGATGGAAAATCATTTGTAAAGATCATTTAGAACATTTTTGGTTTAAAACCCCCATTCTTTAAAATTCGCTCTTTTATTTTAAAACTAAATAATTCATAAAATATTTTCAAAACAATTTTCTTTAAAAATAAAATAAAACAATAAGAATTTATAGAATATTAGGAAAAAAATTTATTTAAAATTAACCTTCTATATTATCAAAGTAATATTAATTGAAACTATTATAATGATGGTGGGAAATTATAAAAATGTCATATAAGATGAAAATAAATTTAATTTTTCACTATAAAATGGATAGAAAAAAACTCATTTATAAAATGAAAAGAATATTCATTTAAACTAATTTTGTAAAATATAAAAACATATTATTTAATAAATCATTGGTGGATGAGAAAAAAAATTTGATTTTTTTTCCCAGAAAACATGTTTTTTGAAGAAAAATGAATTTTGACCCAAGAGAAAAATAAAGATCAAGTTTATTAAAAATATTTTCTTAATTTTTTATGTGCAATGAGAGTTTAAAATTGGTACTATTATTTTAATATATTCACTGATAAAAATATGAGAATAATTTATATTTATTTTAATAAAGAAATATCTAATAATTTCTTAAAGGGAGACTTAAACAAAATCAATCTGTAATAATGATGAAATTGTAAAATAAACCTTTAAGAATTTGATATATCTTGAATTATAATACCAATGAAAGTAATAAAATTAAATTAAAAATTATATACCATGAATAAATATTAATTTATTATAAAACATACCAAAATGGCAGTATATAAACCACACAAGTTAAATATGTGGTCAATATGTCATATGTCTCAGGAATGTAAAAGTGAGATGAGAAACCTTTACCTCAAGTCTGAATCATCATGTATATTCTTTATATTCAAGAATAATAAACATATATTAATTATATAATTTCTTAATAACATTTTTGAAGTTTATTATTATTTTATTTTACTTATTACCATGTTATCACTACTGGAAAGGGGAGTTTTCCCAACACTTGTATACCAACGGTTCAAAGGAACCGTTGGCATATGTTGTCTTTCCCAATGGTTTATATAATTCGTTGGTAAAGACCTTGAATAACTTACTCTTCCCAATGGTTTTATGAAACTGTTGGGAAAAGTGGGGGGAAAACATAGTTTTCCCAATGGTTTTATGACACCGTTGGGAAAGATTGGGTTTTTCTTAGTTTTCCCAATGGTTTTATAAAACCATTGGGAAGGATTGGTTTTTCCCAATGGTTTTTAAGAACAATTGGGAAAAAAGCCACAAATACCAAAATGCAGGCAGCGGCCTCCCCACGATTCTAGAAGCCTTCCGCTCATCTCCTAGAGCGATTCCTTGGTAGAAGGACTTCCCAATCCCCACATCTTCCATAAGATCAGCACCTACAAGGTTATACTCCTTCTATATTTTTTCAAGGATATAGTTCCACCTCTCATAAATCATATCCTTCTATTCTCGATTTCTTTATTCCCAATTTTTAGGGTTTTTGTAAAATTTTATGATTGTTCCATGAATTGTGTACTCAAATCCCTATATCGGTGTATGTACAATTAATGTTTTCATTACACATTTACATTTATAAGGGCTTGGTGTCTCTTTATTGTGTTCTAATTTTGAAGATTCATAGTTTTTTTAATCTGATTCAAATATTATAGCTTCATGTATAGGAACTAATAAGAAATTGTTTGTAATATTTATTTATATTATTTCATGAAAATCAATCCTTTCATTAAGATCATGCCAAACATGAAAATCTCGCTCATCATAATTTTTGTACACTATGTGTGTTACATAATAAGTATGTATCATGTTTCTATAAAAATCTATATATATATATAAAATGACACACTGTTCACTTATCCTTTGCACAATAGAACATATGGAGTATCTTCTTGAACTTTTCCAAATAGTATGTGGTCCCTAATTAGTACTTCTTACTTCTTCATGAAACTAACTCACAGAATGTCAAATTCGCAATATTAGTGAATATTAGTTTTTCTAATATAACCATTAATCATTCAGCCTTCGACATCGTACATATGTTATTCAATCACCTTTTTAAAACATAATGACCATTTTCACTGATTTGGAGTTCCTAAAAATGCTTGGGAAAATCAGAAAAATGCATGTATTGAATCCTGTTTCTCATATAGTTTCATGGATACAAGTTCATCTTGAAAATCATGACTGCGTGGTTCAAATATCATGAGGACCATGAGATTATTATTCTTCGCAAAAATGCAGTTTTTTCTACAACTATGTGTTTTTGTTTTCACTTTTTATTTAGCTGAAAGGGGAGATTTGTGGTCATTAATCATGGTTGTGGGTGGTCATTTATGATATAATATAGTATGACTTCATTTTAATTGATATATCCAATATTATTATTGATTTATGTTCAATTTGATTATCTTTAACTAGTGATGTTATTTAGTAAGTTGTTATTAATGGTTGTAATAATGACGATGTGGTATAAGGGTTCATATGGTGTGTATAAGGGTTCACATGGTGTGTATAACGGTTGACATGGTATGAGTAAACTCAATTCATTAATTTACTCCCTAATTCTCACTAGCATGTAAGAAATTGAGTGATGTCAACTCATCCTCAAATGATTTCTTACCTTAGATAGTGTTCAAAATATGGATTACGAGCTTTTGAATTCATCAGTTAACCAGGATCATATATTCCATTTCCCCCAAGATGACTGTACTAATATAACTTTAGGGTCAACTAAATATGGTTCTCATTGTACGTTGTATATTATGTGTCCTTCTTGGCCAATACTCCCTTTTATGAGGGTGGGGTGATTTTCACTACATCGACTAGAAACTTCTTCCTTTATCGTTTACTTAAATGTATTTTCTATTAAAGTTCAATCCTATTGAATTGTTTATGACAAAATGACTTATATAAATTCTTTTTATATAATGGACAGAAGTTGGATGTATGAAACTGATCGAATCTGAAGAGATTTCCAAAACAATTTGGAGAGCTTTATAGATTTTGCATTTCACAATGTTTCAGATAGCGGTCTCATACACTGCCCATGTTCCAATTATGTTGGTATACCTTGGTTGAGCCGTGAAGAAGTCAGATACCACATAAAAAAAATAGTTTTCAAGAAAACTACTTTGTGTGGTATCACAATGGGGAGAAAATGAAATCTCAAATTGGTGATGATCGAACTGAAAGGACTAGAATGGAGAATTTGTTATTTGATCGGTTTCCGTTTATTCGTCATCATGAAAAAGAAAGGATTTCGACTCAATAAGACTTCGATATGAGGATAGCTGATGCATCAAGTGAAAATGATGATATTGATAGTGTGAAAAAATTGAATGATGATGCCACGACTCCAGTATATCGACAATCCGATAAAATGAAAAAGCTAGAATTTTTTATCCGATTGTTTCATGGGAAAAAAATGTATGGAATTTCTAATACATAAATCGATTACATTCTTACCCTCTTGAAGGATTTACTTCTAGATGATGCAGATATTCCCTCAAACCACTATATGGCATGGAAGTTTGTTGAGGAACTTGTATTTTCAAGAAACAAAATTCATTCTTTCTCGAAATGTTATAGTTTATTCTGGGAGGAAAACACTGAACGAAATGATTGTATAAAATGTGGCACATCCCACTGGAAGTCAAAATCTGATTGAACCCCATCCCGCGTTCTATAGAAAGTAATGTGGCACTTTCCATTGATCCCCAGACTTTAGAATCTTTTTATGTCTGATGACATATCAATAAAAATGAGATGGCATGATACCGAGAGAAAAAAGACTAATGATGAGTTGGTTCATCCTGCAGATGGATTTGCATGGCAGATATTTGATGCTCGACATCCTGATTTTGCAGCTGACGTGCATAAAGTGAGGTTGGGTATTTTATGCGAGGGTTTTAATCCATTTGGATAGATTCATACTTCGCAAAGCACATGGCCAGTTTTTATACACATTTATAATCTTCCCCCATGGTTGTGTATAAAAAAACCTTTCACTTTCATGAGTATACTCATATCTGGTCCTTCTGATCCCGGCATTGATATTGATGTATACATGCAGCCTTTAATAAAATAGTTGAAACTTCTTTTGGATGTGGGTGTGCGCACATACGTTGCATGTTCGAAAGACATATTTCACATGCGTGTTGCGCTTATGTGGACGATCAATGATTTTTTGGCTTATGCAATGATTTCTGGATAGAGCATGAAGGGAAAACTATCATGTCCAGTTTGTATGAAGAATATATGATCCAGAAGACTGAAACATCGCTGTAGTTTCATTTTTATGGGACATCGACGATTATTTCCAAAGGATCATCCATATATAATGAATCATCGAAGATTTGATAATACCATAGAGACTGATGATCCACCTCAGCATATGTCTGGAACTGATGTGCTTAATGAATTGAAAGATTTTATTTTTTCATTCGGGAAGGGTCAAATGAAATATGGAAAGAGAAAGAATGTTTCCACTGAAACCTGTTACAATTGGAGGAATAAGAGTATCTTTTTTGATTTTCCTTATTCGTCAACCAATTTGTTACGTCATTTCTTAGACGTAATTCATATTGAAAATAATATATGTGAAATGTTGCTTTTGGTTCTTCTAAATGTCAAGGGGAAGACAAAAGATGATTTACGATCTCAGTGTGACTTGGTGGATTGGGGCATCAGACCAGAATTTCATCCTGTGCATATCAGTGAAAATAAATGGCTACTTCCATGTGCTTCTTATGTGATGACACCAACGGAAAAACACAATTTCTGGAAGTATTAGAGAATATTAGAGTTCCTGATGGATATTCAAGAAACATATCTAAACGCATCAATAGAAGAGAGTTGAAGCTAAAATATTTGAAGACTCATGATTATCACATTCTACTGCATGAGTTGCTTCCAATAGAAATCTGTCATCTTTTGTCCAATAATGTAAGGGTGGATGTTATTCGGTTGTGCCATTTTTTTAGAGATCATTTTGCTAAGAAGTTGTCCAAGTCTTTCTTGAAAAAAAATGTTGACAGATTCCCCATTAATTTTGTGTGAGTTGGAGAAAATATTTCCTCCATCATTTTTCACATGCATGCTGCATCTGACTGTCCATATTCCCACTGAAATACTTCTCGGAGGACCTGTTTCTTTTCATTGGACGTATCCAACTGAAATAAATATGTTCACATTAATGTCATATGTCCGAAACAAAAATCATCCCGAATGTTTTATCGTGAACGATTACTTGGCTCAAGAATGTATGGATTTCTGCTCGATGTATTTGTCTGATCTTACTACAATATTTAACAGACAAATGAGAAATTAAGAAGAACAGTATGTGCAAATTGAACTCGGTTTTACATCACTTCCTCAAACAGGAGGAATTCCTAGATCGTATACATTGAAGACATTAAGCCAGGAAGAGAAGGAGATGGCACATCGCATAGTTTTGTTCAACTGTGATTTGTTTGATGACTATATCAGGTAACTAAATTGATTATGTATATCTTACATATATATCTGTTAAAATATTAATATTTTTTATCTATAGGGAACATAAAACAATGATAAATAGGAAGCATCATTCTTTATCTTTGAGAAGGAGAGAGACTTTTCATAGCAAAGAGTTTTCTGCTTGGTTAAAATTGAAGGTATAAAAAAAATAATGTTTAAAATAATTATATCAATATTTAATTATGTTTAATAGTAAATTATATTGTAGGTATTGATTTTGTCTGCCGACTCTGTCTCTGAGGAAATAAGATCTTTGGATTTTGGTCCTAATACCGTGGTTCGTGACTGTAAATCAATTGTTATAAATGGGTACAAATTTATTGTCACTAAATGAGAAAAGAACATGAGAACACAACATGATGGAGTTATGGTTTCTGCCACAATAGATTGTTATGCCAGTGCATCAGATAGTAGATCACGATTTGAAAATGTGGGATATTATGGAGTTGTTGAGAAAATAATAATATTGGATTATTACTCTCATGGACGAGTCACAATGATGAAATGCCATTGGCTTGATTCGATGATGAGACATGGAACATTTATTGATGATTGTGGATTTTGAGTAACTAATATGACTCACACTCTTGCAATCGAAGAACCATATGTGTTGGCATCAATGGCTAAACAAGTTTTTTATGTCAAAGACCAACTTCGACCTGAATTTGGTGTCATAGTTGAAGTAATTCCAAGACATATTTTTGATGATGGTGATGGTGGAATTGACACTGTCTGTAGTGCCATTGGAACCAATACATTTATTTCTTTGATGACTCAAATAGATCAATTGTCAGAGTTGATTGTGAACCTGAAGTTGTGGTTGAAAATATATAGAATCATTCATCCATGTTCTCAATTCTGTTGGTTTACCTCGAGTTGGGTTGTTAAGGTTGGTAATATTCAAATTGATTTTGTATTAATCACAAATATGTTTTAGCTAACTTGACCGTTTTGTGAATTTTCAATGTTTATTGGTTGCAGTTTTATTTGAAATGCATTTTCTAATTTGGAATTGAACTGTATTCAAACATAGTCAAACAATATTTCTAAATTGGTGAACATTACAACTTGTATGATTTATTAAATACATTCAAGCTCTTCTAAAATAATTGATAGCTGACTTGACCATTATGTGAATTTTCAATGTTTGTTGGTTGCAGTTTTATTTGAATTTCATTTTCTAATTTGGAATTGAAATGTATTCAAACATAGTCAAACAATATTTCTAACTTGGTGAACATTAAAACTTGTAGGATTTATTAAATCCATTAAAGCTCTTCTAAAACAATTGATAGCTTAATTGACCATTATGTGAATTTTCAATGTTTATTGGTTGCAGTTTTATTTGAATTGCATTTTCTAATTTGGAATTGAAATGTATTCAAACATAGTCAAACAATATTTCTAACTTGGTGAACATTACAACTTGTATGATTTATTAAATCCATTCAATCTCTTATAAAACAATTGATAGCTAAATTGACCAGTATGTAAATTTTCAATGTTTATGGGTTGCAGTTTTATTTGGATTGCATTTTATAATTTGGAATTGAACTGTATTCAAACATAGTCAAACAAGATTTCTAACTTGGTGAACATTACAACTTGTATGCTTTATTAAATCCATTCAAGCTCCTCTAAAACAATTGATAGCTAAATTACCAATGAATCCCCCTATTCCATCATATATTTAGTTTTTTGGGTTACACATTAGTTTTCTTTTTCTAATTAATTACATATTTGTTTTCAAAATGCAGGAAATGAAGCCAATTGAAGAGAGACAAGGGAAACAAATGACGGATAACAATCGTCGAATGACGGAGTTGGGAATTCCACCATTAGTGCCTGTAGTGAGTACTTTATTTCAAATTGATATATTTAAAGAATATATAATGTCATGTGATTAATTTTTTTTGTAAACATTTTTGTAGGTTCCACCTATACGTCGACAGTTATTCGACGAGGAGCCTAGTACTAGTCCTAGTACTTGGAGGGTTCGTACCAGAGGTGGACGAGCAACTGCGCCTACCCGACCAGACCCTGCCCGTCCCACTGACATGTCATCCTTCCCACATTATGATCTCGGTGTGTCATTAGATACACAAGGTATATTTAGGCCTCTCATGTTTTCGTTACCTTCTGCATCTTTTGGCCCATCATTTTTACATCCCATGATGATTCCCACTCCTCAGTCAGCATCCGGTTAGAGAGTTGTCCCATATTCTTTTCTATCTACTTATGTCTCTCTGAGCTTATATATTTCATCGTCTTCGACTGCTGTTCCACCACAGGGTGTTCCATCAGTTTCTGTGGATCCAACGACACTCAGCGATCAGACCGGAACATGTATATTTATAGAACCCTAACAAATTTTTATAGAAATATTTATTTTCATTATAACATGTTTTGATAAAATATTTGTTTTTCATTCATGATATATACATCT
Source organism: Viscum album (assembly GCA_963277665.1). Taxonomy (NCBI): domain Eukaryota; kingdom Viridiplantae; phylum Streptophyta; class Magnoliopsida; order Santalales; family Viscaceae; genus Viscum; species Viscum album. Next base: position 322,414,532 of record OY728146.1, read on the forward strand.
ACTGACAGGAGGCGTGGGAGGGGGCGTACATGCATGCATTCGGTGTGGAACCACCGCACATAGGTTATGGTGGATTATAATGAAGACAACCAAATGGTTAAGAAACCAGGGCAGTAATGTCGGAGTTTTTTTGTGACGCTTTCCAAATACTTCAACATCATTCTCGTCAGCCCGCTATCGTGGAGACATTTTCCACATGAGGTCAAGGATAGATCTTGGGTAGAGATATGGGTAAAAAAATATGTTCTATTTAATTCCATGAATTATTTTTGTATTTATATGAATTAATATTTTGATTTCTGCTTCGATTTAATTTTCCCGATGTTGAGGGTGCACGATCGGAACGTCTAAAAGATTTAGGCGAGCTTTAGAGAGCCTACAAGCATGAGTTGTATATTGGATGGGTTTCTAGAGTTGGAATTGAGTTAGAGGTGGTACTAGTGGTGGATGATTGTTCTATAGAGCAGTATCGTCAGATGATTACTCATTGGGCGAGTACCCAGTTTACGGTATTAATAACATTTGAGGTATTTAAATAATAAATTTCATGTTTTTCATTAATACTATTTGTTGCATTTTCGATTTTTATTTTGGAATCATCTAGAAAAAATAAAAAGAACATTGATGCAAAAAAATACCTCCACACACTGGGACGCCCTACGATGCCTGATCATGAGAGGAAGCAGGTATGACAATTGTTTATAAGTTTTCTTTACGACTTACACATTCTTTTGTTTCTTCAATTATTTAATAGTTTTCTAAAGTTCTCATATAACTTTAGTTTTCAATGTCATTGTAGAGGTAAATACAAAATATTGAAGGATGTGTGCCTCGAGCAAAACTGTTTTGCTCGAGTAGACAGAAAAAGGATGGAAGTACAGTCAACGAAGCGACTCAGCAGCAGATTGTAAGTTTAAATCTGTTGAATTTATTTTTTAATATCTATTTTGTAACTTAATGATATATTTATATTTGTAACAGGCTGATTTAGAGGCCCTCGATGCCCAAGAACCAGACAATTTTGGGCCAACAGATCACTTACATCAGGTGTTGGTAGAGGAGCATTCTGGCAGAGTACGCTGCCGACCTAGGATAGCCCCGACGAGTTATTGGCCCTCCTTAGGTATGAGCTGTAGTGCCACCGAGCGGGAGCAAGTTAGGGCACATGCAGAACAGGCTGATAAAAGGTCCATAGAGATGGAAAAACAGTCTTCTAGGGAAAACAGTGCTTTTATAAAATTTATTGATGTTTTACGTCCTACACTTCCAGCAGAGGCCAGCCCAGCTTTTAATGAGTATATTTCATCGATACGTTCTATATACGGTGCACCAGGTGGCAATTCTAGTGGTGGTTAGGACAATTTCTAGCTTGATGATGATGATGGAGAGGAGTCTGATGCGTAAGCGGAGGGAGAGGAGGAGGGCGAGGCGGGTGGTGAGGGCGAGGATGAGGGAGAGGACGAGGAGGAGGGCGAGGGAGAGGACGATGATGGGGACAAGGAAGAGGGTGATGATGATGATAGTGATGATGGTGATGGTGATGTGGGACAATTTGATCCATTACATTTTTGACTTATATTACTGAGATTTGATATTTAATCTGTTCTAGTTGTTTGTTTTATCTAGACTCGTAGCATAGTATCAGAGTTGTGTTATTTTTATATATTATCTGTTTTTATGGATGTTGTTGTCTTTTTGTGGTTGTGTGTTTGGGAACCCCCTCGTTCCTGGACCCTGGACAACCCCCCCCCCCCCCCACCCTCCTCCCTGGACCCCGGACAGCCCCCCAGACAGCCCCCGGACAGCCCCCCTGTAACAGCCCAAGATTTTATAAAAAAATATATTCTTTTTAATTTTATTAATGTCTTGTGTTGTACGCTACACCAAAAGGAGCTTGCACAACACACATCCTTGACTTGCCTTGCATTACACGCAATCGCGACCTTCCTCGATAGCGTGTGTAGTACGCAATACCGAGTTTCACTAAACAACGATATGCTATAAAAATATTATTAAAACTAGCCGTAATGAATAGTAATAACCACTTTTTGAAATCCAGTAAATCTTATTTTTCAAAATGAACTTTATTTTTGGATTCGGAGTATCGAATTTAGCCTAATGTGAAATTTTGGTACTTTTCGGATAACTTTCATATTCCGATGAATAGTGAAAATTACTAAATTATAATTAAAAACAATTTTTTTAATCGAAATAATTAATAGTGATAAATCATTAATTTGAGTGTTTTTAAAGTATATTTAGAATATATTTTTACAATTTAATACAATGTTGGTCATTGGATGTAATTTCACATTTAAACTAGACATAAACAAGTGTCAATCTTTTGATAGATATTGTTTCTTAAAAACACGCTATTTGTTTTAACAACGGGATTTAATTATAAAATTAATTAATGAAACTTTTATGTTATGAATTTGGTAAAATAGACTTCATTTTTGAATTCGGAATATGAAATATAGCTTGGGATGAAATTTTGGCATTGTTCTGAAAAACATCAATTTTTGATGAATAGTGAAACTACTAAGTGGTAGGTTAAAAACTGAATTTTGCATAAAACTTAATTTTACCGCTTCTGTGAATGGAATTTCTAAAATCCGAGAGACACGGTTAATATCAAGGACTAAAATGTGGTTCAATGAGATGAAAATAATTTTTTGGTGAATAGTAACTTTTTACTTTTTTTACCGCGGTTAATAGTAAATAGGGTAACTAAGGGTAAATATGATATTAATATTACCCTAACACATGTCCTAATTCTATTGGAAAAGTTTAATTCGACCAAAAACAAACTTAGGAATAAAATATGACCATTTAGGCCCACTTGGATTAGATTAGGACATTTATTATTAATTTATTTAAAGAAGGGTTAAAATAGTTAAAATCAAAGTTTAATAAGTAAATCATTTTTAATATGGGGTTATACATAAGATAAATTCGACTATAAATATTAATTAGAAATCTAAAAAGATTTCCTACATAAGGGTATTTTATTTGTAATTTTTAGACATTAAATAATTTAATTTATTTATGACACAATGATGATGCAGTAATTATCTTATTAATGAAATATTGACATAATTGATGTTATAAACACCAAAATAAATGTAATTTGAGACTTTTTATGAATTCCAATAATTTTAAAGGTTACTATGATATATTAATGTTTATTTAATCAACTTGGTTCGAACATATAATTCTGTTATGACTTTCACAAAAATCATATATCAAATAGTGTCAAAATTGACACAAAATAGTTTTTAAATCAAATATTATATTATTAATTGTTATTTTATTCCTAAAAATCTAAGGTTCGGCCAAATGACTTAGATAAGGATATATATATTAATAATAAACAATTTGGGGTTCGTTTGGCATGTTATAGTAAGTGTATTAACCATATAGTGAAAGAAAACAAAAAGACACGGTAAAAGTTAAATTAATTAACTTAGAGTTAAATCTAATTGATAAGGTTAAAATAATACCCTAAACTTGTCTAAATCTTATTGGTTTATAGGATTTCGACCCATCCCCACTTTATCTTCGAAATAAGACCCTTTGGAACCATTATAAACCGATTTTGACTTTAATATAAAATAATATTTTGAGATATTCCTAAGGTGCCCCTCTCCTCCCTTATAAAAGGGCACCTCCTCCCTCTCCTCCTCACACCAATTTGAGCACTCAAGCTCGGCCAACCCCTGCCATTTTCTCCTCTCCACTTCCCTAGAATAATTCTAGAGGTCCTGGTCTTCTCCAAAGACCAATCTTAGTTCCTTAGGTGGAGGATTCAAAGAGGCGTTCCAAAGAAGAGGTAATATCCATTACCGATCTTTTTAATTTCTTTCGTCTTCAACTTCTTCTTCTTTAGTTGTTTCATGAGAAAGTAATAACATCAGTATTACTTACATACTGATATGTTATTATAAATATGAAACAACCCTAATTCACCTTCTATCCATCCTACGGAAAAATGAAATCACCGCGCGTGCGTACGTACGGAATACCGTCTCCACGCCGTGGTGTAATCTATTTTCCACCATCACCTTACAAGGATGGGTATAATGGTGTAATGAGTAACTATATATGATTATTACGAAGTAATATTGATACTTAAATAATATATATATATATACTCCAATACAATTCCACAATCATAGGAACGATATCATCACTCGTGCATACGTACGGAATACCGTCTCCACGATGTGATGCGACTCGTTCTACATGATCTTCATTTCATAATGATTATATAAATGAATTGAATGAATGAATATGGTATATACTACACTAATACCATTCTGGAAATGAATTATCTATAACCTAAAGATAAGAATAAGAATTTATTCGACAAAACACGCATAAGAACAAAAAGTTATAAAGACCCGAGTAACAAGTAACAATGAAATATTACTAACAAGAAGCTAATAATATGACCATATATGATATCATATCAATATGTATGATTCTGGAATAAGTCAATAACATTATTTAAACCATTATACAGGAGCTTCGGACACGAACAAAGCAAATCGGACCTAAGGTAAGGGAAATATCACAATCTCATTTTTATCCGAGATTGTTTATACGTTGGTATTTACTGGGGTGTATTTTATCATCCACATCCATGTTTTCTCAATATATAATATTATTTACATCCACCTACAATTGTTTAAATCCAATTTTACCCTTCTATGAGTTTTTAGTAAAAGATATGAAAGGAATATTTTGCCGTTTTTTTTTACGAGGTACTTTTTGACTTTTCCGACAAAAGTACGAAGAATGTTTTTTTTTAACTTATACGGCACGAACGGATTTTTACGGTTTTATAAAGCCTTATTTTCATGAACCTTCCTCCAAAATATTTCATGAATATTTTCAATAAAATCTTTTTCTTTTAAAATTGCATGATGTTTTATGAAAAGAAATTGATTTTGAAGAAGAAAGGATATTTTCCTCAAGAATTCAATTCAATTGTTTTATCAAAATTATTTTCCATCTAAGATAATAAAGGGTTCTGTTTCTATCCATATTTTTACATTGATTTGACTATGTTGTGATGGAATTATGTTTATGAATTCCTTTATCTTATATGAATGGTTTTATGATGTCATGTTGTTTAAGAATTCCATTTTTGTTACATGGGTTATGCAATGATGTATGGTTTATGATTTTGTGGCACACATAAGAATGGTATCATTAAGAGATGGGTGGGACCTATATCTCCCTCCAATGCATTGGGTAAAAATTTCATATCTCATGAGATAGACATGGCTGGAATGGTAGGTTATACCGGTTCAGTGAAACAGGACTGAAACGAGGATTACTCGATTCAGAAAGGGACTTTGTCCACTAAGATAGTCTTGGCAATGAGTCTTGACTAACAAGAAATGTTTCTCTATGATAATGTGTGTATGCCACAATGAGTAATGTTTTAAGTTATGGTTTCATTTTCACTACTATGATTTATCCCATTTTATGAAATTATGCTCTCTTTTGCAGGTAAAGATTTCCAAAAATGTTATGTTCTTATGAAAATTATGTGATTGATATTTCTTTTGTTTACCCTTACTGAGCATTTGAGCTCACCCTTTTATGTTTTCTTTTCCCCAGGATATAAAGAAAGGTTTTAGGTAAAAAAAGGAAGATCTTTATGGGAGTTTTTGAAGATCTTTCACCAGGATTAGAAGATTACGTTCCGAGTTTCCAAAGACACTAAACTATTACGATCCTTGTGTGTGTATTTTTGTTATGTATTAAGTATTCCGCAAAAGTAATGTAATGTTCATGTACGTTAGGCTTCGGGTCTCTAAACCCCCACCCTTCTCCCTGGACCCTGAACAACCCCCCCAGACAGCCCCCCAGACAGCCCCCAGGACATCCCCCCACCCTCTTCCTTGGACCCCGGACAACCCCCCGAACAGCCTCGGACAGCCCCCGGATAGCCCCCGAATAGCCCCCCCGGACAGCCCCCCCCCCCACCCTCCTCCCTGGACCCCAGACACCCCCCCGAACAGCCCCCCAGATAGCCCCCCGGACAGCCCCCCAGACAGCCCCCCACCCTCCTCCTTGGACCCCAGACAACCCCCCCCCCCCCCCCCGAACACCCCTCGGACAGCCCCCCACCCTCCTCCCTGGACCCCAAATAGCCCCCCCCGGACAGCCCGCCCACCCTCTTCCTTGGACCCCGAACAACCCCCCGCACAGAGGATTCTCATAAAATGGACAACATTTTAAGTACATACAGAAAACCGACCAAATTCATTTGGATTGTGTCGATACATTAGCACAATGATCCATGGGTTATATGTGACGTGTACGAGTCAAACCCGCCTCAATCTGAGGCGCGGTGTGGCCAGCACCACTCAAAGTGTCTGCCTTTTGTTTCAAAAGTACGTCATTTTAATTCAAAAACATCAACCGGCATACGGAAAACCGACCAAACGCATTCGTATTGTGTCGATACATTATCACAACGATCCATGGGTCATATGTGACGTGTACGAGTCAACCCCGCCCCAATCTGAGGCGCGGTGTGGCCGCCACCACTCAAAGTGTCTGCCTTTTGTTTCAAACGGTCGTCATTTTAATTCAAAAACATCAACTGGCATATGAAAAACCAACCAAACGCATTCGGATTGTGTCGATACATTAGCACAATGATCCATGGGTCATATGTGATGTGTACGAGTCAAACCTTCCTTAATCTGAGGAACCGTGTGGCCGGAATCACTCTAAGTGGCTCTCTTTTGCTTTAAATGGACAACAATTTAAGTACATACGGAAAACCGACCAGACTCATTCGGTTTCCATGGAAACTTTAGTAGAACGATCCATGAGTCATATGTGACATGTACGAGTCAACTCTGCCACAATCAGAGGCGCGGTGTGGCCAGCACCACTCAAAGTGTCTGCCTTTTATTTTAATAGGACGTCATTTTACTTGAAAAAAATCAACTGGCATACGGAAAACCAACCAAACGCATTCGGATTGTGTCGATACATTAGAACAACAATCCATGGGTCATATGTGATGTGTACATGTCAACCCTGCCTCAATCCAAGGTGCAGTGTGGCCGCCACCACTCAAAGTGTCTGGCTTTTGTTTCAAAAGGACATCATTTGAAGTGAAAAACATCAACTGGCATATGGAAAACCAACCAAACGCATTCGTATTGTGTCGATACTTTATCACAATGATACATGGGCCATATGTGACGTGTACGAGTCAACCCCACCTTAATCTAAGGCATGGTATGGTCGGAATCACTCTAAGTGGCTCTCTTTTTCTTAAAATTGACAACAATTTAAGTATATATGGAAAACCGACCAAACACATTCAGTTTCCATTGAAACATTAGGAGAACGATCCATGTGTCATATGTGACGTGTACGAGTCATTTCCGCCTCAATCCGAGGCACGGTGTGGCCGACACCACACAAAGTTTCTGCCTTTTGTATCAAAAGTACGTCATTTTAATTGAAAAACATCAACTGGCATATGGAAAACTGACCAAATGCATTCGGATTGTGTCGATACATTTACACAACGATCCATGGGTCATATTTGATGTGGACGAGTCAACCCCGCCTCAAGACGAGGCGCGGTGTGGCCACCACCACTCAAAGTGTCTACCTTTGGTTTCAAAAGGATGTCATTTTAATTGAAAAACATCAACTGGCATACGGAAAACCGACCAAACGCATTTTGGATTGTGTCGATACATTAGCACAACGATCCATGGGTTATATGTGACATGTACGAGTCAACCTGGCCTTAATATGAAGCACGGTGTGGCCAGAATCACTCTAAGTGGCTCTCTTTTTCTAAAAATGGACAACAATTTAAGTACATAAGAAAAACTGACCAAATGCATTTGGTTTCCATTGAAACCATAGGAGAATTGTCCATGAGTCATATGTGACGTGTATGAGTCAATCCGCCTCAATCCGAGGCACGGTGTGGCTGGAACCACTCAAAGTGTCTGCCTTTTGTTTCAATAGGACGTCATTTTAATTGAAAAACATCAACTGGCATACGGAAAACCAACCAAATGCATTTGGATTGTGTCGATACATTAGCACAATGATCCATGTGTCATATGTGACGTGTACGAGTCAACCCCTCCTCAATCTGAGGCTTGGTGTGGCCGCCATCACTCAAAGTGTCTGGCTTTTGTTTCAAAAGGACATCATTTGAAGTGAAAAACATCAACTGGCATACGGAAAACCGACCAAACGCATTCGGATTGTGTCGATACTTTAGCAAAACGATAAATGGTCCATATGTGATGTGAATGAGTCAACCCCACCTTAATCTGAGGCACGGTGTGGTCGGAATCACTCTATGTGGCTCTGTTTTGCTTAAAATGGACAACAATTTATGTACATACGGAAAACTAACGAAACGCATTCGGTTTCCATTGAAACTTTAGGAGAACGATCCATGGGTCATATGTGACGTGTACGAGTCAACTCCGCCTCAATCCAAGGTGCGGTGTGGCTGGCACCACTCAATGTGTCTGCCTTTTGTTTCAATAGGACGTCATTTTAATTGAAAAACATCAACTGGCATATGGAAAACCGACCAAACGCATTCGGATTGTTTCGATACATTAGAAAAACGATCCATGGGTCATATGTGACGTGTAAAAGTCAACCTCGTCTCAATCTGAGGCATGGTGTGGCCGCCACCACTCAAAGTTTATGGATTTTGTTTCAAAAGGACATCATTTGAAGTGAAGAACATCAACTGGCATACGGAAAACCAACCAAACACATTCGGATTGTGTAGATACTTTAGCACAACGATAAATGGGTCATATGTGATGTGTACAAGTCATCCCCGCCTTAGTATGAGGCACAGTGTGGTCGGAATCACTCTAAGTGGCTCTCTTTTGCTTAAAATGGACAACAATTTAAGTACATATGGAAAACTGACCAAACGCATTTGATTTCCATTGAAACTTTAGGAGAACGATCCATGGGTCATATGTGACGTTTACGAGTCAACTCCGCCTCAATCCGAGGTGCGGTGTGGCCAGAACCACTCAAAGTGACTGCCTTTTGTTTCAAAAGTACGTCATTTTAATTGAAAAACATCAACTAGCATACGGAAATCCGACCAAATGCATTTGGATTGTGTCGATACATTAGCACAATGATCCATGGGTCATATGTGACGTGTACGAGTCAACTCCTCCTCAATCTGAGGCGCGGTGTGGCCGCCACCACACAAAGTGTCTGTCTTTTGTTTCAAAAGGACATAATTTGAAGTGAAAAACACCAACTGGCATACGGAAAACTGACCAAACACTTTCGGATTGTGTCAATACATTAGCACAACGATCCATGGGTCATATGTGACGTGTACGAGTCAACCCTTCCTTAATATGTTGCACGGTGTGGCCGGAATCACTCTAAGTGGCTCTCTTTTTCTTAAAATGGACAACATTTTAAGTACATACAGAAAACCGACCAAACGCATTCAGTTTCCATTGAAACTTTAAGAGAACGATCCATGGGTCATATGTGACATGTACGAGTCAATGATGCCTCAATCCGAGGCATGGTGTGGCTGGCACCACTCAAAGTGTATGCCTTTTTTTTGAAAAGTACGTCATTTTAATTGAAAAACATCAACTGGCATACAGAAAACTGACCAAACGCATTCGGATTGTGTCGATACATTAGCATAATGATCCATGGGTCATATGTGACGTGTACAAGTCAACCCTTCCTCAATCCGAGGTGCAGTGTGGCCAGTATCACTCCAGGTGTATGTATTATGTTTAAAATCAAAATTATTTCAGGTAAAAATATGTGGTATACAAAAAACCGATCAAATTTTGAATTGACTTCTGGATTCCACATATAATTGTCATCTAAATTTTAAATTGAATTCTAAATGAATTATGTATGTTTATAATTACGTTATGAATTCTAATTTAATTATGGATGTGCATAGTTCCACCATTATATGTTAAATGTGTATGAATTTGTTCTCTATATGTAAGTGTTAGTTGGTTATTGTAGGTACAATAATGGTATATGTATGTGTTAGTTTATTGAACGTACAATAATTGGATTGAACTGGTGGGAAAATTGGAGACCTGGTTACAAATGGTGGAGCTGTTGGGAAAATTGCAGAGCTGCTATGCAATTTTCCCAGCAGAGGCTATACCAACGGTTCTAAACCGCTGGGAAAGAAGAGATTTTGGGTTTTTTTCCAACGGTTTTGAAAACCGTTGGGAAAACATTGTAATTTTCATCACTTTATGCCAACGGTTGTAAACCATTGGTATAATGTTTTCCTAACGGTTTTCCAGAACCATTGGGATAGGGTAATTTTTCTCCACCCTATCCCAAAGGTTCACTGTAAACCGTTGGGAAAAGTTTTTCCCAATGGCTTACTTCCCTACGGTTTGTAGAACCATTGGTATAACATATACCAACGGTTCTGCAGCCTTTCCCAATGGTTCTAAACCGTTGGGAAATCCTTTATTTCCAGTAGTGTATATATGATTACTTAGTCAATTAAGATTTTGTTAGTTGTTTCAATGATATTAGTTTTATGTGTAAAAAATGATTCGATTGGTTGATTATGGTTATAGAAGATTTTATTTAAACATATATAGAATTATAATCATCACAAAATTATAATATTTAAAAAAATTATACTTGTAAACACAATTATCAATGATGGTTATGAAAAAAATGTAATATCATACAATCACGGAGACAGTTGTCCATATGTACACATGAGTAACATATCTATTTTCCAATGAAAATTATAAAAAAATTATGTAATATATTATATTTATATAATGATAATAATAATATATATATACAATATTATTTCTATAAATATACTTAAATAAATTATCCATGTGGTGCATTGATGTAAAGAGAGTCACACCGCTTTTTGATGTTCGTAGTCCATAAATAGAAGATCAATGTTATCATGTTTAAGTCTATGAATGAAAATGATATATTACATTTTTAAATGAAAAATATGTTTCTAATATCATAAAAATTTCATATATATCACATATATTAATTGAAAATATCATTATCACCTTCCATGTAAATCATTAGTGAAATATGAATCACATTATTTCCTGAGACGGTAGTCGGACGTATACACCAGCAATGTTATCGTATCCCCTATAGAATGGGATGTAAAAAAATAATATATGATAAAATGAATAAAGAATTATTAAAATTTAATAAATACCACTATTATATATATATATATACTTTAGGTCCATCATCATACAGAACTGTGAGAGTTGGGAATAGAAAAATGAATAACATCTATTCGTGAGGGGATAGTCTGTCGTGCACACGAATGATGATTTTGTAACCCATTTGATGGGTGTGGGGGTTGTTATATGTCACACAATTTATGTAAAAAAACTCATTATATGGAATATATTTTGATGATTGTGTCATAATGGTTTATTAATTATTAAAGTATGTAGAGTAAGAAAAACATAACATGCTTGTTGAAGAACATTACCTCTTATTTAGTTATCCTCCTTATGTATTCACCAATGCTTCCCTAGGACGAATTTATGCCGCAAATAAGGATTCTAGTATATTATTATAAACATTTTTAAGTTACATGTTTAGGTATTGGAAAAACTAAAAGTTTTTGAATGTGTGAAGAATAGTGGAGAGGCGGTAACCTTTATATGTTAGGTGAGTGGCATGCTCTTATTTATTAGAAAGAAAAAGGTGTACTGATTTTTTTCACAATAAAAAATGGTAAAAATGGAGATTAATGGATACTTATAAAATATATGGTAAATATTTGTCCATCCAATATATTTTAGATAATATTTTAGGTCAATTTAACCCTTATCTTTCTTGTTTAACCCGGATTAAATCTATTTTTAGATTAACTATGGTTATTAATTTTTAATATTTTCACAATTAATTTTGGTCAAAAATTAGGTAAAAAATATTATAAAATATAAATTACAAGGATTAAAAATATTGAATTTTTTTCCCAAAATCCATTTACATAATTGGAAGATATTAATCTAAAATTATTAAAGCAAAGGTGTTGTGAAAGTAGGTTTCCAAAGAGAAAATGTTCAAAAGCTTACAATCTTTTTATATAAAAATTCAATATTAAAAAGAATAAAATAACCAAATTTTAATTAATATATTTATTATTTAATTAATTTTTTTAAAAAAAATCAAAAAATAATTTTATTTTTTATATAATTTATATGAAAATACATTTTTCCATTTAAATTTAGTATTTTCACTATTCATCAAAAAATGAAGCATCTCAAAAAAATCCCAAAAAACACCAGATAAGATACTTTTGATGTTATTATTTCGACAATGAATATTATTTTTTTAAATAACCTTTATAAATTTGTTATCCATAAATTTTAAATTATGTATGAAAAATGTGTCTAAACTGTGTTTTAAAAAAATTTAGTTTTTCGGAAAAAATTAATTCTCCTTTAAATGATAATTAATTAATTTATAATATATAGATCACCAAAAATTTAAAATTTTAGTTGGTAATATTCATAACTTATAAATTAATGTGTATTTTGTAATATTATACTATATTATGGTACATTTTGACTCGGGGTTATGTGTTATGTGAGCAATTGAAGAGATTAAATTCATATTAAAAGAAATATTTCATAAATTTTAAGTTGTGATATTTTCTTTTAACATTACTATCATGTTTCACAATATATATAAATAATAATATTCTTATATTAAAATATCAAGGTGTTAAATTATCCTCACCTTATATAAATTGTGTCCTCACAATTTAAACATGATCTCAGTAATCAATCGTTTGACATTTCAAAATTATATTGTTTAAAACCCCAAATGGTAAAAGGGTTAATAAAACATATTCATAATAATTAAAAAAGGAAATATGAAGGTCATCTACAATAACACATAACTCGGTTTCAATGTAGGAGAACAAAAGTTGGAAATGAAAACATTGACATGGAAGGAAATAAAAAATAATTATAGAGAGTGATAGATGTCATCGATCACAAGATTGTGAATGACCAAAGGAATGTTAAGGACCTCAAAACCATTAATATATAAGGATTTTAAAGACAATATAATTCATCAGATATAAATTTATTATGATAAATTTTCTATTTCCAGATCATTTTTCGGATGTTGAGGATTTCTTTTGCCGTCTATAGATAAAAGTAAGTACACTTACATGATACATTTCTATTTTATAGGCTCAATTTCATCCTTTATTAGTGATTATATAAATTTCTAATTCATCAATTACATGAATAAATAAATATAGAAAATTGAATTTTTATGCCCGAATCACTAAAATCTACTTTTAATAGATCATAATATTCATAATAGATCGGTAGGTCATTACATCGATCTGTAGTTATTATTAAGAATAAATAGTTAGAATAGGTTATCCAATATGCATGAATCTTCATATATTGAATTAATAAATTAATAACTGAATCATCAACTATAAGTCGACCAAAACCATTTCATATGTGGTTAACCTTATAACCGATCAAAATGATTAAAATTCAAAATACTATAAATAAGTTCACTAAATTAACAAAATGAACTTATCATTAATAAGATCGAAAGTAGTAAGTAATATCTCTATTATTCGATCCATATTAGTCATATATTTTACCAAATATCATTAGTTGAACAAAATGAAAATATTAATGGCTATCTTTATATAAATCATTTATTTCCCCTAATGTTCAAATTTTAATAGAATCATTTTTTAGGTCATATATATCGTTCAACATACACTTTGAAATCCTTAGTAGACAATTATTCTGTAAAATACCTTTAATTTGTAAAAATTACATTAATAAAATACATAGACAACAAATTTTTTGGATCCAAATAAACAAGGATAGTTTTCAGGAAACTTATTCTATATAAAAAGCATAATCTTAAATTTAACACCTTATCTCATTTTGAAGTGTTTTCCCATGATGGTTGGGGAATTCATTTGTGTAGTTACCCATCTTCTTTTAGTATAATAATTTCACATTTGAATATTCTTTATTTCCCTTGAAATCTCATGCACAGTGTTCTTTTACTCAACACATAAAGAAAGCCCCTTATCCTTTTAATCACGCACCAAGGTGTTTCCTTCCACAAGTGTCACAAGTTATAAAATAATTATTTCCCTTCTTCCATTAATCCATTTTTGCTTCTTTTATATTCTTATTTTACTACCCTCATAATCCTTAAGACTTAGAGAATTATTTATCTATCTTGATAGCTAATCACAATATATCCTTGTATGCTAAGAATGTTTGGGAGAATAGTTCCCCTTATATGACTATATTAATACCATGAATGAAATATCCAATCATTCTCTTTGTATTACTTATGTAGTTTATATCATACCTTTCTAACCCTGTAAGGTTGGTTAAATACATTTCATTATTTTCCTCTTATTTATATATTACAATAAATAACTGTATTTCTATATCCACCCATTTATCATAATAAAAATAATTTTCAAAGAATATTAACTTTTAATTTGTCCAGCCCATGCTTACTATTTCCTTTTCACAGTTAGTGTTTTGATTCAATTACAATTGTTGATCTTTATATATATAGAGATGATAATATTCCATGAAAAAATTATCCCATTCATGACTTCATAGTGTGAGAAATAAATTCTCGAATTAACTTATCCATTTCATATCTAGAAATGGATTTTTAATCCCATTGAATGGTGGATTTTGCTGACGCATGAAGTGGTGTAACATTTTTAAACCACATAGTGGACCAGTAGGATTCTCTATATGTGAATGGTTTTTAATAATAGCCCATGTCATCTTCCCCAATATGGTTATATTTTGATTAGGCCCAATTGTTACTCTAGATCCAAATTCATTAGCATTTTTAGGAGGAAAATACCATCATAGAGTATGTGAATTGTTACATTTACCCTTCCTTCCAATAGAAAAAGTTTCTAAATAATGGCATACACTATATAAGTTAAAAACATTGTGAAAAATAATGTATAATCCTAAAACTAGTGAAGTACTTATCATAAATTCAAGAATTTATTCATATCTAATATTATAATCATAAACATGGTTTCATTGGTGATATATTAATTTTAAATTCCTCCATATTTTTTTGTAATGAATATGTCAATTATCCTAAGAATATCCCATGTTAGTGTTAAAATAGGTGTGTAGTAAGGATCATTGTTGTGCACCATTCATTTATCCTGTAAATCCCAATGCCCCCATTTTGGTGTTATTACCCCAAGGTACCTCTATGCTAAAACCACGTCTACTTGTAGTATTGAGATATGGATTGTTTATGAAGAACACCACATAATCCCTTCCTTACTAAATCATTTTGACGTTATTATATACTTGTCCTCATATTCTACCATAGGTTTCTGATCCATAATCAATGTTTTCTTAAATCTCATTCCCAAGGTTTCTAATAAACATATTATGATACCATTAATAGAAATACTAAACCTTGTATCCTAGAGGAATTTTAATAATTATTACATTGAAAAATATACAAGGAATCACATCTTAAAGGATTGAAATGTTTAGTAGTGCCAGTAAAATAAATATATAACTAAAATTCACATTACATTTTCAAAATGAGAATTTTTTTTTGATAATTTCTTCATTCCCCTTAGCATTACTATACATATAAATCAAAAAATTATGGCTAGTATCCTGGGAAAAATAAATCATAAGAAATGGTTGAGTTCATATGCTCAGTAATGGTAAGGGTATAACAAAAATTGTTAATAAATGACGAATAATCAATTTCGAATGGTAAATAAGTAAAATTCATGAAATTTAATTAATAAATTGATCATAATATCATAGAAATAAAACGTGATAAAATAATTCCATATAAAAAATTACATGAGTTTGAAACATGACCATTTATATTCTAGCTAATTGAATAAGCGCACTGAATATCAATAACTACATTCATAATGATGGAATTCTTAATTAAAGAAATCTAAAACCTATAATTGAGTATTCTTCCAATACATCTAATAATGTTGAGGCTTGTGTCAATACATCTGACACCAAAAATTTTTATTCTAATACATATATATAAGTGGGTAAGGCCTTAGCCAAAACCATATATAGTTTGTCTCATAAGACCTACCGATACATCGATGGGATATAGCGGGCCTCTTTCATCACTTAAACGGTATAATACATTCCTCATATGAAAGGTATGAAACATAATTCACATAAATATTCATATTTAATGTAGCATAAATAATTTTGATAATTTCCCCATTAAAAAATCAATAACCATCCATAGTAAAGTGAATGGTATTTTTATAGTATATCCCCAGTCAAATCAATCATAAACAATCTAGAGAAATAACATGGATGATATCATTAGAGTATATCACTATAAAATCATAACAATCATAAAATAATATTTTTATTCATTGGAAATTATTTTTAATGTTCACTTGAAGCATTTCTTGAATAAAAATCCTTTCTTTGAAAATTATAGTTTTATTTTAAAACTATATAATTCATAAAATATTGTCCAAATCCTTTCAATTGAAAATAACTTTTTAAAACTATGTATTTCCAAAATATTATTGAAAAAAATTATTTAAAAATAATCTTCTAAAATTTACAAGTAAACATCAATGAAATGGGGGTCATGATGGAATGTAATTCCATACATGTTTTATATATTGAAAAGAAAATCCCTTTTTCACTATAAAAAGGGTAGAAAAAGTAACTTGTGTAAGAAAATTAAAAGAATATCACACTCAAATATTTTTGTAAAAATATAAAATATGGGTAAAAATAGCACTAATAAATCATTGGGATAATTTGAAAACATTTTTGAATTCATTTTAAAAAATCATGGTTTTCTATGAAAAAAAGAATTTCGACCAAAGGGATAAATAAAGGTAGATTTTTATTAAAAAATCATTTTATTAATTTTATTTAAAAAATATAGGAAAATGGTAATATTATTTAATAAAAATTAATGAAAACCCATATTATAATAAAATATCGTAATTATTTGACAAAAATATCAAATAATTGACACAATTGAAACTTAATGATAAACAATTCTGAATATTGATGGATTTTGAAAAAAAACCCATACCACGTTGGCAATATTTGAATCACAAGCCCCATGAAATAAATAAAAAATTAATATAACTTTAAATACCGTTAATATAAATTAATTCATGATATTAAATACAAACACTTAATTATATATTATACATAAGATAAATAAGTGGTGAATATGGAGTATGTATCATGAAAGTAAATGTGAGATTAGAAACCCTTAGCTAGAGTATAAAACGTCGTATATGTTATTTATCGTTGTATATAATAAACTTATGTCAATAATTTAACTTATTAAGAAAAAATTTAAAGTATACCATTCCTTTTTTTTAAATTATTACCATGTTATATATGATTACATAGTAAAATATATTTACATCATATGTCTTAGTTATATATAGACTATGTGTCGAAAATGACTTTTATAGGTTGGATATGGTCAAAGAGTTCTTTATTAAAACATTTGAGGAATAATAATAATTAAATTATTATCATATTTATAAATAAATTATTCTTTTAAAACCTATCAGGACTGATTTTTATGAAAAATGACTTATGATACAATCATGGAGACGATAGGCCATATGTATGCCTGATTATTGTTTCCCTTGTTCAATAATCATTAGGAAAGAAGGTAAGTAATTTTTTATCATCATGTAATGATCATAATATCACACACACATACATACACATATATATATAAACCATATAATTTCTTCAAATATACATATATATATATATATAATCCATGCGGTGCGGTGGTGAAATGAGTTTCACATCGCTTCGTAAAGGTGATAGTCCACGCCTACATTTGTGATGTTATCATTTTGAAATGTAAGTAAGAAATGATATATTGTCTATATGAATTATAAAAATATAATTAATATAAAAATAATTTAATATATATCCCATATATTCATTAAATTTATCTTCATCACCAATCATGTGAAGATTTAGTGATAAACGAATCACATCGCTTTGCGAGGCGATAATATGTCGTACACAAGAGCGACGTTATTATATTCTATACATAATGAACAGTGAAAGGTTATATATTATATAATAATTAAATAGGTATATTTATAAAATAAATATCATATATATACCTTATATAGATCATAAAACCCATCCTTTAGGGGAGATAATGGAATAAATAATGACATCAGTTCGTAAGGAGGTAGTCCACCTTACACAGAAATGATTATTATGAAACCCATTTGATGGAAGTGGGAGTGGTTCTAGGTCTTTACCATAAAATAAAAAAATTTAATATTTTTAATAAATTTAGGTAATTATATCATCATGTTTTAATAATGATTGAAGGGGGGAGGAAGAAAAAAAATTAAATCACTCATTGAATAATGTTAGCACTTCATCAGGTATCCTATATAGGTTTTCACCATATCCTTCTTAGGGTGGATTTATATAAAACTTATGTCTTTTAAGATTTTATGAGTGATTTTTAATGTGATTTGGGTATGTATTGGTTGAGAAAAGGTTAAAAATGTGTGAAGAAGAGTGGAATGTTGTTGGAATTTTATATGTGATGTGAGTGGAACACATATAATTTATGGATAAAAAATGGTTTAGACATATTTTTCACAATCCTAATGGATTAAAAATGGATATTTATAGATATTTTTACATTATAGGGTCTTAATATGTCAATATAGAATATTTTATACTGGTTTTTGGTCAATTTAAACCATATATTTTTTAGTTAAACCCCTGGAAAATCCATTTTTACCTTAACTGCAATAATCAATTTTTACTATTTTCACTATTAATTTTGGTAAAATACAAATTTTCACATATAATAAAATATAAATTATTATAAATAAAAATATTTAATCCATTTATCTAAATTATATTCATATATCTTGAAAATTTTAATTTAAAATTAATTCCACATATTTGATGAAAAAATGGGGTTTCAATGAGAAAATGTTCATAATATTACCAAATTTTTATATCAGAATTCAATATAAAAATGAATAAAATGAAAAAATATTATTATTTGATATATAATTGAAGTAATTTTAATTTGAAACCAATTAAAAACTTAATGACCTGACCATAAATCCAATAAAATTAGTTTTCTGAGAAGGATCAACACATGACCACAAACATGCCTCCCTACACACGAGAGGATATGGAATAGCATCGAAAGTATAAAGAAAGCCATGGGGATACTATACTCACATTTCAGAGTAAATTTATAACATAAGTAATATCAACAATAACATAACCAAAATAAAAAAATAAAAAACATATAATAAGGCTCAAAAAGTAACCAAGTAACAAATTCTATAATAATATGATGAATACACTGCATGCCAGTTAGTAATATAATCAATGAATAAAATTATAAAATCACAAATGATCTCGAACATGGTTAGAAGATCCAAACTAGAATTGGCATACCATGTTCCAACCCATCATCCTATTCACTAATGAACACAAGGCCCCTTTCCAGAACCTGTACAAGAAAATTAGTTTCATATCCCTGTATACCCAAGTTCCATAGTGGCCCTAGTATTGTGTGAGTAGAAATCATTAGGATACCAGAAATGATGTCAAAATCAAAATCAAATCTTTAAAATAGTGTTTGTAGTAATCTAGGTTCAATAGATATACAAGGACACCAAAGAGACGTGATTCTCAATTAACCAATTTTTAATTAACCATTTTATTTTTTACATTATTTCATGAAATACAACAAACCTAACCTGCTTCATCCCTGATGAAAACCTAATCCATAACTTAAGGTGTTTCATACTTTTATTCCGAATTAGGTGTTCACTCATCAATTCAAATTAACCAGGTACCAATGATAATCTGTCAAAGTACCCATATTATATCCAATCGTTCGGAGCATAGATCCTCAGCTCGACATCCCTAACCATGAAATGCATCGGTGGGGTCCAGAGGATCATTCTAAAGCAACATAAAGGGATGAATCTCCATCCAACCACATTTTTGTACTATACATCGGTGGGCCTAGAGAAATATTTTAGTCTATCCCATCGAGAGGAGCCTCAGTCCACCCCCCCCCCCCCAATCCTACAATATGTCGATATGACTTAGGTCATCTGTCTAGACTTATCCACGAGATTAGATCCTCAGTCCATTACCCCACCCATAGAATTTACCACATAGATATGTTAATTTAATTGTTTATCACATTTAACCACATTAAAATCCATAAATCATTTTACTCTTCAGGTTAAGTCAAACCCCACATTATAAAATTCATCATTTCCCATTAAAACATCACATCATGAACCAGTTAGACCAACTAGATCTTTTATACATCTCAAATACACCATTTTAAATATGGTTATTACATTGAAATCCATATATGGCCACAAAACTCTATTTCCAATGAAACCTTTCAAAATACCCCTGCTAATTTTTTCCCAACAAGAGTGACAAGCCTATATTCCAATTCATCATTTTAAATCTTTTAATGAAAACCCCATTAAAGCAACTTGAGTTCATTACATTCTTTAAAAGCATTACATCATTTTCAAAACATCATTTTTCTTAGTTTAAACCATAACCAAACCAAAATCCAAAGCACATAATTTAAACCATTTCAAAAAACATCCTAGAATTTCACAAAAGCAGTGATATAAACATTTCAATTACCCCACTAAAAATGCTCACATTCAAAAATACAATTCACAACCATTGAATTTCACAATTACCATATCTTGATGTCCAAAAACTCATTTTACCCATTTCAAGGGTTCAACACACCCCATGGGTTTCCCAATGTTCGGTCTCAAGTCATCAACAAACCCAATGGGGTAAGTTAAAGGTCTTGAAATTCAATATAATGCTAAAAAAACTTCATTATGTAAACTAAATTATTGTGAAATAAGAAAATACATATACATAACCACATAAATTTATACACATCAAGACTATAGGATAAATATTGAAAACCACCAATCACATGCTCGCAAACAACGATTCATCTAAAGGCAACCCTTGATTCAAGATAAAATGTACTCAAACACTTAAAAAAATAAACACATTAGAAAATAAGGGATTATATCACTTTAAGGAGAGGAAAGAAAATATCGTGCCTCTCTAAGGAAATATAAGCAAACAAACATTAAGACTTACCTAGAGCTTCGAATCACACTAATCAATACTATAAACACCATTGAATTAAAGGAGAAACACTAATAGAGGAGGTGAGATCTTTTCATTCGCCGCCCTTGTGGTAGGGACATAAATGGGGTGAAACATTAGGGATAATGTAATAATATCTAGAAGAAAAAATGTTAATAACCCAACTTTTAATATGGAACAGGGTTTAGCCACATGATTTTCCAAGTTGTGCACCAAATGTATGGTTCTATCTTTCAAGTGGAAACCAAGATGAATTATTTTTCTATCCAGCCACATGGTTCGAATAACCATGCGGTTCCCATGTTCATTGCACTATAAAAGGCATCTTCAAGCCACATTGTCTCAGGGGACACCCTATGTAGTTTTCCCTAAATGTTCCCACCCTTCCCCATTTTACATGGATATGGAGCACGATTACTCCTAACCATGTGAAAACCATGTTCTCAACATAGATTGGAATCCATATGTTATTTTACATGTCCCAAACCCCAGTAACACCCCAAGACTATTTATACACCCCAAAATAATACCATAATCCAAAAAAATCATTCAGGGATGTACCTTATCTCAGATTCAAGATCTTTCAACCTCCCCACCATATAACAAATTATCTTCGAGATTATTTTCCCATCATCACTAATCTTTCAAGAAAACTGGTCAGATCACTAGGCTCAATTACGACCATCATCAACTGATCTTTCACCTAAACAAAACCATTTAACTTCAACATTCATATCAATGAATGGAAATACTCTATTGAACTTCCCTCTGAAATTCGGAACACCAGTCATATGCTCCTAAAAGGATACACTGGCCTCAAGATGAACATTATTAACATCAAAACATAAGAGGAATTCAACTATAATACCACTGAAACTACCCACATGAAAAGTTTCATAAAACAATGAACTACCACTCTAGGAGAGGCAGGCATTACACCTCTAGTCTGATCCTCCCCACAACCCAAAACAACTATCCACATTATCATACAAACATTTCCTACTTTATGAAACCAAAAATGACCCAAACACAGTGTCACCTGAAGGAACACAAGATTTTTCCAACCACCGCCCCTAACCAATGTCAGTTTATAACTAAGTAAAAAAATGACCTCATTTCTTATCTGGATGCCCATATAACTACCCAAACACAAAATTCATCTCAAGGGATAAACCATCCAAATATGGACCAATGACCAACTTCAAAACAAAGGCACTAATATGGTGTTTACCATTCCAATCGAATCCATAGCACCAATCATGTCATCAACCCACCACTTTTCATATATGGGGATTTCCATAATAGTCTTTAGTTCACAACCACCATATTTAGATGATTGAAAGTCCCATAATCATATATACCATATGAAAATTGAAATCATTCTTCCCAAAATACATAATATGTTTCCCAACTCACACTATCCAAACATCCATGAGAACAATATCTATCACTGGTATCCAAGATTTCCATTAAAATCATCTGTAATAGACATAACTACGTCATTTATTCATAAACTAAGGATAACACGTATCTTCCTTAAATCTCACTTTCATTTGCAAAATGTAATTATCATTCCAAAAAATTAGCCAAGAGAAGTTTACAACTCACCAATATCATTATTTTTTTTACCTTACTATGTCGGAGCATCCCCAGATTACCATTGTAAAAATTCTCAACTCTCATTGATACATCATGATTTGGACACACCCGATATCCTTTTAGAACCACTAATAGCCATAGGCATATGCTCCTCCTAATAAACTACCACATCTAATGAATACCTATCATTTTAAAGGAATCCAAAAATTTACCTCATAGGTTCTTCATTTCTATCTCGATGCCACACCATCTGACCCATAGTCTTCTCCACACATATATGAATTACATATCACTTTCCACCTTATTATTTTCATTTTCAAGACTTTCCTCAATAAATTCCAACCACCAATGTCCAAGATATTATGATAATAAAACATTAATTAGACTTGGCCACCCCACTCTCACCCGAGTAAAAAAAAACCTCAACCCCTGCATGCCCCCAACATACAAGAATGACATATGTGGAATTCTCCAACACCTAGTTCATTGCAGGGATCCTACATAAAACAAGTGATGGTGCACCTCCCACTAGGGGGATTTCCTCATATTTCTCCAGGATTAAAATATTTAAAAGGATCTCCATATAAAAAAAGAAAACCTTTATGTATCGTGGAGTATAGCCAATTCTATCTTAGTATACTCATGAATATTCCAAGATATTGGGCATGCTCATCATTAATACAAGAGTACACTAATATGTCACTGATGGGTACCTCCAAAACTAGTTCATTATTGATGCCACTTACACTATAGGGAAATATTAACCCAATAACAGGACTTGAGACCCCTTTCCCACACATGAATCATCAATACCAATCCACCATTATCAGGTGGTATTAACAACAAAAAACACACTACCCCTATCAATATAATCCATCTTCCATAAACCAATGTTTCATTTAGCACTACCACCATAATACTATAGTTTTCTAAAAAAACCCAGAAACTCACAATAGAAATAAAAGGGAACCTCAAACCTATATAGAACCAGTAATCCTTCTCTATAAAAATAAATTTCCACTTAAAAATGATAGAAAATGATTGGATTATACTCCCAAGAAACATGTTCACACATACAAAATGGAATCCTTCATCCCTTGAACATTCCCAACACTCGATCATTATCATCACCCTCTAGCTCACAAACATTCATGAGGTAAATCATTGAATCCAAAAAAAATCCCACTAACCATATATCACTAGGGATAGGCCCAAATTCCTCTTAAATGAACAACCATGCCTCTTCATCTATAATCCCCATCAAACTAAAGGAATTCATAGTGTTCTTATACAAAAACCAAAAATTTCGCACATTATGCCCTACCATGTGGCCAACCCTTCCATCCAAGTGTCAAATCTATATAAATATGACCATATAGGTTTGAAATCTATTTCTGGAGTAAACGTTTTGAAAACTGGAAACCTGATACCTTAAAAATTCTTACATTTGAATCCACCAATCAAGAAACCATGGACACTCATGTTCTTCTCTTAGAAAGAAATTCAGGCATGAACATTACCCCCCTTTTTACAAAAACACAATAGAACATTCCATGCACTAATTCCATCACCAAAGAATAAAACCATGCTTCACATCCCAAGGCACGTGCAATATGGGGCCATCCTCACCTGTGGTTACCCACAATTTCTCAAAACCACCAATGCATAACCACAAATCAAGTCTCATGTCCAAATCCATTGACCCTCTCGCTTCAACCACTATGCCAAACAAATAGTAGGAAGCACTATATGTCTACCAATATCAATGTAAAAAACATCCACATGTGCAACACAAACAAAATATCACTATAAAACCATCAAAACATTTTCACAGGTCATCCCCAAAGGTCGAAAAACACGATATCACTAAACTGGAGTCATTTCTATTAAATTCCACTAGACCTCCCTCCAATTCACACACATGAAACCTAAAATAAGTCACTAATTTCAGGTGTAAATACCTCCACCATTTTAAAACACATTATCCCAACACACCCAAACAATTACTTATTCTAGGTTCCACACCCATAATAACACAACAACAAATAATGATTCCAAAACCAAGACACCCATTAATAATGACCAATGAAATAAATATTATCAAAAATCATTAGGGATACCACATACATATTAGTGAACAACATATCACAACCCATTGGAAAAAAATCTCTATTAAAGGTAAAACACTCTACAATAGTTTAATTAGTATAAAAACCCAATTAAGGTCTCACAACCCATTACATAGAGTCTCAAAACTAGGGAACTATCATAGCCCGAAAACCCATACACAAGGTCCAATCACAACACTTGGGATACCTACACCTGTTGCCCTAATTGTACCATCATTACCAATTCCTCTTTAATTAGATTTACCATTTTTAAATCCCAATAATTCACATTTAAAAACATATAATTTTTAAAACCCAAGTATTTTCATTTTCCAAAGCCTTTTTTATACCCAAAATTTCAAATTTCCCAAAATTAATCAAATTCATATTTCAAAACATTTTAGTTAACATAAATTTAAATGAATGATCAACTTTCATAAAGCATAGACATAAGGCACACTACAAACATATAAATCCAAGGGAACTATAAATCATAGATAATATACTGGTGACCCATCACTCTTATATGCCTATCATGATTTGGAAACCCATAAACCCTTTATTTAATTACCTAGACAAGAGATAAAACCGCATAAAACATTTAAATCACTTCAAAATTCACAAATTGAGCTAGAAATATCAATCAATTGTAATGGCACAAAACAGAATTTCAATTCCCCCTACTAGAAACCTTGGTTTTACATCAAACATGAGTCTACAGACACCAATGCATGATCTAATTACCATGCTCTGACAAGATCCAATTATATTTTCTACCATGATGTTAATATAATGACAAAAGACACAAGCTCCAATACCAATTTTTAATTTCTAAACCATAAATCCACTAAAACCAATGCCCTGGTCTAGATCGCTGCATGACCATAGGTGAACCTCCTTGTACACCAAAGGATGTTGACTAGAAGCACAGGTATAAAGAAAAACGGGGGGATATTGTACCCACATATCATAGTAAATCCATAATTGGAATAATATAAATAATGAAATTACAAATAGAAATAGTAAAAAATAAATTATACAATAATATTAAAAGACATACCAAGTAATAGTTGATATAATAATATGATGGATACACTACATTTTTGGAAGTCATAGAAATAATAACACTAATAGAATAACCATAAATGACCCTGAAAAAATTCATGGTTCAAAACCTAGTCCCGACATCCCATGCTCTAACCCATCATCCTGTGCACAACCAAACACAATGTCCTAATCCTGGAACTATACCAAGAAATATGTAGAATCTAATTGGTAACTCAAGTTCCCTGGAGACCTGATTAGTATGTGAGTACAAGTTAGTATGCCACCATCAATGGTGTCTAAAGAAATGTCCAGTCTAAAAAACATTGTTTGTAGAAATCAATGTGAAACAAATAAAAAGTAAATCAAAAGAAATATGAAAATTAACTTAGAAATTAATAATTTATCCTCATAACATATATGTTCTCTCCTACAATCCAACAAACCTAACATGATCCTTCTATTTCGATAGCTTTAGAAATTTCATAAGAGGTAAAATAATATTAGTTGTAATGGTTCATTCACTCATCAATTCATTTTAACCATCGACCATGGATAATCATTAATATACCCATATCATATCCATAATTATGGAGAATAGAGCCTCAGTACATCATCCCAAACCATGATATTAATTAGTGGGGTCTAGAGCATCAGTATAGCCTAACCCAAGGAGAGGAGCCTTTTTCCAACCTCTTAGTCATACAGTACATCAGTGGGTATCGAGGACCCATCTTTCCCAACCCAAGGAGAGGATCCTTAGTCCAACTTGCTAATCATAACATATGACAGTGGGGTATAGTGCCAAAATCTATCCTAAACCATAGATGTAGAGCCATATTCCAATACCTAACCCTACCATTTACCACATAAACATTCTTATTTAATCATTTATCACATTTAACAGCATTACAATCCATAACTCCTATACCTCTTCAAGTTTAGTCCAAAATCCCACTATACCACTCATTATCTCAAATTTAAAACATAAAATCATGAAACTCTTGGACTAACTAAACCTTTTAAAAATATCAAATAGAACCTATTAAGCACAAGTGTTCCTTTGAAATCTATTTAATTCCCTAGAACTTCATTTCCAACAAAACTATTTAAAATTACCCCTAGGTAGCTTTCACCCAAATGATGTCCACACCACCATTTTGATTAATCATTTTAAATCTAATAAATAAACCCATTTTTTTAAACAATTTGTGGTGAACACATATGTAAGAACTTGAATCTTCTTTTCAGGTATGTTTTCATTTTCTTGTAGTTTTTGAGAAAAAGAAAAGTTTCTATAAATTTTTTAAGTATTCATCATGTACTTTATGAGTACATGTCATGTACTTGGTTATGGTGGGTAGTTGTGTGCTGTCCATGTAGTGGTTGTGCACATGGCCATGTGGTGACCAAGAGACTGCATAAAGTGGAGTACATAAAAGGAAAGTACACTCCATGTAATTCTAATGTACATTCCGTTTACTTCTAAAGTACACGCAGTGTATTTTCTTTTTTTTCATTAAACGTACCGAGGTTTCATATAATTTATAGAAAGCTGTAATTCTAGGTCTGGTTTGTCCAAGAGAACCCATACGGCCACAAATCATCTTTGATCCCCTAATAGAGCATCTATTCTCCGAATCGATCTCCACCGATTGTGTTGGGATCGTCTCCTTAAGCTCGTCCTTATGCTTGAGCTTCGTTTCCTGATTAATCCTCTTTCTCAAGTTATCATCTGCTGAACGTTTTATATTTTTCTCTAGATATACGGTGTTCTTAAGTGATTCATGGCCTGAGGTTCACATAGAGTGATATCCCAACACCGACGTAGGTGGTTTGATCCTTTCTGTTGAATGTATTTGAGTTATATGTTCAAAATTTCCCAATACCCTCGAATGGGGTATTGCGTGTTTATTGATTTAACCCTATTGTTTGCATGATATTCTTGTATGATTTAAAAGAGGTTAATTGAATGATAATAGGGTTAATATATATTCTTGGTAAGTGTTTACCCATGCATATTTTGTTTATGACTATTTTCTATAGTTTTCCAGTTAGGATGTTGTTTTCTTTCCATGGCTAGTATTGTAAGTTGGAGTGATTTGGCTTATCTGCTATTCCATTATTTTGTAGAATATTAGCCAAGTAGTTCTTGATGTTTAGTTTGGCCAATATGATTTTCCATTCTTGTTGACTTACACAGTGTCATGAGAACCTGGGGTAGTGGACCATAGGGAGAATAGAAGTAAGGGCTTCTCCAGAGTGTCCGTTATTTTAGTCACACAACGAGACCATAGGGGTAATTGAAGTTGAGTGATTCCTCAGAGGGTATATAGATACGTTACAAGGAAAAAGGTAGAATTGACATTGAGTGCTTCCTCCGAGTGCCTGTAGTTTCTGTTAAAAGACTATAGGGTGAATTTGCGGTGAGTGCTTCCTCAAAGAGTCTTTATTCATACTTGGCTATAAGGGGAATTGGCGTTGAGTGCTTCCCAAGAGGGCCTTTACAAAAGCTAAACTAGAGGGGTTCAACTGTTTATACTTCCTAGAAGGGTTTTTTTTGGTTTCTAGGTAGGACTAGAGGGGATAGGTTGTGATTAAATCTCATAGGGTTACCTATTTGTAATTATCTGTTTACTTGATATGTGGAATTGAATTCTTTGAACTGTTGGAATGTTTACTATTGAGAACTTCCTTGTTTACTGATTCTTTTTCTTATTTCCTACCATATATATTCACTGATTGTTTGGCATAGATATTGTGGTGGTTTCCTACTAGGATTCAGTTTCATACCCTATTTGGGCCATGCTTCTGGGCCCAAATAGATTCTATTGTTGCAGGTATAGATATGGGCAAGCGTCCTTCTACTTCTAGTACTTGAATTCTTGGATCTAGAGAGCATGAGACCAATATTTGGTTTGCGATACTATGGAGCTATTTACTGTAAATATTATACTTTGGTTTAGTACTGTATTTTCTTTATTGTGACATATTTCGATAATTTCCAAGACAAATATATGATGAATCATTATTATATATGTGCTCCAACTGTTTTTTTCTTGAGTCTTCCACTATTTCTTGTTGTTTGATATTATTACTCTTTCCTCTATTATTATTTGTTTATATTCCATTGTGTTACTCTACCAATGAGGCCATATTTTCCCCACAATCACACCTAAGACCCTCGTTACTAGTCGACAGCCACTGGCGTTAGGCGAATTGTGCTTGAGGCCATGTGACCAACTGGGTACGGTGCGCCTCTAGGCGGCTTTTGGAACCGGGATGTTACAAAGAGGTTTGAGAGGAATTATTTTCTCTTGACTTACTATTTGGAGCCTATATACTGCGAATGGAATGAATTGGTACTTGTTAATAAGTTGTGCCCGATAGTAGCTAACCCGTGAATAGGGAAAAGCCAATCTACCTCAATTATTGCACTATTTCTGGTTTTTCAATTTTACAGTTGATTGGATTTTCACCTTGAGTGATTCACATGTTTTGTGTGATTATTGTTGATGTTATTGAGGTTCTATTTCTATTTCACCCCTATGATATGAGGGTATGAAATCTCATGCATCATATAGGCACTTCCTAGAAATCACATGTCATGCATTCCTTCCATGCCATTTACGTTGAATTAGCATTTTCATATTGTTGTGATAGATTTTGGGCTAGATATGCATGTTGTCATGATAGATGGATTGATAAAAATATCTACCATTTGATAAGGATGGTTGTTTAAGGTTTTGTTTGAATGAATTTAAAACATTGGTTCTGGAGGTGTTATGGGACCTCGTCGATTGGAATTTGGTGGATCATTGATCTGTTATGCTTGTTTATAACATATATAGGATGCCAATCTTTGATTTGTGGGGTGTATGGGCCCACACGGATCAAAATTTGGCACATTAATGTTCATTTCAGTGTTTTTTTGGGTTATGGAGTAGTTTATGAGGCCTACTATCCGAAAAAAACCCAGAATACACGTCGTGTAATGTTGAATACATGTCATGTGTTCTTCTGTTTGGGAAAAAACTATTTTTCTTAAGTACACTCCATGTACCATATGTACACATCGTGTAGTATCTAACCATGTCTTAGACTGTGTGGTCAGGGACACAGGGTTTGGAATCCCTGTTAGGACATGTTGTGTACCGAATGTACATGTCGTGTTGTAGAACCGTGTAACCGGTCGTGTCAATAACAACATGGGTCGGTGGAAATCATTTAGTGCACGTTGTGTCTGTATGGAACATGCCATGTGGTGTGAGCTGTGTATTAGGCCATGTCACTAACAACACGGGTCGGTGAAGCTCATCTAGTACACGTTGTGTCTGGTATAGACACGATGTGTAGTATTGTTCTAGGAGAATTGTGTGGCCTAGCCATGTGAGGGAACTCGGGCAGGGGAAGAGAATTCAATGACACACCATGTGTAAGGACAAAGCATGTTGTATGGGGTGTTACATGACCATTTTTTGCAGAGGTACACGCCTATGTGAAAGGCGTAAGTGAACACGCCATGTAGGCATTATACACACCATTTATTCATGTTTTAAAAAACATGAATGGTTTCTTTCTTTTGTTCCATCCTTACTCTACTAGTTTTAAGTCCTTGATAATATTGATCTAAGGTGTGTGCTTGTACTTGTAGGATCATTCCACTAATATGTCCTCCAGTTGTAAGATAATTACAGGGAAATGATCAGACACTGGACATGACTAATCAAGGACTTCCAGCTGATCCTCCAGTTGTGACAGTCTTGGCACCAACCAGCATTCCAGACACTGGTGTTGATGCATAGTTCTGAGAGGGATTCATGAGGTTCATGATGAACTTCTAGTGAGTACCACCTCTTGCCCTGTTAATGGAAGAATTAACATGGGACTATCAGCAGTATCAACCTCCCACCTTCACATGGGAAGGAGGACCTCAGACTGTAGAGTCATGGCTAGAAGCCATGCTGACAATTTTCAAGAATCTGGAGATGCATCTGGAGAGGAGGGTCATTCTGACTACATATATGCTTCAAGATTCCACCAAGAGATGGTGGGATTTGATCTAATAGTTGAGGCACCAATAGGATATGTCTTGGGAGTAGTTTTAGTGTACCTTATACGATTACTTCTATCCGAATATTTTGAGGGCCGATCGAGCCCGAGAGTTCATGATTTTTGAGCAGGGTACTCTTTCTGTTATGGTGTACTCTTCCCGCTTCACTGAGCTATAGTGATTTACACCCTTTCTAGGGGGTGATGCGTTGTTCCTGGCCCAAAAGTTTGGGGAAGGTCTCATGCAGGAATTTGGGGCTCAGGTGAACATCATCAAGTTGACTTCCATCACTTCTTTCTTCAACTAGGCACTGATGACAGAGCATAATATGAGGGATTCTGGAGTTTTGGGCCAAGGTGGTTCAATATCCAGAGTTAGTGCTTCGCCAGCTGATAGTAGGAAGCACCATATGTAGATTACACGTGGAGATCTGAGTAGTAGATATGTACCTTCAGTTAGCCAGGTGGTATGCTACTAATGTGGGAAAATCGGGCATACGAGGACACATTGCCTGAGAGACCCATTGGAGTGCTGATCAGGCGGAAAGATGGGTCACCTTCAGCGTATACGTCAGATTGTTTGACCAGTAGTTGGTTATAGGGGTTCTTCTATGACTCCTCATTTTGGAGCAGCGTCACTAGTTTCTCATCTATCTGGGAGCTGGATTTTATCCGGCTGTTTGGGCCAAGGTGTAGGTTGTGGTCGTGGTATCTAGTTGCCAGGATTTCAGCTATTGAAAGGTGGATTAGCTCAAAGTTATTAGGCAAGGTCACATGGGCACGGTGTAGGTCAGAAATTTGTAGTGGAGCAGACCCAACAGAAGTAGGATCCTAGACCCTCTACATTCGAGGTACGATCTTAATTGCCACAGTTTTAGCATCTACTCTTTTCGATATAGGGGATTCTCATAGATTTATATCTATTGGTTTTTTGGAGAGTCTTGGGCTCTGAATATTTTATTATATTGATATCTTGATGCTAGACACTCCTTTGGGGACTATAATGGCTAGTGTGCGACAGTGCAAGAAATGCCTTCTAGAAGTTAGTGGGTGTCACTTATTATGGGTCCTTTATGTCCAAGAGATGACAGGCTATGATGTCATTCTTATAATGGACTGGTTAGTTCCATTCAATGAATTCATCATTTTTTATCACTGTAGGGTGAGTTTCACAACACTAAAAGGTGGATTGATACTTTATAAGGGAGAATGGGATGTCTATGCGAGCAGAGATGGACCAAATCATCAGGGGTTAGGAGTAATTATTTCCCAGATTGATAGTCTATACCTAGATGACCAGGTGACATCACAGTTGGACTTTCCTTTAGTGGTGGATCATTTCAGAGATTTATTTCCAGAGGAATTTTCAGGTTTTATCTCAGTTCATGAGGTAGACTTTTCCAATGAGCTTCTGCCAGGAGCGACACCAGTGTCCATTCCTCCTTATAGGATGGCTACACCAGAGTTACAAGAGCATAAGAAGAAGTTAGAGGACTTACATGAAAAGGGTTTTATCTGACCCAGTACATCTTCATCGGGTTCGCCTGTCCTCTTTACGAAGATGGTAGATGGTACCCTCAGGATTTGTGTGGATTATCAGAAGCTGAACCAGTTGATGGTCAAGAACTGATATCCCTTACCGAGGATTGATGATATCTTTTATTAGCTTCGTGGATCCCGGGAGTTCTTAAAGATTGACTAGAGACTTGGTTATCATTATTTTTGCATTATACCATCTAATATACCTCTCACAGCCTTCTAGATCAAGTATGGTCTATACGATTATGTGGTTATGTCATTTGGTCCCACGAACGCGCCTACAATTTTCATGGCACTGATGAACCGAGTGTTCCATCCAAACATGGATTCTTTCGTTGTTGTCTTCATGAATGATATATTGTTGTACATTCATGCTCGAAACGACCATGATACCCATCTTGATATCCTTTTGAGTACACTAAGAGTGCATCAGTTATATGTTATTCTCTCAAAATTCCACTTTTGGATGGATCAGATTAACTTTTTGGGTCATGTTATCTCAGAGACAGGTGCATAAAAATCCCATAAGAACTCGAGAGAAGTTGTTTACAAGGAGTATACGAAGAATGTCTTTGAGGTGTGATGTTTTCTAAGGCGGGATAGATACTACATGCCTTTCATATAAGACTTTTCACGCTTAACAGCACCACTGACGAGCCTAATTAAGAAGGGCGCGAAGTTCTTCGTGTGAAATTTTTGTGAGTCAGCCTTTCAGGAGCTGAAAAAGAAGGTTGACTTTACCACTGATACATGTCTTTTTAGAGCAAAAAAAGAGCTATATTGTTTACTGTGATGCTTCCAGTATAATTTTGGGAGCTGTGCTTATGTAGGCGGGAGGAGTCATTGTGTATGGGTCTCAGCAGTTGAGGCCACATGAGAGGAACTACCTGACGCATGATATCGATTTGGCTATTATTGTTCATGATTTACACTATCGGAGACATTACCTTCTGGGATAGCATTTTGTGGTTTTCACAAACCACAAAAGTCACAGTTACATCTTCACTCGGCATGATCAAAATTTTAGACAATAAAGGTGGTTTGAGTACCTTTAGTCCATTGACATTGAGCTAGACTACATGTTGGGGAAAGGCAATGCAGGGGCTGATGTGTTGAGTAAGGGTATATAGATACAGCCAGTTTAGGAGGAAAACTGTGAGTGGAAGCTTGTGGATCTGTTCTCTAAGATGCATTTGGAGGTGCACGATTGATAGGGGTAGGATTTTCTTTCTTCTTTAGTCGTTACCTATAATCTTCTTGATCGAGTGCGAATGATGCAGCTATCAGATTCATAAGTCCTAGCCCTACGAGAAAGAATGTCAGGAGAGGATCCTATTTCTAGATGGACCATTAGTGAGGATGAGATCTTGGTATTCTAGGGGCGCGTATGGGTGCCAGCAGGCATACTTGAGGAGCTGATATAGGACTTTTATTCCTTAGATTGGGAAGTTCATCCTGGAGTCACTAAGATGTATCGTGATCTTCACCATCAGTATTTGTGGCCAGGTATGAAGAGAGATGTTTCTAGTTTCATCATGAGGGGTGTCACCTTTCAGCAGGTGAAGGTGGAGCATCAACGACCAGTAGGGACTTTGTATTAGTTACCCATTCCCGAGTGGAAGTGGAATGATGTTGCAACGGATTTCATGATAGGTTTACCGAGGTCACCTCGAGGGAATGATGTAGTATAGGTTGTCATTGACAGACTTGTGTAGGTTTCTCACATCTTTCCGATAAAGGACACCTTCAATGTTGATGAGCTGGGATGGTTGTACATATGTGAGATTGTATGTTTACATGGAGTTCCACACACCATTGTTTCAGACAGGGATGCTCATTTTACTTCTCGGGTCTAGAAGGGGATACAGAAGCCTTTGGGTACACAAGTACTTTTCAGTATAGCTTACAAACCTCATACAGATTTCTAGTCCAAGCGTATGATTCAGGTTCTTGAGGACATGCTACAGGCATGCATCCTTGATTTTGGAGGTTCTTGGGATAAGCACATACCTCTAGTGACGTTTTCCTAAAACAATAGTTTTCAATAAATTATTCAGAAGGCACCTTACGAGGATTCGTACGATAGGCCATTCCGATCACCTTTATGATGGCGAGAGGCAGGAGAGAAAGCTATGCTGGGACCTCATCTTGTCCAGGAGATCAAAGAGAAGATAAAGTTGATTCATAAGCGGATGGATATTACACAGTCTTGATAGAAATCTTATCATGATCAGTAGAGATGACCTCTGGAATTTGAGGCCGGGGATCAGATTTTTCAATGTGTCACACCGAGGTTGGGACACAAAAAATTATGAGACAGGGTAAGCTTTTTCCAAGGTACGTCGGGATATTTGTGGTATTAGAGGGAGTTGTACTGATTGCCAATCGGTTTCAGTTACCTCATAGGTACCAGGATATGCTCGAAGTCTTCTACGTTTCTCAACTTCGACATTACTTCTTAGACCCATATCATGTTTTCCAACCTAAGGAGGTTGTGTTAGAGGTGGATGCCTCATTCGAGGAGCATCCAATCTGGATTGTTGATCAAAGTACGAAGGTTCTCCATGGCTAGTCTTTTCCTCTTGTACGAGTGCCATGGCAGCATTGGTGAGTGCAGGATGAGACTTTGGAGAGGGAGGTCGATGTACGATCACAGTGGCTAGAGTTATTCATCATTTCTTCTTCTACACCGCCTTTCTAGGGAATTTCGGAGATTAATTTATTTAAGGGGGGAAGTTTGTAAAAACCCATATCTTATTTTCATGTGTGTTTTCCTTTCCTGGTTGTTTTTGTGAAAAAGAGGAGTTTCTGGAAATTTTTGAAGTACACGCAGTGTACTGTATGAGTACACATTGTGTACTCAGTTACTGCGAGTATTCATGTGTTGGTCATGCAGCGGCCGTGGAAATGACCATGTGGTGACCTAGAGACCGCCTAAAGAGGAGTATGAAAAAGGAAATTACACTACATGTACTTCTAAAGTACACACTATGTATTTTATTTTTTCATTAAATGTAATGGGGTCGCGTGTGATCCCCCAATATCCCTACTTTTATGTCTGGTTCGTCTGAGAGAACTCATATGACCACGAATATTCTCTGAACCGCTGAGCAAGCGTCTATTCTCTGAATCAATCGCCGCCGACTGTGTTGGGATCTCCTCGGTAAGCTCTTCCTTCTCCTTGAGCATTGTTTCATGATTCCACCTCTTTGTCAATTTATCCTTCATTGAACATTTTAGATGTTTTTCTAGATCTACTGTGTTCTTGGGTGATTCAAGGCTTCAGTTACACGTATAGAGATCTCCCAACATCGCTTTTGGTGTTCTGTTTATTTCCGTTGAAATTCTTTGTGTTATATGTAAAAAAGTGACCAATACCCTTGAATGGGGTATTGCGTGTTTACTGATTTAGACCTGTTGTTTTCCTGCTATGCTTGTACGCTTGAATAGATGTTAATTGAATGATAATAGGTTTAATTGCTATTCTTGGGAAGTTTTTATCCATGTATATTTTGGTTATGACTATTTACTATAGTTTTCTTGTTAGGTTGTTATTTTCCGTCCATGATTAGTATTGTATGATGGAGTGATTTTTCTTATCTACCATGCTCTTTTGATGTAGACTATTATCCAAGTAGTTCTTGATGTTTACTTTGGCCGATACGCTTTTCCATGCTTGTTGACTTACACAGGGATGTGAGAACCTGGTGTTGTGGACCATAGGGATAATATATGTAAGTGCTTCCTCAGAGTGTTTGTTATTTTAATCACACTATGAGACCATAATTGTAGAGACCCGAAGCTTATCGTACATTGACATTACATTACTTTTGCGGAATACTTAGTACATAACAAAAACACACACACAAGGATCGTAATAGTTTAGTGTCTTTGGAAACTCGGAACGTAATCTTCTAATCCTGGTGAAAGATCTTCAAAATCTCCCACAAAGATCTTCCTTTTTTTTTACCTAAAACCTTTCTTTATATCCTGGGGAAAAGAAAACATAAAAGGGTGAGCTCAAATGCTCAGTAAGGGTAAACAAAAGAAATATCAATCACATAATTTTCATAAGAACATAACATTTTTGGAAATCTTAACCTGCAAAAGAGAGCATAATTTCATAACATGGGATAAATCATAGTAGTGAAAATGAAACCCTTACTTAAAACATTACTCATTGTGGCATACACACATAATCATAGAGAATCATTTCTTGTTAGTCAAGACTCATTGCCAAGACTATCTTAGTGGACAAAGTCCCTTTCTGAATCGAGTAATCCTCGTTTCAGTCCTGTTTCACTGAACCGGTATAACCTACCATTCCAGCCATGTCTATCTCATGAGATATGAAATCTTTACCCAATGCATTGGAGGGAGATATAGGTCCCACCCATCTTATAATGAATCCTTTCTTATGTGTGCCACATAATCATAAACCATACATCATAGCGTAACCCATGTAATAAAAATGGGATTCTTAAACAACATGAAATCATAAAACAATTCATATAAGATAAAGGAATTAATAAAAATGTTTCCATCACAACATAATCAAATCCATGTAATAATAGGGATAAAAACAGAACCCTTTTATTATCTTAGATGGAAAATAATTTTGATAAAATACTTGAACTTCATTCTTGAGGAAAATATCCTTTCTTCTTCAAAAACATTTTTTCCTTTCATAACATGTCATACAACATTAAAATAAAAGAAGTTGATTAAAAATAAACTTGAAAACTTGTAAAGGAAGTTTCTTGGAAATAATGTTTTAAAAATCCATTCATGCCGTATAAGTTAAAAAAACATTCTTCGTACTTTTGTCGGAAAAGTCAAAAAGTACCTCGTATGACAAAAGATTCCTTTCATAGATATTACTAAAAACTCACCGAAGGGTAAAAATGGATTTAAACAATTTTATGTGGATGGAAATAATATTACATATTGATGAAACATGGATGTGGATGATAAAATACACCCCAGTGAATACTTACGAATAAACAATCTCGGATAAAAATGAGATTGTGATATTTCCCTTACCTTTGGTCCGACTTGCTTTGTAAGTGTCCGAACCTCCTGTATAATGATTTAAATCATGTTATTGACTTATTACAGAATCATATTCATTGTTATTATATGATTCACTTATGACATTATATTACCCATTCTTTTGTAAATTCCATGTTAAAGAAGCGTTTTGGGTAAAATCGTTTCATTTATCGTAGGTGTTTTGACTTGTTGTTCTTGACATCATTATTACTTATATCATGATTTACTCACTTCCAGAATATAAAATATGATTTATATATCATATATATTCAGTATATATATATATATAATAGGTAGATAAATAAAATGAAAAACACCGTTCATGGAGACGGTAGTCCGTACGTACGCATGAACGCTGTTTTCCTTTCCTTATTGTCTTGAAATGGAAGTAAGTAGATGACATACATATGTATATATATACATAAATCCAGTAGCTTTATAATTTCATATATTTCATTATTATTTCTTATATATACATTATAATCATTCTTAAATGGTTAACATGGAGAATGAATCTCATCGCGTCGTGGAGACGGTAGTCCGTACGTACGCACGAGCGATGATATCATTTCTATAAATATTGAATTGAATTGAAGTGGATTATACAATATATCAGAATCAATATGATGTTGTAATAACTATGTATAGTTATTCTTTACACCATTATACCCATCCATGTAAGGTGGTGGTGGAAAATAGATTACACCACGGCGTGGAGACGGTATTCCGTACGTACGCACGCGCGGTGATTTCTTTTTCCGTAGGATGGATAGATTGTGAAATAGGGTTGTTTCATACTTATAATAACATATCAGTATATGAGTGATACTTATGTTATTACTTCATAATGAAACAACCTAAGAAGAAGAAGTGTAAGAAGAAATAAAGATGAAAGAATTGGTAACGGTAATTACCTCTTCTTTGAAGTGCCTCTTTGAGACCTCCTCTTAGGGCACTAAAATTGGTCTTTGAGGGAGACCAGAACCTCTATGATGTTTCTAGTGATGTGGAGAAGAGATTTTGGCAGGGGTTGGCCGAGCTTGAGTGCTCAAATTGGTGTGAGGAGGAGGGGGAGGAGGTGTCCTTTTATAAGGGAGGAGAGGGGCACCTTAGGAATACCTCAAAATATTATTTTATATTAAAGTCAAAATCGATTTATAATGGTTCCAAAGGGTCTTATTTAGAAGCTAAAGTGGGGATGGGTCGAAATCCTATCAACCAATAAGATTTAGACAAGTTTAGGGTATTATTTTAAACTTATCAATTAGATTTAACTCTAAGTTAAATAATTTAACTTTTACCATGTCTTTTTGTTTTCTTTCACTATATGGTTAATAAACTTACTATAACATGCCAAACGAACCCCAAATTGTATATTATTAATACATATATCCTTATCTAAGTCATTTGGCCGAACCTTAGATTTTTAGGAATAAAATAACAATTAATAATATAATATTTGATTTAAAAACTATTTTGTGTCAATTTTGACACTATTTGATATATGATTTTTGTGAAAGTCATAACAGAATTATATGTTCGAACCAAGTTGATTAAATCAACACTAATATATCATAGTAACCTAGAAAATTAGTGGAATTCAGAAAAAGTCTTAAATTACATTTAGTTTGGTATTTATATTATCAATTATGTCAATATTTCATTAATAAGATAATTACTGCATCATTTTTGTGTCATAAATAAATTATATTATTTGATGTCTAAAAATTACAAATAAAATACCATCATGTAGGAAAGATTTTTATCTTTCTAATGAATATTTATAGTCGAATTTATCTTATGTATAACCCCATATTAAAAATGATTTACTTATTAAACTTTGATTTTAACTATTTTAACCCTTCTTTTAATAAATTAATAATAAATGTCCTAATCTAATCCAAGTGGGCCTAAATGGTCATATTTTATTCCTAAGTTTGTTTTTGGTCGAATTACACTTGTCCAATAGAATTAGGACATGTGTTAGGGTAATATTAATATCATATTTACCCTTAGTTACCCTATTTACTATTAACCGTGGTAAAAAAAGTAAAAAGTTACTATTCACCATAAAATTATTTTCATCTCATTGAACCACATTTTAGTCCTTGATATTAACCGTGTCTCTCGGATTTTTGAAATTCCATTTACAGAAGCGGTAAAATTATGTTTTATGCAAAATTCAGTTTTTAACCTACCACTTAGTAGTTTCACTATTCATCAAAAATTGATGTTTTTCAGATCAATGCCAAAATTTCATCCTAAGCTATATTTCATATTCCGAATTCAAAAATGAAGTCTATTTTACCAAATTCATAACATAGAAGTTGCATTAATTAATTTTATAATTAAATCCCGCTGTTAAAATAGATAGCGTGTTTTTAAGAAACAATATCTATCAAAAGATTGACACTTGTTTATGTCTAGTTTAAATGTGAAACTACATCCAATGACCAACATTGTATTAAATTGTAAAAATATATTCTAAATATACTTTAAAACCACTCAAATTAATGATTTATCACTATTAATTATTTCGATTAAAAAAGTTGTTTTTAATTATAATTTAGTAATTTTCACTATTCATCAGAATATGAAAGTTATCCGAAAAGTACCAAAATTTTACCTTAGGCTAAATTCGATACTCAGAATCCAAAAAAGAAGTCCATTTTGAGAGTTAAAATTTCTAAAATTTAAAAAGTGGTTATTACTATTCATAACGGCTAGTTTTAATAATATTTTAAGAGCATATCATTGTTTCGTGAAACTCAGGATTACGTACCACACACGCTATTGAGGAAGGTTGCGATTGCGTGTAATGCAAGGCAATTCAAGGATGCGTGTTGTGCAAGCTCCTTTTGGTGTAGCGTAAAACACAAGACAATAGTGAAATAAAAAAAAGAATATTTTTCATAAAATCTCGGGCTGTTACATTCTACCCACCTTAAAATGAATTTCGCCCTCGAAATTCGTCGGGGTTATAAATGGTTTACTATTCGAAAGTTTTTTTAATAGAAACCCACATCGTAAAAGGGAATACCAAAACTTGGCTTTAAAAACTAAAGTATGAAATGTAACGATTACCCAAATAAACTAATCACTGGGTTTCCACATAGGTGAAAATATGGATATGGAAGAGAAATCTAACCATCATGTTCTTATGGAGAGTGGTAGAGAACATGGCTATGGAAAAGCCAGTAATCACAAATCCATAAATTTGTGACGATCTAAGGTACCATCTGATTCATCAGGTATAAGAGAACTAGGACAACATTTTTGGTTTTCAAGATCATTTCCCTAAAGTTATAGAATTTGAATTAGAATAAATACTTACTTTATTTTGGTACAATCTCACTGTTGTTCGTGCCTTTAACAATTTCCACTTCATCTCTTAAATAAATGAAGTTGAATTTGTTATTCGTGAAGTGTTAGCAGATCATGTGATAGAATGACGGGTCATTCCATCTGTTTCAAACAAAAGGTTAGAAAAATTATATACATAAGTCGATCTATAGTGAGATTAATCACATATGGACTTATACTTCATATATCATACTGCTTAATATAATAAAACTAGTTTCTACTAAACAGGGACTTCCTGTAGGCTAGTGGTAGGCGATAAAGGCCAGTCGCACTTCGGTTGTGGGTTCGATTCCTACAGCCTTGTCCGAAGCGATGGGCTGTCGCCCGTCCTGCAGGTTGTCCTTTTTCCAAAACTATATTACTATAACATCCCATCAATAACATCGAAAAAAATTTCTATCCTTAAACAATACTAACTTACGTCCAACAAAATCCATTCCAATCTTTAGGCTTATCCATAATACTGCAGTCCACTCTCATAACATAGTGAAAACGATTACCAGAGATCCCCATATATCATAAGATATGTCTTGTTGGTCACATTCCAAACATTCAAAGTCCTTAATCGTGTATTCTCTTGAATACCTTAGTGAAAACATGAGTGCAGTTAAAAGTTAACACTTTCCACATACCAAAATCCTCAAAATTCTATATACTCAAACCATGATATCACTTAGTCCTTATATCAATCATGAGCTCATGAATACTATTAAACATTTCATTTTCTCGTCTTCATTATGCGCATATCATCTTATTTCCAAAAAATTTCTCAATCACTTTGAATACCACATCAATAAATATTGCAATACTCAATGATACAACATTATTTTGGAATCCCATTACATAAACACTTAATCATTCCACCACATCGTTGTCATATTCAACATTGCCAATAGTGATCGCATGTGATTTCCCTTTGTCCTTTGCCTTCAGTGGTTGCTCATGTTGATCATCAC
Organism: Viscum album; assembly: GCA_963277665.1. NCBI lineage: Eukaryota > Viridiplantae > Streptophyta > Magnoliopsida > Santalales > Viscaceae > Viscum > Viscum album. The sequence goes on from OY728146.1 coordinate 322,456,514, forward strand.
TAACCCTTGGATTAGGGAAATTATTAGCATAATGCCCCATTTCCTTGCACTTGAAGCATTGAAGTGTTGGCGGTGCGTTCTCTGCAGTGTTTGCTTTATTCACATCATTAGAAACCCTTTTTCAATTACTTCGACACTCAGCTGCTCGATGACCTTCTTTTCCACACTTAAAACATTTTCTAGTCCCTTTAAGACAATCTCCACCATGCTTCTTTCCACACTTTGTGCATAAGAAACATTCATCTTCTTTTCACCATTATTCTGAGATTTCTCCTTGAACTCCATCTTTCGTTTCTTGTCAAAACCATGAGATGGATATGTAACACCAACTTCCATTTCTACCTTTATAGCACAACTCACAATTTCTTCATAGCTACTGAAGTCTCTTATAGCTAATGCCCTTCGAATACTTGGTTTTTAGCCACTGAAAAATCGATCAACTTTACTTTCAGGTTGGATGATAATTCCAGAAGCATACCTTGCAAGTCTTGTAAAATTTGCTTCATAGGTACCAACAGATTCATCGTCCCTTTGCTTCAGTTCAAGAAACTCTTTCTCCATCTTTGTTCGAAGAATACGAGGGAAGTACTTACTAAAAAACAAGTTCTTGAACTCGTCCCATTCCATGGACTCAATTTCATCTCTTGGCCTCGTATTCTTGATAAGATTCCACCATTGATCAGCTTCACCTTCCAAACGATATACTGCTAAGATGACTTTATCATGTTCAGAACATTGAAGAACTGAAAATATCTTTTCAGTAGTACTGATCCATTGTTCAGCCATAAGTGGATCAGAAGACCCACTGAAAGAAGGTGGACGTTTCCTCATGAAGGACTCAATAGAATATTGTTCCCTTCTCTGCTCATTTGGAAGTCCAGAATGATTCATAGCTTGTGTAAGTATAGCAATAAGATTTTGCACTCCATCTCCCATAACATTTGTTTGTTCAGGAGGGCAATCATTGCATTGTCCATTGCATTGATCAACATGGTTCCTTCGGGTTCCAGCCATCGTCTAAAACCCAAAAATAATAGTGTGAGAGGCAAAAATCATGCTAGGGAAAACAACATAATAAAGGGGGAGTACCTTCAATATCCAACATCTTAGGTTTAATTCTATGATCGTTAGCGTCATTCTATTACTATAACCTATACGTATACTTATCCCTAGGGACATCCCTAGACATACCTTAGAAATATCTCTAGGGATCTCACTAACGTTTTCGCATCCTAGTTTCCAAAGGTTGACTAAACCTTTCCTCTGATACCAACTGTAGCGGTCTAGAATTACTTCCAGTGGACTACAATTGATACCTATCAGGGCACTCCATGGGCGGCTACACCCCCTGGGCGGGACACACCACCATCCCCAGTGGCAGCCATTTCCTCATGAAGCCCTTGGGCGGAGAGCCATGCTTCGTCCAACGCTCACATGTGAGAGTTCCCAAGGATCGGATACATTCCTACCTCCTTTGCCTCTGATACCAACTGTAGAGACCCGAAGCTTATCGTACATTGACATTACATTAATTTTGCGGAATACTTAGTACATAACAAAAACACACACACAAGGATCGTAATAGTTTAGTGTCTTTGGAAACTCGGAACGTAATCTTCTAATCCTGGTGAAAGATCTTCAAAATCTCCCACAAAGATCTTCCTTTTTTTTTACCTAAAACCTTTCTTTATATCCTGGGGAAAAGAAAACATAAAAGGGTGAGCACAAATGCTCAGTAAGGGTAAACAAAAGAAATATCAATCACATAATTTTCATAAGAACATAACATTTTTGGAAATCTTAACCTGCAAAAGAGAGCATAATTTCATAACATGGGATAAATCATAGTAGTGAAAATGAAACCCTTACTTAAAACATTACTCATTGTGGCATACACACATAATCATAGAGAATCATTTCTTGTTAGTCAAGACTCATTGCCAAGACTATCTTAGTGGACAAAGTCCCTTTCTGAATCGAGTAATCCTCGTTTCAGTCCTGTTTCACTGAACCGGTATAACCTACCATTCCAGCCATGTCTATCTCATGAGATATGAAATCTTTACCCAATGCATTGGAGGGAGATGTAGGTCCCACCCATCTTATAATGAATCCTTTCTTATGTGTGCCACATAATCATAAACCATACATCATAGCGTAACCCATGTAATAAAAATGGGATTCTTAAACAACATGAAATCATAAAACAAATCATATAAGATAAAGGAATTAATAAAAATGTTTCCATAACAACATAATCAAATCCATGTAATAATAGGGATAAAAACAGAACCCTTTTATTATCTTAGATGGAAAATAATTTTGATAAAATACTTGAACTTCATTCTTGAGGAAAATATCCTTTCTTCTTCAAAAACATTTTTTCCTTTCATAACATGTCATACAACATTAAAATAAAAGAAGTTGATTAAAAATAAACTTGAAAACTTGTAAAGGAAGTTTCTTGGAAATAATGTTTTAAAAATCCATTCATGTCGTATAAGTTAAAAAAAAACATTCTTCGTACTTTTGTCAGAAAAGTCAAAAAGTACCTCGTATGACAAAAGATTCCTTTCATAGATATTACTAAAAACTCACCGAAGGGTAAAAATGGATTTAAACAATTGTAGGTGGATGGAAATAATATTACATATTGATGAAACATGGATGTGGATGATAAAATACACCCCAGTGAATACTTACGAATAAACAATCTCGGATAAAAATGAGATTGTGATATTTCCCTTACCTTTGGTCCGACTTGCTTTGTAAGTGTCCGAACCTCCTGTATAATGATTTAAATCATGTTATTGACTTATTATATAATCATATTCATTGTTATTATATGATTCACTTATGACATTATATTACCCATTCTTTTGTAAATTCCATGTTAAAGAAGCGTTTTGGGTAAAATCGTTTCATTTATCGTAGGTGTTTTGACTTGTTGTTCTTGACATCATTATTACTTATATCATGATTTACTCACTTCCAGAATATAAAATATGATTTATATATCATATATATTCAGTATATATATATATATATAATAGGTAGATAAATAAAATGAAAAACACCGTTCATGGAGACGGTAGTCCGTACGTACGCATGAACGCTGTTTTCCTTTCCTTATTGTCTTGAAATGGAAGTAAGTAGATGACATACATATGTATATATATACATAAATCCAGTAGCTTTATAATATCATATATTTCATTATTATTTCTTATATATACATTATAATCATTCTTAAATGGTTAACATGGAGAATGAATCTCATCGCGTCGTGGAGACGGTAGTCCGTACGTACGCACGAGCGATGATATCATTTCTATAAATATTGAATTGAATTGAAGTGGATTATACAATATATCAGAATCAATATGATGTTGTAATAACTATGTATAGTTATTCTTTACACCATTATACCCATCCATGTAAGGTGGTGGTGGAAAATAGATTACACCACGGTGTGGAGACGGTATTCCGTACGTACGCACGCGCGGTGATTTCTTTTTCCGTAGGATGGATAGATGGTGAAATAGGGTTGTTTCATACTTATAATAACATATCAGTATATGAGTGATACTGATGTTATTACTTCATAATGAAACAACCTAAGAAGAAGAAGTGGAAGAAGAAATAAAGATGAAAGAATTGGTAACGGTAATTACCTCTTCTTTGAAGTGCCTCTTTGAGACCTCCTCTTAGGGCACTAAAATTGGTCTTTGAGGGAGACCAGAACCTCTATGATGTTGCTAGGGATGTGGAGAAGAGATTTTGGCAGGGGTTTTCCGAGCTTGAGTGCTCAAATTGGTGTGAGGAGGAGGGGGAGGAGGTGTCCTTTTATAAGGGAGGAGAGGGGAACCTTAGGAATACCTCAAAATATTATTTTATATTAAAGTCAAAATCGGTTTATAATTGTTACAAAGGGTCTTATTTCGAAGCTAAAGTGGGGATGGGTCGAAATCCTATCAACCAATAAGATTTAGACAGGTTTAGGGTATTATTTTAACCTTATCAATTAGATTTAACTCTAAGTTAAATAATTTAACTTTTACCATGTCTTTTTGTTTTCTTTCACTATATGGTTAATAAACTTACTATAACATGCCAAACGAACCCCAAATTGTATATTATTAATACATATATCCTTATTTAAGTCATTTGGCCGAACCTTAGATTTTTAGGAATAAAATAACAATTAATAATATAATATTTGATTTAAAAACTATTTTGTGTCAATTTTGACACTATTTGATATATGATTTTTGTGAAAGTCATAACAGAATTATATGTTCGAACCAAGTTGATTAAATCAACACTAATATATCATAGTAACCTAGAAAATTAGTGTAATTCATAAAAAGTCTTAAATTACATTTATTTTGGTATTTATATTATCAATTATGTCAATATTTCATTAATAAGATAATTACTGCATCATTTTTGTGTCATAAATAAATTATCTTATTTGATGTCTAAAAATTACAAATAAAATACCATCATGTAGGAAATCTTTTTATCTTTCTAATGAATATTTATAGTCGAATTTATCTTATGTATAGCCCCATATTAAAAATGATTTACTTATTAAACTTTGATTTTAACTATTTTAACCCTTCTTTAAATAAATTAATAATAAATGTCCTAATCTAATCCAAGTGGGCCTAAATGGTCATATTTTATTCCTAAGTTTGTTTTTGGTCGAATTAAACTTGTCCAGTAGAATTAGGACATGTGTTAGGGTAATATTAATATCATATTTACCCTTAGTTACCCTATTTACTATTAACCGTGGTAAAAAAAGTAAAAAGTTACTATTCACCAAAAAATTATTTTCATCTCATTGAACCACATTTTAGTCCTTGATATTAACCGTGTCTCTCGGATTTTTGAAATTCCATTTACAGAAGCGGTAAAATTAAGTTTTATGCAAAATTCAGTTTTTAACCTACCACTTAGTAGTTTCACTATTCATCAAAAATTGATGTTTTTCAGATCAATGCCAAAATTTCATCCTAAGCTATATTTCATATTCCGAATTCAAAAATTAAGTCTATTTTACCAAATTCATAACATAAAAGTTGCATTAATTAATTTTATAATTAAATCCCACTGTTAAAACAGATAGCGTGTTTTTAAGAAACAATATCTATCAAAAGATTGACACTTGTTTATGTCTAGTTTAAATGTGAAACTACATCCAATGACCAACATTGTATTAAATTGTAAAAATATATTCTAAATATACTTTATAACCACTCAAATTAATGAATTATCACTATTAATTATTTCGATTAAAAAAGTTGTTTTTAATTATAATTTAGTAATTTTCACTATTCATCAGAATATGAAAGTTATCCGAAAAGTACCAAAATTTCACCTTAGGCAAAATTCGATACTCCGAATCCAAAAATTACGTCCATTTTGAGAGTTAAAATTTCTAAAATTTAAAAAGTGGTTATTACTATTCATAACGGCTATTTTTAATAATATTTTAATAGCATATCATTGTTTCGTGAAACTCAGGATTACGTACCACACACGCTATCGAGGAAGGTTGCGATTGCGTGTAATGCAAGGCAATTCAAGGATGCGTGTTGTGCAAGCTCCTTTTGGTGTAGCGTACAACACAAGACATTAGTGAAATAAAAAAAAGAATATTTTTCATAAAATCTCGGGCTGTTACAATAATGGGAATTGACGTTCAGTGCTTCCTCAGCGGATCTAAAGTTACGTTATGAGGCCACAGTGGGAATTGACGATAAGTTCTTCCTCGGAGTGCTTGTAGTTTCCTTTAAAAGTATATAGTGGGAATTGAAGGTGAGTGCTTCCTCAGAGCATGTTTTTTCATAATTGTCTATTAGGGGAATTTACGTTGTGTGGTTCCTCAGAGAGCCTTTACAAAAGATAAACCAGAGGGGTTAGACTATGTGTACATCCCAGAGGGTTGTTTGTGGTTGCTAGGTCAGACCAGAGGGGATAGGTTGTGAGTACATCCCAGAGGGATACCTATTTGTAATTATATTCTTACTTGATCTGTGGAATTGAATTCTTTGAACCTTAGGAATGTTTACTGTTTATCACTTCCTCATTTACTGATTCTTTGGCTTATTGCCTACCATATATATACAGTGACTGTTAGGCACATATTTTGTGGTGGTTGACAATTGGGATTCAGTATCACATTCTGTTTGGGCCATGTTTTTGGGCCCAAATAGATTATATTGTTGCAGGTATAGATAATAGAAAGCGCCCTTGTACTTCTAGTACTTTACTGCTTGGAGTTGGAGAGCATGGGACCAAGATTTGGTTTTCATGTTGTGGATCTGTTTACTATTTTTCATGTGATTTAGTTTAGTACTATATTTTCAACATTGTGACATGTTTGGCTGTTTTCCTAGACATATGTATCATTCATCATTTTTATATATCTGGTTCAGCTATTTATTTCTTCAGTCTTCCGAAGTTTCTTGTTGTTTTATATTATTATTTCTTCTTATATTGATATCTATTTATCTTCTGATGTGTTACTCTGCCAATGAGGGAATTGTTTCCCCACTATCACACCCAAGGCCCTCGCTGCTAGTCAGCAGCCTCTGTCATTAGGGGAAATGCACTTAAAGCCATGTGACCAACCGGATACGGGGTGCCTCTGGGAGGCTTTCGGAACTGGGACATTACAACATAATTTCAAAACATTACCAATTTTCAAAACATCATTTTCCATCATTGAAATCCATAACCAAATCGATATCCAAAACACATATTTTAAACCATTTCAAATGCATCCTATAAATTCCACAAAATCTAACAAATAATGATTTTAATGACATCATTAATTGTACTAACTTACCAATCTACAATTTTAAACCAATTAAATTTTATAATTACCATATCTCAATGTCTACCAATTCATTTCACCAATATCATTGGTTTGGAATACCCCATGGGTATCCCTATGTTTGGTCTAATTTTTTCATTGAACTTAATGGGGTCAGTGATGAGTCTCACACCTCAATCTATGTTCCAAATTACTTTCTTATATTGATGAAATTAAATAACATCAAGTAATTACATAGGCATAACCACATACGTATATAAAAGTAATTTATATCATAAAAATATTTAAGACTACCTACCTCCTTCTCATTGACAGCAGATCAATAATAATGACCCGTGATTTGAGATAAGATAGCCTCAAACACCAAAAAAATGAATAACACTAAAAATAAGTGTTTAGATATTTGGAAGGATAGGAATAAATATACCAAGCCACTCTAAGAAAATCAGAAGAAACAGAGTCAAAGTGAAACCAAAATCTTTTATTTTCACTAAAAAAACTCCAAATGCCTAATATGCAATGAATAAATTCTCGTGGAGAAAGGGATAGATCCTAGTTTTTAACCTTACTATAGTGGTCAAATGGGGTGAAAAACTGAAGTGGAAGGAAATAAAACCAAAAATAAAAAAAATAAAAAACCCCAAATTTTAATGAGGAAAATAGTTTGGCCACATGGGTTTTCAAATTGTAGGAAAATTTTCATTACATCTTTCAAATAGGAAACTGATCTATACAATATTCCACCCGCATGGATAGAAAAACCAAGCAGTGACCATGATCTTGCCACTATCCATAAGGACCTCAAACCGCAAAGTCTCCTTGTCCACCCTTTTCAGTTTCTCACAACCATTCCCACCCATTAATATTATATATTTTTATGGAGTAGAATTACTCATAACTATTCCCCCACCATGCCCTCAACATTAATTGACCTATTTTCTTTCTTTTTTCTATTTCGAGCAACCAGATTACCCCTAAGACCTATCCTACTTCCCATAACCATTTCATCAAATGATCATTAAATATTACACATACCTAATCTGAGAATCTCTATCATACACAATATTTAATTTAAATTATTATATAATTTAAAAGAAAAAGTGTCTTAATTAAAAGTTGAGATTTTTTCAATATTAATCAAAAAATAAAATATTACAGAAAAATATAAAAAAACACTTAAGATAATTTTTATATTAATATATCAAATGATAAGTTTATTTTTTCAAAAAAAATATTATATTTTTAGAAATAATAAATTTTAATTTATGTGTGTGATGCTCAACTAAATCTCCTTTCCGAAAAAAAATCGTTTTTTCTGAAAACATTTCTTTTTTCTATTAAATGACTTCTTTTATTTATAATTAATTTCTAATGGTAATTTTTAGATTTTATTTATTAATATTCATACCCATAAACATAATGATGATTTTATAATGGTATACTATATTATTTTTCATTTGGACTCGGGGTTGCGAGTTCTGCAAGCTATCAAAGAGATAAAATTTATTTTAAAAAATATTTTTCATAAATTGTCAGGTGTTTTATTTTATTATAATATTGGTGTTTCATGTCATACATTATATTGATTTTTTCCTTATTTTAATATCTTATGGTGTTACATGTGACCATCATTGTACGTTGGTGAAGTAAAATGAAACACATTACGTCATAGAGGCGGTAGTCTAAACAACACATGAATTACAATTTCACTTTTCTTAATAAAAAATAAAAATTTGGTTAAGTCTTAAACCATAATTATAATAAACTGAAATTATTTTAATTATATTTATTTTTCTTTTTAATATTGGGCAATTTAATTGTAAGATGAAATATTTCACATAATTAAAAAGAACTCTAAATTGGGTTGATATAAAATTGTACCTCAGTTTATTGATTATATCCCTTGTGAAAGGGGATAAACATTTAAGGTATGGTATTTTGAAATGAATAGAACCTATTTATGGTTTCTAGGAAAATATAGGATTCATTTGGGAAGTTTTTTTTATGGAATAATTTTTTTTATGATGGGAGGTGGTTAAAAATTAATTTTCATGGGACGTGGTTAAAAATTATTTATTGTTATTTTTTAAAAACTATTTTTAAATTTAATGTATATGTTTACCTAAAAATTTAAAATATATAAATTTATAATGAGGAATATAATTTATTGATTCAATTAACCTAAAATATGTTAAGACTAATTTAATTGGAAATTGATATGAAATAGGATTAAGAATACATAAATATTAAAAAAATTAATTTTCTAAAATATTTTTTATATTTTATGCTTTAATAAAAATTTATATTTATAGTATTAGGAAATTGAATTATATTTAACGGATTAAAAAAATTTAATCATATATATTTTTTAATTATTTAAGGAGGGTAATTTTATTTTTTTAATCACAATAATATGTTACTATGTTAAAAAAAATTTTAGTATGTTAAAGGTAAAATGAGTTCAATAACGGTCAAACTAAGTGGTAAAAGTATATAATATCATAAAACTATATATTTAAATGTATTCATGAGGTATTTGTAAACTAAAAACTATCTAATATCCATTATTTTACACAATTATACACTTTCTTCTTAAAATGAAAACCTAACACCTTAGGAGATGGATATCTATAGAAATGCCACGCCAACTCACTTGTAAAAGAACCTATCATATTACCCTCTAATACCACTCCAAAAATGAAATTATAGACTTAATATCTTACCATTGACCATTTAAAAAATCATTTTTATATATTTTTTTCATTCATTTTCCATGATGGAATCTTAAATCCATCATTCCACAGGAAGCCATGTCGAGAAGGAGTTATTTCATCCAGTATGCACATTCTTCTCTATCTCTTTCAATTACGTTAACATATATACTTTTGATATGTATTCTTATAAACATTAATGACATTATGGTTACATAATTATTGTTTTTATAAATTCATAATACAATTATAAAACTCTAAACGCATACTCATTTACTACTATAACATGTTCTTATTTAGTTGGGTTCCACCACTTATACGAACAATGGTATACCATCCTCATTATTTTAACCAATAATAAGGATCAAGAAATAAATACTGGTAATATATTATACTAAAGAGTAATATATGTTGTGAATATAGTTTTTTAAGGATGTTAAAAAAATTAATTGATCGTATTAAAGTAACTTATGGTTATTGGTATATTACCCAAAAAATGTTCATCATGGATCCCATTCGAAGGTCACATGCCCATAAATTAAATCAAATGATCATGGTGATATTTGTATCATTGAAAAACAATTATTCTATTATTTGTTCTATTCATGGAATTATGAAATTGTATCAATGAATGTAAAGTAATATCACCACTATAATACACATAAAATTAATCAAATTAACTAACATTTGATGATGAAAGTAAATATTAACAAACTAATAAATTTTTAGTGAATGATTATAATTAAATAATATAAAATGAAATTGATATGAATTATTTTTAAAAACTATTTACTAATATTTTTATGTTTATTATATAGTAGTTTTAAGAAGTTTTTTGGAATTTTGCAGTAAAAGGCTAGATTTTTCCCTCTAATACGAATTCAATATTATTATAACTATATTTCCATTTTTGAAAAATTGTATGATATTTTTCTCAAAAACACATTTATTTTCTTCACCTATCGGTTTTCTTGGGATTTTTGTATCCTCCAATCGTTCACTTACACATTGGATCATAATAGACACAATGTGATGTTTGAAAGAGAAATCGGCCTTACCTTTTCTTTTCAACTTGTAATATTTACCTTCCAAGTCTATATTCTCTATTTTTAAATCTATGTTATAATATTTAATTTATTAATTTATTAATATATTTTTCAATTTAATTCATATTCATTAAAAAATTAATCTTTTTTAATGTATTTTGTGTGGTCTTTTTTTACTAACAATGACTGTCTTTATAGAAGTATGATAACAATATTATTTTTTAATTATTTCTTATTGAGAAAGTTTTCATAATTTTAAGATAAATTTTCAAAATTAAACCCCCCTTTAATTTTTCATGTTTTTCCAAAGTAATAACAATTATAATTTCAGTTCATTGAAACATTAATTTTAATTAGAAACTATTAATAAAAAAATATACTTCTTCTTATTTTTATAAGAAATTTTCTATAATTATTATTAAAGTGATTTTCATCTATAACAACATACTTTAATGATTCTTATGATTCAAATGGAATATAATCTAATGAGACATTTACCTTTCTCCTTGATATGGTTTATGATAATTCTTATCAATGTTTTCCTAAAACTTTTTTCTTTTCATGGGTCAATTAAAAAATGATGTAATTATAAATATAATCAAATTATTGTGGCACATATATGAATGGATTATCATTATGTTATTGGAAAATTATTTATTGACATCTATGTCATCGGGTAATTATTTATATCTAATGAGATCATAATTTTATTAGGGTGTTTTAATAATGTCCACTATAATAATGGATACATGTTGTTAGCCTAGGATAACTATGTTATGGGATGGTCATCATCATAGCCCATTATTACTTGAATGTATTCGTGGTTCTCCATTATATATGTTATAATTTACATATTATTTTTTGACTAAAATTTTATGTTAAACAATATACCACTGTTATGTCTTCAAATATGTTGAGGAGTGACTCCTTTATTCACATTTTTTATGACTTTTTTATTATGTTATTCTAAAATAATTTTTACATGACACAAATTTTATGGTATAAGTTTTATTTCGTATGCATCTCTTATGTTATTTCCATGTACAATTATTATTCTCTCATACACATATACTCATCATATACTCACTTATGATCCTTGATTAACACTCTTTATATTTACCCTCACATAGAATTTAATATCCTTCTTTATTGTGTATCAATACCCCAAGCTATGAATAATATTATTAGAATTAATGTTTCAAAAAGGGTATCATGAGGGAAGCATTATTTTTGGAATTTTTAATGCAAAAAACATTTGTATCTAATCTCCAAATACATAAATCAATAGGTTATGGGGAGTCATTTATGGTGATATTTAATGAATAATCATGTGAATTAATGTAATATTGAAGTGTTTTGTGCTTGAGTTACACATAGGAGGAAATCTACTAAGTGCGTTTCAACTGTATAGCTCTATACGTGAAGATAATTTTATTAACAAAATACTATTAGTGAAATATATGTCAAGGAATTCTCTCATAATAGTATAGAGTATTAATGGAAATCTACACTAGGTGGAACAAAAATAAAACACAAAACATATAATAATTAAATATCAGAATAACATGTGGAATTGGAGGATTGAATATATTCACATTTATATTATAGATAAATTTCCCATTAAGTTGTGTCTATTCCAAATGTTAAATTAGATTGTGATAAGACTTGTGATTATCATCTTCATGGAATGATGGTAAAAAATCTATTTTTGGAAAAATAATATAAGGTCATCCAATTTTTTCAACCTAGTTCATATCTAACACTCTAATTCATTATATATATTTTTCATATATGGAGGAATTTATTTAATTCTGTTTATTTATTATTATTGTTTAAACGATTTAATTATGTTCATATAGAGAAAGGGGACACAATGGAGTGTGTGAAGTGGTATAACATAGATTGTGAATGAATATAAGCACACCCATATTATATTGTAATTTAATAATGGAAAAAAATAAAAATTCACTAATTATTATAACTTACTCAAGAAACATGAAATTAAGAAGGGTGTATAATCAATATTATATTTAAAATATAATAGAGTTATGGAATAAATAAATCAACATATGAATAATATAGTCAATAAATAGTCATTTAAAGTGGTATTTGTTGACACTCTTGGAAATAAGTAGTGCAAGTGGTGGTTTCTGTGAAAACATGGGTGGTGAAAATCCTAGGGGAGGAGAAGATAAAAAATGAAATGTTGAAGGTATGGAAGTCCAAAATTAAACATTTTTAGGTATTTGGATGTAGTTGAAAACTTTTTAAAAAATTGTGAAATTATTGAATGTGTGGTGATATGATGGAGAATGAAAACTTTCTAGGTTACTCAAAAAAATAGTAAATCCTAAAAAAGTTTCAAAATGAAGGAAAATAAATTTTATTGAGTTTAAAAACATTAATATCACTAAATAATCGTTGAAATAAATCAAAAAGATCAAAATTCGGGAAGATGTATGATGAATATGATGAATTTTTTTAAAATCTTATGGCCAAAAAACCTCAAAATTATAATTATTTGAGAATATTTATAAAGAGAAATAAATTACTAAATAAAATTACCCAACACCTTAGTGATGAATCAAGAGAATAGATGTTTATCTATCCAATATATTAAGGATAATAAAACATCAAAATAGAAATGTATAATTTACAATATAGATCATGCTAATCTATTGTCAATTGTGGAACCAATTACTTTGGATGGAGAATAAAAGGTCAAATCACAATTCATATGCATGAATTAGTAACGTGATCAAATAAAAAAATTAATCTTTGGAACCAATAAAAATCCCTAAATATCATAATGTGATCAAAGGAAGTGGATATTCCAAAAACAATTTGATGGCCATGGAATGGTGATATGAATTAAGACATTTTTTGTTTTTAATTTATATTCATATATTGAAGGATTAAATTTCAAATAAATATTTTCATCAGTGACTTGAATTGATTAAATCTAGCACTTCTTGGAAATTTATATTTTATGTTGTTTCAATATTGTTTTTATATGTTTGTAAAAATAAAATTAATTAATAGTGCACTCCAAGATGAGGTTAATATTTAGTATCCTTTGGGTTTAATGTTTGAAAATAATTTATCCTAGTTATAGAAATTAAATAAGTCACTATAAACATTGAACCATGAATCATGATTGAGTTATTCCTAACATGATTCCTATATAAAGAAGTTTTAATTCAAAAAGTGCTTATGTTGATCATAATATTTTTATCAAACAATACAAGGACGAATAGTTCAAGTGTGTTAATCTATGTTGATAAAATAATATAAGGAACAAGTAAGAAGAAATCTATGGATGAATTTGCTGATATTATGGGTTCAAAATTTGAAATGTCCAAAATTGGAGAAATAACATATTTTTCGAGGCCATGGGTGATTTATAAATATACTCACACCTTTATCTCTCGAGCTATGTATACAATATAGATACATAATAAAATTAACATTCATCATTCTATACCAAATTTTACACTAATTTTTGTTGAATCCAAACAAGGGAAACATAGTGATGTTAAGTACATTGATTCCACATTGTATAAAATGATAATTTGATGATTCTTATATCTTGAAGCAATTAAAATTGATTATTTTTTCTCAATGTTGTTAGTGTCCCATTTTTAGATTAATACTATATAAGGGAATCTCATAGATGTTTTAAAAATCATGAGGTAAATATAGGGTATAATTTATTTTTTATTTCTATTTGATGAATGAATTTATCCTGAACTATTAACATTTTTGGGTGGTATCTATGAAAGTGATGTTTTAGAATGAAAGTAAAAAAAACGCTAAATAGTTATTTATTGGAAACAGATTTCTATGATAGTTATTCAAGAATAAGGAAATAAATTCACTAATGACAACATGGGTAGAATATATTATAGTAACAAAAGTATTCAAAAAGTTTTATTAGATAAAAAACATTTGCATGATAGAATTCAAAAAACCTAAATTGATCATCTATGATAAAATGAGTGTGATTGATCTTATAATAAATCCCCTAAAATGTTCCCAACCAAGAATGTTTATATTAGAATTCAATTTATTAATGATATAGTGGAGGAAAGAATGATCATATTTAAGAATCTACAAAAGAATTATCAAGTGGAAGGCATCATGACTAAACCATTGGACACTATGACATTTGAGAAAAATTGGTTAATCCATTATGTTCAATTACAACATTCATCATTAAGAGGTCATATTTTACCCCTCCCACTATCCATTTAACAATTTATAACTTCTTGTGAAGTGGTGCAATATTAATAAGGGGATAGTGTCCATGCGGTGTAATGTGATTTAAATAGAGTCTCTTTTCTTTGATTTTATAGTAAAGGGGATAAAAATACATGTTATGATCAATGAATGATAATTGTGGCATTTAATTACATATGGAGAGAGTGAACCCATTTTCCAATAAGTGTTTTTAGTGCTAAGGTCCTCTTATTCAAAGTGATTTTTAGAATAAGGGCTATCACGAGGCAAAAAATTATCTTCCATAAATGATTTCTATACATCAGAAAATTCAGTTTTAGACATAGAGTTATATATGAGATAATCTATTATCATATAAAATAAAATAAAGTATGGGTAACACATTGAATTTCAGTTTGGATTGATAAAAATCAAATGGTGTAGAATTTTAGAATCATGGTGACTTGAATATTGGATATATGGGGATTCAAGATAGAGATTAATACTATGTTGTTTTTATTGTCAATACTTTAAATGTTATAATGTATATTATATATTAAGGGAGATGTTCCAGGATATGGAATCCCAAAATATGAATTTATGATGTTTGTAAAATCGAATTGTTTTTTATCGATTACCGAATTAGTTTTTGTTTGTAAATTTTGAGGGGTTTTCTTTTGATATTCCCTATAATATTAGAGGGGTTTATGAAGTTTATTTATGTTATTGTTGGAATTTATATTTCTCATGTATTTTTTTCCTGATCATGCGGTTCCTATGAAATAAGTGTATGGTGTACCCAATTGGTGGTCCATGAAGGATTCTTAACATAGAAAATTCATAGTGGATAACCCATATAGTATGTACAAAAAGTATTTGGTTTTTTGTGAAGAAGAGGAAGAGATTTTATATGTAATGAATAATAAGAACATGATGATTGGTCTATGAAGTATGTTCATAGATAAATTCCACAAATCCACAAAAATAAGGGTATTAATGAAATTTCAGTGATTAGGGAGATTTTAAGATGGATTTAAATATAAATACCCGAGAAAAATTTCTCATTATGGATGGAATAAAATGTGAAATAAATATTTAGAGTTTAATTGAATCTTGAAATGAATTATGTGAAGAAAACTAGCTAACAGAGTGAAGGATACAATGAGGAATGTTTCCAAACAAGAACCATTTTTGAATTAAAATTAATATTTTTTTCTAAGGAGATTTATAAATTATTTCATGATATTTATTCATGAAGTGAATGTTGTGAAGAGAGTATAGAATGGGAAATATCATAATGTAGTATACAAATAACTATACTACACAACTCGAAGAATCTTGTGAGATGAAATTTCACATACCCAAAAATAGTTTTTAAGGGAATAAAATGGTTTGTAGGGTTAGTATGTAGAGAATATCATTCCAAATATGCCTTATGAAAATGGAAATTCAAATATAGTATTTTTATTATAATAATCCATAGTTGGTATTTTAGAGCATAAATTGTTCCATGGAGTATCGTATTCAAGATTTCATTACAATAATAAAATTATATAATACATAAAATACATGTATGTGACCAAAATTTCAATAAACCAAGAATAGAACCACCCTTATAATGTATAATTGTGGATTCAATAAATGTATTCCAATAGAGGTAGTTAGCTATTACATGAACTATATTTCCAAGGTAGGGAGCTTCAAATGGAGTGAATGTGACTTAAGAATTGTAATTAACATTAAGAAGTGAATATTAGTGGATTTTGGTATATTCAAACAACAAAAAATTTATTATCCTTAGACTAATCCTTAGTGGTAAACCAATTATAAGCATTGGTCATTTTTTCATTTATTCTTTCTTTTGTGGTGAATGTAAAACTATATAAAATAGGGTTAATGAATTATGAGACACGTGGTAATAAGATGAAATGAAAAGAAAATCAATAGCCTATAGGTAGGTTCACACATACCCACTCAAGGTTTCTCAGGATAAAACAATTCCACATAATTAAATAGAGATAATTAATAAGAAACACTATTCCATGTCAAATATTTTTTTCAATCTCAAGAAAACATATTTCATTTTCATTAATGAAGGGGAATGATAGAGAATCCCAAACCATAGACAAAATCAATTGAAATAATTCATCTAAATATTAGAATATTTGGGATTGAGATTTAATCAACACACATTAATAAAAAATAATTTTTAATTTATAAAATCCTTAACCATATATTAAACCAACGATGGATATTTCAAGAATAAATAATCATGAATATGAGGTAAAGGGAAGGGAAAAAAGAAATAGAATTGATAACTATGAGTTAATGTAAATATTAACTAGGATATTGATATATAAATGTGGTATGATTTGAGAAACCATTTCTTAATCAACATTTTAGAGAATATAATATCCCTAAAATTAGAAGTGGTCTAAATATTTTATAAAAAACGGTCTGAATTAAAAATAAATTAATTTTTTAAGAGTTGAACTACCTGAATTCAAGGTCCTAGAAATTATTTACTGGACCATGATTTTTTCAATAAATTCCCCAGGAACCATTTATATTTATAATTTTTGGCCCTCTGTCCATGAAATTTAGAGATTAATTCTTTGAAAAAATAAAACATTACCAAACTCTAATCCTAAACATCATAAATATCAATTAAATGTATAACAACTAGAATAAATGTATTCTAGTGACATCATGAATGTTAGGAAAGGATTGATGATATTATTTTTATTATGAATATATTGGTATATATTGATTATGTTTTATTACAAGAAATTTTGTGAAACCCCATGGAGGTTCTTTTTTGAAGGTTTTGAAGAAGAATTTATATTTTATTATAATTCTTGTGAAATTCAAATTTTACCATGTTTTCATAGGTCAATTAAAAATTATAGAAAATTATTTTTAATTTGATACCCTTTTGGACAATGTGACATTAACATTAATAGGGTTCATTCCCCTTGTTATTGAAGGTGGGATTTCAGCAAGTAGATATCTAGAGGCTCATGTAATACGCACACATTATTTTTCATGTTTCTATTTGGATATTCCAAATTGATACATGTGTTATTCCAAAATATAATGAGTTACATTATTAATCTGTAGTATTGTAATGCTACAAGCATATATTCATCCCATTTATTCTTAATATAACACAAGAGTATATTAGATACATGGGGGGTGTTCCAATATTGAATAATAATATATAAACTCTATAAGAAGATTTGATAAAAATATTTAATAATTATACAGTTTACCTAATTGGAGGTGTAAAATTATATGGATGGGTTTAGATATATATTTTTACTAAAAAATTATCCCTTATACAGAAATGTCTTGTGATTATAATATTAATTTTTTAAATAATGAAACCTAGGAGATGAGATTTTTTATAATGATTTTAACTTACTCGTATGCATATTATGTGTGATAGTTGATGAGGGTAGTGTGAATATATGATGGGTTTTATATACATGAAATTAAATTTTTTATGGCCTAGATATATTGATTTTATGTAATACTGGATAGTGGGAGTTTGAATTAATTTAAAACCCATTGAACTAGTGAAAAATTGATATCAAGGGATTAAATCCTTTCAAACACCATTAATTTTCCATAAATACATGTTTGGGTTAATATAATCCCTAGTATTAATATAATTATTATCTACTTATTATTTTTAGAATGAAGATTGTATTGTATTATGTCATGTGCTACACAACTTTCACATTAAATAATGATATGGAGTGACTATCAGATGAAAAATAACACCTCCATTACTGTTCTCATGATGCAATGATGTTGATTCTATGATGATGAAAATCATATAAACATTTAGATGATGATATTTGGTTGATATGGAAATATTATTCTTGAAATAAAAGACATACAATGTTGGATATTTTGGTGATGAGTTGGTTAGTGAATGGTATGAGGGGTGCAATTGATACATTTTGGTTTGAGTTATATTATTTATATATATCATATTTTTTGGGGGGGGTGTTATTTCAATGAGATATAAGAAAAATATAATATCTAGACCATATAATGTGATAATAGTTTTGGATATTATGTCTTATGTAGTTATATGGATTCGTTAATATTTTATATTCAAATGTAATCTTAAGAGTTTAGTGGTAAAACCTAATGATTATATTTAAATTATTATCCTTAATATTTACATTATTATTTATTTACCTTATATGATAAATAAATAGGTTGTTTTAGGGAACATTAGATTATTCATTGGTGTTCTATTATGATGGAGTTTTGTGTTTTAGTTTTTTTCATTTATTCTATTGTATTGGTTTATAGTTGTTACATTAATCTTGTCATTGAATTTTAATTTTTTTATAAAATTACATACACTGATTTTATTAAATATATCAATTCATTATTGGTTATTAATATTTTATATTGGTATTCATTTTTATTAAAAGTTAAATGTCTTCTATTCATGTGACTATATCATTGATGAGATTCTATAGAACTAAACATATTGACGGTGGGAATGGGGTATCATAAATTGGTCTAATGAAAAACAAATGAAGGGTTATAACATGGATGAGAATGCATAATATTGTATAAGATAATGAATTTTAGGAATATGATTTGTAGTATACACTGATGGGGATTTCATTAATTTTCTATAGCAGTAATATTCATGAACCTATTAAGGGAAGTAGTCTTGAGAATCAGATCACAGATGTAGAGGAACCCATTGATTCTAAGGTAACACATCCAAGCCTATCCATCCCACTCACATGATTTATTTGACGTAAGGAATCATTACCTTCCCATTTCCTCAACAAATTCTATGATCTCAACTAAACTCCCATAATATTTAGCATACAAATTGTAAATAAAAAATGGTTTGTGATATAACACTCTTCACATCGGGTGAAACAACTTGTAAATACTGAACTGGTAATTACCGATTATTCACACATCGTATATATTATCACATGTTCCCTAAATCATAAATATTGATATACATCCTTCAGAAAAGAAACTCCAACCTCCATTAATTACAAAATCAAATCATTGATTTATTATTAAATATTGGGTACACAACTTGTTGATAAATAACGTTTCTTTAATTAGTATCATTTTAGGGTCCTAAAAATATAAACAACAAACACAATTTGTTATAATATAAATAAACAAATAAATTTCTCACTCTTGATCCTTTTTTTATATGATTTCCTATTTTAGTGAAATGATTACATTAAACATATAGTCTATAAATACTTATAATAGGATTATCCATCATAATATTACATATTACTTCAGTTCAGAATTCATGTTTCAAATTTCATACAAATTTGTCCTTTTTTACTTGAATGTCCTCAAGGCCTTCATTTTTATTGATTTTTTATAACCCCCCTTTCAAAGGATGAGGGGGAACCCTTACATGGACTGCAGGATTAGAGATTACATTGTCTGTAGGCTGTAAATATTACAGAACCCGTAGGTCTTCTGGAAATCATACTGACTATGACTACCTAAAAACGACCCTCCCTAGCATCTGTATCGTGATCAGCTCTCTACCTTTTCATGCCTATTTGGATATTTGTCCTGTGTAGAGATGTATAGGCCTGGTACCTATGTCAATTCCAAACCCTCTCATTATTCTAAATCCATTATCCCTGGTCTAGTAAAGGGGCCCTACTCTCGAATCCTCTTCTAGAGATGGTTAATTGTAGAATCAATCTGTGTGTCTGCAAGGCCTTGAGGTGTCCAAAGGGCCTTAAGGTGGCCCGAAGTACATGGGGTGGCTTTAAATCCTTACAGACCCGAATTCATGGGTTCCCCGAAGGCCTTAAGGACTCCAATCCCAAACTAGTGACCCAATGTGAATAGTTTTTTTCTACTACAGTACCGCACAATACTTCTACAATGCTGCTGCAGTTCCTTCTATAGTATTGGTATAGTGCATACTATAGTGCTGCTACAATGCATGCTACAATGCCTACTATAGTTCTTGCCACATTCTGGGAATTATACCTCTTCCTAGTTTCAAACATTCACCTCGTGGATGCACTTATAGAGAACTCACCAACTGGTATGAGGTTCATGTGCACCCTTTATCAATTTGAACTATAACCTTTTACTTCACATGAAACTTCGAGTATGATTTCATAACAAACCAAAAATAAATAAAATATTTCTTTCAAAATTATATTTTCAACATTAAATAAGACCAACTTTCATCTTATAAATTTATTCTATGTGAGCACACTTTTTCTAATTAATGTGTCTCCCCTTTAGTTCAACAACACATATAATAAGTTAAAAAAATAATGAAAATGGGGAGAGGGGTGAGTTCAATTTTTTTAAATTTTAAAAGGACTTTGAGTCTCAATAGACAACTGTTTTATCATTTCCATTCATCATGGAATCCATTTTAAATCTTTATTTTTTTTATAAAATCTAACATATTTTCAATTTATTTTGGGTTGTTCTTCTTCTACACAACACCACTCACACAATGTTAATCATTGATGATTTATCATGTAGGATTATCCAATTCATATTATATTGACATTTATTATTTCATGTCATATTATTTTGTTAATCATTCCTTGTATGAGTGGTTAGACTTTTTAACACAGACCTTACCATGCTAAATTTCATTCACATGATCCATTTTCGTTTTAACAATATTAAAACTCCTTTATATTTTATAAATATTCACCTCGTTTTCCTAGTATACTTTTGTTTCATTGGTATATTTGGAACAACAATTCACAATCCTTTCATAAATTGAATGTTCTACATATAGCTTATAATGTCTATTTCACAACTAAATAGGTTTTTCTATGAGTGTAGGCTTATGTTTCTTTTTATTTTTGAATGAACAACCTATGAAATTTTTACTTGAGGCCTACTGAGTATTGTTAGAATAATTGAAATGATAATAATAATAATTATATAATTCATGGTAATTTAACCATTCATATCATAAATCTTATTTAAAATATTTTTTGTACACCATTTCTTTTGGAAAATAAATATGTATGTGACTAAACATTCCATATAAATTAAACATTCTTGCATATATTCTTATATGGAACAAGAAATTGACATTATCTATTGTAGAGACCATTAAATATCTACCTCCATCACTTGAAATATTTTCCCTCCTCCTAGTAATTTTCATAGAATTATTCTTCTCAAGATTTGAGAGTGATCCAATATACTAAAAACCAGTTTCACCCATTATTAATATCCTTTGTGACATTAAAATATTCTCATACTTTTATAGAGATAAGGATTATTTTCCCTTAAATGGATTATCACTTTCCAAATGATAGTTAAATAATAAATAGAACAAAACGTTGTTTTATTCATACCCATGCCACTATTTTCTTCAACTTCTTTCTTTGCTAAGAAGAATTATTCTTCTAATTTCCATGTATTCATACCCCATGATTCAATCTAATCATAATGTTCATTATTCTGAGTCTTTACAAAAGAAATATCATCACTTAATTATTGTGTGAGTTTATCTACATTTATTTCCACTGAATTTATATTATAATTAATTGTAGTAATACACCCATTGAGATTTATCTTTTCATATTATATCATTACATTATATTTAACCAATATTTATATAAGATTAGTATGTTTTTATTTCATGGCATCTAGATTCTAAACAAGTTTTGAGTTTTTATTCCTTTCTTTTGAATCAATATTCATATTTTTAGCCTTTGTTAAAACTTCTTTTATCTATTAATCATGGGAATCATTTCTTTCATTTATTTCAATCACAACATAAATAAGCCTTCCCTTTGGGGATTTTTATTTATAATACCCAATTACCAGTACATGGATTGAGATATCCTGAGATTTATTTTATTCTTTAAGATTCATATTCTCTTATTGGACCTATTTATCCATATATTTTGATAATTATGAATCTTACATTATAATCCATCATGTGATGTCATAATCATAAGTGGATACCACCACAATTGGCCTATCATATTATTCACCCATTCCCATAACATCATTTAAAGTATAAACAATATCACAATATAAATTATCCAGTCCATATTATTTTTAGATGAGGGATTTTAAAATTTGCATATCACTATTTCTATAATAAATTCCACAATATGGAATTACATTTTACTTTTAATTCTTCTTTTATGTTATACAGATTTCCATGTTATCTAAGAATATAATTATAGTCATAACCATAATCTTAAAAAAACTAGATCACATGAAAATAAAAGTATCCAATAGAAGATAACCTATACCCTTACACCAATTATATGCCCCTCAATGGGATTAATTACAGGGTACCCTAATAGGGTAGGGGTGTTAGGGAATTGTAATTATTTTCAATTAAATGATTTTTTATCCTTATCATGTAAATTAATTAGATTTAACTATTAAATATAAGGGTTAAAATTTTAATATTCTTTTATATACTAATTTGATTATTATTTCACATAACCAGACCTTATTTGAAATTATAAATGGATATTTTACACACTTAGTCAAATTTTTTATTCAAAATTTATACAAGAATGCATAAATAACACACTATGTTTTACTTGGTTCACTACTATGGGATAATCTAAGGATCATGTGATCAATAATCTGTCAATGCACTGGATAAATAATGCTCACCACTTGTGGTATTTTTATAAAGGCCACTCATTATGGGGATCAATTCCGTAATAGTGTCTTAGGTTAGATACACTATCTCCCTGGGATCACTGCCCTCACAATTCTCTCCTCCACTAACTACTAAAAAGTTAAAAATAGATTGAACACATGACAAAGAAAAGTATCACCATTAGTTTTATATGTTTAAATAAGAATGGATTCGTTCAATTTATCCAAATGAATCTCCTTTAAAATTATTTTTTCAAAAACCCTTTAAATATCGTAATGATTATATTCCCATTCGATGTCTGGAAAACACCTATTACTTTGTAAAGATCATCATGAGTTTCCCATACTTTTATCAATTCCTTCTAGGAATATTAATGAAAAACCATTACCATCCATTTTTAGAATTTAAATATCTTCTATTAAATGTAATATAACTACTTTTTTGGTTTTATTTCTAATGATATCATAATGAATCAGTTCACATATCTTTCTTTTACTAGAATTTATTTCTCATATTGTGAATATCGCTTCTACTATCTTCCTTTTAACATTATTCTCTTATTATACTATCATGTTCCTATTCACATGTGATATAGATTTCATGTTATGAGTCAAAACTGACCGTTAAATTCTACAAATATCATAGATGGGTTTTCCTCAATCATAACAATTTGAGATATTTTCTTATTTCAGAATAAAAGTTATTGTGAAAAACTGCAATGATTGAGGCCCCATATTAGTACCCAATAATTATTGATCAATATATTAATTGAATGTTTTTATATTAAAAAATATGAGATCTTGATATATTCACCATCATTATAAAATATGATCATTTCAGTCTTATATATAATCCATGACTGTTAGTACTTCAAATATCATTGTATAATTATTAATTTAATTATATGAAAATAATTACATGATATTAACATGATTGAATCCTAATATATCCATTTAATATCTTCGATTTAACCTCCCAAAGATAATGACAAAAATAAATCCATTATCCTTTTAATATTAATCAAAGATACAACTTTTACAATGATTATTTAAATAAAACTCCCACCAATATTCCCTATAACTAAATACTATAGTGTTCGGGGTCATTTAAAATTTTCATTGAATAAATATACATAGCTCTATCATTGTGAGTTTGCTATTAAATTTTGGATACTAATTTTGGACATGGAATATCAAAAACCATCATGCCAGTTGAAATAGAATGGGGCTTACTTATTGATTTTTTGGCACTAGATATTGCACATACCCTTAAGGGGAGCCTTTAACATGCCTACATTCTCACAAACACTCAAGTAAAGGAAACCAATTTTTAAAACATCTTCAATAATGGTCATTAATGTAGCATATTTATATATTCATTATCAATTACCAATCACCTCAACCTATTCTTTGATATCAAGTACATAGATTTAGTGTATAATCTACATTCACAACACAAATGTTGAAGATTACTACTCCTTTTCCATTCCAAATTTTGTGTGATATTTTTAATTTATAAATTAATAGTGAAACTATATTTTATATCTCACATGAAAAAGCATCATTAATAGTGCTTTTGAATATAATCCTTGATACAATAATTGACCTATGATAAATCACATAGCCACCAACCCTTGATAGCGGGTGACTCAAGTCGGCCAACATGAGTGATTATGCCACTATTATGCACTGACACACATACATATTATTTCCGTCACACATTAAATTTCCTTCTTATAATATCATTCACATGTATACATCCTCCCTCTTTGATAGGCACATTTGAGAGTAGTCACTAACACT
Source organism: Viscum album (assembly GCA_963277665.1). Classification (NCBI taxonomy): domain Eukaryota; kingdom Viridiplantae; phylum Streptophyta; class Magnoliopsida; order Santalales; family Viscaceae; genus Viscum; species Viscum album. Next base: position 322,481,785 of record OY728146.1, read on the forward strand.
ACTCATAAGTTGCTCAGGTGCTATCCTTATGAGGTTATGTCCCATTTATTTTTATAATAACTCATTCCATCACATAAAAAATATAAATATCCTCCCTCTCTATATATATTTAATAAATAACTAACACTAATATATATTTTTCATATATATATATCATAAAATCAAGAAATAGGAACCAAGTATTATTCACATTTCTCATTCATCTTTAAAGATAAAATTATTAATTCACAGCAATCCTTCATAATGAAACAATATAATTTATGGATTTAATTAATATATAAATATTCAATAAGAATAAATATTATCCAATTGTAAATAATAATTTTCAAAAAAAACCAATACATTCAATTTGGATTTTTTAATAGTTTATGATATATCTTCACCAAGAGAGATTTTAGTTTGTGGTGAAAAAGATTTTAATGACCTGATGTGTTTAGGTGAATCTCAGAACTATGGACATGATCTTATTTTTAAAAAATGGTGGGTATAAATATTGTTTTTCCATGTAATTATTTAATTGTGGATATATTTTATGGTTCTTGATATTTTGACGTAACTTTGGCATAGATAATGAGTTGTGTTGTAGGGGCTTGAAGGTAAATTTCGATCCTTCAACTTATTTTGGTGTAACTATGCCATTGGATTTTGGCTACAATATAGTTTTCATGTGTGGACATAAATATTTGAGAACATAGATTTACATTGTAGAAAATACATTTTCCATTGTTATTAGTATCTCTCAATTAACCATGACATGTATTCTATATATTTTTTTGACCAAGAAAAATTATGGTGTGACAAAATCCCATGTGTCATAGTCCTTTCCAATTTTGAAATATATTGTGGTGAAAAACATTATGAAACCCCATGATGCCTGATTTTCACTACTATAAACAGAATACTAATTCCCCTCAAAAACAATTTTCTCTTAGATTTTCCTCTCAAAATATAAGTAACATTAGAGATTCTCAAATAGTGATTCTTAATGTCAAACACCTGAATTAATATCTAATGATTTAAGAGAAACTATTATTTATTATATGGTAGTTTTAGTAGTTTTATTTTCTATATTCATATTTTATCCTTTTTTGAATCATATGTCAAATACTATGTTGAAATATTCTTTAGGGATCTTCATATAGAATCTCTTTTTTGAGTAACTGAGATTGGTTCTAAGATATTGGCATGTGGTCTTGATCTAATTGGTTCACAGACATGATATGGATATTGAATCATTAGGAATATTTATATTTATGTCAATACGGTTGTGGTAGGAAATTAATTAATAATTATAGAACATATATATTATTGTTTTCTTAATGTCATACTAGTGTTGGCATTACATTATTTACCATTCTTGATTCCCTATGTATTCATATGTATATAATTGTTCATGATTTATTAAGATCACTTGTACTTGTATGTTTATACTAATTATTATTATGGAATTTTATGCTATTCTGTTTCATGATCTACCATATTCAGTGTCCTTACCTTAACACTAATGGTAGTGATAGTAATGGACTGAAAACCTTATGGCCCCGCCCAAGAAATTGTGTTGGGTTACAATGACCATATGCTCTGACTCAAGTTCATGTCAGGATATGATAGCCATGTGTCCAAAACCTTGATGTAGCTTAGATGAAATGACCTTATGGCCAGATCTGAAATGATTCATAAGACAATTGAGAGTACGTTTCACAATAATTGTGGCTAACATGTGATCACTCACAACATATTACTTGATTATAAATTTTGGTCAGAGCTGAGAAAGGCATGGTTGGGGCTCATGGTGGATTGGTTAGTAGACGAGTTTTCAATTTATATTGGTTTATTAATTATTTCACTTTTATTTTTATCATGGTATACATTTTTCATACCAATAAACACATTCCAATGATATATTGGAGGTGTCTTACAAGGTTTAATTACTCACATCGTGCTTTATATTCATGATGTGTATACAAAATTTATGATTAGGGGTTCGTGAAAGGCAGAGGGACCCATAAGAGATAGCTGATTGAGGGGAATGGAGCTAGTAGTGATACAAAGATACAATTTGAAGGATATTCATATCATTTAACTCTTTATATTATTCCAACTTTATAATTTTGTTTGGATTTCCACATTGAGATATTAGTTTATTTTTATGTTTTACACTGGTGACTTCTGTTATTTTGTTATGATAATTTATCATTCTCCATGATAATATAATGTGATTTATATTTTTTTAATATTATGGTGTATCATTGTGATTATTGGTTGTATATTCTACCAACTAATATCATTTAGACCCTTAATTCTAGTTGGAAACATATCTCATATGGGCAGACATGCATGAGTACTTATAGAACTCTGGACCGGACCTTGTGGTTTAGGTCAGGACATTAAAAAATGGTATCAAAGCTATGTTTCCTTAATTTTTTATTTGTTGTTCTGGGACATGGCATAAAATAGATAGGATATTTTGAACTTGGATTTTGGAGTTTCCATGAGCATTGTCGGCTTATGTTTAATAGACATTTGAGTTACCATTGATGGGATTGTTGATACAGTTTTACGGGATTTTGTTGCAATCATGAATCATAGTCCCATATATATATATATACATGTTGGGATCTATATAATTATTTTTTTAATTAAATGCATTTATTTTTTCTATTTTTTGGGGTAAACCTATTTTCTCTTTGAGTGATGTATCTGGGTTTTTATTCTTGTGATAAATCTATCTGGAGTTACTTAGTTGTATTTGATTATCGGGTAGTGATTTGTATATATATGATTGTAACTAGAATGCATGTACGGATGACTAGGATTAATCCTTGGGTAGAACTAGGAATGTTATACCATGATTATGGGTATCTCCTAGGATGGGTCTTCCAATATTAATTCATTAAGTGTATATTATAATTTATTAAGTCTTATTTCATTAGAAATTTATTGTGGATGATATAATAATTTGATTATAATTTTAGAAAAATTAACCCTCAATGATATCTTAATTATCCTATTAGGGTTGACACAACGGTTCCACCACAAGATATGTAGGAATATTCATCTAAAAATTATCTGGTGGTCTCTCGAGTGGATTAGGCGTTATATCCACTCTTGCTTGTAGCCTTTAGATTTTACCATCCCATGTAAGTGGAGTATAAAGGGCTATTGTTGACTATACAAGTGACATAAAACTCTAGTATTTTAGAGACATTTAGGGCACTAGAATACATCATGATTCTACGGATAGGATAAAAATTATTGAGCACATATTTGACTTCGTCAAGAAACTAGAGGATAGAAGGAAAAATATAGAATATTTCATGCTTCAGGGACCTTCTAGGAGATGGTGAGGTGTCACGAGAAAAGCTTGTAGGCATGAGGGTCTTTCTTAGTTTGTCTTAAAGAACCTATTATATGGGTAATTTATCCCAAAACACTAAATTTGGAACACACCTATGAATTCATTGATCTCCAATAGGGATTCATGAAAATATCTACATACACCACTCATTATATTGAAATTCTTCATTTTTCTTCCCTCTTGGATGGAACTGAGGCATAAAAGGTTATTAAATTTCAGGTCAGTCTTAATTAAATATTATATGACATGTTAAGAGCTTTGACCTAATGAAATAATTTAAGGTTCTTCTCAAGTACTAATCTATTGTGAAGGACTTGAAGAAGTATAGATCAGTTGGTCTTCTTCTAAAATTCAGTATTTAGGTAGAAGGACCTCCTACTACTATGGAGAGTGTCTCTTCTGGCACTAGGAAGAGGAATATTGGGGATGTTCATCAATGTTACCACTTGAAGGTTGAGTAGTGTATTCATTATTCATATCATTTAGGAGGACTTTAATATTACTTAAACTCTAGAAAGGTAAAAAAAATTACCACTTGTTCTTCCATATACCTCTGATCAAGTGTAAGAGGTATGGAAAGAAGAGGCATCTCTAGTAGTTCTTATCCCATTATTTGAGGTCATTTTTCCATTGGGGTGTTGAAAAAAATTGGTGTATGAACCGGTTATCAAACTAGGATCCCCATTATCAAGTTTATACTCCTTATATGATATAATCTTAAGGGAATAATGCACCTTAGGGAAAGTTTCATAGATATTTGGTGGGTTGAAAGTATGTTATAGACCCTTTTCTGAATTACTAAGGAGAAGAAAAATTGATATTGTTGAGGTACAATATTGATCACTTATTTATATATCAATTTTAAATATTAGTGCTTCCATTTATATTATATCTGATCATGTTTTTATTGGTATTTACATACCAATTATGTTTCCTTCTAGGTTACATTTTTTTAGAACACCATTGGGGAGAATGTTGATCTTCTCCTGAGATGTCAAGAGTATGTTTTAATTATTTCTAGATATGGAAATCTGTGGGATTTTATGATCCCTAAGATGACTAACTTTGATGTGATTCTTATAATGGAATGTATGACTATATTTCTTTGTCTCATCAAAGGATATTAGAGGAATGTATCTTTTATCTGACATATTATTGAGAATATTGTATTTGATAGTGAGTGGAATGTAAAATCCAGTAGAGTGAGAATTTTTTTAATCTAGACTTGGACCATCAAGGATCAAGTATTAGGCCGAGATCTCATAGTTGAACCAGATGATATGTCCTCTTACTTTCCTCTAGTGAACAATCTCTACCATGATGTCTTTATAGATAACATAATACATATTTCTCTTAAATGTGGAGTTGAGTCAGAGAATTTACTTGTGCTGAGATGAATACCCTTTTCGGTTCCTCTATATCGTATGTTACTAGTTGAGTTTAGATAGATTAAGAATCAGCTTGAGGAAATAGAGGTGTCATGAATCATCAGACCAAGAACATATCTATTGGGTTCTCCGATTTTGTTTTCAAATATGTTGGATTATAGTATATGAGTCTATGTAGACTATGTGAATATGAAAATAGTGACGGTAAAGAATAGATATAATTTAACAAGGATCTATGATCACTTTGACTAGTTATGGGGAGAACAATTGTTCTCCATGATTGTTTTTTATTCAGAATGCCATGAGTTGCGAGACAGAGAGGATTTTATTTTTTAGATGACATTCATGAGATGATATGGCCTACATCAGTACCTCATCCTACATTTCAATTTTGTAAATTCATCAGCAATGTTCATGGTTTTCATGAACAAGATATTACACCCATATCATGACTCTTTCATCATAGACCTTACTAATAAAATCATTATACATTAAAAATATTTTTAGTTACATGGCAGACACCATGAGAACATTTTTAGTACACTATATGTGTGTCAGATATATACCATGATTTCTTAGTGTTACTTATTAATCTAATTCATACATTAATTTTCATATCATCAATGAGATTTCTTATAAATAAGGATAATATAATTAATTTGGGGTCACGTTAGTTGTTAATCTATGATATAAACTATGTAAAAAACTATTTCTTAGCATCATCTATAGTTCACATCATGATGTGTTGGGGACATTTTTACTTTATCGACAGTTTTTTGTTGATATAGACCAAAATTACCATTGAAATATCTTTTATAGATAAATCTAAACCCAATGTAGAGACATTGATTATATTATTTGAATACGTTTTAATTTTATATTTTCTATACACTATGAATATGTAATTTCATTGAAAATTATCTTATAAGAAAAACACCAGAGATACAAGATTGTGATGAAATATAATCACCATAATAATGGAGTATTATGAGTTTAATGGTGAAATGGATTTTATATATGAGGATCATAGATTAATTGAATGTGTATCCATCATCATATGGTTCTTATTAGTGGATGATGGAAATACCAGACATGAGTTAGATCCTGAGTGTGTGGTCATGTGGGAAGGGATGGCAGACAATGACCTAGTTATAAGGTGGTCATGAAATAGTGATGACCTAATCAACGTGCATGGGTGGATTTTAGAGCTATTATCCTTTATAGATAATTTTATGAGAGACTCTAAATCTTAAAAATATTAAGTATTTCTTGGTTTGAAAAATATTTACCATGAAGTTCATCATTAGTTCGGTTGGCCTTGTATAATGTGGGGAGTCACTTGTTTTTTCAAAATGTGTTACATTACAATGGATAATGGCCAAGAATCATTTCCCTAATGGTTTAATTACTCCACTAATAGTCACAATTTATATGTGGGATAATGTTAAGATGAAATTCATTATGTGTTTACTTAGAACCATTATGAATCATAATGTGGATTGAATGATAGTTCATCAACTAATGAATGGTTACCATTTTGTTATAATCCATGAGACTCACTTGGTAAATGAGTTAGGAAAGATGTATGAATTTGATATTGTGTGTGTATATGTATTCAGCTCTTTAATTTTATTTTATGGAGACATTTTCTTCATGTCACATTTTATATAGGTATTTTATAAACCATTAGGTACTCACCTGAAAATGAGTACAACATGTCATCTTTAGACTTATATCCATTTTAAGAGGATAATATAGATAATGGATGATATTATATGTTCTTGAATCCTAGATTTTATTATATATTGGGATGGACATATAGACTTGGATGAAATAATTTTAAATAATATCTTTTAGGCTTCTATTTAGATTTATGATTTTGAGACTCTAGATGGCCAACTTCTTCATTCACTACTATATTGTCCTATGGAAAGTGAGGAATATGTGATGGGGATAGGCATGGTAAGTGAGACCTTTTAACGAGTGATGTTAATCCTAAATAGTTTTACCACCATTCAAATTAAATAATATTATTATTCAAACAAGAGTATACCACCCTTATAGTTTTTTGGGATAGGAACTTTTCTTCTAGGTGACGCCTCAATTACGCAATTGATGTTTGTGTAAGCATTGAAAGTTAGTTCCAATATTTTATGGATCATTATAGATATATGAGTTTATAAGGATAGTTCCATACCATAAAAACCGTCCTCTATGTTACTAAGGTATTCACGATGTGTTTTATGTTAGTCAAATCTGGTGGTGCATACCCACTCATTCAAATGTGATAAATAATAAATATGTTGAGTTAGATACTAATGCATCATATATGGAATGAATGGTTTAGAATGTTTTCCAAAGATATAAGGTATAACATGGGAATAATATACCCCTTGTTTTGATCCTATGGTAGTATAGAAAGATACATGATGATTATTGGGAGTAAGCATCAGATATTTGGACATAGTAGGCTGAATGTTCTGTATAGGATTCTTAGAGATTATTCTTGAAGAATAAATGTATTTATAGGGGGTTATTATTCCATAATGAATTTTGTTTTTTAAATGGATACTAATACAAAGATATTGTTTTGCGTCATGGATGGTATGGATGCATAATGGGTGGGAAATTTGTGTTTAACATTAATATTGGATGGTTATGGATTTTTTACCGTTGTATTGTCATATAGAATGGACTAAAATGAGGAGGGAAAAGGTGATGTCCAATGGTTCTTCCAGTTTCATGGTTAATACATCATGGAGTGGTGGTTGCGGTGTAGTATCATTCTAAGAGATTGACGGTTGTGTTGTAGTGATGAACACTATATTCTAGTCAGTTTCCCTAGTTTACATGATCTGACTATTGAACAAAATATGGTTTATTGATGTTCATTTTAATAAGAAACACTAAGGAATGGAAAAATACCCTAAAACCCAATGCTTTCAATTAGTTTAATTCATTACATTATATACCTATGTGTTATATCATGATCCATTATGTTTAATATTGTATATAGATTATTGAGTCCACTCTAATGTAGTATTCTCTCACCATTTCCTCTAAACCTTTGGATAACTCTAGGTTATCTTTATGAGAGTGTCCAAACTAAAAAACAATGGCTTTATCCTTGATGTTGACAGATCATGAAATGGATTTTATAGGTGAGTTTTCCTCTCACTCTTCTAGGGTATCCACTCTTCTCATATGATTAATCTTATATCAATTCCCTTTTCACAATCTTATTATATGATATTGAAATGAATGCTATTTTAAGATAAAATTAGATTGGTTATAGGACCTTTGTATTGAAGTCTTGATCTTGGTATCTTATAAATGTGATTTTTTTATTAATTCTTGAGCAATCTAGACATTTATGCCATCGTAGTTGAGGTAGGAAGTTCCTCCATAGTTGGGGACCTTGTATATTCTTATTGCCTTAATGTGATAATGATGTTGTATTTCCATTATTGACCATGATTTATAGAGATCACATGTGTATACGTGTACCCTTTGAGACCTATATATGATGTTTTATTCCATGAGTATGATTATGCATCTTTTGAACCATGCACGATTATGATGTTATGTACTTGAATTTTTCTACTAATTCTCATGATGACAAGACATGATCTACTGTTATATTATCAACCCTATTAATCCATTTTTATTTTATCTTATAGACAATTCATTTGTACTAGAGAAAGGTATAACATCATTATATGGTTATCCCTTAGAGTGGGAGTGCACATGACATCCAAATATGATGATTATGGGCCTAAACAAAGGATTGGGACATGAAATCCTCAAGGTCAAAGCCATAGAGGAAGTAGTTGGGTAATGAAAAATATGTGTCCCACCCAGAGATATATTGTTGAGTTATGATTCCCTTATAACCTGATGAAACTATTAATAGACATGTTTACATAATTTTTGTTATCTCTTGATCACTCATTAAATATTTTTTGATATTCATTCCAATATAGCGCCAATGCTGGTATAACTAAGGATAGTGGTGGCATGGTTATCACACTATTTCCCAATGTATAATTTTTATGATCTTAATTTTATTATGGTATTCCACTTTTATACATATACATACATGTAAAGGATTTTTGTTGTTGTTTCCTAGTAGGTATTTTTACTCACACCATTCATGAGAATTGGTATATTTTTGCAGACTTCATGATTATGGATCCGAGTAAGGGAAAAGGAATTGTGAAAAATATCTAATTATGTATCATGGAGAAGGTAGTGGTACAAGGATTGAATTTAATGGATTCAGACAAAATTTTCTTAGTTTTATACTACCATTATTATACTATGGTTTGGATTTCCACATAGAGGTCGTAATTTTCTAATATGTGGGACTTGGATAACATTTTATACTTCATTACAATACATTATCAACTTTTTTGATACTACAGTTTTCTTCATAATGTTTAATTCTATAGTGTTAGACTATGAATATCGAGTTTATAGTCTCCCCACTAACAAAATAAATACCCTCTCCAATTTTCGACATCCTATTGCATATTAGGAGGCACACATGAGGTCTTGTGGCACTTCCTCTTGGACCATGTAATATGGCACAAGGAATTACAATAAAAGGCATAGTTTCATTATGATTATGAATTTAAGATCATTTATACCCTCGTTAATATTGACATATTCGATTAAACATTGATCTAAAAGATATATTGAATTTTTTCTCATTATGAAATAGAATCATCGAAGAATATTAATTTTCTAAAATCATAATGGATTTATATTAGCAAGTTTTGTGGGATAATTTCACATTTTTTCAATTAAAAATACACATGGATTGGTGTAGTTGGTGCTAAATTCTCAAATTTATGATGTTATGGATGATGCATAAAAAGGCCACATTATTAATAGTGATGTACCAAATGAGTAGTTTAAATAAAGGGAGAATTATATAAGTTGAAAAAGACAATTTTTTTGTATGTCATAATATGTGGGGAAAAACGAATCATTAATTTAGTAGTTTTCCTCTATTAATATATTCATGTGTAAATAATATGCACCATGTTATCCACTAGCAGTATTAGTTGATTGGTTTGAAAAAATTAACAGTGGATTATGTGGAAAATAAAATTACTTGTCAATAATTAAAGGAAAAACCTAAGGTTTTGGATAGGTTTTTACAAACCATGAGTATTTACCATAAAAATGAGAAGATATTTCCATTGAATATTTCATATTATTCTAAAAAACCATATATTTCAAAATTATTTTTATTTTAAATCCATTTTTTGAGAAAATTAATTGATTAATTTTTCCAACATTTGATTATTTATTATTTTATTTATGGAAAGAAAAAATGTTTGAAAATGATCTAAACATTGAGTAATTCATATTGAAAACAATTCCCCATGAAATACTATATGTGAAGTTCATGCTTCAAGGTATCTAATTTCATAATGAAGAAAAAGGAGGTGAAGATTCCATAAAAACCCCATTAACACCATGAGTGGTCAATTAACAATATGAAATTGTTGGGAAATAGAAGCCATTGATATAATTCTTGAAAAAGATCACAAGATGTAGGAACATAAAAATTCACTATGTGAAATAATGTTCTAGTTTGGAATCATAGTGAAATGACCCATATTTAGAAAAATGCAATGTAAATTATGATTATTCTACATTTTTTTACCAAATAATATTGATCACTCCTGAGACTTTATGTGAATTAATTTAATAGTGTATCTTTGGAATCATTAGAATGACATTGGTCTATAAAAACAAGGAACTAGCGAGGATTCAACATAACAACTTCGTAAGTGGAAGCTCTAGATGTGGACTTGTAACTGCTCTACTTTTTAAGCATTATTTTATTTTCATTAATTTCCATTCATGTGATTCCTTAGTTTGGTAACATCAACTAATTTATCCATAAAATAGAGGGGTAAAAGTTTGGAGTGATCACGTAAGGGAGTGGCTGGAACAATTTATCTATATTTTCATTTTTATGATTAATTTAAAAAAACTATTTGTTTCTTACATAATATGATTTCTATTATCATTTTAAAATTTTTATTATCAAATTGAATTTTATTAGTTTTATATTATATTTATATTTATTCCCTTAGTTAGTGATCCATAATCTCTCCCCATACTATTATTGTCTGTATATGATGGAGAAGGTTAGGGTTATGTGTTGAGCTATAGATTATCGCTATAATGTTTATGAGGTTTTGGATATGAATTATTAGTTATTAGAGAACATAAAAAACCAATGGGTATTGAAATACCCAAGATTGATAAAGGTTTAAATTTCTAAATTATATGACTAATTTCAACAATGTGAACCTTTCTTTTAGAGATACTATATGATTAGAACTCCATAGTTAATTTTTTATTGGCATGGAGTAGTGATCAGTTTTGGGGATCTTCTACGAAAATTCCTAGGATTTGTTCAAGAGATGAAAATCACATTGGAAAGAACAAGTCTGGGAATGTGGGACAATCATTAGTTTGATGACCAATTTAGGAACATGGGTGGGCCATAGGGAGGGGACGACATGACTTTGGGGAAACCGGTGGCACATCAAAGGCCAGGTCCCAATAGAAAGGTTAAGGAGGGGTAAATATGATATTAGTTGGGATAATTTTTTTTACTTTGGTATTGGAGCTAGAAAATAGCCTTAAGTGCGGTGCATCCCCTAGGTTGAGATTCAAGGTTTACAACAAGGGTATTGTGATCTAGGGGGGTGAATGCAACACCCCAAAATTATATACGTTTAAATTACTAAATGACATGGCTCATGTAAACAAGGTTCACCTTTCTTTTTAGGGCACTACTTGGTTAAATTGCCTAATGATATGACAGGTTTCAAAGGATGTGTGCGAGTGAGGACAAAGAACACTAGAAATAAATTGTGTTGGCCCATGGGACATTCATTCATTAGATGACATTTTTGGTCCTATGGTTGTGACCAATGGGTGGGAACACATTTATTTAGGGAAACTAGTCATTCCAGGAAGTCCATGACCTACTGAAAATGATAAGGTAGGCTATCTATGATGTTACCATGGCCCAGTTATTGTATGGATTTTCCTAATAAATCATGAGAACCCACTGCAATTCTGCACATATAAGAAGATTTTATACCAAACTAATATTTTAGTTATGGATATTCCCCCCATCATTAGCATGCTACGAGAGAAATAAGAAACAATATTACAATCTACATCTTAGTATCATAGTATAAAAATACTTGGTAAAAATCTGAAGCTGTGACAATGTTGGAATAGGTTCATCCATGCCCGACCAGATAACCATTTTCATCTATTTTTTTTATAACATCATGTTTAAAATTTCATTTCCAAAATAAATTCCCCAAACCAAATCAGAAAAAAAATTTATAGATAAAGACATTAAAAGTGAAAAATATTTTTGTTCCCAATCATATTGAAGAGACTAACTATTTTTATCCTTTATAATATAACTAGTAAATTATTTTTCTTTTCTTTCCTCGAGAAAAGGCATGAATCAAAATTGGTTCCATTTACTAGGAGGAAGTACCTCAGTGAATTCAAACAATGAATGGACGAATTTGTTACTAAACATTTAATTATATTTGATCCTACAATTAATGGAATGATGACCAAACTGAATTAAAAATATCTTTCAAATTAGAATTGAATAGATAATCAGTATATATTCAAGTTAAACTAGTAGTGTTCACTCTATGAATGATAGAATGGATAGAAATACCAACCAAACCCCCATAGATTTATGAGAACCTCTTTTCACTAACCAATTACTCTAATATTTAATTAATTATATAGAAAATTATTTTGAATTATGCATTTCCACATGATTTAAGGGTAGATAATTTTTTTTGGTCTTATCAGGGAATACCAAAATATACCTATTCAGAAACTGACATATATATGATCAAGTTTCAAGCCTTGAGGACTCACTGAAGAAATTGTTATGTGGAGGGAATTTCACTTTGTACATGAAGGAGTTGCAATGGAATAGTTATACAACCTACAACTAGGAGAAGTACCCGATTGTGAGTATCTAATGTGGTTCTTTATGTATAAGATTTTTCACCAAAAAGAGAATGAAAATCATAAAATAGATCTATTCCATTAACAAATAAACCAAAGAGATAATCAAATATTAATGGGATAGGGTCATGAGTCGTTGTGCCATATTCTCTCATCAATGTATAGGGGAAAGTCACTTCACTGTTTCCACAACCCCCTCCCTGAAAATATTCCCCTCCTTTGATGGAAATGAAGAAAGGGAGATAATGAACCATAATACCTACATCCAGTATGACTCAAGTAGTCTACTAGCACCAAGTTAATACAAATATCACAATATGGGATGCATTACCCATTTTTTTTAATCAAGACCATAAGATATGGTAGATCATCCACAAAACAACTCAATGAAATATATAATATAATTCCAAAACCAACCAACAATCATGTTTTAAAATAAAATTGTTACAAGTACAAAATTCTCTGAGGAAATACCAAATTTAATGCTAATTAGTGACACAACAATTGTCCCAAGCATAAACTAGTATGGTCAAACACGGTCCCTGAAATCCCCAAGGAAACCTGAAAAAAAATCTTATAGAAATAGGGTGAGCATATATGTATACTCATTAGGAAAAGAAAAGTCTATCGTGCACGTGTGAAAGAATAATATTAATGCCCATGTGAGAAAACAACAAAACCAATTATCACCTAACATGTATACTAACCATTCCAACCTAATGAAGGGATGATTAACAAATAACACAAGTCAAGTAATATAATATAATGTACATTTATGGTAGGGTACCCTATACAACTTCCCACTTGTTAACTACTCTTTTCTAATGGAAAACATCCTCAAGCTCCCACCACTTATGGTTGTACCATGTAACAACCCTCTTGCACACACTTGGGCTAAAAACCACAACAAATCCAAGCTGTATAATCCTAGGCCACAAAACACATCACATACCCATGACATAGACACCTTGGCCACAAAACACATCAAATCCCAATCAAATAGTCCTAATACACAACCCGCATCACATCCCACCCATAGACACTGGTCCATAAAACACACCTCATCCCACCTATTGGAACCTAGGACACAAACCACACCTCCCACCAAAGACAACATTGAAAGCACAAAACATCTCATTCTGAAGACACCAAGGAAAGAAAAACTCACCCTCACACACATTGGATTCCCAAACCACAACCTTCCCAAATAATATTGGGATATCCATGCCATGAAGAGGGAATATGGAAGATTGGATGGCCATCCATCTATTCTACCACAAGGATGTTTCAAAAATATACACACCTCCAATAATATAGGGGTTTTTGGAACATATTTCTCAAATATGGTGGGGTTCATATTTAAATAACAAGGAAAATACGATCATATACATATATAATACCAACCAATCAAGAAAAACATATGGGTTCCAAAACAAATAATATATCACAACTACCTCCTTTGCTACTACTACTAAATCTAAAACACCATATAGCACACCACAAAACCCAATTCACATTCACAGCCAATTTATTTAACCCAAATCATTCTTTATTAAACAAGTCATTTATCTGTTCCACCAATACCCTGAAAACTACTAAGAAAATCACTCATCATGAAAAAAGGTTCTCAGAAGGTGACAAGCCCTTATAAACAGAAGGGACATCACATTCACTCTATGTTAAATATCCAGTCATGATATATAATATATTGATATCTTTATATTGAGTGATTCATTCTTCATGTTACTCATAGAGATACTCCATGTGAATTACCCATACCAATCACTGTTATCCTACTTCAAACTCATCCTGCTCAGGTCAGGTGCCCACAGAACAAACCCCCAAATCGCAATACCAACCAATTACACCTTACCGTACAACCAGTTTCACAACCCTATTATAATAAACATCTCATCCATTCTATAATCAACCAGTCTGTCAACCTGGGATTCCATTACACCACCCAATCCATCCTTCAACACATATTCATGCTCACACCCATAATGCATCACATGAAAAATCAAACCCATTCATCACATCACCCCTTGTACCAAGGAAGACATTATTCCATATTTAACAAGGCATACCATAATTAATTCAACTTGGTAAATTCAAGGGTTATAATAGAACTGGTTGATCCAAGGGCATACATTCATTAATTGAATATACATGATTAACCAATTCCCATTTTTTGGTGATACCAAACTATCTTGATCACGAAACAACTACAACACAAAAAACCAGTGAATGAAAGTCCACCAATGGCCACAATTTTTAATAGTGTGTTTATCCCACATAGTAACAATATCACAATCATAATATCAAAAATTCAATGGAATGAAAATTGAATCCCTCTTCCCAGTACAATTTAATTTATCCAATTGTTATCTTTTATTAATCTAGAAAAACCAAAATCTATATGTAAACAAAAGAAAAACAATCCCATTATATGTACTATTAAATGAAATGAAGGAAATACTACCTCAAAATGGTTTCAATGATACTCACTCAAGAACAGGGCATAAAACAGATCTCCATTCACCTATCCCATAATATCACCATCCATATGAGGATGTCATGACACCACTTCACCAATAAAAACTGAAGAGAATCTCATTTATTAACATGGTATATCATCATCCATCCCTTGGGAAGAAGAATGAATAGGGGAAACAGAATAAACCATATGGGACAGACACATCTTAAATTAAATATGGATAGCTACATATCGGTGGAGGGAATCTAAGAATCAATCCATGATGAAGGAATCCTCAAAAAAATGAAGGGGATCACTGGGTTCTCTAGGGTTGAGGAAGGGTCACTATAACCATAGGTTTTGACAAACTAAGATGATGTAAAAAAACATGAATATTACAATAATGGAGTGTTACATGACATCTAATCTCCTTTCACGCTGTGTAATACCCCCAGTGAAATTCTATATAAAAATGCATCACCTCTTGATTTTTTGTTATTTTATTCAAACCCTGAAACATTTCACATCATGAAACCTTATTTCATGCCTTGTAAAATTAATGAACATCTTGAATCCACCAATGCATGCCAAAAAATAAACTTCAGGTCATGTAATTTAGTAACACGATGTGTAATCCTATTTCATCCAGATTTTCGAAATCAAATTCCACCAAGCCTCCACTAAACGCATCTAACAACCAATACTGTCAATGTAACGGACTGAGAGGGCACAAAATGTTACATCAGTTACCTATCAAATGATAATTTCCCTTGATAATCCAAAACTAAACCCAAAATAATAGGGGTCCAAACAACCACCCCATGAGATACATCTCATGGATCTTGTCATGGCTCAAAATTTTCTATGAGACAAATAATCGACAACAAGAAACAAAAAAACATTGTACCACCTCATCACTACTTCCACTTTCCACCTCATATATTACAACAATACTATAACACAACCACTACACAACTAACTTGCCTCATTTCCCCAATTTCACGAATCAGGGAATCTCATCTTCCATCTTGAGATGCTATCCTATCTGGGTGGAACCAACTCTACCGGATGAGTTTAGTCACCTAAAAATTAATGAATCTCGATTATGAATCAAATAATACCCTTTTCAAACATTTTTACTTTATTACATATAACCTAACACACACACCAAAAACCAAATTAAAAAAGAGATAATCTTATAAAACATGGTTTAAAAATTACATTTCAATTAAAATAGAAAAAGGAAAAAACTTGAAACAACTCTTTGTATGGGGTATGTATCTACGTTGCCTACTCCCAATTACTCTCCTCCTGACCATGATGCCTCCAGAATAGATGAGAAAAGGGAATGGTATGCCCATGCAACACCTTATCTTGACAATCCTGGATTTCCACTTGCCACTCCATGAACGTCGTGTTGTCCTGGATTTCCACCTTTGTCTATTCAAGAACATGGGATCCATCATGTAGATACCAATTAAGGTGAGATATATGGAATAAATCATGGATTATCTCTAAATATGGTGGAAACACCAACTAAAATACCCCCTCTCCAACTTTCCCCACCACCTCAAAGGGTCCAACAAACCTAGGTGGATGCCTACTTCTTCTACAAAACCACCACTGCCCACAACGAGGGGAAACTTTCAAGAGCACATTTTCCACAACCTTGAACTATAAGGGCCTCCTCATGAGGTCATTAAATGAAATATACTAGTCCTGAAGTTCCTTTATCCACTCAAAAACAATATGAACCTTCTCTATCATACTCAGCAATGCCTCAGGACCAATAATAGCTATCTCCTCAACTTCTGTTCAGAAAAATTATGAACGACGCAGTATTATATACCAATAATCAAATTGAGTCATGAAATGGAAGAGTGATATATATTATTATAGGAAAACACTACCAAGAGAGGTTGTCATACCCAAGATCTACCATTGTCCAAGACACATGTTCACAACATATCCACCAATGTTGGAATAGTCCGTTGTAAATTCCCATCTATATGGTTGAGGAAACTAGTGATGATGCATAACCGGGTGGCCAAAGAATGTTGGAGTACCCTATAGATCCATGAGGTATAGTGTGCCTTTATATTGGAGAAAATGGATCTCAACACTCCATGTAGCCACACCACCATGTGCACATTCCTTTTTTCCAAGACATACTCTACGCCCAACTACATAATCACTATGAAGTGAGATTATTTTTTCAGCTGATCTAATACTAACCACATAGCATCACATGCTATTTATTATCTAGGTAGAACTAGGATGAAATCCATTGAAAATTTATCCCACTTCCACTCAGGAACATAAAAGGGTTGTAACAAACCACCAGGAACGTGATGCTCTGTTTTTAGTTTTTATAAGACTAATCCCCTCACCACAAACTCCACGAGTACCCTCTGTACCCCAGGCCACAAAAACTATGTCCTCAAGACATGATACACCATATAAATTCTTGGGTGTACTGAAAAATGTGTTCTATGAATGTTTGGAAAGACTCCCTCATGGATCACCATTGGGATGAAAAACTTCCCAAGGAACAAAATCTGATTCAAACCATCCTCTGACTGTCACTCTAGAGCAATAACATGGACAACATGATCACACAACACCTATTCCTATGATTCCCCCACTAGGAAACTTCCACCTTCTGCATCATAGAATATTGAACTATCATCTGAAACAAACATACCCTATTTCCATCATCTATTGTATCAATGTGTAAATCTTCCAAATCATGCATCGGTCTCCAAGAATCCACAGATTCTTAAACAACCTCCTTCTATGACTTCCTGATTAATGCATCGACTATGAAATTCCCCCTTTATTGAAGTGTAGGAGATTTTAGAATCATAGACCAAAAGGAACTACATTCACCTCCATTGTTGCAAGTTCTGATCGTGTTCGGAAAAGATATACCTCAAACTCTTGTAATCCATAAAGACCACAACGTATGCCACAATTATGCAGTTCCTCCCAAATTTCGGACAAAAACAACCACCACTAGATCTAGTGTGTGGTTTGAAGATTTAGGCAAGAGTATACGTACCTTATTGGATCCATAAGGGATCCCTACTCACTACTACATCAAGGTTCATTCAAAGCCCCAATGGGAAGCTTCATAGAATAGATCAAACATCACCCCTTACTCAAGAAACTGGAGCACTGGAGCACTAACCAACTTCCCCATCCGGTAGCCAAAAAACTGCCTAACACTAATCACTCTACATAAAAGATTGATCCTTTTAGGTTATGTCACTAGGGATAAAAATCGAGACAAATAGGGTACAAAAGTCCAATAATAATCTTCATGACCAAGGAAACTATGAACAAATGCCACATTCTTAGGTTATTCCCAAGAAAAAATTGATTCATCCTTTGATGGATCTACTAAAACACCATGATAAGACTCCACATTCTTGAGGAAATGCACCTTCATGTTCAAAACATACACCTAGAAAACATTATATAGATATGTTCATTTCAAAGAACCTAAAAGATAGTTCATATATGCTCGACATGTTCCTCCTATGACTTCTAGTAGATTAAGATATAATTGACGAACATGATGAAGAACCAATCCATGAACTCATTTAACCTAGAGTTCATAATTCCCATGAACACAAATGGTGCGTTTGTAACACTGAACAACATTAATACAAACTCAAAGTGCCCATACAAGCACATAAAGGCAGTCTTTGGTATATCACCCTCCTTCACCCACAACTGGTGATATCTCGACCACATATCAATCTTGGAAAACCAACTCTCCCCTCTCATCTAGTCGAAAATATCATCTATCCTTGGAAGATGGTAATAGTTCTTTACTTTTAATTAATTCAAAATTTGGTAGTCTATACGATGCCTTAGAATACAATCCCCCTTCTTTGAAAACAACAATGAAGCACCCCATGGTAACACACTGTACAAGATAAAACCATTATTCATCGTATCAACTTTATTAATCTTCATATCCTTCAGCTCAGAAGTGTCCATTTGATATGGTGCCATCGAAATTAGCGAAGAACTAGGCTATATATATACCGTGAAATCAACATTACATCAAGGGGGTAACATTAAAACCTAATCAAGGAAAACTTTCAAGAACCCCCCAATGACCATGGGAACATCTACCTTCTTAGCATCCACCAATTCTATATATATCTTATCCAATAAAAAAAGGTTTCAAACGCCGACTTACCTCATGATAACGCTGCTCTCCAATGAAAACTGGACGTTTTCCAAAAACATTTGAAAACATGAATCTTCTTCTGAAATAGTTGACAGTGTCCTGAAAGGAATAAAACTATTCAATACTAAGGATTACATATCATGGTTTCATCTATAGTATGAAGAGATCCCTGTGAAACTGATTCCCTCGCATCATCAGTATACATCTCTATCACACATCAAACAAACTGGTCTGGCCTCCAACTGGCATACTCAACACCAGGG
This sequence comes from Viscum album, assembly GCA_963277665.1. Lineage (NCBI taxonomy): Eukaryota > Viridiplantae > Streptophyta > Magnoliopsida > Santalales > Viscaceae > Viscum > Viscum album. The sequence continues at coordinate 322,501,517 of OY728146.1, forward strand.
TAAAGGGAAGCCTCTCTATTTCTAGTCACAGATCATGGGATATATTGTGTTAAATTAAGGAGTTTGACTCTCTTTAATAAAACAAATCAAGAGAAATGTTACTAAAGAAACAAATCTTACCTCTAACGATCTATGGCCCTACTAGAACTACTACCTCTATTATGTGCAATATACCACACCTGACTCCCCTTATTCACAGATGATTAATTCATCCACAACCACTGGAAATTTGAGGCCCATGAATATAAGGAACATCCTGAGGTTGGACTTTACCTACATTGTCTCCCCTCAGAAGCACAAATCTTGCTACCCCTACTGCTGAAATGGTCCCACCGACAACTGTTACTGAGGTTGGAACTAAACATATCCACCTCTACCATACTTAGCAATAATGGATGTCGGGTATTGGTTCTAAAGGTGACCTTGAACTCAAAAAAAGGAAAACCTTATACCAAATACCATATGAAGGGCATGAGTACTGAAAGATAGAAAAGGGAATTTTTGATGTCGACTTCCTTCCAATCAAAACCTCAAAAGGTCCTGGTGCCTGAGACCTACATCTGGTAACCCTACCTCCTGAAAAACTATGTTGGCTCACCTCATGGGGTGCAATCCCTAAGGATGGGATACACTTGATCGCCTTTTCCTCTTTTTGATCCTCTACATACATTAGAAACATAAAATGAGTAACGATGTACTGGATCAAAGGACAGAGAATGTCCTTGAGACATCTCTCACAATACTCCTCATCCAGAAAGAGATCATGAGATAAATGAAGGAGGTACCTGAAATTGATCCAATGTTTCTGTACTAGAATTATCATATGTTTAAGAGAGAGTAACTTCTGCCCCTTCTTAGAATTCATGGTCAATGAAAGGAACTCTACTCAGAATTCCTTATCATTGTCGATGCACAAAATATCTACCTCCTTCCTCTCTGACAGATAAAGAAGCCAACAATGACATGAAACTCCTTACATCTGACTCACTGTCAAAGGAACCCATTACTCCATCAATGTCCATATTAAACTGAAGGTGACCTCAATCCCCTTGAACAATCTCTATGTCTCTATGTCTGAAACACTACCCTCGTACATTACCAATTCTTTCTCCAATAAATAACACAACTTACCCTACCACTAGTAATCCTAGTAAACTAGATCTACCCTCCATCAATGAAGCGCATCAGCCTGCTAACAATCAACTGCTTGAGCCACATGTGAACGAAGATCTGGATCCATAGCTAAAAAGTAAAAAAAGATTTCATAAGCCCAAGTAGTATGTAATGATTATTAAAGATTCATTTTAACTAATTTAACTCAATTTTTTATTCATCCGGACTTTCCCAAAACAACCCAATTCAAAAAAAAACACAAGTCATTATGATTCATGCACCATTCCTAGGGTATCTACCCTACAAACCATATAGGCTCACTTGGTAGTATGGTTGGGCCATATTCCTTTCATCAAAATAGGGTGGACCCAAAATCTCATGTCCTAGCCAGTCTTCCATGGCCAATGTCATGCACCAAGATCACTTGGCATTGTTCCCAACCATCCCATGAAGTCCTCACAATGTGTAACCCCAAACTTCATCCTATATCTCAACCATTACCTCTGATACCATTCTGTAATGACCCCTATATCCAAAGATGTCTCCTTTATCTGGTAATGAAGAAATTTAAATAATATCCATCGTGTCCTCCACTAAGTAGGCCCCAGGTAGGTGACTAGAACCAAGGGTATAAATATATCACAATATGGGAGGCATTGACCATTTTTTCAAAACCAGATCGAGAGATATGATGGATCACCCTTAAAAAAACTTCAGGACCTATACAAATGAAATCCAAAAACCATCCCAGATGCATGTTTTAAAATAGATATGTTACATGTAATAGTGTTCCCAAGTAAAATACTAAAATTAAAGGTATGAATTGACTCAACTACAATCCCATGCCCATACTAGTAAATTCCATCATGGTCCATAAAATTAAAATGAAATCCTTAAGATAATATTATATTCCCAAGGTGAGCATACAAGTATACCCAGTAGGAAAACCAATGTCTCTCATGCACATGTGAAAGAAGCAGACTAATGCCCCTATGAGAAAACAGTTGAACCAAATAGAACCAAATAGGTATACGTACCATCCCAACCAAACCTAGGCACACTCCAAAAATAATGAAATTCATGTATTGTAATATATTTCATATCGATGATAGGGTAAACTGCACCAAATCCCATTGGTTTGAATGTACTTCCTAATTGGAAAAGTCCACGTACTCCCACCTCTTCTGAATGTACCACGTCACAACCTACCCTCACACACCGCGGCTAGAAATGACACCACATCCCGTCCATAGACACCTAGGCAACAAACCATATCACCACCCTGCACACACCTAGGCTGGAAACTGTGTCACATCCCCCTCGAAGACACCTAGTCCACAAACCACACCTCATCCCAAAGACACCTAGGAAAACACAAAAAAAATATCTTCATGAAGACACAAGGGAAATCAAAACACACCCACGCACACCTGAGCCTAAAAAACGACAACCTGGTAAAAGAATCATGAGAAAACCACTGCGTGGAAGAAGGAACAATGAAGAGTGGGTGGCCAGTCAATGATCCTACCACTCGGATGTTTGGAAAAGGTGCCCACCCCCATGAATATGGGGGTGTTTGGAATGTAATACTCAACCTGGGTGGGGTGTGTATAGATATCACAAGAAAAATATAAGTATATACATATATGATTCCAACCACTCAATCCCATACTACGGATTCCCAAACAATGAACACCTCCCAACAACCTCCATTACTTTCACCTCTAAATGAACAACACCATAAAACGAGCCACAAAACCTAATTTAAGTTTCTTACCAATGTATTTAACCCAATTAATTCTTTATTAAACAAGTCATTTAGTTATTTCACCACTACCTATGGAACTACCAAGAAGAACACATAAAAAGAAACAAGTTTCAAAGAAGGTAAAGTGCCTGGATAAACTAAAGGGACTTCATATTACCACTAAATTTAACACCCACTAATGATATATCTTATATTGATATCAGGATATTGGGAAAATCTTTTTTCTTATTACTAATGGAGAAACTCTAGTTGAATTACCCTTACTAATTACTAATATCCTCCATCAAACTCATCTCGATCAGGTCACATACCAATAGTACCAACCCCCAACTAATAACACCTTACCACGTAACTAGTTTCACATCCCACTTTTACAAAAATTCCAATCCATTCATAAATCAATCGATCTCTCAACCCGATATTCCATTACACCACCCATGCCATCCCAAAATAAGAAACCATTCTCACAACCATACTAAAACCCAAACTAGAGAAAACCCACACAACACATAAACCCTTATACCAAGGAAAAACACAATTCTGGATTTAACAAGGAATCACTTATTTAATTTCACTTGTTTAAATCATGGGTTATCTCAAAACATTATGATCATGGGGAATCAATTCATTATAAAGATATATGTTATTAAACAAATTCCATTTTTGGGTGATACTAAAATTTCATGATCTAGCAACAACCACTATACCCATACCCAAGGCAATAATGACCACCATAAACCACAATTTTTAGCGTGCCATTTAGCCCATATAGTCAAAATATCACAATCATAATATCCGAATATATTGGGTATGAAAAATTAATTCCTATACCCACTTAAATTTTATTTAACCAATTATTATCTTATATTAATCTGGAAAAACCAAAATCCATAGGTAAATAAAAGTGAAACACTCCAGTATGATGCATAATTAAGAGAAATGAAGGAAATCCTACCTTGAAAGGGTGAAAACCATCCTTTCATAAGAGAGGTCCAAGCAAAAGATTTCTGATCACATCTCCAACAATATATTCATCCATATAATGATGTTGTGACACCAATTAAACAATAAAAATTTATGGGAATTCTATTTAGAACCATGGGATATCATCCGCCAACACATGGAAAGATGAAACGGGATAGGAAAGAGACCAAACTAGAGGAAACCAAAAGAAAAATGGAATACCACACCTTATATCGAATATGGATCACTAAGGATTTAAGTAAGAAATATAGGAATCAATCCTTGAATAAAGACTCCCCAAAATTCCGTATAGGGTTCACAGAGTCACCTAGAGGTTGAGGACGTGTCACTGCAGCCATAGGGTTTGACAAACTAAGTGGATGGAAAAAAAATTTGAATGTCACATAAGCAGGGTATAACATGAAGTGTAGAATGATTTCTGGCCATGTAATTCAACAAGGTTGACTTCCACTGAAAAAACTATCACCTATTGATTTATTTAATTTATTTATACCTTGAAACATTTCACATTGTTAAAACCTCTTTCATGAACTATAAAATGTCTGCACATCATGAAAGCTCCATGATAAGCCATGAAACCAAACTTCACATTATGTAATTCAGTTACATGACGTGTAATCCTATTTCATCCATCTTTGAGAAACTGAACTTCTCCAAGCTTTTATGAGCCTCCTCAAAATTGCTCCAACAGCAAAAACTGGAAAATAAATGGAACATAAGGTCACATACCATTACACTTGTGTTATTCTATCATGGGATACTCGATAATGACCATAAAAAAACTTAAAAAATATCTAGAGGATCCTTGATCGATTAATTTACTGTATAAGATAGTTGTTTGATAAAAAATATATATCAAAACTCACAAAAATACAGAGAAGAGGTAAGTGAACAATATGAATCGCTAAGGTATGAAATTATAATTTATCATCCCAAATTAAAAATAATAGTATATAAAATAACCATTTGATTTGGACAGCTGCCTATAATGCAAGTGAATTAATAATATTCCTCACATCATGTATGATGCTTTTATTTTTTACATAATAATTATACTAACAAGTTTTCTAAAGTGAAAAGGATGTAATGTTATGATGTATCTTTTTATCTAAGGTAATTATTGAAAAATAAACCATGGATAAATAAGCCTATATCACTACTTGAATTTAGATAGAATAAATCTAAACCCTTATACTCAAACGAATAGCCACTAGCCATACATTTAAAATATAATAAATCCAAAATCCTCCACCTTTTAAACAACCCAACAAAAATTATGTTTATGTACAACAAAAATTACCTCAAATGACTTATGAGAAATCTTAAACTAGTGCACCATTAACTAATGAATAGTAGATGTAGTCAATGGTTATAGGACTCATGGATAAGATGAACTATTTAAAAAATAGATTCAAATGTCTTCAGAGTATACATTCCAAAAACCCAAGGAATCATCGAATCCAAACAATTCCAAACCCCAAGGGGAATGTGAGTATGATTAAAATATCAATTTTAATTTATATTTAGCCTCTTATACAAAAGAAAATTTATAATTTTTATATGCATAGAAATGATAAAGTTTAGAGCCCAATTTTTAAAATTAATCTTACCTAGTAGAGGAGAAAAATAAATAGATAACATATTTATAATTTAAAAGAATGAAAGAACTGATATTACCTTACAAAATAAAAAATTTACTAGATAAAAATTCTCAAACAATTACATTCTATGATTATTTACTCAAAGAATATGCAAGGGTAGAAACTTTAATTCGAAATTCTGGAGACATTTGAAAAGGTTGAAATAAACATTACTCTCCTGGAAAAAATATAACAAATACAAAATTATGAAAAATTAATTATATAAATCTACTCGATAAGGATCAGTATTGATGGGATTGAAAAAAGAACTTATGTATAATCATCATAGCACATATGATACCACTGAAACAAGAAAAATTTCAATATCTAGGGACATTCAATATTCTATAAACTATCGATAATTTTTTTAGTATTTATGTGAATAGGTTTCTTATATAAATTTCATGTATCACTCAATTTTAATATATTTTATTAAATTATAATTTAATCCCAAAGGATGGGTGTGAATCTCACATATAGATCGATAATTTTCACAAGAGTAGTTTTGGAAGATGTCCTTTGAATGTAAAATATCTACCATTCGAAGCTGACATCAATATGCAAATGATGATTGTAGATAGGTGTTTATCACAATCATAAATAGTTTTTTTCAGAACATTAATAAATATGTAAAAACCATCAATGTTCCAAAATTAATTATTTCTTGAGAACTTGGAGACAACACAATGCACTTCAACATTTATGACTCCATGAAGAACCCTTAAAGTAACCAGTCTCTCTATGAAATATACCATGAAAAAGGTAACCATACTAATGAATACATAGGTATTATATACGAATTTCATCCCTAGAATATTATTATTCCATTAATATTACCAAAAATTAGGTATGTTAAAAATAACTAGAAATATTAATACCGAGTTTAAAGAAGAGATGACATATGGTTTTTTGAATGTTTATTATAAGTGGGTAGACTGATTTTTTTACATGGGAGGTTAACAATTGGTATTTTTGGAACATAAATTCAATATCTTATTTTGAAAATTATTTTGAAAAATCCAAATCGTTATCACATTATGAGATTCGGAAGTACAAGTATTAAGAAGCAGACCATGAAAAGATTATCACATATCTCAACAAAAAAAATGGTTGCAATAGAAGATGAACATTACAAGATGTGATCAATTTTTCTAACATTGTAGAATGATTTTAAAAGGTCAAAATAAGACTTTCCTAAGAAAAAAAATGTATTCATAGAATCTTATAAGACTAATATAATGAAAAGTTTACCTAAAAAGGTAAATATTGACTAAATAGTTATCAAAATTGAACTTTTTTATTAAATAGTTCATATCTAAAAACCAAAATTAAGGATATATGGAAAAAAATAAAAATAATAGGAAATATTAAATAATATGGAAAGGTACTATTATTTTATGGGGTTCATAACCCCCAAAGAATGTGAGGATTACTTTGCAACTGGATAAAAACAACAAAAATATTGATTGATCGAGAACTAATATAGATGGAAAAAATTTCTAGAGTTTTTCTAGTGATATATTAAGAATAGACACAAATATAATTATTACTAGTTTAACATGTATTTATTATGAATGAGGAAAATAATGTGGGAGTTTTGTTCAGACTTTGAGGGAAAAAAGTCTTCAAGGAAAAACATGTAACTAGATTTCTAGCATAGTTACCTACAAAAAAGTATCAATGTCTGGAATAAGCTTGCGAGATATGTAGTATAAAAGTTCATATGAATATATTATTAATAAATTGACATAAAATAGAGGTTACCATTACTATTAAATGGTAGATTATTTAAAAACACCTATTGTTAATAATTATTATAAACATTCCCTAGTTTTTGGGCTAAATAAATTAAAATTTGAATAACAATTGAAGGAAGATGAAAAAAATACAAAACCCAGAGGAATGAAAATGGATTTAAATGCATAATGAACCCCATTTTATATAAATGTGAATTGGTTTAAGAAATACCATGGGTGTATACCTCGAGAACCAATGGATGAGATTACACTCCTTTAACATGTTTTTCAATGAAGACCTACCAGACTGTACCTATCCTTACATTTGATAAAATGTGGAAATTACATATAAAATATACATACCTGGATAATGAGTTTGAATGAATTTAATACACTATATCAATTAAAATTGGGGGATTTAATCTAGTAATGTATGATTTATTTTAATTTTGTTTGATTCTATCAAACATCATTAACCAAAGGAACTTTTAAATGGAAGCCCACATTTTTTAATGTTTTTTTCATTTTCCCATCCTTTCCATAATTTTTATTTATAAATATCTTAAAAAGCCTAAATTATAGTTTTTCTATAATTATTTATTGGTCCAACATCATGACACAACAAAACATGAATAAACTGTAAGGAATTCATACAGAAAATGGAATTCACCTCATGAAAGGATAATTCACGTATTGAAAATGGTGTAGAATAGAAATGCGAGAACAAAACTTGTGTAGCACAATTGAAACATAATTCAGAAGTAGAAAATTTTTCTATACCCATGGCCCTAAACTGTGGCTATAGATGTCAAAAAATGGATATAAGCTATCTACACGGTTCCATGTGATCATGGATGGTATTGGCATGTCTATAGGAAAAAGATATAACCAAAATTTAAAGGGGTATTAACGTGGTTTCCATCATGAAAATAGATCCCATTAACATAGTTTTATAAATAGAGGCAATTTTTGTCATGGTTTTCCACCATGGCTATAATTTTATAGCCATAGTTTAAATTTTGTCTTTATCCCTGGTAAACCATGGCTATAACTTTAAAATAATTTATCACCATAAAGATTTGATATCCATATATATACTATCATGGACCAAACACCTTACAGCATAGACGTAACAATATTATGACATATATATTTACATATTCACCGTGGAAAAAAGAAAACACTATGGTTATAGGTCTAACTGCCCATTCCCCACATGAAAAATACTTTCCAATGCTAATGAGGGAAACCTATAGCCATGGATTATGAAAACCATGGCCATATGTTGGGGATATTTCCATAGTATTTGAAAACTATGGAGACATCCTTTGAAAAAACCCCATATACATGATTTAACCAAACTGTGGCTATCGGTATAGGCTATATCCATGATTTAGTCCATACATGGCTACATATATGGACTAAATATGTATGTCCATAGTTTTGTAAAATCATAATTATAGGTACCAGGATATATCCCAGTTTTCTAGTATGGATCTCATAGAGAGTATGAGTTTAAATTATTTATTATATTTTACTCTCATAATTCTTATATGGTTTAAAACATTCATAGAAAATTACATTACGACATTAATCTTGTGTACTCTGGTGTCGATCTAGGAGATTTGGAACATTCATAGGATAATTATTATATTTTTTAAAAATTAAATTTTGACATGATTCGATGTGCAAAATGGGAATTAGAAGATTATAGTTATTTATGAGGGGATAAAATTTAAAAATCCAGAATTATGGGATTCCGGTAGTGGTCATTGCATTACAAATTTTAATTTATTGTTAACCACGTTTTTAACACAGAAATGGAAAAACGGGTTATGTCATGGGAGGATAAAAAATCTACTTTTATAGACTAATGTTCATTTGATCATATGGGGTTATGTAGTGGATGTTATATTTTTATTATGTATAAATTAAAAAAAAATAGGTAAAAAATTTGTTATAAAAAAAAGAAAAATTGAAAAATAAAGGGAGGTCGATTCATTTATTATGTGTATTTATTCCATGTGCATACTTTGAGCTTCGGTGAATTGGGGGACGAAATATTCATATATGGAAGAGTATTTAATTAGACTTACTTTTTATATCATGCATTATGACTTAGAGTAAAACCTTCTTTTTGATCTTTACTTTATTCATAAATTACCAACCTTAACTCTCAGAGACATTTAAATTTTAATAAATATACCTTATAATTATATTTTATTTCTATATTTTTATGGTGGAGATGTTAGATGCCAAAGAAGTATATGATATATGACATGTGCTTTAGGTACGATCATAACCACATTAAATTTATTAAGATAGATATGAGTAAAAGGAATTCAATGTGAGGTAAAATTCAAGTGGCATGTTTTTAATGATGAATTTGGAAAATAAAATTTTAAGGAAGGATGATAATTACTTTTTTGAATGTGTAATCATAAAATTCATGATTGATATTGATTATTTTAATAGTGAGGAGTTGTATGTGTTATTTTCTTGGAACTCTAGGGTTTATTTTCTATTTATAATTTTTTAGTTTTGATGCACTAGAAATTTAAATTTTGGTAGAATAATGTTCCTATGTGAGGTTGTTTAGATTACATTCATGAGGACATGATACTTCTATGTTTGGTGGTATTGATAGAACAATTTTTTCCTTCATTATTTTTCTATAAAATGAATTATTTTGTAAAATTCATGGATTAATTTTATAATGATATTCTTATTTTATTATTTTATGAATGGGTAATTTTTTTAAATAATTTATTTAAATAGTCAATAAATTATTATAAAAATTATGTCTTGTGAGATACCATAGGTGAAGGGCCAGCTCTAAGGCATCAAAGTGTAGCATAGGGGAAAAACAAATGTTAAACTACTGGAATTGCCCCATTAAAGTCATGACTGTTTTATTCATGACTCAAAATAGTTGGGGGACACAAAAAATGAATGCATTATTTTATGATGATGATATAATTTGTTTTCTATAGGATGCCAAGAAGAATATTCAGATCCATAAATAGGATTTACATCACTATGAGAGTATCTCTTATCAAGTATTTAACTAGAAAAAAAATGTTATCTATTTTGGAAAGATATTTCCAATTTCAAGAAATAACTTCATCACTATAGAGTTGTGAATTAGAAAAGGTTTATTTTACATTATTTATCTTGATATACCTTTATTTTTTGTAAGGCCAAGGGCTAGTTATTTTGATGAAATTATCGATCATGTTAAATAAAAACTCCTGATATATATGGGAAGAATATATCTATAGATGGAATAATTAGCATTGTGAAGTATGTCATTTTTTCTAAACTGGTTAACTCTTTTTTGGTCTCCAACAGTTTTGGTGGTTTATAAAGCTAGAGAACATGAGTATTAAAAACATAATCTTGAGCATTTTTGTTTAGAAAAAGAGAGTTGTTACCATCCCTTGGAAAAATTGTTGTAACTCTCTGTCTAATAGTTGTATGTGAATAAAGAACCTAAATATTTTTAATGACTCTATCCAATCTTGGTTCACTTGGAACATCATTAAAAGTAATTCAAGTACATTGGGATTTAATAGTGGTTAATTTAATGAAGTATTAAAACAATGAAATGTTTATTAAATGAATTCATTGATTTTTCTAGTGATCAGAACACCATTTTATAGATTAATTAGTTTTTTGACATGGATTTTTAATAAGATAGATTCATTCAAATTTTGGTTGGATAATGGGATGGTCTCAATCCTTTTTGATGACATCAAACCTCTCAATCATAATTCGGACACACATATTTCTATAAAAGACTTTTCATAACCCTTAGACACTTTTAGATTATGATGATTAGTGTATAATTATTGGATACACAATTGTTTCTGGAAATGATTTTTTGGTCTGGGAGCCATCCATAAATGGTCTGATAAATAGTAAGGCATATTATCTATGTGTCACTAGAGACTAAAATAATGAATTTAGCTAGCTAGATAACTTTAATAAATACTGGATTAGGCCATCTAGGATTTCATTTATCTAGATATTGGCACATAAATAACACCTCAATGACTATGTATTATAGTATTTTTGTAGTCCAATCTATTTAAGGTGTGTAATGTGTTTTCTACACAAGGAGGATACAGATCACCTTTTCCACAATTGTGTCACTTCCTCAACACACTAGAAAGTGATCATGGACATATTTAGATTTCCTAGTCTAGGATTTGTTGATATGCATTCTATTTTTTGGTTATGTAATAGTCTCACTCATTTCTCACAGGAACACATTCCATTCCATGTTGTAGTGGAATAAATGTTTCACACCATTTGGTTTGGTCACAATGCTTTAATTCATGAAGTTCAAAATTTCATCACTCAATCTATGTTTCTATGTATTTCTACAATGACCAAGGACTCAAGCTTATTGATGATGTGTTTATGTGATACTATAATGTAGTAATTTGATATTTTAATAAATTTAGGGATTCCTAGAAATTATAAGCCAACAGTGGGTACATTTCAGGTGTTTTGGTTTCCCCTATTTTTTAATTAGATCAAAACTAAATCAGACAGTGAAACTGAATGGAACTCGGTGCCTTTAGGGTGGGATGGAGTCATTCACGGTCATTATGAAAATATTTTGGGTTTTTTAGGGCTCATATGGTGTGACATTATCATTAGAATCATATATTCTTGGAATTAACCATGCTATTTTACGCTAAAATGAAGGGTTGGAATAACCATTGGTTGGAAATTGAATCCTATAATATTAACTAGGATATTATAAATAGAAATTTGAATCTCTCATGGAGACTTACGACTCGATGGATGGAATGTTTCAATATGATATGATCATTAATTTTATTATCATGCATGTTTATCTAGAGGCAAATATGGTGGTAGATGGGCCTGCTAACAATGGATTCATGGGGGGAACTCACTTGGTCTGATTATATTCTGATTGATTTGATTAATTTTTATGAATGATATGGTAAAAACATATATACCATATCTTATTGTGATTTTTATTCTTCATCAATAAATGACTTGGTCTTTTGGATGGGGGGCCTTTTAAAAATTATGTGTGCATTTATTTTTGACCTAGAACCACTGATCACCCCCAGGATTTACTAGGAATGAATTTATTAACGCATTTAAAGAACCCAAGAAACACATAGGCATATAAGTATAAGGCCATCTAGAGGATTCAACATCATCACTCGACAAGGGGATTCTTTGGATTCCATCCTCCAACTGATATATCTATAAATACATGGAATTTATATGGAATTTTTTTTCTTAAATACAATGGAATTTTATGAGTCGATGAAAATTTACGGTGCTTGATTCTGAGGCCCGGTGTTCCCGGAATCTTTTTCAGAAGTTTTGTTCGGGTATGTTCAGTAAACGTACGAGTGGGATTTTATATCTTTTAAACCAGTGCTCAGAACTGAAATCTGAGTGCAAAATTGAACTCACAGCATCAGTGATTGCTTAGTGAGACCTTCACTATAGTTTCATTCTAAGGTGAATGGAAGTTAGATTTTGGGGGTTTTTAATTAAGTTAAATAAAAATAAGAGCTAGCTTATTTTTATTTCTTGGTGGTTAAAACCTCCAAGAGGAGGTTGGTGGTGGGGCCCACCTGCACATAACCTCCCTTGGGAGGATATTCTTGGTGGGGCCCACATGGGATTTAAACCCCCTGTAACCCCCCATTATTGTGGGATGAAACTCTTCACCTTCCCCTATAATTTAATATGCCAAGCCTCACCTTTAATTAATTAAAATCTTTCTTTTAATTAATTGGCACCTTTTGAATTCCTTTGAATTCATTCCAACAATTAAATAATAGACAAGATATTATTTTATTTGGGATGACATAATCTTTTTTTGGGATAATTAAGTAGAGGAGGATTTCTTGGAGAACTACATTTTCCAATGAAGAACACCCCCTACCACCGAAGAACGACGAACACCATCTTCGATCTTCAACCGTACCAAAAGAGAAGGAGTCGACCGAGAAGAACTCCATCTTCAACTTCGTCACCTCTGAACACTTTCCGATGCACGAGCGTGAGAATCAGGAGAGCGTGACGAACGCGGTGAACGACGAATCGACGTCTTCCCTTTTATGACACTGTCAATGAACGGAAAATATGAGGTAGGGGTTTGAGTTGATTTTGTACCCATTCTACATGATACAATTTATGGATTGAAAAATTCCATTTGTTACCACCATAACGAGGAGGGATCGGACCACATGAACTTGTCCCGACCCTCCCCCTTTGATTATCCTTGATTGTTGACGACGAAGGCGGAGCAACGGCGACCGGCGTCAAGCCGGCCGTGAAGAGATCGATGACGCAAGGTCACCGGATCTCCAAAAAGGCATGGAACCCTCATGTCGTGTGGAAGGAGAGTTGTGGCCTTGCTGAGCTATGGCGAAGGATCACGACGTCATCGCAATGTGAGGAGGTCAGCAGAGGGTCGCCTCCATGTCAGGCCGTGGCGAGTTGGTGTGGCGCCGTCATGCCGCGCAGAGGAGCTGGAGGCCACGGCCAGGCCGGGTCACGATAGAGGAGGCGCGACACCGTTGTGCCACACGGTGGAGCAGGACCGCGGTGCTGTCGCGCCATGGCGGAGGAGCCGAGGCGGCCGGTCAGGCCGACCGCTGGAGGAGCCGAACGGCTGGCCTCTTTGCCAGCCGGGAGGAGAGGGACCCTCAGGGTCCTATGTGACCTAGACCAGCACCACCTGGCACTGGTTAGGGTCCCTACCTGAACGGCTAAGCCGTTCGGGTTCCAGGGGTCACACGGTACCCCCTGGCCTCGGCTAAGGCGGACCCCCCGCCACGCCGTAGGGTCGCCAGGACGAACGGTCTGCTGGACCAAATGGACCGCCTAGCCAACTGGGCCATCGGGCCGCCAGGCCAACCGGGCCGCCAGGCTGCTAGGCCAATCGGGCCGCCGGGCTACCATCGGGTCGGGCCGCCATCAGGTCGAGTCGCCCCTTCGAGCTGAGCCATGCCTTTGGGCTGGGCCACGCCATCGGGTTGGGCCACCTACGGGTCGGGCCGCCCACTTGGGCTAGCCCGCCAACTCATACTGAGTCTCCCACTCAGGCCAGACCACCCCGACAGACCAGGTCGAACTCGCGATCAATGTTAAACCCGCGGTCAGGGTTGGACCCCAGTCCAGACCCAATTAGCCGATTACACCTTTTCACCTGTATCTAGGGCTACGAGTGTCGGATCGACGAACCGTCTATGGAGACAGAAATCATATAATGAGAGGGTACTTTTGGAATAACCAATATGAGTTTTGAACATAGTTGGGGTATGGTCGGGTTGGTTTGATCCTAAAAAAACATGGCCCTTAGAACGGAAATGCCAATAACTCACAGACCGGGCGTCCGATTAACGCGTCGTTTGTCACGTTGGGTTCCTTATGATGATACGTAACTAAGAGATACATAAACTCGAGAATTCATGGTATTTGATATATCGAAACTTGGCTCGAGGAGAGGAACCTCCCGGAATCGATCATACTATGTGCGAGAACCCAATGGATGGATGCGACTGAGATGATAGGATCCTACGTGGACCTACTACTATACCAGGATCCTCTTGGGTTTGAATGTGATGATACTATACTAGGATCCTCCATGGGTTCGACAGCAATGGTACTGGACCAGGATCCTCCTTGGGTTCAACAGTGATGAATTCTATACCGGGATCCTCTCTGGGTTCGACAGCACTGATATTGTTCCAGGATCCTATGTGGGATCGACAGAGGAGATGATTCAGTGGCTACATCTAATCATATCTACCCCTCTACATGAGTTGTATACATGTGTGATCTGAGTCTCGACTTTTAGTTGTTATCATCGAGATGATTGACTTTAATTTGTGGAATGGGTTGTGATTGGGATCGAGTGTTGGAGCTGGACTGTGATTGGTAACTTAGGTATATGTATGGTCATATACTTAATTAGGGATGGTTGATACTTTGTGATTGTATCTTACTATTGTAGTTTATCTTTCGTGGATTCTGGGAGACCTTCGGGGGTCTTGGGGTCCACTACTGAGTATTGTTATACTCACCCCTGCACGGGCTTCGCCCGCACCTTGTTATGTTCTCTACAGATGACGGTCATCAGTGATCGAGGATGAGAGTGACGGACGGGAGGCTACTCAGAGTTGGACTAGATGGGACATACCTTAGGGACGAGTTGTTCGAGATCTGTACATACCCTTTAGGTAGGATTCCCCGGTGGATGATCTAGGAGTTGTTTTCCCTTTTTTACTTGTACTTGTACTAGTTGTTCAATTGGTTTTGTATACTGGACCACTTATTTTCATCACACCTTTATTTTCTATATTAGTACTTATTGCTTCTAATTCTTGTTTTTAGACTGTGTTTGTTGCAGGTTTAAAGGAAATGCCTTCCCTTTTTATCAGGTATTCACCTTTGGTGCTAGTCGCTAGCCCCTGGCCTATGGATGGTGGGCTTGGGGTAGTCACGGCACGGGCCCTGAGGACGGGTCATGACAAATTGATATCAAAGGAGTCGGTTATACCATAGAATTTGTAATCTGATTCTTTTAATGGATATAGTGTTAAGTTTTTTGGGTGTGGTTATCAGTTTAGGTAAACCGGTGTTGGTGCTTTGGCCGACGTATCCATACACTAGGACTCCGACTTCTAACTTTCGACTCAGTGCACGAAAACACTGATTGCGTGTTTGTTTCCTTTGAAAAGTTTTCTTCATGATTACTTTGTGTTAGCTCACCAGGTATATTGTTTTGACATTGGAACACCTGTGTCTTTTCAGGATGGCCCCACATAGGCATCCAAATAAGGTTTCGAGTTTTTTACGATATGGTAGCCCACCGAGCAACGAGGCCTCGGTGCAGGGCCCCATCACAGCGGAGGTACCATCGATACCACTACCCGCTGGGCCACCGATACCACCATCTCCAGTATTAGAGAGGGCGTTCCATCTGAGTGTGTTTCACGAGTTCGAGCACCAGATGTCTCCTAGTTTCAGGGGAGATATGGACCCACATGAAGCTGGGGATTGGCTGGAGGCCATTGTGAGAGTTTTTAGATTGGTAGGGATACAAGCCAACCTCATGGTGATCCTTTCCGTGAGTTTCCGGCAGGTAGCAGTAGGTAGATGGTGGAGCCTGATGCTCCAGGTTCATGATGAGGCATCACTACTCTGGATAGACTTTGAGAGCCTGTTTCGGGCAGAGTTTGTACCAGCCACCATTCACGCGGTGCAGATACAGTAGCTACTGCATCTACAGTAGGGTAGCATGACGGTAGCTCAGTACTCAGCGAGATTCACCGACCTCTCACGCTACTCCACAGATATGTTATGGGACCCATTCTTCAGGGCCCAGACCTTCGAGCGGGGACTCATGCATGAGATTAGGTCTTTGATGATCTCTATCAGCATTCCGACACAGGCGGGGGTGCTGGAGAGAGCCCTTCTTGTTGAGATTTTTCTTGCTGAGCAGTCACCAACAGTGAGACCCACCATGGGGAGACACGTAGAGGAGTCTTCTATAGCCGGCAGTATAAAGATGATGCATATTTCCAATAAGACTGGGCCATCAGGTGGGCGACCACAGGATACAGGTTCAGTTGTGCAGGGCACACGAGACAGAGCCAGCCACACGAGGAGCAGGGAGTGCTATGCGTATGGCAGGAAGGGTCACATGGCTCGTGATACCCCAACCCACCATGCAGATGATCATCAGACAGTATTGGGACCTCCCAGGCATAGGAAGAGGTTCGACTGTGGTGGTCCGCAAGGAGCAGGCGGACGTGGCAGAAGAGCTGGCCGAGCAGCAGGTGGTGGATGACGTTTCGAGGTCCTACCACCACCACCACCACCAGGAGGTCCAGCCCGACCACAGGGAACTGGAATACATGGGTGGGATCAGCTCTATGAAGTCGAGGCCTACAACCACGGAACACCTGAGATTATTCAAGATACTATCTGTGTATACTCCATCCTTGTTGCAGTACTTAAAGACACAAGTGTGAGTCATTCTTTTTTTATCGCTGCCCTTGTTCGGAGCTCGGAGATTCCGACAGAGCCGTTGGCTCGATCTTTATGGATAGATACTCCTACGGGATCATACTCGACGATTAATCACTCGTTCTAGCAGTGTGATCTTACTATAGGAGGTGAGATCTTTGGCTGGGATCTCCTCATAGCGACGTCGAGGCTTTACGACGTCATCTTGGGTATGGAATGGTTATCCACAGTTCATGCTCATATTTAATGCATTAGGTGGAAAGTGTGGTGTGTCCATGAGTATGGGATGAGGTTTAACTTCACTGGAGATAAGGGAGTCTTTGCATCACTGGATGTACTTACCCAGAGGAGGGGGCAGCCGATCACACATCAGTTGGCAAGCCTCATTCTCGGAGCGGTTGATGTGCGGAGTCCGAGTTTTCCTATTCTGGTGGATCAGTATGCGGATATGTTCTTTGAAGACGTTGCAGGACTACCTCCTCAATGAGAGGTAGACTTTTACATTGACTTGTACCTTAGGACGACACCAATTTCCACTCCATCATATCGGATGGCTACCGCGGATCATCGTGAGCTGCGGGTACAGCTTGAGGACATCAGGGGAATGGATTTATCTGACCTAGTGTTTCACCATGGGCATCCCCGATTTTGTTCACCATTAAGGCGTATGGGAGCTTACGTCTGTGAGTTGATTATAGGCACCTGAACCAGGTGACCAGGAAGAACAAGTACCCACTCCTGAGGATTGACGACCTCTTTGATCAGCAAGAGGGAGCGCGTTGGTTCTTGAAGATAGATCTTTGGTCGGGCTATCACCAGCTCAGAGTACGGGATGAGGATGTGTAGAAGATGGCCTTCAGATGTTGGTATGTCCACAACAAGTTCTTGGTTATTCCATTTGGGGTATCCAACGCACTAGCATTGTTAATGGGACTCATGAACATGATCTTTCAGCCACACCTTGATCGCTTTCTAGTAGTCTTCATCGATGACATTCTGATCTACTCAGCTACCGAGGAGGATCAAGCCTACCATTTGTGGGTAGTACTGGACACACTCCAGGAGCACCATCTTTATGGAAATCTCTCGAAGTTCCAGTTCTGGATCCGAGAGGTACACTTTCTAGAACATGTCATCTCAGAGGCTAGAGTTACAGTGGATCCAGCGAAGATCGAGGTAGTACATACTTGGGAGCCTCCGAGGAGTTTGACGAAGGTACGGAGTTTTCTAGGACCGGCTGGGTATTATGGATGATTTTTGTAAGACTTATCCAGAGTTGCAGCACCACTTTCAGTATTGACTAAGAAGGGGAAACCCTTCATGTGGTTAGAGAGATGCCAACAGATTTTTCAAGAGCTGAGGCAGAGGCTGACTGGTGCGCCCATCTTGAGGCTACCAGAGGAGGGCCTTGGGTACGTAGTCTATTGCGATGCATCAGGGACCGGGATTGGATGCATCCTGATGCAAGAGAGAGTAGTGATAGCTTATGTTTCTTGTTAGATGAGACAGCACGAGAAGAAATACGCTACCCATGACCTGGAGCTAGCAGTAGTGGTCTTTTCCTTGAATATGTGGTAGCACTATCTGATGGGTGAGCATTTTATAGTCTACTCTGATCACAAGAGTCTTAGTTATATCTTCTCTCAGAAGGACCTGAACCTGAGACATCGGTGATGGATTGAGTTTTTTCAGGACTATGACTTCAAGATAGTCTATACTCTTGGGAAGGGGAACATTGTAGCAGATGCTCTCAGCATGAGATCAGGCATTCAGCAGGTAGGAGAGGTCACGAAGCAGCCGGCCGCGTTGCATATATCCTTTGTGGATAGAGATGGAGCAGCCTTTCTAATGTCTCTCACAGTCACTCCTCCACTTCTTCAGCGAGTCTCGGAGGCACAACATGGAGACGCTAATTGTGAGACGCAACGTGCTCAGATATCCATAGGGAAGGAACCTCATGGATTTTCTGAAGGTGGGGAGCACGTCATTCTCTTCATAGGATGTACTATGGTGCTAGTTTCACTTTAGGAGGAAGTGTTGAGGGAGTTCCACACTTCCCCTCTAGCGGTACATCCAGGAGTAGCGAAGATGTACTAGGACCTTCGACGACAGCACTGGTGGCCAGGTATGAAGAAGGCAGTAGCGGAGGTTGTCTCATGGTGCCTCACTTTTTAGCAAGTGAAGGCAGAGCATCACGTACCAGCAGGCTTGGTTCAGCCCTTGGAAGTCCCAGAGAGGAGGTGGGATGGGATATCAATGGACGTTGTGATGGGTCTTCCACGTACATCCAGGAGTCACAATTCGATATGGGTGATCGTTGACCAACTCACCAAGTTGGACCACTTCTTAAAGATCAGACATCAGGACTCAATAGAGAGATTGGGATGCCTCTATGTGCAAGAGATTTTGCATTTACATGGTGTACCGTCTTCTATTGTCTCTGAACGTGACACACGGTTTACTTCCTGGCTATGGAAGGGGTTGCAGGAGGCTTTCGGGACGCAGCTACGTTTGAGCATCGCCTTCCATCCTCTAACAGATGGTCAGACTGAGTGGAGCATTCATACTCTCGAGGACATTCTCTATGCTAGTGTCCTCGACTTCGGTCATATAATGGAGGACCATTTACCTTTGGTGGAGTTTTCCTACAACAACAACTATCACTCCACCATCAGCATGTAACCATTTGAGGCCTTGTACGAGCGACCTTTTAGATCTCCACTGTGCTAGATAGACCCAGGGGAGTCAGCAGTAGTGGGACCAGAGATGGTACGGGCTACCACGGAGAAGGTGCAGATCATCCAGGAGTAAATGAAGACTGCACAGAGTAGGAATAATTCGAATTCCTACATGAGACGAAGGTCTCTGGAGTTCGAGGATGGCGACCATGTCTTTCTACGGGTCTCACCTCAACGAGGTCTATAGATATTTGGCCAAGGTGGAAAGTTATCTCCGCGATTAATCATACCTTTCCAGGTCCTCAACTGAGTAGGTGAGGTGGCTTACCACTTAGCTCTTCCACCTCAGTTGCACTGGGTGCACGACGTCTTCAACGTATCTCAGCTGAGAAGATACGTGCATGACCCTTCCCACATCATCAACAACGGGGAGCTGGACATCAATGATTGGGAGACTTTCATGGAGGTTCTAGTGGAGATTTAAGATTGACAGGAGCGAGTCCTATGTGGATGGTCAATACCTCTGGTGCACATTCATTGGCAGCACGGGAACCTCTAAGAGAGCACATGGGAGTGGGAGGCTTAGATGCATGCTCAGTACCCCCATTTGTTCCCTTAGTTCGAGTTGTAGCTTACGGGGACGTAAAGCCCTGAGGCGGGGAGAATGTAAAGACCCAGAATTTAAATGGAAATTTTTTTTTCTTAAATACATGGGAATTATACAAGTTCGTGAAAATTTACGGCGCTCGATTCTCAGGCCTGGTGTGCCCATAATATTTTTCTGAAGTTTTTTTTGGGTACGTTCAGTAAACATACGAGCGTGATTTTATATCTTTTAAACCGGTGCTCAGAACAGAAATATGAGGGCACCATTGAACTCACAGTGTTAGTGATTGCTTAGTGAGACCTTCACCACAGTTTCATTCTAATGTGAATAGAAGTAAGATTTTGGAGGTTTTTAATTAAGTTAAATAAAAATAAGAGTTAGCTTATTTTTATTTCTTGATGGTTAAAACCTCCAAGAGGAGGTTAGTGGTTGGGCCCACCCACACATAACCTCCCTTGGGAGGATATTCTTGGTGGGGCCCACACGGGCTTGAAATCCCCTCTAAATCCCCATTTATATGGGATGAAACTCTCCACCTTCCCCCTTTAATTTAATGTGCCAACCCTCACCATTAATTAATTAAAATATTTCTTTTAATTATTTGGCACATTTTGAATTCTTTTGAATTCATGCCAACAATTAAATAATAGACAATCTATTATTTTATTTGGGTTGGCATGATCTTTTGTTGGGAGAATTAAGGGGAGAAGGAGTTCTTAGAGAACTACATATTCCAATGAAGAACACCCCCTACCACCGAAGAACGATGAACACTATCTTCGATCTTCAACCCTGCCAAAAGAGAAGGAGTCGACCGAGAAGAACGCCATCTTCGACTTCATCACCTCTGAACACTTTCAGACACATGGGCGTGAGAATTGGGAAAGCGTGACGAATGTGGTGAACGAAAAATCGACTTCCACCCTTTTTCTAACATCGTCAATGAACGACAAATACGAGGAAGGGGTTTGAGTTGATTTTGTAACCGTTCTATGTCATATAATTTATGGATTGAGAAATTTCTTTTGTTACCACCATAATTAGGAGGGGTCGGACTGCACGAACATGGACTGACCCATCCCCTTTGATTATCTTAGATTTTTAACGATGAAGGCGGATCAATGGCAGCCAGCGTCGGGCTGGCCACGAAGAGATTGACGGTGCAAGGATGACCGATCACCAAAAGGGCGCGGCATCGTCGGGCCGTGCAGAACGAGAGCTGTGGCCTTTCCGGGCCGCAGTGAAGGTGTGCGGTGTCATCTCCCTGTGTGGAGGGCAGCAGGGGGTCGCGACCAAGTCATGCCGCGGCGGAGGCGGCACGGCCCCATCGCGCCGCGCGGAGCAGCTGGAGGTCACGGCCAAGCTGGGCCGCGGAGGAGGAGGCGTGGCGTCGTTGCGCCGCACGATGGAGCAGTACCGCGGTGGTGGATCTGAGGCGGCCAGTCGGGCCAGCCGCTGGAGGAGCCGAATGGCTGGGTTCTTGGCCAGCCGAGAGGAGCGGGACCGTCGGGGTCCCGCATGACCTGGACTGGTGCCACCTGGCACCGGTTAGGGTCCCCACCCAAACATCTAAGTCGTTCGGGTGCCAGGGGGTGCGCGGTATCCCCCCTGGCCGCGGATATGGCAGACCTCCCGCCAGGCCGCTGGGTCGCCAGGCCGCTGGGTCGCCAGGCCGACCGGGCCGCCGGGCCAGCCAGGCTGCTAGGCCAACCTGTCTGCTGGTCTGCTGGGCCAACAGGGTTGTCGGGCCATCGGGCCACTGGGCCAACCGGGCAGCCGGGCTGTCATCAGGTCGGGCCCCACCTTCGGGCCCAGCCGCCTACTGGCCTCCCACTCAGGCTCGGCCGCCCACTCGAGTCGGGCCGTCCACTAGGGCCGGACCGCCCCCATAGACCGGGTCAGACCTGCGGTATAAGGCCCTGGCATTAAACCTTACTTAATATTGAATTAAATGAATAATTCACATTGAGGATCTTTTCAGGTTTAGAGTTTTATAGAATTAGGACATAACTATTACATCTCAAAAGATTACAAAGTAGACACTTCTACTAAGTTTCCATAAATTAAATACTCTTAAAAAGAAACATGTTTAGTTCCATGTTTTAGACAGCCTGACATTTCCTTAATCCCATCCATGACACTATTCAACTTTATGTCAAGTGAAAAACTTTTCAAAAAAACTTGGGGTGAGCATAAAAATCTCAGTAAGGGATATAAAAATATGGAAAGGAAACATGAGTACATGTATACATAAGAATCAATGAAATCATACTTTACTCATAAAACATAATCACATTAACATACCTCATCAAATCATAAATAAAACATAGAAACCATAAGGCATAAAGGTAACTTGAGTAATTCATAACATTCTTACATAGGGAGTAACCCTCATGTTTACGTTTGGAATAACCATCATAGTATATTTCCTAAATCTCTTCAGAGAAACCTTAACGTTTAACTCCTTCACGTTACCCAATGCATTGGAGAGCTATATCGAGCTCACCCGCCCTTAGTTTATCACGGAACCACCCGTATTCATAAACAATGACCAAGAACCATTACATAATCATATAACATAACTTACGCATTAAGGAAGGATAACATTCCAACATTGCAATAAAAATATAACATTTTAAGATATTGAAATAATGAATCCATTTTAAACCCCATTTTCAAAACCAATTAAAACATTTAATAAACAGAATTTTGAATCAAAGTGTCCTATACCACTTTGAAGCTTTTAACATTTTAAACCATTAATATCCATATAAATAAATCCTTAAAACCATTTTGAAAACATGGATATTAATGAGAAATATTTATACGAATAAATCATTATAACATTTAAAACGATATTTTAGTTAAAGGGTTTTTAACAAAATGAGAGACACTTGAATACAATAATTGAGGAATAACATTTAATCAGAACTTTATAATATCATGAGAATAAAGGGATTCAAGATATAATATTCCAAAGGATAGTATATACACCATATAAGAGTGAATTGGTCCATAAAAACAATGAAGTCTCAATATAAATGTAAAATGAGATGAAATCTCTTATAAAGAAGGTATCCTTAAATTAAGGATAAATCAATCTCATAATTATGTGTGAAAAATATAAATACACCCAATATAAATGGATATTAAGTGTAAAACAACCATAGTTCATTCAAAAATATTCATAGGATGACATATTCAATAACTACAAGTTGAACCCAAAAAAATCAAAATTGGGTTAAGAAGTTCCCTTGCAAAAATTCGACAGCCTAACGGCGTCACATTAAAATTCAGAAAATGAGTTGATGAGAGAGAAAATGGTATATCATCACTTATACATAAAATTTACATCAATAAGGATATAGAATAACATATCCCAACATAAAAATATGTAAGTTAAGAGGCATAACAAAATAAGTCTTTCAAAAAGAAGAGTGTGAAAGGTTCCCTTACCGATTTGGGCAACATTCGAAACGTACACCCCATGAAAGAAGGGTCATAAAATGAAGATATAAATACCCATAAATGAGATTATATTATACAAATAGTATAATAATTGGCATTACATACACCACACAAAAGGAAATAGTGTCAAATGCAGCATGAATCTCACGGAAATAAAAATTGAGATGAAAGTCCCCTTATGAAAATTCGGCAGCCTAACGGCGCCACATAAAACTTCCAAAAATAGATTGATGAGATCAAATATGGTCTCTCATCACATGAACATAAAATTAAATAAATATTAATATAAAATAACATCCTCCAACATAATAACATAGAGCATAAAATAAACGACATAAAAGAGAGTAGTTGAAAAGAAAAAGAGAGGTTGGATCTCTTACGAAAATTCGGCAGCCTAACGACGCCACTCAAAACTTCCAAAATGGATTGATGAGAGAAAATAGGGTCTCTCATCATATGAACATAAAAATTACAGTAATATTAATATAAAATAACAACCCAATCATAAGAAAGATGATCTTGAAAGGAATGACATAAAAGAGGGTACTTAAAAAGAAAGAGAGGGGTAGGATCCCTTACCTCGTGTCCGACATGACTCGATCGTTCTTTAATATCCTGAATAATAAAATTTGGTCAATTTATAATTTCTTAAGGACCTCCTTTAAAGATTATTATTCAGTTCATATCACATATTATAAGGTTATATAAATTGGTTAATAAAATGAGTTCATATCAGACATTTTTTTCGATGTTCGGTACATGAGTAAAAATTGAACTTGTTGGAAAAGAATTTTACATGTAGTTATAGGTACATCATATCCAGAATAGTATTGATGTTTTAAATATAATATATATCCAGTATATATTAATTTTATACTATTCCATAACATTTGGAGATAAAAAATTAAAAGCACCGTTCATGGAGACGGTAGGTCGTACGTACGCATGAACGCTACTTTCATTTTGTTTCATATTAATTGAATTAAAACAAAATGAGAGAGAGATATATATTATAATTCCAGAATGATATACATAATTTAGATGTAATATATTAAATATATATCCATTATATTTATTTACTTATAATAGTACATAACATTTCGAGATAAGAAATGAAATGTACCGTTCATGGAGACGGTAAGCCGTACGTACGCATGAACGCTACTTTCATTTATTTTTTTTGTATTCAATGAAATGATAATGATATAAAGGTATATTATAATTACATTATAATATATATGTTATATATATCACATAATTTCATCAATTTCATTCTTTATACATTCCATGTATTGCATAAACGAGTCACATCACTTGAGGGGGCGGTAGTCCACACTTCCTCAAATGAAATTATCGCATTTGCACAACATGCAAAGAATAAAGGTATGTATTAAATATAAAATAAAGAATCATATAGTAAAAATAAATACCATATATATCATATATAAAATATAGTGACATCATAATGGCCACCTTTAAAGCTGTTAAAAGAATATTGAACAATCATCGTTTCGTGAGGCAGAAAATCACCAACCACATAAATAGTATGTTCTTTAACCATTAGAAGAAGGTGTGTGTAGGTTTATCTCTAATAATTTTCATAAAAAAATATTATTATATTTAATATACTGGTTTTTTTACAAAATAAAGTAATAAAAAGAGTTTAGGGGGTTGGAGAAGCAAAACAAAACATAAGAACACAAGATAAAACACTACCTTTAAATCAGGTAACTCTTTTTGATTTGAGATCAAAGGCTTCCTTGGAAAGACTTATGCCCAAACTGAGGCTTCTAAGAATAATAGAGGGATGTGGAGAGAAAAAATGGGTAGGGTTTTGCCGATCCAAAGGCTTGAGAGGTGTGGGTAAGGTGGTAGAGGTGGGGGCCTTTTATAAGAGGAGAGGAGGGGCACTCCTGGAAAGTCTTGAAAAGTAACATTATTATAAACTTATTTTCAGATTTTAAAGTTCCCACAATTATATATTTAGAGTATAAGGTGATAAGAGTTATAAATCCACCCATCCAATAGGTTTTTGACAAGTTTAGGTCTTAGATTTTACATTATCTTTTGATTTTATTTAAATCGTTAAATAATGAGGCAATCGTTGCATCATCATGGTGTCATTAATAATTTAATTTATTTAATGTATAAAAATTATGAAAAAATTCTATTATGTAGGAAATCTTTTTATCTTTCCAATGAATATTTATAGTCAAAATTATGACTTGTATAACCCCATGTAAAAATTGTTTTAGTGAAATAACACATGGTTGTGACACTTTTGTTTTAACATTAAATAAAAAGTTATTAATGTCATTTTCCAACCAAAGTGGCTCCATGGGGTCCCCAAGATGACCCATGGGTTTTCTTGGTCGGCCAGGACTCATCCAATAATGGTAGGAAATGTGTCAAGGTCATTTCATATTATTATAACATTATCTTTACCTTCAATTACACTAATTACCTTTAATCGCGATTAATAAATCTTAAAACTTACTATTCACCAAAAAATTATTTTAATCCCATTGAACCAAATTTTACATCCTAATGACAACCATTTATGTCATATTTTTGAAATTCAAATCACAGAAGTGGTAAAGTTTCATTTAAACCTAAAATCAGTTTTTAAACTACCACTTAGTGGTTTCACTATTCATCAAAAATTGAAGTTTTTCAGAAAAATAACAAAAATTCACCCTAAGATATATTTGATATTTTGAATTCAAAACTGATGTCTATTTTACAAAATTAAAAATATATAAGTTGGATCAATTAATTTAATAATTCTTTCCCACTGTCAAAACAAATAGCGTGTTTTTAAGAAACAATATCTATTAAAAGATTGACACTAGTTTAAGTTCAATTTCAAAGTGAAATTAATTAAAATGACCACTATTTGATTAAATGGTAAAAATATATTATAATTGGACTTTAAAACCAATTCAAAAGATAATCTAATCATATAAATAAATTAGATTAAAAAGAGGTTTTGAATTAAAATACAACATTTTTCACTATTCATTAAAAAATGAACTTTATCCAAAAATTTACACAAAGTAAATTTTGATGTCCCGATTATAAAGAAGAATTTTATTTTGTCAAATATAACACATAAAATTTTCAAAAAGTTGATTTAAAATAGGTTCGCCATCAAAAGGCGGTTAATCGACCTTTTAAATAATTTTAGAATGTTTATGCTTAAAATTGGATTCATTCGCATTTTTAATCCTCTAAAATTTATTGTAAAAAGTAAAATTATTTGACAAACATATATAATCATTTTGTAGTTAGTTCTTTTCATTCCCGTCATTACAACGACTAGGTGTTAACTACCATTTAAAATGAAATTATTTTATTATTAGAGTGCAACGTAAGATTTCAAAGGAACTCGTTGTTGCGTATTGGGTAAGTCATCGAGCATAGCGTTCCCTTTAAATTAATATTAACATTTTATTCAAAAATATGGATAAATATAAAAATTTCATATTCTTTATTTACCTGGGGTGTTACATGCAGTCAGGGTCGGACCCCAGTCTGGACCCGATTAGCCGAATAAACCTTTTAACCCGTATCTAGGGCTACTGGTGTCTGATCGACGAACCGTCTGCGGTGAAGAAAAGCATAGAATGATTCGGTACTATTGGCATACGCTAATTCAGGTTTGAACACAGTTGGGGTACAGTCGGGTTGGTTTGAACCTAAAAACCAACTGGGCCACTAGAACAGAAATTCCAATTACTCACAGATCGGACGTCCGATTAACATGTCGTCTATCGCATTGGGTTTCTTATTATGAGACGGAAATACAGGATACATAAACTCGATACTTCATGGTAGTTTATGTATCAACACTTGGATCGAGAAGTGGACCCTCCTGGAATCGAGCATGCTATGTGTGAGAACCCAATGACTGGATGTGACTGAGATGATAGGATCCTACGTGGACCTAATACTGTACCTGGATCCTCCATGGGTTCGACAGCGACGATACTATACCAGGATCCTCCGTGGGTTCGACAGTGATGAATTCTATACCAGGATCCTTCGTTGGTTTGACAGCGCTGGTACTGTTCTAGGATCCTACATGGGTTCGACAGAGGAGATGATTAAGTGGCTAAAACTAATCATCTCTACCCCTCTACATGAGTTGAATACCTGTGTGAGCTGAGTCTTGACTTTCAGTTGCTATCATCAAGATGATTGACTTTACTTCCTTCGTGTAATGGGTTGTTCTTGGGCTCGAGAGGTGGAGTCGGACTGTGATTGGTAACTTAGGTATATGTATGGTCATATACCTCAGTAGTGATGTTTGATACTTTGTGATTGTATATTAATATTTTGGTTTATCCTTAGTGGATTCTGGGAGACCTTCGGGGGTCTCGGGGTCCCCTAATGAGTATTTTTATACTCACCCATGCATGAGCTTCGCCTGCACCTTTTTGTGTTATGTGGAGACGACAGTCAGCAGTGGTCGAGGCTGAGGGTAATGGATGGGAGGTTTCTTGGAGATGGACTATATGGGACGTACCTCAGGGATTATTTGTTCAAGATCTACCTACCCATAAGGTAGAATTCCAAAGTGGACAATCCAGGAGCTATTTTCCATTTTTACTTGTACATGTACCTATTGTTCAGTTGGGTTTGTATACTGGCCCACTTATTTTCAGCACACCTTTCTTTTCTATATTAGTACTTGTTGCTTCTACTTCTTGTGTTCAGACAGTGTGTGTTCTAGGTTTAAAGGAAATTCCTTCCCTTTTTATCAGGGATTCATCTTTGGTGCTAGTCGCCAGCCCCATGCATATGGAAGGCGGGCTTGGGGTAGTCACGGCACGGGCCCCAAGGATGGGTCGTGAAACTATCATTTTTACTCGTTTTCATTTCTTTAGTATCAATTATCATAATGTTTTATTTATTTCACATCAACCTGTTTCCCCTTAATATAGAGGGTTAAACAATTTATGATATTACGGAATGTGGAGGATAGAACTTTTTTTTATTCTATCTCTTTTTTCTTAATTTATTATAAAACATTGTTTATTTATTAGTTTGTTTTGAACCCTAAATTTATCATTTTTAATAAAAAATTAAGTTGAAATATTTTTGGATTTTGTCAGTATTAATTTCTTTGTTCAATGATCGGTAATATTCGTCCTCCCAAATCAACTTTATATACAAAGGAAATTTCCAGGGTTACGTGGGGAGTGTTGTACCATCATCTGCATGTGTATAAATTTGGGGTAGAGAATTATATGTTATTAGGGACTATAAATCCAAAATTGGTCATTTCTCTAATAAATCAAGGTACCCAACTAAAGTGCTTAGACATATAATAAGAAGGGTAGACCAACATAAAATTTCATTTTGTGATATTATCACCAACAACATATCTATAATAGATAGAGATGAAATGATAGTGGAACTTATCACATACTAGCCTTGTAGAAAAAAATTAAGTTAAAATTGGAGATGATTATATCATTTCAATAGGTCTAGTTACACCCATAATTATCACCATTTTTATCAATTTTTTTTAAATCATAATGTTGTAAATAACATTAAAAAATAAATTTCTCGGAGTAAATAAAAACCAATTTTCCTAAAAAGGACTTTAAAAGTTATAAATCATTTTGTGTACAGTGCTCCTTTAGAGACTACCTATGGTTACCCACAATTATACAAATAGGAAATTAATTGTTTTTACATTAACCACAATATGGTGTTCATCATATTCCCTTATTCTCTCAATCTATTTGACACCATTTGGGTTATTTTCAATATGTTGGTGAAGTAAAATATTTTCATAATGACTATTAAGTATAATTCTATTTATATTTTGGACCTTTTTTATGGATTAAAGTTGTAACTTTTCATAGAGTCACTTAGTTGATTTTAGGTTATCATGTTGAATTCAATATAGTTTTGTAAAATATTTATTTCAAATTAAAACATTCAATTGATTGATTGATGTCCAAAATTGGGAGAATGATCCCTACATTAGAGGAGTTGTTAAGATATTTTATTCCAAAAAAATTGGATCATGGATGGATGAATTATCATTTATTGTGTCTACTTATAACAAGGAATTATGGTCATCCATCAGAATGAAACCATTTGAAGCAGTGTATGGAAAACTATTTTTCATAAATTATCATTTTACTAGAATTGGTGTAGGATACAAATAACCATTTATATAAAGTTTCAGATTTCATAAGGAGTTGTTAGTGTATAAAAAATATAGTATTGACAAAAATAGAATACCTTTAGTTTTTAGTTTGATATTGGGTATTCTTATGAGTTTTTATCAATTTAGGAATTAAGGTCTGTAAGGTGAAGTAATCATTCCCCATGACTCATTAAACTATTCTTTGATTTATTGAATATTAGAGAGGTGGAATACTGGTAATTGTTATATATGTAATTGTAGAGGATTCAGGATTATTTTTATAGGTCCTGTCACAGTAAATACTATAAAAATGTATCAGTTTTGGTTGAATTTTGTGATCTCGATATTAATGGGGACATGAAATTTTATGTATGTTATATAGTTTCCAGATCACATAGATAAATTTATTCATGGTTGAGTTATTATCTTATTATAATTTAGTTTCTGACATGGTGGAATAAAATGATGTACATGGGAAAGATAATCATATATTATAGTATATCATCTTAAATGGTCTTAGTTGTTTTTATTGTAATTAGATTTTATTATGAATTGATAGATCTTTATGAGAATTATTTTTATTTATTTTGGAAATGTTTTTTAATAATGATAACTTTTAATGGTGGGTAGAATTTATAGACTAGTATTTTTCTTTATTTGATATTGTAAAAATTTAATGGTAAACTAGAACTATGATGGAAATGAATTGAGTCTCAAAAATAAATTTCAATGGGTGCTAATAAACATGAAATTTGTTCTTACCATGGGTATAATGTTAGAATATTTTTGTGATGGATGTAATTTTTGAAATCATTGAAAAAAATTATTAATAAATTATCTAAAAAATTAATTAAGGATTAATTTCTATAAATAAAAAATGTTAATTATTTTTAGAGTTTTTTAAATGGAATGTCAAAAGATGCAAAGAAGAATTATTTCTTGAGTCAACATTGTGACATGTGATTTAATACAGAAATTATTAGTGTAGATGAAATTAGGGAATTCAAATGAGATTTCATGGGATGTTAAATTAATAATGATTTATTATTTTCTGAAAATAGTTTGTGGATGAATATTTTTCCCTTATAAATAGAGGCCCTGATCCTCTCATTTTTTAAATCTACACTACCCTTTATTCTGACATCCCTTTGCTATTTTCATTTATTAACTCCCATTTTGGTGAATTAGGGGAGGGGTACAAAGTAAGATGTGTTAGTAATGAAGAAAAATGACCAATAATTGGTAAACCAAAAAGGAATAAAGTTTGGTGACTAGGGAATTCCATTTAAATTAATACATATAAATTTATTTGTAGTTTTTTTATATGATGAGAAAATAATTTATGCCAATCTAGAAATAAATCATATACCTAAAATAAATGAAGGTGTAGAAGAAAATATTTTATATAGTTATTTATAATTGATGTATGAGATTATTATAGAGAAATCGGTTATTATTAAAGAGTGAAAAATAATTTTTAAATTTTAATGTGATTTAAAATATGTTATGAAAATGGATAATTAAAATATATCATATATGTTAAATTATAGGGTTATTAGTAAATATGTGGAATTATGAATTATTTAAATATTTAAATAAGTGTAATTATGATTCAATAGCCTAAGATAATGATATTGATTGATGTTAATTATATTTTTATTATTAGATATTCTTAAAACACCATGAAAGTGATTTCAGAGAGGTGACATGTGAATGGATGAGGAATGCATGGTAGGGGTGGCGTGTGAAGGGGGAATATTGTGTGGTGTGATATAAGAACCATTGGTAGTATGAGAAGCTTTTCACGGTTCATACCTAGAGGTTGCGATCATTGATAGATCGATAGAAGGAAGTGTAATGAACAAATAGTCATATAGCATGTGTCATTCATTGGTGGACCGCAACAGGACAAATATGTGGTGGGTGGAGGTGATGGATGCGAAATCCTCTATGAGGTTCTTCAGTAGTGATGGATGATGTATAAGAGATAAGGGCGTGATGGCCTCTAGAATAGGTGATGGAAAAATCAGGGAGAATTCATGCAGGACATTCAGTGATGGATGATAGTAAGGAAGGCATGTTGGTTCCTAGTTAAGGATGATTCATGTGGGTCAGGTATTTGGGTTGTTTATTATGCCTTTAATGTATGTTTTGATCCTTGTAAAATGTTTATGCATTCAGTATATGTTTTTAGGAATTAATAATTTAGGCATACAGGTCATGTATGGGGTATCCCCATATCTAGAAGGGAAAATGTATTTTCTTTGTCCAATAAAAAAGTGGCGTCAAAGAAAAAATAATATTAAATGGTATGTTTTGATGAATTTTTTTTATTCTTCTAAGAGTCATGAAACCAATGATTACCACTATTTATTACCAAATGACATGGGGGTGGTATAACTTTTTAAATTTTTTTTATGATTTTGAAACCCCTTTAAACAATGATATAGTAACATAAAAGAGATATTTTATAAGGGGCATGAAGTCTTGGATATCATTTGGGGAAGATGTGATTTCACATAGAAGCATACATAAGTTTCATGTAACACTCACACTTTCCTTTCCAATTTCTCATGAGGTAATGATAAAGTGGTACTGGTTTCATGCTACCCCATCCCTTCATCCCATTTATTCCATCTATAATACATAAATATATTTTAGTACTTTAGGATCATGTCACTATATAGAAATATTACTAGAACTCTCTAAACCCAATTGATGAGTTGTATTTAGATAGCAGTTTGAATAAATTTAGATGGATTTTTATTGGATAATTTCAAACATATAAACATTGATTCCTAGGATATAAGCCACTCTTATAATGATGTAAACTGATTGAAATATATATTTATCATGGAGTTATTAGAGGAATGATTAAATCTATTCTGATATATTATTAACTTGATAATTGTATTAATATTGGCTTTGGGGGAGTGATTTAATTATAGAATGGATGGTGGTTTCTGAATCAATTAAAAACCACCTGGGTTTAGAAATGAATGTATGGTGGATTTGAAACCATTTCAAATCCATTAATGTTCTCTAGGGATGTTATTAGGATATGATAATGTGGAATTTGAGTATTATTATTATTTTCTTCAATAAATTTTTATCATGTTCATGTTGTTATATTTTATCATGCAGAACAAAACCATCACCCTGTATCCTAATATAGAGAGACTATTATAGAACCAATCAATTACCATATCCAATGATATGATGATATATATGATGTGATTATAATTATTAAAAATATATTTTTATGATGATATGTGGTGGATGAAACCAAATTATAGTTGAGATACAGTATGTTTAATGATAGGACGTGGGATAATGAGTCATTTGGTTAATGGTTTGTGGGGATATTATTAATATTTTTTTATGTGAAATAATTTATATATATATTTTGATTTGAGGAGTATTAGTTTCATGAGATATGAGATCAAATTATTATTATATATTTACAATTGGATGGTTTTTTAGATGTCCTTTCATTTTTACATCATACATCGCTGAATAAATATATTATAATAACATAGGCACATGGGGGTTTATGGGAATAACCAATTTATTATAATTACATAGTCACAAATACTTCATATGTTTTTATTTTTAGGTGTATTTGTTAGAGTTTTAGTTGGTTTTTGGTGACTGATTCCCACCAATCATAGGGCATGGTAAAAGGAATTTTATTTTCCTAATGTAGAATAGAGGCTGACCAAGGTCTTCTCACTTAAAGAGATTTCTCAGTTATTGACTAACATAATCTAATTCACCTAAACTACATATTTTTTGTTGTTTTTATTTAATCTATGAAAGTTATAGAAATTAAATGAAATAAAATATCAATATAACATGAAATTAAGAAATTAAATTAGTGATGAAAGATCTGGTCCTTTATATTTTGGTTTGTGGGTTCCATCATTCTCCTTGACTATGCTTAGATTACTTTTGATAATTCTATTTTGTTATCTCATTCCTTAATTACTTTTATTTTATTTAGTAGTTTGAAATATATAATCCATTTATCAATCATAATTTTACCTCCTCCTATAATAAATTTTTACATAAACCCTTGACAAAGTGTGGGACATCTCCCAAGACCTGGCTCCATCGTATGGAATTTAATCTACTAAATGGCATGAGTACATTGTATGAATAAATTGTATCTATTAGAATGGAGTGAAAAGATTAAATAAAATAATATTAATGTTTTCAAGATCATTGTAATTTTGGTAGATCTCTGCACCATGCAAATCACTCTTGATCATTGCAAACTTAATCAAACTTGTGAATTTAAGTGATGAATAAATAAAATTTCCACATACCTCGCCTGAGCCACACCTCGGGTTAGAACATCATTTTTAGGGTAAGAGGTCATGGTGGAAAGATGATAATGAAGAGAATAATAATAATAATAATAATAATGTAAAGATAGAAGATTAAGAAAACACACACCTAAAAAAATGAATAAGATTAGAAGAGGATAAAGAAGAACAAGATGAATAAAAAGAAGAAGAAGATGAAGAATAAGTGTTTGTAAAATAATAAATAAAAATAAAAACCATGGTTGAATTATATTGTATTTAGAATAAAATAAATTAATGTTACATTCAAAATAACTCTAATGTAAAAAAATAATAAAAAATAAAATGAAATAAGAAATCAAATGGGAGTATCAGATTCCCCTCCAAAATCTATCTCCAAAAAGTTTTATTATATTTTCCACATAATATAGTAAAATATGATAAATATTTTCTGTTATATAATTCATGAAATTGAAATTTATATTAGAATTCATAATTTCAAATTAATTGGATGTGTATAGAGTATGTTATGGAATAATTAATCTGTATGTATTTTTCTAGATGATAATTCCAGAAATCTTCCTTCAATTTTTATCATTTATTGACCTCTATAATAAATTATTAACTCAATGGGATTTAATGGTTAAATGATACTAGGATTCCTATTTAAAACTCATCTATAATAAACTCAATTGTTGGTGTTACCCCATGTTATGACTCATTTTCGGAGTTGGGGTCCACTCTATCTGGCCAAAAGGTTTTTAACACTGTTCAATTGTTTTAGAACTCTATATGTTTGAATTATATTTAGGTTCCAAAGGGAAATTAGTAGGCTATAAATCCAGGTCACCAAAAAAATAATCACATCAATGGGATTGATATTTTAAAAGTCATGTGTAAAATACCAAATCGATTGAAATCTGTTGAAATAAAAGAATTATGAAATTGTCACATTTAATCTAAAAACACACTATAAATCCAAAATTGATGAAAATGACTAAAATTATAAAATTTCTAGGCATTGAGTCATTGAAAACATATGAATTTGTTTTAAAATATTATATAAATAAATTATTTCACACTTAAACCATGAATTACCTAAATCATAAAATCTCAGCATTAAATTTAAATGGGAACCAATGTTTCCAAGATTAAAATTCAAAATAAATAAAATTAAAAAAATATTGAATTTCAAACCAAAATTTCAAATTTCATATAAAATATAAATTCAATTAAAAAATTCAATGAAAAAAACTATTCAAGAATTTTACTTTCTCCCTTTGAAAAATGACGCAACTTCTCATTTCATTAATTTATGTTACTCGATTAATTTTTAATAAACAAGGAAAATCAATATTCACCTCACCTATGAATTGTATCATAAGTAATGATACAATTCAAGTATAATTATTTTCATATCTTGGGAATATTCTTCTTATCCACAGGACTGTAAAGGAATTAATTTCTGTACATTATAATTATAAAAGGATATAAAACCATAAGATCATCCAATAGTGGATCAAATGTATCTAAGGGTAAAGATTTGAAGAATTTAGATATTAAACCTCAAGGGGGAGGTTAATCTATAAAGTACAGTGCATGATAGAAATATTAAAATCTTAGTGAAATTCTAACAATTAAATTATAACACCCATTTCCCCCCAATACTCAATATAAGGTCATGATCAAATAAATCATAATGTACGATTTTTCAACCCTGTTGATTATTATTTTATATTTATATATAATTTTTATTTTTCTTGTATCCAATTCATTATTTTTAATTTTATTCATAGAATAATCCTCATTCCACCACCTAAACAGATATGATAAAAATCATAGGTCTAGTAATAGTGATTTTTGGTTTTCCCAAATCACAATACATTTTCCTCATTTTTTGTTTTTTTTGTCATTTTACATTTTTTTTAATTCAAAATGGTAAAACAATGATGTATCATTAATGAATAAATAATGTTAATTTATATCCACAATAAGCACCCTTGCACTTTTTGTTTACAATGTAAATCATCCCTTCCCCAAGATTCCCTGCACCCCACACTTAAACATAATAATATGAGGAAAAATACCATGTGGAGGGTAGTAGTGGATAAAAATGGATTGAAATGTGGCTAAACCCTAACATGTACATTAATGGTTTCTATGTGATAAAAAAAGATTAATGCAAAGATTTTATTTTAATGAGAAGGGGTTTTAAAAATATTTCTCAATCATTTTAAATGTGTTTTTGCAAGTCATTCCATTGAAATATTAAAATGAAAGTTCTGGTAGGTGATATTCCCCAAGATCACTGATAAATATGATCAATATAAAATGTAAGTATTATTTCATGAAATACTATTAGTATTGGGATATATGATTTGGGTAAATCACTCATTTGTATGACTAAAAATAACAAATTAAGTCACAAGAATTTCATAAATTCAATGCATTAAAATTGGTAGGGATATTTTATTTAAATCAATCAACTAATTAATTCAAATAATGAACCTCATATTAATAACTATGGATAACTTTTGGTCATCCAATTTTCCATTTAATGCATTAACTTTTATTAAAATTGATATCTAAAACATGGAATCACAAAATTCCTAAAAAATCATGTCTCCTAGATTAGTCAACAAAAAAATTAATCCAAGTGTTGGCATGAAATTTTCACTTAAAATATAAAAATAATATTTGGAAAAAATGAATAGAGTTTGAAAGATAAATAATAAAAGTGTAATTCCTTTCCTATGAAGCATAGTCTTTATCTTTCACTATTTGGTGACAACCATGTTTTATCATGAAGCTAAAAATGAGAATTAATCAATTAAGCACAATAATCATGTAATTTAAGATAAAAAAGATAAGAGGGAGTGGGATTCATGTGGGAAAAATATAAAAATGAAATTTAAAGTCCTAGAAACCACGTAATGATAAGACATGGTATAATCCCCCATGTGGACCCTAAACTTATACTAACACCAGAGGTAAGAACATGATTTTATCCAATGTCTGAAGGGGGTAAAGATTCTTTGACATGAACCACCACCTATGGATTCTCGTAGATTTCAAATATTCTTCGTTGGTGAGGAATAGTCCATGGATAGAGAACACGAGATCAATACCCTTCAAAATTAATTATTTCTTAAGTGAAGGGGGTACGATGAACTATATATCATATATTTTTTGGGTTTCTATTTGTTCAACCTCCTCTTTCATTTCCAGAAATGGCTCAACATGGTTTGTAAGAATTGTAATTTAAAAGGTATATTTATAATGTATTTTTAAATTTAAATAATTTAATCTAGAGGAATAATAATTCATCATTTAAGTCTGACCATCATATTTCTCAATTTCCTTATGCTCAGCAACTTGTAAGTCTTATTGGGCAACCTCACTTGTATTTTCATCAAACTCATTGTGTTTCTTGTTTTCTTCAACATCTACATGTGATAATTATTCATCTTCCTCTAAAGAAAATAAATTATTAACCAAATTGTAAAATAAAAATGATATAGAGTGTTACTAGAATTGGATTGAATGAAATCTGAAAATACAGATTCCAGGAAAGGATCATCTCCCTGAGTTGGTTTTGGTTTAATATCTTCTTTAGTGATCAGTGCCTCTTGAAATAAGGTCTTAGTGGATTGATGTAAGTATTCTGGCTCCTCCACCCTTTATTCAAATTCCACCACATGGGTTATGTCTTCATCTTCCATGACTTTAGTGACATGAAATTGAATTGGATATTCTACATTGTAGGAAATGATATATCATGTTTTACCTCTTACTCATTCAAAAATTTATCCAGATCTTGTTGATCTCCAACATGTATATGAGTACGAAAGACTTCCTCATTGTGAATTCACCCAAGCTCATAATTTTCAGAATGATTATAGTCCTTATAATAGTTTGGTTATTGATATGCTTCAATTTAGGACTCATATTCTTTGATGTATTTAGTGAAATTGGGTTAAACTAGTGGAACTTCCATCTTGGACTCAAATGTTTATAAGGCAGCTCAATGTTCATTAGTAATGTCCCTAAAATATTTACGCAAGATCTATGTTATTATGCCTCTTTTCATCTACATGAACATTATCATTTGATAATCATACCTTGCTTTGAGGGGCTGCAGAGTATAATATGTTTCTTCTTGATATAGATTTGAGTAATGATTCCATGTATTGAAATAAAGATATTTTGAAAACATCATGGAAGGGGAATTATTTTATGGTTTTTTTAAATAAAATAATGAAAAATATTTAAAATGTAAAAAAGGAAAAAATATGAAAACACATATTTGATCCCCTAAAATTAATCTATTTTCGAGTCGTACCAGTCATATGGTGTTGTGCAACCCAATGGATGACAAGGGTTGTCTCACTTGAGGAGCTTTCTTATTTGTTCACTACGTTAATATAATTCAACTATTCCTATTATTTTTGGTAGTTTGTTTTTAAAATAGGAATGTGATGAAATTTAAATGAATGAAAATTTTAAACAAACCTAAAATGAAGAATTTTAATTAGTGAAGAAAGAATATGAGATTTATGGTTTGGTTTTAGTGTTCTTTCATTCTCCTTGTTCTTGTCTAGATAATGTTTGATAATTCCATTAATTCATCTCATTAATGAATTACACTTATATTATTTAGTGGTTTTGAATATCAAAATAATTTATAAATATTAATTCCTCCTCCTCTTACAATCAAGGTTGATGTCACACATTAATTGAGAGTGTGAGATATCACAAAACCTATCTACATCATATGTCATTTCATCCAATGAATGGATCAAACACATCAAATGAAGATCTATTATATAGTATAAAAAGGTAAAAAATATTAATAAAAAAATATAAAAGAGTTGTAGTTTTTTTTCATGGTGGATAATCGCTACACCCATTCATAACATAAGCATATTTATGAATTTAGGTCCGGAATAAAAAATTTTTTACTTACCCTCATCAAGTCAAGCATCAGGTTATCCCCTCAATTTAGTGTAATAGGTCACTATAGTTATATGAGAAATAAGAGAAGATGAAAATAAAATAATATAAAATAAAAATAAAATGGATGAGAGAAGATGCATAAAACACACTCATGAAATCAAAAAAAAAGAGAAGAAGGTATTGAAAAGGAAAAAGGGTGTGTGGTAGAAGATTGAAAAATAAAAACCTTGAATAGATTATTCTGTATTTAATATAAAAAAATTAATATTAATGTAAAAAAAATAAAATATAAAATGAATGCAAAAAATGATAGAAAAAAAATAAATGGGTACAACGGTTTCCCCTCCAGAATCTGTGTCCTAAAGGATTACTCCTCTTTGGCACAATGTATGGATGGATCTCCTCAACTGTACAATTTATAGGACTCTTGAAATTGAAATTTATATTAGTCATAGAAATGTAAAATTAATTAGATGGGTACATTGTATTTTATGGAATAATTTTTTTTCACTTTCTCAGGATGAGGATTATAGAAATATTACTTCAATGGTGATCATTCAGTGGTTTCCAAAATGAGTTAATAACTCAATTTAACTTACTCGTCAAACACTACTAGGTGACCTAATTCCAATTCAGCTGGGGGTATATCAATTGGAGGTGTTTATCTCGAGTTATGCTTCATTGAATGTGATGGGTTCTACTCTATCTACCCGAAAGGTTTTTAACATTGATTGATTTTTAGGGCATTTAGATGTTACAATTAACTTTAGGTCTAGAATAGAAAGATTCATCCGACAATTCATGGAATCCTAAAAACACACTAATTGGATAAATAATTTAAAAATTATTCCTCAAATAATATTGTGACTAAAATTGGTTTAAATTAGAGAAATAATCAATTTTAACATTAATCCCAAAACACACTATAAATCCCAAATTGATGCAAATAACTCAAATTGGTAAATTTTTTGTTAATAAATCATTGAAAAACATATAAAAAATAATGAAAATTTTAAATCTATCAGTGAAATTATCCCATTAATTAGAGTTACTTGATGTTAGATTCTTGTAATTTTTTTTCTTGATATATACTAAAGTTATACTTTTTTATCAATGTATCATGTTTGAAATTGTTTTTGTATTTTTGTATAGAATTATTTGAAATAAAAATAAAATTTAAATTGATTCAATTTTTATGAATAAGATTATTATGGTTAAATGATATTTTAATTTAATGTGAAATGTCTTCTATTTTTGTGATAATACCCTTAATGATATTCATCAACCGATGAGATATTGATGGAAGGCTTGGATTCAACTCTGTATTTCATTGTTGACTTAGGTGGGTATTTTAGGGTTAACCCGTGACATGATTTTTTCCATTTTTTGGAAGATTCCAC
Source organism: Viscum album (assembly GCA_963277665.1). Classification (NCBI taxonomy): domain Eukaryota; kingdom Viridiplantae; phylum Streptophyta; class Magnoliopsida; order Santalales; family Viscaceae; genus Viscum; species Viscum album. The sequence continues at coordinate 322,542,378 of OY728146.1, forward strand.
ACTTTTTATTATTATTAAGAAATATATATTCTTTGGAGAATAAAGGATTGATAGATTTTGTTTAGGATTAGTTTTTTAATAATTTATAGTTGTGTTATTACCTCAATGATTATGTGGTGGATCTTCAGAGGTAGTTATTCCTTGATTTCTTATAATGTTTAGTGTGATTAAATTTCATTTGATGATGGAGAGTTATGTAGATATAGATACATAATAAAAATAATACATTAGGATGTTATTATAATGTGATTTTTTATAATATTTGAATGATTTGATGAAAAAGTGGAATAGATATGTGATTCTACACTCATAGGGATATTTTCAATTATTCTCCTTTTTGTAATGGTAGTTATGGAGACATATAACTTTAATGTTTGTGATTTTATGAAATTATTGATGACATTACTGTCTTTATTATTTATTGAAGAAAAATGATCTATTTGTTTGTGTTGAACAAAAAATTTTGGTGATTTCATTTATATTTAGGGTTCCATTTAAGCCCTTATACGGGATTCAATTAATTTTTGGCTGAAGTTGGTTTCTTAGGTAAATGAAAGAATTTTTTAGAGTTAATTAATTAAATTAATTCACTTTAATGGAATATTTTTATAAATAAAAACTTCAAGAAATGTGGTGGATATTGATAGAACATAGATATTTTATTAAGTCCATGAAATTAATGAAGGTCTAGTTACTGTATTTGGTAGATTTATTGAAATAGTAATATCAAAAAACATTATAGAACATTTAATGGATAGCTTTTTCCTCAATTATGAGGATAATAAAAATCATAATATCTCAATGGATCTATTTTTTTGGAAAAAATGTAACATTTCTATGTGGTCATGATATATATTGCCATAGAATATGTGTGTTATAGAAGATCAAAGAGAGATGAATACGAAATAATAAAAAATGGAATGTGATGATGGTGGATCAATAATCACTATACAATTATTATAGATGACTATAAATTCTTAACTCTTATCAATCCATGTAAATATATAAATTAGTTTCTTCTATAATGTGTGAATAATTGATGATAATATCAAATAACGATTATATTTATAGATTGAAAAAAATATATGATGGAATTAAATTGATGTTCATATTAGAAGTATTTGTGAATTGTAATATAGAGGATTAATGGAGAAAAAATTTAAATGTTGGTAATGAAATACAATAAGTGATGGAAAATATATTATATGACTATAAAAATCATTTTTTTGTGAATTGATGTTGATTAATGATGGGACTTGATATTTATATATATAATTATGAAAATATCTAATTAAGGTGTTTGTTGATTTGATTTTATTAGTTTTGATTAGTATATGGTTATTTATAATGTTACAACTTTGATTTTGAAACATAAGTATTCCTAATATAGAATGATTTATTAATGATGGGAGAGGGTAAATTTTTTAGAAATTAAATACTTGTGTGTTCCAACTTATTATGGTGTTATTCCACATTCTATAATATTTTAGAATAGATAATGAGACTCAGGGTCCTTGATTGGATGATTCAAAATCAGTGTGGGTGTGTTTCAATCTTGAATTGGGTTATGTAATTTTATTTTAATATTCTTCAAATGATAGTTTACTCATTTACATATGGGTAGTGTAGTATATAGAAGTCACAGAGGGTGGAATGTGTGTCAATCGACATATGGGTAATGATGGGATTCTAACCATAAAGTAATATGGGGGTAGTGTAATTTTCACATGGGATGTGATTCATAGGCACATAACAATTCTATATATGTACAAAGTCTTTACATATTATAATTAAGCTAATAAATCATTACATTATATATTTATCTATTACGTGAGAGGATAATGATAAATGAGGAAGGGTTCAGTGCTTATAAAACTAGTGTGAATGGTGTTTTCTTATTTAAGATGGATAGTGTAAAATAAGCAAGAGTTGTTTATTCCAAGGATGTGAAGAACGATATTTACATAATTATTAAAACTAAATGATCTATATTGTGTTTATCCTAGGTGGGAGTGTTGTATGAATGTGTGAAATGTTATTTATTCCCTTGGACCTTTTTATATATGTATGTATTTTTAGTAAAGTTGGGAGGAAAACTAGATTATGGGGATCTGAATATATTTACATAACGTAACCGTGACGATGTTGTTGCTGAAACTATATAATAGTTTTGATTTGTGGTAAATGGTGTATGTTTTTATATATAGTGTTGTATTTTATAATCAGAGTTGGATTGTAATATGATATTGAGATTTGGTGATTAAGAATCAAGTTATGGTCGGAAGAATCTTTTAGAACTGACACCCAGAACCAACCAAGGTTCTTATAGGTAGATAACTCGCAAAAATTTTGCGATTTGATGGATAAGGGTTGAGGTAGAAAGAGTCCTTGTAATAGTGGGATTCACTTTGGGTGGATAATTACTCAATCATTATATGAAAGTGGAGATATAGAATATGATGATAGTTTTGTTGGCGATATTACCCATGTGAGGACACATTGTAACAATAATATTCTATCTGAGGGGAAATCTAACAAACCATTAAAATTTAATATAATGTTCATGAAAGAGAAAACATAGCTAGGATTGGTAGACAAACTATAATTATAGATTATTCTATAGTGAAATCTATGTGGTTTGGATGTGTTTTGGATGGGGTAATGATTTTGTTGATGAGATTGATTTTTTTTTGGTATGGATTTTATTATTATTATTTGGTTATGTTGTTGTTGTTTACATTATTCATAGATGAATTTGTATGATTAATTCACATGGAAACATGAGAGAAATGCGACAGAACCTATTCAGTATACATATATACTCATTGATAATATTTATATATATGCATATATTCATTAGATTACCTAGATTGAGTGTGGATGGTTTCTTGAATCATTAGTTATAGACATGAGAAACTTATAGGGGGTAGTGTTTCTTCATTATAATTAACTATAGGAATAAAGTAGTTGAAGGGAATTATTACTATTTTATGATTTTGATTTAAATTTTTAATGTATTTCATAATGTTTATTTACCTAACTCATGTATTTATGGATTGTAATATTTATTAATATTATTAATGGTGATGTGGAATATCTGTTAAAAGGGTATGTACATCCATATATTTGTGATTATATATCATTGGTGGTAATCATGAACTCATGGAATCATTACGGTAGGAATTCATGGTGACAACCCAATATCATTTATGGAATATGTGAAGTCATAGTGGGGTTGGGTGATGAAAGACACGTACGAGAAATATTTTTTTAGTATGGAGTTTAAATTAGGTGTTTCCATATATTATATGCAGGGATATATGAAAATAATAATTAATCATAGGTTATAATTTTAAGCAAATAAACAATTTATATAAGGGGGTACTATTTAATAAAAGAAAGGAATATTTTATGACAATAATCAATAATAGAGTGTGATTATATTATTTTAAGGGTATATTTAGGGTTTTGGATTTTTTTCATCATGTAGTTTTGGGTCAGGATTTTTGTGAGTACTGTTTGGGGGTAAATGATTTGATAATATTATAAGAAATTACTTGTACACATATCCTTTGAATTGAAGTTCATTTCAATTTTTTTCCATATTATTTATGAGAAACCATCAATAGGTTTAACTTGGGGATATGTAGCAAATGAATTAGTATGATTGCTAGAATATAGACCCAAATGCTGGAAATTATTGTAAGATTATTTTTTATGATTCCCAGAAGAAGAATTTTTTAAAGTAAAAGGGTTATTGATCTAGTCAGGATGCAATGTTCTTATTATAATAGTTTGGGATTACTTTTGGTTCAATCCTAATCAGGTATAGAAACCATATTCTTGTAGTGGTGTGTTTGTTGTGAGTTTATACATGTGAGTGATGAATTCCATTCTTGTGATGTCATGATGCATCCATGATTAGGTTGACATATTTTTTAGAGTTCTTGAAGGAATGTTACAAATATAAGGCTCTTATAAATTAGTGATAACATGAGTTATTGTTTATCTAGTCAGAGAGTTTTGCTATTCGAGAGTTTCATGTGATGTTTTTGAAGATAATATAATGTTTTTATAATTGTATGGATGATAAGAGATTAATATTTCCACCATTTTCTGATAGATTTGAGTCTCAATATCCAAATTCATTTAGACATATTTTATATGAGTTATTTTATGATTATATTCGAAATTTATAATATGGGATGGTTTTTTGGGCCATGATTAAAACATTCATAGAGATTTCTTAGTAGGGAAATGCACAATGTTGGGTTATAGGTGAAAAGTATAAATTATTTAGGTAATTAATGTTTATGTGTAATCATGTGATTAATTGTCTTTTAATATGTCATTTCTATGGTATTTGTAGTATGTATCCATTTTTTTGAAAACCAAGGAATTAAATGTTTCTATTATGGTGGTATGGATTATTTCCCTATTCCATTATTCAATATTATTAGCGAAGGTCTGAGTAGATTTTAATTAAAAATAGACCATCCAATTAGTTTCACTGGTATTCTTATTAATTGATTCTAAAACACTTTTATGATAGATAACTGTTTGGAACATCTGTTTTGGGTGGAACTAATAATGAAAATAAAAGAGGATCTTAAAATACTCCTGGAAAGATAAATGACTAGCCTGTATATATAGGTATGTTGTAGGAACAACATTGTTTAGGAGTTAATAGTATATAACTCCATGATATAGAAAACCAAGAGGTCTGGAGACCAAGGAAGATCTTAGGTAAAAATTTTATATACTAAACCCTTTAATTTTTTTTGATATATGTTTATTTTTTATCTCTTTAGTAGTTGTGTTCTCAATTTTACAAGAGATGAATTGAAGGTCACTATAATTCGAGGTCATGTGAGGTTGCATGGACTGCGTTGTTGTTAGTTGGTTATGGCTAGTTTTATTATTAATGCAACCATATGATGTTATTCCTGGGATTAACTAGTTATACATTGTACAAGAATACATGGATTTTGTTAATAGGCATAGGTATTTCTATAAAATCAGTGTTAATTCTATGGTATTCACCGTGGACTGATATTTCAAGTTATCAATGAGATGGATTGATATTTATATTATTATATATTAGTTTTTGAAATTGATTATTTTATTCATATGAGATTATTATTGAGTAGATTCATTGATTTATGAGGGTTTATGATAATATTATTACATAGTATGTTATATGTTTTCATTAGAGTTGAGATATTGAGTTTGATATGAGTTTTTACCTAAAAATTTCCATTATTTACCTCGAATCATATCATATTAATCATATAAACACCCCAAAATTAAAAATCCAAAAAACTGGTTCATTATAAATTAATTCATTTACTTGTATTCTTGTAGATAATTTATTTTTAAATTTTTATTGAATTAAGGAATCACCCTTTCATGAATTAATATTACATAAGAAGGTGGAAACTACCACTAAGTATCGATTTTACTATAAAAACATTTAATATAAAAAATGTATTATTTCATGAAATATATTCAAAAAAAGTTATCTGGAGATCATCCCTGTCCCTTATTAACTATAAAAACTCATGACAATAATTAAAAATGATGGATGATCACAAAAATGTGAATAAGGGACATATAAACAGAAATAAGGAAATATTTTAGACTATGATTTATCATAAAAATAATAAATTTTCAAAATAATAACAGTTCTCAAACTGAAAATTTTCTTTCTCAATAATTCAACCTCTCAACCCAAATTATTTTTTGAAGAAATGTGTCTCTAACCTTGGTTCTGGATTATCACATATGTTCTTTATCTAGGTCATCATTAGAAAAACAATTTTGGTTTATACCTAAAGCCTTAAAATTTTGTTATCATGGTCATAATAGGGGATCTAGGATGGGTTAATGGATGTAAGGAAGGTAATTGGATAGGTCTTGGAAAATAATTCTCATGATATGTGGCGATGGGAGGAGATGGGGTTTCTTTTTCAACCGGGGTCATGCAGAGAATTTAAAAATAATAAAATATTTTCATTTATAAATCAATACAAATGTATCCAAAATGGAAAATTTATAATTCTTATAAGAGATATGGTATAAATATTTCATCAAATACAATATGGAAAAGTTTCTATGTCATTTTATCCCTTATCTCTTATGTTTAATAGTAGAGATAACTTATTTTAACCTTATAGGTTGTCACAATTTTTTACTATTTTCTATATTCATTATGACCAAAAATATGTTGAACATATTATTTAATATTAATTATTATGATTCAAAATATGTTACCTAGATTATTAAATTCAATTCGCATATGTGTATAAATTTAAGCTAATACTAAATCCAAAAAAGAAACGGAAAATAGTTTCTCAAAAAATGTCTTTAATGTAGAAAAATGTTATTATACAAAATTCAAGCATAAAATTCTTTCCAAATTCCATAATCGGATTATTAATAATAATATTGAACTATTTTTTCTCTGAAACCATTTAAAAAAATGTAACGTTGTAAACTCCTGAAATGAAAAAATAATTTTCAATAAAAATTAATCTATTTTAGTATTCATTAATAAATAAAACATATCATTAAATTCCCCGAAATTCATCCTAAGATAATTTTAACTCGATTATTCAAAAAAATAATTTAATTAGTAAAATTAAAATTCTTTATTTTGAAAATAAATCTTTCTAACAAAACTATATAATTCATGAAAACCCAATTTCGTAAAAAATAAATCTTTTTTATTTTGGAATGAAAAATTACATAATTTTTTTTATAATTAACTATAAATCTATAAAATATAATTATTTAATATATATATATATAAGTATTTAAAATTATATATATTAACATTATATAAGTAGAAACATTTTCCCCCACTATTGGAAATTGCGTAATCACAATTTTATTCATCACTTTGAAAAGATGGGTTATTTTTATTTATTAAATTTTTGTATTCCCTTATTTCTTCTTAAATAATATTGATTTTTTAAAATTATGTAAACTGGTAATTCAAATTATTCTAATACCCATTATCTATATGGTCAAGAATATTTTTTGGATGTTCCTCCCATAGACACAATTAAATGAATTACTTTTCCATCCTTAGTTGAACTACATTTGGAAAATTCATAATAAAGAAACAGTTAATATATGTAACAAATTACTTGGAGTCAGTCTCTACTATTTATATAGTATTATTAAATACTAAACACCATTCATCATATTCACCTTCTAATTTTTAAATATAATGATTTATATTTTTATGGTCTGTACAATCCCTGAATTTAGATATCTTTTCCTGATTATTAAATGATCCCTAAGCTGTCACTGACTCAGAAGATCCACTAAATGCTGGAGGGTGTGGTCTCATTAAATGATCCACTATCAACATATTTTTATGTGGAATAGATGTTTTATATATATAATGGACACCACCACATCATATATCACGTATCAAATAATACAACATAGAAAAAATAACCTCTATTCTAATTCCTGCTAATCTAGGTTTTTTATTGAAAATGATATTGTCCTCTTATTTTCTTCCTACCACAACATCCTTATTTTCTATATGGGAAACTATAATGAACATACAAAGTTAATATGAATAGATATGGTAATATAAAAATTATATTCTATGATGACCATAAATGATAATCTCTTAATAGAATTTAGTTACATTATCCTAACCTTTAATATTATATAAACCTAGCTTTGATACAAACTATAAGGACCCAAACATAAGTGATATATAAATTTTATGATTTAGATAATAATAAGTTTCCTTTAATTCAAATAGAATATTATGTTTTAGTTCTTAATAGAGTTATTTCGTCACCCTTACATAAATTAATATTTAATCACAAGTTGGATAGAATCACTCAATATCCATTTTTACACAATAAGATAATTTTAAAATATTCTATTTTTCTCCTTCTAAAACATAAACATAATATTTATCCTTATACCATTTATGTCCCCACATATTCTTAAAACCATGTGAATGAAATTTTAAAATATTTTATTCGAGAAAAAAATTTAGGGGACAAATAAAAAGTAATAATGAAACCCGTTAGTCTATGAATACAGCTAAAAACATTCATATTTCAAAACAAAATTGTGACTCATATTAAAAAATGTCATTCCCAAGAAATAATTGTCTTTACATAATAATTTTTATAAAAAAGTAATAATAAATAAAAAGAAAACCCATAATAGTTTCTTTTCAATTATGAAATTACCATGAAAGTTTATACATTTCACCCATGTGAAGTATCATAAAATTATATTTAATGGTAATATCAATATATTACTTTGAGGAATAATATGATTTATATTAAAACATAAAAATAATAATAGATATATCGTATAGGTGACTTGGGAAATCATTTTTATATGACTCTTACAATCACTATTAAAATGGAATAACATACCTCATAAATTCTAATAAACTATTTGGTGAAAACTGACCAGTTATCTCTATCACTTTAACCAACTTATTAAGGATCTATATTGGGATCAACCATCATCAAGAGTTATATAAGTGTCACATATAATTATAAAAATTAAAAATAAACATACCACAATCATAATATGATGATTATTTCATTTTCGATTTTCAAAAATTTAAAAATATTCATTTCACGCATAAGAAAACAATTATAGATATTTCAATATCCATTACATTTAAATTAAAATTTCAAATTATCAAAATGAATGTAAATGATTGTTTCTCATTAAAAAAATTAAATATAGTAAGGTAATAAAAACAACATGTAATGGTTATGGTGTTGGGAAGAACCAATGACGTCGTATATGTCAAAAAATAATAATAATTTTCCCTTTTCATCAAAAAAATTAGTATAAAATACATAAAAGATTTATTTTGAAAACCTTTTAAATGAAGTAAAAATTGACATAAAATGTTATTTCTAATTCATTAATTTCCATATAAATATTTCATAAAACTATTTTATGAATATTGAATTTGAACAAAAATATTTAAAAAAATCATTAAAATAATACAAATGATTTTTTAAGGTAAGGCATACATTAATTCAAAAATGTCTCATCACGTATGTTCTTTATCATCCTCTTTTTCTAAAAACCTATAAAGGTTTATACCTAAATCCTTCATAGGTTTTTTTGTTCAAAACAATGTCTCTAGGAAATAGAGAGGGATGAAAGGAAGTGATTTGGTCATGTATTGAATGATCCACAATTCTCATGATGATTGGAGATGGGAGGAGTAGAGGTATCCTTTTATAAGTCTTGGTGGGGTGAACACTTGGAATTATAAAAATAATAAAATATATTAATGTATTACTCAAGAAACATGGATCCAAAATAGACCATTTAAAAATATTATATTATATAGGGTATAAATTTTTCCAAAAAAATAAAATATATAATTTTATATATCATTTAAACCCTTGTCACTTATGTTTAACCCCAAGCTAAACCAATATTAACCTTATTCAATGTAACAATTTTTTACTGTTTTTTTATTCATTATGACCGAAAATAATGCTGAACAATTTACCTAATATTTACTATAATGATTCCATATATGGAATCCATTGTATCAGATTCAATTCCCATTAGTAGAAGAATTTACTTTAATATTAATCCAGAAAATGCGATGAAAACAGATTTTTCCAAGAAATGACTATTTAAGTATGAAAATATTTTTATAAAATAATCATGTAAAATGTTTCTTAGAAAGAACATAATGGTACTACTAATAATATAATTGAAATAATTTTTCTTTGAATCCAATTTAAAACAAAATTAAACTTTTCAAATCATTGTAACAAAAATAATTTTTTCAATAAATATTAGTATTCTTCTCTTTCGCTTGAAACATTAATGTTTTTAGAAAATTCTAAAAAAATAATCCCAACACACATTTTAAATAATGAATTAAGAAATTAAGGATATATATTTATTTTTATATTCAATAATTTGAAATATAATATTTAAAATAAAACTATATAATGCATGAGAACCTTATTTGGTTAGAAATAATTATTTTTCCCTTTGAATGAAAAATTATCTAGTATTATTATAACTAAATATAACATTATAAACTATATTTAATCAATATTAGTAATAAGTTAAAATTATTTATCTTAAATTATATGGGTTTTTAAAATTCATGTTGATCTTCATGTGTTGTGTATTTTTATTGTTCAATAAAAAAATTCAGAATTTATTTGGCATGTTGTATCTCAATTGGTAGTTCTAGTGTGGTTAAAAAAGAATGTGGAAAAAGTATAAGGTTATATATAGATTAAAGTTGATTAAACTAGGTTATGGTTAATAATCAGTATCATCTTTAAAGTCTATATTATTTTTTTCTAGTTTTAAAGGGTGATTTTATTAATGATTGATTTCAATGTAAATATCACCAGATGATCATTAAAGATGAGGAAATAACTAAAATGGTAATTTGATTTTTTTTATGACTATTCAGTTTATATTGAATCTGATTGGGGTAAAATATACATCAGATATGTTCATGGAGCTTATAAATAAATTATTTCAACCCTATCATGTTGATTTAATAATAGTCTTACTAAATGATATTTCATTTTACCTGAAGATGTAGAGGGATCATTTTGACCATATTAGGATGATTTTAGAGTTTCACTTTGAATCTATGTAATATGAGAAGAATTATATTGTTTAATTTTGGAACCATGGGGTTAATTTTTTGGTAATTTTATTTCAATGTAGTGCAATGGTGGGATTAATAATGGTTGAGGGGGTTATTACATGGAAAACACCAGATAATATTTTTGATATATGAATCTAATGAGTCTTGGTTTATTTTTATAGGATGTTCAAAACATTAATTTTTTGGATTCTAGATCTTTTATATGATTTTTCTAAGATCGGTAATTCCATTTCTTAGAGGAAATAATGTCATGTTTATTTCCATAGTATGAAATAGAATATTTTGAGTGGTATACTTATTTGACTACTGAATGTGGGTAATCCTTATATGGTATATTATTATGAATCTCATTAGGTTTTTATATATGTATTATTATATAAAAGATAGTCATTTATTATTTTAATTTATAGTTTTATCAAAAAAAAATATAACTGTACTACTAATTATTGATATCTTTAGGTAGTGGTGTTTGTGATTATGTCGTAGAATGATTATTTTCATTGTGAAAAAATTATAGTTTAAACTAATCAAAATATATTGAGAAATATAAATTCCCATATGGTTTTTTATTTTTAGTAAATAACATGAGTTTAATTTAAAAATCATTTTGACTTCAAATCTAATTTTAACATAGAAATGGTAATATGGTGGTTAAAACTTTGAGTAAAAATTCATATGGTGATATTGATTTGAATGAAAATAAGGAAATAAAATTGATGTATTTATTTTCATAAATTCACCTTGATTATACTTAAATTGATGAGGGAGAACACATTTATTATATTATGGTGACATATTCAATATTGTGATAGGTGTAAGGGTCTTAGATAAGAGACTGTGAATTAAAGCAGTAGGGAGATTAAATTTTTTAGGCTCATGTTTTTTATGGTTAGATTGTAGAGGAGGTATAAATTGTGTGGTAGGTTCTTTCTTCCCCATTTATTTCCCAAATTGTACTTCTTCTTCCTCACATATCATTTTAATCTGACCTTTATTCAAGTGTGAGATATATAGTGTTTTGTTGGGATTATGATGAGGTGATCAGTCTGAGGTGGACTTGTTCTTTTCCTTACTCCCTTTTATTGGATTTATATCATGAATATTCATTATTTTATATGGGTGGTAATGGGTTGATGTATTCTAGTGTTACTTCATAAAACAAATATTAGATATGGATGGGTTTTCTTTTAGATTTATTTTGGTTTCATTAATGCCATATATTTTATTTCTTTTTTTATTGATGGGTTTTGGATCCAGCCTTGATTTGAACTATTTAATTTAGTGTTTATTCCATTATCATTTTCAACATAGTGGGATATTTCTCCCATGAAGCTCATCATGGTTTAGTGTTTGTGGAATATTGGGGATTCTCCCTCTATAATGATGACATAAATTTGGTGTTCTAATATTAATGAGGATTCTCAGAAAGTGTGTAGTCTAACAAAAATTAACAACTGGAGATAATGTAATGGTTTGAATATTCTATTTTCTATAGTGATATGATAATGAATCAGTTAATTGATGAAACAACACAATATTTCAGTTCTCATCGGTTAATTTGAAACATGAATGCGGTGTAACCCTGGATCGAGACTTGCATACCTATGGTTTCTCTATGATTTTCATTTCAGGTTTCACCATTAATTTTTATCTATATATTTGGTATTTTTAATTTTAATTTAGTCAATGTGATTTAATTGTGGTTATTAATGTGTGTTTATTTGTTCTCTTGGTGGGTTTTGAATTGATATAAATGTGGTTCCTACTGAACCTCAAAGTGGCATTTGGAAATGAAAAATATATATCATAAAAATTAAATTTTTTTCATGATATGGGATAAATAAAATGGTAACTTATATTATATCCAAATGTCTTATATTATATAAATATAAAGGAAAAAATATTCTAGATGGATTTTTACATCATCTAAATATTTCCAAACAGAAGTGGGATTGTAATTCAATGTATTTTTTTGGATTACCCTATGCTCTCAAAGGCATTGAATCTATTTGGGTTACCAAGAATTATTAATTATGTATTCTAATTTCCATCCAATTATGTAATCTTGATTAATAGATACTTAATTGAAGATTTATGTGATAGAGTTGGTGAAACATCGCATATTTTTTAGGATGATGGAATCTGAATAATATTATTGGATTAAATCATTGATATGGAGGGTAAAATAATCTTTTGGTACCTGGATTCACCATAGAACCACGTTACATCCACATAAATTGTTTAAACAGGTTAAATAATCTAATCATTGTAGGATATATTGATGGAATGGGTCTTGAATTTTGTAGGATGATGAGTGGATTATTTACCTTTTTCAAATTTTATTACAGTAACAATTATCCCACCTCTATTATTAAGGAACATTATGAGTCTTTTTTATCTTGTTCATATAGTTTGATACTTTGTAGTGTTGAGATTGGTGATGAAGTTTTAGTTGGTTCGCAGATGGTGTAGAATATGAATGAACATGTTTAGATTATTCTGGAATCAATGAGGACTAATTAATGTACCATGAAATCCCACATAAATCAATGATCTTAGAAATTGGATTGTTTTTTGATATTATATATTATTGTTAGTTTCTCCTCTACCTAGTTAACAATTTAATTCAATGTGAATAAAATTTTAACATATATTTGTTTTCCATTTTGAGGTGTCAGAGTAAATCGTAGGGGTGGCCTATTAGTTGGTTCAACCTTCTGGGTTATATAATATTCATGATTTGATTTATTTGTCTTAACATAAAAAAAATCATGTTTCTTGACATGTGATTGATTTGGGTGAAATTGATAATAAATATGATATGAATGTTTTTCAATATTTAATAGAAATATTTGATCATAGAAATAATTTTTTTTGGGTGAGTTATTCCATTAGTATTTTTTATTTTGAAATATTGGGGAGTATGTAAAATCACATAGAAAAGGGAATCATAGAAGCGAGCATAATAACCTATTTTTTTTTAAATTTCATCTTATTGTACACTAATAAGAAATTTATTGTAATAAATAAGTTTAAAGAATTAAATATTCATTTGAGATTAAATATAATTTATAATAATAATTTTAGTATTTTGAGTGTGAATAGTTTTAAATGGATCTATTTAGAGCCCTAGTAACTTGTTGTTTAAGAGTTTTTAAAACAATTTAAAGTGTTTTGGTATTTTCTATTTTTAATATAAAAATACATTTTTTACTAGTATAGAAAACAAATTGAGATCATTTTTGATTTCCAAATGTGAAGATTACCCTAGGAATAATTTTGGTAATTTGTGTGATAGTTGAAATATATGGTAAATAGTGTTTTTTTAAATAAATAAATAAATAAAATATATTGTTTATAATGAATTATTTTTATATACTAATTATGAAATAATTTTTTTGGGTATTAACATGGAAAACATTATAAGAATTTGTGGATTGATATTTAAATTAGTCAATAATATAACTCAAGGTACTATGAATATGTTATTAAAATGGGAAATTTAATAAGGGATATTGAAAATTTAATGGCTGATATGTATTGATTTTTGTGAAGAATAGAAATTTGACTCACTCATTATATCTTTTTTCCACTGGGAAAATTTCAATGTTTTCACCATTCTAGAAAAAATAATCTATTGCAATCATTGTCTCATGTAGGTTAAAAATAATATTGGCAAAGAAAAATTAGCGAAATAAATGTTAAGATTTATGATTAGTGATCATCATGAAATTAAGGTAATTTACAAGAAATTAATAAATTTTATTAATATATATGAATTTATCATTATTTTTTATAGTATTTTGTGTTTATAATTTATGATAAAATGAGACATAGATACATTAGACCATTAAAAATGTAAATTTGATGGAATTATATTAAAATGAATATTAAAAGTAGTTAAAATTTTCATATGGTGTATTATATTAGAAAATCTGGAAAAAGTTTCAATGAAATAAGAAAATTTATAAAAAATGTAGCTTATAATTATAAAAATAGATTTTTTGTGAATTTAATTGGATAAAAAATTGAATATGAAATTCTAATAAATAATTATGAATATATATAAAGAAGGGTATTAATGATATAATTTTACGATAAAAATATATTTTGATAACTATTTTTTATTACATAATTATTTGTTAGATTATGTTGATGATTTTGGACATAAAATGTTTTCAAGATTGTAAAATATCATAAAGATTAAATAATAGTTATTTTTATAAATGTATCATTGGGGTGTTCCTATTCTGCACATGGTCTTACTAGATTTATCAACATTTGTCCAAAAACATTCATGATGGGACAATGAAAAATCAATATGGTGTGTGAAAATTTAGCATAGGGTGTGGTTTATTATATGATGTATAGAATGGGTGGTGCATCAGTGTCATTCCACATACTGGTAATGATATACTTTTAAACAAACTGTTATGCACCAATGGTATAGTTTTATCATGGGTTGTTCCACTTAGGCATAAAACTATAAAATATTTGTATGATGTCTATGAGGACTTATGAAATTTAGTTCTCTATTATATAATGGGACACTAATATATGAAAAAGGATATAGTGTATTGAAAAGAAGCTTGAATTTGATTTTTATATAATATATCCACTAAAAATATTGGGAAACATATTTATCCCTAAGAAATAAATAAATGTATGTGATCCAATGATTAACTCTATTGGATCTAGATTATGATAGACCTATTCAGGAGTGTGGTATAAATTTAAGATATGATTGTTTTTTTAGGACGTATTTAATGGAATATGAGTGTTTATACTAGATAAGAAATATAATTAATTTTGGGGTTTTGAGCCATTTACATTACTTAATAGTGATAATGTATATTTTGTGGCTATCTTACGATGTTTTTTGTGACACATGGTGGTATTTCATATGTGTAGGGGAGATTTCGACATATGGTGATCATTTTTGTTACTCAATGGTGATGTAGTGATGGTATTTTTGGTCCAAGTTAAGGGAGTCCATATTTATCGACACACAAAATCTGTAAGTGTCACCATAATTATATAAATTCACTATCAATATGATGTTATAAATATAGATTATGGTGAAGACATACCCGTCAATTTGATATGTAGTAATAGACATAGTCTTTATAGGTGGATATATGCCAGACTATTATGATAAATATAACATTTAGAAGATGATGTGGGCATTGTTTGACATCCCATAGAAACAAGGGTTCCAATTAGTACAAATTTATAGAACAATAAATATTTATAGAGGGGATATATAAGTGGATAGTTGATTAGGTTTAGTTAATAATTATGAATCAAAGGAGATTCGATGGTGTAATGTTGGTTTTGTAATTGTATTGTTAAAATTGTGTTGATTACGAGGCATGAGATTGATAAGGTTTTCTTATTTGGTTTTGGAGATTATGGTTTGATTATATATAAATTTTTACTATATTCATGGTCATATTACTGTTATTCGTTAACATAGACATATGGGAGTTATGAGAAGTCATCTACTGTGTATATTTATATACACTCTCCTTATTTAAATATACTATTTTTATATTATCTAAATATTATTAGCGGTAGAGTCGAGTGAAATTATATACATACACTATAAACTTATTGAAGGAGATGTATTTTCATCATATCTATCTAAATATGTATCAGAATTAATGAGAATTTTGGTAATTTTACCTTTTGAGATATATTTTTATTACAGGACATTCAATTATAATAGTTTACCCATTTCTTTGTTTAGTGTATTCTTAAATTTTATTTATATTTATGTAGAGTCTTTTTTAAGTAATAATGGATTCTATATATGTGTAATGACACACTCTTAGAGATAGTCAGTAACCCATGAACTGTTGAAGGTTTGAATCTCAAATCATAACTCAATTTTATTTCTAGCTCAGGAGTAGTCCCAATAACATCAATTCAAGTTAAAAGTCTTTTTATTAAACATTATTTAGAGACACATCCACCGTTAGTGTTCATAATTTTATTTTTTCCAATATCCTCAGTAGACTGTGTCCCTGAGATAAATTTTTGAGTAATATTTATCCTCTCCTAAGATATTGATGTGTTATTAAATTTTGTATTGGGATATGCTGACTTTTTATTGGGATTTGTTTGTGAGGGTGGGATTAGTTTCTCAAGAAAATATTATCTCCTCTATATTTTATACCATAAGTTAATGGTGGCTTATGTATTAACATTGGGACTTGGCATGTAACTAGTGGGTTAAATATAAAGAAAAAATTATGATTTTTTTGAAGTTGAGGACACCCATCTGAATTAAAGACATGTGAAAGTAATATATGTTTGTTATTTTTTTTTACTTTGATAAGTTTTATATTATATGTGATTGATTAATTGCGGTGATCTACATTTATATTTAGATTATAGGTATTATCTTTTTTAATTGAATGTTGTAACTCAATATTTTTTTTACTCTCTTTTCTTCAGAGAGTTTATTATATTCTAGTTGTATTGGTAGAGGATATTATTTCTAGTTAATCATATTGACTATTATGCATTCATTCTCCTATAATAAGAATTGTGTTATTAATTTTAATCTTATAGATCATTTCATTGGTGGTGGTGAGATTTATTTTCATGAGGTGTATGGGAGGTTGAGTATTTTTCATTGTGGTAGTTGTTATAATTAATGATTCTTATGTATATTTGTATTTGTCTATTTATATTCAGGAATTAACATATTATATTGCTATTAATACATTTCAGAATACTCGTTGACCAATGTATTTATAAATACATAAACATAGAGATAGATGTTTTTGTTTTATGGTTAATGAGTAATTCTTCATATATGTGTGATTTATACCCTAAAAATTATATCAAACCCTTTTCACATCAATGGAAGATTTAAAGAGAAACACTTATCATTAAAAAAATATCAAAAAAATATTTATGAATCTTTTTTTGAGTGGACACAGTAGATAATTATGTTTGGATGGTAGTGTAGTGTATTATTGTTACTTAATAAAAAATTATTCATGGAAAATAATTATGAACATAAACAGTTCCTATGATCTGACGTAATAACCTTGATCATTTACATACATTCCCATAGAATGAGTGAAATACTTTTATTGAATTTATAGATGTATGTTATCACACATAATCTCCATTCATTTAATATCATATGTTTTTTTGAATGTTATTATTTTGGATGATTGTTCCTTAATAAAATATGTGATAAAATTTATTGATTCAATAGTAGGGATATTTTTTGGACATTAATCAAATATTCTCATATAAATTGACTGTATTTATCTATTCTTAAAATATAAATATAAATATTATTTATTTATGGAAATAATATGTTTAATTCATAATATTTTATCCTCAACATTTTTTTAGTTTCCATGGAAACTCTTTGGATTCAATTTTCTCAATGAGATGATAATGAAATTACATGGTCTTGTATTGGTTATATCATTGGTTAATTTTATTGGTAATTCATTACATTTATCATCATTTTATGCATTTTTTGATGGTTTCATTCCTCGGTATAGATTGGTTTTCCATATTGATTTAGTTTTTAAAGGTCAAATTATATATTATTTTCTCTTATGGATTTTTTATATGGATTATAATAGTTATGTTCAGTTTAAGACAATGGAAAAATAATTGATAATGCTCCTTGATAATTTTACCTCATCAAAGTTGTGGATATAATAATGTTTTTAGAGGATGAAAATATCTAAAGGCAAGAAGAATATGACTACTCACATTTTCCTTTTTTAAAAGTTTTTTGTTACAAAAATTTCATTATTTCTACATTATTTATGTTTATTTTTTTAAGAATGATTAAAATAGTGCATATTTTATTAAAGGAAGGAAAAATATAGTAGCTCAATAGTGTATGGGAAGACACATAAAAATACAAAGAAATAAAATATATGCCTATATTTCTCCTCAACCATTCTGTTAGCACCCATTCCTCTTCTGAAATTACAGGACATCCAGTTCATTCATGATCATGCCCCTGACCTCTTACTCGCCACCTAATTGGAGGTAGTGATTGTAGCCTATGAAGTAATGTCGTAGTATCTGTGCAGTTAGAATTAGTGTTATCATCCTGCTTCTCCTAACATTTTTCCTTAGAGGATTATCTGGTTACTTGAGTCATCATCTCCCCAACCTTCATTGCAGTAATGGCAATGTCAGTATTTTAAGAAGAGGAGGAGAAGGAATTCCAATAATCAGTTCCCCAACCTCCCATGAGGTTACAACTAGAGTATTTTTTTATTATATGAGGAATGATGAAATTCATCATTATCCACCACAGGTTTTGAAGAGTCTCGAAAAGTTTTAGAGGTGACAGGGGAGTCAGATTATAAAATTTTCTTACACTTTCAATGACCTATGAAAACCATCTATTTATATAAGAGCTGATGATAAACCTTGTTTTTTATTTCCTAATTAATCATATATTTTTATATTTCCAAGGGATAAAAATTATGAAATAGGGGATAATGTGAATGATATTAAAATATTTTATATGTAAATTTTTAGATTTCATGTTTGTTTTTATCATTTTATATCCATAAAGTAAAATAATCATTTTATAATAACAAATAAAATCAATGTTAATAATTTATCATTCCACTAATCATAAAATAGTGTGATTAATCTAGGATAGATACATTATATAATTATGATATATTTAAATTCAGTACTAGTTTTTACAATCTATTTTAACTAGGATTATTTATAACTGTTATGGTAGCCCATATATTTTTCATTATTTATCATTATATAGTATAAAACATGTAATCATTCTACTTGAGTCTTATTGGTTTTTATAAAAATGAATAAAACCTCTAAAAAGTGGAATATGATTTATGATTTTCATATTTTATAATTTTTTATAAATAATCAAAATATTGTGTTCTTGACATGAGTTTTCTTATGAACCTTTATTTATCATGTTAGAAATCATATATTCTTATAAATATTGATGTTATCATAAAATTTTTATAATCATCTACATTTAAAGATTAATTTTTTTAATACTCCAATATAATATTAAAATATTTATTGGAATAAAGAGATTAAATACAATGGAAGATATAATTTTTGTAATTTCTGATTGAGGAAAAAATTGAGAATAACTCAAGGATGAATTCTATATTCTTCATGAAATTTTCTTATTTTAGTTTTATTTTTGGGAATGATTATTTAATTGTTATTGATTAATTAAAAATAATAATATTATTATATTATTATATTAATATATTCATGATTTATAAAAATATACATTTTTATTGGATTTATAATATATTTTATAGATTGAAATGATGGTTTTTGTATAAACTATTCATTTTTGGTAAAACTAAAAATTTAAACCTATAATTCAATGATTAATTAATTTATTAATCATTTCTTATAAAAAACATTTATCTTATTTACAATCACTTTTTGAAGTATATCATTACTCTGATGTTTCATAACAATAACATTAGTGATTAAACCACAATTTTTTCTATTCATGGGTATTGTTTGTTATTTTTCATCAGATTTATGATATTACAATTTAGTTCATGATATACATTGTTTCTTGTCTAATTTCTCAGTTGGGTTTTTTTCTAAAATATATATATATATATATATGATATTTGTATTTTATAGGTTGTTTGCTAAAAATATGTGTGTTGGAAGGTGTCTTCAAAACGTTTTGAGTAAAAATCATATAGGATGGTTGTATAGGGGTTGGGTTTCCCCCATTTATCTTCTAATGATACAATCTATTGGGTGGTAACTCAACAACCTTTCAGTGGTGTCCAAGATCCATGACATATAATGTGCAATGAAGATTTGTGATCGTGTTTTTATTTCAATATTTTAGGGACATATTTTTATTATTACTTTTATTTTTTTATGGATTTATTCGAGTTAATTTATAATTTATATTAAATATTGGATTATAAAGGGATTCATTTAAGTGAGTTCATTTATTTCTATTCTATTTTTTTCATGATATTATAGTTTGTTATGATTATTTTAAGGAAACAACAGTATGATCATTTTTTAATAATATAGTATCAATGGGTTTACTAACTCAGTGGTTTAGGAAGTATTCCATGTGGTTTGGGAGTAATTTTTTGAATTGGCGATGTTGGTTCATATAATTTATCCTATCCAAGGATTGGTGAGTCCCCCCTTTTATAATTTATAATGTGATAAATTATTTTAGGTTGGTTTTTAATAAAATATTCATCTTTTGAATTTTGGGTAGATTCTTGTTAATAAGTTGTCATTATTAGTAAATTTATGTTGTTAGATGAATAGGTGATCAATGGTTTTTATTGGGTCTAAGTTTTACCACCAAAACTAGAGGTGGTATTGTCTGTATGATTAAGTGTTTAATACTCAATGGTGGGGATTAATTTATGATTTTATTATGTTCAATGATCATGAATTTATTTTTATGGTGTGATGTTTTTTTGTTATTAAATCATGATGAAAATAAAAATTTATATTTCTTTAATAATACTTGTGATTCTATAGATATTTTGATGGTGAGAAAAATTTTAGTCATTATTATTTGATTGTACCAGGATGGTTATTCCTTTATTCATTAATTACACTATTATGGTACTTATTTTGAAACACTTGGTTGTGAGATGAAATAAACACATATGTTTGTAATCTTATACAACAAAATATACAAAATTTCATGTGATCACTGATATGAATACATGAGAAGAAACTATTTTCTCTTCATGGGTATAGTAGACATAATTTTTTGATGTTTTATTATAGGATATTATCTATTGATAATTATTTATGATGGTGTGAGTAATTTTACTATATTTGAAGATATTCTTCTCACACTATAACATTTGGAATTGGAGGCTTGAGGATTAACCATATAATAAGTTTCCTTGTAGGATTATTCTACCATATGATAGGATTATTATTTATTATAGATATATGAAAAAATTATTGATAAATGAAATATAGATTTTTAAAATGATTATTTTTATTAATTATTTGTACGATTCATATTTCATAATGGATTAATAACTTATTGTTGCTTTCTATGAGTATGTATATGATTCTAAAGATCTCAACTTCAGTCGAGAGTGTTTCAATTAATTTTTTCATTTTTAATTCCAACACTACTTATCAAATTTATGGTTTTAGTCCCTTAATTGTATTTTCATAATCTTTTTTGGACTAGAGTGTTCAACTACTTCTCAATATGTTTTCTTATACACATTCTCTATGTCTAAATCCCATTATAAATTTCTATTAGTGATATTTTCTTCATCATTTCATAATTTTTTGGTATTTTCATTGATAAACACTTAGATTACTACACCATTGTTTCTTCTATAATAGTGGTGTTATCATCCTAAAATGAGTATTTTCTACGAATATGAAACTTCTGGTTGTGGATATCCTTTTTTAATTCCTATTTTTATCAGTTTGATTCCCTAAATGTTCTTTTTTATAATTATACCCTTCGCAGTGGATCAATTAAGCATGAAAGATTATGTTTTTTGGGTTTTAATAATATAATTCATCAGTGACGTCATAATACTTTAGTGGGGGGTTCATTTCCTCCATTATAATTCTCCCCTTAGTGCTATAACCCTTAATTTCATCTCTTAGTAGAAACATGTTTATCTTTTCTCTGTTCTATTTGTGGAACTATCTCAACATTAGTTTTCTATATCATGGCCACCATAATGATAATGATATTCTATTTTAGAATTTATGTTATCCTATCATGGTGATAATGTTATACTTTGGTGGAAATACATTGGATTTATATGATTTTTCATCCATTAGGTCACAGATCCTATGTAAACCCCTACCATAGCATTGATCATTATGGTTGGATCCTAGTAACATTGAAATTTTTTCTCCTCCGAATTTTTTTAGTCAGTTTACATAAACATTATTTATTTTTTCGTCATTCGATATTATTCACCTTTCTCCCCTATGGTAGTGGAATCATCATAGAATATCAATAGAGGTTTTGGAAATAGTCATTTATTTGGTTTTTTTATTTCCAGTAGGTATAAGACCCCAAATATTTAACTATATAATCTTATATTTTTAGACATTCTTTCAATAAAAATGGATTTTGGAGTAGCATGTTTAGGTTATGGGACTTACCATTTGAAATAGATACATTTGCATCATTTGGATATCTCATATTCTTATCCACATAAATTTTTTTAAATTTCTATTTTTATCAATATATATGTTTTACAAGACTGTATTGATTACTTTTTAATCACTACCATATTGAAAAACTATATTCCACGGTTATGCATTCCATGAAAGAAATTTCATCATATGATTTGGCACTCTTTTTCATATTATGTCTATGAGTTTTTATGGGTGGATTTGATGTAGAAGAAGTAAGATTAGTGGGTTTCATTATTATTTTGGTTTCAATTGTTTATTATTATTTAATGGCTGACATTCAAACATTTTCATTTGATATTATTATAAATTCATGTTAATATGTTCATGGGAATTTTTATTTTGTATTTTATATAGATTGACATGGTTATTGTAAGATTATTATTTAAGGGTAATGTTTTCAGTATATTTAATTCATACTTTCAACAGTTTTCATCAATCATTTTCATAATAGAGGAATACATATAAAGAATCAATGGATTGCATCACTATTCCAAGGTGGGTTCCTGATGAGGCATGAGAATTTCATTATAATAGAGAAATAAAAAATAAAATTGAGAAAATATCATATAATAAAATAAATTGTTAAAATATAAAATATTATTAAAATTAATACTCAAATATTATATTAATTTTTTAATGTTAATGGGTCACGATTTTATGTATTTCAAATTTCACCAAAACAAACATTCAAAATTATTGGTTCTACTCTTCAAAAAATACCTAAATTCAAAATCCAACATTAAAAAATAAAACATTTATTTATTTATCCATAAAAATATAATGATAAATACTCACCATGAATTATATATTTGTTTATATAAATCCTTTAATGCATAAAATTATAAAATAATATCATTGTCCATATTATGTTATTTTGATATATTTAATAAAATTGTTACTATATTTTATCTTCAATAAATATTATAAAATGTCTATCAATTATATCATTTGATAATATAATAAATGAAGTAGTGTTACTTATATATGGATCATTTAAATGCTAAGTTATTTATACATAGTTAAATTATTATTTTACTTGATTTATAAAATTAATAATTATTCGAACATTTCTGTAATGTTTGATGTAGTAAAAGAATGTTCATGGAGCTGGCATAATGACATGTCCTGCCCATTAGGGCCCCACCAATGACATAACTAATATTATTGTATAATAATCCAACTAGGTTTATCTTGGAAAATCACTAATTATGGACCACCACAAGTCCTGAAGTGTGTTCCTGATCAGCACGAGCTAGTCAAAATCACCTGGGTATCAACATAAAATATTGTGGGATGAATTTCACACTAAAAAACATGTCTCGTGAATAATATGATAATGATAAAAAGTTAGAGTACATCGTGTATGAAGTTGTAAATAACCTTGAGACATAATAAAACCAAAATGTAAGGTTAAGAATAGAAAAATAAATGGTCTAATGATATAACCAAGCCTCCATGAGATCAGTTGTCACCAAAATCCCAAACCACTATAAATGAAACACCATCCAAGAGAAGTTATTCAGATAATTGAACAACCTAACATTACTGATATCTTATCTAGAAAATTATTTATACACACTAATCCATATGCAGGGTGTAAGGAAAATAAATAGTAGGATAACACTATTAATCTATTGAATATATTTTACCATGAATCAATTATTTAATAATTCCAACAAAAAGAAAAATTGGATATGTAAGTTTCATTTGAAAAATTTTAATGTAAAAGATCATTTGGTTTCCTGTAAAAAAATTTATATCCTATGTAACAAGAATATGAAAAAATTAAATGAATGAAAATACAAGGAAGTAGATAAAAATAATCCATAACACAAAAGAAAAACATGTGAGTAATTAATTAAAAAAACTATTATGAAAAATAATTCCTTGAAAAATTTGTCAGTAGCCTATTAGAATACATAACTAAAACACATAAATAATAATAATTACTATAACATTAATCACAATGATATCAATTCCAACTATAGAAAATCATTATCACAACTATAACCTTTATCGATGTCACATGCATTGTGGTTTTTATATCTCCATAAAACAACCCACAAAATGTTCCCAAATGGATATGTTTTAAAAAAAATAAATTAAACCATGATCAATTTTTAAAAAAATTGAATGAAATATATTATTTATCCCTCTCTTGAAATACCATTTTAGTGTCAAAATCATAATTGAGTCATTTCATATAACACATCAAGTGTAATAAACTATTTCTAAAGGAAAACCCTTTTAAAAAACCACTTCACATTACAATGATGATGTATTTACACAAAAATTACCTCATCGATATCAAATAAATTATATTCACAATCCAAATAAAAAAATCACAAGAAAAACGAGTTCTTCCATGATTACGAACCATTGTATAGATACACCAATCACTCAAATAATGGAAACACACTCACCATGGAAAACAATTTATAATTAAGAGGATGACATCTTATCAATCCATGATCATTGATGATAGGATTATGAATGATGGAAACACATTAGGACACCGGTTAAATATAGTAGGATTCCCATAACCCTTCCTAGAATAGAATTTATCATAACCCTAGATATAGGTGGATGAAAAACATAAAAATGCTGAAAAATTGGGTTAAGATGCGTTATTAATCTCCTGTTAATAATAAAATGCTCTATTATTTATATGTGTATCTTCCCTTGGAATATTTGTGACCTAATAAACCATTTTATATTCTAAAACATCAATCACCACATCCTTATGTTTCATACCACATCATGGTTTCCTAGATCACACAAAACTAATGTGAATTGAAATAGTGACCCTCTATGACATGGTTTAAAATGAAATTCTATTTTAGACCTATCACACCCTCTACAACAACATGGTGGTGTCCATTATTTTCACTACCCATATCTATTTCACCAACATGTATGCAGAAGAGCATGCCTGACCATAGGCATGTTTTCCATACCCATTTCACACATGTTGTTCCCAAGATCATTATGTATTGAATGTAGGACCCTGAAAAACCATGATAGGGGAGGGGTGAATCAAGGTGTCAAAATTTTCTTTTAGAGTGATGGATCTTGTTTCCAAATTGGTAGGAACTAGTTAAACCTGTATAATCTAATCATGAAATAATTAATCATTGACATGCTGAGATAAAAAATAATAGAGGTACTTATTTCACCACTAAGATCTAATACAGGGAGCATAAACCAATAGTGTCTTGGTCATACCTAAATACACTAAGATTCAGTAGTTATTGTAGAATAAAAAAGGTTAGACACATTCACTCAATAAGAGAAACACTAAATTTTCAATACATTAAGGGAAAGCAAACTGCCTCCCCCAGATCACTTCCATCAACTCCCCCTAGCTCACAACCTTGAGATATGCCTTAATAGGTTTTCATAAATGATTTTGTATTTAGTAGATTGTAAATTAAGTGTATATATCTGACAATAATGTGACTATTTTTACATCATAAATGTGTGAGGATTGACATTAAATCATTTTTCACATAAACCACATGTTGAACACTACGATTCATAAAGACCCAAGACTTCCTGAAACTCCCTACATGTTTTAAGTAAATATCGTCCTCCAAAAACCGACACACATCCATGAAGCTCAATGCCATCAAAAAATTTATAGAGATCACAAAAACAAATTTCATTCATGAAGATCACTGCCTCTACGGAATAGTAAGTCATCATACAATTCCCTATCTTTGTGAAACTCTCATAACTCAAAACCATTGTATCAGTTAATACAGAACAATTATTTTTGCGATGATCAAGATCGAAAGGAAATATAGATTCCTAAATCTCCCAGCCTACATTAAATAAGAGCGGTTCAATGTTCTCTATAATTACCCTCATGTTAAATTATATGGTATGTATCCACCTATTTATATGCACATCTCTTAATGAAGATCTAATGACTCTAGTGGCCTCTTTTTGATCCTTCAAAAATAGGCTCATGAAGCTACTCTATTTTTTATGCTCTAGTGAAATTTAACTCACACACAAATCATCTCATAGTTATAAATATTTACAATCATTTCATATCGTATTCATGAACCTTCTTCATGGTTGTGAATATTTACTGTCTTTTGACTGCCGGTTTTTTATGCTTATTCATGATGCACTACTTATTTCTGAAGATCATCCATTTCAAAATATTGTCTTTATGAAAATCATCCTTTTACCATATCATAGAAGTGTTATTCAAAAAAACAACATTTTATTATTACTTATCAATCATTCTGATTTTTGAGAGAATCAATTTGGTAATCACTGGTAGACAATGCATCTTTCAACATTGTATCATTTTGTAATGTACTGTAACATCACTTTATAAATATTTGAATAGACTAGTGTGGATTAAAAATAAACACAAATTATACTTCATTTCCCATTTTCAGCTATGATATTCCTTGGTTCAAACAATCTTCCTATTTGGGTTGTTGAAAATCTATTTTATAAATGCATTAAAGTACCAACATAAAATAAACATAAAAGGAGAGAAAAAAGTCATCCAACACTCTATATATACATGAGAAAAGAAATATGTAGAATACAAGGGGTGAATCAAGAATTTGGTTGTAGAGTATTGGAATGCGTATATATTTCCAAGTTAATCTCTATAAAATATGAATTATTTCCTCATAACACATCATGCTCATCGAGTCACAAAATCATTTCATGGAATTTCAAAATACTAAAACTAGAAAACCATTAAAAAATCAAATTTCTCTATACTCCCCCTTCATCAATATTCCCAATGAAAAAATTAATTTTTTATTTTATAGAAAAAAACACCCCATGGATCTTAAACCAGCATCAAATACACAAAAAAATATTAAAATAGTTAACGGAAATGGGGAGATGGGATGGACTATAACCTCTTCATGCATTTGGAGGTCATTTAACGTTGAGGTTTAACCTGTGTTTGTCAAACATTTATGGAATGAAATACAGTGCCAGAATGTCTGCCATAAGATCATTAGTTCCAACATTCTCCATTATAATCACACATTTTTGATGAAATTTTATTTGACTAAGGGATATCCAATCTCAATATGGTGGGTTGAGAGTACTTCGCAACCTAATTCTGTATAACATCGATCAAGCTTTTGTTATCACAAGGAATCACCATTTTTAGTTTAATGTCTTCATCTATATGAGCCTGTTGTTACTTCATCCAAAATAACTGAGTGCATGAATTTGTTTTAGAGATATACTCAACTTCTTCTATACTAAAATAAGATCATTCCATTTATATCCCAATCTTCACACACAATTGATTCCTATATTTAATGAACCACCACTTGTAGAAATTTGATCCAACACATCTCCATCCCAATTATCATAAAAAATTATGATAGTTAATTATCTCTTTCTATTGTAAAGTCTAATCCAAAAATGAGTGTACCTTGAATATGCCTCATTATTGTTTAACTTATACAAAATATTCTTCCTTTGGATTAAATTTAAGGAGATATGATTTGAATTTTGAAAAAAAGATATCAGGTCATGTTGCAGTCAAGTATAATATGCTTCCTATTATTCTTCTATATATGTGTGTTCTAAAGATGTCACAACATCTTTTATTCCATGTTTTTTCCAACCACAATCGGGGTGGACATTAGATTTGTATTATCAATGTTAAATTTCATTAGCAACTCTATGAGAATATTTTTTCTTCTTAAATAATGGTAAAATTCTAATTTAGAACGACCTACAACCCTAGTATGTATGTGATTTAACCATTCACAGACATTTAAAATACTTATTTTATATTATTATAAAATTATCCCACTGATCCTTGCCCACTTCAACCAAGGTTAATATCACGCACATACATAGGCACCATATGTTAAATTTTTTTAAAAGGTAATGCTTTGGTAAAAGACCAAAGAACAATTTATTGAAAAGAAAAAAGATTAAAAAAGTCAGAAATATGGGATTTTTTTACAATCTCTATCCAATAGATATAATAAGTTAGCTGGAAGAGTGTCCAGCCAAGTCATGCTCTGATGTACTCCTTTGTTAGCAAGATCATCTGCAACAACATTCTCTTCACGGTAGGCATGAGTAGCTATGTAATCAATCCCATGGAGTGAGTTCAGACAATTCATCCAAAGTGTGGTAAGCGGCCATGCAAGATGAATGTTGCCATTCCAGATGGCATGAATGATAGTGGTAGAATCACTTTCAATCCAAAGTTTTCTCCACCCTCTTTGAAGTGAAAAATCAACTGCATGGATGACCCCTAGCATTTCAGCCTCCAGAGATGAAGAATGTCCACATCCAACATAGAAGAAACCCTGACACAGGCCAGCTGAGTCTCTGAGTATGGCACCACAACTGGCAGGGCCTAGATTGCCTTTAGAAGCACCATCAACGTTCACTTTGATCCATCCTGGCATCGGTGATTTCCAGAATACTTCAAAGGAACGTTTGGGCTTTATCTTTTTACAAATTAAATAAATAATGATCATGTTCGACACCTCATATTTTTAACTCAATCATCATGAGATAAATATGGAGTCGATAAATACATGATCCTACTACATTATTCATACCACACATATCCTCATTTAATATAAAAACCTTACTCTCATCATTTACATTAAAAAATACCACCAGTTGTTCAATATAGTATTCTTTTTAAAGAGAAACATTTAATAATTCTGTTTTGAAATCCCTATGATAAATTTTGAACTCTATCTGAGATTCCATTAGAAGGAAAAGTTGGATCACCTCTAGTCTAACTACAAGAGAAAGCGTTTCTTCAACATCATGCCTTTAACCCTTGTCTAGTCTTTATACCCTAATATTTCCTTTTTTCCAATCATATTAATATTCTCATCAATTTTTTTTATAAAATACCCACTTTCGTGCAATAAAATTGCGATTTTCATCTTTCTGTACAATATCCCATGCCCGGTTCTTGTACATCTGATCCAGTTCTTCATTCATGGCCTTAACCCATGATTCATCCATTGGTACTTGTTAAATCAAGTGAGTTTGTACCATTGAAAAGAAGTTATAATGTCCTTCATTCATCATTATCTGTTCCTATGTGTGTATATTACAATCACCAATGATCATAGATCAATTAATTTATTCTATTCTATTCCCCCTATGAGGTTTTGATGGTGTTTTATCAAACATATTTCCTCTTCCAATTCTTCTTCTGAATCATCATAGTTTTGTGAGCTTAGAGTTTTTTTACAATCCTTACACTATTTCTTCATTTGGAACTATCCCTTATCCACATTCTTATTTGACTTCTATCATAATAGTATATATGATCTTATAGGTATTTATGGTTTTATATTCAATCATCTCGACATCAATTTTTTCCAAAATTATTAAAAGATTATTATTTTATCATATGTAGGATTTATTCTTCAATTAATGTTCAATGAATATTCATGTATCTTTATTATCACCATACATTCTATGATTTCCATAATTGTTTTAGATGAAATATTTATATCCTGATATTTGAAAATAACTGATAGATGGATTCCTTCTATCTCATAACTTATATGGTATCATAGTTTCCCCCCAAAAAATACCTATTAAATTTATAGTGTATACCACTGCATGAACAACCTCTTCCAGTAATTATGAGAAATATGACTCTCAATCACCATATTTCTATACATATTGTTAATCTATCAATTTTTGAGTTCTAGAACACCATTTTTTAGGTTCTCATTGAATACAAGTCTTACATTAGTCAATGTTTTTTGATGTAATTTTCAAATTCAATGGATTTTTATTCTCCACCATTAGCAAATCAAAGAATATTGATTGTGTGGCCATTTTTATTCTTATTTATTCAATATTAAATTCTCATTAAACCATTCAAATTTTGTTTCCAATGTATAATCATTAAATAGTAAATTCTAATAGAATCATCAATAAATATAATGAAGTGCATATCTATATATGTGTTAGACACATTTTTTAGACCACATACATTTTTCTGGATAAGATCAATCAGATTCAATGCCCTTTTTTTCTTCATCTGATACGAACACCCAACCATCATTCGTCACATGCATGACTAACATGTCTTTTCTCAATCACATTTCAGATTGGGAATTTTAAAAACTACCTTAATCTTTGATATATGTTCCATGATCTTTTGATTAATGTGACCCAACCATCAGTGCCACATGTTTTTTTCTTTATAAACCGTTAGGTAACAAATATTCTCTTTACATTAAACTTAGTATAAACTTCTATATGTTTTGCATCCTTTAATGAGAGAATTTCCTATCTATCCATTTACAATTCATCCCCATTGGTTAAATTTCACTATCAGTATCAAGTCATAATTTTGAGTCACATTCACAAAATTTTGACCCAATCCATCAATATTGAGGGAATCAAATTTTCTTAGCTTTTCATTTTCTAGATTTTTACGTTGACTATCTTTGATCATTAAAGCTCCATCATTTCCAAATCCCACTGTTCCATCAACCATCTTCCTAACATTCTACAAAAATCCATCATTTCATATAATAGGTTATGAGCATCAACTTTGAGGGTTATTACTATAAGGTTTTATTTCTTGATTTTTCTTTTTCCTTTTCATGAGATATGTAATTGAGTGAATAAAAATGACAGACATTACATTCTCTTTTCAAAATGCATGGGTTCATCATATTCATATTGTTCTTGCATAAGAGAATACCCATTTACAATATAATTTATTCTTAATTGATGGATATATAATTTTTTAGAGATATGAAATTATTTTCACTAACTTTCCTCTTTCTACAATGAAAATCTTTTTGGACATAGTGAAAACTGTTAAAAAAATACAAAAAAAAATATTTATTATCTATGTTGAATGATATGGTCTCAATCTATTTTGTTTAATTCCTGAACTTTTCTATTTAGATAGCTCATTGCCTCTTTATAGTAGGACATTGTATGTCCCTAAAATTCAAAAATGTGAAACATCACTATAAGAAAAATCGTCTCACTTCCATTCCTCCATATTTACCCTTCTCTAATTATCATTCTTCATTGGAAATACACTGATGTAACATAAGTATTATTTCATTCCATATTTTCTGTTTTCTTTAGAGATTTATTTATTGTTACATCGTTCACCTTTGTGATATTTTCACCATTCCACTTCCTTTTATTTTGGATCATCCAGTTTTCCGCTATTGATTTTCCTTGCATCACATCCAATTACACTTTTCCCATACATGTGGATTGATAATCCTTTATGGAATTATATTCTCCATTAGAACTATATATAGCTACTTATAATGCATTGACATATGAGAATATTCCATCCTATAATTTCATTACTGTTTCCCTTGATTTTGGTACAATTTTTAGTTTTCTCATTAGAATAAAAAAAAATTCTTCATCTAACTAAACTATCTTAGCCTTCACCTCTAGAATGGATGTAATGTATTTGATGAATATTTCCTACTCTTCAATATTGATATTAAATTACACATCTTTTTCTGATATATCAATATTGTTATGTGTGGTTCTACGCCTACTTATACTAAACCAATTTATTCCTCAAGCTGATCAACATACATTGATGAATCATTTAAAATATATCTCATCTTTCTGCTTCAAATTATTTTAATTTCAATCTTATCTAGAGCACCCTCAAGTTTCACCTTGGGAACAAAAACACCAATCAAATAAAAATCATTATCTTTTGAAGGATCTACCTTTTCATGTGTAGCCATCATATATTCTTGGGTTTCAAATATAAAATCTTGTTATGCATCCTAAAAAAATTATCATGATCTTCTTTATAGATATAACTCATTATATGTAATTTTATTTCTAATATGAAGAATCCAATTTGGGGGTACCTTTTTGAGTCTTCTTCATGATTCCTGATTCACTTTATTCATCTTCAAAATTCATTGAGCATTGATAGAAAATGTTCCAAATTCTGCCACATTGAAACTGGTCTAGAAGAGGAATACATTCAAATATACCATTCCAATATTTAATTTCATGGAAAAATAGAAACAATAACATCTTCCTCATTATCATTATCAAAAAAATATCTAGAAATCTAAATTTTTCCATGTACATGAATTCAATTTCCATGCTTACTAATTTTTTTTCATTGTCTGGTCTGAATCTTGTTTAATAAGCCACCATACAACTTAGTAGATCATCAAGAGAAATTTTATACATATATCTTTACACAAGTTTGAAACTTTTGAATTCTATAGTGTTGTAATCCTTCAAAATATTTTATTCAAAATTTCAATATATTTAATTTTTACACCATGTCATTGAATTACTCTAGTAATTTAGGTATTTTGTTTAAAAACAAGCTACGTTTTCATATCGATTCATTTTCAGACCATCTAACTTATAATTTAACACATGTAGTTTGGACTAATTCACTTTTTTATTACCTCTTTATATATTTTCCAACTTCCCCACATGGTGTTGGATGATGGAAAACTCATTACCTTCAAATATATTTGAACAAATAATGCATTAGTAAGGGGATATTTTTATTTTGAAATCTACATCAAGGCTTTGCTTTTCTATTTCATCAATAAAAATACTTGTCACATCAATGACATGAATCCCCAATGTAGTGGAAAATATAAAATTCATACCAATGTATCTCATGCGAGATATCATTATATTCATTAAAATATAGAAGTTTATTTCATCATAGAGGGGGTCTTCCCTAACATTCACTGAGTTATCCACGCAAAAATAGAAGAATGATTTAACTCCAATAATCTACAAGCTCTGATACCACTTGTAGGTCCTTCTTAATAGGGGAGTTATGATTCCTGGTTTCAATATTATCTTTTATGTGATGGATCCTATTCTCATTTTGGTAATAACTTTCTAATCCTTTCTGATAGAATCATGCAGTAATTAAACATTCACATGCTGAGAGAGAACTCAATAGTTTGACTTCGTTAACCATTAAGGGATAGTCGATGGCCAATACATCAATAGTGGGTCTGTAATACCTAAATACACAATGCTTCAATAGTTATTGTGAAATATATAATATTAGAAACTTTCTCTGTATTCCTAGTAGATGTCCATTAATTTTTTAGGGATATCACATAGCCTTCCTTAGATCACTTCTATTGACTCCCCCTAGATCACTACCTAGAGATAATTATTACTCAATTTAATGAATTTAATGTCACTTTATTAGATTGTAATTTAATTATTTTTCCTTGACTAGAAAAATATTCTTTTGTCATAATAAACCTATATTGAGGTACTTTAAATCACTGTTCACTTAAACTAGATGTTCAACACTACTATTTGTGAAGCTCATAGCTTTCATGAAACCCACATTATGATTCAATGAAATAATATTATTTTTAATCTCAAAAAAAACTCAGTGGTCACTTCATTAATTAATCTCAAAACCTTTATGGAATCATACTACTTTCTTGAATCTCACAACATTCATGGAAAACTATGTCTTCCAAAAACTCTCATTCTTCATGAACCGTATATAACTCAAAATCATTGGAAGCGGTTAATAATTATATAGTCTTATCAAGAATATCATGTTTGTAAAGAGCTGTAGATTTTTGAAGCTCCCAACATTCACAAAATAAGACTGATTCTCCATTTTCTCTAATTTTATTCAAGTCAAATGATTTCAGGGTAACCACTTCTTTATAGGCACATCCCTTCGTGAAGATCCCATGCCTCGATCAGAATATTGTAAATCGTTGAATAACATGTTCATCATGATCCTTTATTCATGAAGCTCTTGTGAAATTTTACCCACTCGCAAAGCTTCTCATAGTCATGTAGATTTACCTACATACATTCCCTCATTCACGAAAACTCTCATAGTTGTGATAATTTAACCTCATTTTAAAATGTAATCATGACTCTTGTTAGAGTCTATCAACATATTCATGAAGATAAACCTTTCTAAAACCCTGTCATCATGAAACTCATTACTTTACCATATTTTAGAAGTATTAATCCCAAAAAATATCTTTGGGGAAGATTTCTCCTTCCTCATGATTTTTTAGATAAAAAATTTGGCAATCAATGGAAGACAACTCCTCCTTCAACATTGTATCTATATTGTTTTGTAAGGTAACTTGCAACAAAAACTGCATAAAAACCCCAGTGTTGATTGAATAAGAACAAAAAATGGACTCTATTTCCATCTTCTATCTACGATAGGCCTTGGTTCTAACATCGGTCTCTGGTATGGTCTAACATGTGTTTCATAGATAAGTTCCAAAACCCATTTTAAGACATCATGATCCTCCAACAGTTCCCAAACATGAATTTTTCCACTATAGAAATTAAAAAATCTAAATAGGACATACATATGATTTGGAGGGTGTTACCGACTATGCTACGTCATGAATTCATCCAATAGGACAAGGGTTGGTGAATAGAACTGAGTGGGCATATCACACAATATAAGGGGCCTTAGTATATAAAACCCAATAATAGATACAAATATATAATATATAAAATTAAAATATTCAGTAGAGTTATATTTAAAACTAACTAATCTATAAAATCAAAATAATGAGACATAAAACACAAGTATTACTTCATAGAGGAAAATTCCTATATAATTGTACATCTTACAAGCCTCTAAATCTGACAAAAAAACTATATAAAGATCATCCCCACCTACAGTGCTCCTAGATTTATATTAAGCTACAATATTCAATACCACCACAATGAATGTATATGATCCACCATAAATCTCTAGGAACTAAATCCATATAGGACACAATAGCTCTACATCCTTCAAAATTATATGAAAAACCCACATTATCTTCAAGGACACATCACGTGTGGGCACAAAGCCTATATAAGGGCGAGTATAATCTAAATAACAAGGATTATATGAATCAGAAAAGGAATGGTAAAGTAATAATTCATCTCAAAACTCTTAGTATAAGAGGGTAACTATTAGGAATATTTTAATAGATCTAAATATTCTCACCCAGTAAAATTATTAAGGACTTAGAGAAGTATCTATAATTTTAGCTTAACCCCAATTGTCATTCCTTATGACTAAATATGAATGATTACAGAATAAAAATTCCCTTAAAGTCTAATATTGACATCCCAACTATATATAGAATCATAAACCTAACCCAAGGTTCTTACGGATTAATAAGTCTCTATAAATAAAATATAATAAGCCTTACATCCACATATCCATTAGAATAATCTAATGGGAACCCAAACCAAGTTAGGGTATGAAGATCAGTTGAGAGAGTACCACACATTGCTATCCACTAGTTGTGTGTAACCATTCTAGTGGCCAATAAAGGAGCTCACACTTTAATAAATGACAAATCTCATCAAACGTAGTAATAACCAACATACATATTGCTACCAAGCAATGATAAAACAAGAATGACCACTTATAAACTATTGTAAGGGACTAACGCCGCACCGAATGAGAATTATAAATAGAATGGATACAATTAATTACAGAGGGCCCACACCCATTATATGAACTTAGATATGGAGATAATGACACAAGAAATAAGTGACCCCATCCCCAACATACCACTATAAGGGTTTCCCTTTCCCAAAATGATTCGATCATCACACCCTAAACTCATCATCAAATATATAGAGCAAAATCCTCAAACTACCTATATCACATTTTAAACAACCTTTGATGGTCAAACAGTCTGAAAAATTGTGATATAAGTTTAAAAAAAATTACAAGTTACTATTTATTTTCATAAAAGTTTTAGATTATTAAAACATTTTAAAATTACGCTACGTAGGAGAAGACTGAGCTAAATGGATATCATCGGTAATGCCACCTAGTTTGTTTAAAAATGGCACATTCACCTCACATACATGGATTCGTGTACTCATGTATTGACCATGTGATTCATAGTTCACTACCTGGATATGTTGGATTAGAGTAATTAACCCATAGGACTTATTCATTGTTGGTCAAGCAATGTCTCCTAAGATTGTGTGGTAGTGCTTGATGAGATATGATTATAATTTAGATCACACTAAGATGAGCCATCAAAACAAGATTCTGTTTATTAGGATATCTCAAATAGATTTCCCTTGAACTTCTTGGCCTAAAAGCTAGGATGGTTTGAAGAAAGGTCAATTGGATGACCCACTAGACCATGTTCCAATGGATAAAAAACCTCCACAACTACTAAAACAATGATATTATACCAACTATGTTAGCCACCATTACAACCATTAACCCCAATTCTATATTATCAACTAGGGTCTCCAACCCCATCATGCCACATCCCCTCATCTGAGCTACATTGTTTGAGTCATATCTCCCAAGTCAGCTCCTCCACCCATACAACATCAATAGGCTACATCAAAACCAATTCCACCACCTATAATAAATATAGTTAGCCACCTCTAGGGCTCATGAACCATTATATGTACATAAGAAGAAGAGATATAGAGGGACTAATGAAATAGTGGTGGTAGAACATATGATAATATAGAGGGGATATATTTTTGTCATGTAATTCATCATCAATCATCACCGAACCAAAAAATTAACTATGAAAAATTTTATGGTTAAAAAATCAAAATTAAAAAAAAATTATGGAGAAGGGGATAAGATTTCTGGGCCACATATCTGACAGATCACATTGATGTTTTGAGATATTTAGAAAATAATTGACACCATGTTCAATAATGAGGAATATAGGTTCAATAAATAAATGTAATATGAAATTCACCATGAATAGAGTTAAAAAATGTTTCAAATCCCCACCTTGTGTATAAATCACTTCCTGATGAAGAACATTCTCCTATCAGTTGTCATTGACAATACCATTCATTGTTTCTACATATTCTATAGATATAAAAAATAAACTATATATATATATATATCTCTATAACATAGTGTTTTGTTATGTATATCCCAATAATTAAAAAATTGTATTAAATAAGAAAATCCTAGGTCAAATGGTCCAATAAAAAATTAACTGACTAATTAATTAAATCAATTAAATTAGTTAATTATTCAATGTGTGATGAATTAACCTTATAAATACTTTTATGACTAAAGCATACACTACTAATAATTTAAAAACCCCATAGAGGAAAAAATTATGGTCCTAGATTTTACATTTTATGCTTCAATTTGAATTAAAAGATTTATTCCCTTGAAAAACTGTGTATTGACTAAAAAATATATGATCTATAATTATTTATTATCAAGGTCCCACAATTCTTGCAAATCTACATCGATTCGATCAACCATCACAATAATACTGTTAAAAATATTTTAAAGGGTTGGATTAAAATAATCTCGGTTTTTACACATATGCACAATATATGAATGATTCGACTATAATAATTAGTATGAAATGATTTAGAAATTTATTTCC
This sequence comes from Viscum album, assembly GCA_963277665.1. Classification (NCBI taxonomy): domain Eukaryota; kingdom Viridiplantae; phylum Streptophyta; class Magnoliopsida; order Santalales; family Viscaceae; genus Viscum; species Viscum album. The sequence goes on from OY728146.1 coordinate 322,580,616, forward strand.
AAATTTATCTCTCAGTTATCAATTTTCATTAATCCTAACATTTTATTAGACCATGGGTAAGTGGGAAATACTTCCAAATGTGTAATGAGATTCTCATGATCAATATAGTATCAATACAGGAGTGAGTCTTTTAACGTCCTATTAAGAATCTCAACCAACTACTGCTGAAGTAAATATTTTGTATGAACAAAAATGGTTGTTATTTATAATTTATATATCCAATTAAAATATGTCATGGTTGAATCATGTGAAAAAATTTCTCTTCTTACTACAGATTTTATTGGAAATATATTTTTCCCTGAAACCACATTAATTTAATCATACCACATATGTAATTATTTTAATCTTTAATGGAGAATTAAATAAAAAATAAAAAATAGCCATTATATGTATGGTGATATTTTGATATCATCATAAATGATAATCAATTTACTAGAGTACGAGAATCATAATCATTAATATCTATATTAAAAACAACATTATGAGAAAACATTAACCATGATGAGTGTTGTTATAATTTACAAAAAATAGGGCATTCTGACACTTAAACATTATTAAGGTTCCGATTCTCAAATTATTGAAAAACGTCATTCTTCGTGAAATATGTTTGGAAAAAACATGGAGTAAACATTGTTTCTAATGGATTATAAATAATATTGTGAGTGGTTCATGATAAAAGAATAATGATTTTGCATTACATTGGAAAATTATATGACTACATCATTGCTCATATCACATAAGATATCCTTATAGTATAACTGTTTTAAATTATTCCACGATATGAAATTATTTAATAGTAGAAGAAACATTATAAGGACAACAGTATCCTTGATAGTGTTTTTTAATTTATTTTTATTCTGAGAAATTATTTCGTAATTTATAAAATGTAAATATTTTATAAAATAATGTGCTATAAAATATTTATATTTAAATTATTATTTATTAATAAATAATTATGAAATAGTTAATAAATATGAAATTTTGAATTTTTAAATTATTTTTAAAGTGGTTCCTCATGATATTAAAATATATAATTTTATATATAATATTTTCAATATAAATATTAAACTTTAATTTGTAAATTAATGGTTAATATTTATATTTTTTGATAGATTACATATTTTAATTACAATGAAAAATTCCATAAAATATATTTTAATATTTTTTATGATGAGCTTATATAGGATCATAAGTGTAAAGTGTTCATATCTATATGTTAGGAAACTTCCAAAACACATGTGAAAATTATAATTTGTTTATGATTTTAATTTTTTATGGAAAGATCATAATTATTAGATCATATCTGCATATTCAAATTGTCTGTTTATTTATTTTGTTTCAGTTTTTTAATATTCATTAATTTTAATTTTCCATAATTTTAATTATTTTATATTTTAGGTTTAATGTTTTTAAACTACTCATAATTTCATATCATTTATATAATAGTTATATAATAGTTACAAAATAATATTTAGATTCATTTGACTATAACAGTGATTTTTTTGTTATAAAATCTATAATAATTGTTTTTTATTATTAATACATATTAGTAGTAGGAATAATATTCGAATTTTGATCCATCTTGTTTATAAATATATGGATAGTTGAAATTTTATTCAGGGTACCCAAATGTTGATAAATTAATTCTATCTAAAAAGTGTTAATTATCAAATTATATCACATTGATAGGTGAACTCCCCTTGCTCACCTCAAGCAGGACAAGAGATAACAACAATTATTGAAGAATTCACTCATAAAAAGAAATATATCAACATTAAATGTAATAGGTGACCAATTTTATTGAAATATTATCCACCAAAATATAAAAAAAGTCATCAAAAAATGAAATATAATGCATTCATATATAACAATATATCTATAAAAGAATATAATGTGAATTGAATAAAATAGTATATAAAAATTAAAAATCCCAAACAAATACAAGGAAAATTATGTTTGAATATTATTAATATTAATGTGTCCACTGAAATGATTAATCTAAGGAAACCATTATGATATCCATCATCTATATCTATCCTTTAATATCATACATTGGCTATATCGGCAAATATGCATGAACACAAGAGTGAATAATGAAACTATATACATTTTGAGATGAAAAATAATAAATAGTATTGTTTTATCCAAAAGTGAGTTAAACCCAATAATAATTTATTGTAGCACCCCATTAATATCCAATCAGGTATGTTTTTATCATTTTTTGATTTTCCTTTTTCATTTGTTCAATAATACCGAGATGGGATCTGAAGGATACCTGTAATGTTGATGTTAGGGATTTCTGAGGATTTCCAACTACAACTTACAATTTTGTTACTTTTTTGGAACTTAAATTTCGTATTAGTGAAGCGCATGTCAGGTAATGGATTTTGAGTTTATGTTGTGAATGAGTTACATGGTTTGATGGATTAAATGGTGTGTAATAGGTACATGTCTCATAATGTGATAAATTTGTTTTTTAATAAAAGTTAATGAGTTTTTTAATGTATATTAGCCTTGATAGTCACCTGAAGATTAATTGTATGACATTCCATGTAATTTTTGTATTTTTTGGTCATAAATAGAAATATCATCTAATTTTAAATTCATTAAAATTAGAGGAAACCTCTCTTGACATGGAGCTTACCTAAGGTGATTTTGGTTGACTCCTTTTAGTCCTAATCATTTTTTTCAGTGATTAATCACCATTAGGGTTTGATCACTCCTCTCCAGGTATGTTTCCCACTAGTTTATTATTTATTTTTGGTTGTGAATATGGTTTGGAAGAGAATTTGTGATTAGAAAGTGTTTTCTATTGATCCTTTTTATATTTACTTCATTCCATGTCTTTCAAATACTGTTCTCTTTGTTTTCAGTCATTGTGGTCAAAGGAATCTAGTTTTCTACTATGTTTAATTATGTGTTTCTGTACAATGAGTGAAATTGATTAATTTCATGTCATTATGGATAATTTTCTTTGGTTGTTTAATTGATTTTAATTGATAACTTATTTCAAAATATTTCATCAAAAGGTAAATGTTTTCAAATGGGGTTTTTTTTGATGTGGAAGTGGATTTTCATGATTTTAAAATGGGTTCTCAAAATCTCTAGTGGAATGGATTAGATTTAAATAAATTTTATAAAATAGAGACAATGGTTTTGAATTGAATTTTAAAAAATGTAGAGAGGGAAACATGAGTGTATTGTGATAGAGACACAGGTATCCCTTGTGTGTGTTTCCCCACTTGGAGGTATATTTTTTTGATAGGGACTAGACAAACGTGATATTTTTTGGATTAGACATATGACTATTTAGTCTTGTGAGTTCCATGTAATCTTTTTCCAATAAGATCAATCCCAATATGAGATGAATTTTCATTTTTCATTGATGGTCATTTATCACATGATTTTTTTATCAATCATTATTTCAAAAAAAAATTATATATGGGATTACATCACAAAGCTTCACATGATTGGTTGTTTCATGGATGTGTGTATACATGTTCACCTAACAATGAATGGATATGATTCCATTTTTTATCATTTCTACTTGTCATATTACTTTTTTGATAATATGAATGGCTTTTATGAAAACCAAAGGGAAAATGATTTAAAATTGGATTTATTTTATTGATGTTCATTATGAAATTATTTTTATTAAAATCTAGAATTTGTATTTTCTTGATATCATACCTTGTATTGAAACAATGGTGGTATCCAAATAGGATTAGGTTCACACCCTACTTGGGCCACTAGGAATATTTGTATGTTGTATTGTATGATCTAGGTATTGGGATGAGCATCATGTATAATGATGGATTCTCGTATTGATATTTCTTTTAGTTTCGTTTGATCTAGAGGTGACTATGGGTCGCGTTGGGATGTGAATTACGCTCTAGTTAAATTGTTTGTCTTGTATTTTATTAATTTTATCAAATATTTTCTCTTTTCTTATTTTTTACTGTAGCTGTATGTGTTTTTTATTATATTCTATATTGGATTGTGTTTTCTTATTTTACCAATATCAGGTAATAGGTTGGCCCGGGCAACGTGTCTCATTGACCCAGGTTGTTTCATTATAATTTGGGATCAATTGGATTCTAAGACTAACGTTTTGATATATTACATTAGTTTGGTTATATTTCATTGTTACACCATAGATAGGACCATCAAAAGACAGATAGTAGGTGTGAAAAAGGGCCCTGGATAGCTCATGACCATGACTAAAATTGAGTTACCAATAGTGTTCAAGTATTTTTACCAAGTAAGAAAGTCAGATTTTGAGATTATTTGAATGAACTGGTTGGGATGTTTATTTAAGTTGACCTATTCATTTTTAATTATGGATTTTCAATGTTTCATTAATTACCTTAGGTGGTAAATCTTTTTTATGTATACCTGAAGTTGTTCTTTTGATTTTGTAATTTTATTTTAACGGATTGGTGTTCTTCATTTGATATAGATTGCCTCCAAGAATATCTCCTCCAAATACGATATAAGAACATATGTTATAGGTTCCATATGAAATTATTTCATTGGACCATTTTATATTATAAGAAATCATCTACACTATTAAGACTCAGGGTCAAGTGGGTTTCAGGAACCCAAGATGTGTAGTGGATCATGGATCAGAATTTACTAAGAATCATCCACACATATTGGGTGGTGAAAAAGGTCCCTAGGAATCAAAGGAATTTATTTATTAGATACATATGATCTCTAACTTCTGGAAGGCTCCTAAATACTCTAAAGTGGGTTTCCCCATGTATATGCTCTAAAAGGAGATGGTGGGACTATATTTGACAATTTATCGTTCATAAGGACCTCACATGGGATTCCATCATGAATTTTTTTAACCAGAAATATTATTTTTATACATTTCATGTATTGAATGCGTAGGAATTTCTAAAATTATAGCAGTGGTGCATACCGTTCTTGGGTACATTAACCATTTTGCTGAGTTAGTAAATCTAGCACTCAAGAATGTTGCTAATGTATATCTGAAGGCTCCTAAGTTTGAGTTATGTCTACGGACTAACATTCTATGGATGTTGATACTCCAATTACATCTAAAATTTGTGGAAGTAGTAGACACGTCATTTTTCAAAGAGGAATACATAGAAAGGAATATAGTTTTGGGTGGATTGTTAGTTAGTTCAGTGGTTAGGCAAGGTGTACCTGCATTCCAGAAAAGCATGTCCAACAGTGGTTAGTTTTCTTAAGGTCTAGTCTTGGTGTTGATGATAGGGTATCATGAGGTATTTTTCTACTAGTGTGGAAGGTAACCTCATACAAATCCTAATTGTAAAATGGCTCCTATTTCTTGTCCTATTTGTTGAGAATCTAGTAATTTATGATATTATTACAAAAATATATCTCAATGAAGAATGTAAGGATACAATTTTACCAAGGAATCGTGATTATATATAGATTCTTCCAATTGTAGTGGTTCTAAGCATCATAATGAGTGAGTTGTTCATACGTCTAATACCGAATGAATTTATGCAGTAGATTATGTGCTAGATGAATCTGAAGCAGGTCCAATAACCATTAGAGGTACGATGTTTATCACATAATATATACTGATGTATTTTTTGGATATGGGTACTACACATTATTTTATATAGTCAAAATTAGTTGAAATGTTGGGATTGTGATATTAAATTATGCCTTACTTGTTGGATAATTCCAACCCTTTAGGAGGGCGGTCCAAAAAAGGTTTTAGGTGTCCTAGTTGTCGGTTGATGAAAACTGACTTTGAGATGGATTGGTATTTTTTGTGTGGTTTATATTGAAATCGTTGACTTGATTATCAAAATGGATTATATGATCACTAATATGTCCTATATAGAGTGTTATCATCACTAAGATTAGTTCTTATCTACTAATGGGGTCATTAATGTTTTTTAGGGTGTGTGGGATTCTAGATTGGTAAGTTTAGGGCATGTTGTTCCATATTATATGATAATATAATGTAATTGTTTCAAGGTATTTCATGATGAAGTTGACACTTTATTTGGTGGTCGACTACTTGATGGTTTTTGTGAGTAACCTAAGGCCTTTTTGGTTGATTTTTTCTACTTATCCACTACAAAGAGAGGTTGATTTTATCATTGACCTTCCCCCTAGTATGATTCCCATCTCTCTACCATCTTAGCATATGGAACATGCATAGTTTGTGGAACATAATTTCCATTTTGAGTAACTAGATTCCAATGTATTTATTTATCCAAGAATGTAACTATGGAATTTAGTTATCCTCTTTGATAAGATAGAAGATAAGATCCGTATACTTTTATTGATTATTGAAAGTTCAATTGGGTGACTTCTTAGAAGAAATATACTTTTCCAAGGATTGATGATCACTTTGATCAACATTGATGTTATCATCTATTTTTTTAATATTTAACTATGGTAACGGTATAAAGATTCGATATTATGAGAAGAGGATATATATAATACAACATTTATGAGTCGATATGGGCATTTCATGTTTCTGGTTATAACATTTGGTCTCATTAATTCACCGGAAATGATTTTGGCATTGATGAATTGGATATTTTTTTAGTTCTTGGAATATTTGTTGTTATGTTCATGTATTATGTTTCAATGTACTTCAAGTATGAGGAGAAGAATATGGACCATTGGGATATCATTATTCCATCATTTAATGAACATATTCTATATGGTATGCTTTTCATTGATGATTTTTGGATATGAGAAGTGATGTTTCTTGGTAATTTGATACCTGAGAGGGGAATCTCAATAGATCCTACAAAGGTCCAAGAAAACTATTCCTAGAAGCATGAAAAAATGTGTTTGTGTTACGAATATTCTAGGGTTTGGTTGGTTAATTTAGATTATTTGTTCAATAATTATCAATGATCACATATTTTGTGACAACATTAACACATGGGGGTGTAAATATTGAATGGAATGAAATGTTTTATAGATATTATGAGGATCTGAAGGTGAGGTTTACAGCTACAATAATTTTGATTCTCAGGAATTAGGCTTGTAACGCCCCGACCCCAGTTACCCAGAGTCAGTTCAATATTACATGCATGATCATAAAAGATCAAGTCTCGAAAGACCGATTAGTTTAGTAGCCTTGGAAACACTAGATAAATTCATAAAGTTTACATTACATCATAAAGTGAAAACTACTACAACATATTTTCTTCATAACCCCTCATACTATCTCAGTAGTTCTTTCATAAAATACTTCTTCACATCCTGGTAAAAATAACACATTGAAAGGGGTGAGCTCAGATGCTCAGTAAGGATAACAATATAGTGGAAACTTTCATAAATAAACATAAACATTTAAGGCAATGTATAACTAAAACAAAATCCTTTTAAACATGAATTTCAGCATAATATGGCAGAAATGAAATGAAATAATTCCATTTACTTATTCACATGGATATTTTACTAATCGAATAATCACAAGCAATATCAATAACCACTTTCATAATGATGGAATGCATAATGCCATACTATCATAACCACATAGCCAAGGCCTTGTTCTAAGACTACAAATAAGATTTTGTAAAGGCCTTGCGCCAAGACACTAGTTTGTCTCATGAGACCTACCGATGCATCGAGGAGCTATAGTGGGCTCCACCCATCACTTATTAATTCCAATGCATTCCTCATATGAAAAGGTTTAAACATAACATAAACATTCGTATTAAAACTAGCATAAGAAATGTCAATACTTTCTCTATAAACCATGAATGGTATAAAAATAACACATCCATGGTCAAACATATCACAAAACCATCAATACAATGTGGAATTTTTGTATCATAATAAATCAACTTCAAATATGCTTAAAATCCATCAAAGGATGTTGACATAGATGAAATCAAAAATATATGAGTGAAATATCTCCATTTTTTGAAATCATTTAAAAGTCACATAATTATAAAATAAAACACTTAATTTGAAGATATTCTTATAATCTTGTAAGATAAGCTTCTATGATTTTATAATGGAATAAAATAGCCGCACCCACCGTATTAGTCAAAAAGACATTCTTACATTAATTCTATCGAAAAGGTTAAAATGGACCTTGTTTGGAAAACAACGGAAAGATTACTTTATAAACATCTTATAAAAATTCAACAAGGGTATAAATTACTTTAACCCATAGTCTATAAAATAATAACAATGATTTGAAATACATTTTTGAGAAACATGGATATGGATGATAAAGAGGTCCCAGTAGATAATTATGTATAAAAAACCTTGGATAATGAAGAGATTGTGAAATAAACCCTTACCTTGTACATTTCCTTGGTCGAAGGTAGGTTAAACTCTTTTATAATGGTGAAATAATTGTTATTAAATTATAAAAAAATCATATACATTAATATGATATCATATATTATCTTTTAACATTGCTTTGTTAATAATATCTTAGTATTTTCGTCATTTTGGGTGTTAACTTACTCGTTTTCTTTTATATGTTGTCTTACATAAGCTGTGTTTTTTATGGATAGGTTGTATCTTATTCATGTCTAGAATGATATTAAGTATTTAAAAATTATTTTTAATCATAAAATGAAATTTATTCCTGAATGGATACGATGGGGAATGAATCTCATCGCGTTCGTGGAGATGGTAGTCCGTACGTATGCACGAGCGACAATATCATTCTTTTGATATTAAAAAAATATATAATTGGATGTTATATCATATATACAGAATCATTATCATTTTATATTTATTATTTACATCAATTACACATCATTATTATACCCATAGAAATAATAATGTATTGAATAACAATTACACCACGACGTGGAGATGGAAATCCGTACGTACGCACGTATGGTGACATGTCATTCAAGGGATGGATAGAATGATGAATATGGTTGTACCATATTTATAATAACATCACATTATATAGGAGATACTGGATTTATTAATTTATAATTGAAATAACAAATAAAAAAGAACTTGAAGAAGAATGGAACTGGAAAGAGGGTGGTGAAAATATTACCTCTTCTTCGGGTTCTTCCTTTTGATTTGATCAAAAGGGATCCTTTGGTTGGCTTTCTGATCAAACTAAGGCCTCCATGTTGAATTGAGGAAATCTAAGAAAATATTTGTGTAGGGTTTGGCCAAGCCAAAAGGCATTGAAGTTCTGAATTAGAGAGAAGGGGGAGTGCCCTTTTATAAGAGGGGTGAGGGGAACCTTAGGAAAAGCTATAAATATTATTTTATAATAAATTCATATTCAGTTTCTAATGGCTCGAAAGTGGATTATTTAAAGTTTAAGGTTGTTATGGGTCGAAAACCACAAAAAGAAAAGGTTTTATACAGGTTTGGGTCACTATATTGACCTTATATTTAGTTTTAACTCATAGTTAATTAGTTTCACATTTACCATGTCTCTTTGTATTTTTATATTATATGGTTAATAAACATACTATAAACTTCCAATCGACCCCCAAGTGTTCCATTAATGATACACCTATAATGATATAAGTATTTTGGCCAAGCCTTATATTTTTAGGAATAGAATATCAATTAATAATATAATATTTGTTTTAAAACACTTTTATGTCAATTTTGACACTATTGGGTAATTTGTTTTTGATAAATTCATAACAGCATTATTACTTCAAAAAAATTATATAACCAATATTAATATGTTATATTATCCTATAAAATTAATTTAATTCATAAAAAGTTTCAAATTACATTTTTTTGGTATTTATAATATCAATTATCTTAATATTTCATTAATTAGGTAATTACTACATCACCATTGTGGCATAAATAAATTAAATTAATTAATGTCTAAAAATTATAAATAAAACACAATTATGTATAAAATATTCTTGTATTTCTAATGAATATTTATAATCTAATTTATCTTATGTATAACCCTATATTAAAAATGTTTTAGCTATTAAACTTTGATTTTAACTCTTTTAACTCTTCTTTGAATTAAATAATAATAAATGTCCTAATCTAATCCAAGTGGACCTAAATGATAATATTTTATTCATAAGCTTGTATTCTGTCAAGATACACTCGTCAAATAGAATTAGGACATGTGTTAGGGTAATATTAATGTCATTTTTACCCATAATTACCCTATTTACTTTTAACCGTGATAAATAAAATTAAAAAGTTACTATTCACCAAAAATTATTTTCATCTTATTGAACCACATTTTACCCCTTGATATTAACTGTGCCTCTCAAATTTTCTAAATTCAACTCACAAAAGTAGTAAAATTAAGTTATATGTAAATTTTCAAATTCTCCTAGGAGGTGGGTAAAAGATGGTGAAAGTTCAATAAAATTTTTATATATCTAAAATTATTCTAAACTAACTCCAATGAATTACATTGAACTTATATAGGTATTATGTATATATTTTGACCTTAATTAAATTTAAATAATATAAATAATTATTTAAATAAAAATTTAGTTTTAAACTATAACTCAGTGTTTTTCACTACTAATTATTTCGATTAAAAAAGTTGTTTTTAATTAAAATTTAGTAATTTTCACTATTCATCAAAATATGAAAGTTATTAGAAATGTACCAAAAATTCACCCTAAGATAATTTCGATATTCCGAATCCAAAAATGAATTCCATTTTGAAAGATAAAATGTATAAAATTTTAAAAAGCGGGTATTACTATTCATAACGGCTAGTTTGATTGGTTGTGGTGTGTGTTAGAACTCGAAGTTGCGTACAACACACACTACTGTATTATTAAAAGAGAAGTGTACCATGGAAGCTTGGGGTGTTACATTCTCCCATCCTTCAAATAATTTCCTCCTCATAATTTCTAGAATACTACTGCATGAAAATACTCGGGTGGTTCTTCATCATAAGTACCTCGGGTTCCCACGTTGTCTCTTCCATCTTATAGTTTCTCCATAGAACAAAAACCGTCTGAGTCATCCGGTTTCTCAGCACTTGTTCTCTTGTATCAATAATATTGACATGATCTTGGCAATAAGACAGATCTAGTTCCAGTTCTAATTCCTCATAGGTGAGTACATGCGTTTGGTGAGGCATGTATTTTCTCAACAGTGATATGTGGAACACATCGTGAACTTTGGAGAGACTTGGTGGCATTTCCAAACGGTAAGCTACAACCCCAATTCTTTCTAGAATTTAGAAAGTTCCGATGTACCTGGGACTCAATTTTCTATTCTTACTGAAATGTATAACACCCTTCCATAGAGATACCTTCAAGAAAACATGATCTCCTACCTGAAATTCTAAATCCTTCCTTTGGTTGTCGGCATAGCTCTTCTGCCTACTTTGAGCTTCTTTGATGTGGTTTTGGATTAACTTCAACTTTTCCATCGTTTCCTCCACCAGTTCTGGGCCTATGAGTTTTCTTTCACCAATATCATCGCAACAGGTTGGTGTGCGACATCTCTTTCCATATAACGCTTCATATGGTGCCATCCGAATACTTTAATGGAAGCTATTTTTATAGGAAAGTTCTACCAGAGGTAAATATTGATCCCACATACCCTGAAAGTCAAGTGAGAAAGATCTCAACATGTCTTCTAAGGTTTGAATAGTCCGTTCAGATTGTCCATCAGTTTGGGGGTGGTAAGCAGTTCTCAAACGAAGTTCAGCATCCAGGGCTTTCTGAAGACTTTTCCAGAATATTGATGTAAAATGGGGATCACGATCCAAAACAATTGATAGGGGTACTCTATGAAGTCACACAACTTCATTAATATATAGCCTTGCTAGACGTTCAAGTGGTAGATCTTCTCTTATAGTAAGAAAATGTGCTGATTTGGTAAGACGATCAATAATGACCCATATTGCATCGTTCCTTCTAGGATTGTTTTGTTGTCCCATGACAAATTCCATCGTGATATTATCCCATTTCCACTCAGGTATGGGAAGAGGTTGCATGAATCCTCCAGGCTGTTACCTTCCAGCTTTCACTTTTTGAAAAACCATACATCTTGACACAAAATCAGCAATCTCCCTCTTCGTTTTGTCCCACCAAAAATGTTCCTTCAAATCTCTATACATTTTGGTGCTCCCTGGGAGTATAGAGAAATTGGAACTATGAACATCATCCAACAATTCTCTTTTTAGATTTGGTATATCAGGAACACAAAGTCTCTTCCCAAATTTCAAAATCCCATATTCATACACAAAGTCACTCTTTCTCCCATCATTCACAGCTTTAATCTTCTTTTGAAATTCTTCATCATCGGTCTGAGAATTGTTAATCCTTTCAAGTAATGATGGTTTGGAAACAATTTGAAAAAGTATCGATGTTTCACCTTCCATGGAGATTCCCATATCCATCATTACTATATCCATGAAAATAGGATCCCTTTCAATTCTCATCTTGTTCAAAACTCCATGATCCTTTCTGCTCAAAGCATCTGCCACCTTATTTACCTTCCTTGGGTGGTATCGTATCATGAAATCATAATCCTTGAGTAGTTTGAGCCATCGCCATTTCCACATGTAGAGTTCTTTCTATGATAAAATATACTTCAAACTCTTGTGATCAGTATAAATCTCACATTTCTCACCATAGAGACAGTGTCTCCAAATCATCAAAGCAAATATTACAGCAACTAACTCCAGATCATGAGTAGTATAGTTTTTCTCATGAATTTATAGCTGTCGTGATGCATAGGCAATAACCCTATCATTCTGCATAAGGACACAACCAAGTCTATTCTTAGATGAATCACTATAAAAAACAATCCCGTCATTTCCTGATGGTAGAGTCAAAATAATTGCATTGACTAATCTTCTCTTCAGTTATTCAAAACATTCTTCACACTCTTTTTTCCAAACAAATTTAACTCCTTTACATGTGATCTTTGTTAATGGGTTAGCCAATCGGGTGAAATTTTGGACGAAACGTCAATAATAACCTGCTAAACCAAAAAAACTGTGTACCTCGGTTATACTCGTTGGTGCTGGCCATTCTTGGATTGCTCTTGTCTTAGAAGGATCAACAGAGATTTCATATTTATAGACAATACGGCCAAGAAAAGAAATCTCCTAAATCCAGAATTCACACTTGCTAAACTTCAATATAATTCGTGTCTTCTCGGAGTCTTCAGGATAATGCACAAGTTATTTTCATGATCTTTGTATCTTTTGGAATATACCAAGATATCATCAATAAATACAACCAAAAAATCATCGAGATATTCCTTGAAAACTGTATTCATTATATCCATGAATACAGAGGGTGCATTACTCAATCCAAAAGGCATTACTGTAAGCTCGTAATGCCCGTACCTGGTTTGAAATGTTGTCTCTGGAATGTCTTCCATCTTCACACACAGCTGATGATATCCAGATCGAAGGTATATCTTTGAAAAGTTTTGATCTTCATGTAGTTGGTCAAATTAATCATCAAGGCGAGGTAGGGGATACTTTTTCTTTATAGTTATAGCACTGATCTCCATGTAGTTGATACATAACCTCAATGATTCGTCTTTCTTTTTAACAAAAACGACAGGGGATCCCCATGGAGAAACACTAGGGAGAATAAATCCCTTATTACTCAATTCCTCTAGTTGTTTATTTAGTTCAACTAATTTCACAGTGGCCATTCTATAAGGGGTCTTCGATATAGGCCTTGAACTAGGAATTAAATCAATGGAAAACTCAATTTCTCATTCTGGAGGATGTCCAAGTAAATCTTCTGGAAACACATCAACATATTCTCTCACAATAGGTACATCCTCTATTTGAACATTCCTTTCCTCACCCATAGTCATTTCATTATCTTCCTCCCCAATAATAGAATTTAGTTGAGCTACTGGGGGTGGATCTAGATAAGAATTAGGTGGTGATGATTCTGCTCTAAAGATAAGGTGTTCCTTATCATCATTATCAAAAATAGTAACCTTCTTATTCTTACAATAAATCTTCACATCATGGTCCAAAATCCGATCCATACCAAGGATTATATCAAATTCAATCATGGGTATGACGATGAGATCAGATGATAAATAACATTTGTGTGCTCTAATGGGGACGGATTCACAAAAGTTTGTTGCAATGATACTTCCCTTAATATTTTTAACTGACAACTCCCTTGTTAGATAAAATTGGAAATATCTAATTTTCATAGCAGACTGGGAAGATATGAAACAATGCGATGATCCAGAATCAAACAAATCATTTTCTAAACTTGAGAAATCCATTAAATTACTTTCCACCATGTCTTTCAGAGCTTCTACCTCAGCAGTAGTGATAGCATAAGCTTAGCCTTGATCCCTTGGAATTTTCTAAGGTAAGATCCCCTAACTATTAGGACATTCATTTGCATAATATCCCATATCCCTATAATTTTTGTATTGAACATTGGTAGATTCTTTCTTCACCTTGAAATCACGATCTTGGTGGCCTTTTTCACCACACTTGTAACAAACTCCCATTCCTTCAAGCATTTACCAAGGTGATTATTTCCAAATTTATCACATATGGGAAAATTATTCTTTCCCCTATTCCCTTTATCCATCTTTCTCTCTACCATCCTTTTCTTCTCTTGCTTCCCTTCGAAGGCATAGGACTCAGAGAATTATTTACTTACCTTACTAACACATGATATTATTTCTTCATATGTTGAGAATACATGGGAGACTATTTCCCTTTTAAATGTTGGCTTAATACCATGAATTATATGACCCTTCTTACTCTTTGGATCATACGTATTTCCGGATTTCTCATTCCTTCTATTGGGCACCATTTCTAAACAATGGCATACACTAGGTCAGTTTATGAATTGCAATTCATAATTCCAAACATGTAAAATACCTAACATAAATTGAACAGTTTATGGATATAATCCATAATCACAAAAATGTTTTCTTTGAGGAGATATATACTTATAAACCCTTTATAGTGGTTTTTAAAGAAAATGTGAATTATCCTAAGCATATCCCTCGGGAGTATCGTAACCAAGAGTGCAGCAAGGCCCGTTGTCGTGCACCAGTTCCCGTTAGAGACTAGCTCAAAGTGGTGTTTTTGGGTTTTACCCCTAGGTACATTTATGCCAGAGCCACCACTACCTTCTCGTATCCAGACAGGGATGTATTGCTCGAAAAACTCACGAAATCTCTACAATACAAAAATTTTAGGAAGTTCTTGTATACTCATCCTCAAAGTTCATCTTATGTATATGTGCTCTAAACAGAGTTTATCTAAATCTAGCTTCCAAGTTTTGTACTAAACATCCTCTGATACCAACTGTAACTCCCTGACCCCAGTTACCAATTGTCAGTGCATTATTACATAACATTGGAATGATCACAAAAGATCAAGTCTCAAAAGACCAATTAGTTTAGTAGCCTTAGAAACACTAGATACATTCATAAAGTTTACATTACATCATAAAGTGAAAACTACAACAACATATTGTCTTCATAACCCCTCATACTATCCCAGAATATCATTCATAAAATAATTCTTCAAATCCTAGGAAAAATAAAACATTGAAAGGGGTGAGCTCAGATTCTCAGTAAGGATAACAATATAGCGGAAACTTTAATAAATAAACATAAACATTTAATGCAATGTATAACTAAAACAAAAGGCTTTTAAACTTGAAATTCAGCATAATATGGCAGAAATAAAATTAAGTAATGTCATTTACTTATTCAAATGGATATTCTACTAATCTAATAATCACATGAAATATCAATAACCACTTTCATAATGATGGAATTCATAATTCCAGACTATCATAACCATATAGTCAAGGCCTTGTGCCAAGACTACAAAAAAGATTTTGTCAAGGCCTTGTTCCAAGACACTAGTTCATCTCATAAGACCTACCTATGCATCGAGGATCTATAGAGAGTTCCACCAGTCACTTATTAAGTCCAATGCATTCCTCATACGAAAATGTTTAAACATAACATAAACATTCGTATTAAAACTAGCATACGAAATCTCAATACTTTCTCCATAAACCATGAATGGTATAAAAATAAAACATCCACAGTCAAACATATCACAAAAGCATCAATACAATGTGTAAGTTTTGTATCATAATAAATCAACTTCAAATAAGCTTAAAATCCATCAAAGGATGTTGACATAGATGAAATCAAAAATATTTGAGAGAAATATCTCCATTTTTTGAAATCATTTAAAAGACACATAATTATAAAATAAAACATTTAATTTGAAAATATTCGTATAAGCTTGTAATGGAAGCTTTGAAGATTTTATAATGGCGTAAAATAGTCGCACCCGTCGTATAAGTTAAAAAGACATTCTTACCTTAATTCTGTCGAAAAGGTTAAAAAGGACCTTGTTTGGAAAACGATGGAAATATTCATTTATAAACATATTATAAAAATTTAAAAATGGTATAAATTACATTAACCTATAGTCTATAAAATAGTAAGAATTATTTGAAAAACATTTTTTAAGAAACATGGATGTGGATGATAAAGAGGTCCTATTAGATAATTACGTATAAACAACCTCGGATAATGAAGAGATTGTGAAATAAACCCTTACCTTGTACTTTTCCTTGGTCGAGGGTAGGTTAACCTCCTGTATAATAGTGAAATAATTTTTATTAAATTATAAAATAATCATATACATAAATATGATATCATATATGATCTTTTAACATTGCTTTGTTAATAATATCTTAGTATTATCGTTGTTTCGGGTGTTAACTTACTCGTTTTCTTTTATATGTTTTGTTACATAAGCCGGGTTTGTTATGGATAGGTTGTATCATATTAATGTACATAATTATATTAAGTCTTTAAACATTATTTTTAATCATCAAATTAAATTTAGTCTTGAATGGATACGATGGGGAATGAATCTCATCGCGTTCGTGGAGACGGTAGTCCGTACGTACGCACGAGCGACAATATCATTATTTTGATATTAAAATAATATATAATTGGATGGTATATCATATATAAAGAATAATTATCATGTTATATTTATTATTTACATAAACTACACATCATTATTATACCCATCCAAATAATAATGTATTGAATAACAATTACACCACGACGTGGAGACGGTAAGTCGTACGTATGCACGTATGGTGACATGTCATTCAAGGAATGGATAGAATACTGAATATGGTTGTACCATATTTATAATAACATTAAAGTATATATGAGATATTAGAGTTAGTATTTTATAATTGAAATAAAAAATAAAGAATAAGTTGAAGAAAAAAGGAACACGAAAGAGGGTGGTGAAAATATTACCTCTTATTCGGGTTCTTTATTTTGATTTGATCAAAAGGGCTCCTTGGGTTGGATTTATGATCAAAATAAGGAATCTAGGTTGAATTGAGGGAAGTTGATAGATTATTTGGGAAGGGTTTGGCCGATCCAAAAGGCTTTGAAGGTGTGAATTAGAGTGAAGTGGGAGTGCCCTTTTAAAAGAGGGGTGAGGGGCATCTTAGGAAAAGCTAGAAATATTATTTTATAATAAATACATATTCGGTTTCTAATGGATCCAAAGTGGATTATTTAAAGTTTAAGGTGGGGATGGGTCGAAAACCACCCAACCAATAGGTTTTAGATAGGTTTGGGTCACTATATTAACCTTATATTTTAGTTTTAACTCTTAGTTAATTAGTTTCACATTTACCATGTCTCTTTGTATTTTTATATTATATGGTTAATAAGCTTACTATAAACTTTCAATAGACCCCCAAGTGGCACATTAATGATACACCTATCATGATATAAGCCTTTTTACTGATCCTTATATTTTTAGGAATATAATATCAATTAATAATATAATATTTGTTTTAAAAACTCTTTTATGTCAATTTTGACACTATTGGGTATTTTGTTTTTTGATAAATTAATAACAGCATTATTACTTCGAAAATAATTCATATAACCAATCTTAATATGTCATATTATCCTAAAAAAATTAATTTAATTCATAAAAAGATTCAAATTACATTTATTTGGGTATTTATAATATCAATTATCTTAATATTTCATTAATTAAGTAATTACTGCATCACCATTGTGTCATAAATAAATTAAATTATTTAATGTATAAAATTTATAAATAAAATACCATTATATAGGAAATATTTTTATATTTCTAATTAATATTTATAATCTAATTTATATTTTTTATAACCCTATATTAAAAAAATTTAGTTATTAAACTTTGATTTTAACTCTTTTAACTCTTCTTTGAATTAAATAATAATAAATGTCTTAATCTAATATAAGTGGACCTAAATGATAATATTTTATTCCTAAGGTTGTTTTTGGTCAATATACACTTGTCCATTAGAATTAGGACATGTTTTAGGGTAATATTAATATCATTTCTACCCTTAATTACCCTATTTACTTTTAACCGTGGTAATAAAAGTAAAAAGTTACTATTCATCAAAAATTATTTTCATCTTATTGAACCAAATTTTACTCCTTGATATTAACTGTGTCTCTCGAATTTTCGAAATTCCACTCACAGAAGTGGTAAAATTGAGTTTTATGTGAATTTTCAAATTCTCCTAGGAGGTGGGTAAAAGACGGTGAAAGATTAATAAAATTTTTATATATCTAAAATTATTCTAAACTAACTCCAATGAATTACATTGAAATTATATAGGTATTATATATCTATTTTTACCTTAGTTAAATTTAAATAAAATAAATAATTATTTAAATAAAAGTTTGGTTTTAAACTATAACTCAGGGTTTTTCACTATTAAATATTTCGATTAAAATTTTTTTTTAATTAAAATATAGTAATTTTCACTATTCATCAAAATATGAAAGTTATCAGAAATGTGACATAAATTTACCCTAAGATAATTTCGATATTCCAAATCCAAAAATGAAGTCCATTTTGAACGATAAAATATATAAAATTTTAAAAAGTGGGTATTACTATTCATAACGGCTAGTTTGATTGGTTGTGGTGTGAGTTAGAACTCGAAGTTGCATACAACACACGCTACTGTATTATTCAAAGAAAAGCGTACCGTGGAATATTGGGGTGTTACAAGGTTCACGTTATGATATTTTCTTAGATGTTTCTAATACTTTTTTTGGATGTGACTTGATGTTGGGAAAACATGTTGGGACTTATAGTTCTCACTAGTTATCCCCTCATGAGAACAACTACCCTACCCCTGATCTTGAGTTTGAAGCTATTATGCATACACTCAAATCATTGTTCTAGTATCTCTTTGGAATAATTTTATGATATATATTGATCATAACACCCAAAAATATATTTCTACTCAGAGGAATAGAAATTTGAAATAGTTATTCTAGGTATAGTATCTTTAGACTTCTGATATAGATATTACTTATACCTAGAGTAAAGAAATATTGATACTGATGTGTTGAGCATAAAATTAATGACAAAATCCATGAAGTAATTAGTTGAGGAATGGTCTCTAATTAGTTTATTTTCTTGATTAGGAGGAAGAGTCATAGTTCCAACACATTAGTGGAATCATATATAGTGGGAGATCTCAAGTGACTGTTCTCTATATCCCAAGGGAGATTTATGCTTTTAAAGTAGGTTGGTTGTTCTGTTATCCATGATACACAACATTTTGGATAGTTTACACAATTCTAATCGCTTGGTGCACCATGGGGATACCAAGATGTATAACGACTTGAAGAATCAGTATTGGTGGAAAATGAAGAGATGTTCGATAAAAGATTTCGTTTTGTGGTTCTTTTCATTTAATAAAATTAAGGTGGATCACCATTAATATGAGGGGTTGTTACTACCTTTACCCATTATGTTATAGAAGTGGGATCAGATTTTCATTGATTTCATCATTTATTTTCCATGGTTTCATAGTAGTTAAAAAGTGATTTTGGTGGTCAATTATTGAATCATGAACTCTTTGAAATTTTTACATATAAAGGAGATAAAAAGTGGAACATCTTGGGGAGTTGTATATCTATGAGATTTTGAGACTCCATAGGGTTCCCTCTGATGTTTTTTTGATTGGGACCATAGGTCCACATTTAGGTTTTGGAATGGTTTGAAGGTGGTGATGGGTTACCAAATTAAATTAATCATAACTTACCTTATGTAGATGGATGAACAAAAGTAGGATTATATAGGTTTTTGAGGATATTCGCTGGGCTTATGTGCTTGATTTTGGAGGATATTGGGAAAACTTTTTTCCTTTGGTAGTGTTTTTCTGTATCAATATTTATCATTCTTTGATCAGGATGACACACTATAATTCTTTGTATGGGGTAGCCATGTAGTTCTCCCTAGTAATAGGTTGAGATGAGAGAGGTGTGACTAATTTGGCTGAGAATATTTTAGGAGATGATCTAGATAATGAAATTGATATGTAGGTGTTAGATCATGTAACATATTCATTAGAAATCCTATGAGAACCATAAAATTCATCATCCATAGTTTGAGGTTGGTGATTGGGCCTTTCTTAGAGTTTCAAATCGCTTTGGATATTTCCATTTGGGTAAGTACGGTAAGTTGTCCCTGAGGTTTTTTGGGGATTTTGAGATCATTGTATGACTAGGGAGGTGTCCTATTGGTTTAAAATTCCATCTTTTTTATCATAAATCTATTATGTGTTTCATGTTTCCGAATTTAAGAGGAATATAACAGATCCCTCTCATCGTATTAGATGAATAATAATGGTCTTGAACTTGATACCACTTTTTATGAGTAGATAGATTAGATTATGGATCTCCAGAATAAAGTGGTATATGGTAAAATGATCCCATTAGTATATGTACTATATAATTTCATTCAATATATCTAGTATACATGGGAGAATTAGTCATTTATGAGGTAGTAGTGGCCTCCTCTTTTCAAAAATCAATGATCTTGAGTGATTTCTTCTTGTAGAAAGTGTTTATGGTAAGGGGATTGTAACACCCCTTCACCATTCAGTCAGGTATGATTTACCTTTTTTTGTCTTCCATTTTCATTTTATGAGTAATGTCAATAAGGGATTTATAGGTTACATATAATGGTGATGGTATGGATTTTTTATTTGGAATTTTTTTAGACATGATGTTTTTGCTACTCATTGGGAGCTTACCCAAGTGTATGTTAAATGCTCATTGTGTAGTGGCTACTGGGAATAATCCATGAACTAAATACATAGCATGAAGGGTTCACAGACTGTGTAATATGTACACATATTATAATGAAAAAAACAAGTATTTATCAAAAATGTGATGGTTGTTTTTACATATATGATTCTACAGAGTTATACAACATGTAATGGAATTACATGCTTTGTAATTATTATGACTGGTGGTTTTAAGCATTCTCCATTGATTATATTGAATTTCATTAGACCAAAATATAACCTCTCTTGAATCAGATCTTATCATATGGGCTTTTGGGAGACTCCTTTCTGTCCGAATCAATTTTTTTAGTGATTAATCGCCATTGGGGTTGGATAACTCATTTCTGGGTATGTAATCATCTAGGTTCTTCTTTTTTTTGTTGGTTCCCTATATGTATTAGATAATTTTTTGTGGTCAGATATTGTTTTTATCCATCATTTTTGATTCATATTGTGCCTTGACTTTTAAAGGTCATTCTCTTGGATTCTATTAACCTTTTCCAAAAGCATCTTGATTTCTACCATGTTGTGGTAGGTGTTTCTATACAATGGGTTAATTTGATTAATTTAATGTTATTATTGAGAAATTCCTTCAGGTTTTTCATTTATTTTAAGTGATAATAAAATTTAAATGATTTCATTTAGTGTAAAATGGTTCCAAAAAGGGTTGTTTTATATGAAAGTGGGGTTTCTTGAGTTGAAATGAGTTTTTGAACTCTGAAGCACATTCGATTGGATTTAAATAAATATTAAAAAATAGTGAACATCTATTATAATTTAATGTTTAATAATTCACATTTTTATCTTTGGGTACATTGGGGTAGAGTCACGAGTATCCTTATTGTTTTTCACACCACTATGAGTTAATTTTTTGCGATATTGACTGGAAGGACTCGATATATTTTGGATCCAAAGTATGAGTATTTCAGATTTTGAGTGAGTATTAGATATTGTCTCATATTATAGAGCCCAATACAAGGTGGGTTTTCATTTTTCATTTATGTTTATTTATTGCATAATTTTTTTATCATGGATTGATTTTCATAGGTTTTATAAGTGGGGTTGTATCACATAGATTTTCATGATAGGTTTTTTCATGGGAATATGTATACCAGTTCACCTCATGGTGTGTGTATATGATTTCCTATTTTTTCCACTTCTAACTATCATATTTATAGTATTATAAATTAATATATATTTTGAAAACCAATGAAAAAAATTATTCGTAATTGGATTTATTATATTAAAATACTTTTTAAAACTATTTTTTTAAAAGGTATAAATATTTCATTATTGATATTTAAAATTTTATAGAAATCATGGTGGTATCCCCCTAGGATTTGGATCACACCTTAATTTTTTCCTTTAGGAGTTTGTAGATTTTTTATTGCATGATCCAGGTAAAGGAAATATATTAATGATTAATGTTGGCTTCTCTTTTGGTTATTTATATTTGTTTGGGTTAGTCTAGATGCGATTTTTGGTTATGTGGATATTTGAATTACTTAATGGTTTGATCTTTTTTCCTTGTATTTTATTTCTTTTGTGGAATATTTTCTTTTTTCTACTACATAATCTAGTTTTTTTCCATATTCATTAATGTTTGGGACTGGATTTTATTTTCCAGTTTTACCCATAACATGTGACGATAAATCTTGGGTGGATTTTCAAGATGACCTAGTATGGTTTGTTTCAATTAGTCTCTATGTGTATAACCAATAAATAGTGTGTAGGAAAATCCAACATCTCAATACTTATCATCAACTATAAAAATATTCTTTATCAATACTTATATAGATATTCATGGATCACTATCTAGACAATAAAAATTAACATATTATTCATATGTATGTAAATTAATTTCTCATATTCTAATATGTTATTATATGTTTGGGGTTTATAGACTATGTTCTTCTAGAGGCTACCTAAAACCTATGATCCAAGCCCCACTATGCAATAATATTAACATTAGGTTAATCGCGAAGTTTTATAATACCTCGAACTAATCCCCATGGATATATAATCTAATGATTTGTTACACATATAAAAGTAATGGTAATAACACTATATATATATATATGAAGAATCGTGATAAGACTCCATAATAGATTTTAGATTCATTCATAGAACATGAGAATGGAAGTTTCATTACAATATAACATAACAATAAAATAAATTTCTTTATCTCACATCCCATTATAATATTTAAAACCTGATTATTCACCCTAAATGCACTATCTTGTGATTATATAGGAATAACTCTACTACCATATCACACAATATTTATAGAGGTTTCTAATATACCTCAATCCTAATTTGGTGGGTGAGAAAAAAATTGAATTTCAAGTTTTCTCTAAAACCAAATTTATGGGTGAGAAACAACAATAATTATTTCCATTATTATGAACCTAAATCACATAGATATATGGAAAAAATGCATAAAAACACTAGTGATTAGTTTTTTATCCAAACCGTGTATCTTATAAATGACTTATAACCCTGAATTATTAGTGAATAAGAACAAATACATGTTTGGATCATCACAAAGGTCAACAAAAAACATTGGTGGGAAGGGGAATCCCTAACTATTCAATCCAACTTGGGTTTGTGGGAGAGTTTAAATGTAATATCTAATTTTTGCAATCACTATTTATATACTCTAATCACTTGATTACAAAAAACATAATTCATATGAGTAAACAATTATATAATATCACTCGAATTATTGATTCAATCTATTAGTTAAATAGAAACTTTCATATAATAAAAAAAATACATTATATATTCATCATAGAATTTTCAAATTCATAGTTTATCAGAGTCCAATAACTTTTAATTTTCATTTAACAGATTATTAAACTAACCACTTTAACCAGTACTATAACAATTTCCATATAATATTTCGTATTAACATCCCCAAAAATAAATAAAAATATCGTTCATATAACTCCCACCATTGTAATATGTTACTCAAATTTATATCAAAAGGCTTTCACAAATTAATTTAGTCATGTAAGAACCATTATTCCTTATTTTCTTCACAATAATTATAATTTTCATATTAAATATTTAGAACCTTATCAAGGAAAAACTATAATATCTTTAGGATATTTCTTTGAAATTGTTAATCGCATTTTTGTAACCTTATGATTCCCATTAATAGTATTCAAGAAAAGATTTACATATTATATAATTTTAAAATATTTTAATTTGAATTAATATAATGACATATATAAATATTTTTACATCAAATAAGTTATCTCTAATTAATTAAACAATTAAAATACAACTAAATGTCAACTAGTTTTCTTAAATATTTTTTCTTTACTTGATTAGTCAACTCACATCATTAATACATTTTTTAAGCTATCAAACATTTATGGTAATGCACATTTATATCCAATAATTATTAAACAAGTTGTCATCAATTTAATTCCATTAATTCAAAACCTTTCATAAATATAAAATAATAACATTGAATTTGTTTTATCATAATGAATTTAATTATAAGTTTTAAAATTTCTGAAATATCTCAACATATATCATTAATTTTAATTATTTTTTTCTTAATCCAAAATTATATTTATTAGTATCATAAATTCATAAAAATAATCTTTATAATTTAATTCACCTTCCCCATTGAGTACATAAATTTCATATCAATAATTAAATTAAATAATTTTGGTAATTATATCAAGATATACCTTAAGGAAATCAATAATATTTTAACAATCTCACCTTTTCATATCATTAATATTTTAATACCATAAAAATTTGAAAATTAGTAACATAATTTTATAACCACCTTTTATATTGATTCCACTTCGTCATAAAATTTTCATATTCTCTTATTAACAATTTATAATTTATCATTAATTTACTTAATTCCAAATATCAAAATTTATATCATTATATATATTTATTATTAATTAATAATATATAGTATATTTATGAAAAATAAAATAATCATCACTTTCTCATACCCTACAAATCTCATTTAGCTCGTACATAATTTATAGGTTGAATTCATTCATAAAAAATGAAAATATCAAAGAAAAATTATTATTATTTTAATAATAATATTTTTTCATAGTTTTAAACAAAAATAAATAAATTGGTCAATAAGAATTTTTCAAAATGACATAAAAATATATACCCGTATATCCAATGTGTTGATAGATGTAATGTAGAAAGTTTACTACGTATCTAGATACTTCTAGAAAAATTATCTAAAACATCAATAAAAAAACAGATCCCAAATAGATACAATTGATAGTGGTAGAACATATGACAATTACAGTGCTTTCATGTTCAACCGAGTAAGATGATCAAGAGATAAATTTTATTAAATGGACATAATGTGAGTTGACTTCATATATTGATCAAATAAAAACCATATATTACTGTTACCTTTATATGTTTTGGGGTTTTTTATGACTAGATCCATGGTGATGTTTTACCATAAGGTATGGGTAATGGTTGTAACATCCCCTTGTACTTCTATCTTTTAGCATTAAATTTTGGACTTACCATGCACTGATTAATATACTTGTAAATATATCCCTTATGTACATTCCATTTGAAAAGATCTTTGATGTCTTTATACATCATCATACATCTCAGAGTACTAGAAAATGATGAACTATGAGATTCATCCATTAGATCCTTCTTAAAATCTGGTTCTTAGGAGACACATACATGGTTCTTGAACATTTGTATTGCATCACAATCATGGTAGAACTCAAGAAAATTTCTCACTAGCTTTTGTAGATCTATATCTTCCTTCTATTCTTCTTTAATATTAACTTGTATATATGGATGAACAATCATTTGAGAATGATAATATTTCTCCCATTTTCTCAAGATTTCAAGATCCATACTTTGCATGTTTATAAATATTGAATGTTCTAAGATCATAATCACATATAAGAAGGCATGGTCCTTCCATCTCATAGTATCTCACATGTTGTTCACATTCCCTAGGTGGTAATGTTATGATAATTAATTTTTATTGATCAAACTTTACCATCTTCTCAGGTGGATTTTTATCTCAATATTTATGAATATATAATTTATGCTATTATGATCTGTATATATGTCGAACCTTTCTACAAATAGATAATTACTTATCATATTTAATACAAAAATTACATAATCTCACTAAAAATAATTATTTGAGTAATTTTTCTTAAACATTAATTTTTATGAGAAATTTGATATAATCATATCATTATATATGAGGAAACATCTAGGTTCATTCATTGATGCATCACTAAAAATTAAAAACCCTTATCCACTACAAGGTAGTGTAAAAATATGTGCACTAAATAGCCTTACCTTATTATAATTAATACATTCCTTACATTCATATTTATAACGAGACATGGATCCCTTATGAGTTATGTTGGATAGTGGATTAGATAGCCATGAAAAATTCTCCACATGTTAATGATATCTAACGAAACCAGGAAAGCTATGCATATCAGTTATAATGGTTGGTCTGGGATAGTTCTTAATATCATATATCATTGAATGGTCTACTAATATTACCTCACATGAGATAATATGACCAAATAATTAAACTTTTTAAATACAAAATTCACACTTGGTAAATTTTTCCTAAATCATCTCCTTCTGTAGAACCTTGTGTACAATTATAAAATGTTCTCCATGCTCATCCATGCTCTTGGAATAAAAAAGAATATCTCAAATAAAAAACAAAAGACAAAATGATCAAGGTAATCACCAATGAATCTACTTATTAATTCCATGAAGATATAAGGGGAATTAGTAAGACCATATTACATCACACTAAATTCATATTGTTTATAAATTGTATGGAATGTTGTCCTTGGTATATCCATCTTATTGACTCTCAATTTATGGTATGAATAATGATGAAAAATATTGGAATATATTGAGATCTATAAATTTGATATAAAAGCAATCAATACGGTTTGGAGGATACATGTTCCTAATAGTGATCATGTTATGTTTTTAATAATCAATTGTGATTCACACTGATCCATATTTTCTGTGACAAAGTAAACATGTGAACCCCATGGTGATGAACATGGATGAATGAATTCAATATCATGATTATCTTGGATTATCTCCATTAACTATTACAACTCACATGGTCCATTCATTATGGATTATTGTAAATAATTTTAGCCCACATTACGAGTTTAAGTGAAAACTTGACTTCATGATTTGATGGAATACCAAAAAACCCTTCTATAAAGGATTCAATAAAATCCAACAAAATTATCATATCATTAATTTTTGAGTTTCTCCCCAACCATCTCAGATAAATGTCCCTTTTTAATAGGAATCAGTAACTATAAAATTGATTTAATTTCCATTGGATGTTGATTATTTTGTGCACACTAATAGGAGTTATTAGGTTGGTTTATAAAATCCATCATGACTTACCGTCCTCATATATTTATATTTGATTTATGTACATAAATATTATCCATGAAAAAAATAACAAAATAATTTAACTTGAGTAATAATGAATATATTTTTAGGAAAAAATCCCACAAACGTTAACGTGAGAAGAATAATAGACAAGGGATGTGATTATCGTACTATTAGGGATATATTATGCTAACACAATATCTTATTTTGAGGTGGTAATTTTTCACCCATTGATATTTATTTAGATATAAAAGATTTTGTATATCCATAATCAAATAAGATATCAAAAGTTTTAGATTGGATGGTATGTATAACATTAACCCTGTCGTTATCATACAACTTATTTGAAATAGTGATTTCATCAAATTAATCATTCTCTCTATTTTAAATAAGTTATTGACTCTGATCATTTAAATAATATTTAGATTTGGTCACTCATTCGCATAATCCCCATACCCCATGAATTTAAAAAATTAGAGTATTGGTGGTACATTCTCTGGAGTATTCTCTCTATTCTCATAATTATATAAATTCTTCCCATAAATTAGTCATTTAATTTCACATTTACCTTCCATTACACACTTGAAACAACTACTAGTTCCATTTAGAAAATTTCCCCCTTAATTCCTTCCACTTTTCGAGCCTAAAATAAGAACCAACTTCTTCTATTCATGGTTTTTATAATTTTCTTTGAATGTAATTTTTTTTCTTGTCCAAACCATGTTATTTATGGGTAATATGAATCTGCATCGCCACCTTGATGTCATACCAAATGATTTTATCATTGATAGTAATGTACCTCATGGATATCTTCCTTTTGAGACTTTTTTTTATTCCACTAAATAATAGTTCAATAATACATTCATATTGAATTATAATACCATAAACTTACGTCACATGTATTGTAAAATTTTTATCATAAGTATCAATATATTCATCATCATTATACTTCAATTCAAGAAATTTTTTATTTATTTTTATGATGAAAATGGGGAATTATCTTATTAAAAAATATTCTATTAAACTCATCCCACTTAATAGATTTAATTTATTATTTTTATCTCATGTTCTTGATAAGATTCCACTTCTTACCGAATTCACCTTCTAAATGATATGAATCGAAAGTAACATTTTAATGTTCCAAACACTAGAGAATATGAAATATATTTTTAGTGGTGCTAATCCATTTCTTAGAAACTAGTTTATGAGTAGGCTCATTAAAAGAAAATGTACATTGAGTCATAAAGTACTCAATAGAATGGTGTTACATAATTTTTTTCTATTTTATGTTTTATTCTTAACTTGATAATGTTTTGTGATCATAAGAATATAATTTTTCATTCCAGGTCCCATAAAATTCAGTTACTCTGGAGTAGAATCATTACACTCCCCACTATATTAGTATTTAACATGATTCATTCAGGTTTCATCCATTTACTAAAATAAAAAAGAATATTTTGAGAAACAATAATCATCATGAGAATCTATATAATCATGAAAAATCATTTATTTGGTGTCTAATGTGTGACACCATATTCTAGTACACCTTAGGATTAACCTAGGTTTTTCATGATCATTACAGAACCTTTGGGATCTTATCCTATAATTAAACCTATCCATAGGGTTCTTACTTAAGTTTTATCTTCCTAGTTTCCAATGGTTAGCTAACTATTTATTTGTTACCCACTATAGAAACCCAAAATTTTCATACCTATATTTTACATCTTAATTGATGAACATTTATTATACACCATTTCTATACAAGCCATAATCAATTATGTCTAGTGTATTTGAAACCCATGAAACATGAAGAAACAGTTCAGAAAATATCTATATTGTATCCTAATTATTTTTTATAACTATAGCCATTTATATACATTTCATAATTAATACATTTATTCATAACCTTATGAAAGGATATATAAGAAAATAATGAGTTTGGATGTTCAAAAGGGAAAGAAAGGGAGATGTCATTAATCACATAAGCATACATTGAAAATATGGGAATAATAACATGGTTATATCTTATGTAAAACATACCTGTCATATCAATGGTAAAAATACTAAATCATTAAATTAATCATGTAAATTCATAATACATTAATAACAAAGGAATCAAAGAAACATGAACCATGATATAAAAATATCGGCATAAGACGAATAATTGAGCCATACTCATTTATAAAAATATACTTTTCTTAGTAGTCATGGATCATTACCAAGGATATCATAATGGAATGGGATCACTAGCCAAACCATCATAATAGTCAATGTTAACTCCCAAGACTATCATAGTGGACAAATTACCTTACTAAACTAGAATCAATCCCAATTCTAGTATTGTTTATCTCATGATATATAAATATTCTTCCAATTAATTGGAGGTAGATATATGTACCAACATTAATATATTGAAAATCAGATATATTTATTATAAAATATCATGATTAATACATCATGTTAGAACCCATGAAAAGAATCATGTTTCATAAACACCTAATTATAAAATAACCCATGCAAAAAAAAAATTGTTTCATAAACAATTAATCATAATAAAACCCAATGAAAAGATATGGGATTCAAAAAAAATTTATATTTTCAAAATTAACATATACTATACAGAGAAAAAATAAAGTTTTAATCCTTGGATAATTTCAACATTAAAGTAAATGTAACATGATGATATACTATCATATATGGAAAATTATTTTGAATGACCACATAGAATAATATTTTAAAATATAACCTTTTTATTTTAAAATAATTTCTTTTAAAAAATATGTGAAAATTTTAAGGAAATAATATATTTGAAAAGAAACTTAAACAATTATAAAGTAATATTAAAATAAAAATTTACTCTTTTTAATGGGAAATAATTTTAATGCTATATATTTCAAAAAAATAACTTTCATATTTGTTTTTTTAAGAAAGTTATGAAGTACCTCATTTGGAGAACAAAAAGATTTTCCTTTCAACCCATTTTGTAAAAATATAGACTAGGGTAAAAATGAATTTAAAAATAATAGGATAATGGTAAAGGGATTATTGATTTTTTTTTTAAAATAGATATAGAATATAGATATTTCATAATATATACTTAAATGTAAAAAATCCTAAATGTTGATGAGATTGTGAAATAAACCCTTAACTTGAGTTTACCCTTTTTTGAAAAACTCAAACCTCTTTTATAATAAATTTAGATTTTTTATAAATATATTCCAAATTTATTTTCATACATATATTATCATATATGATCCCTTTATAAAATTTCATCTCCATGTTTTGTAAATAATTCCTTGTTAAATTTGTTATTTTTTGTGTGTTAACTATTTAATTATCATGAGTATATCAGTTCAGTACTTCCGATCCTTTTATATTTATATTGGTTCTATATGATCTATAATATTTATAATCATATTAATATATTCTATATATTAATTATATATGCATTAATAATCATCTATATACGTTAGATATTGAAAAATGAATTACTCTATTCATGGAGATGGTAGTTTGTATGTATACGTGAATGTTATTTTCATTTTTCAACGGATAAAATGAAAGGAAGGTACGTATCATTTAACGTTTTAAAAATATTTATTATATAATAGATATCATTTATATTGATAAAATTTATCCTTATTATTATCCATGTAAAATATAAATGAAAAACGAATCACATCACTTCATGGAGGTGGTAGTCCACTTGTACGCAAGAGCAACATTATTGTTTCCCAAAGGATTGGATGGTAATAAGATAGACATGATATTATTTTTAAATAAATCTAATTGTATAATTAATATTATATATAAACACTAAACCTATCATAATACCCATCCATTGAATATGTCGAAGAAAAATGAAATGTATCTCTATGTGTAGACAGTAAGCCGTATGTACACATGAGAAGTACATTAACTAATCATTTGAATGGAAAGTGGGTGTATAATGGTGTAATAATAGAAATAATATCATTTTTCATATTTAATATTAACGATTTATTAGTTTAAGATACATACCGTAGATTTATGGAAGGTAAAAAAAAGTACAAGAAAAAGTGATTGGTTAAGGCAATTACCTCTTTTTATAAATAGATCCTTTAGATCCCCAAAGGTCTATAGTGTTTTTATTTTGGAAAGAAAAAATATCTAGAATGTTTATATTGATGTTAATAGTGTAATGATTTTGAATTTTTTTCATTTTAGAAGTCTCAATCTGGTGAAAATAAGTATGAGAGGTTGTTCCCTTTTATAATTAAGGGCATCACCCCTTTTGTAATTTCTAAAAATATTAAATTTAAATAAATTAATTATCAATAAAAATGCCAAAAATGGTAATTTGTTTGAACATAATGATTAATATGGTTGTAATACCATAGAAATTAAAATTTAGACATGTTTTGGTGTAATTTTTAACCTAATAATTTTGATTACCCCATAATTATTCATTTTTTATTTTAACCATGCTAACAAAATTTTCAACATTAAACCTATGTAATTTTTTTACTTATAAGGTAAAATTTGGCCCATGGATAACCAATTTGTTACATTTTATACCGTATAATATTTACCTGGTCTTATTTTAATATTTTAATTATTTTTTTGATAATTAACAATATATTATTCTGATAAATTATCAATATTGTTAATTTTGACAATATTCATTTAATTTAACATTAAACGCATCATGAAAAAGGGTTAATTAAAATAAATTGATTTCAAAACCTCCCTTATATGTCCTATATATCTACGAAATTCTGGGTTCAAATTAACTCTTTTAAATTATATTAATTTGAATATTTTTGAATTTATTTATTATATTTTTTTTAAATGGAGGCATACTACATAGGTGTTGCATAAGAAATTGAGGTCATTAAAAAAATACAAAAAATTAAGAATAAATACACCATGTATATAATTTTATTATGCTCAAATAAAAACAAATATTCACTCATAACATAATTTTTTCCCAATATGGTCAAATAAATGATTTTAACAACAAAGAGAGTGATATTCTGTAACATTCATTGAATGAAATATTATACAAGTCATTTTAATGGAAAAGTTTTCATTAAATAACCCAATATTGAGTATAAGGTGATAAGGGTCTAATTACATTCATCCATTTTTAATTTTGATAAAAACATTATTTCCTTATAACTTATATTAAATATATATTTACATAATGTAACCTTTACTGAGGTGGTCATTTGTGTTGGAGACATGCAAGACAAAGAAACATTGGTGTAGATGAGCATCAGAAGAGAATCGAAAATGGTGGTTGCTAAAACTATGGGGGTATGAAATTAGAAGTAGGTGTCATGAATGATGTCAGATTGCAAGGTTTAGAATTAGTCAAAACTTATCAAAGACCCTACTATGATATTCCTAGAGGATATGTCAGTGATAGATGGATGGGGGATCTTCTAGAATGGTATTGACAGTGTGTGAGGATAATGGGAGAAAGGCATCTCCCCGATGGGAATAGAGGGGGAAAAAGGGGGTTCAGATTCTTGATTGTATTTCTAGTTGTGGTCAGAGTAGGAATCTACCACCTTCAATCCAATCATATTTGGATTAATGGGATGGTAGGGTTTTGTCATCAGTACCAGGACCATGTATTCATGTATTGTGATTGGTTTCCCAACATCCTTATAGGTTTGTCTATTTAGATAAATAAATTAGTATCATTTGAGTGTGCATATTTATTAGGTGTTTGGTCTTTGGGATTGAAATTACCATGTATTAATTCATAGTACCTATAGGTCTATAGACTATTCATAGGTTATCCCTCAACCTTTAAAAGTTGTCGATCACTTAAAAGCATAGTTTGGTATCAGTTGGATAGTTATTGATGTTGGGTATTCAGTCTTTAGGCCTTAAATGGACATTAATTAAGGTTTAGTGCCTCTCAGTCTATAGACTATGTAAAGTTTACCCCTCAAGAATTAAAATGGGATTATCAATAATTAATTAAAATTGTATTATACATATATGACCACAAATTTTTCATAATTTAGTTATTCTTATTTATACATGCCAATCCAATCCAACAATTAGGTGATGAAAGATAATTCAAAATATAATATTTTAATAGTATATTGAGGTTCATTTATAGTAAGAATTTTTTTAGAATAACCCATTAAGTAAATCAAACTATTCAAAGAGAAATATTTTATAAAAATATTTTTGGTGTTACAAATTATTTCTTATAAATATTATGTTTACTAGTAGAAGTTTTTTTTCATAAATTTATGGATAATTGGGAGTGTTTGTGTAGTAATTTTGTAGTTTTAATACTTTTATGGTTAACATGGTTTTACTAGTGGCATAGGTATCTCATGTATTGTTCCACATGGTGCTCCGTATAGTATTTGTGGATTTGAGTAAAGGGGTATAAATAAACTACTTGGATCTTGTTTAAAAAGTTCATTTATTCACCTATATACTTTTCCTTTATGAGTTTAGATTACTTTAGGTGGTATAATTATTTTTAAGGATTTCATAATAGCTATTTAATTTTCTAAAAGACATTATTTCTAGATCGAAGGAGGTTCATTTTTTTCTTATTCATTCTAAAGTGGGTTATTTGGAGTTTATAAGTTATATTATATTGAAATGATTAGTCTTGGAGTTTGTGATTTTTCACTGAGGTTGGTGATTCTAGTTGTCTATTTTTTAATCTATTATGAGAATCATCATGTTTATATTTTACATAATTTATTTTTGTATTAGATTGTCTTTTTTATTATTATTTACTTTATTATTAATTCTACTTTATTTTATTTATTATTGTTATTTTATGGACGTATAAAACTCATTGGTTTCAGTCTCACTCAAGAATGTGAGGAAACTATAAAAAGATATTTTTGGATAGAAAATGGGGGTGTTATTTTGTGGTTGGAACTCTCGGAAATCTAAATTTTATCAACAATAATTAGTGTTTGAGTTGTAAAATGTAGAGTGTTAACAAAAGATGGGTCCCTACTAACTATATTTTTTAAATTTTTGATAATGTCTAATAGGTTTAGAATGTTTTTTTGTGATTTGTTATGGTTTCTTAATATGATTATGATGATGTTGTTCTAATTATATTGTAATTATGGAACAAAATTTTGGAGGTTGGTTTTATTTTATTTTTTATTTTATTTTTTTGAATTATTTATTTATTTTTATTTTATTTTTAGAGAAATTTTTTATAAAGGGTCATTATAGAAATGACATTACTGTCAAAATATTTTACAATCAAAAAGATATCTTTTTTCTTTTCTACTATATTTACCATTAAAATGGTGGTGAAAAGGTTTTATTTTGAGGATGTTATTATAGAGGATTATATGGATAAACTAATAAAATATCTAGTAGTTATGTATAGTAGTAGCCAAATAGAGAATTCCCTTTGGTGGTTTTTATGACCTAAACCTATATACATCAAGGGTTAGTCAAGTAAAATAGTTAATAGTTTATAATTTTTTTAATTGTGACCCATCATTCCTACTATGAAGAGTGTTCTAGAAATCCCAAAAATTAGTTATAGTGATGAGATATGGATTCAATATTGATTATAACATAAATAGATTTTAACAACCCAAGTACTTATAAAATAATTTGTTTCTATTATGAAAATAAATTGTAAAATTTATTATAAATGTATAATAAAGTAAGTGGTTTTTATAATAAATAAATAATCTATTCTAATTGAATAGAAACATCACCTATAAAATAAAAAAAATTAATATATCTTAAAAATGAAATATGATATATTAATATCATATAAGATGAAAATAAATGTTCTAAAAGTGAACTATTAGGTGTTTTTATTTTCTGAAACATAATTTTTTTTTATATTTTTATAATTAAATTAATTATATAAATCAAAATTCATATTCATAAAATATATTCATAAATAAATATTTTTTCTTCTAATTATATGTAAATGTTAAGAGACCTTAATTAATTTTTCAAAGAGTTATAAAAAGAGTTATAAAATTTATAATTTTATTAAAAATTAATTTCATAATATTGATATTATTTTTTAATTCTACATGTCTAAAATGGACATTATAATTTTTTTGGATTTTTATTAAATAGTTTTATTTTTTGGGGAATAGTAAAATACAATAATTTAGAGTATTTAAAAAATAATTGATTAATTGAGCCATATATGTTCTATGGGTGATATAAGCCCATAATATCATACTCTACTTCATTATTTGAATTTATTTCTTTATATTTCTCAAACTCTTCATAGAAATAAGAAAAAATAATAATATAATGTATAAACTAATTAAAAACACATTTATCCTCCACTATAAATATAACATATCACCACCTATTATTCTCACACCTCCAATTCATTTATATTGTTTATTTTCAACCTAATTCCCTTCCCTAGACACTTCCCTGCATCCAAGACCTACTGGTGTCCCGAAAATTCCAAAACCAAGTTCCTTATGGAGATTATTAAGGAGGAGAATTCAAGTGGTAATATCCTCTTTCATTTTCTTTAATTTCACTTTTAATTTTTTTTCTAATTCTCTCTTCACATACCCTTATCCAAGTGGATGGAAAAATATATTGTCATATATATTATTTAATTTTATCATGTTGATGAACAAATTCATCATCAAAATTTTAAAGACCAAAACCATGGTTGCTTGGAGCTAGTGCCTTACCTAATTAAATTGGTATAATAATCAAGGAATTCATATCCCGAAGGATGGAATTGTTTATTAGTATTGAAAAAATAGATAAAAAATTATGTTTTACATTACAATGTTAGAGGGAAAACAACAAAGAAACTCCCTTGGAAATATTCATAACTTCTATTTTATTCATACAATTTATTCAAAATTTACATCTTCCCATCTTGGGGAAAAAATAAAATAAAGAAAGGGGTGAGATAAGATGCTCAGTAAGGGTAATAAATACAATGTAATATATCATAAATAAAAATAAATAAAATGGCATGGTGAATGACCACACACAAATGAAATTAAATCATAATATTTTTCATAATATGGTAGGATTCATAGAAGAATAAATAATTATATATAAATAATCACATGAGGGTGAAACATAGCCATTAACATTTTACTAGTGGAGTAATCACCTAGGATGTCAATTAATAATATTATAATGAGTTTTTCAAAACCCGTTGTAGAGGAGCCCATGTCGTGACAACCCCAAACCCACATCCAATAGGCCAGGGAATGTTTACTATCACCGAGTAGGAATATCCAACAAATTGGAGGCATTTTACTTAATAATTGTACACACACACACACATCTCCATGCTCAAAATGATGAAATTTAAAAATACTAAGTAAAAAATACATGCATAACCTAAGATACCAACCAAAGAGTGTGAAAATTTAAAAGAGGAACGTAAATAGGTCCCAAATAAAATCCCACAAACTAAAAGATATGGTAAAAGTGAATGCACATGTTCTTGAAACACATCCGAAGAAAACTCTATTTGAAGGGAATGCTACTGGATAGCTACCTGAAGCCATAGAATCACACCTCAACTGTCTTGTCTCTCTAAGAACCACATAGTCTTAGTCCACCTAGGAATCCTTCATAGCATCAATCGTCTGTATAAGAAATGACACGTCCGAGAAAAGCCAGTGTAGGGGTGAGTTTACAATACATAGTAGGACAACCCGAAACCACAAAGAAAAAATACTACAAAGGAAATTACAAAGTAATACCACCATGGAAGACCACTAAAGGACATCCAGAAGGAACACTGCTAATGAACACCACTAAGGGAAAACATGAAGGAAGACCACGAAAAAACACCACAAATGAACACCACGAAGGAACACCATGAAGGAACACCATTAAGGAACACCACGAAGGAATACCATGAAGTAACACCACGAAGGAACACTGTGAAGGAACAACACTATGGAAAAAACTAAAGAACACCATGAAGGAACACCACAAAGGAACATATCTAAATAACACCATGAAGGAACACTTCCAAGGAATGCCACAAAGGAAAACCACTAAGAAACACCACATGGGAACACCACTAAAGAACACCATGAAGTAACACCAAAACGACAGACCACTAAGGCACACTATGAATGGACACCACTATAGAAAACCATTATGGGACACCATGAAGGAACAAAATCAAGGAACACAATGATGTAACACCACCATGGAACACTATGAAGAAACACCAATAAGGAACTCCCTAAAGGAACACCACTAAGGAATACCATCAAGGAACACCACTAAGGAACCCTAAGAAGGAACTCTACAAAGTAACACCACTAAAGAACACCATGAAGGAACAACATGAATGAACACCATTATGGAACACAGCTAAGGAATACCACAAAGGAACACCATGAAGAAACACTATGAAGTATACCACATAGAAATACATAAATCATACCACACAGAAATACCATAAGTATACAATATAGAAATACACATAATATAATACACTTAAATGCACTTAGTATACCACACAGAAATAGTATAGTCATCTCACATGGGTGTTATTCTGTAGATCAGATAGAGGTGTAGTAGAGATAGTCCATAGAATATCTAGTATATGT
Organism: Viscum album; assembly: GCA_963277665.1. Classification (NCBI taxonomy): domain Eukaryota; kingdom Viridiplantae; phylum Streptophyta; class Magnoliopsida; order Santalales; family Viscaceae; genus Viscum; species Viscum album. The sequence goes on from OY728146.1 coordinate 322,618,702, forward strand.
AACATATAGAGTGTCTATAACCCTTAGAGTGTGTATAACACATAGAGTGTTGATAACACATGAAGTATCAATGACACATGGATAGTCAATAAAACACGGAGATTCAATAACACATAAAGTGTTAATAAGCGATGCATCCCCCAAGTCATGTAGTCACCAATTCACATAGTCTCAAAATCATAGTGTCAAAGTCACATATTCTAAATGTCATAGCCAACCATAATATTCTTCTCATAAAAAGATCATTCTGATAGAACCTACTCCTCAATCCATTAGGTCTTGTATGAAATTCCACATAGTCTCACTTAGTATATATGAAAAGGACAATCTCATCACAAGGGTTCCAACTCTACAAATGAATCATCAAAATGACACATCGTATTGATGTTTTGGATATTTTTATAAAAAGGAATGGCCCATGTCTGATATGGGTCTGACCCAACCTACTGGACCTGGACAGCCCCAACATAGTTTGGCCGAACTGACTCTTCTAGGTCCAGCCTAGCCCGATATTGTTCCTCCCATTGCCTTTCCCCCATGGGCATGCTAATCATGTCCTATTGGCTCTGCCCGTGCTGTGATATAGTTCTCTATGTCCAACGCAGTTCACCCTGACCATATGCCCCCCGTTTTCCCTATGGCTGAGATTCCACTATAGGCACCTCCGACATAGCACCAAGCTGCATTCTAACTCCACCACGGCTTGCTATCACATATATGACATTATCACCATTGTTTCCCCCATTCAATGCCAAGGAAGCATTCTATATCCCACATCTACACCACAGATCGAATGTGGCCCCCCAATGCCTTCTGTATCATCTGACCACCTCTCCCTATTAGTTCGTCATCCTCCTAGACTAGCCCCATGGACTACTGTCATTGTTCTCAAGGACTGGCTGGAGACTCTTCCTCTGTCCACTACCATGTGTGGTCTCCTTCACCACCATGTGTCTCTATATCAACCTAATCACATCGCTAATTCATCATCACACCTCCACTATGCCTTTATGGGATTAAATCTTTGATCTCAGATCGTTGTTCCATGAATTGAGGGTGTAATAATCGATCGTTTGCATAGGGGGTTCAATGAATGGGTAATAGACAAAGAACATTTGACGAACCTGAGATATTGAGGGGAGAGAATAAATACAAATGAATTCTTGATGAATGGATCTTGGGATCTTTTCTTGTTAGCCTTGACTCATTCTTGTTATAAAGAAGAATGAAGAATAAAACAATCCCTTAGATGTATCTCTCAAGAAATCTCCACAATTTAATCAGTGTAAGAGTGACCAAACCTCTAATAAACTTTTTTATTGTTTGGTCTATGTTCTTCCTTGAATTTTAAGGGGAAATGAAATCACAAAGTGATCAAATTCCCTACCTTGAGTTTGGATTGGTCATTGAGAAAAAATGGTTGGGTCGCTATCATTGATGAGATCCTCAAACACCATTGGCGTGAAAATACATGATGTGATCTCGGATACATCCTATTTCTTTAAAGATGATTCATTCTCCAACATATCCGTAGTGATTCTTTGGTGTTCTAGGGATATGTGTCTATCTCTCGGATTTCAACATAAGTTTTTTTATGGAAATCGTCACTTCGTAAAAAAATATCTTAAAATTATTTAATAATCATTACGTCCTTTTAAGGTTTTTCCCTAAAAGAACCGCACCAACTATAGTTAAGTCACACCTTGGGAGAACACCAAATTTATAACTAAATTGTGGTCTTGTATTTCTAATTCGACTATCCAATCATTTTTATTATGATTTTAAACAAAATATTTTTTATTTTATTATTTTTTTCACTGTTACATCCCAAAAAAACTATATTTCAGAACCATCTCTCACTGGACCTTGTATGGAATTTCATAAGTTAAACTCACTAGTATGAACACAACAGTGCCCTCATATTTATAATATGTTCATTCAATTAAAACTTATTCTATTATTTCAGTAAAATCGTGTGCTCATGCTATTAAAATCATAAAAAATTTCAACGAACAGTTACGAGCACACTGGGTCTCAGAATCGCACGTCGTCTCAGTGTCTGGTCTTAGAACATTCCCAAATAATTTCTGAAAATAAATCTGTAGAAAATGAGACTCAATACAATATCCCCACATTATGGGATTTATGTCCTTGAAGGGTAAACCAAGGGCTAACTAGGTGGATGAGGGTACTGAGCATGGATATGAGCCTCCTACTCACATGTTCTCTCCTAGTGATTCATGTGCTACCACAAAATTTGCACTCAAGTAATCGATCACCCACACCCAACCTCGTACAAAAAAATTTAACATGCAATCTCGTAGCATTCTCTAAATAACATGAATAGTCCATTCGGTCTGACCATCCATCTGTGGGTGAAATGTTGTGCTCAAGCGCAGGTGAGTCCCAAATGCCTCCCACAATCCCTTCCACAATGGGGATGTAAGGAGAGTATCATGATCTAAAATTATAGTCAATGGTACTCCATGGATTTGAACTATATCTTTCACCTAGAGTCATCCTAATCTCTCTAATAAACTCTATTCCCTAGAAGTTATGACATGGGATGGCATGGTGAGATGGACAATGATTACCCATATGGTATCATGTACCCTACATGTATGTGGTAGATATTTAAGGAAATCCATCAAAATATCATTCCACATCCATTTTATCACCTCCAAGTGTTGAGAAAAACCTACTAGAACATGGTTCTTGGCCTTAACTTGTGGATGAGTGAGGAATCTAGAGAAAAACTCTGCAACTTCCATCTTCATCCCCAGCTACCAGAACAAACGTTGGTGGTATAGGTATATCATCACCACACCTAGATGTACAACAAATTGGGACATATGGAACTACCTAAAAACATCCTTATTTAAGTCCCCAGGTACTACTGTGCATCCTTTTAAAAGAACGATGTCCTAACCACAATTCAAATATCTATTAGGGGATACCCTATGCACATCTGAGCACGTAAAGTCTCATAGTCAGTATCATTGAGCTATTCCTCCCTGACTCACTATAATAGTGGAGGGGTTAAAACCATTGGCTGGAGGTAAGATCCTCCATATCCATCCACAAAGGATAACTGTAATGAGGCTAACTATTTCAAGTCCTTGTTTAGAAACCCAAAACAATATCTCTTCTTGATAGCATATGTCACCACATTGACCTTCCCATGAGTATAGACAATCCCAAAGTCATCATCTAGGAAGAACTCTAGTCAACACCTCTATCTCAACCTTTGAGGGATTAATATCAACTCTTCCACCACTACAAGAATCTAAGGACTCATAACACCAACTTCATCAAGGGTTTGGATAGCCAATTGAAGAGCAATCAGTTTTACCCTCCTTTGTGTTAGTCAATTCTGTGCTGCTTGGCTCTCCTTTTAAGAAACAAGGAGAACCACATTCCACCACTACAGAAACACCATATTCTTCACCTATAATAGTCAATCTGAGCATAAAATGTTGGTAACTAGTCCATACCAAGAGTGACATTGTAAGGCCTGGACATTGCTACCAAAAGATCCCAATCGAAACTCTAAGCTCTAAGAGTCAGGAAACAATTTTGGAACCAGTTCATAATCATTGGGACTTCTCTAGTAAGAGTATATATGTGTGAGGGTCGATCCAACAACACAAATTGAGTATTTTTGTCTCAAAAAATATTCATAGAAGGAAAATAAGGGCTAGTACATGTGTCTATCAATACTACGAATAAAGTAGAAAAGTTGGAGATCATACCACAAATAATTCTTGGAGCCCCTGGGTCATAAACCTCGACCACATGCAGATACTCCATCCCCTATCCTCCAAATTCTTATGCCTAGTGTAGACCACCCAAGGGTGGTGGTGGTAACATGAATAAATGTCTACCACCTCCTACTACTCTTCGAACTCGTCTGCCATGTCCTCCTCCTTATGGATCTATCTACTCCTTCATTCCAACTGATGGCTATCACTTGATGTATCTGTTTAGCCAGGGAATCTTAACAACATAGGTTCTCTCTAGCTCCCTAGAATTGGTAGGAATGCACCGATGCATAATGCTAGCTCAGATGTCCTTGTGTAGACCTCGCTTGATAGACCAAGCCCTAAGGTACTGTTCACATATCACATCTATCGAGAACCTGGAAAGGTTATTATTCTTTGATGGATTCTCAAATACCGACACGTCATCCGACCAGATCTATAGAATCTCTTGTACATGCACAACCCTTAGCTTATATGGTGATAAATCCTCTCTTAAAAGGTTCCTAGACTATGTCCATGGAAAAGTATCTTAATCATAAGATCGGGTATCCAAACCCCACTATCGCCTTGATAATCCATGTATGAGGATCGTTGTCAGGACCACCATCAGATATACTATTGTCTTGACTAGATAGAAAACTCAGGTCACCACCTTAGGCTAGTCCTTAGCTACTTGTGTGACATGCTAACATCAGAACATGAGGGGTCTCTATCATTGAAACTCGTGATATGCGCTCATATTTCGATCCTCATCTTATGGTACTACGAGTACCTTGTGTTTCTCTCTACGTGGAAATATAGTTAGTGAACCACCTGGAGGTTCTATCTCTGGTAAAAATCATTGTAATGAGGTCTTGTCACCTGGTAGATCATCATCATGATCACACGGTGGAATTCTGGTTGGCTTCCAAAGGGGAACCAACTTCAAATATGACATGATGTTTCATGATCAATAGAGTATAGAAGGTGAAACGACTGAATAAGGAATTGAGAACGCACCCAAATCCTATATGATGCATATACCATTATTTTCTTCCATTCAACTGATGTTTCATGTACTAGGATGAAAAGTTCATTTTTGAGTCCTTGTGTATGGATACACCACCCACCACACCAACACTGGATTCACTGGCCTGAAAGCCCAAATCTAAACACATGACACTATTTTCCCAAACCAACATCACAAACTCCTGGCTATTAACTAGAAATGAACTTCCCCTGTTACCACTCTTTCATGACCCATCCCAGAGGAGCCCATACCATGACTACCCCCAAGCCTGACTCCATTAGCCCAGGTGTTGGTGATAACCACAATGTAGAAATATACAATAAATGGGAGGAATTTTATTAAGTACCTATACACATGCACACAACTCCAAACCCAAAATGAAGATATGTAAAAACACAAAGTATACAATGCATGCATAAAATAAGATACCAACCAAAAAGTACGATAGTAGATTACTAGAATGTAAATAAGGTCAGAATACAATCCCACCAATGGATAGAGTATGTAAATGTGAATGAACAAGTTCTTGAAACTCATTCGTAGAAAAACCAATCTGAAGGGAAAGGTACTAAATAGCTATCTGAAGCCATAAGAACACACTAAGACTATTTGGGATCTATATGATCCACCTTGTCTGGTTCCACTAAGACTCTATCAAATCATCAATCATCTGCACAAGGCACGACACGTCCAAGAAATTCCCATGCAGGGGTGATTAATACAATACCTAGTAGGACACCCTGAAACCATATAGAAATAATACTACATTGGAAATTTCAAAGAATACCACTAAATCGCGCCACAAAGGAACACCATTATGAAATAGAACTAAGGAACGCCATAACAGAACAACAAGAAGGAACACCACCAAGGAACACCATGATGTAACACCACAAAGGACCACCATGAAGGAAAACCAGTAAGGAACACCATAATGGAACAAAACAATATAAAAAATTTATGGAATAATACGAATGTAAATCATAATGGAATTCCACTAAGGAACACCATGAACAAACACCGTGAAGGAACACCATTGAGGAACACCATGAAGGGACACCACTAAGGAAAAACACTAAGGATCCCCATGATTGAATACCACTGAAGAATACCCCAATTTAACACCATGAAAAACACCCCTAAATAACATCATGAAGGAACATCACAATGGGAAACCATTAAGGAACACCCCAGAGGAACATCACTAAGGAACACCACAAATTAACACCACGAAGGAACAACACTGAGGAACCCCATGATGGAAGACCCCAAAGGAACACCATGAAGGAACACCATAAAAGAAGACGATGAAAGAACGCCATTGAGGAATACCAGGAAGAAACACCACTAAGTAACTCAATGAAGGAAAACCACAAAGGAATGCCACTAAGGAACACCACTAAGGAAATGAAGGAACACAGATAAGGAACACCACAATGTATACCTTACAAAAACACCCAAAGCATACCACAAATAAATATATAATGTATACCACATGAAAATACACATAGTATAAAACACAAAAATAAAAATAGTATACCACAAAAAATAGTATTGTAACCTCACACAGGTATTGGTATATAGAACGTAAAGCTTTATTTTTAGATGTAGTTGAAAAACACCCAGTGTCAGTGACACATGGAGTGTCAATTACACACTGAGTATTGATAACACACAAAGTGTTCATAACACATGGAGGGTCGATAACACATAGAGTGTTGATAAAACATGGTGTTTTGATAACACATGGAGTTTCAATAATTCATAATTCCCAAAAAAAAATATAGTCACTAACTCACATAGTCTCAAAATCACATAGTCTTCAATTCATGTAATATTTAAGTCACAGCTATCCATAAGATTTCTCTCGTAGAACGCTCTATTTGGGATAAACTACACCTCAAGCCATTAGCTTGTATGTAAAATTACGCAAATACTCACATAGTGTATCTCAAAAGGACCATCTCGTCTCAAGGTTCCTCCTAACTCCATAAATGGCTCGTCAAATGGACACATGGTTTGAAATCAATGGAGATTTTTATAAAAAAGTCTACCATAGGTCTGATCCAGGTTTGACTTGACCCGTGGGACCCATCCCAACCCATCGGATGACCCAAACTGGTCCAGTATGGCCTAGGCTATTGGGCCATTAGATTCATCCTGTTGGGCCGCTAGAGTGGCCTGACATCCCCGTTCGGCTTGCATTGTGTACCAGTTCGTTGCACCACATGCGGTCGACCCCGACTGCAAGCACCCCATCTACCTATCTCATGTGCCGCAATTGTGGGATCCTACAACGCAGAACCAATCCATGTTCTAGCTCCCATGTGGCCTACATCCGTGTACACGACCTCATTGCTTCCATGTCCCCCAGTCAACGTTGTGGCCACCTATCACAGCCAACACCATAGCTGCTTCTCAAACGTGGACCGCTTCTACGTTCTATATCCGACAGCCACCTCACCAGTGGCCTCACCTTGTTATGTCACCTTTCTCCTAGATCACTGCCTTGGACCCGCACTTCCGCTTGTCAGGATCGGCTGATGCCACTACCTCCGGCCGTCACCGCCTTCACTGTCATTTTCCACTATCCCGACCGAATTGCACCACACATTTTCCATCAAACCTCTACTATGCATTTATGAGGACATTCCTTCGATCTTATATTGTTACACCCAAAATTGTGGGTTCAACGATCAATCTTTCACATAGGGGTGTCAATGCTTGAGCATAAGAGAAAGAAAAAATGGTGAACATGAGAGATTAAGGGGAGAGAATAAATGCACATGAAATCCTGACAAAAAGGTCTTGGACATTTTTCACGTTCTCCTCAATTCATTATTTTTATAAGGGAGAATGAAGAATAAAAAGAGGGTTTTGATTATGAAATTAGAAGGTGAATGAGGTTTTTTAAGACTTGGGTGGTTTGATCAGTAAAGAGGAAAATAGAAAATGAAATCGATAAAACAATGTAGAGATTAACAGAATTAATTAAGCGTGATCAACCCGGGGTACTCTCATGACGTTTATCCTTCATCGCTTCATGATATAGGGTTATGATATTTTAATACCTGGTTTGTAACACCTAGAACCAGAATGTTACTGATTTTATACTAGGATACCTCCTAGGGTTTAGTCAAAAACACACAATGATTCACTGGACACCGCCGATGATTGGATGAATTGTGTTTGACTTCATAACCGAAACTCACCAAGGAAACACATGGAGAACTCGATGCACTGTCCAGGATTGTATGTAATTTATTTTTGATACCATGACATAAATTTACATGGCCTTTACAGTGCTTATGTGAGTTCAATTAACCAATATGCACCACACAAACACCGCAATTGAAATGGGGAAAAGAAAGTGGTGAACGGTGTGTGAAACATCACATGAATGGGTACCCCCAAACATGAACATATGAGTTGAGCATGACATACCAGTACATAACTCAATAAAATAAGAATAGGGGATGATGAAAAACAAAACAACAACCTATAATTCAAAAGATCATTCAAATATTACAAACATGAAGCTTGGGATTTATATCACGTTCCTCCCCGGGTGATCACAAGGGGTTTAGAAACCCATGGGAGAGGAAGAAGAATAAGATGTTGAAGTAGAACTTCCCATTGCCTCTAGAACTTCTAGGGATGTTGATAAGACTACTTGGGGACTCCAAAATGGCATAACATTTCCTCCTGGCCTAACTTCCAAATGGGGTTCCCAAGGTGTCTTTTTATATCCAAAATGAGAAGTGGTTTTGGGAACCCAGATTTTAATAAACCACTTGGATAAAGGTTTTTGGATATTATACAGTAGAATATCCCTTTTGACAAAACTGGAAAGTTGTAGCCCCACGTATTTTCTATCACCACCAAATTTTTGGTACCATTTGGACCTCTACATCTCGAGATATTGATCAAATACAGAACGCCACTTTTGACTTTGTTCATATTCGGTGGCTTGGACAGATTAGTTTGGATGGGCCACATAGAAGGAGAATCAGGATTGGGTCCTTGATATAAAATGTAGAATATTAAATTTTGGATTGGACTAAAAAATATCATCCTATTTTAATGCACAGATTTCGTTTACTATTCAAAACAGTGGATAGATGACCATGGATCCATGCAATTTTTGGCCCATTTTTCTTCCACTTCATCAAGGGCCCTCCAAATCATCTCCACCTACATTGAAATAACAAAAACAAGTAAAATTTCCCTTTATAATATTGATTAACATTAATTAATTTATTCAAACATAAAGTGAAATTTATTATTATATTTTGAATATTCATTACAAAACTAGTTTAAAACAGCAGTGTAAGGGTGGAATAAAACAGTGAATCGTGGTACGATCAATTAAGGGGAGATAATAAATGCACATGAAATCCTGACAAAAAGGCCTTGTAAATTTTTCATTTTCTCCTCAATTAATTATTTTTAGAAGTAATAATGAAGATTAAAAAATCACTCAGATAAATCTCCTATCAAATCCCAGCAATTTAATCATCCCATAAGAGGGACTAAACCTCAGATCAACTGGTTCATTGGTTGGTATGTGTTCTTCAATGAATCTAAAAAGAGGAAAGGAAATCAGAAAGAGATAAGATGCCCTATATTGAGTTTGGATTGGTCATTTATGTAGAATGGTTGTGTCACCATCATTGATGAGATACCCAGACTTCATTGGCATGACAATCCACGATCCGATCTCTGATCTGGTTTCATTCAATCGAGAATATTTTTTCTCCAGGATCTCCCTAGTGATTCTTATTCATTCCTAGGGTTATGTGGGTAGCCCTGGAAATTCTTCATAAGGTTGTTTTAAATGAAATCATTGTTTCATGAACAAAATAATTTATCTTGTAATTATTTAATGATGATTACGTTCTGTTTTCATTTTTCCATAGATGACCCGCACCAACTAAAGTTGAGTTGTGCCTAGGGAAAACAACACATTAAGAACACAATGGTGGACTCAGATTTCCATTCCATGTATCTGTTAATGAGTTATTAGGATTTTAATATATTTTAATTTTTCTGAAATTATTTATTTTTATTGTTACATCCCAAAAACTATCTTTCAAAGCCCACCCACGTTGGCCGATGTTATGACTCAACTATGGTAAAGCTACTTCTCTGAACACAATAGTGCCCTCATATTTCTTATCTAAGCACATGTTTAAGTGTTATTCCACTTTTCAAGAAAATAGTTCCCATGCTATTAAAAACATAACATTTTTCAATGAACTTTTCTAGGAACATCGGGCCTCAGAATAACCTGTCGTCTCAGTGACTCGTCTTAGAATTTTCCAAAATAATTTCGGAAAATAAATTTTGGAAAATCTGAGCCATTATTGAGGGAATGAAAATTTAAGGAAATTTTCATCCAACAATCAAGGAATCTACCATGAAGTCTAAAGAAATGGTTAAGCTCTCAGCCAAAACCCAGTCTAGTTTGTCTCATGAAAACTACCAATGCATCAAGGTGCAATAATGGGACCCTCCCATCACTTACAGACTCAAATGAACTCCTCATATTTCAAATAATATATTTTAAAAAAATATAATTAAATCAATTTTTACCACAACACATTGAATCTTTGATTCATAATCATAGGTGAAGATAATATAATAAAATTATTGATAAATTTTTGAGATGTACCCTTTTACTTTGGATAGATGAGTTTTTTGAAAAAACGTAGGTATTATTCAAAAAATATGATTATAATTATGTATATCCTTGAAAAGAAAAGGAAATTATAACTAAATTATTTATGTGGCGTAAAATATTTCTATATGAAGTGAAAATTTGTAATAAGATATTTTAAGAAACAATTATTGGCCACTTCAATGCTACTTAAAATAAAATATAAATGTGTCCTTAAAGAGGACAAGGCTTAATTGTTTACATAAAACCAAAAAAAGAGATATGATAGTATTTCAGGATAATTTTTTTTATTTTATAAAAATATTGGTTTATTAAAATAGATTATGGATCATAATTGAAAATGTGTCATAAATTGGGAAGTAACCTTTAATTGGCCTTTTTTATTAGGCAGAATTGAAAATGGAACCTTATAAAACATGTATGTAACTTCAAACAAAGATGAAATGATGTAAATACATTATTTTGGGACATATAATAAGAAATATATAATAATTATATAAAAATAAATTATAATTACATTAGGAGTAAATAGTGTGAAAGCACAAATTGAATGAAAAATGGATGTCCAGGAAGAAACCCTTACCACTAGCAAAACAGTCAAACTATATGCCACAAAAAATTAATGATCATGAAATTAAAAAATGAATATCATGAACATAGACAAATCAATTATATTATATATAAAATCTCATTATAAATACACCACACACAAGTCATAGTGGTAAATAAGTCATATCTCATTGAAATAAAGGTGTGTTGCGAAAACCCTTCCCTTATGTTCGAATGTGTTTTACAGTTGAACTTAATATGCCTGATAAAAAGATTAAACAAATTAATTTATTTATATAGACTATTTTATATAGGTATTTGGTTTATTTTAATTCTATTATGTTTATTTATGGATTTTTCTATGAGTTATAAAATAAAATATTATTGTTCAGGAGCATTTATTTCTTTAGTTTCCATGATCGGTTTACTTGTATATATGTATGGAAAATCTTATAAAATGAGAATAGATGTACATAATTTAAATTATATTTTATTAATTAACATAAAAAATATTAAATATTTATATATTTAATTTTTTTTATATAATGAGGAACAATTATCTGATTACGCGTTGGTGATAACCTTTTGGATTATTTTGGTGTTTTTTCTAATCACCACGTTCTAGTTTTGTGTTATGAATTAATATCATTTATATATATTGATTATAGGAAATTGTATATGTTATATTAAAGATATTAATGACTATATTAACAATAAAATGGTTTTAATAAAATCATTGGAGAATTAATTGAAAAAAATCTATCTTCCACGTAGGTGGTAAATCGACACCTCACATACAATGTTTTCATTTTTAGAATAAAAAGTGGTTGAATAGAAAAATAATGGTAGATATTACATTAAAATAAAAAAATTATATTATATATAATATAATTGAGTAATCATTACTATTTTTATATAGGACTGAAGGATTGGATAAACTGAAAAAAAAAGAAACATGATTAAAAGAATGAAAGGTGATTTTACCTCTTGAATTCCTCTCCTTCAAAAAATCCTAAATGAGATTTGAATGGGTCATTTGATGTGACTAGAAAGAACATAACATGTATGATAGTATTTTTATATGTATATTGTAGAAATTTTTAATTCTTAAAGGCTTTGTATGTATGTGGTGAAGACGTGGTTAGGGGTGGTATTTATAGTGGAGAGGAGGGATGCTTTTGGAATATTTTATTCTTCTGATTATTAATTTGGATCAAGAATATGAATAGTTTTACAATTATAAGTAAATATACTAATATATTGAAGCAAATTTAGAGATTAGGTTTATTACCTCATCAATGACTTAGGGAATTTTGTATTTAACTTATAATGTATTTATACCGTAAATTATTGTATTTTACTATTTTCCAAAAAATATTGTATTTTAGAATAATCTGAAAAATTCCCCCTGAAATTTTCTAAATGTGTAGAATTAGAAAAATTAACTCCATTTTAGAAAAATTATATTTGAAATATGAAAAATTAAATATTTAATAAAAATCATTATTTACTCTAAATATACAAATTGTAAAATTATAAACGATTTTATAACACTTTGAAAAATAAAATAAGGCCTTCAAAAAATATCCTATAATGATAAGAAAACAAATATAATAGCTTATGAATCTAATTTATGATAATTAATTTTCCTTTAAATAATTATTTTGATTATAAAATTGTAAATAAACATTTATGTTTCACAAAAATACCAACACATAATTTATATTTTTCAAAATATTTATTTAATTATACAATGATAAAATCATATCTAATTTAATTTATAAGATTCCACAATTTTATTTAAACATTAATAAGTGGGGGTAACATTTAATTAATAAATATATTATTAACAATACAAAAATGGTTGTTTTATAAAAATTGGGATTATTTCATTATTGACTGAAAAAAAATATTTTCAAAAAAAATAAACAATTTGACTCTAAGATAATTCAACATTATTATATAAAAAATAATGTTTATTTTCATTATTAAAATTTTTAAAAGAATCATTATTTTGTTTTAAAAATGTTTTCCATTAAAAGGCGGTAAAACTGCCTATATAAAAATATAGAATTCTAATGCTTTATTTCCCACCAATTAAATTGCTAGGTCGTAATGGTTATTTTAAAATAATGATACATAATTTTATATCATTGTTTATTTAATCTTGTTGTTGTGTGAAACATATACTGTTGAAGAAATTAAATTCAAATGGATACATGTCCCAAAATCTTAAGGCGTTACATTCTCTCCTCAATCAATAAATTAAATCCTCACAATTTAAAATTTTCATTAAAAAAATCAATGGTTTATATTTTAAAATTCAATTTTGGGAAACCCTCATTGGAAGTGGGATTAATAAAGTCTACTCTTAATAAGAGGGAAAGGTAAAAGAGAGGGTCACCAAAAAGGTAATATTTTAGGTGGGAAATCATTAGTGGAAAGATACAATATAGATATGGAATTGAAATCTAACTATCATGTTTTAATGGAGTGTGTTTAATAATATGTTCATTTGAATGATAACCATAAAAAACCCTATATCTTGTTACCAGTTACAATTCCATTGATATATTTGATTGAAAAGTAAACATATAGTGTTTTTGATGCAAAATATTTTCCAAAAAGCTAACAGATACTTTTAATATTCGGATAATAAATTGATAAAATTATCTTACAAGATTAATTTCCATGTCGTAAGAAAAATATAATTCGTTGTTTATGCTTTTATCTATTTTCAATTCCAACCTTACACCTAGAAATGAATGTTCAAGTTGAATTTTTCATGCCCGATGTACCTTTATTAAATCATATTGATCTTAAGTCATTTTTAAATATTAAATGTTTAATGAATCCATGAAAGTTAGTATATTTTCTCAACCAACAATAATTCACAATGTTTAACTTAATCCATTCTATAATTATCTAACCATTAGACTCATAAAAGGCATGTCTATACACATTTAATAAAAAAATTACAAGGTCAATAAATTTCCAAAATCAACTTAACATAAGATTCCCTTAATAATGTATCTCTTAATCCCATATTACAAATATATGAATACCTTAATCTCCATAAAAACAAAATGAAAACATGCATGCTTACAAATCCATAAAGAAGATTCACTGTCATCTAATCAAGAATATCATAACATGATTTTGGAATAAAAAAATACTTCAATTATTCAAGTGTTGTAATGGCATATATTTAATGTTGAACCCTTTAATTTTTATGAGAAACAATTAGATGACACTTGGGATATTAATTTTCATAGTTACCCCTCTTTTATAGTTGAAACATTTCACTTTTACAACTTTTTTTCCCTTACATTTAGGAGCATGGTGACTGTTCACTTAACCATTGAGAATAAACTAACATTCTTTTCAATGATGTACATGGGTGTTTATTACAACAATTATCATATGTGTGAAAATCCATCTTTCTATTTTTCCCTTTATCCGTATTTCTCTATACTATTCTCTTGTTCTATTTATTTCCCGTAAAGTCATTAGATATAGATTATTATGAATATGTATGGATAGAAAATGAGAAAATATTCTCATATGATGAGAATGTTTGGTATACTATTGCCCTTTGTAGGATTGGGTTATGTCCATCAATGAAATAGTCAGTCTTTCTCCTTAGATTATGTATGTAGTCCATGAAATTCCTTTTTAATATTGTAATGATTCCTTTATAATTTATATTTCATTTATCCTATTTCAATATCATACTCAATAATTTTATCTCCATGTCTGATATTTTTTCTATAGAAAAAAACGTTTCCAACAAAAGTTCCATAAAAGCCTTCCATTTCATGTTTTAAATTACCTCTACATACTTGGTGTTTTGAATCAATTACCACCATTGACCTGTATCTCTCACGATATGATAAACTTCCTTGATAACATTCCCACTTTCTTTACTTCCCAAAATGGGAAATAACTTCTGTAAAAAACTTATCCATTGAATAAGAACAAATGGGTTTGTGTTTCTATTTAAATATGGAGTTTGTTGTCACATGAAGGTGTCTTCCATTGTTACATTTCATTGTGGATCGTGTTGATCCATACAAGTAAGGTCATTTCTCATAACCTGAGTCAATTTTCCCAATATAGTTATAATTTTTACAAATCTAGCTATAGCTCTAACTACAACATCATTAGCATCCATAGGATGAAAATCCCTACATGGAATACAAGTGTTGGCATGGTTTCCATTACTTTTTCTAGGATCCATTTCTGAACAATTTAATACACTAAATGAGGTTACGAATCATAATGAATAATTATTAATTTTATAAACACTTAACATAATGTCATTTATCCATATTCAGCCTCATTTTCACAAAAATGGTTTATTTTGGGACATTTTTACTTTTACATCATTCATAGTGTTTTGAAAAGAGAATTTGTATTATCCTTATCAAATCCCATGAAAGTGTTAAATGAGGTGAGTAGCAATGACCTTTATCGTGTACTAGGTAATGCCAATTCCATCCCAACACACCTTGTTAGAGTCGTTACCCCAAGAAAAATATGTTCTAGAACAACTTCTACTTGTAGTATCCATACATGGTTGTATTTCTAAAAATACCCACATAATTTCTAACTTACCAAAACTCTAGGATGTTATTTTATATTTGTACTCAATATCTAATATTCAGTTATTTTCCATAGTCTATGTTTTATAAATATAGGTTATTATTGTTTCTAATAATATTTCTTTGATACCAACTGTAAAGACCTCAACCCCAGTAGCCAAGCGCTGGTGCCTTACATAATTAATTTGGAATAATAATTAAGGAAGTCACAAACTAAAGGACTAAATAGTTTAGTTACTTTGGAAAACTAGATAAAAACATATGTTTTATATAAACACTTCATGTAAATCATAGAAACTCTATTGGAAACACCCATAACTCCAAAATGATCCATGCATGTCATTCATAATATACATATTCACATTATTGGAAAAAATAAACATACAAAAGGGGTGATATAAGATTATAATTAAGGGAAAGAAATATAGTGGGAGATTTCATAAATAAACATAAAAAAATAAGGCACGGTGATTTACTAAAAAACATTACATTAAAATAGAATCCTAAACATAATTGGGAAGGAATAAAAGATGAATAAACAATTTCTTATGAGTAATCACAAGAGAATGAAACTTCACCAGAGATATTCAACTAGTCGAATAATCACACAAGTATCAATTAGTAATATTATAATGAGGAAATGATTTATATTGGACATCATAAACATACAATCAAAGAGTTTTCCATGAATTCTACACAAATGGGTAAGGCCAACGAGCTCGTACCCGAGTGGTAAGGGCTCCAGCTTGGCATCCAAGAGACCCGGGTTCAAAACTGGGTGGAGGAAATTTTCTGGGGTACTGTAGCAGTTACTGTAACAGTTACTATTCAGTAATGTAGTAGCCGGAACTATTCACTTGATTTGGGCCTTCGGGGCACCGGTTTGGGCCTACGGGTCTCTAGGGCCTTTGGGTCATCAAAGGCCTTCGGGCCACAGGGCCTTCGGGTCATGTAGACCATGGAGTTTCCCAGTTCACACAGAACATGCCCCAGAAGAGGATCAGAGCAACAAGAGTAGCAGCCACCAGATGTAGAGCTAACTGGATTGGAAGAATGAGAGGGTATGGTAGCCGCCATCGGGACCAGGCACCGTGCAGCTTTATATGGGGCAATGATAGCCGATCAGCAATGTAAGGTGGAGAGCTAAATATATCAATGATGCTAGATGGTGGGGTGGGTCAGTTCTAGTGGGTTGGGCCTACGAGTCATGTAATGGGAATGGTATGCCTCTGGGCCTTCGGGTCATGTATTACGGGTCATGTCGGGCCTTGGGCCTTGGGCCTATGGGTCTTCTACGGGTTCCCCTTCAACCCTTAAAAGGCGGATTATCTATAATAAAATAAAAAGAAGGCCTTCGGGCCATTAGAGCTACACAAATGGGTACGATGTTGGCCAAAACCCAGTCCAGTTTGTCTCATGAGAACTACCGATGCATTGTGAGGCCTATAACAACCCCCACATGTCAATTATTAAGTCCAATGGATTCCTCATATGTTGACTAATTTATTAAAAAATAATATATTATTATAAAAGTGTCCCATTCCACTTTGAAATATTTTAATAATAATCATAGATTGAAATAATCTAATAAAATCATCGACAAATTGATGTGAATTTTTTTTTACTTTTTAAAGAATAGTTCTACTTGAGAAATCATTTGCATATTTCATAAAATCAAATTTTAAACATGTATATATTAAAAAATAAAAGGGGAGGAAAATGAAATTATATTTGTGGCTTAAAATATATCCTAATTATGTGAAAATAGGTAAAAAAAATTAAGAAACTTTAGAAGTTGGCCACTTTAGTGAAGTTTATGAAGAATGGTAAAAGAGTCATAAATAATGACAAAGATTAATTATTTATAAAAAACCAAAGAAATAGGTAAGATGTCTTTTCATGATAAAATTTTTATTTTATAATTAGGATGGTTTCTTAAAATAAATTATGGTTTGTACTTTTAAATTTGTAATAAATTTGGAATTACCCATTAACTGGGCTTGCTTATAAGAAGGAATTGAAATGTAAACCTTATAAAACATGTATCTCCCATAAAAGAAAGATGAAATGATCTGGATTATTGGGTTTGGGACATATAAATAGGATTTAGTATAATTATTTAAAAATAAATAAGAAATATACTCGGTTAAAGAGAGAGAAAGGGTAATCCCAATGAAAAATCATTGTTTGGGAAGAAACCCTTACCATGAAGAAAATAGTTGAACCGTATTCCCCCAGGAAAATAATGATCTTCAAATGAAATAATGAATTAAAATAAAATAATGTTATAAATTAAATAATATATTAGATTTAATTATAAATACACCACACACAACACATATTGGGGAATAAGGCACATCTCACCGAAATAAATTGTTAGATGAGAAAACTATTACCTTATATCTGAAAACGTTCTATAGTTGACATTAATGCCCTAGATAATTATATTAAATACATTAATTAATTATGGTCATTTTATAAATTTATATTATTTATTTTAATTTTATTAAGTTTATTTATGTACTTTTCGTTGAGTTAAAATATACAATTTAATCATTTAGGAGCGTCTGTTTCCTTTGTTTCCATTATCTATTTACTTGTATTTATGTATGTAAAATAATTTAAATTGAGAATAGATTTATAGAAATGAAATTATATGTTATCAATGAAAATATTGAATATTAAATGTTTATATATTTAATCCAGATATATGGTATGAAGAATAATTGTAAGTTAAAATGTTGGTGTTAACCGTTTTTATTATTTTGTCATTTTTTTATCATCACGTGCTAGTTTTCTGTTATGAAAAAATATTTTTTATATATCATTTTTCTAGAACATTAAAAAAGTTATATTAAACCCATTAAGGCATTTTAACCATTTAAATGGTGTTATTACCATCCTCAAATGTGTAACTAAAAAATATAAACATGTCATCCTTGAAGCCGGTAAATCGGCCTCTCATAGAAGATGTTTTCATTTTTTGATTAAAAATTAGAAGAGATGAAAATTAATGGTTGATATTCAACTAACATAATAAAATTCAAGTATATAAAAGATATTGGAATTATCATGGTTGTTTTTATATAGGAGGTAAGTAATGTACATTAATATAAATGAATATGAGATAGCATTTAAAGAACGGTGGAGATTTTACTACTTAAAGTCCTCTTTTTGAGACCCTTTTTAAAGAACATTGAAATGATATTTTGGTGACACCAGAATGACCAGAAAATGGAGGAGATGGTTGGGAGAGGGTTTGGGTAGAATATTTACAAGAATAAAATCTTTGGAGGTGTGAGGAGTGTAAGTGGTGAGGGGTGGTATTATAATGGAAGAGAGGTGTGTTTTTGGAATATTTTAATCAAATTTTTATTATTTTGGTTCAAGAATCAGAATAGTTTGAGAATTATAAATAAATATTCTTAAAACTTAAAGGGGTTTTCTAGATTATGGTGATTACATCATAATAAACCATGTAATTGTGTATTTAACTTATAAAGTATGTATATTGTAAATTACTGTATTTTACTACTCAAAAAAATTAAGGTATTTTAGAAAAATAACAAAAACATCACTCAAAACTTTTCCAATGTGTAGAATTGAAAAACAGACTCCATTTTATGAGAATAATCTTCTAATTATGAGAAATTTAATTTTCAATAAAATCATCATTTACTAAAAAAATTGACTTTAATATTATAATTATTCTTATAACGCTTTGAAAAAATAAATACAGTCTCATAAAAATATATTATAATCATAAGAAAAAAATAAATTTATGAATATATTTTATGAAAGTTAAATTTATTTTAAATCATTATATTAATTATAAATTTGTAAATAAATATTTATGTTTCACAAAAATACCAATACATAATTTTTATTTTTAAAACAATTATTTTTTTATTTAATGATATAAATATATTATATTTTCATTCATAATATACATTAATACAATGTATAATTTCATAGTATAGGTTACTATTAAAATCATAAATAGGCTATTAATATTAAAAAAATGAAAGTTTTATGAAAATATGGATTTTTTACTATTCACTGGTAAATATATATTTTCAAAAAAATACCATAATTTCTCCCTAAGATAATTTTAAAATTCCCATATTAAAAGTGTTTTTTTATTCCATAGAATTATAAATGTGTAAAAATTTATTTTCAATACAACTACACCATTAAAAGGAAGTAAAATTATCTTTAGAAAATATATCCCTTTATATATAATTGGATTTATTATTATATTATGCCTATCAAACTTATTAGTTGATTTAAAAAACATTTGATTGAATATGTAACAAGTATGTTTCATTAATATATTTCTCTAACAGTTATTAATTAAATTTATTAATATAAAATGCTATTTTGGTCATAAAAATAGTTTTTTATAAAAACGCATCTCTTTTGTTCAACTGTTTTTTATTTTCATTTATAATTAATTGGTAATAAAATAATTCATATATAAATTTTTGTAAACTATATTTCCATAATTTACATAATCCCTTTAAAACCCTCAATTCTAATTCCTAGGTGAAAACTATCAAAATAATATTTATTCATTTATCCACGCTTAGTGTTATCTACACTATCGAAGAAGATAAATTTAAAAATTGTCATACCACAGAAACATAGGGTGTAACATGTATTCTAGAACCATGTCACTAAGAGATTATATTTCATTCATATCTCCCAGGGGATAAGGAATGAAGAAAAATTAATCTCAGTTATTCTTGCAATATGAGACCATGAAACAACTCGATTCTAGGTGTCAAAGATCAAGAAAAAATCTATTAAAACCAAAAATATATAGCGACTCCATCAAAAAATAGAATAAATATAGTCAATTCACGGATGTTGCGATATTTTATACCAATATATTGGTTGAAGATACTTTTTTTATAGTTTACAAATCATAAGGAACGATTTGATGAGTTTCTTATAGAAGTTTGTGATTATCAGCCAGGAGAGATTCCAATACCAAATGAGGACAGTATACAATACCTATTAAATATGAAATCAAAAAGGAGGAACTAGCCCTTATTAAATGACACATGGACATAGTTAATATTATATAAAGATAAATTGGTTAGGTATGGGTTCTCCATGAGTGCATATGATTTTTTTGAATCCAAGGGTACATGATCCTTAATGTTGGAACTAAGGATCGAGTGAAATATTACTTGTACTTATGATACTCACATTTTTATTTCTAGATCATATGGATTTGATGGTTCTACAAGTGGTGAAGTTAGAGGCCTCACAAACATTTTCTCAGAGTCTTTTGGATCTATTATTGAGGCCCCTACCTGTACATCCTACCCAAAGTATTCATTTTTAGTGATCAAGTGGTAAATCACTTACAGTTGTTCTTAAAATCCCACCATTACTGTATAAACCATATATCAAACTAGAAGTGAAAAATATATAAGTAATATGGCCTTAGATACCTATAATAATGGGATTTCATAATGATAATCCGTACATTAAAAAAAGTCATGAAAAGTTATTGACGTAATCCATGGGACACGAAGAAAAATTCAATAGTCACTTATTAACCTAGTATATATTTGGTTTTTTAGTGAGTCGAATCACATTATTTATCCAATATCATCAAGAGGAATATCCTCATAAAGAAATTAATCTTATTGAACTGGAGGTGCAATTAGTGGATGTTGAAATAATGGGTGCCCAAGACCCAACTATACAGTGATTTTGATTACGATATTGTGTATACAGTTAGTTATACATGATGTCATCTTCCCATTATTGTGTCGTCTTTTCTACATCCAGTATTGAAATGGTAATGTCCAATGATTAATTTTCATGTCAAGAGGATATAAAGTATCCCAAGCTATTATTAGAACCTCGATATACTATGACATTAATCTTAAATATATGTTCTATGGTCTAGATACATCTCACTGACTGGACACAATAGATGATTGACAATCATGTTTTAGGGGATCATAAGCATTGAGAGTTCTTCTCATGAAGTTCACACTTGGTGATCTTTAGTAATGAGATCATGAGGACTGACTCGCAAATAGGAACACCACAAGGTTCAGGTGTCATAGGATGTTCCTATCTACGATCATGTGTAATGTTCTTATAACATGAGATCATTAACAATGTATGCCATTTGATTTCCTACATTGATGCAATACGAATATTATGGCTATGTTGTCGTGGAGAGGTAGTTTGTGTTGTGTGTGTCATTGGTGGCATGACATTGGTTGAATGGTCAACAAAAGATTTTGTCACTTCCGGGTTATAGAAGTAATATATCTCATTCCATGGCGATAAAGATTGAAGTACCTTTATAAGACCATGGCCATGGCAGTCAAGGGTAAATCCCTCATGTTAGATCAACAAACAATAATGCAAGAAAGTGGTGGTGATGTGTGAGTGGGTCCTGCTTTATGAGACATTATGGACAATGTGATTATATTACATAGTACGTGTTCATAGGTTCTTTATTGCTCCTTTGAAAATCATCATCTCTTCAAGGGCCATGATGGGTTGCTATATCTCACACTTGGTCTGTGAATACTATTCACTACTCTTGATATAAGGGCCTATAGGGTCACACACAATAGCATATTAAAGAATCCGCTCTATTCAGTTGACTATCTGATTTGGACACGGTGGGCCCCACCAATGGGATTTGAGATTTGTCAAAGGTTAAACAATCACCCATGCAATAAATAAATTCATATTATTCAAGTTATGAATAATGGTTATTGAATTTTTTTTATTAATTTTATTTACATGATTTAAGTAAATACATGGAAAAATATTATTTGACCGAATATTAATTTATTCAAGGTTCAATTAATATTTACGAGAGTAAGAGACGAATTAATGTCTTAATTATTGTCACGTAATATATTTATTATATTACAAGAATTTGATAATAGTGTTGAATACTATTTTTGACTCTGTATAGTATATAAAATATCATTTATAGTGTGATTAATTGATCAGGGGACGATCTGGTATTTTCAGGTAATTTCATTTCACTCTATAAAAAGAAGAGGAGAGGAGTTTCCTAGACATTATTCACTGCCTCTCCCTCTCTCTCCTCTTCTATCTCCCACAACCTAGAAAGAGAGGATTTAGATCCAAGGAGCTCAGATGGATCTATCTCTCTAGCATCGCAAGTGAAGCGATGCGACAATTGTCAGAGTGTTGAAGGAGTCATCGTAGCTCCGTACTAGCACCTAGATTATGACGATCGGCTCTCCCTCGAACTCCTTGAATCTAGTGCAGAAGATCTAGAGGAATTAGGACTCATACTCTTTAATAAGTGATCACAAAATATGAGCATACCTTGTGTGCAACTTCAGTTTCAAACAAAGTATTTTACGGTTTATTTTTGTGCTTAAAATCCTTCATGCGAGATTCTGGAATTGACGTGGAAGCTATTTGCTGACATTGACAAGTTCACTTTGACCGTCGGTGAATATGTTTTTAAAAAACCAACCTATTTTGGACTTCTGTTGCACACTGGTTCTTTCAAGTGATATCAGAGGGACATGTGTCAATTTTATGCCAAATAAATTAAATTTTCATTAGTTGTTAATGAGGGTATCGTTTTGGTCCCGATGCCGTAGACTGCCCCTTAATCAGATATCACTTGACCATTCTTCGGTTATATGAAGTTTTATATTTAGATTAAAAGATTAATGTTTTTATGAGTTTTCTACAATCCTTCACCGGGTGGGCACTTGGTCATTAGAATAGATTTTCTAGTGAGGATTATAAATTATTGTTGTTATAATAAATTTATTATAATATTAATAGTTGTAATAATAATTTAATTATTAATATATTTTTATTACAATAATTATATTATTTTCCTTAACCTATGGGTTTTAGGAAAAAAAATTAAAAAATAGAGTGTGAGAGACCTGCAAAGATGGTCTAAGTTACAAAAAAGGGAGATGACCATGACCGCCTTTTGTAGGTCGTGTTTAAAAAAAGTTGGGAATAGGCTTGACAATAGGTGGTGTGCAGCGGCCCTCAGGGCCACCCCCCTCTTCCCGACGTGGCAAGCGGCAGCCCGCCTCAGTCACTGGCCACCTCCCGGTGATCCCCCTTCTCCATCGCACGGCTCACTTGACCAAAAAAGACGATGGGACCCATCACACCCTATCCGGTACCCCACACCGCCTGTCGTTGCCCCGTCCAGCGGTCCCCCAAACACTGGTGCCCCTTTTCAACGACACCTTCTACTCAGCATGCCACCCTCCCAAAGTGCCGGCCCTACATGGTCTCCTCCTCCCTACCGTGCAGCGGCAGCATGCCGCCTCCATCTCAGACTCGCGGTCTACCGCCCACGCCGGCCACCGCAGCCGCGTGGCCCTCTTGTGGTCAGGATCTCCCGGACCAGCATCGGTGTTGAACCACACCGAACTACCTCTTCTTCCATGATGGAATCCCCGATCGCCTCTTCGCACCACTCACTGCTCTCCCAGAACCTACAGCGTGGCACACTCCACCACCTCTGGGTAGCTTGTGCCTCCACGAAATTGCCCTTTTCCGACCGATGCCCGGTCGTCCTAGTCGGTATGTATTTTCAATGACTTTGAACCAGGTTACGGTCCCTATTGGGCCTGTAGAGGTTTGACTTGACCCGCACAGGTCCTGCCCAGGTCCTGTACAATGTTTTATCGGCCCAGGTGATTTAATTTAATCAAAAATTAATTAGAATAATTAATTTAATTTCAGTCTAAAATTAAATTAATTAAACATTTATTTTTGGTAATTAAAATTTAATGTGGCGAAATTAATGTTTTCTTGTGATAAATTAAATTAATTAATTAATTTAATTATTTATTTCAAAATTAAATTAATTAATCGGAACATAATAACGACTATTGTTGAATTAAAATTAGATTTGACTTGTAATTCAATAAATAATTCCATTAAAAATTATTGTAATTAATGTTTAATTTAATTCTTTATATTATTAAGATATGTGAGTTTAATGTCTATGCTGATCACGAGCTAGAGACCGACCAATGCATGTTCGGTGCTTGATTGTTTTATTTAATAATTTATTTATCACAATGGTTTTGTAATAATTATTTTAGTTAAATAAAAGATGGTTTTCATATCATCTCAGTGTCATTATATGTATAAGGGAATGCGTTTTCACTTCACTAGGTTGTACACTTTACTCCTCGATATCCCCTCGCATGTGTGTGTGTAATGTTGTATAATGAAGAGACGAGGTGTAACACACTTCACACCAAGTAATGACGATGCACCAGATAGGTGTTGGATGCATTGGATGAGTTGACATTTCTATTCATGTTGCACGCCTCACAACTAAAGGTATTGTCCCTATGTTTTTGGTTCGTCAGTTATTCACTCAACGGATCTACCATTAGTACCTGCTCAAGATCAGGTTGTCTTTTTTGTTCGGCATTGTTTATTATTTTATGAATGTGTAGTTAGAGTGTGATCACATTAAATAATAATAAACAAGCATGAAAAATAAATTTGAACATGTGACGCGATATATTTTTCTTTTTCATGCATGGTTAGTTGTGAGTGAGATCACATAGTATATGCTTATAGAAAATGATTTATTTCATCACACTAATAATAATGAAACCCTCAAAGATATATTAAGTCATAACAGCCATCCATCATTCAAAATTGGACAAAATTGGATATTTATGGTGTCAGTCATGCCATAGCTGAGGGTGACTCTTACTACTGGGGAGTCCTTATAAGAATTATAGGGCGAAATAACTAAATTGATGGTAAGGATTGGCCATCAATAACATGATATTAGTTTAGAGGCAAGTATTGAGTAAATCATGTTATAATTTTAGAAGTTGGGACTTCACTCAACAGATCAAGGAACCACATGTTAAAGTGGGCGGGCAGCGAAAATCCCACAATGAACCCTCCATGTTGTGGCATAGCTATAGCTTTTAGACTACGGGGAGTTGTTTTGGGATCCTTGACTCTAGAATAATCAATTGAAATAGTATTCTAATTCTAGCACAGAAGTTTCCTAGAATATGATAAAATTGTGGGAGACATTAAATGATTTAATTAATTAATCAAAATGTCATAACCGGTAATCACAATAAAAGAAATAATCTGCTAAAATTCATTTTTGTAGTAAAATGGAAAATTATACCACACGTTTTAACTGTGATAAATATTGGAAAAATTAAATGTCCTCACTGACATAAGTATCCACAAATAGTATAAGCATGTGTGCATATTAATATGATTTATGATACTCAAGGTGCCAATGACCCAAACAATGTTAAACTACCACAAGAAGCATGGGTGAAATTGCTTACAGAAAACTAATGTATATAGAATATGATAGTTATATCATTATGCTTTCATCAATGTTTGATGTCAGTTGGGGTCGCTGCACCAGAACATGGATGATATAAACATGTAGTCTTGTCTCCTAGAAGTTTGCAATGAGAAAGTGAAGCAATTATATGAACATGGAAATGATTACACCAACATGTGTAAATTGAAAGATCGATCATGGTCTTTAAATGGATCCCTTTCTCATATCATTTTTACCACATTACTAAAATCTATTTTATGTTTCAAAATGAACAAGTGTCGAGTGAACGATCCATTACCAATTTAGGTAAGGTTTCCCAAGATAATAAGAACATCAAAGATAATTTATTATTTAATTTTTAATGCAAATAAATTGAAAGAAAATGTGAAATGTTTAAAAGGAAAGTAATGCCAATGGAACATTCACGACATTCTCCAATTAATAAGGTATCAATAGGAGGTTATTTTCATTGCATATTTTATATTAATATTATATAAGTTTAAATGCAATTAATTTAATTAAAGATGTAGGTTACAACTTCTTCTTCAAATATATTCATCAAATGTGATGTTTCAGTTCTACTACTTGGGTATTAAAAACAATATGCTGGTGAAATGCCTATTAAAATAAAGTAACCATGTACCTATAGAAACCTTACTAGAAGTCAAGTGTATTATTTAAGTGGATGTGAAAGGGTGATACCAAGGCCAATGGTGAGAAGTACACAAATTATTTAATTTCCATGAAAAAGATTCATTTTGAATTGTTATTGAGTACAACCACATACATTAATCTAATGTCTCCTTGGATGCAAGGAGGAATTCTTTCGGTTTTTGGAATGAATTTTGTTTTTGGTATTCAAAACTAAATCACTAGTTCAATAATACATGAATAATAGGCAATGAGTGATAAATATAATTGTAGGACTTATACCCAGTTGTGACAATATAATTATTTGTCAATAAATACTAAAAGTGGATGTCAGGAATATACCATGTATGGTATTTAGGCTCGACACAACTAAATACTTTTGGTATTATTGACTTATTTAGTTTGGAAAAAGGTGCCTTTAAAATAAAGGTATGTCACCATGCTTTTGGAGACAGTTCATCAAGTAAACATGAAATTTTCATAGAATAATCTAGAGGTATGTATACTTCATATTATTCCATTATTTAATTAAGGAATGGTATAGGGACGTATATACTTGGTCAGAAGATATGAGCTGCTTTGAGTTGGCATTCCGAAGAATATCTTGACTCAGTAATCATCAATTATGATAATGTAGCATGAAGTAATTTATAATCACACATTACCTTATTTACATCCCATAATTTATGTTAATGAGGAGGATCGATGCTGATGTCTTACATGTTAACATCGATAAAAAATGTAGCATGGAGTAATTCCTAAGTGCACATTTTATACATCAGTGTATTGATGTAAGTAATATGAAGGTTGAAACATGAAGAAACTTCCATTATATTTCATGATGTTCTTCACAAATAATAGTGTAATCCCATAATCATATGCCCAGTAGTTGGCATAAGAACTAGTTCCACAAGAGCATCTAGAATAGAGTATGTTCTAGAGACACATACTGCGTAGGAAGGATAAAACCCCGGAGATGGTTTTCGTCTTCACCACAGTCTGTGTTCTAGAAGTTCAATGAGAAAAATATTTTTTATAAGTAATAAGTAAATGAAAATTATCTAATATTGATAAAACCAACAAAAATTAAATTAATGGATTCCATGTAGAAAATAGAAAAGGGGACAATTATTTTGAATACTGTGGTGGGTATTCTAGTGAGTTGACACAGGGATGGTACTAGCGTAGTACCAATAAGGTTGGATTGGTCTAACCATTTCATTATGCCTACATCCATTAGAATTTTACTTATGGTAGATAATATCTACGATAAAAGTATTTAGCATTGGATGTCCTGGAAACAAATTGTTGATGGTTGATATACAACACCATCAGAAAGGGATGGTCATGTTACAGAATGCTAATAAAGGATGTCAGTTACTGAAATCCAGATTTGGATTAAAGTAGGCAATAGGGTCATAGAAAATTCATTTGTAACAAATTATTTCTATCTTTCTATGAGTGGTTAGTGGGAGAGTGAAGATTTTCCATGAAATGTATGTTTGTGAATCATATGGAAAATAGACATTGGACTTATAGTTAGTTAAGACAATAATAAAATTTATTATCCAATTATTGAGTTAAATTAGAAACCTATGTTCTAGGGAACGTGATTGATTGAGGAGGATCTGTGGGTTTCTTGATCATATTAAATCATATATATAGTGACCCTGTATTGAAAAATATAAGTTGGAACAATTCAGGAGATGAATTGTAGCCCATGTCCCAAGTCATAATATCTTTTGGTAGACATGTTCGTGACATGGAAAGAGATAAAACATGGTGACTTGAAATCCATACGTTGATGCGACGATTCAATCACACATTCCATAATATGTACAAAAATTGGTATTTCCATGTCATACTTTATAGTATAAAAATATCAATTATGTCCAAGTGCACTACAATTGATGCAATCAGAATGATCTAATTATACTTCGACAAGTATAAACGATATGTACTTGGTAAGTGGAAAAGAAAGGATATTAGTTTTAGGGGATATAAACTAGTCTTCCATATATCAATGTTATCTAATATAGTAGTTAGGCTATATAGGATGAGCAATTCAAGATCATATAATCCAGTGCTAGTCATACCTATAGAGACTGAGTACGTTATAACTTCTAAGGAAACTAGGAAGTAGTAGGAGTGTAATTAACCTTACCCCACCATTCCCAAATAACGAATGTGGATAAGTTATGTTTCTTGACACTAGAAAGTTGTAACACTAGTAGGAGTGTAATTACCCTTACCCCACCATTCCCAAATAACGAATGTGGGAATCCAATAAAGAACATTTCTAGGATGGATACTAGATGGACATGATGTTAATCTTAAGAGATTACCATTCACCCCTACTGGATGAATTAGACGTTTGCAATAAAGTCCAATAAGGACAACATTCATCAAAAATTTCATGTGACAGCAAATCACTAGGATTATTCACCAATAGCTTATACATGGTATTATTAATGAACAATAACCCCCATTTTCTAAAGGGGATATTGTCTCCCAGGACTAGCCTTGTTCAAGGATATCTTTATAAAAATTGAGAAGAACATTTGAAATAAGGGGAGTCCACTTAGAATCATCCCATATTGAAAAAGGAGGGAGGAGTTAATCTAGAATGTCTCCCAAGAATGGTGAAATGGTGACCTTGTGTACATCATAGGGAGTGATTCCCATTTCCCCATGCATTAGGTTGAATGTGTTGGTGTTTGGGATTTACACATTGGATGTGTTTTGAATAAGTCCTTTGTGAAAATTAACAAGAGTTTTTCAAAATATGGTGGTCTCATACAAGCCTTTAATATTAAGAACAAATATGAACTCCTTACAAGTGTACTGCACCTAGCTAGTTCATCATGAATCCATACCGAAACCCCACTTGACCAAATTTCCCAACAATATATGTATTCATGATTCTGGTTTGCTATATCTTTCTTCATATTTAATATGTATATGTGAGTATTAGGTTCATAGAACAAACCATTTTTCTAGAGATCCATTTTGAAAGATTTCATAATGTATCAATCATTACGATCATCCTTATGAATGAAATGGATCATATGGGATATGGTCTCTATATATTTTCATAGAGTAATGATAATCAAAGAAATTTTCTAATTCCTAATCTAAAGACATAAATGATTGGAACCATTTGAAATACTGAACCCATATAGGGGTATCCGGTTTCAAAATAGATAATATAATATATATTTTTCTAATAAATGACATAATATTTCCATGAGATGATTAATTAATTTAATTCCCTTCATCATTGATGCTATTAACCATTGATGTGTATCGATAAATAACCTCCTGGGACTCCTAATTTGATACCATCAAGATCAAAGGAAGGAAATAGTTATATTGGATTTATGAGTGGTTTAAATAAATAGAAGTAACATGACTCTTGTATGTTTACATGAATTCATAACTACTACAGGGTTATGCAATCACATAACTACAAAAAAACTATGTGAGTGAATTTTACTGATGATATCACATAAAATAAAAAACATGAGGATGATATATAATTAGATAAAATGAATGAAATTGACCCATGGAGATCATGAAGTAGATTCACATGACATTGGTTATGTAGAATGATTACAAGGCATTGGTCATGGGATTCTATTTAGAATGCTTGTTTATGTAATGTGATGAGATCCAAAGACTACTCTAATATTCAAAGTGAATGCATTGAGTACATCCTGTCCTTATTTATAAAGTGAATGTTTTGTAAAATGTCGAAGACCTCACTGAATACTAATGGACTCAGGAGAGCATCCACTTACTAAGAACATAGTCGTCCCTCTAACTATTAAAATTCATTTATTAGGTGGTATTTGTTGATTCTCACCAGACTAATGTTGATGAAGTAGGATAATGACAAAAATTTAAATGATACATCCATTTTCCTAATAAAGAGAAAGAAGGTGGAATCTTCATGAGATCCATGTTCCTCGGAGGGGGCTCACGGAGTCGAACATGATTAATCCTAATGTGGGGTTACATGATCATGTAATAATGTTTGGGAAATTTTATAACCATTAATGTTGTCCCTCGTGGTTATGTGGCTATGAAATATGTGACCTGCATGAACAATTTATGATGCACTGTCAATAATAGAGACAACTACGATTTCTCCCAGGAATACATTGATGGAATAGTAGGATATTAATGATAGACCCTTCCATTGTCATTTTAGATCACATGACACACCCTATGTATTCCCTCCTAGACGGAATAAACCAAAATTTTTGTTTATAATGAAATAATTTACAAAGTTTACTAAACCATGAAAATATGACCAGTGACACATGATGACACTTGGATATGAAAATTTTCCAACACTAGAATTATCACACATCAATTCCAGATTATAAATATGGTCTCCACCACATTCGAAGCATGAAAGTGTCACTTGATCTTCAATATATAGTGATAGAATTGTGACTGTTTTTCTATAAATCTATCTTAAGGATTCCCATTGAGAGAAAGAATTCATAAGAATAAAGGGAGTAAAAAAAGAAGAAGTAATGGAAGAACTTATAGAGAGTGAAGGATTAAATGAATTCTACTATTAGAGATGGGTAGTAACATGGGGTAAATGAAAAATATTCAAGAATAAACACTAAAACCCACATACCTACAAAATAAAATATTTACCGCATTATTGTGATACATGACCACCTAACTATATATAATTCACATGGTCACTAGATTCTATCTCATCCATGTGATTGTTCTATCTCAGTTACTTGATATCATCCCTCGCATTGCTTTACATGACTTTTTATCAACATTCAATATTGATACAACCTAAACTCTTGAATATTCCATAAAATCCATAGGTCTTATACAATCAAATATTTCGCACCATTATAAAACCCTTTGATAATAGATTCTCATTATTAATGGTGGATCATGTTTATCATCCAGGATAGTTGGAATCCTCAAGGGAACCAGAGTCATAGATTCCATTAAAAATGATATTTCCCATCAGAAATACATCAGATCAGTCTCCCCTTCCACTATGGTATATTTCATATGCATTCTATAAGCTGATCCTGATATAGAATCCATCATGGAAAAACAAAACAATAATTATTTGTGCATGGTATACTCCTCCATCCTCATTATTTAATACCAGATACCAACCTAGAAAAATGTAATAAGATATAAAGATGGTGTTTCACTTTGGTCATGATAAATAAGAGGATCTAGTTAACGATTTAATCTCTCAAGAATCATTAATGAGAAAAGGATGTAGATTGAGAATTTGGATACCTTAGTGTGTAGAATCATTCATAACCAGTGTAACACACCAAAATAATATATTTGATAATATGTTATCTTTTGTTTTAGACACCAAGGATGAATAACATGAGCTTATAAATATAGGATTTTCTTGTAATTTATGTCTCTAAAACATCTCTATGCAGTTATATCCTCGGGGTGATCCAGAACTACCATTTTTATACTATAAGATCTATATTCTAGATGTAGAATTAACAAGAATACCCATATGAGTACGCCTTAAAAAGTAGTCTATTATTGCATCCTCTATGACATAGAAAAACTTAAAAAACAAATGTAATTCTAGATGTACAATTCCATAGTAAAAAATCTTATATTATAAGAAAACAACCTTATTAGATGTTGTTAGGAATATTGGGGTGATATCATCACATGCCCATAAACTATGTTATTGGAAAGATGATTGATTTGATTCAAATTTCGATGGGATATGTAGGATGGAACTTCGATGTTCAAACCCAACATCTTAAAACAACTTTATACATTAGGATATATCCCTAATAGAATCTCCACCTCAAATAGAGTTCCATATTACTCTCAAGTGCCTTATCATATCACCCTTATCATGTTATATTCATTGTGGGAACTATCCTCATAGCGAGACATCCCTTGTGAGATAAACCCATTATTGTTGGTACAAATTATATTCAAGGTCCACAAGAATGGTATTCTCATGTCCAATTCCCACACCAACCAATTCTAGGTATCCTTATCATAGTTTTCATTACCGCATGAAATGAAACTACTCTGAATTTTCCATTTGATTGAATATTAAATGGTAAAACATCCCTAGTTGAGTCGAACTGAACTATGTGGGTTCTAATTTATTTCACAAGGATATGTAGGGAGACCATTCATCAGCATGATCCTAACAACAACAAAAATACACTACCATCCTGGATGGTGATAAACTCTAGGGTTTCAGTCCATGTAGTTTTAAAACATAGTGACATATATTATAGAATAAAAAACTAATAATAAAATAAAGATATTAAAACCCTAAAAAATATAGAACATTTCTTAAATGGGGAACCCTTGATATAATAAAATATTTTTGATGATTGGATTTCTCTCATATTTTTAGACATTAATATGTGTATATGCTAATAACTGGTTTCTAGAGTTAGGATAGTTAATCCCATACTGATATTTGGGAATGATTCATGAACATGACATAAAATTATAATACAGTAATAGAGTAAGATTTAATTAACCCCCAAATATGGTGTGATGATCTGTACATATCATTATTTCAACCAATCTGATCACTTAAGCATCATTACTAAAAAAAATTCCACCATCCTTTTTAAAGTAGGTATGTACCTTTCCATAGATGTGATATTCATTGGGGGGGGTTCAAGTTCTAGGAATAATTCCATTGGAATACATCTATGATATTAGTATAAGTTTAACAAAAAAATTCAATCCACCCAAAGCCCCTTAGAACTAAGATCTATCCCACCTCATCTTGGGTAGAAATAATAACATTGAAATTAGGATATCAAAGACTACATGATAGTGAAATTTAGTTTTTAGATTCCATGCTAGAGATATTTTATTTTTTTGTGAAAAAATATTTATATAATTTTTATGCACAAGTAAAGTATATAAAATGAACTATTATCATCGAATTGGTATGGAAATTGTGATGGGTGTGTAAGAGTTAATTTTGTTTGTATTATAGTAAGAATTTTTTTACAGTCTGTGTAACGATGAGAATAATGAAACATGAGTATGGTAAGAGTTATTTGTAATATGTGTGATGTTGAATTAGATATTGCATAAAAATGAATTTATTATTCAAATACCTATATAAAAATGAATTATTGGATATTAATGAACATTTTAAAATATATTTGTACACTTATTTTTATGTATATATAGTTAGAATAATTTGTTTTTAATTTATAAATCTATGATAATATTCATTAGATATTAAAAGAAAATAATTGGATTATATATTTTGATAAAAGATGAGTTATAATATCTTTAGAAAATTAAAATTATTATATGAGTCAATTTAAGTTATTATTTGGTTTTAATATGTTATATATATTAAAAGAATAATATTAGGTTAAATATAAAATATAATTATGATGAACATAATAAAAAAATTATCATATTATAATCAAGAGAGAGGGAGAGAGTTGTAAATTACATACAATATTATAGATATTTCGTACTGGATGATAGTGAATGCATTATTCATGGATTTGTTGGGATGAAGAGTAATAAAAATACTATTTTATTTTTTATTCTAATTTTATTATAATTATGGTAGTTCTTGAGATTAAACTAGAGGTATTATTCCTCTTAATACGGTCCCCTGAAAGGGGAAAACGGAGTATCCCATTGGTACACATGTGAAAGCCTTAAACATTATAAAGAAAATGATACATGAATAAATGTTCCATAACCTAAGTATTATAATAATAATTTAGTGATACATAGATTCTTTTTTTCATTAACACATTTTATTTCCTATTCTCATTGTATATATCCCATTAAAGATAACCAATTCATTTTTTAGTTCTTATTTTTCATTTTAATTTTTCACACATGTATGTATGGAAAGAATATGTAATATGTAAAAAACATATTTTTCCTTTTAATAATGAAACATGATCCATTTATAATAGAGTATGTTTTAACATAATATGATATACTAATTCACCCATAGTAACAGAATCTATGTACCTTGGTATCAATAAGTTGTATCAAATCCAAAAAAAAAATATTTGTAAATTTTTCACATAAAGATGTTTTTTTCTAAAATGTCCATATCACGGGGAATATTTTTAATGAATAATGAGTTACAATATTTTATTAGATAAATTATAATATTTTCAATAATAATATGAGATAAAATCTTATATCTCTTGGGTTTTATGTTCATGATACTACAATTATTGGAATACTAATCAATGATATAATAGAGATACACCCATCTAAATAGAGTAGAAACCCAATGAATATTGATATAAAGGCTCAAAATTATTTTCCAGAGCAATCTGAAATCATATATACATGTAGGTTATAAGATATATTTTTCATAATACCTGTGGAAAAAATATTCCAGTGTACATGAATGTGATAACAGGGTTAAGGAGAAAAAGTCCATGTTTTATACAATAAATACAAGTACCTGTTAATGTTTTCTAATTAAATAATTTTAATTAATGTTTTATCTAATGAATCTTCATTAAATAAGAAAAAATGATATATGTTAAAATTAAAAAATCATAGAATATATTAACTCCAATTCACTCCACTTCTAGTGTTTTAATTCTACTCCACAAGAAAATCCATTATGAACCGACCATGGAAACCATGAAATAAATACACGTGAAACAATGGAAATAACAAAATATTATTAACAAATGGGTGGAAAGATGTATTAGAAAATAACATAACATATTATAAATATGAATATAGTTCGCTAATATACTATCGACACTATTTAATCTATTATACATGAGGGTTGAACATGTTTGATGTAAGACGAAGCTAAGGTAAAGGTAATTTTCTTTAAAAGTTTCTTTTAAATTTATATTCATAGAAAATTAAAATAGAATGTTTTTAAGATGAATTTATAGATATTTTATGATAATTTTATGGTTATTTTTATTTTATTATGATGAAGGGTGGGACCTATGTCTTCATTTAATTCATTTGGTATGTTTTTGTTGGAGGTAATCTATATGGTTACTCTAAGGGTAACTATTATTGTTACATCATAAGGTAGCTATCCGGGTTACATCATATGGTAGCTATGATGGTTAAATTGTAAGGTATTCATGTGGCTGAAAAATCACATGGTATTCAGGATAGTTTCTTTCTTAAGTTTTTAATTCCCCAAGTTATCTAAATGTTTTGTTCATGTTGTATATGTTTAATGGAAATATCTTGTTTTCATGAAGTATGTATATGATACTTTTATGGGTGAGATGTATGTATTTTTAAAAATGATTTCATGTGTTTGTAATCATTCATGGACTAAAACCATATTTTATTTTATACCCCATACTGATAATATTGTGATCATCCCATGTTTTAAAATGTTTTTCATGGGGTTTATGGCTGGGCAAGAGAAAATAAAAAACTATGATGAATGTTGTGAATATTTTTTTCATGATTTATTAAAAAAATTACTATTATGAATGAAATGGACACTTATATAGTAGTACAAAATTTATATTATTGTGGGTTTATATGTATTATTTCTATCCAAATTCAACAAAACTATAAACTAAAATTTTCTTTGGGAATGTAATAAATTAATTTCTAAAGAAATTTAATAGATTATGTAATTTTTGAGGATGAGTAATTATAGTTGTTATCATAGAAAGTTTTAGATATCTTTAGCAGCTATGATAATGTTAATATAAAATCATAAATTATTTTTACCTTTTGGATATGTTGAAATCATATAGAATTTAATTATTACCTTGTTTCTTCATCTATAATATGTCTATTCAAAATAGTTTTCCATAAATGAAATTGAGAATAAAAAGTGGGAATCCCTCTTGAAGATGATATCTTTTAGAATATGGAACCTAGAGTGGTGGGAATTTAAACTGAGTAGTTTAAGACAGTAATGGATCCATTGATGTAGGCTATAAATGGAAGATGAATCTATGAAAGAGAAAAACTAGAGATACCTTAAAAGAACATGATAATAGTGGATCATTTTTTAGGGAAACACATTTTTTTAATTTTATTATATTAAGCTAAGGGTGGATAAAGGGTGGATTAAATCCCATTAAAATATATTCAATTTCATGGGGTGTTTAGATAATAAGAGGATACTATTTCAATTTATCCTTTTGAAGGTGTTGTCGAGCACTGGGGTTCAATGGTCAAGAATATCAAAGAAAGAGAAGAGATTCATACCTTGGAATGA
Organism: Viscum album; assembly: GCA_963277665.1. NCBI lineage: Eukaryota > Viridiplantae > Streptophyta > Magnoliopsida > Santalales > Viscaceae > Viscum > Viscum album. The sequence continues at coordinate 322,655,529 of OY728146.1, forward strand.
GAAGAATTTATGAATCTTTTCCTTGAAAATAATTTTATATGGTGGTTTGATATATTATAAAAATAAAATTCCTTAAATTTAAACAAAAGTAGTAGGATTCATTGGATGTGTGTAATGAAATATTCACCCATTTTCCTAGGTATGCTTTAAATCTTATCCAGGATATTGATAGAAAAATCAATTGTTTTAATCTAGATTTAAAATATGACTTTTGAGGGAATTGGACTCCCTTGAATTTAAAAGATATCAAAACATTTTTTGATGTTCTGAGAGTATTGAAATGGAGTTTTCTGATTATCATATAACATTGAAAAAATAATAATAAGAGCTGTTGATGTAAATAAAAGTGTAAGAATCATTCAATGAAATATGAAGGTAACAAAATATGGTTTTAGATTGTGAAAATTGTGGTGGAAAACACCCTGAGGAAAGCCGTAACAAATTTGGTAAGTGTTTTCAATGTGGTAAGTTTGGACATATTCCATGATATTAAAATGAAAAAGATTTTAGTTTTTGTATTTTTAATTACGATAAAAAATGAAAAGTTTTTCAAATATAGTTAGATGGATCATTATACAAATACCTTTTAAAAGAAAGATCTAAATTATGGTATGCATCCAAAATATAGGCTGAAAGGTGTAGTTAAATCCTTTTCCACTACGTTAGGAGATCCCAGTTAATACAATGAAGTGGTATTAGGTACATTTTTTTACTCATATTTTGATAATACCTTCTTCGAAACAAGGTATACATTTTCCTTTAAATATGAATTATATTCTTGTAAATTGAAAATTTCATATCAATTAATAAAATTAGAACATATTGTAAAAACATTAGGGGAAATATTGAGGGAAAAAAGAAATTATAAGATTTTTCTTGTTGTGTACTATGAATTGACATTAACTATAAACCTAGTTAGTTTTCCCTTATTAGAGATTGAATTTATTTTACAAATGGACCATCTTTCTATTTATCATGATAAGATATATCATATTTTTAAAGAATGATTTTTAGAAATAGTTTCAGTTTGTATAAAAGAATTAACCCATAACATAAATAAAAAACCAGGAAATTTAGAAACTATTAAAAGAAAAAATTGAATGTTTACCCGCACATATTCATGACAATAAGGGAAGTGCTATGATAAATGTTTTTTCAGGGATAAATTAATTCATGGAATTTTTTCTTGATGAGTTGATCAATGTTATACCCAATTGGGAAATTAAATTTACTATTGAAATAGTTTCTTATGCTAATACAATTTCGAAACACACTTATCGAATGGATCAAGTGGAACTTCTAGAAATAAAATAGTAGTTCCATGAGTTTATTGATAATGTTTTCAATCATCCAATCACTTCAGTATGTGGTCATATTATTTTGTTTCTAAATATACATATGGTTCCATGAGTCTTTGAATTGATCAAAGATCTTTTGAAAACTTTACTACATGAATAATAATCAATTGCATCATACCAATGACTTATTTGACTAGCTCCAAGGGGCTTGGTATTTTTATAAGATTGACATGTGATCTAGGTACTATCAGTTGAAGGATAATGAGGATGAAATTCCAAAACCTATGCTCAAAAAAAGATATGATAATTATGATTTTTTAAGTCCCTTGGTTTGAAAAAATATCCTTCCTGAATAAGGTATTCCGTGAATACATTGATATGTTTTTTGGTGTTTTTATTGATGATATTCATGTGTTTTAGAAAAGTTATGAAGATTATAAAAAATGTTTAAGGATTTTAATTCAATATCTCAATGAAAAGTAGTTATGTAGAAAATTTATAAAATGCAATTTTTGTTGCAATAGATTTCTTTTCTTGGGAACATTGTAAATAATCATGGTATAATGGTTGATCCCACATAAAAAAGTTATTAATGAATGGACATAACCTAAAAATGTTGTCAAGATTAATTGTTTTCTTGGATTATTAGGTTATTTCTAAATGTTTGTTAAAAACATTTTATGGTAATCTATATCATTATTTATGTAATCATAAAAATTGATTGATTTTTTTGGACTGAAGATAATGATTTTTGTTTTTAGGAACTAAAATGAATATTGTTGAATGGTACCATTTTCCCACTTTCTTTAAAAAATAAAGATTTTTTCATCTATAGTTATTCTTCATTGAAGGGACTTGGTATTGTTTTGTTGCCAAATTATTAGGTAATTTTTTATACTCTAAGACAACTAAACCCTCATGAATTAATTGATCCCACACCTAATTTGGAATTAGCAGCTATGGTTTTTTATTATAAAATCTAGAGATATTGTTCATATGGATCCAGATGTGAAACATATACTGAACATAAAATATTGAAATATATATTTACTCATATGGAATTTAATAATAGGTTAAGTATATGGCTTGAACTAATAAATCATTATGATTTCATGATCTATTAACATAGGGAAAAAAACTAAGTAGTTGATGCCTTGAGTATAAGAAATCATCGATCATTAATCATGCTATGTTTAAAACAAGACACATGGATTTATGGTTTTATGAGTTTTGGGTTTGAAGTAGTTGGTGTATAGAGATTATCTATTCTGTTTCAGGTGTCTGTTTAGATATCTCTTTCAGACAGAATTAAGAAAGCACAGAAGGGAGACTACGAGTTATAAAAAATAGTAGATGTGGTTAGGAAAGTTAAATTTCTTGAATTTAATTTTTATAATGATCATGTGTATATATTTTGAATGATATTTTTCCTTATGATTCCCATTTGAATATATAATTGTCAAGTGAATCTCACAGTTCTCCATTTTCAGTTTATCTTGTCATCACTAAGATATGTAGACATCTTTAGGAGTACTACTGTAGGGGTGGAATGAAATGGTATATTTCTGATTATCAATGAAATGGATTACATATCAATAGGTTAATGTAGAGTAGAAACTATTAATATGAATTCTTGAGCCTTTTCCAGTGGTAGAGTGGAAATGGTAAAACATATCATTGTACTTCTTGGTGGGAAAACTAAATACATCTCAAGGAAATAATGAAATTTGTCTTGTTATTTATATGCTAAAAAAATATTCAAATTTCTTTTCTATTTGTGTAAATCTTTATATAGATCAACATTATCGACTATTCATCAAATATATTGTTAGGTTACATGTTGTTCCTCTCTCTATTTTATTAAATTATGATCTGAGGTTCGTTTCTATCTTTTGGAAAGTCCTTCAGATGTTGTTGGGAACTGAATTAAATTTTACAACAACCTTTCATCCTCAATTTCATGGACAAACTGAGTGATAAATTCATACATTGGAAGACATGTAATGTGTATGTTCAGTTGATTACCAAGTATGTTGGGATCATAATCATTTTTAGTTGTGTTTTCTTATAATAACAGTGGTAATTCCGGTATAAATATGGAAAATTTTGATAAATTATATAGAAAGTAGTGTTGAACTCCATAATTTTGGGATAAATTCATGGAAAATAAGTTAATAGAACTAGAATTATTATAGGATAATCCCGATAAAATGAAATGATCCATAAACACAAGAGAAAAACTCAGATAAGGAAGAAAATTCTAGCCGATAATAAGAGGAATCTTTTTTCAGTCGAGGTAGGTGATCATGTATTCCATAAATTCTCTCCTTGGAGAAGTTTTTTTTATTTTAGTAAGAAAAAAAAAGAAACATCCATGTTTCATTGGACCTTATGAAATACTCAAAAATTTGGACCAGTTTCTTACCGAGTTGTTTTTTCACCGATTTTATCTCAGATAAACAATGCTTATCATGTTTCAATGTCAAGAATTTATGTGCAAGATTAATCGAAATTTTTTATCCTGGAATTGGTTTAGCTAGAAGAGAACCTTTCTTATGAAAAAATGCTTTTCATTTTATAGATTGTAAAGAGAAATTATTAAAAAATAAGGTCATTCCAAATTAAAAATTTCATAGAGAAACTGGATGGTTGATGAAAAATGGGAATATGAAAATTCTATGAGTGAAATGTATCCATACTTGTTTAATAAGTGAAAAAAAATTGTGAAGACAAAATTTCTAGAAGGTGCGGATACTGTAACAACCGAGGTACTTAAAATTAATTTTCATGATCCTAAAAATAAATAGTAAAATTAATTATAAATATATAATGAAATAAGTGGAATTAATAAAAATTAATGAATCTATAATAATATAATAGTAACCTCTCCTATGAATGTTTAAATAAAATTAAAATTTATTAAAAGTGAAAATATGATATATTTATATAATGGAATAATGAAATAATTTTTTTGAATACAATAAATTAAGTATTGATATTTTGATTAGACATTAATATTTATTTATGATTTTATAATAAATTTAATGTTTTGGAAAAAAATTATCTTCATAAAATAGATTCATAAATTAATTTTTTTGTTTTATAATTATAAGATAATTTTATGAGACCTTTATTAAATTTTTAATGTGTTATAAAATAAGTTATAATTTCAAAATTAGTATTTTTTTTGAGTAAATGATAACTTTTATTAAAAATTAAAATAGAAATTTTTAGAAAATTAATTTCATAAAATAGAATTCATATCTGAAATCTATATATAGAAAAAATTGATATGGTGAATTTTTGATATTTTTCTAAAAATGTTGATTTTTTTGTGAATAGTATAATATAGTAATTTATGTTATTTGACAAATACATAATTTATTTTTTCATATCTGATGTATGGATGATGTAAGCCTATAATATAGAACAATATATCATTATTTTATTATAATTAGTTATAATTATCAAACTATTCATATCCTTTATCCAACATAATAATCAAATGTATATAATAATAATAAAAAACACCCATCTCCTCCACTATGAATACCACCACTCACCACATCTTCTCATCACACATAAATTCAATGTAGTTTGCCTAATTTCTTCCCAATTAAATTCCCAAGAATCATACCCACTTCAAAGACCTTATGGTATCACTAAAAGTCTAAAACCATGTTTCTTATTGGGGTTCTTAAGGAGGAGAATTCAATATGTAAAATCCTTTTTCATTTTCTTATATTTTCCTTTTTATTCCATTTATTTTCATAATATATCTTAGCATACCCTAGTATAAGTGGAATTAAAACTCTATTATAATATATATACAGTAATTTTATCATTTTGATGGAAATATTACTCATCAGACCCCTTCTCTTTACCCTTTTATTCAAAGAATAATGAGGAAATCAATCATGATCTTTCGATTTACGACCATCGTGGATGATACACTTTAATTTTTCATTACCACCTAAAATTCAGGTCCTAAAAACATTATTATGGTTAAATAATATTGTATTATACATATTAAAAGTTATATAATGTTATGGAACCAATATATTATCATGATATTAAAGAAAAATATTTGAGTTCATGATTGTCGTAAAAATCAATTAAAAGAAATTGAATCATTTTCAATAATGTTTTATCTAATGAATCTTACTCATATCATAGAAAATGATATATGGTATAAATTAACTTTATATAAACATATTAAAACAATGCCACTCCACTTATATAGTTTTTCTTCAATTGTACATGAAAATTCATTATAAACTAACCATGAATACTAGGAAATAATTGATGCCGAAAAAAGAGAAATAATGAAATATAATAAATAAATGGGTGTAAAGATGTAATAAAAAGACCATATATGGTATTATAAATATTAATATAGTTCTATAATGTATTAATAACACTTGATAAACCATTATACATGAGTTTCAAACATGAATCACATAAGACGCACCCGAGGAAAGGGGCTAATCTTTGAAAATCGTTTTTTGATTTCTATTATTAAAAAAATCAAAAAGATTGTTTTTATAATGAATGTATTCATGTTTTATGATAATTTTAAGGCTCTTGGGATTTTTTGTGTGTGGAAGGGTGGGACATATATATCCCTTTGATTAATTGGGTGTGTTTATGTTGGAGTTCGACCATATGGTTACTCCAAGTGTAACAGTGATGGTTACAATGTAAGGTAGTAGTGATTGACACATCATAAGGTTGACATGAGGGTTACATTTTAAGGTAATCATGAGGATTATAAATCATATGGTAGTCTTGAGATTTGAAATATTATGTAATTAATTCCCCAATTTACCTAAATGTTTTATTTATATTTTCTATGTTTTATAGAAATATCTTGTTTTCAGAATGTAAGGGCATGATACGTTAGATGTGAGAAGTATGAATTTGTGAAAATGATCTCATATGTTTATAAGTATTCATTAGATAATTAATTCCTTTCTTTTATGACCCTTAATAATATTTTTATGGTCATCACATGTTTTAAAATGTATTTCATAGGATTTATAGATGGATAAGGAAAAGTGAGAATCCCATATAAATGTTGTGAAGACATTTTTAATGTTCTATTATATAACATTATTGTTAAATTAATGGATACTATATTAGTTGTTCCAAATTTTTATGATTTTGGGTTTATATGTGTGATTTATGTACTAGTTCACTAATACTATAAACTAAAATGATCATTGGTATTGTGAGAAAGTGACATCTAATGGACTTTTCCAGATTATGTAATGTTTATGTCCTAGTCTTTATAGTGATTTATAGAATATTACACCTAGAGGGTGTGGGCTCAAAGGGACAATGTTCTTGAATTTATTTCTAAAATAGATGGTTCTTTGGATATTTATTTAACATGTTTCTCCATATAATATTTGATTCCTAGGTGGATGTTTGTGTGATGATTTTGATAAATATGTATTATCTCCTCCCACTTGGGTTCAGGTAGGATTTGTAGAATTTGGATATAATTATGCTAATGATAGTGATAGGTTGTATTATTATACCAATGGGTTCTCAAATAATGTGAGGTGTTGAGATACACTTAATCTAGATATATAGAATGATTGTATTCTTCAACAAAAGTATATGTATTTCCACTAACATGATGTTGTCACTTCTGTTGATGTGTGGTTTATATCCCTAATATAGGATGATTTATTTGAGTGATTCTGTAGAGTAATTTTATATGTTAATAATTACCCAAATATGGGATGTAAGGGTCTTTCTATACATCTTTGAAGAGTCTGGATATTCATAATTGAAAATTGAGTAGACATTGTATCCTTACCCCACATACATATAATTATAATGATTAATATGAATAATGATTTGATAACAATCACAGTATACTGGTGGTGTGAGGTTTTACCAGAGGGTAAGGATAATATTTTGGAATCCATGGTTAGCATGGGACCTCGTTTTAGTAGGACCTATTGTTCAATATGTAGACCCTTACTATCTATTGATCATTACCAAGTGATAGAGTGTATTATATTGGGTACTATAATAGATATGATAAATGAATCATGTAATAAAGGGTCAAGATGATTGTATATTATTATAAAATGAAATTTTACATTATAAGGACAATGGAATACAGTTTTTATGAGATATCATATCTTTATGTAGTGTTATACTTAAAATTATTTTTATTTCTGTATCGATATTTCTTAGTGGTACCATGTGGTGTGTTATAGTTATGGAGACATAATATACTAACCAAAATTTCCAGAGGATTCAGACTACTATACTTTTAGTGGATGGGGTCTAGAGAATATTAATAGTTTTTCAACAAAAGGCTTTCCCATTATATGAAGGATATTTGTCAAATAAAGATATTGAGAAATACTATATCTTAACTCGCAGAATATGAAGGATATTCAGCAAAAGTTTTTCCCATTTTGGGTGCCCCAATTCTATATTTTTGAGAGGGAAGATATTAGTCTGAGTCATTATATTGATTATCAGTGGTTTAATACTATGATAAAGAATAATCATTGGAATTTTTCAAGGATTAAAGATATTTGTGAACATTTTTTATGAAGATTGTTTTATAAAGGCTAATATGTGTTTTGGATACCATTTGATGATGATAAATAAAAATAATATTATTGATACCATTATATTTAACAGATATATGGTGATTTATTTTTGATTTTAATATCAATATTGTTCTATATATAGGATTGGTGTACATTATTTTTCATTAATATCAATAATAATTGAGTTGGTTTTTATTGATGACATCTTTTGTGTTCTATATTGGAGGTTGATATTAGGAGACATTTGATTATTTTTATAGGGATTTTTTATCAGTATCGAATATATAAATTTTTTTTGATGTTATATTTTAGGTTGGTGAGGTGAATTTTTGGGTAATTTCATTTTAGATAATGGTTTTGATATTATCCTAGTGTTTCTTGATGTAGTGGTGGCTGGTAAATCACCATGGAATGTTTTAGAATTGTAAAATTACCTTTTTATAGTAATATATTATAAGAGTTCTATTATAAATTTTTATTTGATTGAATGTTCTTACTATATTTGACTATGAAGGGACATTCATTTTATTGGGAAAATTTCTGTTTGTCTAAAATAGATTTTAAAATGGTGTGGTTGAATAGTTGACCTATATTGAGGTTTTTTAGGAAAGTTTTATTTATGAGGTATATTGTGATGCTTTGTAGCATAGTTTGAGTTTTGTACTAATGTAAGTCATGTTATAATAACTTATTTGTCTCTAAAATATCTCCATCATCAATATAACTATGCTACCCATGATCTAGAATTGGAAACGAATTTGTTTTTGATGGGGATTTTGATGAATTGTTTCCATGTTAGAGTAAAATAGTAATTTAAGATTATAAGATCTTGTCTTATATAATTTCACTAAACAATTTAATTTCATGGAATAGAATATTGATTAAGTTTCTTCAAGATTATTATTTTGAAATACCAAAAATATTAGGAAATGAAAATGTGGTTATTATTTAATTGAGTTAGATATATTATGATTATATAGTTCAAGAATCAAGGGATGAATTGAAGATGATGAAGTAATTAAGTACTCTTCATCATGATATATATTGAACGATTTTATATCCTTTCTAAATCAGATGATAATAGTATCTTATTTGGAATATCAGGTGACGAATCCTCAATTATAGGATCCTATAACCATGTTTTGATAAGACTGAATTACTCAGGGTGATACACCTGATGGTTGGTCTGAATGTGGGGAACACATTATAATTTTTAGAGGAATTAGTTTTTTTTATTTTGTATCATTGGGGATGTTTTTTATAAGTTTGATAGTAAACATTTATATCTTCATCATAGTGTGGAAAAAATTTATCATGCATCAAGTATTTTGTTTTGGATGTCTTGGTTAAATGTATATCATGTTGACATTTTTATGATATTTTAAATGTATTAGTAGGTGAATATTGAGGAATAGATTATCCATATTTATTTAAATCCATTAGTTATTATATTATAGATGATGGATGTTATATCTATATACTTCATGATAGGTTCAAATGGAACACATAAAGGTTATGATGATATTTGATTGATTTTGTAATTGGTTAAAAATTTATTTCATTCTCTACTTATTAGAGAGTAGTGTTCATTGGATTATGTGGAACAATTATATATATCATAATTGGTGAAATTTGTGGGAGTTCCTTATTCAATTATGTCTGGTTGTGATGTATAACATTATTCATAAATATGAATAGTAATGCATCCTAATTTTGTTATATAATTGTGTCTATTTATTTCATTTCATCCATAGTTAATCTTTTAGATTATGAGGGTGATTTAAAATATAGAAATATAAATTGAGTTTTAATTAGGGAATTTATTGGATCATCGGCTGGGCATATACATTTTTTGGAGTTCAAATAATTAATGGAGGTTGTCACAGACTCTCGATTAGTATAATTAATTTCTCATTTGTAATTCCCCGACCCCAGAAGTTGAGAGTCGGTGCATTATTACTTATCATTGGCATGATAACAAAAGATAAAATCTCAAATGAACGATTAGTTTAGTAGCCCTAGATGTTCTAGATACATTCATAAGGTTTACATTACATCATAAAATGGAAAACTACAACAACATTGTTTCCATAGACAACACTGAGATCCCATAGACTATCCCTGCAGGTCAGTCATAATATACTTTTCGCATACTGGAAAAAATAGAACATAGAAAGGGGTGAGCTCAGTTGCTCAGTAAAGATAACAATATAGAGAAAACTTTTATAAATAAGCATAAACAATTAAGGCTATGAATAGAACTAAAACAAAAGACTTTTCAACATAAACTTCATCGTAATATAGAAAATATAAATAAAAAAATAATCCCATTTACATACCCACATGGATATTCTACTAGTCAAATAATCAAATGCAATATCAATAGCCACTTTCATAATGATGGAATGCATAATGCCAGACTTTGATAACCACATAGTCAAGACCTTGTTCCAAGAATACAAATAATATTTTGTCAAGGCCTAGTGCCAAGACACTAGTTTTTCTTATTATACCTACTAATGCATCGAGGATCTATAGCGGGCTCCACTCGTCACTTACTAAGTCCAATGCATTCCTGATATGAAAAGGTTTTAATATAACATAAACATTCATATTAAAACTGATATACGAAATGTAAATACTTTATCCATAAAACATGAATGGTATAAAATAACAAATCAACAGTCAAACATATCACAAAAACATCAATACAATGTGGATGTTTTGTATCAAAATAAATCAACTTCAAACAAACGTAAAATCTATCAAAGGATGCTGACATAGATGAAATGAAAACCTTTTTAAGGAAATATCTCTTTCAGTTTCGAAATAATTTAAAAGTCACGTAATTAAATAAGAAAACATTTATATTTGAAAATTTTCTTATCATCTTGTAAGGGAAGCTTCGATGATGTTATAATGGTGTAAAATAGCCGCACCCTCTGTATAAGATAAAAAACATTCTTACCTTAATTTTGTCGAAAAGGTCACAAAGTACCTTATTTGGAAAAAGATGGAAAGATTCCTTTATAAACATCTTATAAAAGTCAAAAAATGGTATAAATGACTTTAACCCATTTTCTATAAAATATTAATAATGTTTTGAAATACATTTTTAAGAAACATGAATGTGTATGATAAAGAGGTCCCAGTAGATAATTACATATAGACAACCTCAGATAATGAAGAGATTGTGAAATTACCCCTTACCTTGTACTTTTCCTTGGTCACGGGTAGGTTAACCTACTGTATAATGGTGAAATAATTATTAATAAATTATACAAGAATCATATACATTAACATGATATCATATATTATCTTTTAGCATTGCTTTGTTAATAATATCTTAGTATTATCGTCGTTTCGGGTGTTAACTGATTCGTTTTCCTTTATATGCTTTGTTACATAAGTAATTTTTGTTAGGGATAGGATATATCTTATTCATATTAAAAAATATATTAAGTCTTTAAAAATTATTTTTAATCATATAATGAATATTATTCTTGAATGGATACAATGGGGAATGAATCTCATCGCGTTCGTGGAGATGGTAATCCGTACGTACGCACGGGCGACAATATCATTATTTAGATATTAAAATAATATATAATTGGATGGTATATCTTATATACAGAATCATTATAATGTTATATTTATTATATATATCAATTACAGATCATTATTATACCCAAACAAATAATATTGTATTGAATAACAATTACACCATGACATGAAGACGATAAGCCGTACGTACGCACGTATGGTTACATGTCATTCAAAGGATGGATAAAATAATGAATATGGTTGTTCCATATTTATAATAACATCATAGTATATAGAATATACTGGGGTTAATATTTCAGAATGGAAACAACAAAGAATGAGGAAGTGGAAGAAGAAAGGAACTTGAAAGAGGTGATGAAATACTTACCTCTTCTTCGGGTTCGTCATTTTGAATTGGTAAAAAGGGCTCCTTAGGTTGGATTTATGACAAAAGGAAGGCCTCAAGGATGAATGGATTACTGTTGAAAAGGTATTTGGTCTGGGTTTGGTCGAGCGATAAGGCTTTAAAGGTGTGAACATGAGGGAAGGGGGAGTGCCCTTTTATAAGAGGGGTGAGAGGCACCTTAGGAAAATCTAGAAATATTATTTTATAATAAAATAAGTTTTTGGTTTCTAATGGCTCCAAAATGAATTATTTAAAGGATAAGGTGGTGATGGGTCGATAAACACTCATCCAATGGGTTTTAGACATGTTTGGATCACTATATTAACTTTATCTTTTAAATTTAACTGTGAGTTAAATAGTTTTACATTTACCATGTCTCTTTGTATTTTTATATTTTATGGTTAATAAATTTACTATATACTTCTAAGAGAAGCCCAAGTGGTTCATTACTGATACACCTATCATTATATAGGTATTTTGGATGATCTCTAGATTTTTAGGAATATAATATCAATTAATAATATAATATTTGTTTTAAAAACTCTTTTATGTCAATTTTGACACCATTTGGTATTTTGTTTTCGCTAAATTTATAACATCATCATTACTTCAAACACAATTCATCTAACCAACCCTAACATTTAATATTAAATTGAAGTCCATTTTGAAAGATAAAATTTATAAAATTTCAAAATTGGGTATTACTATTCATAACGGCTAGTTTGATTGGTTGTGGTGTGTTAGAACTCAAAGTTGCATACAACACACGCTATTGTATTATTCAAAGAGAAGCATACTGTGGATGCTTTGGGCATTACATTATACCCTCATTCAAATAATTTCATCCTTGAAATTTCTAGAATATTACTGCATAAAAAGACTCAGGTGGTTCTTCATCATAAGTTCCTTGGGTTCCCACGTTGCCTCTTCCATCTTATGGTTTCTCCATAGAACTTTACCAGATGAGTCGTTTGGTTTATCAACAATTGTTCTCTTGTATCAAGAACCTTGGAAGGATCTTCACAATAATGAAGATCGGGTTCTAGTTCTAATTCCTCATAGGTGAGTACATGCTTTGGGTCAGGCATGTATTTTCTCAACAATGATATGTGGAATACATCGTGAACTTTGGAGAGACTTGGAAGCATTTCCAAATTGTAAGCTACAACCCCAATTAGTTTTAGAATTTTGAAAGGTCCGATGAACCTGGGACTCAATTTACCATTCTTACCAAAATGTATAACACCCTTCCATGGAGATACCTTCAAGAAAACAAGATTTCCTACCTGAAATTCAAGATCCTTCCTTCAGTTTTCAGCATAGCTCTTCTGCCTACTTTGAGATGTTTGATGGGGTTTTGGATTACCTTAACCTTTTCCATCATTTCCTCCACATGTTAGGGGCCTATGGGTTTTCTTTCACCAACATCATCCCAACAGGTTGGTGTGCGACATCTCTTTCCGTATAACGCTTCATATGGTGCCATCTGAATACTTGAATGGAATCTATTATTATAGGAAAATTCTACTAGAGTTAAATATTGATCCCACATACCTTGAATGTAATGTGGGAATTCTCTCAACATGTATTCTAAGTTTTGAATAGCCTATTCTGAATGTCCATCAGTTTGGGGGTGGTAGGCTGTGCTCAAATGAAGTTCAGTATCCCTGTCTTTCTGAAGACTTTTCTAGAATCATGATGTAAAACAGGGATCACGATCATAAACAATCGATAGTGGTACTCCATGAAGTCTTTAAACTTCATTAATATATTGTCTTGATAAACTTTAAAGTGGTGAATCTTCCCTTATACCAAGAAAATGTGTTGAATTTGTAAGACGATCAACAATGACCTATATTGCACTGTTCCTTCTAGGAGTATTTGGTAGCCCCATGACAATGTCCATCGTGATATCATCCCATTTCTATTCAGGTATGGGAAGAGGTTTTATGACTCCTCCATGTTGTTTCCTTCCAGCTTTCACTTGTTGAAAAACCATACATCTTGACACAAAATCAGCAGTCTCTCTCTTCATGTTGTCCCACAAAAAATGTTCCTTCAAATCTCTATACATTTTGGTGCTACTAGGGTGTATAGAGAAATTTGAACCATGAGCATCATCCAACAATTACCTTTTTAGATCGGGTATATCGGGAACAAAAATCCTCTTCCCAAATTTCAAAATTCCATCTTCATACACAATGTCACTCAATCTCCCATCATTCACAGCATTAATATTTTTTTTGAAACTCTTCATCATCAGTCTGAGAACTCTTTATCCTTTCGAGTAAAGATGGTTTGGCAACCATTTGAAAAAGTATTGATGTTTCACCTTCCATGGTTATCCCCATGTCCAACTTTACTAGATCCTTGTATATAAGATTTTTTCAACTCTCATCTTGTTCAGAACTCCATGATCCTTTCTGCTCAAAGCATCTGCCACCTTATTTGCCTTTCCTGGGTAGTGGTGTATGGTGCAATCATAATCCTTGAGTAGTTAAAGCCATATGCTTCGCCTTATGTTGAGTTCTTTCTGTGAGAAAATATACTTCAAACTCTTGTGATTGGAATATATCTCACATTTTTCACCAAAGAGATAATGTCTCCATATCTTCAATGAAAAGATTACAGCTACTAACTCAAGATCATGAGTTGTATAGTTTTACTCATAGATTTTTAGCTGTCATGATGTATATGCAAAAACCCTATCATTTTCCATAATGACACTACCAAGTCCTTTCTTTGATGAATTACTATAAATAAACAACCCATCACTCCCTGATGGTAGAGTCAATATTGGATCATTGACCAATCTTCCCTTCAATTATTCAAAAAATTCTTCAAACTATTTTTTCCAATCAAATTTAACCACTTTTCGTGTGATATTTGTTAATGGGTTAGCCATTCGGGTAAAATTCTGGACAAAACGTTGATAATAACCTGCTAAACCAATAAAACTACATACCTCGGTTATACTTGTTGGTGCTGGCCATTATTGGATTGCCTTGGTATTTGAAGGATCAATAGAGATTCCATCCTTAGAGAAAATATGTCCATGAAAAGAAATCTCTTAAATCCATAATTCACACTTGCTAAACTTCCCATATAATTCATGTTTTATAAGAGTCTTTAGAATAACGTGCAAGTTATTTTCATGATCTTCATATATTTTGGTGTATACCAAGATATCATCAATAAATACCACTAAAAATTCATCAATATATTCCTTTAAAACTCTATTCATTAGATCCATGAAGACAGAGGGTACATTAGTCAATCCAAAAGGAATTACTGTAAACTCGTAATGCCCGTACCTGGCTCGAAATGCTGTTTTCGGAATGTCTTCCTTTTTCACACACAACAGATGATATCCAGATCAAAGGTCAATCTTTGAAAAGTATTGAACTCTAGGAAGTTGGTCGAATAAATCATCAATGCGAGGTAGGGGATAATTTTTCTTTATTGTTATAGCATTGATCTCCCTGTAGTCAATGCACAACCTCATAGATCCAACTATCTTCTTAACAAAAAGAACAGGGTCTCCCCATGGATAAACACTAGGGAGAATAAATCCCTTATTACTCAATTCCTCTAGTTGTTTCTTTAGTTACACTAATTCCACAATGGCCATTCTATAAGGTGTATTCGATATGGGCCTTGAACCAGGTATTAAATCAATAGAAAACACAATTTCTTGTTTTGGAGGATGTCCAGAAAATCTACTTGAAACACATCAACATATTCATTCACAATAGCTACTTCCTCTACTTGAACATTCTTTTCCTCACCCACAGCTATTTCATTCTCTTCCTCCCCAATAATTTAATTTAGTTGAGCTACTAGGGGTGGATCTATATAAGAATTAGGGGGTGACATTTCTGCTCTAAAGATAAGGTACTCATTATCATCATAAAAAATTGTAACCTCATTCTTCTTGGAATCATTTTTCGCATCATGGTCCGAAATCCAATCCATACCAAAGATTATATCAAATTCAATCATGGGTATGATGATGCGATTAGCAGATAAAGAACATTTATATGCTCTAATGGGGATTTATTCACAAAATATTGTTGTAATAATACTTCCATTATGAGTTTTTACTAAAAACTCCCCTATTAAATCAAATTGGAAATATCTAATTTTTGTAGAAAACTAGGAAGATATGAAACAATGCGATGATCCAGAATCAAATAAAGAAATTTCTAAACTTGAGGAAACCATTAAATTACCTACCACCAGGTCATTCGTAGCTTCAACCTCAGCAATAGTGATCGCATAATCTTTGCCTTGATCCCTTGGCCTTTTCTGAGGTATATTTCATTGGTTCTTAGGACATTCATTTGAATAATTACCCCTTTCTCTACAACTATAGAATTCAAAATTGGCTACATCTTTCCTCCCCTTGAAATCATGACCTTGGTGGCCTTTTTCTCCACACTTGTAATAGACTCTCATTCCCTTCAGACAAGTACCGGGGATTTTCTTTCCACATTTACTACAGGATAGATATTCAACTTTTCCCTTCTTCCCCTTATTTCCATTTTCAGAGTGTTTAGAAAATCATTTCTTCTCTTTCTTTTCTTTAAAGTCTTAAGACTTAGAGAATTCCTTTTTTCTCATGATAGCACTTGAGATAATTTCTTCGTTTGATGAGAAGTATTGTGAGGCTAATGCTCGACGGAGAAAGGGTTTTAACCCATAAAATAAATGATCAATCTTACTTCTTGGGTTACGTATATAATCTTCTACATGCCTTGCTAACCTTGTAAAGTTATCTTCATACTTCGTGACACTCTCATACTCTTTTTCCCTCAAACTCAGAAATTGGCTTTCCATATCTGCTCGATGGTCATGAGGAAAGTATTTTTCTACGAAAATTTCTTTAAACTCCCTCCATTTCATATTTGATACATCATCATATTCCTTTTTTTTTATTCAATTACCATCATTGATCAGCATCTCCAGTGAGGTGGTAAACTGCCATGAAATCTTTTTCCTTTTCGCTACTACCCAAGGTGTGGAATATTTTCTCTATGGAATTTATCCATTTCTCAGCTATTAGTGGATTTGTAGCCCCATTGAAAGTTGGTGGTTGTTTCCTCATGAAGTGATATAACATTGATCCACCATGCTACAGATCATGGTGCTCTATACGGGTAAGGTTATTATTCATAACTTGAGTGAGTTGTCCTAGTATGGTGATTAGCTAATCATCACCAGTTGCATCACCAGCTCCACTATAATTATCTTGAGTAAGAGGTAAATCCCTACATGGAGTGTGTGCATTGATATGGGTTCCATTCCTTCCACTAGGTGCCATTTCTAAAAAATGGCATACACTATATTAATTTATGAATCGAAATACATAATTCCAAAATTGTAAAACACTTAACATAAATTGAAAAGTGTATGGATATAATCCATAATAATAAAAATGTTTTATTTAGTGAAGTATATACTCATAAACCCTTCATAATGGTTTTTAATTAAAATGAGAATTATCCTAAGCATATCCCTCGGGAGTTTCGTAACGATGAGTGCAACAAGGCCCATTGATGTGCACCAGTTCCCGTTCGAGTCTAGCTCCAAGCGGTGTTTTCATGATTTACCCCTAGGTACATCTGTGCCAAAGCCGCCTCTACCTACTCATATCCAAAAAAGATGTATTTCTTGGAAAACTCACAAAATATCTACAATACCAAAATTTTAAGAAGTTATTCTATAGTAATCCTCAAGTATATCTTAGGGATATGTTCTCTAATCAAAGTTTATCTAAATCTAGTTTCCATGTTTTGTACAAAACTTCCTCAGATTCCAACTATAACGCCCTGAACCCAGAAGCCCAGAGTCGGTGCATTATTATATATCTTTGAGATTATCACAAAAGGTGAAGTCTCAAAAGACTGATTAGTTTAGTAGGCTTGGAAGTACTAGATACATTTATAAGGTTTACATTACATCATCAAATGGGAAACTACAACAACATTTTTTTAATAGAAAACACCGAGACCCCATGACTATCCTTGCAGGTCAGTCATAATATACTTCTTTGCATCCTAGGAAAAATAAAACATAGAAAGGGGTGAGCTCATATGCTCAGTAAGGATAACAATATTGTGGAAACTTTCATAAATAAGCATAAACATTTAAGGATATTTATAGAACTAAAACAAAATCCTTTTCTACATAAACTTCATCATAATATGGAAAATTTAAATCAAAATAATTCCATTTACTTACTCACATGGATATTCTACTAGTAAAATAATCACATGAAAAATAAAAAACCACTATCAAAATGATGGAATGCATAATGCCAGACTTTCATAACCACATAGTCAAGGCCTTGTGTCAAGACTACAATAAGATTTTGTCATGTCCTTGTACCAAGACACTGGTTTGTCTCATTAGACATACCAATTCATCGAGGAGCTATAGCGGGCTCCACCAGTCACTTACTAAGTCCAATGCATTCCTCATATGAAAAGGCTTAGACATAACATAAACATTCATATTAAAACTGGAATACGAAATGTCAAAAATTTATCCATAAACCATGAATGGTATGAAATAACACATCCATAGTCAAACATATCACCAAACCTTCAATACAATATGTATGTTTTGTATCATAATAAATCAACTTCAAACAAACTTAAAATCCATCACAGGATGTTGACATAGAAGAAATCAAAACCTTTTTATATAAATATCTATTTCTATTTTGAAATCATTTAAAAGTCACGTAATTATAAAAGAAAACAGTTATATTTGAAAATATTCATATACGATTGTAAGGGAAGCTTCGATGATGTTATAACGGAGGAAAATAGCCGCAGCCTCTGTATAAGTTAATAAACATTCTTACCTTATTTTTTTCAAAAAGTTCATAAAGTTACTTGTTAGGAAAATGACGGAAAGATTCCATTATAAACATATTATAAAAGTCAAAAAAGGCATAAATGACTTTAACCAATAGTGTATAAAATAGTAATAATGTTTTTAAATACATTTTTAAGAAACATGGATGTGTATGATAAAGAGGTCCCAGTAGATAATTACATATAAACAACCTCGGATAATGAAGAGATTGTGAAATTAACCCCAACCTTGTACTTTTCCTTGGTCTAGGGTAGGTTAACATCCTGTATAATGATGAAATAATTGTTATTAGATTCTACAAGAATCATATACATTAATATGATATCATATATGATCTTTTAACATTGCTTTATTAATAATATCTTAGTATTATCATCGTTTCGGGTGTTAACTGATTCGTTTTATTTTATATGATTTGTTACATAAGTAATGTTTTTTATGTATAGTATATATCTTATTCATATTAAGAATGATATTAAGTCTTTAAACATTATTTCTAATCATCTAATGAAAATTATCGATGAATGGATATGATGGGGAATGAATCTCATAGTGTTCATGGAGACAGTAATCCGTACGTATGCACGAGCGACAAAATCATTCATTTGATATTAAAATATTTCATAATTGGATGGTATATCATATAAAAAAAATCATTATCATGTTATATTTATTATTTACATCAATTAAACATCATTATTTTCTCAATAGTGATACGTGGAATACATTGTAAACTTTTGAGAGACTTGGCGGCAATTCCAAATGGTAAGCTACAACCCCAATTTGTTCTAGAATTTCAAAAGGTCTGATGTACCTAGGAATCAATTTACCCTTCTTAAAAAATCATATAACACCCTTCCATGGAGATACCTTCAAGAAATCATGATCTCCTACCTGAAATTATAAATCCTTCCTTCGGTTATCTGCATACCACTTCTACATACTTTGAGCTGCTTTGGTGTGGTTGTGGATTACCTTCACCTTTTCCATCATTTCGTCCCCAAGTTTTAGGCCAACGAGTTTTCATTTGCCAACATCATCCAAACAGGTTGGTGTGTGACATCCCTTTCCGTATAACGCTTAATATGGTTCTATCTGAATACTTGAATGGAAGCTACTGTTATAGGAAAATTCTACCAGAAGTAAATATTGATCCCACAAACTTTGTAAGTCAAGTGAACATAATCTCAACAAGTCTTCTAAGGTTTGAATAGTCGGTTCTGATTGTCCATCAGTTTGGGGGTGGTAGGCAGTGCTCAAATGATGCTCAGTATCCAGGGCTTTCTGAAGAATTTTCCAGAATCATGATGTAAAATGGGGATCACGATTAGAAACAATCGATAGTGGTACTCCGTGAAGTCTTACAACTTCATTAATATATAGCCTTGCTAAACATTCAAGTGCTAAATCTTCCCTTATAGCATGAAAATGTGATGACTTCGTAAGACGATCAACAATGAACCATATTACATCATTCCTTCGAGGAGTCTTTGGTTGCCCCATGACAAAGTCCATCGTGATATCATCCAACTTCCATTCAGGTATGGGAAGCGGTTGCATTACTTCTCCAGGATATTGCCTTCTAGCATTAACTTATTGAAAAACCATACATCTTGACACAAATTCAGAACTCTCCCTCTTCATGTTGTCCCAACAATAATGATCCTTCAAATATCTATACATTTTGGTGATACAATGGTGTATAGAGAAATTGGAACTATGAACATCATCCAACAATTCCCTTTTTAGATCAGGTATATCGGGAACATACATTCTCTTCCCAAATTTCAAAATTCCATCTTCATTTACAAAGTCACTGAATCTCCCATCATTCCCAACATTATATTCTTTTGAAACTCTTCATCATCGGTCTGAGAACTATTTATCCTTTCTAGTAAAGACGTTTTGGAAAACATTTGAAAAGGTATTGATGTTTCACCTTCCATGGTTATCCCCATGTCCAACTTTACTAGATAATTGTATATAGGATCCTTTTAAACTCTCATCTTGTTTAGAACTCCATGATCTTTTCCGCTCAAAGCATCTGCCACCTTATTGGCCTTTCCTGGGTGGTAGTGTATGGTGCAATCATAATCCTTGAGTAGATCAAGCCCTCTCCTTTGCCTCATGTTTAGTTCTTTCTGTAAGAAAATATAATTCATAATCTTGTGATCAGTATATATCTCACATTTTTTACCACAAAGATAATGTCTCCATATCTTCAAAGAAAATATTACAGCTACTAACTCAATATCATGAGTAGGATAGTTTTTCTCATTAATTTTTAGCTGTCGTGATGCATAGGCAATAACCCTATCATTATGTATAAGGGCACAACCAATTCCTTTAATTGATGCATCACTATAAATAACAAACCCATAATTCCTCCATGGTATATTCAAGATAGGATCATTGACTAATATTCTCTTCAATTTGTCAAAACATTATTCACACTCTTTTGTCCAAAAAATTTAACACCTTTTCGCGTGAGCTTTGTTAATGGGTTAGCCAACTGGGAAAAATTCTAGATGAAACGTCAATAATAACATGCTAAAACAATAAAACTGGGTACCTCAGTTATGCTAGTTGTTGCTTCCCATTCTTGGATTGCCTTGGTATTATAAGGTTCAATAGATATTCCATCCTTAGAGACAATATGGCCAAGAAAAGAAATCTCTTGAATCCAGAATTCACATTTTCTAAACATCCCATATAATTCGTGTCTTCTAAGATTATTTAGAATAATGCGCAATTGATATTCATGATCATCATATCTTTTGGAGTATACCATGATATCATCAATAAATACCACTAAAAAGTCATCAAGATATTCATTGAAAACTCTATTCATTATATCCATGAATACATAGGGTGCATTAGTCAATCCAAAAGGCATTACTGTAAAATCGAAATGCCTATACCTTGTTTGATATTATATTTTCGGAATATCTTCTTTCTTCACACACAACTGATGATATCCAGATCAAAGGTCAATCTTTGAAAAGTATTGATCTCCATGAAGTTGGTAGAATAAATCATCAATGCGAGGATGGGGATACTTGTTCTTTATTGTTATAGCATTGATCTCCCAGTAGTCAATGCACAACCTCATAGATCCATCTTTATTCTTAACAAAAAGAAAAAGGGATCCCCATGGAGAAACACTAGGGAGCATAAATACCTTATTACACAATTCATCTAGTTGTTTCTTTAGTTCCACTAATTCCACAGTGGCCATTCTATAAGGGGTCTTCGATATGGGCCTTGAACCAGGTATTAAATCAATGGAAAACTCAATTTCTCATTTTTGAGGATGTCTAGGTAAATCATCTGGAAACAAACCAACATATTCTTTCACAAGGGATACTTCCTCTATTTGAAAATTCTTTTCATCACCCACAACTATTTCATTCTCTTATTCACCAATAATAGAATTTAGTTAAGCTACTGAGGTGGATCTAGAAAAGAATTAGGTGGTGACGTTTCTGCTCTAAAGATAAGGTACTTCTTATCATCATCAAAATTTGTAACCTCTTTCTTCTTACAATAAATTTTCACTTCATGGTCCGAAATCCAATCCTTACCGACGATTATATAAAATTCAATCATGGGTATGATGATGAGATCAGAATATTAAAAACACTTATATGCCCTAATGGGGACAGATTCACAAAACTTTGTTGCAATGATACTTCCCTTATGAGTTTTGACAGACAACTCCATTATTAAATAAAATCGGAAATATCAAATTTTCTTAGCAAACTAGGAAGATATGAAACAATGTAATGATCCAAAATCTAATAAAGCATTTTCTAAACTTGAGGAAACCATTAAATTACCTACCACCACATCTTTTGGAGCTTCAACCTCTGCAGTAGTGATCGCATAAACATGGCCTTGATCCCTTTTACTTTTCTGATTTATGTTTCCTTGGTGAATAGGACATTCATTTGAATAATGCACAATTTCCCTACAACTGTATCATTCAACATTGAAAGCCTCTTTCTTCCCCTTACAATCACGAGCTTGGTGTCCTTTTTCACCCCAATTGTAACAGACTCTCATTCCCTTCAGACAAGTACCGGGGTGTTTCTTTCCACATTTACTGCAGGATGGATATTTAACTTTTCACTTCTTCTCCTTATTTCCATTTCCCGAGTGTTCAGTAGATCTCTTCATTTTTTTTCTTTACTTTAAAGTTGTAAGACTTAGATGATTCTTTTTCTGTCTTTATAGAACTTAAGACAATCTCTTTGTATGACGAGATGTATTATGAGACTAATGCTCAATGGAGAAATGTTTTTAACCCATAAAAGAAACGATCAATCTTAGTTCTTGGGTTACTTATATAATATGATTCTTGACTTGCTATCCTTGAAAATTTAGCTTCATACTTTGCGACATTCTCATCCACTTTTTGCCTCAGACTCAGAGATTGACTTTCCATATCTACTCGATGGTCATGGGGAAAGTATTTTTCTATGAAAATTTCTTTAAACTCCCTCCATTATATATTTGATACTTCATCATCTTCCTTTGTGTTTTGAATCCATGACCACCATTGATCAGCATCTCCAGTGAGGCGGTAAACTACCATGACAACTTTTTACCTTTTGTTACTTCCCAAGGCATGAAATATTTTCTCTAAGGAATTTATCCGTTGCTCAGATACTAGTGTATTTGTACACCCAATGAATGTTGGTGGTTTTTTCATCACGAAGTGATCTAACATTGATCCTCCACGCTGCAGATCAGGGTGATCCATATGGGTAAGGTTATTATTCATAACCTGAGTGAGTTTTCCCAGTATAGTGATTAGCTAATCAGCACTAGTTGCATCACCAGCTCCTCTATAATTATCTTGAGTAGGAGGTAAATCTCTACATAGAGTGCGTGCATGGATATGGTTTCAATTCCATCCACTAGGTTTCATTTCTAAACAATGGCATAAACTAGATTAGTTTATGAATTGAAATACTTAATTCCGAACTTGTAAAATAGTTAACATAAATTGAAAAGTTTATGGATATAATCCATAATCATAAAAAATGATTTCATTGATGAAGTATATACTAATAAACCCTTCATAATGGTTTGTAAAGAGAATGATAATTATCCTACGCATATACCTCGGGAGTGTTGTAACCAAGAGTGCTACAAGGCCCGTTGATGTGCACCAGTTCCCATTTGAGTCTAGCTCAAAGTGGTGTTTTTCGGTTTTACCCCTAGGTACAACTGTGCCAGAGCCGCCTCCACCTTCTCGTATCTAGACATGGATGTATTTCTTGAAAAAATCACAAAATCTCTACAATACCAAAATTCTAGGAAGTTCTTCTATACTAATCCTCAATGTCTATCTTAGGG
The DNA here is from genome assembly GCA_963277665.1 of Viscum album. Lineage (NCBI taxonomy): Eukaryota > Viridiplantae > Streptophyta > Magnoliopsida > Santalales > Viscaceae > Viscum > Viscum album. The sequence goes on from OY728146.1 coordinate 322,679,606, forward strand.
CTACATACTCTAATCAGAGTTTATCTAAATCTCATTTACATGGTTTGTACTAAACTTCCTCTGATACCAACTGTAACACCAAAAACCCAGAATCCCAGAGTCGGTGCATTATTATGCATCATTGGCATGATAAAAAAACATCAAGTCTCTAAATATTATTTAGTTTAGTATCCTTATAAGTAATAGATACATTCATAAGGTTTACATTACATCATAAAATGGTAAACTACAATAACATTGTTTCCATGGACAATACTGAGATCCCATAGACTATCCCTTCAGGTCAGTCATAATATACTTCTTTACATCCTGGGAAAAATAAAACATAGAAAGGGTTGAGCTCAGATGCTTAGTAAGGATAAAAAATATAGCGGAAACATTCATAAAAAAGCATAAATGGTTAAGGCAATGTATAGAACTAAAACAAAAGCATTTTGAACAAAAACTTCATCATAATATGGAAATTATAAATCAAAACAATTTCATTTAATTACTCACATGGACATTCTACAAGTCGAATAATCACATGCAATATCAATAGCCACATTTATAATGATAGAATGCATAATGCCAGACTTTCATAACCACATAGTCAAGGCCTTATGCCAAGACTACAAATAAGATTTTTTCCAGGCCTTGTTCCAAGACACTAGTTTGTCTCATGAGACCTACCCATGCACCGAAGAGCTATACCGGGTGTTGAGTCAATAAGGTTCTCCTTATGACTTTTCCATTCCTTCATGAAAAGGAGGATATTTTTAAGTCATTAAGGTATCATTATGACTTTACCATTCCTTCTTGTTTTGAAAATCACAGACACCTCATTTAAAGGAAAAACTCATTTTACCCCTATTTTACTTCCATAAGGAAAATTTCCATCCCAAATGAAATATACCCTTACCCTATTTTCATTATTCATATCAATATTTTTCTTAAGTATAAAAATCGGATTCATATCTAAAACCTCGGAATCATATAGTGATTAGATATGAAGCATTCTATTTTAGGATCTGAATTCTTGTTACGAACTTTTATGAATTTCTATTCTGAGTTCCTTGTTATGATCTTTTTTAAAGTTCAACTCTGAATTCTGATTATGAACTTATATAAAGTTCTAACTACGAATCCTGATGATGAATTCTGGTTACGAATCCTCATTACGAATTTTGATAAAGAATTCTAATTACGAATTCTCATTATGAATTCTGATGAAGAATTCTGATTATGAATTCTGATGAAGAGTTCTGATTACGACTTCTCATTACGAATTCTGATGAAGAATTCTGATTATGAATTATCATTACGAATTATGATGAAGAATTTTGATTATGAATTCAGATTACGAATTCTGATGAAGAATTCAGATTACGAATTCTCATTACAAATTCTAATGATGAATTTTGATTACGAATTCTCATTACGAATTCTGTTGAAGAATTCTGATTACGAATTCTCATTATGAATTCCTTAGAAAAACAGAATCCGAATATCTTAGTACTATAAACTCCAAATTCATTCACTTACATTCCGAACGTTCATTTACCTCCATTCTGAATATCAGTTTTGGTTATGCTTTCACTTGTTCTATTATAAAATGATGTCGTGCCTTCAGTTATAAACTGACCATTGTTTGAGTGACACGTGTACAGGTCCCTCCTAAATTCAAGTAAGAATATGACTGTTGGATGAGGGAGCCGGCCGTTGGAGCTTCCCATATAAATATGAGCTTATTTGAAAATGTTCAATACAACTTGGACACATTAATTTGACATCTTCACCTACATGTTGTTGAAGTGATTTTTAAAGAGAGATGCTCTTATCAACTCTCATGATTTGTGCAGAAAGTTTGAACAACTTGTTCATACTTTTCCTTGTGCATATTTGCTTCGTGCCTCTCTGATTGATGTTGTGTACAATCGAGGGCTTCTGGGGATAGGAAGACAGAGGTTACAACACCTTGAAGTTGAGGGAATCCTTGTTGAGAAAGATAGAGGTACCGACTACCTGATAGTTGATGGCATGCAGGGATAGCAAGATAGACTCCGATCTTCATATCAGGAGCTTACCCTGGTGTGGGTAAGATAAAATTTCTTGAATGTATAAATCAAGGGACCTTTATCCAAGGTTGTTCGATACCCTTCTCCTTGCGTTAATATACTTATTACTTGTTACTTGTTTTGTTACAATTTGTTCCGCTGCATTTAGTATTGTTGATGAAAGTATAACTATCCTATACTTTCTCACTCTTGTACTCTGATTTAGTTAGATTCTATATGATTTAAGGTAGAATATTAATCTTTGTTAATTTTGTTATGTTTCATTTTCAGAATCACTTTTCTGGAATCTAGCAAGTGTTTAGAACCTATAAGAGGTCTTGTGAATTATTTTGTTTAACCTTGTTAAACATAACCATCTTTAAAAGTTCCAAAGGAATTTTTAAAAAGGTACAATTCACCCTCCCTCTTATATCTGAGAATCTCATTCTTATTTCGATCCTATATTTGGTATTATAGAGTATATCATACTCAAACATACCATCTCAACAATTGGTATCAAAGCATTTGGTTCAATCTAAATTAATCTCAAGATTATATTCAAAAGGAAATTCTCAGAATTACATTTTCCAGATTCATATTTTTCAGAATCTATTTTTCAGAATCATAGTTCAGATTCACTTTTTAAAAGTGATACTTTTGATCTATATTTTCTTTCTTAGAATATTTTCCTTGTTTAAAAACTTTTTCTACAAACAATTTTTTATGGAAAGACTTTTCTTAAAGATGAAAGGAATCAGTTTTGGTCCCATAGACAATCTAAATCCAAACAGACCACCAATATTTAATGGTAATGATTACGAATATTAGAGAGATCGTATGAAGACTTTCATTACCAACACTGGTGTTGAAAATTTTGTTATGATTACTGGTGGATACAAAATTCTTGATAAAGAAGTAAGTGCCTTTATAAATCAAGAAAATCATGAATATCAATTGAATTATAAGGTATGCAACACTTTAATTTGTTCAATGACTAGAAATATATATATCCAAATTTCATCTTGTGATGCAGAAAATTATATATGGAAGAAACTTGAAGTTACTCACTTTGGGACTTCCAATATAATTGAGACAAGAAGATCCATGCTTAGAGCCAAATATCATGGTTTTAGTTTTTTTATGGTGAACCCATATGCAAGGTGAAACATAGATTCATGACTATTGTGAATAGTTTACAATCAATGGCTGAAAAAGGATTAGATGATGAAGCTATTGTTGACAAGATTATCGACATCATGCCGAATGAGTGGGAATCTAAAAGGACTGCAATTGATGAGAATAGAAAGGTTACTCAGATTACCCTTGATGATCTGTTTGGAACTCTTCTTCAGCATGAGACTAGAATGAAGAGAGGTGATGATATTGTGAAGAAGAAGAATGGAAATGGCAGTGTAGCTTTTACTTCTACTTCCAATCATATGAAATCCAAGACTCCTGAAAGAGTTACCAGATCTAGATCTAAGAAATTTGTTATCCATTCCGAATCTAGTGGAAGTAAATCCTTAGAAAATGAATTAGAAAATCTTTCTCGAAGAATGAACAAGATAGCTGGATAAAGGAACTTTCAATCCAGATATAAGAAGAAGGAAAGGAAAGACAAGAGAGATTCAAAAGTTACATTCTATAAATGTAAGAGAGCTGGAAACATAAGACCTAATTTCCCTATGCTCAAGAGAAAAGAAATAAAGGAAAGGAATTCTATGAAAAATAGAAAGAAGTATTACAAGTCAAAAGCTAAGAAAGTGTTGAAAGATAATGACACATGGATTGCTAGTGGTGGAGACTCTTCAGATGAATCTTCGGATTATGAATCTTCTGGATAGAAGAATCTTGGTCTAATAGCCGGGCTATCTATTGATAATCATTGCTTGATGGCTAAGGTACACAATGATGAATCAATGACCAATGTTTCTTTGAATTCTAATGATAGTAAATATTATAACTCTTCGGATGAAGAATCCTCTTCTGATGAAGATAATACTTTACCTACCTATAAAGAAGTTTCTAGGTTTTCCAAACTCCTCGAGAATGATAATTCAAAACTCATGAAAGAAATTGATAAGGAAAATTCTAGGAATACTATTCTTACTAAGGAAATATCAGATCTTTCTAAAGATCATGATAAGAAAAATGCTGATTTTGAATGTATTTAAAAAAATATTAAGGAAGTAAGTTCTAATATGAATAAACTTTCTAATGATCTAGAAAACGTAATTTTTAAGAAAAATGTTTTCAAGCCTAGCTCTAGCTCAAAATCAGATATTTTTGAAGACAATAACTTAGTTATCAAACTCAAATACAAAATATTTTCCTTGAGGAATTGTTTGTCAAATTTTACCCTAGGTAAGGAAAAGTTTGATAAAATGTATTCACAAATATAACCATGAAAGAATACTTCTGGTTTTGGTTATACTAGTTCTAAACCGATTTTTAGTAACAACTACTTTGTTCCTCAAAGTAACCCATTCTGTACTAAATGTCAGTGTGGTGGTCACTGGGCAAATAATTGTTCCTTAAACAAAACACAATCTTTAGGATTTCATAAGGATTATTTTTCTAAGAAGATGTGGGTACCCAAAATTTTGATTTGTGAAATTTCCGGATCCAAGAAAGTCTGGATTCCGAAAACCTATCTTTTTCTTATTTTTAGGAAAATAGGGAAAGTACCAACAACAATACATGGTACATGGATAGTGGATATTCCCGACATGTGACTGGTAACAAAAACTATTTTGAAAAGATTATCAAGATGATAGGAGGAAAAGTAACCTTTGGAGATAATGCTCAGGAAGAAATTATTGGTATAGGTAACTTCATTCTTCTTAGAAAAACCTTGATTTCAAATGTTTTATTTGTTAAGGGTCTTAAGAACAACCTCATCAACATAATACAATTATGTGATGAAGGCTACCTTGTGAATTTTAGGAATGATAAGTGCTTAGTACACAATTCCAAGGAGGGATTTATTCTTTCTGCCAATAGGCAAGAGAATGTTTATACACTAAACATAGAAGACCTTAAGAGCCAAGACATACCTTGCCTTAGTGAAATGGAAGATCATTCTTGGTTGTGGCATAGAAGTTTAGGACATTGTAACCTTAGGAACATATGAAAACTCTCTAATAAAGGTTTAGTTAAGGATCTACTGGAGATTATATTTTATTCGTCAAAAGTTTGTGAACCTTGTTAATATGGAAAGAAACATAAATAAAGTTTTAAATCAGTCGGTGAAGTCTCAACCACTGATGCATTACAGCTAGTGCATATAGATCTTTTTGGTCCTACTCAAACTGGAAGCATTTGGGGAAAATATTATGTATTTGTTTTGGTTGATGATTACACTAGATTTATATGGGTCTATTTTATAGCAAAGAAGTCTTAAGATTTTTCTTATTTCAAAAGTTTTAGATCCCAAGTAAAAAATGAGAAAAGCCTTCCATTGAAAACTATTCATAGTAATCATGGAGGAGAATTTCAAAATTCTGATTTTGATACTTTTTGTAGTAGAAAAGGTATTACTCACAACTTCTCATCACCCAGAACACCTCAACAAGAATGGTGTTGTTGAAAGAAGAAATAGAATTCTTCAAGAGATAACTAGAACCATGTTGAGTGAGTATTCCGTAGCTAAAATTTTTTGGGATGAATCTGTAAGTACAACTTATTATACTATAAATCATGTTTTGATTAGACCTTTTCTTAATAAAACCCCTTATGAGTTATGAAATGGTAGAAAACCTAGACTTTCCTACTTTATGATTTTTGGCTTCAAGGTATTCATTCTGAATACTAAAGATAATTTACACAAATTCACACCAAAATCTGATGAAAGAATTTTCTTAGGCTACTCCCCAACTTCTATGAAATATAGAGTTTTCAACAAAAAAACTTGTACTGTTGAAGAAAAAATACATGTTAAATTTGATGAAACTGATCCTTTTGTTTTTAAACAACCTCAACCTCCATTCTCGGATGTGTTTTCAAAAACTGATTATCAACCTTTGATAGAAAATCCTCATGATAAGGAAACTTTTCAAGATGATACTTCCGAAACATTTACCCCAGAAGATTTCCTACCCTATGTTGATGAATAGGTTTTACAAAACCCAAACCAGTTGTGTCTAAAGAATCATCCCAGTCATAGCATCATTAGTGATGTGAATCAACTTGTAAGGACTAAAAGTTTCTTAAGAAATGAAGTAGAACATCTAGCATTAATTTCCCAATTAGAACCAAAAATCACTGATGAAGCTTTAAGTGATGATGATTGGATAAAATCTATGCAAGATGAGCTAAATGAATTCGAAAGGAATAAAGTCTAGACCTTGGTTGAAAGACTTAAGGAAACTTCTGTTATGGGAGTAAAATGGGTCTTCAGAAATAAGTGTGATGAAAAAGGAGTCATTGTTAGAAATAAAGCTAGATTATTTGATAAAGTCTATAATCAATAAGAAGGAATATACTATGAAGAAACCAATGCTCCAGTATCTAGACTTGAATCTATTCGTATTTTACTTTCCTTTGCAGTATTCTTCAATTTCAAACTTTTTCAAATGGATGTGAAATGTGATTTTCTTAATGGTTATGTTCAAGAGGAAGTTTTTGTTGAACAAACTCCTAGATTTGAAGACACAAAATATCTTGATCATGTTTTTAGACTTACCAAAGCTTTGTATGGCCTTAAACAAGCCCCTCGAGCCTCGTATGATATACTTTCAAGATTTTTTCTTCAGAATAACCATGTTAAGGGAAATGCAGATCCAACTATTTTTATAAAGAAAGATAAGAAAAATGTTTTGATTGTTCAAATTTATGTTGATGACATTATATTTGGTTCAACTCAGCAATCTTTAACTGATTCCTTTGCATATCTAATGAAATATGAGTTTGAAATGAGTATTATGGGTGATTTAACATTTTTCCTAGGATTTCAAATTTCTCAAAAACCAGAAGGAATCTATATATCTCAACATAAGTATATTAAATATCTTCTTAAAAAGTATGGATATGAAAACACTAAGAGTATAAGTACTCCTATTGGTACCTCAAACACACTTGATCTTGATGAAGCTGGGAAACCAGTAGATCAAACATCTTTTAGAGGTATGATAGGAAGTCTAATTTACTTGACATATAGTCATCCAGACTTAATGTTTTCAGTATTCTTATGTGCAAGATACCAATCCAATCCTAAGGAATCTCATTTAAAGGCAGTGAAAAGTATTTTTTGCTAATTAAAGGGAACCGTGGATTTAGGACTATTTTATACTTCTGGAAAAGATTTTGTCTTAAAAAGTTTTTCAGATGCTGACTTTGGTGGATGTAGAATGGATAGAATGAGTACATCTGGAACTTTTCATTTCTTAGTATATTCATTAGTTTCTTGGTCTTGCAAGAAGCAACACTCAGTAGCACTTTCCACTACTGAAGATGAATATGTAGCAGTTGTAAGTTGCAGTGCTCAAGTGTTGTGGATGCAACACACACTCACAGAATATGGCTTGAGTTTTACTAAGACTCAAATCTTCTGTGATAATACAAGTTCCATTTCCCTTAGTAAAAACTTTGCACATCACTCTCGTGCAAAGCACATAGATATTAGGCATCACTTTCTTAGGGATCACACACTAAAAGAAGATATCGTTCTTCAATTCATCGGAACACAAGATCAACATGCTGACATTTTCACAAAATCATTACCCTCTGATGGATTTGAATACATTAAACAGAAGTTAGGAATGATAACCGTGAGGTAATCTTCCTTCATTAACTTCTTGTTGAACCATTCTTCTTACAGTAATAAACTTTTTTTTATTGGGGGAGTACATATTTTGTGGATGTTTTTCATATTTTATCTGTAATGATGGATTTTCATAGTTGGTTTTTCAAAATGTTTTTTAATGAAAATTTTTCTTAATGAAACGTTTTCGTAATGAAATTTTTTCCTAATAAAATTTTTTCATAATTAAATTTTTTCATAATGAATATTTTTTATTTTTTTTTTAAATTTTCGTAATGGAAATTTTATTAATGGGAATTTTTGTAATGAAATTTTTGGAACTGATGTTTTTGTAATATAATTCTTCAGAATTTAAACTTTTGTAATGGAAATTTTTGGAAGTAAAATTTTCGTAATGAAAATTTTTCATTCTCAAAATTTGTCGTAGTGTTTTTTTATAATGAGTTTTTCGTAGTCAAATTTTCTTCAAGAAGAATATAACCAATTACGAATAATCTTCCTAGCTAAATCCGAAAGGTTTGACTTCCTTACTTAAGTTTTCATAGTCACTTTTACTTATTGTTGGTTTCTTTTCTTTTTAAAATTTCTCGGATTAAAGTTTTCTTAAATCCGAATTTTTTTTAAAAACCTCAAAAGATCGAATTCAACCAAAATTTTCCTTGCGGGTATGTTTTCAACCGTCAGATCAGATCAGAGAGATTTTCAACCATTATATTGATTTTGGAAGTTGAAAGGTCACTTCCATCGCCAATATAAAGGGGGCCCCGATGGTTTTCCCACATCGGTTTCCAAGATCTCGTGTCTCGAAGCTCTAATCCTCTACAAAATCCCATTCCAAATCCTTCAGAAGTGCCCAATCCGAATGTCTGCAGAAGCCCCTTCTCAGGATATGTCTTCATTCAAGATGATCTCGGAGCGGAAGATATATAGGGAGAGGTTGTTACACCCAAACTTCTACAATAAGTATGACTCTCTAATTTCCAAGAACTTCAAGCTCAATGGATGGGAAGATGTAGCCATTTCTAAGACAGGATCTCAGGATGTGGTCTATCGGGATTTGCTCATAGATTTTTATGAGTCAGCTAGTTTTTTCAAGGAAGATGGAAGGGAGAAGTTCTACTTCAAAAGCTATGGGAAGACGTATGCTTTATCCTACTCGAAGGCTGCAAGCTTGGTGGGGCTATCATATGAAGGGGGGGGGGGGTATAATTTTGCTCTTACAAGTTGGCAGATGTGTAAGGAAGTTTCATCAAGGTGAAGGCTATGGATTGCCTTAGTCTTTCTCATATCAACACTGCAAAGAAGATTTCCCATCTATCAACCAATTATCAGATTCTACAGCTTTGGGTGCAAGGATTTATCATACCGAGGAAGGGTGATAAGGACACCCTCAAGAAGAGTGATATGTATATTCTATACTTTTTATTAAACCTCAGGATGGTTAATCTCATGAGACATATCCTCATTATGATTCAAAACATTAATAATGGAAATCTTAGAGCTTAGATCATTATGTATATGGATTTTCTTTCTAAGTTGATAGTTCGGTGTCTTGAATCTTTCAATATCCCATGAAGCTCCAAGCCGAGAAATTTTAAGGTGATGCTGATCAGTGATGACACTCTTAAGAGGATGAAGGTTGGTTTCTCAAAGAATTCAGGTGAGTTCTATTATCTACCCAAGTAAGAGGTAGAAGCCAATCTGGAAATTGTTGAAAAAGATAAACCATCCAAGAAGGCTGGGAAGAAAAGTAAGTTGAAAGAAGTGGAAGTTGAATATAAAACCCCTAAGTCTAAGGAATTCCAATCCGCACCTCCTAAACCAAAGAAGAAAAAGGCCTACCCAGATGAATTAGTTTCAAAGTGGAGAGAAAATTAAAAGACTAGAAAAGCAGGGGAGCTGCAGTTCGGTTTGGATCCTACTAAGGCTAAGGCCTTGAAAGAAAAAGATACCGATGAGCTAGAGAAACAGGCCAAAGAGAAGAAGCTAATGAAGAAGTTTACAGAAGCCGAAATTTGTCAATCCCTTCTAAGGGATGCTAAAATTTCTTCGGAAAATATTCCTGTTCCGAAATATTTTTTAGTAGAACAATTGCCTGAGACTCCAGGTAAGAAGACTCCAGAAAATCCCAAATAGAAGGAAGTTCAGAAAGAAGTGATGGATAAAGTTCAGCAAGTTGTCTGGGAATTTCAACAAGCTGAGATGAGTTGTGATTCTGATGATGTAATTAATCAAGTCGGAGAATATCAATATAAGAGAACATCATCCGAAAAATTCTCACTCTGGACTTCTCAAGCCGGATCTTATAAACTTGTTACACCTAGAGATGATGAGAAGGGTGAAGAAGAAGTCAACAAGCCATTTGAAGAAGAGATTCATAATCATGACTTTATCCATCCCGAGGAAGTTGAAGCAGGAGCTTAGAAAGAAAAACCTGATGAAGACAAGATAGTACAGTTATCCGAGAGTGAGCACGAATCCCCTGATGAGGAAGCCATACCAAAAATCATCAAGGGTAAGAAAGTGATTTTTGACACTCCAATGAATTATATTATAAGGAAGAAAGAAGTTGGAGGTTACTCTTAGAGTAAACTGGTGTAAATAGAAGATGAACAATCTCAAAGATGAATGACTGATTTGGAGTCATCTACATTAGGACATGATTTTGTTGTCCAGTCCCTGAAGAAGCAAGTGGATACCATTCTAATCTTTCAATCAAATGAGTTTAGATGCTAGATGCTTCAGCACATTATGAATCAAAAGTCAGAATTCGTATCTATGGTCATGGATAGATGTGTGAAGGTTGAGGAAGACTACAAAAATTTCCTTATATATTATGAAGTCCATAGTAATTCATGCAAGAAGATGACCAGATGGTCGAAGGGTATTGGTGAAGATCTAAGAGAGCTTCATCAGTTCCAGAATGATGTTAAAGAATATTTTGATACCGAGGATTCCACGATGAAGAATCTTTCAAACAGTTTTAAGGAAAATCTAAGTTTAGAGAAAAATTCATGGATTCATGATGTAAGAGATCTGAATGGGAAGTTGAGATATATTGTTTAAAGCTTGAAAATAGAGAAGGATCTCTATAGTGAGATTCAAGAAAAACATTGGAAGCCAGACGAATTGCTAAAGATTCAGGAAGAGGCCATGAAGTCTCAGGCAATGGTCCTGAAGGCTCAGAAAGACAAGATCAATGCATTAGAAAAGCAAGCTGAGGAAGATCACAAAGAATTGAAGAAGTTTAAGACCATTGTCAAAATGATAATGCCCAAGGAAAAAGAAACAAAATAGACCACTCCTATCTTTTGTTGTATTTTTCCCCTGTACTAATTCTTTCAATCATAATGGATTTTTGGTTGGGTGTTTGGTTGTCTATACTAATATTTCAGGTACTTTATTATTTTCTATTCCCTCCAACTCTTTTTGAAAATCACAAAGGGGGAGAAGGAAAAATAATTATAAAATGGAGAAGGAAAAATGTCTAAGTGAAGAAGAACTATCCCCAAGTAAGGGGGAGTGCTCATTACAAATATTCCCACATTCAAATAAAATTTCTTTTTTTGGAAATCTAGAATACGATCCTTAGAGTTCCAAAGCCTAAGGGGGAGTTAGTCGTATTCACTAGAGTCTATGAACAAAGGGAGATAAGCTTTATTTCAAAGTCTAAAGAAATTTTTCCAAGTCCTTATATTCTTTTTCATAAGGATGTTTGTGCTTTCCAAAAAGGGGGATATTGTTGAGTCAATAAGGTTCTCCTTATGACTTTTCCATTCTTTCATGAAAAGGGGGAGATTGTTAAGTCATTAAGGTATCCTTATGAATTTACCATTCCTTCTTGTTTTGAAAATCACAAACACCTCATTTCAAGGGAAAACTCATTTTACCCCTGTTTTACTTCCATAAGGAAAATTTCCTTCCCAAAGGAAATATACCCTTACCATATTTTCATTGTTCATATCAATATTTTTATTAAGTATAAAAATCGGATTCATATCTAAAACCTTGAAATCATATAATTCTTAGATATGAAGAATTCTGTTTTAGGATCTAAATTCTTGTTACAAACTTTTATGATGTTCTTTTATGAATTCCTTGTTACGAACTTTTCTGATGTTCAACACTGAATTCTAATTATGAACTTATATAAAGTTATAACAATGAATTCTGATGATGAATTGTGGTTACGAATCCTCATTAAAAAGTTTGATGAAAAATTCTGATTACATATTCTTATTATGAATTCTGATGACCAATTCTGATTATGAATTATCATTACAAATTCTGATGAAGAATTCTGATTACGAATTCTCATTATGAATTCTGATGAAGAATTCTGATTACAAATTCTCATTACGAATTCTGATGAAGAATTCTAATTATGAATTCTCATTACAAATTCTAATGAAGAATTCTGATTATGAATTCTCATTACAAATTCTGATAATGAATTCTGATTACGAATTCTCATTACAAATTCTGTTGAATAATTATGATTACAAATTCTCATTACGAATTCCTTAGAAAAATAGAATCCAAATATCTTTGTACTATAGACTCCAAATTCATTTACTTACATTCCGAACTTTCATTTACCTCCATTCCGAATATCAGTTTTGGTTATGCTTTCACTTGTTCTATTATAAAACAATGTCATGCATTCAGTTATCAACTAACCATTGTTTGAGTGACATGTGTACAGGTCCCTTTGAAATTCAAGGAAGAATATGACCATCGGAGGAGGGATCCAACCATTGGATTTTCACCTATAAATAGGAGATTATTTGAAAATGTTCGACACAACTTTGACACATTACTTTGACATCTACGCCTACATGCTGTTGAAGTGATTTCTAGAGAGAGAGGCTCTTATCATCTCTCAAGCTTTGTGCAGAAAGTTTGAACAGCTTGTTCAAACTTTTCCCTGAACATATTTGCTTCGTGCGTCTCCGATTGTTGCTGTGTACAATTGAGGGCTTCTGGGGATAGGAATATAGAGGTTTAAACACCTTGAAGTTGAGGGCTTCCTTGATGAGGAAGACAGAGGTGCCAACTACCTGATAGTTGAGGGCTTGCGGGGATAGCAGGAAAGACTCCGATCTTCATATCGAGGGCTTACCCAAGTTTGGGTAAGATATAATTTCTTAAAAGTATAAATCAAGGGACCTTTATCCAAGGTTGTTGGATACCCCTCTCTTTAGGTTAAAAGACTTATTACTTGTTACTTTTTTTGTTACAAGTTTTTCCGCTGCATTTTTTATTGTTGAGGAAAGTATAACTGTCCTATACTTTCTCACTCTTGTACTCTAATTTAGTTAGATTCTATATGCTTTAAGGTAGAATCTTAATCTTTATAACAATTGTTAAGTTTCATTTTCAGAATCACTTTTCCAGAATCTATCAAGTGTTTAAAACCTATAAGAGGTCTTGTGAATTATTTTGTTTAACCTTGTTAAACATAACCATCTTTAAAAGTTCCAAAGGAATTTCTAAAAAGGTACAATTCACCCCCCTCTTGTATCTAAGAATATCATTCTTATTTCAATCCTACATTTGGTATTATAGTGTATATCATACTCAGACATACCATCTCAAAACCGGGCTTCACCCGTCACTTACTAAGTCCAATCCATTCCTCATATGAAAAGGATTAAACATAACATAAACATTCATATTAAAACTGGCATATGAAATGTCAATACTTTTTTCAGAAACCATGAATGGTATAAAATAACACATCAACAGTAAAAAATATCTCAAAAAATTCAATACAACATGGATTTTTTTGTATCATAATAAATCATCTTCAAGCAAACTTAAAATCCATCAAAAGATGTTGACATAGATGAAATCAAATCCTTTTTAGAGAAATATCTCTTTCTATTTTGAAATCATTTAAAAGTCAATAATTATAAAAAAAAGATTTATATTTGAAAATATACTTATAAGCTTGTAAGGGAATCTTTGAAGATGTTATAATGGTGGCAAATAGCCGCACCTTCTATATAAGTTAAAAAACCTTCTTACCTTCATTTTGTCGAAAAGGTCATAAAGTACTTTGTTTGGAAAACGACGGAAAGATTCCTTTATAAACATCTTATAATGATCAAAAAAGGGTATAAATGACTTTAAACCATAGTCTATAAAATAGTGAGAATGTTTTCAAATACATTTTTAAGAAACATGGGTGTGTATGATAAAGAGATCTCAATAGATAATTACATATAAACAACCTCGAATAATGAAGAGATCGTGAAATTAACCCTTACCTTATACTTTTCCTTGGCCGAGGGTAAGTTAAATTCCTTTATAATGGTTAAATAATTGTTATTAAATTATACATGAATCATATACATTAATATGATATCATATAATATCTTTTAACATTTATTTGTTAATAATATCTTTAGTATTATCGTCGTTTCAGGTGTTAACTAATTCATTTTCCTTTGTATGCTTTGTTACGTAAGTAATTTTTCTTATGGATAGGATGTATCTTATTCATATTCATAATGATATTAAGTCTTTAAACATTATTTTTAATCATATAATTAAAATTAAACTTGAATGTATAATATGGGGAATGAATCTCATCACGTTCGTTTAGACAGTAATCTGTACGTACGCACGAGCGACAATATCAATCTTTTGATATTAAAATATTATATAATTGGATTGTATATCATATATAAAGAATAATTATCATGTTCTATTTTTTATTTACATCAATTACACTTCATTATTATACCCATTCAAATAATAATGTATTGAATAACAATTACACCACGACATGGAGACGGTAAGTCATATGTACGCACGTATGATGACATGTCATTCAAAGGATCACTATGGGAAAAATGGGTATTTGTGATGGGGCATTTGCGACGGGATCCCGTCGCAAATGACCTTTTGCGATGGGGGGCCGTCGCAAATCGCCCTTCGTGGAAAACACCGTCGCAACAACAATTATTTGCGACGGGCCCGTCGCTGAAGCTATTATTTTCGATAGGGATCCTTCCCGTCGCAAATAATACTCCGTATATTTGTAAAAGCTTTTAAAAAAAGCAATTGCAACGGGCCCGTCGCAACATTTATTTGCGACGGGCCCCGTCGCAATTGCTTTTAAAAATAAAAATAAAACTATTATTAAATTATTTTAATGGATATAATAATAATACTATTTGCGATGGGCATAGTATCCCGTCGCAAATACTAAAAAAAATTACTAAAAAATTATTTTAATTAATATAATAATAATCCAATTATAATTCGAAAATAAAAAATAAAAAATTATTAATAAATGATTTTAATTAATATAATAATAGAATTATAATTCAAAAATAAAAATAATAAATTATTAATAAATTATTTTAATTTATATAATAATAATAGAATTATAATTCAAAAATAAAAAATAATAGATTATTAATAAATGATTTAATTAATATAATAATATTAGAATTATAATTCATAAATAAAAAAAATATTAATAAGTTATTTTAATTAATATAAAAAAAATAGAATTATTTTACATTCAAATATTAAAATAATTCAAATATTACAAAAAAAATAATTAAATTATAATATTATAAAATTTTAATATATATATAAAATTTAATATTATAAAATATAAATAATATTATTATTCATATTAATATTGTTATTTCAAAATATAATATTATTAATATTTTCTAATGAGACAGAAACTACGAATAGAAAAAAAAATTCGTATTTTGATTTAACAAACTTTATAACATAAAAACAAACTCTAATATGAAGGAGGGGTGAGGGGGGGATCTGCAGATGCTGGTGGTGGAAACTCCATCCCTAAAGCATGAATGAGTCGGCGCATGTACTCCATCTACTCCTGGTGCTGCTGCTGCCACCGACTCATCTGCTCCTCGTACAACTACTACTGGCGTCGATGCACCTCCTCATGCTGCTGCTGCTGCTGACGCATCTGCTCATGCTCCTGTCGGAGACTCTCTATCAATGTAGTCTGAGGTTGCAACTGATCCTCATACCGTGTAGCAGAAGAAGATGCATGAGCTCCTCTCGAGCTGGACGCCGACATCGCAGCACTGCCATAATAATCTCCGGGAGTCAGTCGAGATCTAATACTAACTACCCAGCCCTTCTCGAAGGCATACTGGGTAGCCTGCATCCATGCTGCCTCATCAAACTGACGGCCAGTGGTCTGATCTGATGACTCGGCCTGACTCTCAGGCCGGGTCTGTGACGCTGCGGCCTCATATGACTCCTTTAGTTGCAATTTAAAATTAAAATTGTGAATATATTATATGCAGTTAATTTTTAAACTTGAAAACAAATAATACTGACCACGATGTGATGCTGACGATAACCTCTGAGCTCCCCAGTAGCAGGATCACTATACATCCTCTAATATACGTCGTACTCCGTAATGTCGGGGTGCTCGATAGCCTATAAGAATAAAAAATAAACTGTTAATATTTATATTTATATAAAATATTTATAAATAATGTACGTATCAGATGCTGTCTATGAGTACTGAAAGAACGACTCCCAGCTCGATGAGTCATCTCCTGTCTCCCCCGATTCTGCCTCCCCACCGATGATCTCCTCTGAAAGGAACCACTCAACCAGTGAGCACATAATCCATCCCATACATGGGATGAAATGCACTCTGGTCGGTGTGCTCTACATGACTCATCAAAATCTGGGAAGTCACTAATTGTCCACATTAATGCTGCTCTCAGTTTGTAAATTTGTTTCGTTGCAACATCATATGTACTGACACCAGTACTCCACAATAAACTTAATTCATCAATAAATGGTTTCAAATAAACATCAATATTTTTCTTCAGATGTCCTGGAATTAGTAATGTCAAAAAGATATATGGCTCCTTCATCAACATCCATGGAGGTAAATTGTACGGAGTCAAAAAAACAGGCCAACATGAATATTGACTACCATAAGATCCAAACGGACAGAAACCATCAGTGTAAAGGCCCAGTAGAACATTTCTAGCTTCTAAAGCAAAGGATGGATGCACGCTATCAAAATGTTTCCATGAATCACCATCGGCTGGATGATTCAAGCTTTTATTGGTTGAAATATTCTCTTTATGCCATGACATCATTGTCGTTGTATTCTTAAACATGAATAAACGCTGAAGTCTGGATGTAAGCGGAAAATATCTCAACTATTTTACAGGAATAAAACCAAACTTTCCATGTTGTCCTTCTTTATATCTCAGTTTCCCACATGTGGGAAAACTATCCAATGACTCATTTTCCCCAGAATACAAAATGCAGTCATTTGAACATGCATTAATCTTTTGACAAGTAAGTCCCAAATTTCGAACCAGCCTCTTACTCTCATAGTAATTTGCAGGCAAAACATTTCCTTCGGGTAACAGTGTTTTAAGCAAAGAAAATATCTGGTCAAAACAGGTGTTTGACATTCCATTATCTGATTGATAGCCATAAATTTTGCAACTGCTTCATATTTGCTCATCTTGTAGCCAGGATATAATGCACCCTCAGCAGACCTCAACAACTCATAAAATTCAGACGGTGCCGACTCAGGATTTGAAGCTATATCAGCCGGAGTTTCTTGTATGTTGAACAGATGAACCTGCAACATCATGTACTAAATCTTGAAACCGGGATGGATCCGGAATCAAGTTGGTATCACCTACTCTGGAACTGCGTTCACCGTGTTGATACCAAAAAACATAATCTGGTTGAAAACCAAAACGCAAGAGATGTCCCCCCACTTTTTCAAACGTGTCAAATGTTCTCAATTCACATTTTCTACAAGGGCATTTTATTTTTCCTTCTAAAACAAATTCTGGATTTGATGCCGTAAATGATAAAAAAGTCTCAGCACCCTCTACATATACTGGATTTAAACCAGAACCGGTTGGATTTCTACGTTGATTTATCTATATTCGGTCACCTAATAATGATTGTTGACGACCTCATTGTTCCATATTTTTCTATAAAATATAAAATCATTGCTGGTTTTGAATAATTTGTTAGAAAAAACACTCAAGCAAGGATAATTATAGAGTTTACATCATACACGACTGACACAAACTTTTTATTGAGATAGACCTAAAAATTGACCCTTTAAGAATTGAATATGTTGAGAATAAAGAAAAACATGTTATAAATATTGATAATTTTAATATTATATAAATTTTTTATTATTTTCATAGTACTAATATTATTGATAATTATTCCTAATTATTGGTAATTATTACTAATTATTAGTAATTATTACTAATTATTGGTAATTATTCTTAATTATTGGTAATTAGCAGTAATTATTGGTAATTATTGGTAATTATTACTAATATTATTGGTAATTATTACTAATTATTGGTAATTATTACTAATTATTGGTAATTATTACTAATTATTGGTAATTATTACTAATTATTGGTAATTATTACTAATTATTGGTAATTATTACTAATTATTACTAATTATTGGAAATTATTCCAAATTATTACTAATTATTACTAATTATCGGTAATTATCGGTAATTATTGGTAATTATTCATAATTATTGGTAATTATTGGTAATTATTGGTAATTATTACTAATTATTGGTAATTATTACTAATTATTGGTAATTATTACTAATTATTACTAATTTTTGGAAATTATTACTAATTATTACTAATTATTACTAATTAGTGGTAATTATTACTAATTATTACTAATTATTACTAATTATTGATAATTATTAATAATTATTGGTAATTATTTCTAATTATTACTAATTATTTGTAATTATTCCTAATTTTAACTAATTATTCATAATTATTACTAATTATTACTAATTATTGGTAATTATTCCTAATTATTGGTAATTATTCCTAATTATTGGTAATTATTCCTAATTATTGGTAATTATTCCTAATTATTGGTAATTATTGGCAATTATTCCAAATTATTGGTAATTATCGGTAATTATTGATAATTATTGGTAATTATTACTAATTATTGGTAATTATTACTAATTATTGGTAATTATTACTAATTATTGGTAATTATTCCTAATTATTACTAATTATTACTAATTATCGGTAATTATTGGTAATTATTGGTAATTATTACTAATTATTGGTAATTATTACTAATTATTGGTAATTATTGGTAATTATTTCTAATTATTTGTAATTATTCCTAATTATTGGTAATTATTCCAAATTATTGGTAATTATCGGTAATTATTGGTAATTATTGGTAATTATTGGTAATTATTCCTAATTATCGGTAATTATTACTAATTATTGGTAATTATTGGTAATTATTGGTAATTATTACTAATTATTGGTAATTATTGGTAATTATTACTAATTATTGGTAATTATTACTAATTATTGGTAATTATTACTAATTATTACTAATTTTTGGTAATTATTACTAATTATTACTAATTATTACTAATTATTGGTAATTATTACTAATTATTACTAATTATTGATAATTATAACTAATTATTGGTAATTATTCCTAATTATTACTAATTATTGGTAATTATTTTTAATTATTACTAATTATTCCTAATTATTACTAATTATTACTAATTATTGATAATTATTCCAAATTATTGGTAATTATTCCTAATTATTGGTAATTATTCATAATTATTCGTAATTATTCCTAATTAGTGGTAATTATTGGTAATTATTCCTAATTATTGGTAATTATCGGTAATTATTGATAATTATTGGTAATTATTACTAATTATTGGTAATTATTCCTAATTATTACTAATTATTAGTAATTATCGGTAATTAGTTGTAATTATTGGTAATTATTACTAATTATTGGTAATTATTGGTGTAACGCCCCGAGCTTCCACGATACGCTTCTCATTCTATAATGCAATAGCTTACATTGTACGCAACTTCGAGTTCTAAAACACCGCGACTAATCAAAGTAGCCGTTATGAATAGTAATAACCACTTTTTAAAATTATAGAAATTTTATATTTCAAAATGGACTTCATTTTTGGATTTGGAATATCGAAATTAGCCTATGTTGAATTTTTGGTATTTTTCTGAGAACTTCTAATTTTTTATGAATAGTGAAAAATACTTAAAACAACCTTTTAATAAAAATAATTTATTGTGATAAATTATACTATTTAGTGGTTTTAAGGTATAATTATAATATATTTTTACCATTTTTTCCAATGGTGGTCATTAGAATTAATTTGACATTGAAATTGGACATAAACAATTGCCAATCTTTTGATATAAATTGTTTCTTAAAAACACGCTATTTGTCGTAACAGCGGGAATTAATTATAAAATTAATTAATGCAACTTATATGTTTGGAATTTTGTAAAATAGACATCATTTTTGAATTCGGAATATCAATTATAGCTTAGGGTGAAATTTTGGCATTGTTCTGAAAAACTTCAATTTTTGATGAATAGTGAAACCACTAAGTGGTAGTTAAATAACTGATTTTTCGTTTAAATGAAATATTACCACTTCTATGATTTGATTTTCAAAAATCCGACATACATGGTTGTCATTAAGAAGTAAAATGTGGTTCAATGAGATTAAAATAATTTTTTGGTGAATAGTAACTTTTAAGTTCTTAATCACGATTAGAGGTAATTAGTGTAGTTTAAGGTAAAAATAATGTTTTAATAATATGAGATGAGCTTGATACTTGTCCTACTCCTATTGGATGAGTTATGGCCGACCAAAACAACCCATGGGTAAACTTGGGGACCCCATGGAGCCACTTTGGTTGGAAAATGACATTAATATATATTTATTTAATGTTAAAATTAAATTGACACAAACATGAGTTGTTTTACTAAAACAGTTTTTAAGTGGGGTTACACAAGTCCAAATTTTGACTATAAATATTCATTAGAAAGATAAAACGATTTCCTACATCATAGTATATTTTTTATAATTTTTAGACATTAAATAAATTAAATTATTTATGACATCATTATGATGATGCGATGACATCATTATTTAACGATTTAAATAAAATGAGAAGATAACTCAAAATCCAAGGCTTAAACTTGTCCAAAGCCTATTAGATTAGTATATTTGGAACCCTTATCACCTTAGCCACGAATTATATAAGTTTGGGACCTTTAGAATCCGAAACGCATTGTGTAATAATGTAACATTTCAATTTTTCCAAAAGAGCCCCTCCTCTCCACTTATAAAAGGCCCCCACCTCTCCCACCTTATTCACACCTTAAAGCCATTTGGCTCGGCCAAACTCTGCCCAAATACTCTCCCAACTTCCCCCTCTTACTCCTAGAAGCCTCACTTTGGGCAGAACTCTTCCCAAGGAAGCCTTTGGCTCAAATCAAAAGAGTTACCCGATTTTGAGGTAATGTCTTCTCTAATGTTGTTTTGTTTTATTTTTATTCTCCAACCCCCTAAATTCATTTCATTCCTTTATTTTGTAACAACAGCAGTATCTACAATATACTAGGATGTTGTTATGATAAGGATTTGGGTTAAACTTACACACACCTTCTTCTAATGGTTAAAGAACATACGGTTTCTGTGGATGGTGAATTTCTGCCTCACGAAACGATAATTGTTCAACACTCATATAACACCTTCAAAGGTGGCCATTAAGATGTCACTATATTTATATATGATTTATAATGTGTTTATATTTTACTTATGCTTCTGTATTTCTCATTTATGATATACTTTATGATTTCCATTATGGGTAAAACGCGATAATTTCATTTTAGGAAGTGCGGACTACCGCCCCCTCAAAGTGATTTGAATCGTTAATACCATATGTGGGATGTATAAAGGATGGATTAAATTGTATTATACACTATATTATACTGTAATTATATTATACATTTATATCATTATGATTTCATTCCATTAAATACGAAATAGAAATGAAAGTTGCGTTCATGCGTACGTACGACTTACCGTCTCCATGAACGGTGCATTTCATTTCTTATCTCTAAATGTTACGTAATAAATGAATGTATATACTGTATATATATGATATATATGACATCTAAATAATGAATATAATTCTGGAGATAATGAATATTCTACCACATAAACAACTTGTAATTATAAGAAGATTATTGTTGACTCAAGTACCAAAGATCGACAAAACTACCGTTATTAACTTAAATAATTACATAATTTTCATAACATTGTAATAAGTGATATAAAAAGGATAATGAAATTAAAAATGGTTCTTAATAAGGTATATATTAACTCTAGTTTATTATTCAGGAGGTTAAAGAATGGTTGAGTCAAGTCAGACATGAGGTAAGGGAACTTCTTAACCCAATTTCTATTCTTTGGGTTAATCTCCTACTTTTAAATTATGTCATGATATTATTATGTCCTATCTTGTATTTTTACATTATTTATGTGTACTTATAGTGAATACACATTATAGATGTACTTTATTTAATAAAATTATCTTTTTAAGGACTTCGTCTCAATCCCCTTTCATTGAGGCATATTTGGTTTTATACACAACTTTCATTTATACGGTGTATAAACCCCTTTGACTTTTACGTTTATTCAAAAGGAATCTTTTTATATGAAGCGTTTTGCTAAACAACAAAAGGGAATGTTTTTCTTTCCGTACTTATGCGGCGACAATTACTTCTCCGCCGCCGTGACCATTATTTGAGATTCGACTTCCTCTACAAGCCATCATTTTTTTAATGAAAAATAAATACAAAGTTTTAACATTCTTTTATTTTGGTATTGAAAATGGTTTTGAAATCGTTTTTATTATATAAATTTTTTGTATTGATATCTTGTGATTGAAATGTGGAAATGTTATGTTTCCTTTATGCATGTTTTATGTGATACGATTATTTTATGGTTTATGATATGTTTAAACCTATTCATATGAGGAATGTATTGGACTTAATAAGTGACGGGTGAAGCCCGCTATAGCTCCTCGATGCTTCAGTAGGTCTCATGAGACAACTAGACGTGGAATTGGCCGAGGCCATTTCCCAATTTGATTTATGGTTTTGGCCGAGGCCTTAATCATTTTAGATGTCTTGGCTGAGGCCTTGACAAAATGATTCAGAATGTCCGGCATTATACATTCCCTCATTATGAAAGTGGTTATTGATATTGCATGTGATTATTTGACCAGTAGAATATCCATGTGAAGAAGTAAATGGAGTTATCTTATTTTACTTCTGCCAAATTATGTTGATGTTCATGTTTAAAAGGCTTTTGTTTTAGTTATACATTGCCTTAAATGTTAATGTTTATTTATGAAAGCTTCCGAAATATTGTTATCCTCACTGAGCATCTGAGCTCACCCCTTTCAATGTTTTAATATTTTCCAGGATGTGAAGAAGTACTTTATGAATGACCTTCCAGGATTTTGAGAAGAGGATATGAGTGTGGACTATGGAGACTATGTTATTATAATTTTTTACTTTATGATGTAATGTAACGTTTACGAATGTATCTAGTGTTTCCAAGGCTACTAAACTAATCGGTCTTTCGAGACTTTATCTTTTGTGATCATGCCAATGTTACGAAGTAATGCACCGACTCTGGGTAGCTGGGGTCGGGGCGTTACAGTTGGTATCAGAGGTAGTTTAGTACTAACCTTGGAAGCTAGATTTAGATAAACTCTAATTAGAGCACATAGACAAAAGATAGACTTTGAGGATTAGTATAGAAGAACTTCCTAGAATTTTGTTATTGTTGAGATTTTGTGAGTTTTCCGAGCAATACATCCCTGTCTGGATACGAGCAGGTAGAGGCAGCTCTGGCACAGATGTACCTAGGGGTAAAACTTGAAAACACCGCTTTGAGCTAGACTCGAACGGGAACTGGTGCACGACAACGGGCCTTGTTGCACTCTTGGTTATGACCTTCCCAGGGGATATGCTTAGGATAATTCTCATTTTCTTTACAAACCAATATGTAGGGTTTATGAGTATATAATTCCTCAAAGGAAACATTCTTATGATTATGGATTATATCCATAAACCGTTAAATTTACTTTAAGTATTTTAAAAGTTTGGAATTATTCATTGTAATTCATAAACTAACCTAGTTTATGCCATTGTATAGAAATGGCGCCCAGTAGAAGGAATGTGAACTCCAGCAGTACGTATGATCCAAAGAGTAAGAAGGATAGTATCTTTCATGGTATTAAGCCAACATTTCGAAGCGAAATAGTCTCCCATGTGTTCTCAACATATGAAGAAATAGTATCATGTGTTAATAAGATAAGTAAAGAATTCTCTGAGTCCTATGCCTTTGAAGTGAAGCAAGAGACGAAAGGGATGGAAGAGAGAATGATGGATAAAGGGATGAGGGGAAAGAAGAATTTTCCAATATGTGGTAATTATGGGAAGAAACATCATGGAACTTTCCTAAAGGGAATGAGAGTTTGTTATAAGTTTAGAGAAAAAGGACACCAAGTGCGTGACTGCAAGGGTAAGAAAATGGTTTCAAATGTACAATGCTTCTTCTGCAAGGATTGGGGACACTACGCAAACCAATGTCCAAATCATCAGAGTATTCCCCAAATGATGTTATTGGATAATAATCAAGTTATGATACTACCACAGAATAGGAGTAATGATTAGAGTTCTTATGTTGTTATTAAAGAATTTTGTAATTTGACTGTTGTATCAATGATGTACTGGTTGTAATAATTATGGAGTATATAAAGATTGTACTGCAGTACTATTTCATCAAGGACTTGAGATTGTGTGGAACCAAGAAAAGTGACTCCACAGTAGGTTAAATTATTGGAAAATATATGGTTGAGAGAAAGATAAACCATAATATGGTTCTGATACTGAGATAGTGATTTTGGAATAAGACGTGATTGATTTGGATAAATTATATTGGATATACTTAACTTCCTTGAAACTGATTGATGTTTTGTATACATTTTTGGATAGAAGGAGTATATCTAGTATTCTATAAGGAATAAGGGATCATGGTAATTCAGTATGTTTAAAAAGAATACATGATGAAGGTGTTCACATGTTGTTACGTAGAAAAAAATGGAGCTTCATTATGTTTACCTTCCTCATAAAATCTGGACTGTGAGATGGACGGAAGTATTTTGGATAACTATAAAGGTTGGAGTGGATTAAGTTGATTTTGGATAGTATTTTTTAAGGGTAAAAAATTTATGAAGATTATTTTTTGGAATATTATAATTCTATAGTTTTAGGAAAAGGACAACCTGCAGGGTGGGGAATAACCCGTCGCGTCGGACAAATTTGCAGGAATCGAACCCACAACCATAGTGTGACAAGCCTTTATTTCCTACCACTAGCCTACAGGAAGTCCCTGGTTATTACAAAATAGTTTTACTAATCTAAATGGTATGTGTTAATATTTGGAACCTTATACAATTAGGATAAAAAGAATATTTTTGCGTTCCGTTACCATTTGGAGTAAAAGATGGGTTTGTGGCAAAAATTTATTAAAGAATGAAAGTGTACATGACAAGTAAGTATATTCCCTTACGTTCTTAGTAAATCTCCTAAATAAATTCTTTAACTTTAAAAAAGGTAACTTAAAACAAAAACGTTGCCAGTTAACTTTTCCAACTGGGGATTCAATGACCGTTTAACCAATCAGAAGTTTGTGATTTTTTTATTGTTAACATTCTCCTAATCTAGTTTTCTACAACTCTCCATCAGACCTTGATGGTTTGTTTTTCTTCCATATCCATATTTTCATAGAATCCTAGTATGGGCTATCTCGGGTGACCTTTGTACTTATCTTTCTTTCTTTTAAAGTTATATTTTTATTAACCTTATTTCCGATGTGGGTTTTCCTCAAAGGTATTTTCTCTTTTCAGCCTTTTATTTTCAAAGAAAAATTTCAAATTGCGAGGAAGCAATTTATTTAAGGAGGGGAGAATGTAACACCCCGAGCTTCCACGATACGCTTCTCATTCAATAATGCAATAGCTTTCATTGTACGCAACATCGAGTTCTAAAACACCGCGACTAATCAAAGTAGCCGTTATGAATAGTAATAACCACTTTTTAAAATTATAGAAATTTTATATTTCAAAATGGACTTTATTTTTGGATTCGGAATATCGAAATTATCCTATGTTGAATTTTTGGTATTTTTCTGAGAATTTCTAATTTTTTATGAATAGTGAAAAATACTTAAAACAACTTTTTAATAAAAATAATTTATTGTGATAAATTATACTATTTAGTGGTTTTAAGGTATAATTATAATATATTTTTACCATTTTATCCAATGGTGGTCATTAGAATTAATTTAACATTGAAATTGGACATAAACAATTGCCAATATTTTGATATAAATTGTTTCTTAAAAACACGGTATTTGTTGTAACAGCGGGAATTAATTATAAAATTAATTAATGCAACTTATATGTTTGGAATTTTCTAAAATAGACATCATTTTTTAATTCAGAATATCAATTATAGCTTAGGGTGAAATTTTGGCATTGTTCTGAAAAAATTCAATTTTTGATGAATAGTGAAACCACTAAGTGGTAGTTAAATAACTGATTTTTCGTTTAAATGAAATATTACCACATCTATGATTTGATTTTCAAAAATACGACATACATGGTTTTCATTAAGAAGTAAAATGTGGTTCAATGAGATTAAAATAATTTTTTGGTGAATAGTAACTTTTAAGTTCTTAATCACGATTAGAGGTAATTAGTGTAGTTTAAGGTAAAAATAATGTTTTAGTAATATGAGATGAGCTTGACACTTGTCCAACTCCTATTGGATGAGTCATGGCCGACCAAGACAACCCATGGGTAAAGTTGGGGACCCCATGGAGCCACTTTGTTTGGAAAATGACATTAATATATATTTATTTAATGTTAAAATTAAATTGACACAAACATGAGTTGTTTTACTAAAACAGTTTTTAAGTGGGGTTACACAATTCCAAATTTTGACTATAAATATTCATTAGAAATATAAAACGATTTCCTACATCATAGTATTTTTTTATAATTTTTAGACATTAAATAAATTAAATTATTTATGACATCATTATGATGTAGCGATGACCTCATTATATAACGATTTAAATAAAATGAGAAGATAATTCAATATCCAAGGCTTAAACTTGTCCAAAGCCTATTGGATGAGTAGATTTAGAACCCTTATCACCTTATCCACGAATTATATAAGTGTGGGACCTTTTGAATCCGAAAATCATTGTGTAATAATGTAACATTTCAATCTTTCCAAAAGAGCCCCCCCCCCCCCTCTCCACTTATAAAAGGCCCCCACTTCTCCCACCTTATTCACACCTTCAAGCCATTTGGCTCGGCCAAACTCTGCCCAAATACTCTCCCAACTTCCCCCTCTTACTCCTAGAAGCCTCACTTTGGGCAGAACTCTTTCCAAGAAATCCTTTGGCTCAAATCAAAAAGAGTTACCCGATTTTGAGGTAATGTCTTCTCTAATGTTGTTTTGTTTTATTTTTCTTCTCCAACCCCATAAACTATTTTCATTCCTTTATTTTTTAACAACAACAGTATATAAAATATACTAGGATGTTGTTATGATAAGTATTTGGTTTACACTTACACACACCTTCTTCTAATGGTTACAGAACATACTGTTTCTGTGGATGGCGAATTTCTGTCTCACGAAACGATGATTGTTCAACACTCATATAACACCTTCAAAGGTGGACATTAAGATGTCACTATATTTATATATGATATATAATGTGTTTATGTTTTACTTATGCTTCTGTATTTCTCATTTATGATATACTTTATGATTTCCATTATGGGTAAAACGCGATAATTTCCTTTTAGGAAGTGCGGACTACCGCCCCCTCAAAGTGATTTGAATCGTTAATACCATATGTGGGATGTATAAAGGATGTATTAAATGGTATTATACACTATATTATACTGTAATTATATTATAAATTTATATCATTATGATTTCATTCCATTAAATACGAAATAGAAATGAAAGTAGCGTTCATGCGTACGTACGGCTTACCGTCTCCATGAACGGTGCATTTCATTTCTTACCTCTAAATGTTACGTAATAAATGAATGTATATACTGGATATATATGATATATATGAAATCTAAATCATGAATATAATTCTGGAGATAATGGATATTCTACCACATAAACAACTTGTAATTATAAGAAGTTTATTGTTGACACAAGTACCAAAGATCGACAAAACGACCGTTATTAACTTAAATAATTACATAATGTTCATAAAATTGTAATAAGTGATATAAAAAGGATAATGAAATTAAAAATGGTTCTTAATAAGGTATATATTAACTCTAGTTTATTATTCAGGAGGTTAAAGAATGGTTGAGTCAAGTCAGACACGAGGTAAGGGAACTTCTTAACCCAATTTCTATTCTTTGGGTTAATCTCCTAATTTTAAATTATGTCATGATATTATTATGTCCTATCTTGTATTTTTACATTATATATGTGTACTTATAGTGAATACACATTATAGATGTACTTTATTTAAAAAAATGATCTTTTTAAGGACTTCGCCTCAATCCCCTTTCATTGAGGAATATTTGGTTTTATACACAACATTCATTTATATGGTGTATAAACCCCTTTGACTTTTACGTTTATTCAAAAGGAATCTGTTTATACGAATCGTTTTGCTAAACGACAAAAGGGAATGTTTTTCTTTCCGTACTTATGCGGCGACAATGACTTCTCCGCCGCCGTGACCATTATTTGAGATTCGACTTCCTCTACAAGCCATCATTTTTTTTAATGATAAATAAATACAATGTTTTAAATTTCTTTTATTTTGGTATTGAAAATGGTTTTGAAAGCGTTTTTATTATATCAATGTGTTGTATTGATATCTTGTGATTGAAATGTGGAAATGTTATGTTTCCTTTATGCATGTTTTATGTGATACGATTATGTTATGGTTTATGATATGTTTAAATCTATTCATATGAGAATGTATTGGAATTAATAAGTGACGGGTGGAGCTCGCTATAGCTCCTTGATGCATCGGTAGGTCTCATGAGACAACTAGACGTGGAATTGGCCGAGGCCCTTTCCCAATTTGATTTATGGTTTTGGCCGAGGCCTTAATCATTTTAGACGTCTTGGCCGAGGCCTTGACAAAATGTTTCAGAATGTCCGGCATTATACATTACCTCATTATGAAAGTGGTTATTGATATTGCATGTGATTATTCAACCAGTAGAATATCCATGTGAAGAAGTAAATGGCATTATCTTATTTTACTTTTGCCAAATTATGTTGATGTTCATGTTTAAAAGGCTTTTGTTTTAGTTATACATTTCCTTAAATGTAAATGTTTATTTATGAAAGCTTCCGCAATATTGTTATCCTCACTGAGAATCTGAGCTCACCCCTTTCAATGTTTTAATATTTTCCAGGATGTGAAGAAGTACTTTATGAATGACCTGCAGGGATTGTGAGAAGAGGATATGAGTGTGGACTATGCAGACTATGTTATTATAGTTTTTCTCTTTATGATGTAATGTAACGTTTACGAATGTATCTAGTGTTTCCAAGGCTACTAAACTAATCGGTCTTTCGAGACTTGATCTTTTATGATCATGCCAATGTTACGAAGTAATGCACCGACTTTGGGTAGCTGGGTTCGGGGCGTTACAATTGGTAATTATTCCTAATTATTTGTAATTATTCCTAATTATTGGTAATTATTCCTAATTATTGGTAATTATCGGTAATTATTGGTAATTATTGGTAATTATTGGTAATTATTCCTAATTATCGGTAATTATTACTAATTATTGGCAATTATTGGTAATTATTGGTAATTATTGGTAATTATTCCTAATTTTTGGTAATTATTCCTAATTATAGGTAATTATCGGTAATTATTGTTAATTATTGGTAATTATTGGTAATTATTACTAATTATTACTAATTATTGGTAATTATTCCCAATTATTACTAATTATTACTAATTATCGGTAATTATCGGTAATTATTGGAAATTATTGGTAATTATCGGTAATTATTACTAATTATTGGTAATTATTACTAATTATTACTAATTATTGGTAATTATTCTTAATTATTGGTAATTATCCGTGATTATTGGCAACTATTGGTAATTATTGGTAATTATTACTAATTATTACTAATTATTACTAATTATTGGTAATTAATTCTAATTATTGGCAATTATTGGTAATTATTCCTAATTATTGGTAATTATTACTAATTATTGGTAATTATTACTAATTATTGGCAATTATTCCTAATTATTACTAATTATTTGTAATTATTGGTAATTATTACTAATTATTGGTAATTATTGGTAATTATTGGTAATTATAGGTAATTATTCCTAATTATTGGTAATTATTCCTAATTATAGGTAATTATCGGTAATTATTGTTAATTATTTGAAATTATTGGTAATTATTACAAATTATTACTAATTATTGGTAATTATTACTAATTATTACTAATTATTGGTAATTATTCCTAATTATTACTAATTATTACTAATTATCGTTAATTATTGGTAATTATTGGTAATTATTGGTAATTATTGGTAATTATTACTAATTATTGGTAATTATTACTAATTATTACTAATTATTGGTAGTTATTCTTAATTATTGGTAATTATCGGTAATTATTGGTAATTATTAGTAATTATTACTAATTATTACTAATTATTACTAATTATTGTTAATTATTACTAATTATTGGTAATTATTACTAATTATTACTAATTATTGGTAATTATTCCTAATTATTACTAACTATTACTAATTATTGGTAATTATTCCTAATTATTGGTAATTATTACTAATTATTGGTAATTATTACTAATTATTACTAATTATTACTAATTATTGGTAATTATTACTAATTATTATTAATTATTACGAATTATTGGTAATTATTACAAATTATTACTAATTATTACTATTTATTACTAATTATTGGTAATTATTACGAATTATTACTAATTATTGGTAATTATTCCTAATTATTCCTAATTATTCCTAATTATTGGTAATTATTCCTAATTATTGGTAATTATTCCTAATTATTGATAATTATTCCTAATTATTGGTAATTATCGGTAATTATTGATAATTATTGGTAATTATTACTAATTATTGGTAATTATTACTAATTATTGGTAATTATTACTAATTATTGGTAATTATTACTAATTATTCCTAATTATTACTAATTATTACTAATTATTACTAATTATTACTAATTATCGGTAATTATTCCTAATTATTACTAATTACTACTAATTAGTGGTAATTATTAGTAATTATTACTAATTATTATTAATTATTACTAATTATTACTAATTATTACAAATTATTGTAATTATTGATAATTATTACTAATTATTACTAATTATTACTAATTATTACTAATTATTGGTAATTATTACTAATTATTACTAATTATTCCTAATTATTGCTAATTATTGCTAATTATTGCTAATTATTGGTAATTATTCATATAATTACCAATAATTAGGAATAATAACATTATTAGTATATTTTATTATTAATGTTAAAATAATATAATTTTCTATATTATATACAATTCTCCTTTCATCTGTGTGTTTTTTGTCTCCACATACAAATATTACATGTGGAGACAGAAAACACACAGATGAAAGGAGAATTGTATATAATATAAAAAATTATTTTATTTTAATATTAATAATAAAATATACTAATAATGTAATAATGTAATTATTCCTAATTATTGGTATTTATTACTAATTATTAGCATTTATTCTTAATTATTGAAAATTATTACTAATTATTCCTAATTACCATTAACTATGAACAATACTAATAATTTAAATTTATTAAGTAACAAAACAATGTAAACATAATTAAATTACAACTAATTAAGAATAATTGAAACTAATAAAAAAATTAAAATAAATATTAAATTAAAATGAACATAAATACCTTTAAAATTGATCTGAGGTTGATCTCTGATCATTCTTGAAAACTTCAATATCAACTCCGGAGAAAAAAAATAAACTTAAGAAACGTTGAACTCTAGAAATAAAACTTTGAGAGAAGGAGAAGATGGAGTTTCAGAATGAATTGAAAAAAACGGATGGGGGTATTTATAGGTTAGATTATTTGCGACGGTACCCGTCGCAAATGCCTTAGCCATCATTTATTACGGTCAACGGTTAAATAGTTATTTGCGACGGGTCCCGTCGCAAATAATAACCTGCCGACATACTATTTGCGACGGGGGTATTATCCCGTCACAAATAGCTTTTACAGCCGCCGATTATTTGCGACGAGCGGTAACCGCCCGTCGCAAATAACTTTTCCGCGATTTGGCGCGCAAACCGCGCCGGTCCTTTTACGACGGGGTCAGCTAACCCATCGCAAATAAGTTTCTAACGGGACTATTTGCAATGGGATTTATTCCCGTCGCAAATAACCCATCGCAAATAGCCATTTTTCCCATAGTGGATGGATAGAATAATGAATATTGTGGTACCATATTTATGATAACATCATAGTATATATAAGATACTGAAGTTATTATTTTATAATGGAAACAACAAAGAAAGTGGTAGTGGAAGAAGAAAGGAACTTCAAAGAGGTGATGAAATATTTACCTCTTATTAGGGTTCTTCCATTTGATTTGATTAAAAGGGCTCTGTAAGATGACTTTCTGACTAAAGTAAGGCATCTATGATGAAGGGAGGACAATTCAGAGGGTATTTGGGCAGGGGTTGGCTGATCCAAAAGGCGTTGAAGGTGTGAACATGAGGGATGGGGGAGTTCCCTTTTATAAGAGAGGTGAGGGGTACCTTAGGAAAAGCTATAAATATAATTTTATAATAAAATCATTTTTAGTTTCTAATGGCTCCAAAATGAATTATTTAAAGGATAATGTGGGGATGGGTCGAAAACCACCCAACCAATAGGTTTCTGACAGGTTTGTGTCGTTATATTAACTTTATCTTTTAGATTTAACTCTTAGTTAAAAAGTTTGACATTTACCATGTCTCTTTGATTTTTATATTATATGGTTAATAAACTTAATATATACTTCCAAGCAAACCCCAAGTGGTTAATTAATGATACACCTATCATTATATAAGTATTTTGTCCAAACCTTTTATTTTTAGGAATAAAATACCAATTAATAATATAATATTTGTTTTAAAAACTCTTTTATGTCAATTTTGACACTATTTGGTATTTTGTTTTTTCTAAACTCATAATAGCATTATTACTTCAAAAAAATTCATCTAAAAAACCCTAATATGTCATATTAACCTAAAAAATTAGTGTAATTAATAAAAATTCTCAAATTACATTCATTTGGATATTTATAATATCAATTAGTTTAATATTTCATTAATTAGGTAATTACTGCATCATCATTGTGTAATAAATAAATTAAATTATTTAATATCTAAAAAATATAAATTAAAAACCATTATGTAGGAATTATTTTTATATTTATAATGAATATTTATATTCTAATTTATCTTATGTGTAACCCTATATTAAAAATGGTTTAGTTATTAAACTTTGAATTTAACACTTTTAACACTTCTTTGACTTAAATAATAATAAATGTTCTAATCTAATACAATTGGATCTAAAGGATCATATTTTATTCCTATGGTTGTTTTTGATCGAATTAAGCTTAGACAATAGAATTAGGACATGTGTTAGGATAATAATAATATCATTTTACCCTTAATTACCCTTTTACTTTTAACCATGGTAAATAAAAGAAAAAAGTTACTATTTACAAAAATTATTTTCATCTTATTGAACCACATTTTACTTACTGATATCAACCGTGTCTCTATAATTTTTGAAATTCAACAGACAGAAGCGGTAAAATTTTGTTTTATGTAAATTTCCAAATACTCCTAGGAGGTGGGTAAAAGATGTTAAAAAGTTCAATAAAAGTTTTATATATCTAAAAATATTATAAATTGACTCCAATGAATTACATTGAAATTATATTTGTATTATGTATCTATTTTTACGCAAAATAACTTTAAATAAAATAAATTATTATTTAAATAAAAATTCTATTTTAAACTATAACTCAGTGTTTTTCACTATTCATCAAAAATTGAATGTTTTCAGAAAAATACCAAAAATTCACCCTAGGATAATTTTGATATTAGGAATCCAAAAATGAAGTCCATTTTGAAATATAAAATTTACAAAAATTTCAAAAAGTGGATATTAATATTCATAACAGCTTGTTTGATTGGTTGTGGTGTGTTAGAACTCGAAGTTGCGTACAACACATGCTATTGTATTATTCAAAGTGAAGCGTACTATAGAAGAATGAGGTGTTACATCATTTCCTAAATCAATGAAATATAGTACACACACATGGGTTGATATATAAAGAGGCCACTAGCTAGTCACTCTATCATTTTTTGAGTTATTTATCTTATTAAAAATAGTTTTAAATACAATAAAAAATTATGGTATGAACACTCCAATACCAATCGTATAAAACAAGAGATTTAATATAATATAATCACAAACAAAAGTTAGGATATAAATATTTTACCCTTGAGTGTACACTGATGAATAAAATTAATACCCTAAAAATGTTTTTATTACTCTCATTCATAGTTCACATAACAGCATAGAATAACACACCACCTTTTTAATTTCTTTTAATTAACTATACATTGGATGAAACTAATAACACAATACACAAACCTCACAAGGATCCAATTAATTATGGGTTTATAAAATTAATATATTATTTTAAATTTTAGTCCCATCATATGTGATTTTTTAGGATTGGTACATTTATTATAATTATGAGATTCAATATATTATTATGGGTGTTTTTAAACAGTTTTGGGTGTTTCAATTATTTTAATGGGTGGTAGGTGCATGTTGGGAGAGTTATTCTCGATAGAGAGTTGAAAATATTTTTTATGTAGAAAATCATTTTATACTAGGGTATATAGAAGCGAGGTCTATATATTTTATAAGATAAATTTTGGAGAAAGTTAAATCATTCCCCAATGTAAGATTTATATTGTGATGGCTTCTCTAGGGTAATGTATCACTGTAAAACCCCAAATTTTTAGTCCAAGAATACAATGAATATATTTTTATATATGAATATCTAAAGTAGAATAAAAAATTTTCATAATTTTTTTTAATATAAAATACATAAATGCATGATAAACATTAATACATTATTGGAATCAAATATAGAACTTCAATATAAAAATTAAACGAGAACTATAATCATAAGTCATTAAAATGGACCTAAATATGAAATCTCCCTCCACATGGGTTTTTATGAAGATCATAAAGATTGATTATAACTATGGAATATAGGAAACACATATGGAACATAGTTGATATTTTATGAGATTAATAAATGAATAAAATGAATGTATTTTAGAAGCATCCAGAGTGTGGGGGAGAATGAAGCCAGCTAGAGTGCTTCTTCAATATATTTTCCATTAAGGAATTATTAGATCTCATGGATAAATGTATTTATTAGAGCAGAAACATTTAGAAGTCAGGGTAAAGTATTACGAGAACGAAGCCTATCATATCTTTCATATAATGTATCATCAAATTCCAAAAGCCAGATTGGCCTTGGAATACAAAGTAGATGTAATCGAGTTAGGGAATAAATCTGAGGCAACTTGTTAGAATCATGAGGGATTGAAGTCAGAAATCAAACGTATAGTATCTCAACATCAACAACCCAAGTGGTTAGTCCAAAACCTAAAAAACACTAGTAAATCTAGAAAGAGAATTATTTTTTTAATAGTAAAATATGGTAGAAAAAGGATCTGGTGTTGGACAAAATATCAGATATAATTAGAAGAGGCCTGAAGGGAATGCTTTAGGAAAAGCATCCAACTAGCATGATGCCACTGTCTCTCATATGCGTCAATACAAAGATACAAAAAGAGAATGCATATTAGAATGATATACTGTATATGATTTCTCATGTCCATTAGTAGGATAAGTACAAGAATACCAGGAAGAAGTTTTGAGTATTCCTCACTGTATTTAGGAATACCAGAAATAGATCAATGTTATTATCACTCTTGAAAAATGTGAACATTGGGATATAGAATGTGTCTTAAAAAACCAAAAATAAAAGATCAAGAAAGTATAAGACCAACACGCCAAACTCGAAGATAATAAGAATAGGAAGAAGTCAAAGTCATCTCCCACCGAAGGACTCGATGTAAAACCATGGGAATACAAGCTAGTTTGGAATTTAATATCCAAGAAACCAATTACTTGGGAACAATATAAATGATAGTTCAAGGATTTGTTTCTGAATATCAATAGAGAATCCAATCTCCCATATTGTAGCTATGATCAGGAAGAATATAGGCCAGAGAAAACACATCCAGATGGTGTTCCTCAAAATGGGATGATCCAAAATATAGATTGTGAAAAGGATCCGGGAGAAGCCATAGATGAATGGGCTTTGGACCTTATATATTATATGATATTGGTTGGTTTAATGTCATGGAACATAAATATTGAACAGAATTTCATAGGAGCTACCTTGAAAGGTAATGCAGGGAAATTTAGGGATATGATTCTAAGGCAATCAGATTTAAGAACATTATCTAGTAATATGTTACATTCATAATTAAGATTATACCAATAGTAGTCACTGATTTTCTTAAACAAGAGTTTTTAGGAAATTCACTAGTATATCGGGATGGAGAATTGGTATAAAATCTAGAAAATATTTAACCAGTCTCCAAAATTATGACATGTGTGATATTGACGATTACCCTTTTGAGTTTCAACAATAGTATTATCTTAATTCACCAGGATATAAGGAATATTCTTTAGATATCATTATCCAGAAGCTTACAGGCAGTTGGCCTGAAAATATTTAACCATCATTAAAGACATTCCATTCCCATAGTGGAGATCTGTAAGACACTCTATGATTTCAGGAAGAAATAGTATGGTAGGGGATAAGAATCTATTGTATGTAGTGGAATGTCTTACTTGATATATGAAATATTAAATACATGAGTTTTTCTTGTTGAAAAAAGTAGAGGGTATTGTAGGAAGATATGGGTGTGGCCCAACTAGGCAGGAGATTGAAAAAACACAACAAATATCATTAGAATCATAGTGTTATGATAGATAATTTGAAAAAAAAAAGAAAACATTCAAAAAAATGGAAACGATTTGGGAATATAAAATCATGAAGTATATTTTTAGGAAAAAAGCTAGAATAATCTATAATATTTCATATACCAATTATAATCGAGAAGGATATGAGTGAAAACAATAAGGCCAAATATCATAAGTATCCAAAATTTTCTAAAGGATAATCTCTATCTAGTTGTGATTATTGTTGGTTTTGTGGAATAAAAGGTCACATCATTGATAGTTTCCCAGATGTAGACAGAAGAAGGGGATGTCTCAATGTAATAATGAAGGGAGATTCATTAGAGATATAGTTTGTGCCTATCTAGAGATAATATATAGACTCAGATGACGAAATTTAATTTTAATTAAATTCAGAGTACTCAGAGGAAAAATGTTTTTTCTCTTTTAAGGAAGAAGGAAATAACCCTAATTTGATCTATCTTTGAATATCCATGATTCGAATAGGGGAAAGTGAACCTAATGAATCAATAGAACTATTAAAAATAAAAGAGATGGATGGATATCTAGTTCATTCTTAAGAAACTAAAATACCTTGGGAAGGAAGATTTTTTCTAGAAAGGAAGATTCAAATATTTGATTGTTCTGTGGTATACCCGACCTCTTGTGTACCATATCTAAAAATGACCAAGATATTTGACGATGAAGAGATAGTTGAAGTCTATAAAATAGATAGAGGATTATTGTAATTTCTTTTGTTAAAACCAGAAAGGGTTAATAATGAAATACAAAAAATTATAAGTATGTTCCTTTTTGAATAATATAGATCGGAGTAGATCCTCTTCCAGAAAGGGACAGGATATACCAATCCTAATTATAGTTGTGGATATAAGTTTAGAAAATTTTTCTGATGCACTACTAGGAGGGGCATGATAAAATATGCATGTTGGATCAACATGGGTAAATTTGATATCAAACTTTCATGTAATGCTTATAGATAGAAGTATTAGTAGAACTCTGGAAGTTAAGATCGACCTGAGGAACTGAAAAAAGAAATTGGGTTGTATATAAGACATTACATGTTTCAGAGTGATTACAAGCCTCTATGTAAAGATTTACAATACTGGAAGACCATATCTAAGGAAGGGTGTAATAATTTTCACATGTTTTTCATGATGAAGAAAAATCAATTAGAGAAATGACACCAGTGGTGATAAACCAAAAGAGGCTAACATGGCCTAGATAATGGGTTTCACATGATCTATAGGAAGAATAAATATAAAAGAAACTTTTTATAGATGTTTTTAAACATGTCGGAAATAGACTTGTCATCTACGAGGTCATTGAAGTTGAAGATGATCTTATTTAAGAATGATGAAGATCAGATAGATCATATTTGAAGAAGAAAATTTAAAATCATAATTACTTTATAAATCTTTGGAAAATCCATGGATCTCAATGGGATAATTTGAAGGTACTTCAATATAAGAACATTGAACAACAATTTCTAGAAAGTTAGTTGGACACAAGATTATTTGACAACCCATATAAGTGGATGAAGAAACTCATATAGGATATATATGATATTCATTACTCAGTAAAAAGATAGAGGAGTGGGATACATTAGTAAAATAAATTATTAATGAAACTACATGTATTTCCCATGTTGATACAGGATGAACCTTATCTTGTACACGAATCTAATATTCAAGAGTAACTTGGGAATCTACAGAGCTGCAGATTAAAGTGGGTAACAATGAAAAAGTTCTTATTCAAATAGTATCCAAGGATGTTCATATTGATCTCAATCAAAAAATATTTATATAGTAGATTCTTTGCTTTATTCCTCAAATTATAGATTACTTATTGATTGGAAATATATTTTGTAGAAGATATTGACCTATAACGATATTTTCAGAATGAATTATCCTCAACAATTATCTTATTCCAATAGATTTTGAAAAAACTAGAATGCTTCCTGATAAGAAAGTATCAACTGTTAAAGTATAAAACTTTCCATATGAAGACAGATAATATCATAGAAAGACTATGTAGTGGAAATAACTAATTGGATTGAATGTTCTGAGGAATAATTAAGAAGATGAATTGATTAAGAAAGAAGATTTTTTATTATAAAATTGGATAAAAAACCCTCTGAATTTAGGTAGAATGGAATGCCATAAGATACAATATCCATTAATGATATTAGTATAGTGATCAAAAAGAAGGGAAATTCTTAACTAGATGATACAGTTATGGAATTTGAGAAGGAAATTTTATAACTAATCATTCTTGGACTAATCATGCATAGTCAAAGTCCTCACAAGATTGCCACATTTATGTAAATAATTCATGCAGAAAAACAACATGGTAAGGACCGAATGGTTTTAGATTACCATGATCATAATTTTTCCACAAATGATGATGGATACAATCATCCAAATCAAGAATATTTGAGAATATTGACTATGAATTAAAGTCCAATGGTATATTCTATGTTTGATTTCTAGTCTGGATATTGGATGATATATATCAAAGAAGATGCTATACTATTAATAGCATTTACAACTCTATTTGGACTGTCTGAATGGCTAGTAATGCCATTTAAAATAAGTAATTCACCAAGAATATTCTAGAGGGGAATGGACAAGTCATTTAGTAGATTAGAAAATTTTGTGCTAGTCTATAATGATAATGTGATCATATTTACCAAAAATACAAAAGATCAAATAAAATTTTTAAATCAAGTGGATGAATTATTCATAGAAAAAAGTACGATACTTTCAAAAAGAAATATCATTTTTATGTAACCAAAGATATAATTTTTGGGATTGAAGATCTAAGGAAGAAGAGAAAATCATCAACTTCATTTTTAAGAAATGCTACAAACATTTCCTGATAAGCTTACAGATTGTTTGAAGATACAAGAGTTTCTTAGAATAATAAATAATGAAAGAGTATACAATAGAGATTTAGAAAAAATTTTAGCCCCAATACAAATAAATCCGTCCAGTAAGGTACATTGGGATTGGATAAAATAATATTCTAAAGCAATCAAATTTTTGATGAAAAAGGCATGGAATCTCATTAAATATTAGTATCTAGATGGGAGTGAAGAATAACTTATCCTAGAAACATATGCATCAAACTCAACATGGTTATGTATCCTAAAGATAAGGAAAACCCATTATGAATGTATTGGTTGATATTGGAGTAGATGTTTTAATAAGGCAGAGGAGAATTATCCTATCTATGAAAGAGAATTTATGGAATTCCGTTAAGTAATTATGTATAATGAGATTTTCTTGGGGAAAAAAATTTACTATAAGAACATAGAGTTAATATATAAATAATTTTATGAGAATTAATTTAAAGTGGTTTAATTAGGTATGACTTGTATGGTGGAGGAATGAGTTCTAGTACTATAACAATAATATATAAAATATTAAAGGAAAAGATAATGTCATTTCAAATTCACTAATATCCTTATTTTAACTCGTTGAGGTTCAATGATGGAAAGTATCAAATCAAGAAGATGTCATGTTTTCATTGATAATCATTCTCTAGAAGAATAAAAGATTATCAAATCATTGATTGACAGAATTGATGAGATTGAACAAAGAAAATGGATTCTAGAAAAGAATCACCTTTATGAGAAGGGATCATTATCTAGTAAGGTTGAAAGATAAAAAAACACATGTTCCTCGGCTATAAAATCTTAATAGCTAGAAAATTATTCAAATAGAACTCTATAAAACAATTCTAAAGAGAAAATTCATATTGAATGATTTGCATGTGGTCAGAAATTCCATTAGAACACTCAATATAGAGATAATACAAAAAATAGGAAGGCTTAGATAAACCAAAAGATTGACATGAATGGATGATCTAAAGAAAAAAAATAAAACCATTAAGATCTAGGATGATCAATTAAAATAATTTCATGAAATGAAACAATGATCTCAGAAAAAACAGTATCAAAAGAATGCTAATCAACAACAAGATCAAGAAAGATTATATGATGATCTTGATGAAGATCCTAGTCTTGCAAAAGAAATATGGAAATATTAGCAATGGATTACAAATATTTCAACTAATAAATCCACATCTGTTTATAATATAATACAGAAAAGTAAATATGACCAGATATTCAAAAGAGGATTGAACCATGTTTAATACATGCTTATAGAATCTGAAGACCATATAGAGGATTATAAAAAAGATTTTCAAGATATGATCAGTATATTAATCACAAAAGAGACCATGATAAAGGTCTAAGTTTCTAGTCTTCTTGAAAATGTAAGAAGTATCAAAGAGAGAGTAATGAATAAATTTCTAGTGTTACAATGGTTTTGGAGGATGTCAAGAACATGTATTCCAAATCCACATATACTAGATATGGATTTAGAACCTGAAGAGTTCATTGAATTCTACAATTATTTCAGAATGGGTTTTGTAAAATTCTTGTGATTTATTAAATTAAATTCCACATTCAATTGGGTACCATAGATGATGAGAACGGTAATAAACAACGCAATTCCATGTTTTCTATTTTGGGTTTCACATATTGAACCTTTAGTATTAGAAGAAATATTAGTCATGAAATTGAATCTGTACCCAGGGCACTGGACTAAATGACCTATCCAGAAATAATTCAAAGATACATAGTTTAACAATGAAGATTGTCTAGAGTTCATTTTGAATAATATCCATTAAGAAAATATCTAAATCACATAGATTATTTATCTTATTGAAACAAAATTAACCATCAAAGATTGTATAATCTTTTTAGAGGACAATGTGATTGTATCTATCAACTCTAGAAACATGAAGCAAGAAGAAATATAACATCTGAAGGACTTTGTGTTGGAGGCAGACAAGATTCATGAAGAACTCAAACATAGAAAGGGCATAAAGAAGATATCATTATTGTGAGAGATCAAATCCAAAAATCCATCAAATAATTGATGAAAATGAAAGAGTTA
Organism: Viscum album; assembly: GCA_963277665.1. NCBI lineage: Eukaryota > Viridiplantae > Streptophyta > Magnoliopsida > Santalales > Viscaceae > Viscum > Viscum album. Next base: position 322,721,534 of record OY728146.1, read on the forward strand.
GAGAAAGAAGTTTCATTTGGAGAAATGATCGATGATTTGTACACCTTGGAGGGATTATAGGCACTGATCTAGACCTGATTCATATCAAGAATGGATGATAGGATGAAACTATAAATAATAATTATATATATATATTTTAGTGTGAAGTGTGTGGTTGAAGTTTCATGGTTGTGTGTCCCACCATTTACATTTTTTTTATTTTTTCATTGTTGAAATTTTGACTTGTATGATTCAAGTAGGCTTCCTTGAAATGATGATCCCAGAGCCCTATATAAGGGACCTAAAAACCATTAGTTCGGTGATGTGATTTGGAATCGACATCAATTTTTTTTCATACCTTCTCTCTAAAAATTCTCTCTAAACCTTTATGTTCATTGTGCAAAGTGATTCCCAAAACGATCCTATGATGTCAATGAAATGTTGTCCCTTTATCCTTTTAGTGGATGTTGTTTGCTTCTATGCTTGCGAGTGGTTTTTGTAGCTTTTCTGAAATCCCTATGTGGTATCTGAGGGAGACCTCATCAGAGACTCACCCACCAACTTGTGGAATCCATGTGCTCTGATACAACTAGTGGGTGAAGTATCTGAAAAAGGTATCCTAGTAAATCCCAATTTGGGAGTATAGAAAGGCTATTAAAATCACAAACAGTAGAAAAATATTATCAAACAAGAGGATAATGGGAATGTGTATAGTCAACTTTGCAGGATCATTTAGGGAATCACCTGGAATGAAGAACACAAAATATTAAAGAATATATAGAGGGATAATGTCTTAAATCGTTCTTATTTGTATTCAAAATCACCTCTCCGAACAAATGGGTCATATGTCCCTTATATCAACCTATATGCTCTGCATTCCAGAATAGAAGACTTTATCCCTACAAGACACACTTTTGACAATGAAAAAAGTAAAATAAGTTTTAAAATCAAAAGCAGAAGGTGGGGCATAAAACTACAAAACATCAACCACACAATTCACACTAAAACAAATTACACAATTGACATTTTAAATTTGATCATATCATCCATGCCGGATATTACAGGTGTCTGGATCGGTGCCTAGAATCCATCAAAGTCATACAAAGCATCAATCATTTCTCCATCTGCAACTTCATTCTCAGACTCATGCATTTTTATCTATTATTCGATGTAATGTTGTATTTGATCTATGAAAATAAAGATATCTTCTTTATGACTGTTCCATGTATTGAGATCTTCATGAATCGTGTCAGCCTCTACCATGAAGTCTGTCAGATGTCCCAATTATGCATGCTACATATCTATATAGATGATAGAGACTAATATATTATATCCTTCAATGAATATACACTCTATTATTTATGATTATGATTCAATAAGATAAATACACCATGCGATATGGATACATTTGTAATTGCTCTTATTTTAACCGAACTCTAGTCAATATTCATCTCTATACTAATAATCTTTCAATGATTTCTCGATAAGTCCTTTAGTCTAATGCTCTGTGTACATATTTCCATAGCATGACCAATCTGTCTACTAATCTGATAGGTTCAATATGTGAACCCCACCAAAGAAAACTCAAATATGCATTGTTTAGAACCATTCTCATGATTTGTGGTACCCAATTGAATGTGGAAGTTATATTCATAAATCCCAAGAATTATATAACTCCCATTCTGAAATATTTCTAGAATTCAATCAACTCTACTGGTTCTAATTCCATATCAGGAATATGGATATTTGGAATCCCTATTCCGGAAATATTACAAATCCTTTACAACACTAGATATTCTTCCATTCTTATCTCTTTAATCCTTCTATCTTTTTCAAGAAAACAAAATACATATTCCTTCATCCTGATCTATTCTTTTATGATCATATTTACCATATCTCAATCAATCTTTTTATAATACTGTATAAGATCTACAGATTCTTCAAGCATCTCTAAAACTTTGTTCTGAACTCTTTTGAATATCTGGTCATCTTTACGTATTGGGATCCGATTGTAAACATATATGGATTTATTATTTGAAATATTTGTAATCATTTGAAAATATTTCTATATTTCATTTTTTTTATTTGGATCTTCATCTAGATCAACATACATACACTTATTATCTTGTTATTATTAATCATTTGGTTGATGAAGTTATTTATGATACTTCTACTTCTTTTCATGTTCTTCTTCTACTTGATTTTCCCAACTCTTATAAATAGTTTTCTCTTTTCCTGTAGAACAACCATTCAGTTCAATATTGTGTTTCTTTTGAGCCTACCTATTTCTTGGATTCTCTACACATTGAGTGTTGTAATGGCCTTTCTTTCCACATAAAATGCATTCAATATGACTTTTATATTTATACATACTATATAGAGATCTATTTGAAAAATTTATTAGTTTTCAACCTTTTTGGTTGAGGAAACCATTCTTTATGACCATTAAACCTTACTAGATGAATATCCCTTCTTCAGAACAAGATTCTATTCTAGAATCCATTTTATATTCTAGATTCTTTCATTCATTACTTTGATAACTCAGCATTCTTCCATAGAATCATTATCAATGAAAATTTGAAATCTCCTCAATTTTCTATCTTTATCCATTGCACATGCAAGAGTCAAAGTAGTATGTTAGTGCATATAGAATTATATTTTATATTTCTTTTTTTATTTCTTTATTAAAGTTATAGTATTATAATTCATTCGTCCATCATACAATTCAGGCCTATATAAACCTTTTTATTTTAATTCTCAAAAAATTATTAATATAAGAACTATCTTTTCTTATAGTAAAAGCTTATCCAATAAAAATATTTTTAGCCCTAATTCCTTTAAGTATTAAAATAAATTCTATTTCGTGGACATGAAAATTCTTCTCATCCTTATTAAAACAACCACTCCAGTTTCTAATAAAACTGCAATTTTGGTTTTTTCTTACCTTTATGGTACATACCCATAACGATTCAGGGGAATCTATTTATAAGATATGTTCTTCTTCAATCCCATATGGATACTCCAAATTAAGGGGATTCTGGGATTTTTTTATTTAAAATTTTGATTACATCTGAATCTTCTTCTTTCCAATCCCAAGGTACGTTACTGGACACATTTATCAGTATTGTAACTAATATTTTTTTTTAAATAACTGATTTATGTACTAGAATAACTTAGTATACAGAAAAACACCTATATCTTCTTACGATCAATAAGGACATCGGGTAATGTTTGTTTCTTTTTGGTAAAATTAATTTGATTCTTTTCTCTACATCTTTGGATCTACAATGCCAAGAATTATATCTTTGGTTTCATCCAAATGATATGTATTACTTAAAGTATCATCCCTTCTTTTGTGAACACTTGGGTCACCTGTTGAAAATGTTTTAAATTCTCTTTTGTATTTTCACTAAATATGAGAACACCATTAATATAGACTGTCATTATCTATGAAAATATACTAAATTCCTTTTCCATTATCCTCTAGATTATTTCCAATTCATTATTGAGTCAAAATGGAATAACTACCCGTTCAAAAAAAGAAACTAGCATTATAAATGTTGTTAACGGTATAACCTCTTCTTTTATCTTTATCTTATAATATACTAACATGAGGTCAAACATAGAATATACCATTGTGATTTCATTCCCAATCCTACTTCTTAAAGATTATTTATTAATAAGATTTTAGTGATCATCAGTATTTGCACAATTAAGATCACAATAATCTATTACCATTGTGGCCTTACCACATTGTTTTCTCATATGAATCATTACCAACAATTCCTAACCCATGTGAGTAAATTCACTATGCCTAATTAGTCTAAGACTGATTAGTTCTAGTATTTGTTTCTCAAATTCTATAACCATATCATATGTATAGGAAATTCATTTACTTCTGATCACTATACTAGTATCTTTAAGAGTCTTTAGAATAACGCAGAAGTGATATTCATGATATTCATATATTTTGGAGTATACCATGATATCATTAATAAATACCACTAAAAATTCATCAATATATTCATTGAGAACTCTATTTATTATATACATGAAGATAGAGGGTGCATTAGTCCATCTAAAAGGCGTTACTATAAACTCGAAATGCCCGTACCTTGTTCGAAATGCATTTTTTGGAATATCTTCCTTCTTCACAGACAACTGATGATATCCAGATCAATGTTCAATATTTGATAAGTATTGAGCTCCATGAATTTGGTTGAATAAATCATCAATGCGAGTTTGGGGATACTTTTTCTTTATTGTTATAGCATTGATCTCCCTGTAGTCAATGAACAACCTCATAGATTCATCTTTCACCTTAAAAAAAGAATAGGGGCTACCCATGGAGAAACACTAGGGTGAATAAATCCCTTATTACACAATTCATCTAGTTGTTTCTTTAGTTACACTAATTCCATAGTGGCCATTCTATAAGGGGTCTTCGATATGGGCCTTGAACCATGTATTAAATCAACGAATAACTCAATTTATTATTTTGGAGGACGTCCTGGTAAATCATCTGAAAACACATCAACATAATCTTTCACAACAGATACTTCCTCTATTTGAACATTCTTTTCCTCACCCACAGTTATTTCATTCTCTTCCTCACCAATATTTGAATTTAGTTGAGCTACTGAGGTAGATCTAGATAATAATTAGGTGGTGATGTTTCTTCTCTAAAGATAAGGCACTCCTTATCATCATAAAAAATTGTAACCTCCTTCTTCTTACAAAATTTTTTTTCTTCATGGCCTGAAATCCAATCTATACAAGGGATTATAACAAATTAAATCATGGGTATGATAATGAGATCAGCATATTAAAAACATTTATATTCCCTAATGGGGACAGATTCACAAAACTTTGTTGCAATGATACTTCCCTTAGGAGTTTTGACTGACAACTCCCTTGTTAAATCAAATTGGAAATATCTAATTTTCTTAGAAAACTAGGAAGATATGAAACAATGTGACGATCCAGAATCTAATTAATCATTTTATAAACTTGAGGAAACCATTAAATTACCCGCCACCACGTCTTTCAGAGCTTCAACCTTAGCAGTAGTGATTGCATAAACTTGGCCTTGATCCCTTGGCCTTTTCTGAGTTAATTTTCCTTGGCACATAGGACATTAATTTGAATAAAAAACCATTTCTCTACAACAATATCATTCAACATTGACATCCTCTTTCTTCCCCTTGCAATCACGATTTTGGTGGCCTTTTTTACCCCAAATGTAACTGACTATCATTCCCTTCAGACAAGTACCGGGGAGTTTCTTTCCACATTTACTATAGGATGGATATTCAACTTTTCCCTTCTTCCCCTTATTTTCATTTCCAGAGTGTTCAATAGATTTATTCTTTTCTTGCTTTGCTTTAATGTTGTAAGACTTAGAGAATTCCTTTTCTGTCTTGATAGAACTTGAGACAATATCTTTGTATGACGAGATGGATTGTGAGACTAATGCTCAACAGAGAAATGGTTTTAACCCATCAAAGAAATGATCAGTCTCACTTATTGGGTTACGTATATAATCTACTTCATGCCTTGCTAACCTTGTAATGTTAGCTTCATTCTTTGCGACATTCTCATTCTCTTTTTTCCTCAAACGTAGAGATTGACTTTCTATATCTGTTCGATGGTCACGAGGAAAGTATTTTTATATGAAAATATCTTTAAACTCCCTCCATTCCATATTTGATACTTCATCATCTTCCTTTGTGTTTTGAATCCATGGCCACCATTGATCAGCATCTCCAGTGAGGCGGTAAACTACCATGACAACTTTTTCCCTTTCACTACTCCCCAAGTCATGGAATATTTTCTCTAAGGAATTTATCCATTGCTCAGCTACTAGTGGATCTGTACACCCAATGAATGTTTGTGGTTGTTTCCTAATGACGTGGTCTAACATTGATCCTCCACACTGCAGATCAGGGTGCTCCATACGGGTAAGGTCATTATTCAGAACCTGAGTGAGTTGTCCCAGTATGGTGATTAGCTAATCAACACCAGTTGCATCACCAGCTCCTCTATAATTATCTTGAGCAGGAGGTAAATATCTACATGGAGTGAGTGAATTGATATGGTTTCCATTCCTTCCACCCAGATCCATTTATAAACAATGGAATAAAATAGATTAGTTTATGAATCTAAATACATAATTCCAAACTTGTAAAATAGTTAACATAAATTGAAAAGTTTATGGATATAATCCATAATCATAAAAAAATTCCTATGAGGAAGTATATACTCATAAACCCTTCATAATGGTTTGTATATAAAATGAGAAATATCCTACGCATATACCCCGTGACTGTAATAACCAGGAGTGCTACAAGGCCCATTGACGTGCACCAATTCCCATTCGAGTCTACCTCAAAGCGGTATTTTTGGGTTTTACCCCTAGGTATATCTGTGACAGAGCTTCCGCAACCTAATCATATCTAGACAGGGATGTATTTATTAGAAAAATCACAAAATCTCTACAATACCAAAATTCTAGGAAGTTATTATATACTAATCATCAATGTCTATCTGAGGGATACATGCTCTAATCAGAGTTTATCTAAATCTCATTTCCATGGTTTGTACTAAGATTTCTATGATACCAACTGTAACGCCATGAACCCAGAAGCCAAGAGTCGGTGCATTATTACGTATCATTGGCATGATCACAGAAGATCATGTCCCAAAAGATCGTTTAGTTTAGTATCCTTGGAAGTACTAGATACATTCAAAAGGTTTGCATTACATCATAAAATGGAAAACTAGAACAACATTGTTTCAATGGACAACACTGAGATCCCATAGACTATCCCTACAGGTCAGTCATAATATACTTCTTCACATCCTAGGAAAAATATAACATAGAAAGGGTTGAGCTCAGATGCTCAGTTAGGATAACAATATAGCAGAAACTTTCATAAATAAGCATAAATGTTTAAGGAAATGTATAGAACTAAAACAAAATCCTTTTCAACAAAAACATAATTATAATATAGAAATAATAAATGAAAACAATTCCATTTAATTACTCACATAGATATTCTACAAGTCGAATAATCACATGCAATATCAATAGCCACTTTTATAATGATGGAATGCATAATGCCAGACTTTCATAACCACATAGTCAAGGCCTTGTGCCAAGACTACAAATAACATTTTGTCCATACCTTGTTCGAAGACACTAGTTTGTCTCATGAGACCTACCGATGAATCGAGGAGCTATACCAGGCTCCACCCGTTACTTAATATGTCTATTCCATTCCTCATATGAAAAGGATTAAACATAACATAAAAATTCGTATTAAAACTGACATACATAATGTCAATAATTTTTCCATAAACCATGAAAGGTATAAAATAACACATAAACAGTAAAACATATCACAAAACCATCAATACAATATGGAAGTTTTGTATCATAATAAATCAACTTCAAACAATCTGAGAATCCATCAAAGGATGTTGACATAGATGAAATCAAAACCTTTTTATAGAAATATCTCTTTCTATTTTGAAATCAATTAAAAGTCACGTAATTATAAAATAAAAGAATTATATTTGAAAATATACCTATAATATTTTAAGGTAAGCTTCTACAATGTTATAATGGAGGGAAATAGCCGCACCTTCTGTATAAGTTAAAAAAACCTTCTTACATTAATTTTTTCGAAAATGTCATAAATTACTTTGTTTGGAAAAGGATGGAAAGATTGCTTTATAAACATCTTATAAAAGTCAAACAAGGGTATAAATGACTTTAAAACATAGTCTATAAAATAGTGATAATGTTTTCAAATACATTTTTAAGAAAGATGGATGTGTACGATAAAGAGGTCCCAGTAGATAATTACATATGAACAACCTCAGATAATGAAGAGATTTTGAAATTAACCCTTACCTTGTAATTTTCCTTGGTCGAGGTTATTTTAACCACATGTATAATGGTGAAATAACTTTTATTCAATTATACATGAATCATATACATTAATATGATATCATATAATATCATTTAACATTGATTTGTTAATAATATCTTTAGTATTATCGTCGTTTCAGGTGTTAACTGATTCGTTTTCCTCTGTATGCTTTGTTACATAAGTAATTTTTGTTATGGATAGGATGTAACTAATTCATATTCATAATGATATTATGTCTTTAAAAATTATTTTTAATCATCTAATGAAAATTAGTTTAGAATGGATACGAGGGGGAATGAATCTTATCGTGTTCGTGGAGACGGTAATCCGTACGTACGCATGAGCGACAATATCATTCTTTTGATATTAAAATATTATATAATTGTATAGTATATCATATATAAAGAATCATTATCATGTTATTTTTATTATTTACATCAATTACACCTCATTATTATACCCATTAAAATAATAATGTATTGAATGACAATTACCCCACGACATGGAGATGGTAAGTCATACGTACGCGCATATGGTGACATGTCATTCAAAGGATGGATAGAATAATGGATATTGTTGTACCATATTTATAATAACATCATAGAATATAGAAGATACTAGATTAATAATTTTATAATGGAAACAACAAATAAAGGGGATGTGGAAGAAGAAACGAACTTGAAAGAGGTGATGAAATATTTACCTTTTCTTCGGGTTCTTCCATTTGATTTGATCAAAACGGCCCTATAGGATGGCTTTATAACTAAAGTAAGGCCACTATGATGAAGGGAGGACAGTTCAGAGGGTATTTGGGTAGGGTTTGGCCAATCCAAAAGGCTTTGAAGGTGTGAACATGAGGGAATGGGGAGTGCCCTTTTATAAGAGAGGTGAGGGGAACCTTATGAAAAGCTAGAAATATTATTTTATAATAAAATCATTTTAGATTTTTAATGGCTTAAAAATGAATTTTTTAATGGATAAGGTGGGGATGGGTCGAAAACCACTCAACCAATAGGTTTATGATAGGTTTGTGTCCCTATATTAACTTTATATTTTAGATTTAACTCTTAGTTAAAAAGTTTGACATTTACCATGTCTCTTTCTATTTTTATATTATACGGTTAATAAATATAATATATACTCCCAATAGAACACCAAGTGGTTAATTAATGATATAACTATCATTATGTAAGTATTTTGGAAGAACATTTGATTATTAGGAATAAAATATCAATTAATAATATAATATTTGTTTTAAAAACTGTTTTATGTCAATTTTGACACTATTCGGTATTTTGTTTTTTCTAAATTCATAACAGCATTATTACTTTGAAGAAAACTCATATAAACAACTACAATATGTCATATTAACCTAAAAAATTAGTGTAATTCATAAAAAGTCTCAAATTACATTTATTTGGATATTTATAATATCAATTAGTTTAATATTTCATTAATTAGGTAATTACTACATCATCATTGTGTAATAAATAAATTAAATTATTTAATGTCTAAAAAATATAAATAAAATAAAATTATGTAGGAATTTATTTTGATTTATAATGAATTTTTATAGTCTAATTTATCTTATGTGTAACCCTATACTAAAAATGGTTTAGTTATTAAACTTTGAATTAAACACTTTTAACTCTTCTTTGACTTAAATAATAATAAATGTCCAAATATAATCCAAGTGGATCTAAAGGATCATTTTTTATTCCTATGACTGTTTTTGGTAGAATTATGATTATCCAAAAGAATTAGGACATGTGTTATGATAATAATAATATAATTATTACCCTTAATTACCCTATTTACTTTTAACTGTGTTAAATAAAAGTAAAAATTTACTATTCAAAAAAATTATTTTCATCTTATTGAACCACATTTTACTTATTTATATCAACCGTGTCTCTATGATTTTGGAAATTCAACTCATAGAAGCGGTAAAATTATGTTTTATATAAATTTTCAAATACTCCTAGGAGGTGGGTAAAAGACGTTAAAAAGTTCAATAAAATTTTTATATATCAAAATTTATTATAAACTGACCCCAATTAATTACATTGAAATTATATTTGTATTATGTATCTATTTTTACCTAAAATAACTTTAAATAAAATAAATAATTATTTTAAAAAAATTCTGTTTTAAACTATAACTCAGTGTTTTTCACTATTCATTAAAAATTGAATGTTTTCAGAAAAATACCCAAAATTCACCCTAGGCTAATTTCGATGTAAAAAATCCAAAAATGAAGTCCATTTTTAAAGATAAAATTTATAAAATTTCATAAAGTGGATATTAATATTCATAAGAGCTAGTTTGATTGGTTGTGGTGTGTTAGAACTCGAAGTTGCATACAACACACGTTATTGTATTATTCAAAGTGAAGCATACTTTGGAAGCATGGGGTGTTACATCATTTCCTAAATCAATAAAATATAGTAGACACACATGGGTTGATATATAAATATGCAAATAGCTAGTCACAATATCATTTTTTGAGTTATTTATATTATTAAAAATAGTTTTAAATATAATAAAAATTATTGTATGAACACTCCAATACCAATCGTATAAAACACACGATTTAATATAATATAATCAAAAAAAAGTTTGGAGATAAATATTTGACCCTTGAGTGTACACCGATGAATAAAATTACTACCCTAAAAATGTTTTTCTCACTCCCATTCATAGTTAACATAACAACATAGAATGACACACCACCTTTTTAATTTATTTTAATGAACTAGACATTAGATGCAACTAATAACACAATACAAAAACCTCACAAGGACCCAATTCATTATGGGTTTATGAAATTAAGATATTATTTTATATTTTAGTCCCATCATATGTGATTTTTTAGGATTGGTACATTTATTATAATTTTGAGATTTAATATATTATTATGGGTGTTTTTAAATAGTTTTGGGTGTTTCAATTATATTAATGGGTGGTAGGTGCATGTTGGGGGAGTTTTTCTCGATAGAGAGTTGAAATTATTTTTTATGTAGAAAATTATTCTATAACTAGGGTATATAGAAGTGAGGTCTATATATTTAATAAGATAAATTTTGGATAATGTTAAATCATTCCCCAACGTAAGATTTAAATTGTGATGGATTCTCTAGGGGAATGTATCACTGTAACACCCCAAATTTTTAGTCCCATTATACAATGAATAAATTTTTATATATGAATATCTAAAGTAGAATGAAAAATTGTCAATTTTTTGAATATAAAATACATAAATACATGATAAACATTAATATATTATTAGAATAAAATATAGAACGTTAATATACAATTTAGACGAGGAATATAATCATAAGTCATTAAAATGGCCCTAACTATGAAATCTCCCTCTACATGGGTTTTTATGAAGATCATAAAGATTGATTATAACTATGGAATATAGGAAAAACATATGGAATATAGTTGATATTTTATGAGATTAATAAATGAATAAAATGAATGTATTTTAGAAGCAACCAGAGTGTGGGGGAGAATGAATCTAACCAGAGTGCTGCTTCCATATATTTTCCAATAAGGAATTCCTTGATCCCATGGATAAAGGTATTTATTAGAGCAGAAACATTTAGAAGTTAGGGTAAAGTATTATGAGAACAAATCCTATCATATATTTCATAGAATGTATCATCAAATTCCAAAATCCAGATTGGCCTTGGAATACAAAGAAGACATAATCTAGTTAGGGAATACATCCAAGGCAACTCGTTATAAGCATGAGGGATTGAAGTCAAAAATCAACCGTATATTATCTCAACATCAACAACCCCAGTGGTTAGTCCAAAACCTAAAAAAAACTAGTAAATCTAGAAGGAGAATTATTTTTTTTAATAGTAAAATATGGTAGAAAAAGGATCTGGTGTTGGACCAAATATCAGATATATTTAAAAGAGGCCTGAAGGGAATTCTTTAGGAAAAGCATCCTACTAGCCCGATGCCACTGTCTCTCATATGATTCAATAAAAAGATACAAAAGGGGAATGCATATCAGGATGATATACTGTAGATGATTTCTCATGTCCATTAGCAGGAGAAGTTCAAGAATACCTGGAAGAAGTTTTGAGTATTCCTCACTATATTTAGAAATACGAGTAATAGATCAATGTTATTATCACTCTTGAAAATTGTGAACATTGGGATATATAATGTGTCTTGAAAAAACCATAAATAAAACATCCAGAAAGTATAAGACCTACAAACCAAACTCGAAGACAATAAGAAGAGGAATAAGTCAAAGTCATCTCCCACAGAAGGACTCAATGTAAAACCATGGGAATCCAAGATTGTATGGAATATAATATCCATGAAAGCAATTCCTTGGGAACAATATAATTGATAGTTCAAGGATTTGATTCTGAATATCAATAGGGAATCAAATCTCCCATATCATAGCTATGACCAGGAAGAATATAGGCCAGAGAAAACACATCCAGATGGTGTTGATCAAAATGGGATGATCCAAAATATAGATTGTGAAAAGGATCCGGGAGAATCCATAAATGAATGGGATTTGGACCATAGATATTATATGATATTGGTTGGTTTAATGTCATGGAACATAAACAGTGAACAAAATTTAATAGTAGCTACCTTAAAAGTTAATGCAGGGAGATTTAGGGATATGATGCTGAGACACTCAGATGTAAGAACATCACCCAGTAATAGGTTACATTCCTAATTAAGGTTATACCAATAGTAGTAACTAATTTCCTTAAATAAGAGTATGTGGGAAATTCACTAGTATATCAGGAAGAATAATTGGTATAAAAAGCTAGAAAATATTTAACCAAGCTATAAAATTATGACATGTGTGACGTTGATGGTTACCCTTTTGAGTTTCATCATTAGTATTATCTTAATTGACCAGGATATCAGGAATATGCTTTAGATATATTTATCCCGAATCTTATAGGCAGTTTGCCCGAAAATATTCAACCATCATTGAAGAAATTCCTTTCCCATAGTGGAGATCTGTAATACACTCTATGATTTTAGGAAGAAACAGTAAGGTAGGGGATAAGAATCTATTGTATGCAGTGGAATGTCTTACTTGATATATGAAATATTATATACATGAGTTTTTCTTATTGCCAAAAAGTAAAGGGTATTATAGGAAGATATGGGTGTGGCCCAACTAGGCAGGAGCTTGGAAAAACATAACAAATATCATTAGAAACATAGTGTTAAGATAGATAATGTGAAAAAAATAAAACATTCACAAAAATGGTAATGATTTGGGAATAGAAAATCTTGAAGTATATTTATAGGAAGAAAGATAGAATAATCTATAATATTTCATATACAAATTAGAATCGAGAAGTATATGAGAGAAAACAATAAGGACAAATATCGGATGTATCCAAAATTTTATGAAGGATAATCTCTATCTAGTTGTGATTATTGTTGGTTTTGCGGAATAAAAGGTCACATCATTGATAGTTTCCCAGATGCAGATAGAAGAAGGGGATGTCTCAAAGTAATAATTAAGGGAGATTCATTAGAGATATTGTTTGTGCCTATCTAGTGAGAATATATAGACTCAGATGATGAAATTTAATATTAATTAAATTCAGAGTACTCAGAGGAAAAATGTTTTTTCCCAGTTAAGGAATAAGAAAATAACCCTAATTTGATTCATCTTTGAATATCCATGATTCGAATAGGGGAAAGTAATCCTGATGAATCAATAGAACTATTAAAAATAAAATACATGGAAGTATATCTAGTTCATTCTTCAGAAACTAAAATACCTTGGGAAGGATTATTTTTTTTAGAAAGGAAGATTCAAAGAGTTGATTGTTCTGAGGAATACCCGATGTTATGTGTGCCATATCGAAAAATGAACAAGATATTTGATGATGGAGAGACGGTTTAAGTCTATAAAATAGATAGAGGATTATTTTCATTTCTTTTGTTAAAACTAGAAATGGTTAATAATGAAATACAAAAAATTTTAAGTTTGTTCCTTTTTTAAAAATCCAGATCGGAGTAGATCCTCTTCTAGAAAAGGACATGATCTACCAATCCTAATTATAGTTGTGGATATAAGTTTAGAAAATTTATTTGATGCACTACTAAGAGGAGCATGATCAAATATGCATGTTGGATCATCATGGGTAAATTTGATATCAAAATTCCATGTTACACTTATAGATAGAAGTATCAGTAGAACTCTTGAATTTAAGATCGACACGAGGAACAGAAAAAAGACATTGGGTTGTCCACAAGACATTACCTGTTTCATAGTGATTACAAGCCTCTATGTAAAGATTTATAATACTGGAAGACCATATCTAAGGAAGGGTGTAATAATTTTCACATGTTTTTCATGTTGAAGAAAAATCAATTAGAGAAATGACACCGCTGGTGATAAACCCAAAGAGGCTAACGTGTCCTAGAGAATGGGTTTCACCAGATCTATAGGAAGAATAAAGATAAAAGAAACTTTTTATAGACTTTTTTAAACATGTCGGAAATAGACTTGTCATCTACAAGGTCATTGAAGATGAAGATGATCTTAGTTATGAATGATGAAGATTATATAGATCATATTTGAAGAAGAAGATTTAAAATCATAATTACTTTATAACTCTTTGGAAAATCCATGGATCTCAATGGGATAATATGAAGGTACTTTAATAGAAGAACCTTGAACATCGATTTCTATAAAGTTAGTTGGACACAAGATTGTTTGACTACCCATATAAGTGGATGAAGAAACTCATATAGGATATATATGATATTCATTACTCAGTAAAAATATAGAGGAGTGGGATACATTAGTAAAATAAATTATTAATGGAACTACATGCATTTTCCATGTTGATACAGGATGCACCATCTCTTGTACACGATTCTAATATTCAGGAGTAACTTGGGAATCTACAGAGTTGCAGATTATAGTGGGTAACAATGAAAAAGTTCTGATTCAAAAAGTATCCAAGGATGTTCATATTGAAATCAATGAAAAAATGTTTATAGAGTAGATGCTTGGTTTTATTCCTCAAATTATAGATTAATTATTGATTGAAAATATATTTTGTTGAAGATATTGACCTATAACGATATTTTCAGAAGGAATTATCCTCAACAATTATCTTATTCCAATTGATTTTGAAAAAACTAGAATGCTTCCAGATAAGAAAGTATCAACTGTTAAAGAAAAAAACATTCCATATGAAGACAGAGAATATCAAAGAAAGATTATGTAGTGGAACAAAGTAATTGGATTAAATGTTCTGAGGAATAATTAAGAAGATGAATTGATTAAGAAAATAGATTTTTTATTATAGAATTAGATAGAAAACCCTCTGAATTTAGGTAGAATGAAATTCCATAAGATACAATATCCCTTAATGATATTAGTACAATGATCAGAAAGAAGGTAACTTCTTAACTAGATGATATGGTCATGGAATTTGAGAAACACATTTTATAACTAGTCATTATTGGACTAACCATGCATAGTCAAAGTCCTCATAAGATTGCCACATTTATGTAAATGATTCATGCAAAAAAACAACATGGTAAGGAAGAAATGGTTTTAGATTACCATGATCATAATTTTTCCACAAAGGATGATGGCTACAATCATCCTAATCAAGAATATTTGAGAAGATTGATTACAAAAGAAAGTCCAATGGTATATTATATGTTTGATCTCAATTCTGGATATTAGATGATAAATATCAAAGAAGAGGCTATACTATTAATAGCATTTACAACTCCATTTGGATTGTCTGAATGGCTAGTAATGCCATTTATAATCAGTAATGCACCAGGAATATTCTAGAGGGTAATGGAGAAGTCATTCAGTAGATTAGCATATTTTTTGGTAGTCTACAATGATAATGTGATCATATTTAGTAAAAATAAAAAAGATCATATAAAACTTTTAAATCAAGTGGATAAATTGTTCATAGAAAAAAGTATGATACTTTCAGAAACAATATCATTTTTATTTAACAAAAGATATAATTTTTGGGATTGAATATCTAAGGAAGAAGATAAAATCATCAAATTCATTTTTAAGAAATGATACAAACATTTTCTGATGAGCTTACAGATTGTTAGAAGATACAAGTGATTCTTAATATAATAAGTAATGAAAGAGCATACAACAAAGATTTTGAAAAAAATTTAGTTCCAATACAATGAAATCTGTCCAGTAAGGTACCTTGGGATTGTATAGAAGAATATTTTAAAGAAATCAAAATTTTGATGAAAAAGCCATGGAATATCCTTGAATTTGAGTATCTAGATGGGAGTCAAGAATAACTTATCCTAGAAACAGTTGCATCAAACTCAACATGGTTATGTATCTTAAAGATAAGGAAAACTCATAATGAATGTTCTGGTAGATACTGGAGTGGATGTTTTAATTAGGTAGAGGAGGATTATCTTATCCATGAAAGATAATTTATGGTAGTCCATTAAGGAATTAAGTCTAATGATATTTTCTTGGGGAAAACATTTACTATAAGAACATAGAGTTAATATATAAATAATTTTATGAGAATTAAATTAAAATGGTTTAACTAGGTATTAATTTTATAGTGGAGGAAAGAGTTCTAGTACTATAACAATAATATATAAAATTTAAAAGGAAAAGATAATGTCATTTAAGATTAACTAATATGCTAATTTTGACTCGTTGAGGTTCAATGATAGAAAGTATCGAATCAAGAAGATGTCATGTTTTCATTGATAATCATTCTCTAGAAGAATACAAGATTATCAAATCATTGATTGATAGAATTGATCAGATTGAAAAATTAAAATGGATTCTAGAAAATAATCACCATTAGGAGAAGTGATCATCATCCAGTAAGGTTGAAAGATAAAAAACTCATGTTCCTCGGCTAGAAAATCTTAACAGCGAGTAAATTCTTCAAATAGACCTCTATAAAACAATCCTAAAGAGAAAATTCATATTGAATTATTTGTATGTGGTCAGAAATTCCATTAGAACACTCAATGTAGAGATAATACCATAAATAGTAAGGCTTAGATGAACCAAAAGATCGACATGAATGGAAGATCTAAAGAAATAAATAAAATCATTAAGAGATAGGATGATCAAGTAAAATAATTACTTGAAAAGAAACAATGATATCAGAAAAAATAGTATCAAAAGAATGTTTAACAACAACAAGATCAAGAAAGATTATATGATGATATTATTGAAGATCCTAGTCTTACAATGAAAATATGTAAATATTATCAATGAATTCCAAATATTTCAAGGAATAAATCCACATCTATTTATAATCTAATACAGAAAAGTAAATATTACCAGATATTCAAAAGAGGATTGAACCATGTTTAATACATGCTTATAGAACTTGAATATCATATAGAGGATTATAAAAAGGCTTATCAAGATATGATCAGTATATTAATCACAAAAGAGACCATGATAAAGGTCCAAGTTTCTTGTCTTCTTGAAAATTTAAGAAGGATCAAGGCGAGAGGAATGAATGAATGTCCAGTGTTGCAATGGTTTTGGAGGATGTCAAGAACATGTATTACAAATCCACATATACTAGATACGGCTTTAGAAACTGAAGAGTTCATTGATTTCTACAAGGATTTCATAATGGGTTTTGTAAAATTCTTGTGATTTAGGAAAATAAATTCCACATTCAATTAGGTACCATAGATGATGAGAACGATACTAAAAAATGCATTTACAAGTTTTCTATTTTGGGTTTCACATATTGAACCTTTAGTATTAGCAGACAGATTATTCATGCAATTGAATCTGTACCCAGGGGACTGGACTAAATGACCTATCCAAAAATAATTCTTATATACATAGTTTAACAATGAATATTTTCTAGAGTTCAGTTTGAATAAGAGCCATTAAGAACATATCTAAATCTCATAGATTATTTTTATTTTTTAAACAAAATTAACCAACAAATAATGTATAGTCTTTGTACGAGGCAATTTGTTAGTATCTGTCAACTCTAGAGACATGAAGCAAGAAGAAATAGAACATCTGAAGGACTTTGTGTTGGTGGAAGACATGATTCATAAAGAACACAAGACATAGAAAGGGCATAAAGAATGTATCATTATTGTGAGAGATCAAATCCAAAAAACCATCAAATAATTGATGAAAATGAAAGATTCAGAGAAAGAAGTTTCATTTGGAGAAATGATCGATGCTTTGTATGACTTGGAGGGATTATAAACACTGATCTATACCTGCTTCATATCAATAATGGATGATAGGATCAAACTAGAAATCATAATTATATTTTTTTTAGTGTGAAGTGTGTCGTTGAAGTATCATGGTTGTGTGTCCCACCATTTACATTTATTATTATTTTTTCATTATTGAAATTGTGACTTGTATGATTCAAGTAGGATTCCTTTGAATTATGGGCCCAGAGACCTATATAAGGGACCTCCAAACCTTTAGTTTGGAGATATGATTTGGAATTAGCATCAATTTGTTTTCAGACCTTCTCTCTCTAAATTATCTCTAAACTTTTATGTTCATTGTGAGAAGTGATTCCCAAAACTATCCTATGATGTCAATGACATGCTTTCCCTTTATCCTTTCAATGGATTTTGTTTTTTCATCTATTCTTGGGAGTGGTTTTTTGTAGATTTTCTGAAATCCCTATGTGGTATCCAAGGGAGAACTCATTAGAGACTCACTAACCCACTTGTGGAATCCATGTTCTCTGATACAACTAGTGGGTGAAGTATCTGAAGAGGTCTCCTAGGAAATCTCAATTTGGGAGTCCAGAAAGGCTATTAAAATCTCAAATTGTAGCAAAACATTATCGAACAAGAGGATAAGGGGAATGCGTATCGTCAACTTCGCAGGATCATTTAGGGAATCACCTGGAATGCAGAACACAAAAGATTAAAGAGAATATAGAGAGATAAGGTCTTAAATCATTCTTATTTATATTCAAAATCACCTCTCCGAACAAATGGGTCATAGGACCCTTATATCGGCCTATATGCTCTGATTTCCATAATAGCAGACTTTATCCCTACTAGACATAGTTTTGACAATGAAAAAAGATAAATAATATTTAAAATCAAAAGCAGAAGGTGAGACATACAACTAGAAAACATCAACCACACACTTCACACTAAAACAAATTACACAATTGACATTTCAAATTTGATCATATCATCCATGAAAGATATGACAGGTGTCTGGATCTGTTCCTAGAATCCATCCAAGTCATACAGATCATCAATCATTTCTCCAACCGCAACTTCATTCTCGGACTCATTCATTTTTATCTATTATTTGATGGAATGATGGATTTGATCTCTGAAAATAACGATATCATCCTTATGACCACTCCATGTCTTGAGATCTTCATGAATCGTGTGAGCCTCTACCATGAAGTCGGTCAGATGTCCCAATTATGCATGTTGAATATCTCTATAGTTGATAGAGACTAATATATTATATCCTTCATTGAATATACACTCTTTTCATGATGATTATGATTCAACAAGACAAATACACCATGCGATATGGATACATTTGTAACAACTCTTATTTTAACATAACACTAGTCAATCTTAATCTCTAAACTAAGAATCATTCAATGCTTTCTAGATAAGTATTTTAGTCCGATGCTCTGTGTACATATTTCCATAGCATGACCAATCTGTCTACTAATCTGATAGGTTCAATATGTGAACCCCACCAAAGAAACTTCAAATATGCATTGTTTAGAACCATTCTCATGATTTGTGGTAACCAATTGAATGTGGAAGTTATATTCATAAATCCCAAGAATTATATAACTACCATACTGAAATATTTCTAGAATTCAATCGACTCTACTGGTTCTAATTCCATATCAGAAATATGGAGATTTGGAATCCCTGCTTCGGATATCTTACAAATCCTTTACAACACTAGATATTCATCCATTCCTATCTCTTTAATCCTTCTATCTTTGTCAAGAAGACCAGAAACATTGACCATTAGCCTGATCAATAATTTGATGATCATATTGATCATATCTCAATCAATCTTTTTATAATACTCCATAAGATCTTCAGATTCTTCAAGAATCTCTAAAACTTTTTTCGGAACTCTTTTGAATATCTGGTCATCTTTACGTTTTGGGATCAGATTATAAACATATATGGATTTATTCTTTGATATATTTTTAATCCTTTGGAAATATTTCCATATTTCCTTTTTTGTATTTGGATATTCATCTAGATCACCATACATACATTTATTATCTTGTTATTATTAATCATTTGGCCGATGAAGTTCTTTTTGATACTTCTACTTATTTTCATGTTCTTATTCTACATGATCTTCCAAAATCATATAAATAGTTTTGTCTTTTCCTATAGAACAACCATTCAGTTCAATATTTTGGTTCTTTTGAGCCTTCCTATTTCTTGGATTCTTTACACATTGAGTGTTTTAATGGCCCTTCTGTCCACATACAATGCATTCAATTTGACTTTTATATTTATACATACTATATAGAGATCTCTTTGAATAATTTCCTAGTTTTCATCCTTTTTGGTTGAGGAAACCATTCTTTATCACCGTTAAACCATACTAGATGAATATCCCTTCTTCAGAACGAGATTCTATTCTAGAATCCATTTTATATTCTGGATTCTTTCATTCATTACTTTGATAACTCAGCATTCTGCCATAGAATTATTATCAATGAAAATTGGAAATCTCCTCGATTTTCTATCTTTATCCATTGCACATACAGGAGTCAATGTAGTATGTTAGTGAATATAGAATGATGTTTTCTATTCCTTTAATTTATTTATATATTAAAGTTATAGTTTTACAATTCTTTCCTCCATCATACAATTCAGGCCTATATAAACCTTTTTCATTTAATTCTCAAAAAATTATTAATGTAAGGACTATCTTTTCTTATAGTAAAAGGTTTTCCCATGAAAATATTTTTAGCCCTAATTCCTTTAAGTATTAAAAGAAATTCTATTTCATGGACATGATAATTCTTCCCATACTTATTAAAACAACCACTCCAGTTTCTAATAATACTTCCATTGTGGTTTTTTCTTACCTTTATGGTACATACCCATAATGATTCAGAGGAATCTATTTATAAGATATGTTCATCTTCAATCCCATATGGATACTCCAAATTAAGGAGATTCTGGGATTTTTTCTTTAAAATATTTATTACATCTGAATCTTCTTCTTTCCAATCCCAAGGTACGTTACTGGACACATTTATCAGTATTGTAACTAATTTTTTTTTTAATATCTGATTTATGTACTAGAATAACTTAGTATACAGAGAAACACCTATATCTACTTACGATAAATTAGGCAATCATGTAATGTTTGTTTCTTTTTGGTCATATGAATTTGATGCTTTTATCTACATCTTTGGATCTACAATGCCAAGAATTATATATTTGGTTTCATCTAAATGATATTTCTTACTTAAAGTATCATCCCTTCTTTTGTGAACTCATGGGTCACCTGTTGAAAATGTTTTAAATTCTCTTTTGTATTTTTATTATATATGATAACACCATTGACATAGACTTTCATTAACTATGAAAATATACTAAATTACTTTTCCATTACCCCCTAGAATATTTCCAATGCATTATTGAGTCAAAATGGAATAACTACCCGTTCAAACAGAGCAACTAGAAATTTAAATGTTGTTAATGGCATAACCTCTTCTTTCATCTTAATCTTAAAATATACTAACATGAGGTCAAACATAGAATATACCATTGTGCTTTCATTTTTAATCCTAATTCATAAAGACTATTTATTAAGAAGATTTTTGCCATCATCGGTCTTTGCACAATTAAGATCACAATAATCTATTACCATTGTGGCCTTACCACATTGTTTTCTTGTATGAATCCTTGACAACAATTCCTCACCCATGTGAGTACATTCACTATGCCTAATTAGTCTAAGACTGATTAGTTCTAGTGTCTGTTTCTAAAATTCTATAACCATATCATCTGGATAGGAAATTCTCTTACTTCTGATCACTATACTAGTATCATTAAGGGTGATTATAGCCTTTGAAATTTTCTTTATTCCATTGATTCAGAGGGTATTCTGGTCAATTTTTTGATAAGTAATATTTTATCTCAACCAATTCTACTTCTTTATTAATACTAAAAACATTCATTCCAACTAGTTCTTTCCACTAATCAATAATTCTGTGGTATTATCTATCTACATATGTATTTTTTCCACTTTATAACATTAGATAATTACTTATTTAGAACTATTGTCGTTTTTCTATAAGCAGTCAGACTATGATAATTCTTAAGGATAATTCCTTCTAAAAATATCGTTACATGATGATATCTTCTAAGGAATATATTTATAATAAATAATTTATCTAGAAATTAAGTAAATGAAACAAATAATTATCCCTATAAATATTCTTCCATTGAGTTCAATCTAGAAACACATGGATACTTCTTGATTCAAAACTATTGCATTGTTACCAACTGTAACAAACAACTTTATATATTCTGAGGTTACTCTTGAGGATCGGATTCTTGTAGAAGTGAATGTTCATCCTATATCAACTTGGGAAATACATGCAGTTTCATAAATACATAAGTTTAATAATGTATTCTACTCCTCTATCTCTTCATTAAGAAATAATGATCCCATATATCCAATATGAGTTTCTTCATCCTCATAGATAGGTAGTTGAACAAACCATTTTCTAACCATTTTTATGGAAATTGATGCTCTAGGTTATTCTATTGAAGTACCTTTTTCTTTTTCAATTGAGATCCTTGGATTTTTCAATGGCTTCTCAAATATTTACGATTTGAAATATTCTATCTTCAAATATAAGATGCCTGATCTTAACGCTTCAGATCTAATATCATCCTCATGTTATCTAACCATTAAGATGATAAGTCTATTTGTAACTTGTTTAATAGTATCTGGAAGAAGTTTTTTTATCTTCATTATTCCTCTACATATGGTGAAACCCATTATCTAGGCCTTGTTAGCCTATTGGGTTTAAATAAATTTAGTGTCACTACTCTAATTGATGTTTCTTCATCTTTAAAAAGATGTGTAAATTCTTCCACATCCTTCCATATGTTTGGTATTCTTGTATTGTATAACTTTACAAAGAGGTGAATAATCACTCTGAAACATCTTATGTCGGCTAGAAAACCCAACATATTTTTCCCCTTCCTCATATTGATCCTGACATCTAGAGTTCAATTGATACTTCAATGCATAATAAATACATGCAAGTCTAGGATCACCTAAACCCATACTGCTCATGCATGAATATTTTCTCATGCTCCTCCTAATAGTGCATTGGAGAAAATGTCTAAACTTACATCCACTACTATAATTATAATTGGTAGATCATTTACTTTTCCTACTATAGTATCTAGTCCTATCTAGATTATTTCAAAATGAAAATACTTAGAATTTTTATAAATTTCATTATTAACCTTTTCTTGCTTCAGCAAAGGCATTATACATAATCCTTTATCTCTTTTATTGACTTCAACAGTCTCTTTATCTTCAAATATCATGGTCATTTCTCAATATGGTACCCAATAATTCTGGTGTACCTCAGACTAATCAACTATGGGCGTTGTCCATTCATGGAAATCTATTCCTTCTTATTGGATTACAATTTCTAAGGAATGAATAAGAAATCCTTCCATCTTTTCTAGTTTTTCTAGTTCTGGAGAGTCTATATGTACACTATCCCTATTCAAATAAATGATATTTAAAGTTGGATCAAAATAGGGTTATTTCTTTTTCCCTTATCTAAGAGAGAGCCTTCTTACTTTGAGTACTCTGAATATAAATAATATAAACTTTCATTATCTGAGTCAATATATTCTCATCAGATATTCTCAAACAATATATCTAATGAATCTTCCACCATTATTTCTTTGATACTTCCCCTTATTCTATCTACATCTATGAAACTATTAGCTATGTGGCATTTCTTGCCGTAGAACCAACAAAAATCACAACTTGATAAAAATTTTCCATTTTGGATTTTGGGGTACTTACCATATTTTTCCTTAAGTTTTTCCCTCATGTCCTTCTATATTATATTTTGTCTAATAAATATCTTATATTTTTCTAGCATTATGGATTAAAATCTAAATGATGATTTTCTATTCCAAAATCATTTCTAGAATTTTTCTAAATGATCTCATTCTACTGGATGGGCATTTAATTCCTTGGTATTGCGAAGGGCATATGGTTCTGCTGCGTGTGCCGGCAGTGGCCGGTTTGAAGGCTGGGTTATGTTTTTTGGATGTATGGTTCATGAATTTCGATTCCTGTTGCGTTGTCTGAGGGTTTATCAACGCGAAGCAGTGGAAATGGTGGCTGTGCTGGTTGAATTTGAACCGGTGGTAATTTCTGACCGTGATGAACTCTGGAATTTTAGATGTGTAACCGTTGCAGTACCGGTGCGAGGTTTGAAATTGTTAGGTCTCGCCGCTGTGGCCTTGATTAATGGGACATTGCATTCTGTTTACTTGCAAGGGATTGGCCCGGATGAGGTTTAGAGCTTGGAGCGTTCTCCTTCTAATCGCTATTTGGATTTGGATGATCGAGAGGGTATGGCATTTGCCATCGGTACCGGGCCCGTGCATTCTTGCATGGGACAACTAGCCGAGCAGCGACGAGAAGGTGAACGTTGATTGTATTGTTTATCTGCTAGGGTGGGGCTTTTCCTTTCTCTTGAATTGAAGTGTATTTGGTCTTGATGGTCCTGGCCCATAGAGGCATGGTTGTTCATGAAGTCTTTGATGTTGTTATGGTTTTCTACTTTTTCCTCAAAAGTGCTTTTGAAATAAA
This sequence comes from Viscum album, assembly GCA_963277665.1. NCBI lineage: Eukaryota > Viridiplantae > Streptophyta > Magnoliopsida > Santalales > Viscaceae > Viscum > Viscum album. The sequence continues at coordinate 322,746,332 of OY728146.1, forward strand.
AATTTAATTTTCAGTACATACTATATAGTCTTATCACCTTCTTTATTGTTTCATCATGAACTCCTAGAGTGTATCTCATATACCCACTCTCAGAAATATGATTTTTTAACGCTTGTAGAAAAATTTATTTACAACTAACTGGAAGCATCTAGATAAATAAATATAGAGAATAATCTTGATCTTATAGTCCTAGAAGATAATATCAATGTTTAAACTCGAAAATATATTCATTTAAGTAATAAAAATCACAAATTTGAATCTTGGTTAATGTTTTTCTTTCTTTTTCTTCAAATTCTTCATCCCAATATACTGGTGAATTTTCTGCAAACTCCTGTTCGGGGAAATAATATACTACTGGTATAACTTCAATTAGTATTGTAAAATATTTTTGGATAGTTATTATCACTTCAAAGTGTCTCAATTGCATATCCCAAAATCTCCCCAATATTACCTATAAAGTTAGCTCTTAAGAAATTATTTACACTATTTATGGTCCATAATTATAAACCAACTGATATCAAATAATATCTAAGGTCTAGATCTCATTCATCTAGGACTGCTCTCAGATCCTTCTCATAATCTAGATTTAGGATCATCCAATGTTGAGAAATTCCTTCTAGATCTCTTTTTAATGGATTATATTCTTCCATAATATTTCCACGATATGATGGATTGGATTCCCTATTTATATTATGAATCAAATCCTTGAATTAAACCTTTAATAATTTCCAAGGAATTTTTTTGGTGAGATTACTTTCCATACTAGCTTGGCTTCCCAAGGTTTTACACTGAGTACTTCTATGGGAGATGACTTTGCCTCATTCATTTACTTCTTCTCTTCATGATTTTATTGTATGTATTCAACTTTCATGAGATTTTAATTAATGTTTTTTGAGACACGTTCTATATCCCCAAGTTCAAATTTCACCCTAGTAATAATATCATGGATATAGTTCTAGTATTCCTAAATACATTGAGGAATAATCGAAACTTTTTCTAGATATTCTTGAGAGTATCCTTATAAAGTACAAGAATAATCATCTATAATATATTGTCCTAATAAACATTCTCTTTCTAGATTTCTGTGTGGATTCATATCGGGGATGATGGCTTCTAGCCAATTGGAAGCATCTTCGGAAGCTCTCCCATCAATCCACTTCCAAATATCTCAAATATTTGGTCAAAGACTAGATCCTCTTTTGGCCATATTTGAATATTAAAATTCAAATACTTCTCCTTAAAGTTCTCCAAGTTAGTTTCATGGTTTGGGACTAACCAATTTCATTTTCAAAACTGAGATTCTATAAGCCTGATTTCTTTCTTAAATTCCCTGAGTTTATTAGAAGTTTCAGAGGATTTCTGCCCCAACTCGATTACATTGGGTTCATTTTCAAAGTCCAATTTTGGTTCTGTAATTTGAAGACACATTATAATCCAAACATGACTGGCTTTGTTCTCATAATACCTTACCCAATCTTCTAAACGTTTCTACTCATAATAAATACCTTTAACTATTGGATCCATAAATTCCTTACTCAGCAATATGTGGATGCAGCATTCTCCATGACATCATTCTCACTCCCCACTTGCACTTTGATACTACTTGAGGGTTTTGTCCCCAATAGTCAATAATATAATGATATATATGGAAATTTAATATAACTAATATATAAATAATCCATTCATATATAGATATTGGATATTTGTTTTTCATATATGGTCCTTGGATATATGGTCACCAGGCATACATAAATCAATGAAGGATATTGAATTTTTTATAGTAAAATGTAAATAATGTGTTACAAAGAAATTATTGGTCATATAATTAATTTATAAGAAAATAATTTTTTTTAAACGGATACAAATTAATTAAAGAAAATAATTACTATGTTTTATAAATTTATTTGAAGATAATTTATTATAACTGAACTTATTTATTTTAATTTATTAGTTTAATAATCTATTTTCTAAAAATTGAAGTAAATATTTGTAATATAGTTATATATATATTTAAATAATTAATTAGTTGTAATGTATTAAAATTTAATGGTTCTTTGTCAATGAAAATTTAATCATTTCAAATCATTATTTTATTATATTTATTTTATAAAAAAAATTATCATACCTACAGTTTAAAATTTAATGTTTTTTTTGTAAATATATAAAACAATTATCATTCATATATATATATATATATATTATTACTTGCTATTGAATAATAAAAAGAAAATCAGTTTCATGTTTAAAATATAGTTTTTAAAAAAACTAGTTTTATGTATCTTCATTTTTACTTCAAAATTATTTCTCATAAATTTTAAAAAAAATATTTAATAAAATGAATTTCATTTTTTGGATAGTGAATTTTAATTTTTAAGAGATTTAATTTTATTTTTATTAAAAGAAATATATTACTCAGGTAAAAATTGAGTTACCACATTAAGTGTAAAAGGAGGTAAAAGGGGGTAAAATTAGTGGTTTACATAAAAGAAATATCTATAAACATAACATTAATGATTTCTATTTTGTAATTTCGTATCAATATCTATTACTAATCCACATTGGATATAGTCTCTTGGTAAATGGTCTTTGAATAAACATTAATAGATGCCTTTTTTGAAGATATACCACTAACATTTAACTATAAAATACCCCTCATTTACACACTTCAAACAACACTTATACTCCAATTCGCTCTATAATAATTTAATATACAATCTCTTAAATTGAATTATGTCTTTTTTTAGATTATTTTTTTAATAAGTATGCTAATTTTTTTAATTTCATAGAAACCCATTTTGAGATGGAGTGAATTTATCAAAGAAAGTATCTAGTTATTTGCAATAGTTATATATTACATTTTCATGAATAATAATTAAAAATATCATTAAAAAAATATAACAATGTTCAACTAATATCATGATTCTTTTGTAAACAAATATACCACTCTAATATAACTATATACTCATACTCATTAAATAGTATAACATTTTCTTCTCAAGGTCTGTTCAAAAACCTACATGAATGATTATATACTATCATAACCATTTCTAACATGAATGAGTAACAATAAATAAATAATATTAATATATTATACAAAATAGTATTTTATTTTGGGAAAATGATTCTAAAATGGTGACACATAAATAAATGGTCATTCTAAATTAAAACACTATTGTGAGAAAATTACCCAAAACATGCTATCTATAAATTACATTCTCATAAATAGTACCTAGACCATACATCAACCAAACATTGTATTTTTAAAAAATCAATATAGAGAATAATATTAATAAATAATATAGAATGTATATGATTTTATCAAATAATGTGGGACCATATTGCCATTATGAAACTATTAAGAAATAATCAAAATTATTGACACATAATTCTGAAAATAAACAACAAATAACTAAAATATGTTTAATAAATAATTATAGTGGAGTTGGGTGAAAAGTTAATATATATGAATAAATATATGAAATAAGTGATTAATATAATTATACTTATTATATAGGTGGTTAAATCACGTTTGTGCGAGTCATGTGGAAATTTGATAGATTATTTTCCAATATTTATTTGAAGTCAATATTATATAAGTCTAAATTTATATTAGGTGAAATTGAATGTTATTTCTTATTAAAACCCCATATATTTTGTTACCCTATGTTTATTTTTAGGTTTAAAATTTCTTTTAAATATTTCCCCTCCAATTGATTCATATTCAATGTGAAATTTATCATTTAAGTGGATTTTTTCATCATATTGTTTTGTTGAGATCATTTTATTAGATGTCTATTGTCTCTATTATATATCATGGATATATTATATGTACTGATCACATAGTATATGATTATATAGGTTCACTTATAATTTACATTGGTTTTATTTCATAAATTTATAAAATTAATATTTCAACTCTATTTTTTTTACATTTTTGATATATTTATATTCGAATATATTTTTTATTTAGTTTCATTAAAAATAATGAATCCATTTAATCAAGGTTATTATAATTAAATTTTATTAAACATTTCATTAAATCAGAAACCACTGGTCTATATATTATTTCATTTTAAAATAAATGGTATATAAAATGAAACTGATGTTTCTTTTTATTTTTCCATCAAGTTTTTAATTTTTTATCTTATGTGCTATTCGTCTATCAATATCATTTAATGTTTGTAATGATGCTCTAGAGATATGTTTTATTAAATTCATAACCTTTCATTTATTGGATGATATATTTCTTCTATATTGAAATGTTCATGAAACCTATTCCATTCAAACAAGTAATTTATTATATTATTTAATTATAAATGTGATCATATTCTTGTGGTACACGTATGCATGGTTTTGCATTATCTGAGGTTGATTTTGATATATCACTCCAATTCATTTGGTAAAGATTTATATGTCATGAGTTTTTATAATATGGGACATATATTTTTATCCATATACATTTTGTTTTGTAATATATAATTTTATTCTAGTTCACAGTGATATGAATGTCTTAGTGGATAAACTTGATATAAGATATAATTTTCTATTATTATATCCATACAAAATCCATAATTATAGATATAAATGGATAATTGTTATTGTCTTTTGATTTGGTAGTCCTATGTTATTCAAAATATTTATGATTTATTCAATGTTATTACTTATTTAGGCATGACTTTATTATTGAATTCCCAATTCAGCATATTAATTGTATGATTATACCTTTTAGATCATTTTTATGACTCTCTAAGTAGAACTGATTGATATCTCACATACATTGTCCCATATAATCATATAAAATCACTATTTTCTTATGTTTCTATTTCCCAAGAAGAGAAGTGGAATATTATGAATAATATTTCAATAAGGAAATCAGATGTGAATTTTTTTAGAGATAGTGGAGACATTACATAAAATAAGAAGTTCATGTATTTAGAGTTCTATTTCAATAATATACAGTGTCTATGGGTGTGATTTATTATGAGTTACAATGGATAATTTGGATTAATGATGAAATATTTATTTATGTTAGGATTTGTTATATCAGTTGGTAAAAAAGTGCATTCTTATTTTTTAGGGATTGGGTTATGAAGAATATGAAAGATAAAACCAAAAGAAACCTATTCATTCCGAAAGTGTAATAGGATGAACAAAGTGTGTTCTAAGAAAATACCAATATTTTATAGGTTGAAATTAGTATGTTAAAAATTAAGACATTATAGTATTTATTTTCATCATTATATGATTGTTTATTATAGATATTATAATTTAATACTCATTGTAATCATTTTGGTTTTAGTAAATGTATAAAACTATGATGAAAAAAATAATAATTACATAGATGGATAATGTGATGATTTTCCAAATTATAATTAAAACATGATGAGAGTTGGTGTAAGAAATCTAATGGTTATAGTCACCTAAAACTCTCATGTTTTTAGTAATAACATGAACCCCAACGAACTAAAACACTCTATAGAAGGAAAACAAAGCATTATGTGATTATTGTTACAATATCCAACACATTTCAGTAGGTCTTTTGATATATTAGTCTCTATGAAATGTATTAACACAATAGAAAAGTCATTTTTTTCTGTATTAATTAAAGCATGAAAATATTGTCTTATATATTTATCTTTCGTATGGTGAAAGAGATCAATGGTGTAATATCATAAAAAATAATGTTAAAAAGTAATAAATGGAATTTATTGAATGAGAGGAGTTTAAGATTATTTTTAATAAAAATTTTCATTAAAAAAATATTAAAATAGAGAGAAAATTCCCAAATCCAAAATAAAGGGTGGATGAATCCATTGTTATATATGAAGAAATATTAACGAAACAAAGAAAATTTTTCTGTTCCTTAATCAATGAACTCAAATGAGAAATTTTATAAATTTATTACTAATATAAAAATAAGGTTTAATAAATCATTATATGTTAGTGATTATGGTATCTACGATAAATTTCATGATTCTCTACCAATAGTTCAATTAATGTTTGTGAATTTTATACATGTGGTTTTAAGATAAAAATGAAAAAATGTATCTTAAAGTAATTTAAATCATAAAAATATCACTCAATTTCGTGCATTCTAAGAATACAAAAATAAGAATATGGGGGAATTGTATGACATGAATAAAGATGTTTTTCATGTTTTGAACAGAAGGTTATTGGGAATATTAATTCCAAAGCAATATGATGAGGCGAACCAAAATAACGGAATAGGTTAATGCACCAAAAATAATCTTCTAACTATTAAATGTCAAAAAAATATAGAATTTGGGAACTATAAAGATAAATACACCTACCCAAGGGTTAACATGGAAAATCTATGTGAGAAACCTCTAAGGGTAAAAGATAATTGGAATGATTATGTGATAACTACATAAGAGGTGGATCATATAAAAAATATAGTGAAAGGTATAATCATGATCATTAAAAAAGTAATACATATTATTTAAGGTTTGATCTGAACATTCTTTAATAGCTGAAATCTATGAGAAAAAACATCACTTTAACACTATAATAACTATATATTTAATTATATATGGAAACATCTTCTGGTTGTATGATTGAATCCCAAGTAAAAAAATCTTATTATTTTTTTTGTGAATTTTATTCCTATGAATATATGTATTCATCACTTCATCATTTTTAGGTGATTTATTATATAGACTTGATCTATCTGCATAAAGAAGATATCAATTATCGATATGGGGAAATAAAATTTCATATTCCAAATGAACTCATGATCAACTATTTCTAAAAGATATACTATGATCTCAATATGTATATAAATTCTCTTATATGGACCTGAATTCCCATCCATGGTAGGTACTTGGCTAAAATTATTGAGGATAAACTCAATATTGAGGAAATGATACTTTTTTTCAATATGTCTATATATTTTCAAAAAAGTGTTATGGTGTTCCCCCAGACTGTAAGGATGAGTTTAAAATTTAACTTATACCTTATGGCATGATAATGTCAAATAATTATATAGATTAAATCCTTAACCATATTAATACATTAATTCTTAATTTAAAAAACTAAACAATTTTAATGTTAAAAGTGGGAATACTGACACATCAACTATCCTAATTGGGTTCCATAAAAAATAAAATATCAATCATACCAAACATAAATTTAAAATTCAAATATCAAAATAACCATGATATCCAAAATTCTCACAATCCCAATATCATCATCATAGAAAAATATTTTATTGGAGTCATGTATCCTTAATCTATGTTCCTTCTAAGTAAGAAACATGATGGGGAATCCCCACTAACCAACACCACTCTTTTTATCAACACCAACCCCATAAAAAACATCACAAATAACCTGAAAAAAATAATTATGAAATCATCCAATTAACTCTTTAAAGACATAAAATAAAATTGAAAAACTCTATAACACCAAAATATATACGAAACAACTCACTTTACATTGACCTCATATACTATTTAACACCTTCAACAACCATATGGATGTACAACGAAGACAAACCACTCCACCAATTCATTGTAGCAATTAGAGAAACACCATGAGTCTATTTCACCCAATTAAAAATTAGTGATTTATCTCATAGAAAATAACGAGTTTTGACCCTCAAAATCATTTATATCTGGATATATAATATAGTAAGTGGTAAACCTAGTAGTGGACATTACACCTGGACCACCCTCAGATGATCAATCAACACATTCTAATACACTTTGGGAGAACCTATAATAGACATTCATGGGGAATAATACAGTTGATCATGAAGTTATCAAGTACCATAAGTGAACAAATGGATCACAATAGATTCATTATCATAGGAGTGGAATCATAGAAGATTAAATCATTTGAAGGATTCTAAAGACTACCACTAAAAAATTATAAAATGACTAAAACATCACACTAGGCCCAAAATATAGTATAGTTTTGACATTTCTAGAAATAATAGAAGTAGTGAAGGGAAAGAAATAACCATATAATGAGAGCAACCTATGAAAGGGGAAACCCAAAGTAAGAGAAAAAACAACCAAAATATGAGTGAAAGTGAAAAATCAGATATGATGAAGGATCACCTAGGAAAGGTGGGATGAAAAAGAGAGGATTATAGAGAAAATAAACCCTGTAGTTTCAAATTATTTGGGGGTTAGGGTAAAACTTTTGGAGAAACCATATGATGGTAATTAGTGAGATGAGAGACATCACAAGATTTCATGGCCATAACTAATTTCCCATAAAATGATCACAATTGATTTGGAGTTATTAATGAATAAAATATATTTGAATATAGGCAATGGTTTTATACACCAAAGTGCTCCCCCATGTAGAGAACCTGTACACATTATAAATAATAAGTATGGGTAAATTTATAATTTCTTTTATTATCATGAACATAATAAGCGTGTGACCAAAAAAATGTATGTTCTACTTTGTTCTTATGACTTATTTGATCAACTATGTGGTTCTACATAATTGTAAATGTTTTAACTTCAATAAAGATATCAAAACTCAAGGATGAATATGGAAGATATATTGAAGTCATACTTCCATAAAATATGTAATCACTATTAATTCATAGTGATTCTTTTTAGACTTAGTAATTCACCCACTATATTTATGAATGTTTTGAATAGAGTTTTTATATATTACCTTGGTTATGTTTTTAGTATTTAAAAATAATAATCAAGTATATACCAAGATAATGGAATTACATGAGGAGTACTTTATGATTGTGCTAAATACCTTGAGAAAGTAATAATTATGTTCCAATTTTAGAAAGTTCAAAATCCAGTTATAGAAAGTATCATTTTTGTGTAATATAATCATAGTAATGAGTATATGTGTGGATCTTTTAAATCCATTTGTGACTAAATAATTATTTAGATAAACCAATATTGCAGAATATTTTAGTTTCCATGGATAAGGTGGATATTATTGATGCATAATTGTAAATTTCTTACCTTTTTCAAATTTAATATTTAAATAAATTTTAAAGGAGGTAAAGTTCCTCTAGATATATTAATGTGAATATTGTATCAAAAAGATTAATATGATGGCAGTTATTATACCTATAATATACTTCCTAGTAGTTCATAAGGTTTTGTGATAAATAGTAATGAATTAATGAAGTTTATGGGTGCTCCATTTTGAAAAATTAATTGGTCATTGTTTATACCACACATCAATTAAAGATTTATGAGAAAAATTGATCGATGGATTTTTTGGAGCTATAATGGGTGATATTATCATTAAAAAATGGATCCATTATATCCATATAAACTGGGGTAATATATGTATATATATATACATATCATAATTACTAGATCATAAAGTATATACTTACATATAAGGAGTTAAACATCAATCAAATGATATAGTTGGAGTTGATCAAGGTCTATGAAATCTCAATACATTACCACCTTGGAATGGATAAATAGGTTCATGCTTCTCAAAGTAGGAATGATCATAATACCTTATCTATGATGAGGAATTAAAGAGACACAATACTCATGTATTTGTAAAGGGTAGACCAAAATATTACAAGGAAGGTGAGAAATCCTATATTTTTCAGATGATTACTCAGTGATCCATCCATTTGAAGATCACTGGGGTAAAAAGTAAGATATGGAGATACATAAAAGGAAAGGAATATTTTATATCCCAACCATGACATGAATTAAAGTATATGATTTATAAAAATAATAATAATCCTTTCCATATCATAATAAAAGTAGGATCTATGGAATGATGATCATATATAATAATTCTTTATCCATCATGGAAGAACAATGATGTATACATATCTAAAAGGGATCATGTTTTGGGAAAACATGAAGATGGATATTGAAGAGAATATTGATTTATGACTAGTTTCCCATCATTTCAAGGATAAATATCATACATATAAGGGAATAACAAAAATATTACCTATACCTATATGAATTTTGCAGAACATCCCCGTGTATTTTTTCATAGGACTTCATAGGTCTTATAATTCTATAATTCCATTTAATTTTTTGATGATTGACATATGAAGTTGGAAAATTTAATTTCTATTCAGGAATATTTATTTGTGGATAAACATTCCAAAACATATATAAAATAAGTGGTATCGTCAATTGGATTTATAATTTAAATTTTATTTTATTGATATATAATACTTACCATGTTTTTTTGAGGATATATTCTATAAGAATTGAATAATTTTATGAAAATTAGCCTAACATCCCATCTTAAAACTAACAGTCAACATGAAACAAAAACTAAAACTATGAAATATATTATATAATATTATTAAATATATTTTAATGGTGTTTGGGATAAATATATTACTCTATATATATTCTCATTGAATAATATTTTACACTCAAGAAATTAAGTGGAATAATATTAGGCTCTATTTAGGAATATGGGAATCAATACATCTTATAGGGATGATGTCAAAGAGTGGAAGCTATTGGGGCTGAATCATTCTCAACAAATTTCAAAGAAGTATCAAACTATTCAATGGCATATCAAAGAGACAGAATGTTCAAAAAAGAGATAAATTGATAATAATTATTTATATTTACAGTTTTAATCTAGATCTATGTTATTCTTTTGAATATCACCATAAAAGAGTATTGTGATATTTAGGAAGAAGGGAATGTTTATTCTTTGATACATTGTCCCCTTCAAAAACATCAATTGTGTGGGGATGATATATAGTGTTCATCAACTTCCACCCAACCTCTCAGAAGTTCATGATTTGTTCTATGTATCACTTTAGATGAAGTATATAGTTATCCATAACATATACGAAAAATAAATGTTTTAAAAAATGAAATAGATCTCAGTTATAAGGAAAATTCGATATACATCTTTCACTATAGAGATACATTTAAATTAAACCTAACAACTCTTATGGTTATAGTAATTTAGATGAATTACTCGATTAATGAATTTTCTTGGGAATCCAAGAATATAACGACAGAAAATTTCACTAATATACTTTCATATATGTAGTGAAATTTTGAGGGATAAATTATTGTAAGGATGTACAATGAAAAACCCAAATTTTTATTCATTTAATATGTTGAATAGATTATCATACATGACACTATGGAAAATAATGAAAAAATTCCATATTTTCTAATGAAAAAATGTTAAAAATAAATGATAAACATTAAAACAGAATGATATTGAAATATGAAACATAATTATAAAAACTAAAATAGAAATAAACAAATATATAAATAAAATTATGATTAAAATGAAATCATTAACCTCATGGGTTTCATTAAAAATTAAAAAATGATTTTAATTATTTAAAGATTGAAAAACATTAGGAATATAATAACCATTTCAAGAGAGAAATAACTAAATAGGAAGAATAAGCTTTCGTGATGAATCAAAGTTTGTATATGTGAATTTTATATGAATATATATATATATATGTTATCATTGGATACATGGTTGTTTTATATATAGTAATTAGATATAGGGTTGTTGGATATATAATCATTGAGTAAACAAGTACCCAATAAATATAATGAGTAATTTCATGTTCTAAGTAAATAATGTGTTCCACATTATATAGAATAGATGAAATTATTATAAAATTATATATTTTTGGAATAAATTAAAATTATACTAATACATTTTGAAATTTTCTATTAGTTTAAACAAAATTTTTCTATTATATAATGTATTTAATAATAAATTTATTTCTTGTAATTAATATTTTTTTTAAAAAAATTTATTTGAAAATTTTTAATTAATTATTGATAAAATAAGTATATTATTTATAATAAATCACAAATAAAATAAAAATGAACATAAATAATCGTGGCTAATGAATTTTTTTTCCTAAAAAGCATTTTTTTTAATGTTCTATTTTTATCAAAAAGATAAATTTATGGTCATTAATATATAAAATTTCATGGAATTTATTGTTTAAATATACACAAAAAAAATTATAATTATTTAAAAAAAATTATTTTTGAAGGAATAAGATTTACGTCACTTTTCCTCATGAATTATAAGCGGGTTAATTTTTTTAGACGAAAATAATTTACTGACATAAAAGTTTAGTTACTATGGATATAGTATTTTTTGATAATATTGGTTTATATTATTGGGTAATTACCTTAAATATCTCTAAAACATTCTATAAATTATGTGAATTATGGGATTCAAAACCAATCTCCATTATGTATCCACTTTGGATCTAATTATCACATAAAAATATATTCATTTCACATTAGGGGATGGGTAGTTTCACAAATTCTACTCAACATAGCCTATAAAAGGATCCCTCATGACCCATATAAAACCAAAATTTTTCATCTTTTTGCACTCGAATCCCTAAAACATTTCATCTCTTAGTTTCTTCTAACATGTTTGATAGCTTTTGGTATCGTTATTTAGGATCATGTTCAATATTCCAATCAAACTTGTTTAAAGGAGGAGAGATTTAAAAAAATTATATAGTGGATTCATCACCAAATTTATCATTTACAATCTCATATAATCACATTCAAAATGTCATTAACCCTTATAAGGATGTTTTGTATACATAATTATGCTTCTGTAAAAATTATATTATTATAATATAATTTTATACTATTAATTTATAATTATTTTAACATATTTTTACTTGTGTTGGTTCAACCACTTCTATATGTTTATAAAAGAGTGACCCCAAAATGAATGGCCATTATAAATCATATTGTTGTTAATGTTAAATTAACGGAAATAAGCTCGTTGTTAGTTACGTTATAATAAACCAGACCCATACCTTCAATAAAAATAATGTGTTATTTCTTAAATTATATCCATATAAATTTTCCACAACATTTTATAATATACGAATAGTAAACTTATTGTTAATGAATGTGGATCGACATCTCCATTAAGAAACTAATTAGAAACAATCAAAATTACTAACATACTATGACGAAAATAAAAAATTACTAACTATTATATATGTAAAAATATTATAATTTAATAGTATAAAACAATAATATATATGAATAATTTTTTGAATTAAGTGATTAATATCACTGCAATTATTCTACTGTAGGTGAAACACTTTCACTGGAGAAATTAGTAATGGTAAGATCTTCTTTTCCAATCTAAATTTAGAATACAAATTGTTTATTCCTAAATTTATATTCGGTTAAACTTTATGCATTTTATATTTAAACCCCAATATATTTTCATGAAATCTGGTTATTTTTGTGGGTTTACATGTATTATCACAATTTCTCTTACAATGGATTCATAATGAACCTGAAATCATTTATTTTGTGGGTTTTCCATTGTCCCATTTTCAGTTGTAATATTTTTATTCCATTACCATGTTATCTATTATGTATCCTTAATGTATTATTTATATTCATCTCTACTTCCAGGATTACATAATTTTATTCTCCATTTATTTTCAATTTTATTTTTTTGGAATGATACTTTTAACTAACTTCATTAACATTTTCCATATGGTTATTTTCTCCCATTGGTCTCTTCGCATTTCATTAAAATTATTTATCCCCATGTTTTCATTATTATTTAAAGTAATATTTCTTCATTTTACCATTCTTTCTAAAACAATTGGTAACAATTTATTTATTTTTAAAATAAATGTTATAACAAATGTAAAAGGATAGTTCTTATTTTTTTCATGATTTTTTAAATTTTATCCTATAGTGTTTTCATATATTGAAGTATTGTTTAATGTTTCTCATGATTCATAGGGGATATGTTTTAATAAAGTAAAAAAGTTTCTTTCTCTGTGTGATTTGTTTATACTTATGGAAATTTGCATAATTTTTTTTCATTCTCATGGGTTATTTATTTTATGTTAGATTAATTAATTTTTTCAGGTTCACGAGGAACATATATGTATTCTATGTCATTATATGCTTAATGGGTAAATTATTTCCCCCAATTGATTGGGTAAATTTTTGTTTTTTCATGATTTATTATGTTACAGGGAATGATCGGTTAATCCATTATATTAATTTATGAAACATAAGTGTTCATCCTAGTATACTGTAATATGAATGGATTGGTGGTTAATATTGACCTAATTTACAATTTATTATACATGTGGTCGCTCCACATTCCAAAGTAATGCATTAATGGATCATGATTATTATCTTATGATTTCATACTCCAATGATATCCCAAATCATTATGACTCATTCTATATTATTATCCTTTTGGGTATGAAATTATAATTATATTCCCATAGCTATGAGTACATTTATATTGTTTCTCCATTATTACCATATTTGTGATTATATATTCTGAATTAATTTATCTCTTATTTCTTGTAACTTTATAGGAATTTGAGTTCAATATTTTATTTAATTTCCATTCTTTTTGTGATGATTATGAGTATTATATAAAATATATCTATAAGGATAACATGTTTAATGATATTTTTGTGATGTTTAATACCTACTATAAAATAATAAGTTCATATGTCTAATATCCAAAATCACCCAAACCATATTTTTAATGGAGTAATTTATTTTGATATATAATAGATTAGCATTTATAATGATGTAATATATATATATATATATATTTGTGTGTGTGTGTGTGAGTGTGTGTTGTAAATGAGAATTATCTATCATGTAATAAATAAAGGGTTGTGCGATGGAGGGTTGTTGGGGGTAGCATCGACTACCTCCAAGTGATTGGTTTCACCAAGAAGCACATGTCCCACCATAGGCCATATACATTATTTTCAGGGTGCTATTTTAAGTATTTATCTCGATTTTTTAGCATTTCATTCTTGAAAAAATGAAAACCTAAGGGTGGGGAATTGCATCTTAACAACATAGGTGACACCACTTCAAAAACATATTCTAGTTTTTTAAGGGTACAAACACATCATTTTAGTGTTTTATACTATCTATCATCAAACAAGTGATATCTTCAGTAAGGGTATTTAGCTAGACATATACCCCATGTTTCTTCCCCTTTACCCCTATGTTTCCCCTATGTTTGGCTATTGAGTATGTTTTATTTTCAATGGAAGAGATAAAATATTATTCTACATCCACTTACACTTCTATTCTGGTATTTTTCACTAATTCTAGATTGTTTTTTCAATGGATTTAATGATAGTTACATTGGATCACGATTGATTCATCACAAAATAAAGGGGCTTCATGGTGCAACGACTAGATGACTTCTATAGATGATTGACACTTACAATTTATCATAATTTAAATAATGGTATGTATTGTATAGAAATTTTATATAGTTTTGGATGATTGACTTTATAATTAAAGATTGATTCAATTTTTATTGATCAATATTTTGATTTTTTTGAGTTTTAGGGATATGCTTTGGGTTTTTTTAATTCTTTACCTAATGGTTTCAACCACATAAGTTCTATTAGTTAGTTTTCAATGTTTATAAAATACTTTATGAATTTTCTTAATTGATTATAATTATTTATAATTAATTATAATATAATTGATATATGAGACAGGGGATTAAATATTAGGTTGGATTAGGGTGGAATTGGTTAAGAAAAAACGGATTGTAACTTAATTATAAAAGTATATGGTTAATTAAATATTTAAAAATATGTGTGTATATATATTCATTGCATGTGTGCACCATGTGGTTCAGGTTCACCTTGTGGGAATCCCATTAAATAGGGATGGGTTAGTCTTGGGATGTGGATTTGGAAATTATTATGCCTTTTATTAATAATTTATGTATTCTATGAATGAATTAGTGATTAGAGTGATTCTCGATGGATATAGTACTATGGGGTAGGGTGTTAGCGTAGAGTACATTGAAGTGGTGTTATACTAGGTAATCAAGAGAGAATAACATATTATGATCCCTTGTAATAAAACAGAGGCACTCCCTGGTGGTAAGACCTTGGGGTGTGGAACAGTCTATGATGAGGATCGAGAATTTATGAGTATATAGTATATAGAAAATCATGTGACCTTGAAACACATTGGTTGAGAGGATTATGATATTTGGATTGATTTTGGTGATATGTATTGTGTAGTGAAAAAATACACTACATACATAAATATTATATCTCAATAGATGAATATTTATTAGAAATCAGTATTTCGTATGTAAAAACTATAAATTATTAGTATCTTTGGAAATTTTGGTACATTCAAAAATGGTACATAAAAGATCTATATAATTTCATATTATGTTTTTCACAACTATAACTCTTATTAGAAATAGAATACATAAAAAATTTCACTAAAAAATTTCTAAATGGAAACATAAAAAAGGGTGACATCAGATTCTCAGTATGGGAAAACATATGAAATTTCAATCAATGATATTATGTGATATTAACATATTCATATGGATATCAGAACATGATCATAACTGACATTAATTATAACCCATCTGTGAAAATACATTAACAATAAATTATGCAATGAGGATCATGTGCATTAATATACATTTGTCACAAATGTTTTAAATCTTTGAAAACAAATCATGATCCATGAGGACATATCATAATCATAATACATAATTTTTTGGTATTCACATAATCATTGAAAATCATATAGATTTTCAAGGTTCTCTCCCATGAAAATCCTTATTTACATAGTCCCATAATGGAAATACCAACGAGATAATTTTAACATTCTATTCAGAGTAACATCGACTTAGTTAACACTATCATCTCTTAAGAGTTTATTAACTTCATCACCTCTTATTATTTTATAAAATAATTCATCATTTCCCAATTTATTGGAGAGAGATAACATACCCACACATCCTTGGTTTATAATATTTTAATCCATCCTTAGTTTTTAAATTATCTTCTCATTATTATTTTATAACGTTACCATCTATAAAATAATCATAACTCATTTATATGTATTCCCTAAAATCCTGAAAACCTTTATCATTATTATAATGTATAATTAAAGGAAAAGAAAAAGAGTTTCATAAATATTTCATCATCATAATCAAAAACCATGTATAGATAGAATAAATATGGTAATATTAAATCATATATCTTGACAATAAGAAATATAAACTGATTTTTATAGAATAAAAAATAATTAAATAATTCTAAGAATATTTCAAGGGTAAAATAACATTTTCATTTATAAATTTGTTTTTCAAAATAATAAAATTACAAAAATATCATGTAAAAATTTAACTTTGAAAATAACCATTGAAAAATATCAAATATACTTAAATGATAATTGAATTCATGATGGTTTGAAAAGAAGTTGATGAAGTGTAAATAAACAAGTACTTCTTTCACATTTTAAGAAATTATTTAAAAAACATTCAACAAAAATATTAGATAATTCCAATAATTTTTATAGAATTTATAAAATGTGTAGAATTTAATAAATATTTGGATAATAGATTAAACATTACTTAAAATATTATAAATAAAATATAGACATGGGAGAAAATATTCCCCACTAAAGAGAGAAATAAAATTTGTTTTCCTTAAAACATAATTACAATATGTAGAGTAAATAAAGAGATGAAAATGAAAGAAAAAAATTTATTTATAAAAATAAATGGATTATATGTTTATATATAATATTTCATAGATAAATATGATATAATTTTATCCCAACAAATGTAGGCACATACAATCCATCTAAAAATTATATCGTGACATAAAACCCTTACATAAAGTTTATTTTATTCATAAGTGGTCTGGTATCATGTACAGTGAATTTAAATTTATTATAATTATAGACTTGAACTATATAAATAACTATAATACCAAAAATTTATTACTTATAATATTATACCACCATTTTATTGACTGTATTGTATTATCATCATTATATCAACTATCAACTACTTCATTTTTCATGTATGTGTGGGTTTGACCATTAGGGTACTTTCACTTTGATCATGAATACTTCATATCTAGAAAAGAAGACATACAAATTGGGTAATGGATATTGGGGATATATTTAGGTTGTTTTTAGTGAGTCAATGCACATAAGTGGTGTGTATAACATTAAGGAGAATGTTTTGTTTTATAATTAAGGTGGAGTGAAATAGATTAAAATAATTAAATTATGGAAAATAAATCTCCCCAAAAGTGCATAAAAACACAATAATAAAAGGATTGTAAGAATGTTCTAGTCAAGAAACACCTCCATAAGAAAACTTGTTTTATGCATGTTATTCCTTAGTCGGGAAGATTTAATAAATTTTCCATTTCAGTTTTCACCACAATAACAATTTTATTTATTTATTGAACTTGGTGATTTATATAATAAGAATAAAATTAAAATGAGTATTATTATATAATTTGGGACAAATGATTCTATATTTTAAATACAATTTATTAAATAACAATACTAAGTGTGTAGAAAATTAATTTTATCACTAGTTCATATAACGTGAAAGCCCCATTTTATATTTAACCAAAACAATTAATTTCTATTATTTTTACTATTAATCACTAGAAAGTAAATACATTTCATAGGAATAGTCAGGGAAGACATAGTCGATTCAGAGTAGAGATGAACCCAAAGGTCCCAAAATCCCTGTAAAAAATGTTTTTTTGAGATGCCTTGATGATTCGATAACTTACGAAATCACAAAGCCCCCTAGACGCGTGTCTCCTTCATGAAGAGGGGAAGGATTGATGAAAACCTTTTCATAGAATGTTTCAGAGTACAATAGTTCATTATGAACCCCTGATGAATTGACAGTATTCCATTTCTAGTTTGACAGATTCATTTCCTTTTGTGAATCCCATAAATTCTTCTCAAACCACATTCATCCCTCTCAGAACCCCTTGACTCTAAATACCCCTTTTAGTATACTATTTTATAAATGGTTACCCGACCATTCTGCATCCAAATTGATCCAAATTCTCAAAACTCATAATCACCATGAACCGAACCAAAAATAGATCATCCAAGGTACATAGCTTTAAAAAACCCTTTCAAGTGTTCTTAAAATCCACTATCCCAGGTGGAGATGCTATTCATGAAGTCTGGTTCCCTTTATGAAGTAATATGTCCATTAGAGGAACATTATACTTCATTAATAATTAACCCTTTGTGAAAACCTCCTATCATGAACCAAGAAATAATCATGATACATGTTAAACTTGATTCCAGAATCCTACTCCTCTATGATTTTCCAAATATCTATAAAGCACTTGATCTTCATGAATCACATATCTAAAAGCCCCTATTCTTTGAAAAACCTCTCTATTGGGCCTCTACATGGTGCCTCACTTCTTCTAACAACTCTTTATGATGGTTGAGTTCCCAGATCCCCCACACCAATCTAGGATTGGGTCAGCTGCACCTTGAGTCACTATGTGACTATTTTCACCCATTAATGATGTCCAATCCACTTCAAGCATGGGCCGAGACCCCAAAAAACATATTTATTCTCATTATAGGCACACCAATTCATATTTATTGTCATCCAATGAACTCTAATTTGGAAATTGTGACTAGCCACTCCTCTCATCGTTATAACCAGGCAGTTTGAAATCCATGTCTTCCCAAAGGCACTTGATCAAAGGTCACATAATCCCTTGCTAGGGGGAGTTACAACCTCAATGTGTAAGATTCTTGGAATAAAATTAACTACTCCCATCATCCTCAACACATGACATTAAACTATTAATTTTCCTTGAGAAATAAGAGGAGGATTATCCATGCATGACTGGCATGGGATGGTCACCACACTAACAACCCTCATAGTGAATGAGATCCTCCTCACATGGAATGATATCCCCTAACACTGAATGAAATTCTTATTAGGAATCTTCCATTCATAATACCCAAACCATCTATCAGTGGAACATATTTTTCAACATGAGTATCTGATCAGTTGCTTCCACTTGTTTCTCACACCGAGCATGACTAATGTGGGCTTCGAGAAAAGTAGTAATCATGAAATCTACCCAACCTCCAACCAACGATCCTCTAATATGGTATAATCCCCAACAAAATCCCCTCATTGGTCTGTCTGTATTGAGAGAATCCCTAACCTCCATTCAAAATAGCCACTCCTAGGCGTAATACCCAACTATAATCCCCATATGGGCATACTTCACGTGTAACCACCAACCACATGATCCTTTGGGAATCCTCCTTAGATGTAATCCCCATCCAATTTTGATATATGTGATCTTTTATTCCCAAATCACTGGGATACATAGGAAGCATCATTGAGGCCCAAGACCAATATCCAAATCCAACCTTATTTTCCTTATGCCACATCCTTGATAAGATCCTTCCACTCACCATGGAGATGACATATCATCCAGGTTCCTCGAGAAGCACAATTCATAACCCCAATAAAAAATCCAACCAAGATTAATCCACTTGCAATGGTTAGATTCCATGTGCATGTCCCACATCATCCCTCATCAATGCACATTTCTTAATGTGAGAATCTTTACCGCACAAGGCTATAATAAATTTACCAGACCTATCACATGACCTAAAACGTAGGAATCATAATACATGGGTTTTGATCCTTATCTAATGAAAAATGTACATATGATGCATCTCTATGGATAAATCATTATCAATGGTAATACAAGGTGCTCCATCCTAGAGATGTACCTCTCTAGCCCACCCCAAAGGGTGTTCCGATCCACCTTCACAGTGTGAAATCCAACTTTTATGGGACACGAGTCATGGATCTGTCAACATAAGGTTTTTTGATCCATACAAAAATATATTTTTAGGTACTCCCTCCTATGTATGTACCTTCCTGGTTTACATAATGGGGTTATCTAATAAAACATCATAGTGTGTCATATTTCATTTATTGGATACACCCCTGGATCCACCTCTATGGGTATTCTGATCTATCCATGAACAAAAATCTAGTCGTGACATCTTCCCTCCAAATGAAACACCTTTTCGGTTCGCCTCCATGTGATGACATGATCTATACAATACATCATATCATGTTATTAAACTAATGCCCCAATCCAGATTAATGATATTTCAGGATCTGTCTCCACATGTCATAGAAAATGGGACATAAATGAAAACACATAATGCATGTAAAACTTAGTATTCCCTGAGTTGAATGACATGGAATATACTCACCTATGGCATCAGATACCTTATTCAAAACATGGGATTATTGATTTTAACACCATATAAGATATACACCATAAGAATTAGATACCTCGTGACTGAAATATTATTCCATTGGTTCTACTCCTAAGACGCCTCCATGAGATTCCCTCCCAAGAGGAGGAATAAAGGCAACCAATTTTCCAAACATCCAAACATGCCAGTGATGTCAAACAGAACTAATATCCTAACCAATGGATACTACCCT
Source organism: Viscum album (assembly GCA_963277665.1). Lineage (NCBI taxonomy): Eukaryota > Viridiplantae > Streptophyta > Magnoliopsida > Santalales > Viscaceae > Viscum > Viscum album. Next base: position 322,767,638 of record OY728146.1, read on the forward strand.
ATCAAGACCAACTAGAATGTCAAGATAGAAGCAGTGTAATTTACTATAGTCCACCATGATATGGAACTGGGAATGGGTTAGAAGAACATGACATAAATCAAGGAGGGAGACCTTGACTATGCGGTAAGTTCCAAGGAGGAATCCACATAAGGATGAGTCGGCATAGCATCATCTCATGTAAATCACGGAGCATGAATCACCATTGAATGTGATTAATGTTTCCTACCTTTGGATGGATGGAATGTGGGGGAATAATCATTCCATCTCACAATAACACATTAGTTGTCACCTCAAAAAAATAATCACAAAAAATGGTGATCCCAACTTGAATCACTTCTCTTAAACATGTGGAATAATGGAGTTCAATATATAAATAGGTAATTATGTCATCAGAATTAGTTATCAGAAACCATGTCCCACCAAGAAAATAGTGGGACCAACCATGAACTCACTATAAATTATGGTAGTAATTTTTTTTAATTTCTCAGTCTACAACATTGTTCACTTGAGTCTATTTCTTTGCCTCTAGAAGATTGGATGGCGATGGGGCCTTGTGTAACAACCTAATGATTTATATATAAATTCAATATTGAATGAATGAAACAATGAGTCTCCAAAAAACCCCACATTTTTATAACCTAGCTAGTAAAAATTATTTTTTCCATCTCTGTAATTTAAATTTTGAAAAAAAACATAGACTATTTCATTCTGTAAGATATTTTGAGTTTGATAAGACAATCTTAATTTTTGTGTAATAGTAACATAACCTAATGAATAGTAATATGAATAGTAATATTAACTGTATGAATAGTAAATCATATTATTATTTTATTATCTTATGTTTATAAGATATTGAGATTATGATTAATTTTTCAAAGTGGTATAAAACGAATTATAGTTTTAAAATTGTTATTTTTTGAATAAATTATAATTTTATTTAAAGATTAAATTAATCTTATTTAGAAAATTATTTTAAAATAATGGAGTTCATTTTTGAAATCTACATGTCAAAAAATGGTTAGGGCGAATTTTTTGGATTTTTCTGAAATACATGATTTTTATGAATAGTAAAATACAGTAATTTACCATATGTATACATGATATGTTATATTCACATTAATCAACACTATTTTTTTCTAGATGGAAATAAGAAAAAATAATGAATAAGATATTCTAAAATCACACCTCTCCTCCACTATAACCCCCCTCCCTCACTCTATTTTATATTCACTCCTCTCAAGCCTCGTAACTTGAATAAGTTCTTCTCAAATATCCTCCTAAGATCCTCCCCCATGTCAATAATCACTTTTTCTAATAAAAAGACAAAAAACTCTCCCCTAAATATGATCTAATGGAAGATATCTACATCAGGTAAATTCTTCTTTTTCATTTCTTTTATTTCATGTTCCTTTCTTCAATTTTTCTTACCTAAACTCTTTTCATCCAATTTTTATGATGAATCCATTAACCTACATGTACTTGAATTTAATCTTGATAAAGTAATAATTATTCATCCTATCTCCATTCCCCTTCCTTTATACTATAAATAAACACACCATCCAAGAAGTGTTAATTTATCACATTCACAAACGAAATGTTTTCAACTTTTATTACTATCTCAAATTCTGGTCAGGAAACCATTTTTAAGGTTGAACCAGACTATAATATATTTATTAAGCCATATTTAATCTTATGGAATCATTATTCACACATGGTATTAATTTATAAATAAAAATGAGTTTGTTGTGATCAAGAACCACCAATTAACCCAAACATTTGTCATTAAAGTTATATATAATGATTCATCATCACTCCCAATAACCAAAAAAATGTTATTACCATTTAATCATAAATATATTTAATAATAACATTCAAATTGTATTATATATAAAAATTCTCATTCTACATGTTTATCCATACATGAATATAGGTAAAGTGATCATAAAAACAAATGAAGAAAACACTCCTAGACAATGGAATTGAATCACTTAAACCTTCAAAAGTCCATGAATGAATCTAATAAGGTTGTAATAAATAAATTTCATGTATATTAGGTTCTATGATAAATAATATATTAACATAAATTTTATTATTTATTTCATTACGATCAAGTGAGGAACTCCTTCAGACATAAGGTAATGGTTTTCTTCCCGAACAACCATTTTCACTCGGGTTACTCTTTGTCTCACTTAACACTGATTAAATTTATTATTATTTACTCATAATAAATTATGTTTTATTGTTATATATATGTTTACCAAAAAAATTCTATATTTATTTAATGCAGAGTTACATGTTTTAAACGGATCTTTCAAAAATCTTTCCTGATAAGCATGCTCGTTTCCTAAGAATTTCTCAAATTCTTATATATTTTCACAGGCACTACATAAACTATTTTTATAAACCATTTTATTTATAAAATTAATAATTTTATTATTAAAATACTATCTTACTTAACTTCTAGTTTTAAAAAATAATTTTTCCAAAAGAAATCAAATTTTCATTGTAAAATTGTATTTAACTCACGAATTACTCAATGATTTTATGAGAGTGTCTTCATCTATTTCAACACTATTATTGATTATTATGTATTATTGGTATTTATATTTTATTATATCATATACCATATTTAATTTAATGGTTTATGATTAGTTTTCTTGTGGATGTGATATCTTAAAACAATTCACCAAATTACTCAAAATGATTAGTGTGTATGCTTAATGTTTGGGGAAAGTTATCTACATTTCATATGATAGTATAAATGTGAATGTATATGTTATTTATGATTATCATAATTCATATGAGGAATTAATTTGACATTTTAAGTGATTTTTGGGGTCTCCTATAGCCCCTCGATGCATCTGTAGGTCTAACGATATAAAATACAGTCTTGACACAAGGCCTTGACAAAATTATTATGTATGGTCTGGGAAAGAGGCCAGGACTGTATGATTATGATGTATGGAATTATGAATATACTCATTATGAAACCTGTAAATGAATGTTCATGAGGTTATTCGACTAGTATAATACCCATGATTGTTCTTTATTATGGAATTATTTAATCATCATTTATTCCCTCCACATCGTGATAATGTTCAATTTTAAAGGCATGTGTTTTTAGTTATTCACCATTCCTAATGTTTATCATTATGATATCTTCCACTGAATTGCTTAACCTTGATAAGTATTTCAGATAAACACTTTCTTATGTTTCATTTTTCGATGACATGAAGAGGTTTATTAAGAATGACATGTAGAAATAACCTAGTAGTTATGGATGTTTTCAAAGGAGTTTGTAAATTGTTTTTCCATTCACAATATAATCTTGAACTTATATATGTATCTGGTTTTTAAAAACTATGAAACCATTTGTTCCTTTAGGATATGAATATATTTTAATCATGCCAATGTAATCAAATAAAGCACTGAATCCGTGAAACTGGGGTCATGTCTTTACAGTTGGTATCAAATGAAATTAAGTATAAGACAAGGAAACTAGATTTGGAAAATGTAGATTTGGGAGAAAAACCATAAGATAGTATTTTTCTATTAAACATACTAGAACATCTTATAATTTTTGGTAATAAATATATTATGTGGATATTTCTAGAAAATAAATCTCTTTTTAGATAGTACAATTAGATGTGGTTTTGGCATAGATGTACCTAGGAGTAACAACACTAACCAGAAGTTTTGGGCTTGACCTGGTGTATCCTGGTACATGAAAACAAGAATTACTGCACAACTGGTTTGACAACCCAGGGTGATATGCATAGGATAAACTCAAATTTTCATTATATTCCATTATAAAGAATGTTAATATAAATTTTTCCTCAAACAATCCATGTTTATGATTATGAGATTAGCTATGTAAAGAATTTAAATTTATTCTATGTAATTTTCTATATTGAGATTTCACATTATGATTCATAACCTAATCTAATGTATGTCATTTTTTAGAAATGGAACCTAGTAGAAGGAATAGAAACCATAGGAATGTTCATGTACCATATACTGGTATTCCTCCCATGCAAGATAGTAATGTTGTATCTGGTGCTCGGATTGGTGCTGAGAAACTTATAACTATAATAGGATAGCTGACTCCAGTTATGAATAATAACCCTACACATATGGAGCATCCATATCCACAATATAGACGAACTATTTTAGACCGCTTTATGTGACAACAACATCAATATTTTAATTTTACTACAAACCCATTCTTAGCAGAGTAGTGGATATGTTCATTAGTGAAGATATTTCTCACTTTGCGATATAACAAAATAGAGAAGTTTATCATGGTAGTTTATTGACTATCAGGAGATTTAGAGCAGTGGTGTTCATTAATCCAAAAAGGGGGAGTAATAAATATATGAAATCTAATAGAGCAATTTTAAGGAAATATTCATAGAAACAAACTTCCCTCATTAACATCGAGCAGATATGGAACAACGGTTTCTGAATCTGAGGAAAAAAGAGGTTGGGAATGTTGCAAAGTATGATGCTAACTTCACAATGTTAGAAAGACATTCTGTAGACTTCATATTTAATCCATGTAGAAATATTTATCATTTCTTTTATGGTTTAAAATCATTCCACTTAAGGTCTCTAGTCTCCCAATGTTTCTCATTATATAATGATATAATCTCATGTGCTATCAAGACAGAAAATGAATTCTCTATGTCTTATGATTTTAAGGGAAAGAAAGAGATGAATATGGCTCTTGAAGACTCCGGAAAAGAAAATAAGGAAATGGGGATGAAGGGATGTGTTGACCTACCACTCTGTTATAATTGTGGGAAGAGACGCATAATACGTTTCTGAAGGGTACAAGTGTTTGTTACAGGTGTGGAGAGAAAGGCCACCAATATCAAGATTGTAAGGTTTAGGAAGAAACAACCATTGTTTAATGCTAAAATTGCAGGGAGAGGGGACATTATGAAAATGGTTTTCCTTTACATCAAGGAATGGATTACAAAAAAAGGTCAAGGGAGAAATTCCATTCTTATGTGATCACAACTACTGATATTGATGTCACTAATGATATAGTGGATGGTACTTTAATTGTTTCCTCAATCTTAGACAATGATTTATATGATTCCTTATCATTGAATTCATTCCTATATTCCTAGTTTTCCCAAAAATGTAGATATTTACAATTAGATTTAATAAGAGAGTTTTTAGTAAAAACTCATAAGGGAAGTATCATTGCAACAATGTTGTGTCAGGATGTCTTCATTATGGATTATAAACATGATTTATCTGCTATTTTTATTATCATACCCCTTATTGAATTTGATATAATCCTTAGTATAGATTATATTTTGAACCATGATGTGAATTTTTATTTCAAGAATAAGGAGGTTATAATTTTTGAGGGCGATGTTGAATCCCTTATCTTTATTCTATAAACATCAACATCTGATTCTCATTTAGATTCATGCCAAATATCTCTACCGAATTAAATTATTGGGGATTAAGAGAATGAAATAATTATGGGTTAGGAACAAAATGTTAAAATAGACGACATAAATATTTTACAAGAATATATTGATGTGTTTCCAGAGGATTTACCTAGACATCCTCTAGATTGGAAAATTGAAATTTTCATTGACTTAATTTCTAATCAAATGTTCATATCAAAGACCCCTTATAGAATGGAAACTTTAGAATTACTATAATTGAATAAAAAATAGAGTAATTGAGTGATAAATGATTTATTCTCACTAGTGTTTCTCTATGGGGATCCCGTATCCTTTTCATTGAGATGAAAGATGGATCTATGAGGTTGTGCATAAACTATAGAGTGATCAATGAAATAATAATAAATATAAAGAATATCCTTCCTCTCATTGATGATTTATTTGATAAACATAATTGAGCACTATATGTTTTTGAATATTAACCATCGATCTGGATATCATCAGTTGCGAGTATGGAAGGAATACATTCCAAAGACATTATTTCGAACTGGGTATGAGAAATACAAGCTTATAGTAATGCCTCTTGGACTAACAAATGCACTCTATGTTTTCATGGATCTAATGAATAGATATTTCAGGTAATATATTCATGATTTTGTGGTTGTATTTATTGATTATATCTTGATATACTCTGAAATATATGAAGATCACGAAATCCCTTGTGCAGTACTCTAAAGACTCTTAGAAGAAGTGAATTATATGGGAAGTTTAACAACTATAATTTTGGCTTCCTTTAGTTTCTTTTCAGGGGAAAATTGTCTATATGTATGGAATATCTATTGATCCTATTAAGACAAGGGAAATAAAAGAATATAATACTCCAATATACACAACTTTGGTACAGTATTTTATTGGTTTATCAGGTTATTATCGGCGTTTCATTCAGAACATCACTTATTTAGCCAACCCAAATGACCAAGATTACACATAAAGTGGATAAATTCATATGTCAAAAAAGAATGTGAGGAAGGTTTTGAGGAATTGAATAGGAGATTTATAAATGATCTGATCCTGAATCTATCATCAAGGAATGATTGGTTTTTGATATATAGTAATGCATCAATGAAACGACTTGTTTTTTCCTTTATGTAGAAAGATAGTGTTATTTCCTATGCATCAAGGAAGTTAAATATTCACAAAAAAACTATACAACTCATAGTATTGAGTTAGTAATGGTAATCATTGGATTGAAGATATCGATAAATTATCTCTATGTCGAAATATATGAGATATATACGAACCATAAGAGCTTGAAATATATCTACTCACAGAAAGAACTCAACATAAGGAAAAGGTGATGGCTTGAACTCTTCAAAGATTATGATTGTTCCATACAGTACGAGCCAATAAAGAAAAATAAGGTACATGATGCATTGAGCATGAAGGATCACAGAGTAATAAAAAAAATGATAATTGAAATGAATATTGTGTTTATGGATCTAGAAACGATGGATATGAGAATTATCAAAGAAAGTAAAACGTCACTACTTTTTGTTTTGGTTTCCAACCATATCTATTGGAAAGGATAAAAAATTCTCAGTCTGATTATGAGAATCTCAAAAATAAAATTAATGGTTTGAATGATGGGAAGTTGGATGACTTTGTATTTAAAGATATAATTATGAAATATGGGAAGAGGCTTTATCTTCTAGCTATACCCAAGCTAAAAGAGGAGTTATTGGAAGATTAACATAGTTTGAATTTCTCTGTAAATCCTGGTATCACTAATATGTTTAGTGATTTTAAAGAACGTTTCTGGTGGGATAACATGAAGTGGCACATTGATGATTATGTGTTAAGATATTTAGTCTGTCAACTAGTGAAGGCTGATAGAAAACATCCTAGAGAGTCATGCTACCACTACTTATTCCAACATGGAAATAAGATGAAATCACCATGGATTTTGTCATTGTATTACCAAAAACTCTAAGAAATAATGATTCAATATGGGTAATTGTGGATCGACTTATGAAATATTCACATTTCCTTTCTAAAAGTGATGATTTCCAACGGAGCACCTTACATTACTCTATATCAATGAATTTTTAATACTTCGTGGAGAACTTTTTTCAATAGTTTCTGATTTAGATCCTCAATTTTCATCAAAATTATAGAAAAGACTTCATAATGATTTGGATACTAAGCTTTTTATGAGTAATGCTATTCATCCTAAAACTGATGGAAAATCAGAAAGGACAATCCAAACATTAGAAGACTTGTTGTGATAAAGATGACATTATTTTTACGGTATGTGGGATCATTATCTAACATTGGTGGAGTTTTACAATAATAATAGTTTCCATTCATGAATTCAAATGGCACCATATGAAGCATTTTATGAAACAAGACACTGTACACCAATATGATGACATGTGATGTCAGTGAAAGGATGCTTGTGGGTCTAGAGAATGTGGAGGAAACAATAGCGATGGTAAAGATTAATCAAACCCATATCAAAGCATCTCAAGGAAAAAAAAGATTTGTTATGATAATTTAAGGGAGGATTTGGAATTTCAAGTGGGAGATCCAGTTTTCCTAAAAGTATCTCCATAGAAGGTCGATATATGATTTGGGAAGAAAGGGAAAGTGAGCCCTAAGTACATAGGACCTTATGAAATTACAAAGGGAATTATAGTATTGTGTTATCATTTAGAAATTTCTCCTAGCCTTTCCATGGTACACAATGGTTTCTAGGTCTAATTGTTGAGAAATTTAATGCTAGACCCAACACATGTCATCAGTTCTGAAGGAAAATAATTGAAAGTAGACCTATATTACTATAAAGAGCCTATCCAAATTATTTACACTAAAGAACTGGTGTTGAGGAATCAAACAACTCTACTCATAAATATATGTTAGAAGAATCATAAAATCATAGAGGCAACATGGGGGGATTGAGGAGCTTATGATGAAGAACTACCCAAATCTTTTTATGAAGTAAATTCTTGGTAATTTTTAGGATTTTTTTTCATGGTAGGGGAGAATGTAACACACTAAAGATTAATAAATAAATTTACTATTGAATTAATGAAACATTGAGTCTCCACAAAACACAAATTTTTTATAGCATAGATAGTAAACATAATATTTTCCACCTTTGTGATTTGAATTTCGAAAAACTGGCATACTCTATTTCATTAAGTATGATATTTAGAGTCTAATAATACAAATAATATTTTTGGTGAATAGTAACCTAACCTTATGAATAGTAATATAATCCTTGTGATTATTAAATCAAAATATTATTTTATTGTCTTAAGGTTAGAATATAATGCGATCTTGATTAATTTTTCAAAGTGGTGTAAAACGAATTATTGTTTAAAATTAATATTTTTAAAATAAATTATGATTTTCTATAAAATTTAAATTCATTATATTTAGAAAATTATTTTCAAAAAAGGATTTCGTTTTCTAATTCTACCCATTGAAAATTTATTACGGTAGATTTTTCTGTTTTTTCTAAAATACATGAATTTTTGATAAATAGTATAATACAGTAATTTAACATATATATAAATTATAAGTTAAATTCACTATTCCTAGGATCATGGATGATTTAATCACCCTTGGTTAGAACTCACATTCACATATTACTATTATGGGTCACATGAATAAAAACTATTAGTTGTGTTGAGGGAAATAATAAAATAATGAATAAGATATTCAAAAATCACTACTCTCCTCCATTAAAAACCCAAAACACACTCTTCTCTTCACTCTGCGCAAGGCTTGTGACTTTTCTAAATTTCACATAGATCTCCTCCAATGATCCCCCCTGATGTCCATCATCACTTGTTCTCATAAAAAGACCAAAAACTCTCCCATTCAGAGGCTCTCAAGGGGCATAACTTCAAGAGGTAAATTCTTATTTTCATTTCATTTATTTCAAATTACTTTCTTTTACTTTTATTTCCTTACCTCTTTTCATCCATATGGTGGGATGAATCTATTGACATAAATTAACTTGAAAATTTTAATGATAAATTAACAATTATTCATCATCTCTCCCTTCCCCTTCTTTTATACAAGAAATGAAAACACCATACGAGATGTGTTAATTTATCACATTCAAGGATGACGGGTTTTCAGTTTTTATTACCATATTAAATTAAGGACATGACACAATTTTTATGGCTCCACCGGACTATAATTTAGGTATTAAAACTTATGTATGGTTCTATAATCCTTTTGTACACATAATATTAATTTATAAATCAAAATGAGTTCGTTGTGATCATGAATTTCCTATTTACCAAAACAAATTTCAATAAAGTTACATATAATGATTCATCTTAATAATCAATATCCAAATGAATTATATGACCATGTAATGTTATGGTTGTTTAGTGATAATAAAACTTCTATTCTAGACAATATTTCTCATTCTATATTTTTATCCACACTTAAATATAAGTAAATCGTTCATGAAAACCAAGCAAGAAAACGCACCCAAACAATGAAATTGAATCTCCAAACCAATCAAAAGGCCATGAATGAAAATAAACATTTTATAATAAATAAATTAAATTTATAGGTGGTTCTGGAATCATTACTTCATGAACCTAAATATGACTATTCTGTTCATTAAGATCATGTGAGAAACACCTTTAGACTTAAGGTAAGGGTTTTCTTCCAGAACCTCTATTTTTATTCAAGTTACTCTTTGTCTCTCCTAACCCCAACTAAATTTTTATTTATTATTATTTAATCATAATAAATTCATTTATAATGTTCTATATATGTTTACAAACCATAATAATTCTTTCTTTTATGCTATGTTACATTTTTTAAAAAGATCTTTTAGTATTCATTCCCGATAAACAAGACTGTATCAAGGGAATTTATCAAATTCATACGTATTTTAAAGGGAACTATTAATATGTTTTTAGAATCCATTATATTTCTAAAATAACTAATTTTATTATTAAAATAATATTTTATTCACTTATATTTTAATACATAGGTTTTTTCAAAATAACTCCTATTTTAAATGTAATAGTGTATTTATCTCCAGAATTACTCAATGATTTTATAATATTGTCTTCATCTATTTTAACCCTATTGTTGATTATTATGTATTATTGGAATCAATATTTAATTATCTACAATATTTAATTGAATGGTTTATGATTAGTTTTATTGTCAATGTTTTATTTTAAAAGCATTCACCAACTTACCCCGATGGTTAGTGTTTATGCTTAATGTTTGGGGAAAGTTATCTACATTTATTATGTTAGTATCAATGTTAATGTATATGTTGTTTATGTTTATCCCCATTCATAAGAGTAATTAATTGGACTTAGATTGTGATTTTTGGGGCCTGCAATAGCCCCCTAATGCATCATTATGTCAAATGAGATAAGATACAGTCTTGGCACAATGCCTTGACAAAATGATTATTTATACTCTTGGAACGAGGCCTTGACGGTATGGTTATGATGTAAAACATTATCCATTCCATCATTATGAAACTATAAAATTAAATTTAATGAGGCTATTAGACTAGTGGAATTTCCATGATCATGCTTTGTTGTGGATTTATTTATTCAGCCCTTATTCCAACCAAAATGCATTAAATATAATTTTTAAAGGCATATGTTTTTTTATTCACCATGCCTAATTTTTATGTTTATGATATCTTCTATTTTTTTCCTTTCAAGTTATAATGTTGAACATATGTGTGTATCTGGTATTCCAAAACTAATAAACTATTCATTCCATTAGGCTACAAAAACTTGTAATAATGAAAATGTAATCAGATAAAAAATTGACTCTAGAAAAATGCAGTGGTGTCTTTAAACCTTGGATATATATTTATGTACACGTATATTGGTGGTTTAATACACCTTATTTTCAGGACCCCATCCTAAAGAAACAAATAACAATATTACCATTGGCACTGGGGCTGGTGAAATGTATAGGAGACAATCCCACACAGCCCCACCTCATCCCTGAGCTCTATTATGACATTATCTACTGAGAACCCATGCACCATATCACCATTATAAATCATCTATCATAGGGTTATGGACTCCGTTTTAGGTTCGTACTTGTAGAAGGGGTCATTTCTATAATGTATATGGCCTTCTAGGACCTAGTGTCTTTAGAGCCTAATCGACACCACCTCCATATAGGGATGACTAGGGAGAAACCACTCCTCATTCCATCAATGAACTACTTCAAGAACCTCTCCCAAGAGTTATCATGTCAATCTCTCCCCAATTAGAAGTACGTGGGGGATACCCGAGTCACAATGACCATGATTAATACTCATGACCCTCTATGAATAACTTCCACAATACCACATTAGAACTAGTAGTGGGAGGTCATTCGGGCTGATGAATAGGTATGCTTTATGCCCCTTCTATTCTACCTTGTTCAAAAAACCTAATTTCAAAATCAGACACAATCTCAGGAGAATGTAAAGGGGCATAAAATTCTAAAACTCCAATGAACCAATCCACCATCACCACATTCTGCCAGATCCTTGTCGTGTATGATCTAGATCCCATCAACTAATATATGGAATTGAGACCTCTACCACATCACAGTAAGGATGAGTTAAATATTTCAATCATTGGAATAAAAAATAGTTGGTTCATGTTGACTAAAATTAATAGATTCACTACAAAGGTTATCCATATTCTATAACCAATGAAATAATTGGTTCACCCCTCATTCACAACAAATATGGAGGTTCTCTCCATGTTCCCATTCATCAAAGTGGAGTTCCTCCCTTCTTAATCGATAGTTTGTATGGAATACCTAACTATACATATGCTTCCCAACATATAGGTCTTCCATGTGTCATAGAAAATCATAAAAAATGTCATCCCTATGTCGTTCTCTTATCATGAAGTGGTCCTCCCCGTTACGGTACTAAACAAAGTGGACACACTCCCTACTTCAACAGAAAATTTCTTGAATGTCCTCACCACGTCTTGACCAACTAGATTAGAGATACTTCCACTCATTGAACATTCATCATAGATTAACTCCCTATGTTTCCATGAGCCAAACTGGGGATCCTCCTCAAGATTATAGTAGCTATAATGGAGGCTTAATTTGTATTCTCATTCCTCAACATGGAGGTCCTCCCTGTGCCTATTTTTATCAGTGAGAAGGTCCTTTTCATAATTCAACTAACCAATATAGAGGACTTATCCATTCAATTTCTAACAGTCATAATGGAGACCCACCCCATGTTTCCACCACCCAAAGTGAAGGTCCTCACTATTTCATCAACTGCCAAAGTGGATGTCTTCCCCATTGCTTCACCAGTCAACACAAAGGTCCTCCCTTCTTATAAAAATAAATATGTATCCCACCCCATTTCCCAACCAACTATAGTGGTCGTTCATTCCATGTTACCACCCACATGCATGGATTTCATCCCTATGCCAATGAATTACCCTTCCCTGGTGAACCATACCATGGAAAAGGGATAACCATCAACATTGAATGAAAAATAATGGGAAGTTTATATTCATCATCAATACCATAAAAATCTCATATTATGATTGGAAATGTGACTCCACGATGGTTCTTTATCCCTAGTGGTCCATATAAGACTCTAGGGAAAGAATCCAATAGGTGAGGTTCGCCATCCTAGATGGTGAAATCCACAGGTTCCCTAAATTTTTATGTAGGTTTGTGTAGGTGGAGGAAACTTTGGTTCCTTGAAAGGGGATCATGATTAATTATTCTCCATTATCACTAGTTCCCCTCTCAAACACTTCCCAATATCAAATGGATTTTTTTTGTGTCTAGGTTTAATCTTTCTGACAATGAGATTTTTGAGCATCCTACAAAGTGTGTCAATACCATTAAACATGAGGAGTGTTTGGAACCTAGTTATATAAGGACATGATTATGTGGCTGGAATCACCAAAGGAGTTGATAAAACATGAAATGAATAAATAACCCATGCAGTTTCTCCTTTGCCTTCCAACCAGTTGTCGCACCAATCTATATTGGTATCACCACCAATATGTTGGCCAGAACCGATCAAGTCCTAGGATAACCAAGAGAAGGGATATGCCTCTAAGAAATAATGCCTATTAGAGACTCCAGCAGAAAATATATTGTCCCGACTATTCATTCCATATGAATCTTTGAACATTGGTATTTCAGAATCCCTCCCCGAGGGTCCAACTAGGTGTTTACTCTAAACCATTTATCTGATTCTCCATCACCTTTGAGACCATCAGTTAGTGTATCAAAGAATATAATAGTACATCAATGAAATTGATTAGAGGTGCTGAATGGTTGTGTTGGTAGCACTCAGAGTGGCTTATAATCCTTTCTCACCTGTGTGTCACCGGATCCTCCAATATAGATTCATCACAATCATCATAGTGCTCTACAAAATCATGGAATAGGTGTCTCTGCATCTGCATTCCTGATCCTAAGGACTGTACGCCACTCTCAATTTCAGCCCTATCCTATGGAAACCTATCCCACTCATTGATATTGTTGATTTACCTCTAGGTTTAGTAATGGTGAACATTGTAATCACCAACCTTCCATAAAACTAGAAGGATATGGGATATGATGTAGATCAGGATGATGAAAACTACCCCTAGGGCATCACCGTACTAGGTGTTCCCTTATATAGCTTTCAAAACTCACTTAAAAAGGTAGAAACATATCCTTTATTACCCCTCCACATCATTTCATTTAGCTCTTAACAACAAAAAGTGAATGAGACATATCAATCTCCCTGATCCACCTAAAATTTTGATATATACAGAGGCTGATCCAATGATTACATCCTTTCTCTAGTAGGTTGAATATCAAAATATGATAATTGATGATCACCTTTCTGAGTGATAGTTAGATTATAGAACACCCATGAATGATCGTACTCATCTTCCAATGAGACAACATAAAAAAAATACTTAACTAGTTGTCCCCAATCAATCTTGGTGATTCCACAAATCAAGAAAATATAGGGGTATGCATTCTTAGCAAGATACCAAGATATGAATCACCAAATCTTCTTGAATAGTGCGATAATCTTCCTCCAGATGCAAATTGATACACTCCATTATCATTTGACCTTAATCATTGGGATGAAGAGTCTATCAACCCATTGGTGGTTAGGAATTCTTCTCACGAAATAGATCATTGACAAGAATATTTGATATCCAATAGCAATACTCTCCTTATGGCCCTTGAGATGTGAAAGGTGGAAAGTCCACCAGATGAAATGTTGTACCCGATATGGGTGGATGAAATGAGAGAATCCACATATTCTAGGAACCCTCTATTTTCCTATTTCAATGAAATGGGTGACATTTTCTATCATTTTTATGCTTCATATTAAGGCGTGGGAACATTTTAAGATAACCAGAGTAGCAAGAGGTTGCAAATATTTGAGGTTTCATTTAGACACATGATTGCTCTGCATATTTTTTGTAAATTTTTTTACCCATTGGGTTATTCAAAAGATGATAATATCTTCATAGAAATTTCCTCTTTATGTTAAGGTCCACTAAATATATTAAAATCATTGGGGACCACTTCATGTGAAAATAGATACCTAATGAGCTTGTCGCTGACATTTTCGCCTAGTAGAAGGGCCTTACGTAATCACTCAATATACGACTTACTTAAGATCTAATACAGAATATTTGTGTGTTAACATGAAGACTACGATGGTCCCTACCTTCATCAATCAAAAATATGATCTTTTTTCTATATTTTAATGACATTTACCTACCCTAAGAGGAATCCTTACACCAAACTATCCAATAATGTACACTACATCCTATATATCCTGTAAGAAGGGTAGCCAAACCATAGACATCCGTCGTAGTATAGGTGTTTCCCCCCGAGCCGTTGAACATGATGGCCCCTATTCCCACTATTCATCAATGAGTGTAGTAGCCTTATCATGATCACACTCATCACACACAAAATCAATAAGCACCACCTCTCCATGGGAATCCACGTAGGTTAAAAACTATAGATTCAACCCCATTTTAGGAATCATCCCCTTGTTTAGACCGAGAGCCTAGAGTTTCCTTCTCGGATAGAAGGAAACAAACCTATTCATTTAAGGATTCATAGGTTCTAGGATATTTCTTCGGTGATCTAGAGAAGGAGTTTCTGAAGCTGTCTGAGTGTAAGATTCCCCATGAAGCTGAGCACGCTGATCTCCCTAATCGTTTCTCTTACCCCTGGTTCCTTGGACATATGATAAAGAAATTATATGTGTTAATGATTGTCTCAAAAACCAAGTGGATAATTTTATGGTAAAATTAGAAAGTTTCCCTTCCCTGGTGACACATCTCTCTTCTGATCCTGACAATTATATTGTATATGAATAGAATATTGTTTTTACTTGTGGGATTTAGAAGTATGATGACTTATTGTCTTGCAGAGAAGATTCCCAAAACCACAGTGTCATATAAGCCCATCTAGGTTGTCCCAACCCTCCTGAAGTTGTCATTCCTTCTCTGTATGATGCTTCTATATCTATTTCACAACCCTAAAATATTAGTAGATAAGGCACTGATGATTAATGGGAATGAAGTTTACCACACCATTCCCAAATCTACCTCACACTCTCAATGATTTCACGACTCAAGAGTTGAGAATCACACCTAGAGTCCTCCAAACATGGAAATGTTCCTTTGTTGATGAGTCAAATTGTGCCTCAGTGAATGAAGTCAAGTTGGTAGACCACTTCACACTATATAATGATAGTAAATATCAAGGTTCACCCAGGTTCCTTTAGGGGGCCTGTCAAAGAAGTGGTAGAAGGAATGCATGCTGATGGAATATTAAGTACAACACCTCAAACTGTGATATGAACTATACCAAGACATCATAGAATGTGTTGATAATATATTAGGAGAAACATCCCCCATCTAACTTCATCAGATAGACCACCATAGGTGACTATGCTAACTGACCAAGAAGAACATCCACAATCACACCATGATCAGCCACATCCAGCTGAAGCTAGGCCTCAACCAATTGATAGGAGACAAATAGATTTTTAGGGGAACTTAAATGATGAGAAGCATGATATTTACAGAACCATTACAAATCTATTTTTACATTCAAAAACACCCATTATTACCCATCTAAAGTGCATCCCCTATGGGTATAAAATGTGAATCTGGAGTGGAAGTATGATGTGCTGAAGAACCACAGTGTCTTACATTCAAGGATCTCGATCCTAAAGTCCCTATACCTATCATTAGATATTCATGAGTCCCACTTATAAGACTTGAAATTTACCGTACTATTCGAATCATATTCATTGACCACAAAAGTATACTATGAATGGTATGTCGATCATGGTGAATGAAATGTTTTCATCACATTCTTCATAGAGGATATAGTTTTTTTCATTTAGGGGTAAATTAGATTATTTTACATCACATTATTGTTAAATTTAATTGTAATATGAAGATTCCTAGTGGAAAAAGGTTATATGATCAATCTTATCATTACTTGGGTGCTCTACAAGATGGGGATAATTGAAGAAATTTTGAGACCCTTTTGCATGAGGAGCCAAGGCTACGATTGGACGGAGAAAAGGATGTGTAGAAGGATTTAGTTGAATACCTAGTTTTGAGGATTGATTATGAGTTTTGAATTTAGGGTAGTATCATAGGATACATCCTAAAATCTACATATCGGTAGAACCTAGCTTCATCTGCATGAAGAGGTCCGCTCCTCATATGACCAATGCCTTTAGTACTCAATCAACTATTCCATATGAATTATTTAGGGTGATATGTCTCCCTTAGACTCCTATGAACCACTAAATATGGATTTGAATTATTATAATATAATTTGAAGGCATGTTAAAACCAATAAATACAAGTACAGTAATGATAAAACCAATTCATAGGTAGAGTTGGATGATGCTTTCATCCTCCCAATTCACTGGAAGGTGGCCATGACACCAAATGCGGGAAGATTTATTCATTTCTGAGAGAAAAGGACACCCCATAGATAAGTATAAGGATCATAAAATTATTACATTATACTCTTACATAGGCCAGGCTAGGGTAATACTCGAATCCTATACCACTATGAAGTACCGAGAGGATCACCCTATGACCACAATTGTATGTAAAAATCTCTTGTCTTTCTGTACCGTATTAAGTTGAGAGGGGAAGAACTGTCACCAATTCGTTGATATCGACAATGGAACTTGAACTCTAAGGTCGGATTGAATTGTCTTGATGGTATATGTATTCATGGTTTCAGCAAAGCTACAGTTCCTCGGCAAGGATTCTGTATTACCCCAAGAGGCACAATTCTCCTCCTAAATCAACTATCCTGGAAGAACCTGATACCACTAATTATCTTATTTAATATAATAAAGAGAAATTGGAAGATGAACCTCATACATTTTAATATGTTGTCTCCACCATCATTGATGAGTTGGTTATGGAGAATCTTGGCAGTGAACTATATCCAAGGCCAATATTGATTAGTGGAACTGTACCCTTGGAGGAGGAACACTAGTATGTGGATTTTAGGAAGAATTATCATGATGTGCTCACTGGGAGTTATGAAAATATTATAGGACTAGACCCTTAGGTCATCATCAAATGTCTGGGCCTCCAAATACGTAAACACAGATTCAAGAAGCCTCTATGGAAAATGAACACTTCTCATGGAGTTATAGTCAGGGAAAAACTTGATAATCTTATCAAAGAAAACATATTCCTTGAATTTCATTACCCTAAATAGATAGACAACATAATACTAATTTGGAATAATAGTGGGTAGATCATCATTTATATTGAATTTCATGATCTCAAATTTAAATTTTCAAAGAATTATTCTCAGCTTTTAGTGATGGATCTATTGATCGATGAGACAGATGGGATCCAGGATCACTCCATCATAGATGTATATTTCTGGTATAATCAGTTCCAAAAGGACCCCATGGATGAGAATTCCACTCTATTAATCACAATTCAAGGGATATTATTCTATCAGGTAATCCATTTCATAATAAAGAATTCTTGATAAAATTATCTTTGGTCCAGTCACCAAATCCTCAAATCAATCCATGGGATTTTAGTAGAATAATAAATAGAATAATTTTTAGTTAAATCATTCCAGCCCTAGGAATACCTCATATATCATAAGAAAGTGTTCAGGTTCCTTCATAATCTTCATTTGTAGATGAACCCCTTGAAGAGACTGTTTAGGGTAAACTCTGGGAAGTTTATCATCTTCGTAATCAGATATATAATAATTGAGATTGACCCAGAGAATATGATGGCCTTAATCTAGATCCCTTATGTGATCAACCTCTGGGAGCTCTGAGGACTTCAATGCCACATAGCCCATATACTCTGATTCATTTTGATTCTGACTATCATGTGTAATAACGTTTCTAGGTTCATGAAAAAATGTAATGTTTTCTATTAAGAAAATTGTCCGATACCACCTTTGAGGAAATCAAGTGTTATCAACTACAAACTCTAGTTCTGATACCACCCATCTATGGGAAGGCTTAGGTCCTTTACCTAACCACACTGGAATGGCCCCTCAACTTGTTTATCACCCACAAGAACATTGAAGTCATAGATAGTTGTTTATACTATCATAGTCTCATGATTCCCAATACAAGGACTAGATAATCTCATATTGAAAAGAGATACCTTGTAATGATTTTTGTAGTTTAGAATTTGCATCATTATTTACATCATCACATGATATAGATGATGTCCCGTGTAGACCCACTTATATATATCCATAATATTCCCTAGATGAAGAGATGAATAGCATGATGTGAAGTGGTACTTCAATAATTTGATATCATGTTAATTATGAAAAAATCCCTCAAGGGTCAAGAATTAATGACTTTTTAACCAGCCATCGATCTCCTAATCAATTTATTCTAGATGTCAACTTCTAAAATGAGGTTATATTTTTAGTGGATCAGTGCATGTTACGCATGGAAATTAATTCTGATAGTGTGTCCTTGAGACCAACAAGTAGATGGAAAAATGATCCCAAGATTAACAGTGTAGTCCAGTAGATCATCATCATCACTCTTGTATAGGCTATTCAATAGTATTCATTTCTACTATTAGAAGAATGCGCCAACAATGAGTTAGAGTATCAGGCTCTCATCAATGGTCATGATCTAACCCTCAAGATTTATTTCCACCGCATTCATGTGAATGGAGAATTTGAGTTAGTCATCAAATAGAACAATGGATATTACATCATCATAAAACAAGATCTAGTTCACCTGATGGAGCACACATGTCAACTAATGTCTCATTTATCTTCTTAGAGAGAGGTGAATCATATTCAATGGTCATAGAATAGTAAATATGATGCCTTAGATAATCCAAACACATTTCTTGTAGATATTGACCAGAATGACCTGTTAATTCATCCAGAACATCGATGATTCATTTATCACATCATTATAGATAATGATAAAATCCAACAAGTAATCCAATTGACCATAGGTACTTTCAAATCAAAACCTTCAGGTCCCCCTATAGGTGAAGAAACATTTGATTTAAAAAACCATTGGTTTAGTATCTGAATCATGGTTTCCTTCCACATTATAGAACTAAAAATGATTGAATTTATCTGCATGAATCACTGTTCACCCTCTAGAGTTGACCTAACCTTGAGAATATAGTCTATAGATAAGGATTTGGTGGAATTATCATCTGTTACAACTAAGGGTACAGAATTCCTCATGTTATACAAGAAGTTTATGTTGGGTCATTTGGTTCCCATCAAGCCGCAATAAATCTCTCCCACCAAATTTCGAGACTAGGATACTTATGACCCCCCATGATCTATGATTGAATCAAGTATTCTAAGAGGTTACACACATGTAGGATTCAAGATAAATTTCTTCATCAACCACCAGAACTCATGAACATCAAAAATTATTCTTAGCCTATTTTAGTACGGGGATTTGATGTTCTGGGACCCTATCCATCAACAATTGATCATTGGTAAAAAATATTGTGACTTCAACATATTTATTCTCTCTGTGTGTAGAAGTGGTTCCCATACGTGATTTGATGTACCAATCAGTTGTTGAATTGATGAGATCCTACATCATTCAACAATTCAGATTCCCTCATGTCATTCACAGCAACAACAACACCAATTTTCAAGTTTTTGAGTTTAATAGATTTTCAGAAAACTAAAATATATAGTTCAACCATACTTCCCACTACCATGAATAGAAAAATGGATAGATTTATGAATTTAATATGAATCCCTATAACATTTTTCAGAAGATGGTTGGATAAAACCAGATTTTTTGGATAAACTCCCCAACATACTCTAGAACTCTGCTATGATGACTCTAAATTCCCTCTAAGTGACTAAATAAACCCTATAATATGTAATAGTGGGATTCATACCCATTGTGATTCAGCTACCGTCACTCCGAATAGTTTTCTATGACCAGAAGGCACCAGACCAAATAGAAGAATCCTATCTAGCTGATTTGGAAGCCCTCAAAGAAAACATGATTTCGGCCATAAAAAATCTAGAGAGGCACTAGAACAAGATAACAAGAACCTTTAACAAGATGGTTTCCCTTATCTCCTTCGACTAGGGTGACATAGTACTCAATCTTATAATACCACTGATACCCAGAAAAAATCCACTAAAATTCGAGCCCCAGTGGGAATGATTGGATATCACTCATAAGATCAATTCCAATGGTGCACACTCTTTGACCACTATGAATGGAGAGTGAATGATTCCTCCAACCAGTTCCAGTATTGTCAAAAAGCTCCTCTCATAAGGAAACCATGATTCCTAGTTACATGAGGTTAAAAAATGTAAAAAATATCACCCTTACTATATGATGTTAAATACTGTGTTTACATCCTAGTTTCATGATATTAAACTATGTAACAACTATCATACTTACTACGTGATATTAAAATATATGTCTTCATACTAGTTTCATGATTTTAAACTATGTAAAAACTACCATACATACCGTTTGATGTTATAATATGTGTCTGCATCCTATTTACATGATGTTAAACTATGTAACAACTATCTTACTTACCATATGATGTTAAACTATGTATCTGCATCCTATATTCATGATACTAGACATCGTAAAAACTATATTTGTTAATATATGACCTTAAACTGCATGTCTTCATCAAATAAATATTATGTTAAACTACATAAAAATTATCATCCTTACTATATGGTGATAAATTTTTTGCCTTCATCATGGTTTCATGACTATAATATGTTTAAAAACTATCACCCTCATTGTATTATGTTATGTTGTGAATCCTCATCCAAGAATCGTGATGTTAAAATGTGCACTAGA
Organism: Viscum album; assembly: GCA_963277665.1. Classification (NCBI taxonomy): domain Eukaryota; kingdom Viridiplantae; phylum Streptophyta; class Magnoliopsida; order Santalales; family Viscaceae; genus Viscum; species Viscum album. The sequence continues at coordinate 322,789,451 of OY728146.1, forward strand.
TCTGCAAACTATGAAATTAAACATAGATCACATGGTTCATGAAACATAATCTAAAACTAGTTTCAATAGGTCCGAACTCGATGACTATAAACTAGTAATAACTAGTTAAAGAAATATGAATCTGGACATTATACGGTTTTATTTGGGATGTGTTATGCGGCGATAAGAATAATAGACATTCATTAACATCAGGATAGATAATTTGGAATCCTATGAATATTATGTTGAATCAACTCCCCTTTTTCAGTCTTAAGTCTATGACCATAAACTAAGTGTTGAAGTCCCATCATCTTGACTTTAAACTATGTGTATGTCTTCTTGGGAATGTGTCGTATGATGCATGACTCTTTGGTTCTCATTAACATTGTGTTACTCTAGTCATTCCACGCATATTCAATTTGGTTGAGATTCTCCTCTCACTAGTCCATGATCCATGACCCTAAACTAGTATTCAATCTCCAAATAATATGATGTTAAATAGGGTGCTTGGTCTAACTGTACAACATTAATCTAAGAGCCTATGGTCCAGAGAACATGATCTCAAACTATTTATAGAATGTGCAAGATTAACTACATTAAACTATAACTGGTATTCTGTTCGGATTGTGTTGTGTGGTTTTGGGAAACATTTGTCCACATTCATGTCAGGTTGGTCATAACACCACAATACAAATATCCTCTTAAGGCACTCCCTCCTCTATTTGGTCTGTACTCCATGACCTCAAACTGAGATCTCATGATCCAGGAGACAAACCCTTTATAATATTTGTAGTATTTAGTAGTATTATGACCTTATGAAACTTTCATCCCATATAATACAAGTTGTATAACATTAATTTTCGATTCATGACTTCCTCAATGCATGATGTTAAACTGTGATTATACTCCATCTTGAAATTATATTCCTATCAATAATAGGTTATTTCTAACTCATTTTTAATCTAGATTAGTTGTATAATATGAATGATATGTTGATAAAATGTTATCACATTCTTGGAACATTGGTTTTCCTATGATATCATGGTATGCATCATATTCCATCTTCAAAGAGGATCACCCCTATTAGCTTTGGTCTCCAACCAAGCAATGTTTCAGATCTATGTGTTTCTTGATTCCCATTCTTGTGAGATATGTTATAGTTTTTGAACTCCTCATATCAAGGTCCAACAATTTTTCCAATAAACCATTGGACCTCTATCCCCCATTCTTCAGTCCATGCATCATGACTTTAAACTAATTACTCATATACATGAATTTTGAATTTCAAATATATACAAATCCTCTAAAAATTATGTGGTGTCGTGTTGTTCCACCTTGTCCCGCATTCATGTTGGGTTTGTCACTCTTCCAAGCAACGTATACTTGTTTGAAGATCCCCATTGTCAAATCACTATGTATTTAAACAAGGAGTCTATATCCATGAATAATGAATTTTGATTGTGTGTGAGTCTTCCCTGGGATATTGATGTGTGAAGAGAACCTCCGTGGTCCTCATTCAAATCTTTTTACAGTTGACACATCATTCACAACCCTTTATGAATACATCCTTGTTTTGTCTTCAATGTATGGCGTTAAACTAAAGTCTTAACAAGGACAAGTTCATGATGCCTTGATAATAATATATGTTCTCTAAACCATTTTAAATCAAAATTACTCATAAGAAAATTGTATCATGGTAAAAAAACATTACCCTGTTTTCTGAACATGGGATGCCTTGTGAAAACCCTGGGATGTCTCAATTCTCCTCACTAAAGAGGACCACCTCACTACCAGGACTGGTCACCTAACACATTGTTCCATGTTTCAGAAAAATGTGTGGATTTATCATCACACTCTTGGGATACATAGTGACACCAAATATTTTATTTTAGGCCATTTCTATATGTTGATTCACTATGGGGACCTTCCTTACCCAATGTCACAATGTTCACCAAGGATTTGGTTTATGATGATTTGTGTAGGAGAAGGTCCCTTGGAACCTATATTCTGAATTTCACTATTTGTGCCATCAAAGTCCCTTTCCTGAAATACATATTTCCCTTTTTTTCTAGACCATATAACCTTATACTCTACGAAAAATCCCAGCCACATGAGATTAATCTACAAGACACATCCTTAACACAAAATAGTAAACTATTCCATGCACTGTCCACACCATATGATGTTAAAATTAGTTTCTATAATCCTCATTATATGTTGTAAAAGTACAAGGAATCATAAGACCACACCTGGTATGTACTCTTCTATGGAACTGGTCATCTACTCCATCATTCATATTTTCAGCTATTCCTAAGCATATAAATGATGCACTCTTAGAAGATGATTTTGACCTTTTTTCAAACCAATATTCTTACTTGTATGTGATCTAAAACACTATGGTATATTAACATGAGTGTTGGAATCCATTTGAACATTCTGACACTCCATTCTCATGATTTTGGAGCCCTTTATTTAGTTCCACATCCTCCTCCATGTCTAAAGGGATCCCTTAATGGAATAGTGTTTGTATAATGCTAACATACAATCCTAGGTCAATGCCAAAAATTAAATTGGTTGAAATTTTGATATAAGTCATATATTTCTAATATGGTCTATGTTCGACCCCCCCAATTTGTTCACCCCCATTAATAGGCCAGGTGACATGGATTTCTTGCATCAAACATGGTAAACAATTATCCTATGTTGGGATTCCATTTTCTTTGTCCTTCTTATTTTGGGAATTGTGATTCACACCTCTCCATTCCACCTTGTTAGGGTATAATTCAAATGCCTTGGTGTTTCCCTGTTCATGAATTAGCACATCTTAGAAAAGAAAGACAGTTGTTTTGAGAGACTCATTCTCCATCCACAACCTTTCTAATCTTATACACTCTCGTTATTTATTCCACCATAACTTAGCATGCGTTCTTGATGATTTTCAAAGAAAATCATATGAAGAGAAATCAATTTATCATTAATTATTTCTCACACTCGTTATGAACTACAAGAGATTAGGGATTTGACGTTGTTTTTCTAAAAAATATGATCAATATAATGTTCTAATGCAAGAAAAAATGTTCAAGCATAAAAAATTAATCAAACCAAAGATTCAGAGTGTCATACACATATTGTATCATGTCCTATAAAAACTATTCCATTTATGAATCCACTTTAGGAATTGATATATCAATATTAGTTACACTTTTCATGGAGGCCTCTAGGATTTGTTTCCACACTTCTAGGTCCTCCCACTCATCATTGGCCTTAGAGAAAAAATATTTTACCTTGATCAACTAATGGTCCTACTTAGCCTGACACTTGGACATTCCAACATCATCCTCAACCACTAGGTGTTGAGACCTCAGAATACTAATAATTTCAAGTCGAGTTGCATAAATAATTTTATGATCATGGGCTATCCTCTCTATACAAGCGATTTCTTCTCCAAATTTCTAATGTTCTTATGATACCTCGACTATGTGCTTATTCAAGGAAAAATAAGCTCCATTAATTTTGTATATTCCCAGTCAATGAGAAAGTCTCATTCTTGCACATGAAGAGTGCAGGAATTCATCCCAATGGTCTCTAGACTGACTAACCAATTGAGGAGATATCCAACCCATTGTGGCAGTTCAACGATCCATACGCGAGTGATGAAGTTCCGCACATTCCTTCGTGCATTGAAATACATATCCTGGTTTTGTTCGGTAAAATCTGGGCCAGAATCTTCAAATTATTCTGGTAGTGAAATCTTATAAAGTTTTTTGACCACTAGTATAGTATCATGAAGATCGTCCAAGTGATGGACTTCAACCACAAGCAGCTCAAGAATTATCTTGGGAAGCGACTCCATGTTTCATGCTCTAACTTTGGATGTAGCATCTGTTGTATCTTATGGAATGATGGAGGTGAATCACATAGTCCCAAATTCTTTATCTACCCCTGCTAGTGGAAAAAATTAGATTCAACTCCTGCAACTACCACTGGTTCCAATTATGAAGTAGTCACACCCATTGCAGCACCCCCATCCGTCTTAGCCACCGATGTTGTTTCTGCATCCCCCATCATAATTTTGGCTTCATTCACCACCTCTAATTGATCCTCTATGAATATATCAGTCACCAAATCTCTTTAAAATATTATTTTTGTGGGCCCTATCTCACCCCCTCCTTAGAAGGAATGATCATAGTAATGTCTTCAAGTGGAACATCTGTAGTTGGACCAACCCCCCCCCCCCCCCAAGCATATCAAATGGGAGAGAAACATTTTCTATCACCACCTCAACCTTATGCACATCGAATATGAGTGTTGGTGTTGGTGGATAGTTCACGAGTGCTATCTAAATTGTTGATCCAAAATATGTCAGTGAATAATTGGATGTAAAATCATAGAGTAAATTTCATAGAGGAGGAAGATAATTATTTGAATGTTATACTGTAGAAAAGAGTTCATGAAGGTTCATAGTTCGTCCCTCGAGTAGGGTTCCTTCTTTAGACGCTTCCCCAATTGCAGGCACTGAACATTGACTTCCTATAATAGAAACATCGAGAAGGTACCCCACATTCACCCCTTCAGATTTTTAGTCCCCACACCTTCCTTTCAGGGACCATCTCAGACCTCCCCCACTTCTGTTCTCAAATTCAATACAAGTAGAAAATGCGTTATACAATAGTTTTATAGAGCCAGTAATATCAAAGAAAAATAATATCTAAATATTTAATTAATCAGAAGACATGATTACTCCCATAAGAGAGCCTAAATATGTTCCCTAATACATTATCTACTATTAAGAAAAAAACATTCAAAAACTATTTTGTTTCTGATAGTTTCAGGGGAAATACCTTGTACATCAACACATTCACCCTATTAGTTAGTGGACACATAATGACACAAGAATACAACATGTCTGCTAGCTCCAACGCATATCAATTTCCCTCATCACAAGGTATGAGGAAGAGAACCTCATCATGTCCAATAAAAACGAGATGTATCCCAGACTAGTTCTCATCGCCCTCAAATTTTGATAGTCTAGGCCTAAGAACTGCTAGACCCACTGCTATTGTACTAACCACCTGATCAACACTACCACCATAATTCCATCCAACTTCCATTAATCCCCAACCTCACAATAAGGGGAAAAAAATCCTTTATTAGATTAGATTTACCTCTATCTCTACATGTCCCCAGTACATTCAGTAACCCAAAATAGTGCATAATTATTGGAAACTCTATACGAATACATTTTTGATGAATGATATTTACACATATTTCCATACTTATTCGTTAACTTTTTCTAAATAAACCACATCACCAATGGGTGACACTCATAAAGAACCAATGAGTACACCATCAGAGTCAATTTTTAAGAAACCTAAATTGTCATGAAAATCTATGTGGATTATAGGACACACATACCAACATGCGGTCGACTCTAGCTACACGTTCAACGGCTCAAAAGTCCAATATGTATAATATATTCTCTAGGATGTTTGTGTGATCATTGGTCATCACTCTGATTGAGTGGAGGAATAAATGAAATTTTAAGTGCTCTGCCAACCCGACATTATCCAGTAATTCCACCAAACCCAACTTGAATGGGTGACTTCTCCCAATATTCAATAATTCTAGCTAGAATTTTATTGAGGGAGGATAAATGGAGTTTACATACTTATAAAATGAAATGTGTGGGAATCCTAAATATACAAAATAAGAAAATTTCCACACACATGCAATAATTTGTTCCCTTTTCAAAAATTCTGAAGTACCATGTATATCATTACTAGTAATATGACATTGTGGTTGACACACTGCAACATCGCCAACATCACTTATATTATGAATATTCTTATGGACACCACCATTTGTGCATCCATAACTAGGAGAATCTATCCATATATGAGAACTATGATGAATCTAACAATCCTAACCATGGTTTGAGCCTCAATCTTGAAACTGTTCTAACACATCATCCATTATAATGCCTAAAGAAACTGCTAGTATGATCCCTCCATACCACGATTTTATCCCCCAGGATATGTGTGAGGAATAGTTGAAAACTCCCCTACTAGATTTTCTCCTTGAATTGGTTGTTTCAATAGTTAATTCATGAATTATCAGAACCATTAATTGAAGGGAATGTCCCACATCCCCAACTTCTCTTCATTGGTTCCCTGTAACATATCTATAAGCGCCTTCTCTAGAGCCAACAACTGATCTTTGTCACCCTATACATTCAACATGTGGAGGAATTCAGGGTACATAAACCCTAATATCAGCAATAGAGTTTTTTATTGAAGGGACCAAAGGAAGACTCCAACCCCCCTTTGTTGTAAATGGAATGTAGTGGTCCTCAATTACCATCTTCTTAGTAGCACAAGCGTGATATTCAAAGACCATTATATATGGTACTACAAATTTCATGTCGCTTCATAAATTTCATCCCTTTCCAACTCTTCCTCATAATTAGCACATGGTGTTCATTCCTAGTAGGACCAGACCCACTAATATATTATGATTCTTCCATATAAATAATCCCATATATCATTCCATCCCTTGAGTGGATCTCTGAAACCCTCTGTGATGATCATGTAATACTGAGGTAGGGATGCACCATCCTCCAACTTCGCCCTTTTGATGATGTTGATATTGTTTAAGATATGGTATTCTATTAGTGAAGCATGATATTTCTAGATATGTACATCATCATCCATGTTCCACTGGTATTGATACAAAATGCCTATAAACTGGTATGTTTTTTTATATATTCTCACTTATGGGATGAATACATCTTCTCTCAAGATGAATTTATAAAGAGGTAGACTCTTGTTAAAAAACATTACTTTTGAGCCTCTCATAGTAGTTTGAATAGTGAATGAAGGCCCGATGCATTTGGATGACCCCCAACCATGATGTCTTCCACTATTAGTTACCTTAAATAATCATATGTGTTTAATTCTTTAGAAACCATTGCATTTGATACTTAAGTGATTTTCGAGTCTTCTTTGCAATGGACATTCAAAAGTGATTTTCATGGTGCATGATTTGTGATTCATTGTGTCACAGGGAACACTTTACAAATATTCAGTTTGTGGTGTTCGAATCGCTAAGATGTATTCATGGTGGAAATTCTCGGAAGCCATGTTCTCTAAAGTAGTGTTCCCATAGCATGTTCATGGAGATGAAGATCTATAAAAAAATAGTGAAAACCAATTTCAATTAAAAAAGGTTTGGTTCATTTTTATTCCCCAATATATTCTATTTATATGTGTAAAATCTCCCGAGTTTTTTCTTCCCTTCACACCAGAATCCACTGTGCAAGAGCATTACAAGTCATCATCACAAATGATCACTCTTAAAGAATGTGGATTTCTAATTCTCATTGATTCCCCCTCAGAATCCAACCATCCTTTTTCCGTTGGATCTGATTCATAGGGGGAATTTGTTTCCATTGAAATACATTCCACATGAATATTTATGGAAGGTACAATCATTTCATAAGGGATTAAACCTCAATTGACCAAAAATCTCTGTACAAAACCTAGTTTTATGAATCTGGGAAGCATCAGGGATGAGGGGTGCTCATGGAGCTCCTTGGACATGTGTTTCCTTCATGAGTGCATGAAGGTTTGTTGTTAAACCTTAGTTTAGTGTTTTGTAAGTCAAGGAGTGATTCACAAACAAATAAATAATTTATTGTATTCTTTCATGAATCATATAGATACATAGTCATTCATGAAGCCATAAATTCTTCATAAACAACATCAAACCTTCATAAAACACATTGCCTACCAATACCCCTACCATTTAACTATTTAGTAACAGTTGCCTAACATTTCTACTTCTAAATTTTCCCAAACTTTTTAACATCAAAATGATCATAAACCAGACCAATAATACAACATCCAAGTAAGATAGGAATCCAAAAACCCTATTTCATGCATTCTTAAAATCCTCCACTTAGGTGGAGAATCCCTTCATGAAGGCCTAATCCCTTCTAAGGTGAAAAATGTAATTAGCGGTAGTTGAGTCTCCGTGAAGAATTCAAGCTTTGAGAAGAACTTATATCATGAACCCAAACTTCATCTTGAGGCAAGGAAACCTTATTTCAGGAAGATTAACATTTTATAATCCATTTACCATCCTGAAGGTCCTGAGCATTGAGAAATACCTCTTTTTGAGGCCCTAAGATTCATAAAAACTATCTCTTGGTCCTCTCCAATAGTCGTCCCTTATACTAACACCATTTCATGAAGGCTGAGTTCCCAAAGAGGCCACACCCATCTAGAATTTGTCCATATACCCCTTGACTCCCTATGTGACTTCTGACACCAATTATTTTCACCCACTCCACTTAAAGTGAAGTCAGTGATACCCACCTACATAATTCTTATCAGCATTGGTATCATAACACCTGTTTCTTATCAATATAGGAACACTAACAATGGACTCCTGACTAGACCCTCCTCTAATCATTATAACCTGGTTGGCCCAAATCCATGCCCCACCCAGAGGAACATGATTTTTGGTCATGTAATCCCAGGATATGGGGTGTCAACCACTCCACCTTGGAGTTTCCAAACCAAAGATTGGTTAGTCCCAGCATTCTCATCACATGTTGTTAAGATGTAGATTTACCATAACAAATTAGCATAGGACGGTCTGTGTATGAGTGGCATGGGAGAATCTCCACACTGATTACCTTAAAAAAGAATGAGATCCTCCTCACATTTAATGAGATCCTCCACACTTGGAATGTGATCGTATTGGGTTAGTTTCTACGTGTAATCCCATCACCCTGCCTAATTGGCACATCTTTCGTGATAAATCATTTCTTCTACTGTTACCTCTTGTTTCTCACACCGATACTGGATCTCATAGGGTTATAGGATTGTATCTTTCATGACATCCACCCAACCACAACCATATGGTATTCTTATATGGTAAAATATCAAATCACATCTCCTATATGGGCCTTGTTTATATATATATAAGCGCCAAACTTTATTCAAATAGGATGCTCCCATGCATAAGACCCTACCACACACACCTTATTGAAAATTTTCACATTTAATCCACTACCACATTCTCTTTTGGACCTCCCCCTTAGGTATAACCCCCATCCCATTAAAAAATATTTTTGCTTTCATTCCATAGTAACTAGGATATATAGGATGACTCCCTGATGTTTAAATATAACCTCAACATCATTTATGATATTCCCAAGACCGCATCCCCTATAAGTGTACGCCCTTACCTGGAAAAAAAATATCCTCCCGGTTCCTCATTATTCTCAATGAGTAATCCCCGCAAAAACTCCAACAAAGAGAAATCCACTTCTGGTGAAAAGAATTAATGGTTATTCCCCCACACCTTCCCTCATTGAATCACCTTTTGTAACACAATTTTCTATAACACATGATGTTAAACCGCATGGACCTGTCTTGTCACATGTCCATTAAATGTGGCATCATACTATATGGGTTTTGATCCCTATCTTATAAAAAGAGTATGTAGGACACCAATTTTTGGTTCAATCTGGAAAATAGTAATCCACGGTGCTCCCTCATAGGGATTTACCTCTCTAGTCCACCCAAATGGGTGTTCCAGTCAAAATTCATAGTTTGATATCTTTCATTAATGGGACATACCTACAAGATCTACCTCTCTAAGGAATTATAATCCATATATTGGTAATACTTTCAGGTACTTCATCTTAATGATATAACATATTAATTCACCCCAAGGTGTATTTTGATTGACCTTCACAATGTGAAATCTACCATTTATGGGATAGACTCCCTAGATATTCTTACACAACCATTCTAATCCATCCATCAGTAAAATTCCAGTTGTGTAATCATAAAACATTAGATACATCATGAAAACAATAGGATTCCATGGTATTGATAAGCTAATATCCTAGGATGAAATGTGCATACAACAACCGATACCTCATGAAAGATATGCGATTCCATGGGTTCTGCACCTAATATGCCTCAATGAGATTCCCTCCTAAGATGAAGAATATAGGTGAATAATGTTCCCAAGATCCCAAAAAGCTCATGATGCCCAACTAGAATACTCTCGTGACTGATTTTTGACTCCCTTTCATGACCAATGTGAATTTCTAGGTAGAATCAATGCAATTAACTAGCATCCTTAAGGTGGTGAAACCAGGAATGAGTTCAACCCACATGACTTCACTCTATGAGGGATACCTAGACTATGTGACAAGTTCCAAGAAGGAAACATAGAAGGAGGAACCGACGTCCAATAATCCTATTTGATTGGGGATAATAAATCACCATTGAAATATATGAAATCCTCCCATAGTTGGAAACCTTCAATTTGTGGTAATAAGTATGCTGGTGCACATTAACATCTATGTGGTGGCCCTAATGAAAGTTCCTGAAACAGTCATAATGAAAAAAAGAGAAATTTACCTTATTACCTAATATGAATTACACTGATTCATAATAAGGAATTAATTTTTTGAATTTATAGTTATAGACAAGAAAAAATTTAGAATAAAATTAAACCCACATTCATGATGAAAAAACAGTTTTCCAATAAAAAAGTTCTAAAAAGTATATAATCTTTTAAGTTAATATTCTATTTGAAATTGATTCTAATGACATTTATTGCAATGAAAATAACATAAATAAAAATATATTACATTAAAATAATTTAATATAATATGAATATTATATAAAACTATAAATAGAAAAGGTATTTTTGAAATGAAATCTATTTTTTCACTATTCCTATAAAACTTAATCATTTGAATAAATTATAAAAAATTCTATGAAATATTAATTTTAAAAGTATATTTATAAAAATTATTTTATTTTTTCAAATAAATATTCCAAAATTGGTAAATTTAATTGTTTTAGAAGGGTATAGTTCTTAAAGAAACTAATTTTTATAAAAAAATACATTTTTGATGCATAAACAATTATTCATATCCTATTCTAAGAAATAATATTAGAGGAATGATAAAATATTTAATTAAATAAATAATATATAAATTTTAATAAATTCATTCTCCAAATATAAATAATTTAATTTATTAAAGTAAAAACACATTACACTCATAAAAAAATTTCATAAAAAAGATTTTTTCCTAAATGTTTTTTATTTTTATTTCTAATCGATTGATAACTAAAAAAATTATTTTATAAATATTTATAGTAATTTTTTTTCATAATATAGTTTTTCTTATTCACAACCACCAATAAAATGGCTAGGATATTAATTTCTTATTAAATAATAATATTTAGTAGAATATCATTGTTAATTTGAACATATTGTTCAGTGTAACAAAAGATATAAATGAAAATAAATTGAAAAAAAATTAATTCATAAAATATTAAGTTATTATATATTTTTGGATATTATGTACCATTAATTATTAAAGTATTTTGAAATACATTAATTTACAAAGATGAATTGTAGTGTGCCAATGTTCAATATATTGATAGATTAGTTCATAATTTTTTGATAATTAGTTATCATTGGGACATAGGTTAAGATGTCACATTTAGTTGTAAGTGATACTAAATAAAATTAAAATATGGGAATTATTTTATGAATGGTTTTAAAAAATTGTATATTCTATATAAAATAAAAAATAAAGAAAATACTATTCCATTAATATTTGGAATTGAAGATATATTTTTTCATGAGATGTTTTTTGTTTAGATATTTTTTTGAAATTCTATTTTATATTTATTATTGTGTTGTTAAATTGAAAATCCATTCATTTAGAAGTATTTGTTTGAAAGAATTTAATTTTTAATAATTAATTAGGATTTATTTTACTGAATTTATTCATATTTTATTTTTATTATTATTGAATTATTTCACTTTTTTCATGTTTTATATTAGTTTTTAGTAATTTTTTCTATTATGTAACTATTGATTACACATAAATGAAAATAATATTCTTTAAATGAACCTAAAATATTTATTGAAGTAAACTTACATAACTTTTATCAACCATAATATAAGCTTCTTGAAATTCCTTTTACGTTTATGCATGTTTTATTTACTTGGTTTTACACTTATATAAGTTCATATAACCATTATGGGAAATTTTGATCTCATGGATTACCATACATCAAGTTACATTTTACTTGAACACAATGTAAACTACCCTTACACAAAACTTATGGAATACACGTTACATTTATATAAGCATAACTATGCTTATGTAGAATGTATAAAACATGGAATACCTTTACACACCAATGGAAATTAAAAGGTACCATTTTGAATATTTTTAGTCAACATTAACGCATCACAGGGAATACACCATACCCTTACACTTAAGGAAAAAACATTATGGTACCATTCCTATGTTTTCCATTAGTGGTATATCTTCTATACTACCAGAAGCTTTCCCTTATTTTAAAACTAGATGTAGTATGAACATATATGGTATGATATTCTTATAACTACCAGTAGAACACTTATTATTCTCTAATTGTAGTATCATTATAACTTGTGGTGGAAACTATATTGAATACTAATGGTTTCAACTATCTTCTTATAATTGGTGCAACCCATATAAAACATTTGGTATCACCTATACTAGTGGTACCACTATATAACTAAGGGTGGAAAAATATTATAAATAGTATCTACCTTGTTTTCTAATGATAAGATCAATATATTTTAGTTTTAGTGGTATAAATTATGTACTACCATATTTTTTTAATATATGTTCGATATCATCGTTTATGAAAGTTTTTAACACCCCAAAATTCTAAAAGAATTACATTCTATTAAATAGGGTATTCAACACACAATTCCTTGATGAGAAGACAATATAAAATTGAAAGGATTTGTAATATACTTATTTTAGAACAAATCTCAATTCTTTTATTTTTTTATGATACACGTATCAACTAGTGTTTTCAATAGCGTGTGTTACACGAAACACCAAGTTTTACTTAACAAAAAAACACTATTATTATTATTATTATTATTATTATTTAATATGAGAGTAATATCCTAGACATTAGAATTATGGGTATGAATAATATTAACCAAATAATTAAAATATATCGTATAAACACATTTATACGTTTTATATTTATTTGAAATAATAACAAGAAGCATTTTATAGAAAGAGAAACATTTTATGAAAAATACTATCTTCTTAGAAGACCATTTAGTCATTATTTATAAAGATAATTTTGAATTAATGTTTTTTAGTTTTAGAATTTTTTTTGGAAAAAATTAATTTTTTTAAATAATAATACTAAAAATATCTAAGAGAGATGTTTTGGAATAATTTTGAAATGTTAATATTTTTAATGAATAGTGTAAAATGGTGAATTGCACTTGAAAATTGCCTTTATTTTCAAAATGTTTATAATGATAAATTATGTTCAAAATTATATTTATATCGAAAATATTTAAATAATATATTTATTAACACAATTTTAGTAATTGGAATCATCTTCATATATAATTTTTATATAAAAATTTTGTATACTCTTGATCATTTTATATTTTAAAACCAATTTTACTATCACGTCGGTGAGACTAATTTTAATATATATATATATATATATATATTTAAATTTAATTTTGAAAAATTTATTCCATATTTGGAATAATAATTATTTTTAATTGATAATAATTATAGCCAAATTTTTACCAAATTAGTTTTGAAAACTGTAAAAATTATTTTATGTGATAAAGGTAAAAATAAATTTACAAAGGGTTAAACTAAGAAGATAAGGGTATAATATGACAAAAAAAAACATATGAAACACCCATTTTTTGGATATATTTCTTCCTTAAATAATATATTTTATAAAAAAAACCATTTTTAATCTTTTTTAATTATTAAAACATGTATATAATTGAATATTTTAAAAACAATTACAAGTGTGTCACCAAATTCACTTATAAAAGTTCACCCACTTTCCTATCCAATTGAAACCATAAAACCACATTTTCATTGATAATACTTCCACCAATAAAATCCCAAATTTCTTAATATAATCCTCTAATCCTTATATTTGGAATAAATTCATCCAAGGAAAGAATTAGTGAAAATTTAAGGAGAATACAAGAAGTAGATGTAATGTTCTCCAATGAGGATTTTTAATTTATTTCCTTCTCCACCTCCTTAAATTATTATTATACCATGATGAAATAATAAAAGTATCTTATATATACTGGGATATTTTTATAACATTTTCATTACCTAAAAGCATCTCCACCTCCATCAAATACATTAATAAATCGTAGTTCGTGTGTGCGACTGACTACTCACTCATGAACTGTTGTCATTCTTTATTCCATTCACATATTTGGTTAGGATAATTGATATATGATATATATATGATATATATTAAATCTTTTTTATGGATTCATTATATGAGATATTTATGATATGATTTCAATTCATTTGGTGTTATAATAACATCACTCATGTATATGGCAGACTAAATCCTCAGGAAGTGATTCAATTCTTCTTTTAGTAATGATTTAAGTGGAATGTAATAAGTTTAAAATTAATAAATATATTTTATAAAAATTACATAATTATTATATTTATAATGTACTCTCAATTTTCTAATGATAATAGATATCATTTTTTTGATTTCCATTTCACGTAATGAATGATGAAAACATCATTCATGTACATATGGACTACTGCCTTAATGAAATGATATGAATCTCTTTTAATCAGAAAACCAAATGGATAGTATATATAATTATATTTAATGAATTAATATTGTATATATTACATTATTATAATAAAAATAATATAAAATATTAGATACCTAATTTCCATAATGATTGTTGAAAAATAGAAATGTTACTCATGCGTACGTATGACTTACCATCTCTAGGATTGTAATGTACTTAATTTCTCATATCCACCTTTAATGGGTTATACTAAAATATTAATAAATTTATAAATACGATAATTATTTAATTATTAATATTTTATATATGATATAACTATATAATATTATAATGACCTAAATCATTTATGATGAAAAACACATGAGAAATCAAGGCAATTAACACCCAAAAAAATGAAAATATTGAATTATTATTAATGAATAGGTGATAAGTTGTTATAAAATGATCATATTTAATATTATACATATTAATATGGTTCTTTTATATGTAAATGAAATGTTTAAAATCACTTTACATATATAATGTTTTTATTTTTTTCATGTATTGAAAATTCATATTTTTAGTCATGCTTAGGTTCGATTTTATTTGGGGTTTCTTTGGGTGAATGTTTAATTTCATTTTATGTTTTTGGGAGAGTGAATGTTTGGCACACAGTTTCCAAAACTGTGAACCGATATAAAAGAAACATTACAACCCACATAGTGGGATTTTACATATCTGGCGCACAATTTACAAACTATTCACCCTCATAAGAGGAACCATGCATCCAATTTAAAACTGTTGTATGGATTTCACATGGTTTGTATGAATTGTGTGCCTCTACCTAAAAAACCTATAGAACTGTTTATTAATTAATACTAATTTTGATTAAAACTTCCTGAACTACCATTTTAGGTCACCAACAGACAAAAAAATCATAGTCGATTACTCCCAACCTTGGAGCCCCCTATAGAAGAGATTTTGGACCCTTAGATCCCTCCCAGATGTGACTGGATGGTTGTAGAATTCCCTCAAATCTTTTCCTAATTAGTTTTCTCACCACTTTATCATTCTCCAGTTATCTATTTTCACATCCCTAGGGTTACATGGATCCTAGTGTTGATTTATTGATCCAATACGATCAGTTTTTAGTTTATAAACATAGGATTTATCCTTGTTACCCGATTTACATGATTGTTATTCTTCATTTAAAAATCTTGATCAATGTTTGGCATTGAATGTTCTGTTGATTCAAAGATAGGTGGTTCCGTTTCAATTCTTATATAATATTAACCGCAAATTTCGTTATTTAATTTCAAATATTTAAATTTAATGATTTTTTTCAACATTTTTATTAAAATTTCAATTAATTTTAATTGGTGTTATGGAAATTGGTTTTGGAATGAAATTGGGGAATCCTCTAATTCCATTGAATTAGGGCATGTTTATGGGAATTTTTTAAATTTAAATTATTTATTGTAAAATGTGTATTTGATGGATATTTTTTCAATTAAATTGATTTATAAAATGTTGAAAATGTTTTTTTAGCAAATGTTTGAAACACCTAAATTCTATTGAACTGAGGGTTTATTATGAAATTGATAGAATTTGATTGAAAATTAAATTGTTGAATGTAATTGGGGAATTTGGATTGTGAAATTGAATTTTTAACTGATTTAAAATCCCCATTTTTGAAAATTTAGGGCTTTGTTTTTACTAGAAACCATATAGTTTTATTTTGATAAAAAAGCATGTTTTCTTATTAAAACACAGTTATGGTTTTTTAAATAGAAAGATGGAATATTTGAAATAGATAATGAGATTAATGTAATTTTATGTCATCTTGAAATAAATTTAACATCATTTTTTTACTAGAACAAAAGAAACACTTTTGATGTTTGTGTTTTCTTTGGATGACACATTACAATTTACAGTGTTCTAAATAAAATATGAAAATCACATCCCATAGGAATTGGTGATGATTCCTCTTTAGAATGAGTTAAATGGGATGTACAAACATATTATTGTGTAACCACGAGTATGGATTCCCTATAACCTAGAACTGTCATACCTTCATAGGCATATGATCATATTTCTCACTTGTTTGTATTTCGAATGAATATATTCTATTATTATAAACTTCTGTACAATCCTTTTGATTTATATAAATATTTTTATAGAAAAGTTTTTATTTAAACCATTAGTGAAAAGAAAAATTGTTTGAGAAATATTCAATCAATACTAATTTTTATGTTTTGATTAGAATTATGTCCACCATTTCAAAAGTATTTCCATATTTTTAAATTAAAAGCATGAATTATTTTAATAATTCTTAAAAAATTCTAAAAATGTTTGTTTTAAATTGAAAAATCTCTTTGTTTAATATAATTTTTCAATATCTTATGTAATAATTGGTGAGACCCCACTGGGAATTTCATATCACACTCTACCTATAACTTATGGTGTTTGTAGATTATCTCCTACTCGGTTCATGTTTGTGCAAAGCACAACTTGGAGGTGGTTTTAGCTGTTGATTCGTGGACTTGGTGTGTTGTGTCCATTATGTGTTGGGATGTTTTTCCTACTTTTATAGTACTTGGTTGTAGTACATTGGGTTTTTTTTACCACTCTAGAATCTGGCATATTTCTCCACGTGGAGTTATTTATTAATTAATACTAACTGTCCCAACTTACATTAAAATTTTTAGTGAAAAATAAATCGCACTTAAAATTTTTTATGATTGTCGGTTCTTGTGAATTAACCATGGGGACTCAAAATTAACATTAGTCTATGTTAGGACCGGCTCAGTTTTTTGGATTAACAGGGTTCCTAGGTTGGTTCGTGACAATGTTGTATCAGAGGAGGATGAGCTTCTAGCCTTGGAATCGGTATGAAGTTTGTGTAATTTTATAGGGAAAAAGGAGGTAGTTGTTATTGAGTTCTTGGAAAACTCTCACATTAATGATCCTTAAGTCACTAGGGGGGGTTAGGGAAATTCATCTTGATGATTAGTTCTAGTATTTAACATAATTTTAATTTGGATATATTGAAATCCAAATCATGTTTGTATATCTATTGTGATTAATACACCCATGTTTCTCTTTTTGAGTGTAATCTAATGACTTCCCTGTTTTCTTTTAATATTTTATATCATCAAGCCTCTAGGAAGACATGAAAATTAGATCCTACAGGAATCTGATAATAATCCATAGTGATAGAATCCTCTTGTGGGCCTGAATCTGGTGGAGTTGATTGTGTGTGCTGCCCATGTTCTAGGACAAGGACCACCTCTAGTTCTCATTCAGGATTCAGTTATGGAACCTTAAAATAAAATTATAATGATTCTTTATCAAGATATCCTTCTCTAGAATACAACACTATTCAATGGATCAAATGATCCTCAAGAGGATGAGGATTCTGTTATCATGATGGAGAATTTGTTTTAGTTCCTAGGAAAACTTGAAAAAATCAATGTGAAGTGTGCCACTGTCATGATGGATGGACGAAGAAGGAGATGGTGGGACCTGATTGTTATGGCCAAGAAACATTAGGTCTTGGTGTTTAAATAATTCAATTATATTTTCACTGACTCGAACAATCCATAATCAATATTGTTAACCAAGACTATGGAGTTTTTAAACCATTATCCAACTGACAAAATAGTGATAGATTTTGCAAACAATTTTTTTGATCTCATGTTGTTTGTATCTAATATTTTGTAGAATAAGAAGATGAAAGCTCCAATATTTGACATGGAAATTCATCATGATATTTTTCTTATGGGGTTTCATCGTGAAACATCCTTCATATGTTGATGTATTGGATAGAGCATTGATGGTTGAGATGGTTCTAGCTAGCAATCTAGGGTTATTATGAGTTTCTTATACTTTTAGTGGATGTTTATTCTATTAAGGTAAATATGATCTGTTATGATTCTCATAGTGTTTATCGATATAATGGTCATTATAGAGCACCTAAAGTTCATCGTATAGGTCATTTAGTTTGTTACCAATGTGGAAATCTGACACATTCAACAAGGATATGAACTAAGTCAACCAAGAAATGTGTCTCCTACTGATGATTAGGTCTATTTTATTGATTCATTGGTGTTTGTTCCACTACGTGTGGTGGAACAAAATATTCAAAAACTTCCAAAATGATGGTGCAATCATATTATTCACATACAAAAGGGTTTCATCCATAGGCATTCAAAATGGATCTTCTTCACGTAGAGGACGATACTTTATAGGAAGCAGATATGGGTCGAGCAACCGTGAGAGGTACCATTAAAATATCGATGTAATTAGTGACTAAACTATTTGAAATTGGATCAACTCACGTGTTTATTCCAACCCATATTGTTAATATTCTAGATCTTCTTATGGAGATTTTGTCTTGTACAATGGATATTACTACACCCCTTGGTATGAAGAGGCATAAAGGCCTTGGTAGTCTTGCTTATGCTTTCTCTCTATCAAATAAAGACATTTTAAAGTGTTTTTTGGTTATTGACAAGAAACCAAATGACATCATATTCTGAATGAATTGGATAATTTCCAATAAATTTCACATTGATGGTTATCTTTGACAAGTCTCCATCACTATACCCAATGGCGTGTGATGAATCTGTCATATAGAATGGGAACCATGGATGAGCAATGATAGAACATATTATCTGGTGTTTTGGAAAGTGATATCTATGGGTTCTTTTGATTTGGAGAGAGAATCATTAAATGGTGATCTTCCTCTAGTTTTCATTGATTTTCCCAACATCTTCAATTTTTACTTCTTTGTCCTTCCACTAGTAACTATGGTAGAGCTCCCTATTAATGTAGTGTCTGGTACTTAACCAATTCTTACTCCCTCTTACCATATAGATCTATCCATATTAAAATAGTGGAATTCTCAGTAGGATGATGTTATTGAGAAAGGCATCATATGCCCGAGTGTGTTACCTTGGGCTGAGTCGGTTCTCTTTGCTATGAAATATGATGGGTCACTCTACCTTTGTACTGATTATTGAAAATTCAATATTCTGATGATAAATGAAATTATATATTACCATGGATGGATGATTTTTATGATCTATTCCATGAGGATAAGTGGTTCTCAAAGATTGATCTTTTCCCTCATTACCATTGGTTGAGGATAAAATAATCAGACATTTAGAAAGAAACCTTTATGAGTATGTATGACCATTATGAGTACCTATTCATGATATTTGGTCTATCCAATGATCCTTAAGTTTTCATGGATTTAATGAATAAGATTTTTCATGGGTATCTTGATACGTTGATGGTTGTCTTGGTTGATGAATCCCTTGTGAACTCTAGGTCTGACGAGGATCATGTGCATCATCTGAGAATAGTTATGAGATTGTTGATAAATCTGTGACTTTATTACATGATTTCAAAATGTGATTTATGGGTTAAAAAGTGAAATTATTGGGACATGTGTTTTCAAAACATGGTATTTCAGTTGATGCTGATAAGGTAAAAAAAATTACGACATGGAAACAACTACAACATGTT
Source organism: Viscum album (assembly GCA_963277665.1). Lineage (NCBI taxonomy): Eukaryota > Viridiplantae > Streptophyta > Magnoliopsida > Santalales > Viscaceae > Viscum > Viscum album. The sequence continues at coordinate 322,809,611 of OY728146.1, forward strand.
TTTGAGATTTGTATCTTCTCAGATCTAGTTGGGTATTATCTCCTGTTCATTAAGGACTTATAAAATATGGATAATTTTTTTACTTATTTAACTAATAATGGATTATTTCTTTCATGGGATGAGAAATTTTATGGTTATTTTGCTGAGATGAAAAGTAATTTTTCCACCATTCCAGTGTTGACTCTTCTCGAGGTCATGCATGGCTACATGGTCTTCTATGATGCATCAGGTTTGGGTTTGGACTGAATTCTTATAAAGGGTGCTCATTTCATTACATATGGATCTTATCATCATAGGACACCAAAGAATAATTATCTAACCCATGACCTTGAACTTGAATCTATGATGCACACATATAAAATTTAGTTCCACTATCTTTATGGATAAAAATTTAGTATGTTTTATAACCACCAGAGTTTGAGTTTGATCTTCTTTAAAAATGATTTAAAAATCCATCAGAGGCATTGGGTATAATACCTAAAATCAATCAATTTATTACATCTCCAATACCATGAATAATGTTAATGTCATTATATATGGTTTTAGATGAAAAAATTTGACCCATGCAGGGAATAAATCATTATAAGATTCAAACTTGATGGCTCTTTTTTGCATAGTTTCATATCGGATTCTAGGATTTAGGGGTTGAGTTTTATTTGGATAGTGTTTATTTTAAATCCACTTTTATTGAATTGAGTTTTTAGGATCAACAGTTTTTGATGATTTATATATAATTAGATACCCTCTTAATGGTGGGAAGACCATTTTTGAATAGGTTTTCTCCAAAAGTGGGCATCCTATGCTTTCAAACCCATTTTGTCGCACCATCTTTTGTAAAGAAAGTGTTGATGGGTATTTTTGTAGTTCCTAGTTATAAATGAACCAAGGAACCTAAAATATGTTCTAGGACATTACGAAGTAGTTCTAGTGGCCTTGTATGAGATGGGGCCTTGATGAGTTTGTCTCTCATTGCTATACATGCCATAAGGATAAGGATGAGAACAAAAAAAATTAATGTTTACTACAGCCACATCAAGTCCAAACCTGAAAGGGGGATGAAATCTATATGAAATTTTTGGTTGAGTTCCCATGAAACCAGAGAAATAATAATTCAATATATATTATGATCCACAGTCTAAACAAGTAATCTCACTTTATAAACATTCGTGAAACAACCCATGTTAAGGTGTTAGGAAATCTCTATGTGAATAACATTATTCATTTCCATGGATTTCCTTTTGCAATAGTCTATCATAGGGGTCCTTGGTTTACTTCTAATTTTTACAAAGGCCTTCATGGGGAACTATGATCTCATATCCATTTGAGTATGAAATAATATACTTATTTGGATTTCAATATAGAAAGAGCTATAAAGATTAATTAGGATATGGTTTTCTCTTGTATTATTGACATTGGTGGAGAATGGGATGATCATTTGGGATCAGTAAAGTTTTGTTGTAATAATAGTCACCAGTTTGTCATCAGAATGGACTTTTCGAGGCCTTGTATGACTAGACTTCTAAATATATTTTTTGTTGGACATATATTGTAGAATGTTCCTTTTTTGGATTGATCTTGGTCCAAGAGATGATAGAAAAGTTTTAGTAGATTCATTAGGGGATATTGACGGCATAGATCCTATATTATTCTTATGATGATCGTCACTATAGACCTTTGTAATTTTTAGTTGGTGCCCTGGTATTATCAGAAGCTTCAACTCTATTGGGTCATAAAAGGCTTGGGAGAGAAGGGAATGATGATCAATGTTTTCTTGGGGCCTTTATAGGTTGTTGAGTAGGTGAAAAAAGTTGAATATCATTTATAATTTCCATTTCTGATAACATCCACAAATAAAATGTTCCATGTATCTCTAATATGTTATTATCTATTTGATCCATCTCATTTTCATAGTTGGAGTGATCTTTTGGTCAAACCTAATTTATCCATGACTGAACGTCCAATTAGGATAGTTGTTTGTAAAACCAAGGTACTTTGTGGGAGGAAGATACCATTGGCTCATGTTCTGTGGTAGTAGGGTTTTGATTCTCATGAGACACGGGAGAGGGAGGCACTAATGAAAGATATGTTGCCTCAACTTTTTAGCAAGGGTGATTTTTCATAGGCTTTTTGAGGACACAATTTTTCTTTGGTGGGTAAGTTGTCATATCATGTTATTTTTTTCAGTAAATTTTTAAAAAATGTCTTTTTAATCAATATTATTTTGAGTTTCATTTGGGGTGGATTCGACAAAAATTATGAAATGTTTGTATGTTTCTGGTCTAGTCCATGGTTGGCACACAGTATTCCCAAACTGTGTACCATTCTAGAGAAAATAATGGAATGCAAGGTAGTGGGATTTTTCAAGGTTGTTTAACAATTTATAAATTATGTTTCATAATAAGTGTACTTTTTGGCCTGTTTAAATCTGGTGCACGAATTTCAAATAGTTGGGCTAAACTATGCACCTCATCCTAGTAAACTGTGTGAATGAGTTTTTAGTTAATTCTAATTTTGATTAAGAATTCTTGAACACCTATTTTAGGGCCATGACAGATAAAAATGGAAAAAATTCGATTTCTCCAACCCTGGAGCTCCTAGGAAAAATTTTGGGCCCTTAGATCCCTCCTTGAAGTGATTTGTTTCTTGAGGAAAGCCTTGCGATATTCTCTCAAATAGTTGATTTACCCCTTTCTCAATCTGCCATGATTTTTCATCTCCAACTTAGTGTTCTGTGGATCCTCATGTTGATTTATTAATACAATACACTCTTTATTGAGTTTATAAACCTAGGTTTAATCCTTTCTAGTATAATTATATGATTTTAATTCATTTTTGAAAAATCCTGACTTTGGTTTGGTATTGAAAGATCTGTTGATCCAAAGGTAGGTGGTTCTGTTATGATGCGACAATTTGTTAACCCTAACATTATTTATTCAATTTTAATTGTTTTAATTAAATGAAATTTATTTAGTAAAATTCCTTTTTTTTTCAATTCTTTGATTAAAAACCCAATTCCGTTGAACTAGGGTATTAAAAATTTGTTTTGTCATAAATTTGGGAAATCCCCCACTTACATTAAAATGGGGTTTGTTTGTGAAACTTGTGATATTCAAATTATATAATCTAAATTGTGGACAAAAATAATTTATATCTGTTTCATATTTGTATTTAATTGTGAAAAGTATTTAATGGAATATTGTGAAAATACCCAATTCCATTGAAATAAGATTTTGTTTTAAAAATGTTGGATTTTTTTTATAAAATTAAATAATTGAATTAAATATTGGAAAATGAATTCTGTAATTGAATTTTGGATTTATTTCAAATACCTATTTTTGAAAATGTATTGATTTGGTTTTGATAGAAAACTTATTTCTTTATCTTGATGAAAATCCATGTTTTTTATAAAAAATCCATTATACATTTTCAAAGAAAATTTTTAATATTTGAAATAAAGAATGAGATGAATTGTATTTTATGGTTTGTTGATATAAATTTCCCATATTTTGTTACTTGAGAACATTAAAGACTTAGGTATTTAGTTTGTTATTGGGATGAAAATTTATGATTTATAACATTAAAAAACATAATAGGTACATCACATCAAATAAGTGATAGTGATGAGTCCTCTTTAGCCTAAGTTTAAGTGAATTCATGTACATATTGTCGGGTCATCATCTGTGTGGAGTCCCTATATCCTGGAACCATTGTACCTTCCTAGTCATATGACCATGTTTCTATCATTTCTGTATTTAAAATGAATATATTCCATTGTTATAATCTATTTTACAAGACATCTAATTTATATAAAATGTTTTATATAAAATAATCTATTTAAGCCATTTTTTTGAAACATTATTTTTTAGAAATATTACATTAATTTTAATGTGAAGATATTTTTAAATGTATTTCCATCGCTTAAATACTTCTTCCAACTCATCAAATGTAAATCATGAATTGTTTTAATTACGATTATAGAATAATAAAATTTTTTATTTCAAATTGAAATAACTATTTGGTTAATTTATTGTAGGAATATGTTATAGAATCGTTGGTGAGACTCTACTTGATTTTTATCTCAAATAGCACATGTTCCTTTGGGTGTTTTTAGATCATCTCTTTCCAAGTTTGAGAAGGGGGAAAACACACCTTAGAGGTGGTGCTATCTATTTATCCTTGGACTTATTATGTTGCATCCATTGGGATATTGATTTTTTTTACGTTTCTATATTACATTGGGTTGTTAAATTTGTCTATCTTCTGGTATGTTAATATCAGCAGAGTTCCTTTTGTATGAATACTAACTTATATATCTAGCTTTCACATTGTTAGGAGAAAAATCATTCAGATGTTCATTTTTGTATTATGTCGGGTGCCAATTGCTGACCTATGGGGATGGGGAATTCCCTTTGGGATATGTCAAGAACAGATCAGTTATTTGGTTACTAGGGTACCCTGGATGGTTCGTGACAATACATGAGGGTAAAACATGTTCAACTAAAAGGAATCATGAGGTATGACGTTGGATCTCGATTTCATTTCATTGTGGAATACTATAATGTTATGCATCTATATTATTTTGTATAGTATATATAATTTCCATTTGACATATAATATAATAAATAATTAATTATTAATGTTATTTTATGGTTCAATTTGAATTATCTCATCTAATGGGATTTGAATTAAAATTTATAGAGGGGGTAAATAATTTTATAGTCCAATTTATCTTCATTAGGTTATATTACTTATTTTCCATTTTTAATAATCCAAGATTATGTGTATGATGACTTTTGATTATATTTTGTTGAATTTACACATGTTTTATGAGGATATATAGTTGAAACACATAATAAATTCATCGAATGATTCTTACATAAATGTTATGATCATTGTAAGGGTTTATTTTAAAATCTATTTTTAATACAAATAGTTTATTCTTGATTATCGGTTGAAGAAAACTAGACGATCATTTTCTAAATAAAATTATTTAATTTTCATACCCATTAGTTATTTTTCATCCAATTGTACAATTTTTTCACTCATTAGTATAATAAATAATTGATGAAATGTGATTTCATTTATCACATTGGTATGAATTCCCCATTCATTAAAACCCATGTTTTATAAAAAATGTTCTGAAAATTATTTTAAACCTTTTACAAATGATTTATTAATAAATTTTTATCAATTTTCACTTATTAAAAAATGTTTTGAATTGAATTTTCTTGTCATTTTTATAATTAGGCACATTTCTATCAATTTTGAAATGTAAAAGAATTTCTCTTTTTATCTTGTACCACATGTATGGAATTACCCACTATAATTTCTTTGTGGATTATTCTAAAAGATTTTAGTTAATTATTTTAATAAAATGGTTTAATAATATTATGTAAATTATTATTTTTGAAAAATTATTTTTCAAGAAACAGATTTTTAATATGTTTTAGGTTTTAAAAAAACATTTCAAAATTAAAATTATATTTTACTTATGAATTAATTTAAAATATATTTTTATATTATTTATATTACTAAAGGGTAAAAAAATTTATTCTTAATACAATGGTTATATATCAAATTAATACCATCCATAGTCTTCCACTATATGGTTTAAGATTATTTTGACCAAGGATATTATTGAAGATCAATTCCTTGTATTCATTTTTCATTTTACATTTTATTTATATTAAATATCCATATTCATGTATAATGGATATTATTATTTAAAAACTCATAAACCATAATTACACATGGTTTATAATTTGATAGATAATTGTTATATTGGGAAATATTGATAATTTTGTATCCTTTACTAAATACAAATACTCTAAGATAAGGCATATTGTTTATGAACAGAAACAATTGTTCAATATATGATGAATTATTTGAACATTTAAAACATTGGTTAGGGGTAGTTTATAGAAAAAACATAAAGAATCAGTAGTATCATTGGAGGAATCAATTGGATAGCATTAGTTAAATTGTTTTTTAACTAGTACGTTTTCAATTATCTTGTGAAAGGTCTTGAAGGCAATGTTTTCATGTGCCTGGGAAACACGACATATGACAATTAAGCATTTCATTCATTATTATTGATGTTATCATTATCTAATATTTATTCAAAATTATATTATTTATGGATGAATTTCATTCTCAACATATTGATAATCTAGAATGTGTTATTAGTTAATTTCTATTTCATATTGATTATTCCTTTTCATATAATTATAGTAATGTTAATTAATTTCAATGTGATCTTATATATTTAACATTTGATGCTTATAAGGTTTATTTATTCAGGATATATATGAATACACATATCCTTTACTGAGAATTAGAGATAAAATTTATTTTTTTGGGTTTCTCTGGAATCCATGAAATTTACTATGTTTGATATGGAAGAATATTCTAGATGGAATAATTATATGCATGAAAAAGTTTCAAACTTTTTTTCATAAAATATAATATGGGAATAATGTATTTATATAGTTTATTATGACTAATAATATACACGGTTCATCAGGATGAGATTCCTTATATCTTATGAAAATATAAGAAATTTAGCACCAGCTCCGGGATACTGGGGTTGAGGTCTCTATAGTTGGTATCAAATGAAGTTTATTATAAATATTTAGAAATAGATTAAGTGAAAAATAAAGTAGGGAAAATAAAACTATGATCTAATTTGAGTATAATTATATAATAAAATCTTAAATTTTCAGTAAGGAATAGATTATAATGATTTACCAAAAAAATACATTCCCATCTGTATAATGAATGTGGTCATGGTTATGATATACTTGTACTAAAGGGTAACTACTATAAAAATGGTGTAGTGGGATTGACTCAATCATGACATGGTGCACAACAACGAGCCTTACCACACACATTTGTTTTACACTAATGGGTGATATGATTTAGATAATTCAAATTTTCTTTAAAAACCATTATGAAGTATTTTAAGGGGTAATTAGAATGAATATCCTACTTTAAACCAATTGTTCCATAGATTTATGACAGAGTGTAATAATTTACACACACTATAATTGATTTGATGTTTTTCCAACTACAAATATTGTTTCTCATGTTATAATTGTTGTATTTATTGATTGGTTAGAACCTAAGGGAATCATGTTTACATTAAACATTAATAACAATTTGATGAACTTTAGAAACCAATTCGGGTAATGATTGGAGTGAAAGATATTGATATTATTTCAAATTAGTATTTGTGAAATATTATTAAAAACATATACATTTATGGATTTTTCTAAGAGATCGAGTGGTGGTGACCATGGAGAAAAAATGCCTAATTTTTATTATGCAAGAAATCTAGAAGGAGACACCAATGAAATCATCTCAATGGAAAGAGAAAATTTTTTATAAGTGGAAAGGAAGTATATAAATAAAATAATTTCCATAAAATAATATATAGTATGATTGAAGAAAATAAATCTCATCCTAGAGGTCCATTTATACACTATTGCATAAAATGTGGAGAATGTAAGAATTATACGATTCAATGGCTTCTTCTAATGAATAGAACATCGACCAAGGAAGGAACTATGTTGAAATAAAATATAAAATGTCTATATTTAATAGATTTTTATATAAATCATTGTTAAAAAGTAATTTAATGGATAATTTTTTCCCAGGATTTCCGTTATGTTTTTTTTGGAATCATTATAGGAATTATATTAAAATAATTTATAAAAAAACATATATTGAGTGAAAACCCATCAAATCCGGAAAGGTCAGGGTGCTTGAATCCATGAAAATAGTGTAGCACCCCATGACAATACATTATTTTACTTTCAAATAAGTTTAATTTTTTTATATCAAAATTTATACTCAACACCATGTTAATCTTATGTTACAAACAACAATGAGTTGTCTTATGTTACAAAAAAGGTTGTTTCTTACCAAACAATGATATATTATAAATATTTTATTATTTAATATAAAAAGATATGACCTAGATGTTAATTGGTGGTTATTTATAGGGTTAAATAACTTCTGAAAATATATTGTTTAATTCATTAGTTTAAAATTAAATTGAAAGGAATATAAAAACCAATTGAATAAAATGAGAATATTTTTATAAAAAATATTTATGCACAGAAAGGGATTTTATCCTAATAAATTAAATTAATGAAAATTACTAAATAATTGTAATGAAATATATATTTTATATATTCAATAAAATATTTTTTTATTCATACAATATATTTTATTAGCATAAGATATGAACAATCCCTATATTAGACATAAAAATCTATATTTTTATAGAGTCAACTTTATCACGTCTTGATGCTGAACATATTTTAAATCCAATTTTTGAAACAATAATATATTATAATTTAAAAACAGTCACCATTTTTAAAGAGGAATATAAAAAATAACATTGATTCAAATTTTATATTTTTTTAAATATGTTTCATGTTTTGATGAACTATGAAGACACGAAATTTTATTTCAAAATCATTTTTTCATAAAAATATATAAACTATTATATTATAATTGTAATTGGTTTTAATGAATAATTAGAATATTTTTTATCTGTTAATAAAATTTATTTAATTGAAACCAATTTCACAATGAGTGTTGATATAAAAACCTTTCAATCTATTGCATGTTTTATACTTTATTAAACAGTTTTCTCAACCCATCAATGAGACTAATGTTAAATTAATTTCAAAAAATTATGAGTTTTTAATTATGAATAATGGATTCCATATTTAGAATTAGTGATTCAAAATTATTTAAATAGGTATATTTTATTTTTTTCATTTTAATAACAAATTTAGTAATATTTTAATTTCAACGGTTAAGTGTATTTCTGGTGATTTGGTGTAAAAATAAAATTAAAAAATTACACTAACACTATTACAAGGTATATTGGATAATATATTTGTGAATAAATGATCCATAGTTTGATTTTATGTCCTGGTATATCCACCTAGATGTCATTAAGGCTTTTATCGTTTTTTATTATAAGGAAAGTCCAATATGTCTTACTCATGTTCCAAATAAGTATTAAATAATTAATGTATGGTTATTAAGAAGATATATTTGAATATAAATATTCATTGGAAATATAAAAGTTTACAAAATAACATGGTTATTTATTTATAATTTTTAAGAATGAAATAATTATATTAAATAGTAACATAATGATGATGTCGTAATTGATTAATTAATAGGATAATGAAATAAATGATGTTAAAAATCATATAATAAGTTTGATTTGACATAATTGATGACATACACAAATTTTATGGATTAATTGTACATCTTATGGTCGAATTAATTTTTTTTAATAAATAATGTTTTTAATGTTATTTTAAAAAATCCTTGTATTGAATAGTGTAAAAATTGATATTATTTATATTTTAAAATAAATAGTATTTTATTAAATTTTAAAAAATTCATAAAAAGATAAAATTATGAAAAATGGATTGTATAATGATAATTCTATCATCAATGATCCTATTGGGGTTTGTTTTTAATATTATTGTAAATATATTAACCCTTAAAGATTAACAAATCAATGTTGTCATGGTAAGAGTTAAAGTGTTTAGATAAGGATTAAAGCCAAAAGATAAGGGTAATAATGTTACATATACATGCATAAAAATTATATATTGAGAAACATAATCATTTCATATTATAAGTAACTCAAAAATGATCCATTTAGAATATAATAAGAATTTTTATGAATTTAATATTTTTTGAGTTTCCAAAAGTACACCTCAACTTCTTTATAAATGAACACATCTCCCTCATTTCCTCAAAAAACTATGATCTTTATATAATCACCAAAACATGAAAAATATATGATCCCAGCTTTCAAATATTTGTCCTAGAAGCATCCCTTTGGGTGGAAATGTAACGCCTTGAGATTTTGGGGAAATTTTTTTCGAATTATTTTTAATATTTTGATATTTTTCACTTCACGCAACACTAAAAAAATAATTTCACTAAGTAAAACATTAATTTACCATAGAATATACTTTTCATATGTTACACGAAATCCCAAATTCACATACATTTCATGAAACAACATGGTTAGAGTACATTACGTGCAATATTGACCTTCCTTGTTGGATTGCGTAACACGTAAGACCGAGTGTAAACTAACTATAATATATTATTAAAAATATTATTTTAATTAGTTATAACCTAGACATTATGTTTATTTATATTATAAATATTGAATAAATTATTAAATTACGTGCTTTATAAAAAATAAAAGATGAATTCATAGGTTACCAATTTATTATAAATAAATAAAAAACCAATTGAATGTTATGGAAAATATCATTATATTCACAATGCTATTTTAACCTAAAAAATTAAATTAATTAAAATCAATATGTGATATTATTATAATTCATATTTTATTTATTCAATCACCAATCTTTGATATTTATCCAATATATTTGATATATTTATGATTAGAAGAAACTAAATTTTATGGTTAAAAACCTATATTATTATTAAGGCATTTTTATGGCCTTTTAATAGAAACCCTATATTAAATCAAATTTTTTGATATTTTATAAATATATTAGGAAAAAATTAGAAATATATTTTTAATATAAATAAAAAAATTCGTTTCAGATATATATTTGGAATTTTTATGAAATAATTCATCTTTTAATGAAGAAATAAAAATATTGGATGTTATTTCAAAACTTATTTTTCATCTAATTTATTATTGGGGTAAAATTATATTATAAAATATGTTAATAGTTTACTAATATAATTTTTTTACCAATTAATCCAATTTAGGTTATTGTAACCAATTTCACATTGATATTGGATATAAAAACATAAGTGTTTTTTTTATTATTTTTACATTAAAAACCTACAGTGTCATCCCAACAACCAGATTAATTTTAAATTAATTTTTTCCACTTATATGATTTGAGTTAGGAAAAATGGATTCCTTGTTTAGAATATGAATAATTTATATTTTTTAATAGGGGTTTTTTTATCAAAAGTATTAGTGAAAGTAATTACAATTAATTACATCAGTTTAGGGAAAAATTAGGTCAATAAATTACTAAACCTTAAATTTAAAACCCAAAATGACATATACACATTTTGATCACCCATTGGATGTCCATATTTTGAACCTATCATAAATTGGATCTAAATTGGTACATTATGGGATCCACTAAGAATATGAAAAAACATTGGAGGAATTATCTCTTCTCATATTGATAAGAGTGCCACTCCTCCTCAACTATAAAAGCTGGCCATCACTACCAATTACTCACACCTCTCAAACCATTTATAGTTTCCATGATATTCCAAAATATCATTAAAAAATACTCCCTTCGATGTATATTCCTCCCTTTGGGATAAAAACATCTCAGAGATGTTTTTGGGGCCAAACCAGAAGAAGTAACCCGATTTATACATAACATCTTCTCTGAAGCTCTTTTTCTTTATTCCCCTTCATCAACCCCTCCACTCCCTTTATTACATTAATTTGTAATAGAACCATTATAATATATATACTAGGATGTTTTATGCTATTACTTTTACCTACACTTAAACAGAACTCCATCTAATGGATATCGAACATACTGTTTTTATGTATGGTGAACTACTTCCTCACGAAATGATGATTGTTCATTTTTTCCATCACCACCAATCATAGTATCCATTATGATAGAAAATATATTTATATATATTTTAAATAATATATATTATTTATTAATTATTCTATATTTTTTTAAAACACATAACATTTTATTTCTCATTTGGTGTTTATACGATAATCTCGTTTGAGGAAATGTGGAGTATCACCCCCTCAAAGCGATGTAATTCATTCACACACCACATGGAATGTATTAAGGATGGGTTTAAAGAAATTATATGATATATATAACATATTAATTATAATAGTAATATGTTATATATTTTTATATATCATTTTATTTCTTTCTTTCAATATGACTAGGAAGACAGAAATAACATTCATGTGTATGTACAACTTACCATCTCCATGATTGATATATTTCATTTCATACTTCATTACTCTATAGATTATTATAATAAAAATATAATTTATATACATGATATTTATATCATGATCTACATTATTGAATTATGATATAAGTATAATGACCAACGATATAAAATGTTAAGAAACATGCAAAGAACGAAGCAAATATTAGCCGAAGTGAAACCTTAACATAGTATCATTAACATGTGGCTAATATATGGTCATAATAAAACAGTACATGGTAATATATTTAAGAATATTATTTTTTAATAGAATTATTATAAACTTATATTTATTACATAGGATTCTTGTACGAGTACAGATAGAGTCATGACACAATGTAAGGGGATTTCATCTCACATTTAATTTCAGTGAGATTAATGTTATGTTCCCCACTAATTAATTTTTTGTGGTGTATGTAACTTCCATGATCAAATTATATGTATCTTATTATTAAAATTATGGGTATTCACATATCTATTCTATGATCATTATTTCATGTGGTTTATGTTTCAAAAGTTACCAACTTGTTAAAAGAGTTCTGTCTAAATTTTCATTCATTGATACTCATGTTTTTGTTATGACCCTAAACTCTTTATTGAGGTGTATAAACATAAATTTTTCATGTTACATAATGTATTTAATTATTTTAATTTTAATTTGAAGATTTATTTAATTTACTTTCTTAAATGGAGGTTTTGATCCCATGATACCAAGTTATAATAGTTTATTGAGGCAATCTATTTTCTTTTCGAGATAGTTTATGTTTATACTTCATTGCATGAAATTTAATGATACATCTCTCTAAAATATTTATGAGTTTACTAATCCTCTCTTATTTCATATCATAATCATTTATTGTTACCATATTTCCCTATTTAGTACATAAGAGAGTTATGTGATTGTTTTTAGGAAATCCTGAATTTTCCATTTATTTAGTTGGAAATCGATGTTTTCTAAGAAGGGTTTCAAAGATTACTATACCATTATCCTATAATATTTTTTAAAAAAATTTACCCTTTTTCCTTTTACAAACATATTCAAGGGAATCTGATTGTCTCTTTCCAACCAACTCACTTTCCTATCCTTTTTACCATGAAAAAGGAATGTTCTTTTAACCTCGTATGACATGTACAGATTTAATCAGTATAATTTCATTGAAGCTCCCTTTGTATTTTAAAAATTATTATATTTAAAAAAATGTTTTTAAAATTGATTTTCATGAAAAATGTTTTTCAAAATTTTTACATTATTATTTTATAGTTTATTAAGAAAAATGGTTCTGAAAATATATTCAATCTACTTTTATATGTTTTCTTGCATAATGTTTTTCAAAAAGTTTTCACACTCTTATTAAATGTTTGCAAATTTTTTTCAAAGAAAAAGGATTTGAAAATTATTTGAAACTAATTTTACAAGTATTCAAGGAAAAAGGTTTTCAAAATTATTTCATTCCTTCTTTATATGTTTTTGAGGGATTTTCTATGAAATAATTTTAAATGGTTTTATTTATTAAAAATCCAATTTTAGAAAGGAAATTATATTTTCCTCAAGAAATTTTTTAAAAACATATTTCAAAATTATTTTCCATATGAGATGACATCTATTTATATTAATCATGTCAATATAAATATTCCACTCGTATCCTTTTTATGAGTAGGATATACTTAATATCATAGTTTTTATGAAACCCATTTCTCTTTCATGGGTAATATGTGTATGAAATAATTTACTCTTTTATGGGTTATCCTTTTGATAAAATGATTATGAAACCTATAATTTTTTCATAGGTTGTGATATGTTTCCATATTTATGATACCCATTTCATTTCATATGTTATTATTTGTTTATTAATGATATATTTCCATATGTATGAATGATTTAATTATGTTATGGGTTGGAACTATATATCCCTCCAATTAATTTGGTAATGTTTTATATCTCATGAGATAAACTAATATGGAATAGGGAGTGAACATTGAATACTATGATGACCATGGGAGTGAACCATGATTATTATGATGGTATGATGTGTGAAATAATGCTACTATGATGGCCATGGTAGTGAACCATCACTACTATGATGTTATGGGGAGTGAACCCAGGTTACTATGATGGTCTTGGTAACAATGTAATGGATATTATGAAGATCATTATATTATAATGTGTTTTCCAAAATTCCATGTTTTATAGCTATGTTATTCCTTCATGGATTATGATCTCTATTTTAATATGATTCATGTTTTAGGAATTACCCATATTTATTCAATGATCTATGTTAAAATCTTTTATATTAAGGATACAATCATCTATTTTCATGATCACATTCACATACCCTTATGCCCATGTTTATTCATACACATCCCCATTTGTTACCCTTACTATGAATTTGATCCCACCACTTTTTGGTTTCCTTTCCCCCAGGTTATGATGATATTTAATATGTTTAATATGTCTAAGAATGGCTATAGTAAATAATAAACTATTGGTTGATGATGTATCTCACATATATACTAGTGTTTATGTTTCTATGTTTTGAAAGGAAATAAACCAACTACAATATTTAAGAGTATTTTGTATAATTTTTATGTATTAAATAGAAATATTTTAGACAAGAGACTTGGGGAGGTGGCTACGTTCCTAAAACATGTGGCTAGGGTTTCCTTTGGATAATATCCCCCTCCCCTCCTCTAGCATGATTTGATTTGTCTTTGTGCCTCTTCTCTGGGTTGGTGTGGTATTGGCGTGGATCAACATCGTCTTCGGAACTCCGAAAACAATTCCAAAGTGACTCATCATTGTCCATCATCCTAGACTATATTTTTCTTCTCTCGGAAAAGGATTCAGGTCACTTCTTTCTTTTCCCTTCAGTGTGGCCTGAAATCGTATATGGTTCAGCTCGGAGGGGGGATGATCTATTTGGCCTTTTCAAATTTTGAAGGTTTTTGCAGCATCCCTGCCTCTGGAGTTTTCCATCTCCTCATCGGTGTCTCTAGCTTCCCGTGTGTGTCTTAGATCTATCCTCTTAGGGTGTCATTTATGTATGGTTGGGGATTTCTCATGGATGGTGGTGGGGATGTTTTTTGACGGGGGCTTCCAAAACTAGTGTTAGTCTTATGGTGTACATGATTATCTTCTTGTGCTTCTTCTGGTGATTTTGGTTCTCTTGCAGATGTCTTTATTGAAGTTGGATTGATGATTTTTGGAAATCCCTTTGGATGGATTTTTTTTATGATTGTGATTTGAATTTGATGTTGGGTTAAATGCTTTGTTGTCTAAAAAAGTACCTATTCTGACTGGTGGAAATTATTTGTGAGTTTGGTTTGATCTTGAATGTGGGAAGTTAGTGCAGCTAGACATGATCACATAAACATTCCATAGTGGATGATTTAGATTGGGTGTTTCATCTTTTTATTTATTTTCATATTTGGTTGTTTGAGAGGGTGTGGTGATAGCCATCAGATCAGTCTTGTTCTTTGACATAGGACACTTTCTAACTGACTAGCCATGCAACGATGGTGATCTTCTACATGATCAAATGATTGTGAGGGGTAGCTCTAGTTTTCTGTCTTATTTTACTCCTTTTTTCATTCAGTTGTTATTTTTCTTAAGTACTTTATGTCTTTTTGGTTCCCCCATTTTCCCTTTAAAATGGGGATTTATTTAAAAAATAAAAAAAATTATGGCCTTCGGGCCATTGGATGGATTTAAGTATTCCCAAAATGTTATCTAGTGATATTTTTTGAAAATAGATTGTCTCAATAGTTTGTATTAGAGAAAAGGTATAGATAAACTTTGGATGATATTATGGGAAATCATTAGGAAGATCCCTTTGTATATTTCTAAGTATATCTCTTGGGATGCCTCTAAGGATAAGTATAAGGATGAGTTATTGTTTCGAAAAATTTCCGTGAATTTTGGTAATGGATAGAGTGATTCGATTTGTAGAAATAAATCCATGTCTGGATACTACAATTGGATGTGTCTCTAGAAAAGATGTACCTAAGGGTAAAAACTATGAAATGATGTTCTATGCTTGACTCGGGGTATTATGGTACATGACAACTGGCCTTGCAGCACACCTGGTTTGACACTCTCGAGGGATATTATTTGGAAATTCACAAACAAATCATGAACCATATAGATGTATTTAGATATATGTTAGATATGAATAACCAATGATAAACCTATGGTGTCCCAGACTACAGATGGTTTCATGATTTAGACATCCTATAAGTAATTATTTTCATGAGTATACAGTTTTTTTCTATGAAAATAATTCTCAGACTATGCTTATATTTAAAGTAAATGGTGGGAACCAGAATGAACTAGATTAATGTTTAATTGAATAGAATATTTATGATGAGAAGTCATGTGTGAATATTAATGGATTGAAATATTTCGTGATCACGACTCATCAATTTACACGAAACATGATTAATTTTTTTACCTTAACCAACTGTCAGACTCACTAAGGAAGAGAAAGAAGGATTTCACTGAGAGTTCGGGTAATGGAGACCATGGAGTAAAGAATATGTGGTTTCCTTTTTGTCTATAACATGGAAAGAATAACTTAATTGAATTTCATATAGGAACAAGATGGCATTTTGACTATGGAAGACATGGACACAAGTCAAATGTCTTCAAGGGAAAAATAAAGAGTTAGGTTAATGAAATGGATTAGAATATTGGCCTCCCTAAGACACCATATAAGGTTAAGTGTTTTAAGTGTGGAGAAATTAGTCATTATGAAACCTAATGTTCTAGGAGGAATGTTCATGAAGAGAATCAGAATAGTGGTGAGACTACCTCTAACATTGGTGATGGTGATGAGACTATGGATAAAATGTGAAGGAAATGATGTATTGTGTAATAGGATGAGGTAGCACTATTAATGGAGTAAGGATGAAGTAATCAATGTTTTTTGGTTTTGAATTCAAAAGTTATGAGTAATGAAACAAACAAGTAGTGTTTTACATACTTTTAATTTTCTGAATAATTACAATTTTATGTTGTACAGGATAAGTGATTTAATGAGAAGTTGATATTTTGACTAAGGGAAGATAACTATTAATTTGTTCCTTATGTTATGATAATATTTTATGGATAAGGATATTTTGGATATGAATTTGTAAATTTGAAAGTATTGATTACCTTGGAACTAAGTAAGGATTTGTTGGTAGGTGGTTCATGCTATCACTGAAAATGTTTATAATATTTTTTGATTTAAGGAATAGTTCCAACACAAATCAGAATAAGAAAGCATGCAGGTTTTCCAAATATATTTTTGGTAATTTAGGTAATTACTATTTTTCAAGTGAATAAATAATGAAGTTATTCACATGTTTGGAATATTAAAACCAAGAGCTAATTTTTATATACAAGGGAATCAATGTTTATGTGATTTCATTACTCTCTTTCTAATGTTTTCTATTTACATCTTTGAGAAGGTTTATAAGGTAAACTATTCATAAAAATTTAAATATAAACATTGGAGGAAGTATTTGCGCATTGATTTTGTATTGAAAACATGGATTCAAGGGAAATTTTTTGTGATTAAACATATTAAAAGGATTTCTAACTTTTATATTTTGAGAAAAATAAAACCACATGTATGTCGGGTGAAAACCAATAATGTTTGGGAAGGCCGTTGGTCTTGAACCCATTATTGAAGGACAATAAGGGTTTCATGCCTACCACTGGCCTACACGTTGTCATGGAAAATTTATATTTATTTTTAATGAATAAATACGTTTGATTAACCTATAATATTACATTTAATGTTTATGCCTATTGATTTTGAATAGACAAATATTTATACTTTTCCATTCATTTATGGGCCTTAAGATATTTCAAAATTGTATTTTATTCCGTTATGCATCAAAGATAATTTATAACATTAAATTTAAGAGGTAATGGATGTATTACAAATTTTTCACGACCCGTCCCTCAGGGCCCATGCCATGACTATCCCAATCCCTCCAACCATAGGCCAGGGGATGGTGACTAGCACCGAAAAGGAATATTCCTAAAATGGGAAGGCATTGCATTTTAACCTATACAAACACATAGTCCATGACCACAACAAGAAGAAACCACTAAGTAAATTGATGTAGTATAATGAGTGCTGAAAGTAAAAGAGGCCAGAATACAAGCCCAACTATAAAAGTACAAGTAAAATTGAAAATTATGATACAAATGAAAAGTAAAAAACAACTAAAAAGTGAAAATATGCTCCTTGATTGTCCACCATAGATCTGATCTGAATGGTAGGTACAACTCACAATCATTAGTCCCTACGTCACGTCACGCCAAATAGTCCACCTCTGAGTACTGTCTTTACCTAGATCCCACAACCTCAATCAATGTTGTAAATCATCTGCACCAGACACAACAAGGTGCGGGTGTATCCCGTGTAGGGGTGAGTATAGCAATACTTAGAAGGGACCCTGAGACCCCATAGGTATCCTAGAGTTCCACAAAGGAAATACCACGAAGGAATACTTCAACTCTAGCTAGGTATATGTCCATACATATACCTATGTTATCAAGATATAATCATCATTTACATGAGGAAAGAATACCACAAAGGTAACACCACGAAGGTAGAAATACCACACAATTAACACCAATGTGTTAGAAGTACCACACATGTAACACCAAGAAGACATCACCACAAAGGAAGAAGCACCACACATGTAACACCATGAATCTAGAAGTACCACACAGGTAACACCATGAAGATAGATGTACCAAACAGGTAACAAAATAAAGATATAAGTACCACACATGTAACACCATTAAGACATCAGTACCACATATGAATCTCCACATAAGTAAAAGACTCAGCCCACACACATAGGTATAACTTTAGTACAGAAGTACAAATGATTTGTCGTAAGGCTAGATCATCATATTCTGTTAAGTAGAATGGCTTTTAACCCACACTCGATCGATAGGTAACTAACCCCTACTAACCCACATATGATCTGTCCCACACAAGATCGATTGGTAACTAACCCCTACTCACCCACACAGGATCTGACCCACACAAGATTGGTATGCACTAACCCACACAAAATCGATGAGCGCTGACCCACGCAGGATATGACTCACATAGGATCAGTATGCAATGACCCCCATAGGATCATTGAGAGCTAACCCACACAGGATTTGTGTCACAACCCATCCCTCAGGGCCCGTATTGTGACTACCCCAAGCCCGCCTTCCATAGGCCAGGGGCTGGCGACTATCCCCAAAGGTGTAATTCCCTAAAATTGTGAAGTTATTGCCTTTATAAATCATAAAAACACACAACAAGAGTACAAGAGAAAGAAAAAGCTAAGTAAAAGCTGTACAACAAGTGTATTGAAAGTAAAGGGTCCAGAAATAAAATCCCAATAATAAAGTACAAGGAAAGGAAAAACAGGTGCAACTGAAAAGAAAAACAGATCGAAGGTGTCTAGATGCTCCTAGATCTTCCAACACAGATCCTACCTGAAGGGTAGGTACAGATATCCTCCTCAGTGCTCCACATCCGTCTGTATCCTCCGGGTACTGACTAATCGTGAAGTCCACCTCTGGGTACCGTCCATTCCCCGTCCACTCTACCTCGGCCAGCACTGCCCGTCGTCTGTATTTTACACAATGAGGTTTGAGCATAGCCTGTGTGTGGGTGAGTATAACGATACTCAGTAGAACCCGGAGACCCACAAGGTCTCAAAAAATCCAACAAGGAGAAACCAAAAAGTATGATTTCAACAGATAACCATTACTTAGGTATATTTCCACACATATACCTAAGTTATCAAGTAACCCATCTCAATCCCGAGGTAAACACAAAAGTCATTGACTCATCTCAAAACAGGATATTCATTATCGAAACCACGACTGCTAGAGAACTCCTACTCTGTTGAGAACAGTGGGCCTGTCGCGACACCAAGGCACTTCTCACTAACATTGGACTGCTGAGGTACTCCTCCTATCGAGTACTGTAGGTATGATGCCAAATAATGGGCACTCCGTCCTCTGTGGGTCTACCGCCAAGTACCGGGAACTCCCCCTAATAGCTTAATGAGGTACTCCTCCTATCGAGTACCACAGGTCTACCGGAAAAATACCGGGCACTCTGTCCACTATGGGTCTGCTTCCAAATACCGGGCGCTCCCCACTGGGCTAGTCAAGTCACTCCGAGTCGAAGCGGTCAAGCGGTCGTTAGGTCTGTCAGCTGCTAGGTCTCCACACTCTGTATGCTCATCTCAATGAGGATCTGCTCCCCGAGCTACTGGTCGATACTCCAAGTGTCACGAAGTCTCACGT
Source organism: Viscum album (assembly GCA_963277665.1). NCBI lineage: Eukaryota > Viridiplantae > Streptophyta > Magnoliopsida > Santalales > Viscaceae > Viscum > Viscum album. Next base: position 322,829,949 of record OY728146.1, read on the forward strand.
GGAAGTATCTCAAAAGACCGTTGTGTCATAGGGGTCTCAACGCAACAGACGACGCATAAATCGGACGCCCGGTCTGTGAGTTATTAGCCTTTTAGTCCCGTGGTCCCGGTTGGTTTCGTGTACGAACCAACTTGACTATATCTCAACAATACCCCGAACTCCATTGGGGTATTCTCAAAGGTACGACTTCATTCCAAGAATGTCGGCGACGCAGACGGTTTGTCAAACAGATGCCTGTAGCCCAAGATATGGGTGGAAAGGTGAAAATGAGTCTGACGTGTTTGGGTCCGGTCTAACCTAGTTGGACCGACCCGACCCAAATATGAACATGTACTAGTAGGAAGGGGCAGCCCAGCCCAAAGGGGTGGCCCAACCTGAAGGTACGGCCCGACTCGTGGGGGCGACCCGGCCCGAAGGGGCGGCCCGGACCGGCGACCCGCATGACCTGGTGGCGGCCTACATAGCCTAGTGGTGGCCTGCGTGGCCTAGTCGGCTGGCAACCCGTGGGGCCTGGCTGGCCAGCCCACGTGGCCTGGGTGGCTACATGTGGGAGAGGGGTGTCACTCCCCCCTTTGACCGAAACGGGCGACACGAGGCACCGACCCCTGGTAACTGCGGGACCCGAAGGGTCCCACCTAGCATGCACCGGCGGCCGGCTCAGCCGGCCACCCTCCCCTATCCACCGCAACCAGAGGATGCGAGTCTTCTCTGGCACGGCGTGACGATGTCATGCCCCTGCTCTCCCACTACAACCCGCCCTGGCCTCAGTCCTGCACCACCGACGCGACGCGAAGACGCCACGCCCCTCCGCCGCGGCCCGACCTAGCCGTGACCTCCTTCTAGTCTCTACGTGGAAAGCTGTCACCACATTCCTCATACGACAGCCGCGACCCTCCTAGACACGGCCCTTCCTTCCGGCATGGTGCGATGACACCACGCCCCTCCGGCACCACTGCGGCCCGCCTGACCGCAGCTTGGTTCTTTTCATGGTATGGCGGTGCCGCACCCTTGTGGCATCCCGACGGCCTTGCGCCAATGGGTTCTTCGCGGCCGGAAAGTTGCCGGTCACCGCGTGTACCACCTCCATCGTCAAAGAACGAGACCAAACAAAAGGGGAGGGTCGGGCCATGTTCTTGCGGTCCGAACCCCCCTCATTACGATGATATCATTCTGTTCTCATACCAGAAATTTGAACAACGAGGAATGAGTACACAAAAATTAAAACCACCTACCATGCTTGATGATTGTTTATTGACGAAGTCACAGGAAACGGCGGCGTCATTTCGTTGATGCCGGGAAAGAAGAAACCGAGGATGGCTTCAACGTTCTTCATGGGTGGTGGTGTTTCTTAAACATTATCCGATTGAAGAGGGAGACGACAGTGCTCGTAATTCTTCTGTGGAGGGAGTGTTCTTCGCGTTCTTTGCTAAGAGGATGAAGTTCTCTCAGTTCTTCAAACACTCTCTCAAACTCCACCCGAAGATTATGCCAACACCAAAAATAATAGACATGCTATTATTTTTAATGGTTGTAAAGAATTCAAAATAATTCAAAAAAGGGCTAATTAATTATTTTCAAGGCTTTAATTAATTAATTGTGAGAGATTTGGCACATTAAAGTATTGGGGAATGGTGGAGAGTTCAACCCACATAAATGGGGGGTTAGATGTGTTCCAAAAATTAATGGGGTGTTAGAAGAGTTAAAGAAACTCATGTGGGCCCCACTAAATAAAATCCTCCCAAGGGAGGTTATGTGCAGGTGGCCCCCACCACTAACCTCCACTTGTAGGTTTTATCCACCATAAAAAAAAAGTTAAGTCTTATTTGTTTATAATTTTTATTTTAAAAACCCAAAAACTATCTTCCACTCTCGTTAAAATGCAACTGCGGTGAAGGTCTCACTAAGTAATCATCGATGCTATGAGTTCAATGGTGTACTCGGATTTCTGTTCCATGAACTAGTTCCAAAAAAATATAAAAACCCACTCATACGTTTACTGAACGTATCCGAACAAAACTTCAGAAATTGATTCTGGGCACACTGGGCCTCGGAATCAAGCGCCGTTAGAAACTGCAGACTCTTAAAATTATAATGTATTTAAAAAAACAATTTCCCTGGGAATTATAGGTCTTTAATTTCTCCCCACCTTAGGGAATTACATCCCCATATGCTACAACTCGAACTAAGGGAACAAATGGGGGTACTGAGAACGCATATAAGCCTCCCTCTCCCACGTGCTCTCCTAGAGGTTCCCGTGCTACCAGCATACGTGCACCAGAGGTATAGAACGTCCACGTAGGGCCAGATCCTGTTGATACTCAATCTTCACTAGAACCTCCATGAAATTTTCCCCATCATCGATGTCCATCTCCTTCTGGTCGATGATGTGGGATGGGTCGTGTACGTATCTCCTCAGATGAGACACGTGGAAGACGTCGTGCACCCGGTGAAACTGAGGTGGAAGATCCAAGAGGTAATCCACCTCGCCTACACTGATGAGGACCTGGAAAGGTCCAATGAATCTCAGAGATAGCTTTTCGCCTCATCCAAATCTCCACATACCTCATCGAGGTGAGACCCGTAAGAAGACGTGGTCGCCATCCTCGAACTCCAGAGGTCCCCAACTCCTATCAGCATACGACTTATGTCTGTTCTGTGCAATCTTCATCCATTCCTGGATGATCTGCACCTTCTCAGTGGTAGCCCGTACCATCTGTAGTCCCACTAGTGGTAACTTTCTTGTGTCTTTCCAGCACAATGGTGATCTGTAAGGTCGACAATACAAGGCCTCAAAGGGTGCCATACCGATGGTGGAGTCAAAGCTATTATTGTAGGAAAACTCTACCAAAGGCTTGTGATCCTCTTAGATGCGACCAAAGTCTAAGACGTATGCACGTAGCATGTCCTCAATGGTCTAGATGGTCCTCTCGGTCTGACCATCCGTCTAAGGATGGAAGGTGGTGCTCAAACAAAGCTATGCCCCGAAAGCTTCCTGTAACCCCTTACATAGCTAGGAAGTAAATCATGCGTCATGGTTGGAGACAATAGAAGATGGTAATACATGTAATTGCACAATATCCTACACATAGAGGTGTCCCATGCTCTCTACTGAGCCCTTCTCTCTGATCGGTAAGAAGTGGGCTAACTTGGTGAGTCGGTCGACGATCACCCAAATCGAGTCATGACCCCTAGATGTACGTGGAAGACCCATCACGAAGTCCATGTATATCCCATCCCACTTCAACTCTGGGACCTCTAAGGCTTGAACCAAGCTTGTTGGTACCTGGTGCTCCGCCTTCACTTACTGACAAGTGAGGCATCGTGAGACAAACTCTTCTATAGCTGTCTTCATACCAGGCCAACAATGCTGTCGTTGAAGGTCCTGGTACATCTTCTCCACTTCTGGATGTACCTCTATAGGGGAAGTGTGAAACATACTCAACACTTCCTCCTGAAGTGCAACTGGTACCATGGTAAATCCTCTGAAGAGGATGCCATGCTCCCCACCATCAGAAAATTCATCAGGTGCTTGCCCTATGAATATCTGAGCACGTCGTGTCTCACAGTCAGCCTCTCCACGCTGCGACTCCCTGAAACGCTGAAGAAGTGTAGGTGTGACTATAAGAGACTGAAGATAGGCTGCTCCATCCCTATAAAAAAGGATATCTATAAGGCTATCCGATACTCTTTCGCTTCTCCTAGCAGCTGAATACCAGAACTCTTGTTGAGAGCATCCGCAACAATGTTTCCCTTCCCATGAGTATTGACTATATCTAAATCATAGTCTTCGAGGAACTCAATCCAATGCCGGTGTATCATGTTCAGGTCCTTCTGAGAGAAGATATACATGAGACTCTTGTAATTAGAGTAAACGGTAAAACGTTCTCTCGTCAGATAGTGCCGCCACATATTTAAGGCGAAGACCACTACTGCTAACTCCAGGTCATGGGAAGCGTAGTTCAACTCATGCTGTCTCAACTAATGAGAAACATACATGATCACAGCTCACTCCTACATCAGGTCACACCCATGTCAGGTCCCAGATGTGTTGCAGTAAACTACGTTCCCAACGCCTTCCTCTGGAAGCCTCAAGATGGGGGCACTAGTCAGCCTCTACCTCTTATCCTGAAAGCTCTGCTGGCATCTCTCCAACCACACGAAGTGTTGCCCATTCTTAATCAATGCTGATAGTGGTGCTGAAACTCTGGATAATTCTAGCACGAATATCTTATAGTATCCAACCAAGCCCAAGAAACCTCGTACCTCAGTCACACTCCTAGGTGGATCCCAAGAAAGTACTGCCTCAATCATTGCTGGATCCACTACAACTCCAGACTCCAAGATGACGTGTCCCATGAAGTGAACCTATCCAATCCAAAACTGGAACTTCAAGAGCTTACCATAAAGCTGGTGCTCTCAGAGTGTGTCCAGTACTATCTGCAAATGGAATGCATGCTCCTCCTCAGAAGTCGATAAGATACAAATGTCTTCAATGAAGACCACAAAAAAGCGATCGAGGTAAGGCTGGAATATCCTGTTCATGAGACACATGAACACTGATAGAGCATTGGTTACACCGAAGGGCATAACCAAGAACTCATAGTGGCCGTACCGACACCTGACGACCATCTTCTGGACATCCTCGTCTTGAACTCTAAGCTGGTGATAACTTGATCTGAGGTCTATCTTCGAGAACCACCGTGCTCCCTTGAGCTGATCAAAGAGGTCTTTAATCCTAGGGAGTGGGTACTTGTTATTCACGGTCACCTGGTTCAGGGGACTGTAGTCAACACAGAGCCTCAAGATCTTGTCGTCCTTCTTGGCGAACTAAATCGGGGATGCCCAGGGAGAAACACTGGGCCTGATGAATCCCTTCCCCTGCAAGTCCTCCAACTATACTCGTAGCTCATGAAGCTCGGTGAGAGCCATCCAATATGATGGAGTAGATATCGGTGCCATACTGGGGTACAGGTCAACGTAGAAGTCCACCTCTCTATGAGGAGGTATTCATAGAAAATCGTCAGGGAAAACATCCGTGTACTATTCCACCACTATAGGATAAGTCGGACTCCCCACATCAACAGCTCTGAGGGTAAGGCATGCCAACTAGTGAGTGATCGATTGCACCCTCCTCCGAGTAAGTCCTTCCTATGATACAAAGGTTCCCTTCTCACCTTTGATGGTGAACCTGGTCCCATCTGTGCGGACACACCACACTTTGCACCTAATACAGTCGATCTTAGCATGGACTGTAGATAATCAGTCCATACCCAAGATGACGTCGTAAGGCCACAACGCCTATACATGGAGATCCCATCCGAAACTCTCACCTCCTAGAGTAAGCTCGCACTATCGGAACCAGTGCGTAATCATCAAGTTTGATCTTGTAGGACTCACTAGCTGTAAATATCGAGCCAACGGCTCCGTCAGAATCTCTGAGCTCCAAACAAGGGCATTGGATATGAGAGAGTGACTGGCACCTGTGTCTATGGGAACTGCAGCTAAGGTGGAGTAGACACAGATCGTACCTCGAATCATCTATGGAGCGCCATGGTCGTACGCTTCATCTTCCTGAAGCTGTGCTCTCCCCTGACCACATGCTCCCTACATTTTGGGTGGACCTCCTGGGGGTGGTGGCGGTAGCACCTCGTATCGTCGACCACCGCCAGCTTCTCGTCCAGCTCATCTTCCACGTCCTCTTTCTCCCTGCAAACCTCCTCGATAAATCCTCTGACTCTGCCTGGGAGGTCCCTCAACTGACTGCTGATCGTCCGTACGGCGGGTTGGATAGTCACGTTCCATGTGATGAAGCCCACTTTACGAGTAACATTGTCCGCTCCTGGCATTTCTGGCTCTGTCTCCACTCTGGGTGCCCCACACAACCGATCCTGAGTCGTGCAGTCGACCACCTATGGGTCTGGTCTTCTTAGACCTCAGTGCCATCTATCTATTTCCAGCTGCAGAAGAATCCCCTGCAAGTCGACTGGTCGTAGGTCTCGCTGCTGGAGACTTCTCATCAAGGAAACTCTCCACTAGCAGGGCTCGCTCCAACACCCCCATCTGCGCCAGGATGCTATGGGAGATAACTGAATCTCTGATCTCTCACCCGAGTCCCTGCTCAAAGGTCTGGGCCCTGAAGAATGAGTCCCATACCATATCAGTGGAGTAGCACGAGAGGTTGGTGAACCTCAATGAGTACTGAGATACACTCATACTGCCCTGCTGCAGATGAATTAGCTCATGTATCTGGACTGCTCGATGGGTGGCTGGTACAAACTCCACCCGGAATAGGCTCTCAAATTCTGCCCATAGAATGGTGACCTCATCAGGCATCTAGAGAATTAGGATCCACCATCTGCCTACTACTGCTTAAAGGATGCTAGCATCAAGGATCACTATGAAGTCGGCAGGTGTCCCTACTAGCCTGAAAACTCTCACCACAGCCTCCAGGCAATCCTCAGCCGCCTGTGGGTCCATCTCTCCCCTGAATCTGGGTGGCCTCTAGCGTTGGACCTCGTGAAGCACGCTCAAGTGACGTGCAGTCTCTACTGCTGAGGCTAGTGGCATCTGTTTCCCAATGGAAAGTAGTACCATTGGTGCCTCCACTAGTGCGTCAACTAAAAGAGGGCCCTGTACTGAGGCCTCGTCACTCAGCGGGCTGTTAGTGCATACAAATCATGGGGCTCTAGATGATCGTTCATGGGGAGGCATCCTGATAGAACATATGCAACCCGGTCAAAAGACTATACCTGGTGAGCTGACCAGGTGGAGCTGACTTAAAAAAAACTTATGAAAACACACATGCAATCAGTGTTTTTGTGTACTATGTTGGAAATCAGTAGTCAGGGTCCTGGTGTATGGATACATCGGCCGCCGCACCTACACTGGACTCCCTAAACTGAAAATCACACTCGGAACCCTTAAAACTATTGCATCAAAGAAAATAAATATCATAGTCCTAAGTTCTGTGGTATAACCGACTCCTACGATACCAATTATTCACGACTCATCCCCCGGGGCCCGTATCGTGACTACCCCAATCCCAACTTCCATAGGCTATGGGTTGGCGACTAGCACCAAAGTCGTAATTCCCTAAAACTAGTAAGGCATTGACTTTATAAATCGTAAACAAAAACAAATAGAGTACAAGAGAAATAAAACACTAAGTAAAAGCTGTATAAAAAGTGTACTGAAAGTAAAGGGGCAAAAAATACAAGCCCAACAGTAAAGTATAAGGAAAGGGAAAACATATAAAACTAAAAAGAAAAACAACTGGAAGGTGTCTAGTAGCCCATGGATCATCCACCATAGATCCTACCTGAAGGGTAGGTACAGATAGTCTCCTCAGTGCTCCACATCAGTCCATTTACTCCGGGTACCGACTCGTCGTGAAGTCCACCTCCAGGTACCGTCCAGTCCCCATACACTCTGCCTCTGTCAGCGCTGTCTGTCGTCTGCATCCAACACAACGAGGTGCGGGCATAGCCCGTGTAGGGGTGAGTATAACGATACTCAGTAGGGTGCCTGAGACCCCCAAGGTCTCAAAAAACCCAACAAGGATAAACCAAAAAGTATGATTTCAACGGATTACCATTACATAGGTATATTCCCATACATATACCTATGTTATCAAGTAACCCATCTCAATCATGAGGTAATCACAAAATTCATTGACTCAACTCAATCCAGGATTTTCATTATTGAATCCAAGACTACTGGAGAACTCCTTCTCTGTTGAGAACAGTGGTCCTGTCATGACACCAAGGTGCTTCTCACTAACCTTGGACTGTTGAGGTACTCCTCCTATCGAGTACCGTGGGTCTGCTGCCAAATACTGGGTGCTTCGTCCTCTATGGGTCTGCTGCCATATACCGGGTGCTCCCCCTAATATCCTACATAGGTACTCCTCCTATTGAGTATTGCGGGTCTACCACCAAATACCAGGCACTCCGTCCTCCATGGATCAGCCGCCAAATACCAGGCGCTCCCCACTAGGCTAGTTGAATCACTCAGAGTCGAATCAGTCAAGCAGTTGTCAGGTCTGTCATCTTCTAGGTCTCAGCACTCTATACGCTCATCTCTAGGAGGATCCTCTCTACGATCTATTGGTCGATACTCCAAGTGTCATGAAGTATCATGTGGATGTATCTCAAAATACCGCTACATCATAGGGGTATTAACGCAATAGACAACGCGTCAATCATATGCCCGGTCTGTGAGTTATTTGTCTTTTAGATTCGGGGGCCCGGTTTGTTTTTTGTACAAACCAAACTGACTGTATCTCAACTATACCCCGAAGTATTGTGGGGTATTCTAAAAGGGAAGGCTTCGTTCCATGAATGTCGGCGCCATTGACGGTTCGTCAAACGGATGCCCGTAGCCCAAGATATGGGCGGAAAGGTGAAAATAGGTCTGACGGGTTCGGGTCCGGTCCGACCTAGTCGGACCAACCCATCCTGGACAGGAATATGACCCGACATGAAGGGGAGGCCCAAATCGAAGGTACGACCCGACCCGTGGGGGCGGCCCGGCCTGGCAGCCCGCGTGGCCTGGTGGCGGCCTGCGTGGCCACGTGGCGGCCTGCAATGGCACCGTGCCCCTGCTCTCCCACCACAGCCCGCCCTGGCCATGGTACTGCACCAACGGTGCGGCGCAATGACGCCGCTCCCCTCCGCTGTGGCCCGGCCTGGCAGCGGCCTTCTGCTGATCTCCTCGTGGCACGACGGCACCGTGCTCCTCATCCGACCGTCCCTGCCCTCCTGGCCGCAACCTATCCATACTGCATGGTGAGGCGGCACCACGCCCCTCCGACACCGCTGTGGCCCACCTGGCCATGGCTCGGTTCTTTGCGCGGCACGGTGGTTCCGTTCTCTTGTGACGACCTGGCGGCCTCGCGCCACCGGTTTCTTCACGGCTGGCTCATTTCCGGTCTTCACGTGTACCACCTCCATAATCATCAAACAAGAACAAACAAAAGTGGATGGTCGAGCCTTGTCCATATGGTCTGAACCCCCCTTGTTGTGGTGATATCATTCGGTTCTCATACCAGAAATTTGAACAACGAGGAACAAGTAAAAAACAATTCAAACCTCGTACCTTTCTTAACGATTGTTCATTGACGAAGTCACAGGAAAAGGCAACGTCGTTTCGTTGACGTCTGGAAAGAGGAAGCCGAGGATGGTGTTGACATTCATCATGGGCAGTGGTGTTTCCTCAACTTGCTCCGGTTGAAGAAGGATAAGACGGTGCTCGTCGTTCTTTAGTGGATGGAGCGTTCTTCGTGTTCTTTGTTGAGAGGATGAAGTGATCTCAATTCTCCAAACCCTCTCTCAAGCTCCACCCAAAGATTATGCCAACACCAAAAATAGTAGACATGCTATTATTTTTAATTGTTGTCAAGAATTAAAAAGAATTAAAAAAGGAGCTAATTAATTAATTTAAAGGCTTTAATTAAATAATTAATTTTGAGAGAGTTGGCACATTAAAGTATTGGGGAAAGGTGGAGAGTTTAACCCAGATAAATGGGGGGTTTGAGGTGTTCCAAAAATTAATGGGGAATTAGAGGAGTTAAGAATCTCATGTGGGTCCCACTAAATAAAATCCTCCAAAGGGAGGTTATGTTTGGGTGGACCCCACCACTAACCTCCACTTGGTGGTTTTATCCACCATAAAATAAAAATAAGTTATGTCTTATTTCTATTTAATTTTTATTTTTAAACCCCCAAAACAATCTTCCACTCTCATTAAAATGAAACTGCGGTGAAGGTCTCACTAAGCAATCTCTGACGCTGTGAGTTCAACAGTGCCCTCATATTTCAGTTCCGAGCAACGGTTCAAAAAATATATATAAAAACCCGCTTGTACGTTTACTAAACGTACCCGCACAAAACTTCAGAAATTGATTCTAGGCACACCGGGCCTCGGAATACAGCGTCGTCAAAAACTGCGAACTCATAAAATTCCCATGTATTTAAAAAAACATTCCACGTGAATCCCAGGTCTTTGAAATCTGATAGATGCTGACCCACACAGGATCAATGTTCATTTTTCATGGTACAACCTTCCATAGGATTCATCGCACTTGGTGCGCTCGAGTTCTGTATAATTTGAACCTTGAGATATCAGTCATAACTAGACTACCAATATGCTCAAAAAATAAGTAACCCAAAGTACCACCATTTCGTAGGGGTTCTAATGTGATAGACGGTGCATCACTCAGATGCCCGGTCTGTGAGTTATAAGCATTTTAGTTCCTGGGGTGCGGTTGGATTCGAGATCGATCCAACCTGTCCATACTCTAACAGTCTCCAAAACTCATGTGAAATATACAAAAAGGGTTTTCTCTCTCCAAGGGTCCTAGCGCCACATAAGGTTTGTCAAACAGACGTTCGTTTCTCAAGATATGTCCCTTTAAGTGTTTCTAGGTCTGGTCCAACCCGGTCGGACCAACCCGGTCTTGGCCGACCCGACCCGGTCTGGGCCGACCAAACTCGGTCCGAGTCTGACCTGGTGGGGATATGTTACTGTAGACTTAGCCCACTCTATCTCGGTTCATCCTAGCCCATAAGTGGGGTGGGCAGGCCCGCAAGTGGGTGGCCCGACAGCGTGAAGGGTGGCCCGCTGGGCAGGCGGCCCGGTAGCGGGATGTACGGCCCGCTTGGCTGGTGGCCCAGCCGTGGTCTTCCCGAGCCGAGGGGGGGGGGTGGAATTTCCCCTCAGTATCCCGAACGGACTAGAGGCCAATCAGTTTTTTGAAATAGCGTCGCCGCGTAGGCACCACCCGATCGCCACGGAGGCCACCGAAGGCATGGGTTCGGCCACTGCCACGACTTCTGCAGCGGCCCTCTGCTTTCCGGTGGCGCACTGGTCGCGCTGCCATACCACTCACTGGTGGCACGCTGGTCATGCCACCTCCCCTTCCGCAGATGGCCGATGTGCCGACCACCTTCTCTGACTGCCGCGGATGACGAGATGCGACCCTTGCTCATCTGTGGCACGCCACACCTCTTCCGTGACCAGCTAGTACCGGCTTCTCTGATTACGGTTGCGGCTTTGTGCTGCGACCACTTTTTACTGCGTGCGTCGGAGCACCACCTCTTATGTAGCCGGTCCCTACCATTTCCCCTGCGATATTCCATAAAGGGAACAAGGGTATCAAAGTAGCAGTGGGAGGATAAAGGGGTTTAATAAATTCACTTGAATTTACAACAAGAATCAAACCCCTACCTGAGGTTGTTGGAGTGCCTCCACTCTTGTGGAAGGGGGTTGGTGTACACCGTCCTCCAAAATTATCCTCTAACTACATTGCTCAATCATCAATCTATAGTTCGTGGATTTAGTGTCGATTGTCAATGCTCACTGGAACCAGCTCCGTCCAGCAAGTGTTTGGTGTCTCAGCACTTGGTCCAAACATCAATTCTTGGTGATGTAGTGTCGATACCCCTCTCCAAGATCCATATAAATTGGATAGGGGGATGGTATGTAATGACGTTGGGGATTAATGGTGGATCATTAATTAGAAATATTCGAATTAATCAATGTTTTTGTTACTTTGATTGAAGGGTCAAGCCATTTAATGGATTGACACATCTCTAGACTCGCACTCCGCTTCTCTGTTGGAGGATTAGAATGAAAACAAAATAACAAAATAATTTTATTTTATTACTTTTAAAAAGTCATGAAAGGTATCATTCTCTCTAGACCTACAATGGTCAATGTAAGTTATCCCTTAAGAGAATTCTTGCGTTGTGGATTCAACGGTGCCATCAAATTTTTAATCCAAGAACCAGTTCAAATGTTAGAAAATGCAGCTCACACATTTACTAAACATACCTTAAAAATGTTTAGAAATTCATTCTGGGCACACCAGGCCTCGGAATCACGCGCCGTCAATTTTCACAGACTCGTAAATATTCAATATAATTAATTAAAATTACATGTAAAATCCATGTCATTATAGTCTGACGACCTTAGGTATTTTCATCCCCAAAATCCACAACATAGACTACGAAAACAAAAGGCGGTACTAAGCCTGAATATGAACCACCCTCTTCCAAGTGATCTCTTGGAGGCCCAGGTGCTTCCAGCGAACGCAAACTAGAGGTATCGACTGTGCACAAAGGACACACTCATGTCGATCCTCAATATCTACTGGAACCTCCGTAAATGTTGCTCTGTCATCAAATTCCTGCTTTCCATAGTCCATGATGTGATATGAGTCATGGATGTACCTCCTCAACTGAGATACGTGGAAGTCCTCATGCACCCTCTCCAACTACGGTGGAAGTGCTGTGCGGTATGCCACCTCTCCAATCCTCTGAAGTTTCAAAAATGGTCCGATAAACCTCTCTGATAACTTTCCACCTCGGCCAAATCTCCATAGTCCACGCCGAGGTGAGACTTGCAAGAATAAATGGTCCCCATCCAGGAAACTCCAAAGGTCTCTATCTCCGATATAAATAAGATCTCAGTCTACTTTGTGTGGTATTCATCCACTCTTGGACTATTTTCACCTTATTAGTGGTAGGCCATACTAACTCTAGACCCAGAAGTGTTGACTCCCCTAGGTTCATTCAGCATAGAGATGATCTATAAGGTCAAACGTATAGGGCCTCGAATAGTTCTATACTGATGGTGGAGTTATAACTATTATTGTATTCTATCTCCACCAAGGGAAAGTGATCCTCCCAACTACAGCCAAAATCTAGGATGCAAGCATGATGCTTTTCCTCCAATGTATGAATCGTCAGCTCTATCTAACCATCTGTATGAGGATGAAAGGCAGTGCTCAAATGTAAGTGAGTCCCTAATGCCTCCTGTAATCTCTTCCACAAATGTGAAGTAAAATTTGCATCACGGTTAGAGATTATCTTCAATAGAACCCCATGAAGTCACATAATCGCATGTATGTTGAGGCGTCCCAATCCCTCTACTGATCCCTACTCTTCAATAAGAAGGAAGTAGACCGACTTGGTGAGTCGTTCAACGATCTCCAAGATGGAATCATGTCCTTTGAAGGTACGTGGAAGCCCTATCACAAAGTCCATGGATAATCCCTCATAGTCTCGCTCTAGCACCTCTAGTCGTTGTGATATGCCAGCTGGAACCTGATGCTCAGCCTTCAATTGATGACAAGTGAGGCTTCGAGAAACAAACTTTGCCTCTGATTTCTTTATCCCTAGCCACCAGTGCTGACGCTGGAGGACTTGGTACATCTTTGCCACACCAGGATGTACCACCAGAGGGGACATATGTAAATACCCCAACACCTCCTCCCGTAGCCCCACTGGTACCATGGTGAATCCATTGATAACACATGATCCATCCTTTGATACTTATTTTAATAATAGTTTCTCAAATTGTGATAATAAATCTATATTATTTATATTCCATATTATAAATGTTTTTGTTTGAGTATATTTAACTTATATAATTATGAATTCATTATTATACATTCATCTTTACATTAATTGAGCCACTGAATGATTTTTCTCAATGAATTTATAATCTTATAAATCATCTATGGATTCTTCTTCGTGATTGGGAATATGTAAACTGAACAAGAATGCATCGACATACTCATCATCATCAAAACATTCATTGAAATGTGGAATTTTTGTTTCATTTTCAAACATCACTTTAACAAAATTCACACTATTTCTCTATAAATTTATTTTCAGGCTTTTATTGAATAAATTATATTCCATACTCTTAAATGAGTAGTCGATGAATATTCCATAATAAGTACCGTCTCTATAATTTTCATTATTCCCATATTTTTTTCATTTTTATCTCTTCCTTATAAATAATTTAAAGGGTTTATGTGCTTATTTTATCCCATTCTATATTTCAAACAAAAACATATTCTCTATAAGGTTTAGAAAATATGTAATTTTTTTAAAAAAACCCCTTAAACTGGTTTATTAAAATAGTTCCATGATATTCCACTCTGAATAAAAATGGGTTTTATATTGTTCACCATTTAGTTTCACATCAATATAAAATACATTGTTAGGGAATCCCCCTAGATGAGAGTTCATATTTATGAAATTATTATTTTTACAACTCTCCACCTCAATAGAGGGGTATTACATGGCATTTTTCAATTTTATAATTTTTATCATTCTCTTGATTTAATTTCCTACATACCGTGGAAACCACCTGATACCCTCTTTTAATTTAATTTTTTAGCCTCAAAATGTTATAACCTATTCAATTATAATCATAAAAAAGCCAATACTAAGTATTTCTCAATTTTTTTTGAAATTTATAATTGTTCAAAACTCATGTTTATAAATATTATCCTACATATTAGATACTGTTTTCTTCATTAGATATCAGGAAGTCCATATCATTTTCTCTCTTACACAAGAAAAAAAATCAACTCCTAAACATGTCAAAAATTTGAAATTTTAAAAACAGAATTCATCATTGATATATTATTAATTCATTATTGATTTATTTATTTATACATATATTGAAATATATTGTTTTTTACTTCATAATAATAAAACATGTGTTATCCTTATTAACCACATGGTATAGATTATTTTTTTTCCTCTAGACTATCATAAATGAGTTTCTATCTAGGCCCTTGATATGGTTGCCATTTTGATTGATATTGACTTAGTGTTCAAAGTCAAAATAAGATTTCACATAAACCATTTACTTAGTGATCTTAAATATTTTTCAACCCATATCCATCAATATTTTTATTCCATATTCCATTTATTTTCAATGATATATCCCTATAAATTTTACAATTTCATTAAAATATAACTTTAAATTCATATAAAGGTACATATAATATGTAATGTGAGTTGATAACCTACTATTAAGGATTCAAGTAATATTATTAATTGAAAAATTAATATAAATTTAACCAATGATTTCATTCACATTATTCCTTTCCTCCTTCCAAGAGATGTCTGGTTGATTTTACACATGAGATGGCTTCTCCAAATTTCATTAAGATTATGTACTATTATTGAACTCCCCCACCTCCTACTTTAATATGAAAATATATTTTACAATAGTATCATGGTTTATTTCCTTTCATACATCATATTTTGATTATAATTTTTCATTTAATTCATATCTTTATGACCAAATTTAGAATAATGAAAATAAATATCCATAGAAATATTTTATTCTTTGTGATGTCATGTATGATCAAGTCGTTATTTTTGGACCCTTGTGACCTTATACTCTCTAATAACTATTTGTTTTTTCTAATAATTTAATTTAATGAGAAATATTAAAATATAATTTAATCTTTATATTTTTAAATATTATATAATGGATTCTTATATATAGGTTTCCACCACATAAATAAATCATTGGATATTAATAAGATAGTTATGTCAGAGATAAATCATATATGCTCTACATTCATTAATATCACATAGAATATCCTCCTGATTTTCTTGATACTTCTTCCAATCTAATACCCAAATTACCCAAGTTATTTGATATTTTTTCGTTCAAAATTAACTGGACCATTTTTTTCATTGAATAAAATTTATTTTATCTTTTGGATAATTAATATTGTAAACTAATTTTTTTTATCACCATCAGTTTTTTAAAATTTCAATTCGATTTCTCTAAATCAAAACTTCTATATCAAGAAAAATAAATTTTTTTATTTATCTTAAATGAAAATATAAATTAATAAACTTAGCTTACTTCTTAACTTTTTAAAAAAAATCTATCACTAATCCTAAATTATTGTGAAAAACACCATGATCATAGATAATATTATCATGTTGAGTTATTTTAGCTTCCAGATGATCAACATTGTTTAATGACTCTATTAGTAACCTTATAATCTTGTTGTTTTTATTTCATTGATCATCCACCTATTTATGTAATCCTAAAATTTCAATTATCTATTCATCATTACTATACCTTTAATCTTCTTCCTCAACATGAAAAAAATTCATTTCTAAATTATACATCAAAATAGACTCTATATATGATATAAATTTAGTTTAATATTATTCATTGAATACCACATTTAACCATCTACTTTCCCCTACAAAATTTTCCTTTGAAACATCATTTCAGATCTATTTTTTGATTTAACATTTTAACTTAGGGAATCAATCACTATATTTTTCTATGTTAATTAAAATTTAAAATCACTATAATAATTACCTATATTTCCAAAAATAATGTGCCTAGAATTTCTATAGTTGAAACAGTCCAGTAGTTATTTTCTAATAAATTTTCCATTATCTCACTAGGTATTCTGAACCAAAGTTATAAGAATGTATCACGAATATTTTCATTCACTATAACCACAATATGAATGTCAAAATTTTATAAGGATTTAAATCTTATTTCTTTTGAAGAATAAATAGATTTAAAATTGGCTTTCACTGGAATATCATAAGAAAATGTATTTCTATAAAGATCCTCTAAATAAAAATTCAAAAACAATCATATCTTCTGAAGTTATTACCATTGGTTTTAAAAGGGAATAAATATTCTAATAATTTTCTTAATAGTATTTTCATCCTTTATTTCATCACAAAATCTATATACATTTATTAAAACCCCAATGATATTATTAAAGAATTTATTTTTGTTATAGTAGGGTAATATTTTTTTATCCTTAAATTTTTTATCCCAAACTAAAAATTTAATGACTCCAATTTCTGTGGTTTGATCCACTGAATATTTTAGTATATATCTTAGAATGTTTCCTTGGATTTGGAATTATGTTTTGGGTATTATTGGACCCTAGAATTAATATATTAAAAATATTAATAAATAAAAAATCGTTTTTGTACCTCATTTTGGAATAAATGAGTTTCCATTTTTTGGGATCTCATATGAGAAATATGAGACCATGGTTGTAACCAGAATAAAGTGTTTAACATAATTATAATGTAATATTGGTTAATGTAAAACATGAGGTTGAAAGAATTCATTGGATGGTGTAGTGGGAAAATTAAATAATTTATCTAATTAATTTAATTAATGGACTAAAAACATAATTACAACTCAATTTATATTTTAAAATGAAAAAACACCAAGGTAATCCTCATAACCATGAGATATCAGAGAAGAGTAAGTTAAAGCTTCTTTTTCTTGGCGAATCAAAAATGTGTATCAATGAAAACGACTGAGGAGAGTCATGAGACAAATGATTATTATTACATGATCTTCACCTTATTCACAAGAAGATGGATTCTTCACCAATGATGAATATGTTCTTTAGGTAAGTCTAGTATATTTCTGGATTTCATCCATTGATTTATATTGATAATAATTTATTCCTTATCTGTATATTTTTTATCGTTGATATACATTATTCACATGATAATACATTTAAATAGTGTTATAGAACCTATTTTTTATGACTTATATACACATGAAATCACACTTGTCTCAATATTATGTAATATTTTGATAAGATAACATAATATATTGATGTTTTCTCACTAATTTATTATTATTTTCACACCAAAATTATTCTTGTTATTCATCATTTGTCCATGGTTTCTCGATTTGACATTGTCGAGCAAGATTTGAGAATGATACAACCCTAGGTTCATGATGGATGGGGGAAAAACATTGACATTTGATATTTGAGGATGGTTATAGGTGGATTTTGGATGATAGATTTGAGTAATTGGATCCTAAATAGTTTATGGTGATACAACAGTTACTGATAAAGTATATAGAATATTACATTACGACCACTAGAAGTCAGGAAAGAACATTCAAAGATGATTTCCTTTAGATTCAACCATTTTAGGAATGTCTAATGGTAGGGTAAGTGGTGGGAGTTACTGATCTATAGTCTACATAAAAACAATAGTTAAATTTATATGAAAAACATGACTACACAATGTGTATCCTAGAGAAACACACACCGTGTAGTCCTAGTTTTCACAGAGGCTTGGGTTTTTACGAAGTCAAGTATCACAAACCATTTGGTTGGGAACATAATCCATCTAACAGAACTCTGGTAGACAATCTATCTTCCGAAGGAATAATCCTAGGACCTCTAGTAAGTATACAAACCATTTTCCCCTATGTTAGTTTCTTTTGGGTGCACATGGATAGCCAAGTCATGTATCATGAGTACACACCTAAGAACCCATCAAAGTAGAAAAATCATTTTCTCAAAAGAACACACCATGTAGATGTACATGTCTATACAAGCCATGTACCATGAGTGCATTCCCAACATCCCTGATAAGTACACATTCCATTTTTCAGAAAGGACATGCCATGTTATTACACATCACTATCCAAGTCGTGTACCATGAGTACATTCGCAAGACCCTAGGTAAATGTACATGCCATTTGACACTATGTTCATTTCACATAGAGCTACATGAATGGACCATTAATTTTTAGTAAATGATTTGACTAGGTCCCCCAATTAATGCACATGCCATGTGAACCTATTTACATAATATAAAGTATTCCAGAAACATATTCCTTGTGTATCTGCATCTATATGAATCGGATTTGGGCCCATGAGTTGACTATTAAGGGTAGGTTTTTATATTAAAATGATGGTGTCATTCATTTGAAAATAATAGGCATGATTTGAGGTGATGTAAGTTGGGTGATTTTTTAAGGACACGTACCCCATGGATGTGATCATGTGTGATCATTTGGGTGTTACTGGGGTCGGTACTCCCATGTCACTTAAGGTGGAGGTCCCCCATTATCTTGTATATAGGTTGAGATATAACTCCCCCATAAAATATAGGGAATGGTTTATCTATCATTATATTGATACTCCCTGATATCAATCTCAAACATCATGTAGGTCTTTCATTGGACTAGTGCTCCCACAGCTATGCTACGCAGTGGAGAGCTGTAGGTCCTTCAATAATTATAGAGAGGATACACAAGATTATTAGATACTAGATGCGACAGTTGGATATCAAGGTAGAATCTGAATTCTTGGATTGATTTGGGGATTTATATCACATTTCTCTCTTTAATTGGGTTTCTTTTTTAGCATATTTGATGTTCAGTTTTCTTTACCCTCTTATTGTATGGTTTGAATTGATTGTTTAATTATATTTCATCCAACTTGTTTTTTGGGGAATCCTACATTGTATTTATATACAAGCCGAAAAATTGGATTTTACCACATGTTTCATATTTTATGTAGATAATAGGTGAATTGGGGTGACTTTATTAGAATAGGTATCGAAGAGAATAATGTTATTTAGAGGTACATGTTGCGTTCTATGGTAATCCATGGGGATTTTGAGATAGGGTCTCTTCAATCTTTCAATATTTATAGTTTCTATTAGTTTGGGACCTTTTTTTGGTAATATATTTTACCCCTCTATAACGTTTTTATAATTTTTATTTTATTTAATTTATTTCATTACATGTTGTTTCATGAACTCTTTATACCATAAATGTTTCATTTTATCCTTATATATCTAAAAAAATCAAGGAGATGGTCTTGTTTATTAGTATTTCTACATTGGTCTAAGGCCTCCAATATATGTGTTATTCCTACTCGATTCTTATGAACAGACCCTATCCTATTGGAGGTGACCTTAGGGTGTCACACTCTACCTTATGCCAGCCTAAGTGGGGACCCAATTGGTCAGGCTATGACATAGTTGTGTAAAAGTTTGTTTCTTTGAGGGTCAATGTTTTAAAGTTGTACCGGTTGTGTTGTTTGTCTTGGGAATATAGGGAAATGATGTTAGATTGTTACAAGATCAGATCTTAGTCCAGGAAACCTAGTTATAGTGAAGTGATAGTTATATTCATACACTAGTACATTGACTTCTTTATTTTCAACTTGTGATACTAATTCATTGGTTTTAAGGGAAAAATTATGCATGAATTGTATAGGATTGGGTATTTTAGAATTCCGTTTCCTTATTGAGTTATCACACTATATTTTCTCATCCAATTGTGTTACATCTTGTTAACTTTCAAGATTCCATAGTGATGACAATGTGCTAGGATACTAATAAAGTATCATAATGATGACCAGTTGAGTGGGGGAGGCCTTAGTTTAGGGATCCATTCATGAATTTTTTTTCATCAGGTGGGAATAGAATAGTGCTTCCACCCAATGTATGGATTAAGGATCCACATCCCATGGTTTGAGCAGATTATCTCTTGCATGTTTGGTAGTTGATAGCTCCATAAAGATAAGAAGATGATGTGTGAAATCTTAGAGAATTACAAGATTTATAGTGGTAGATACCTCTTAGGTTTCATGGTGATCTAGAACATCAAATAGAAGAGTATTTTCTTGAAGTGGTGGTCTGTGTTTTGATGCTTTTTCTTACATTGATTGATTTGATGGATACAATATAAACTAGTCTTCTTCGTGGAGAATCAGGGTGTTGGTGGGGTATAATCACTTAGACCCATGATGAGACAACACACTCATGTATAGTGTTTCTATATCTATTTCATGATGAGTATTACCCTTCAAGAATACTTTTTATGTGGATCTAGTAGTTCATGATATTCAGTAGGGTGATATTCCTATTACTGAGTATAGATTAATTTTTACTGTTGTAACAATCTATTCTCTCGATATGGTGTGGGATGGATAATTCTTGGTATTGATGTTTGAGTAGGACCTTAATAGAGACATATGAGTTAGAATGGTCCCCATACGTATTCCAATTTATATAGGAGTACATGAATAGGGTATGGTTATAGATACAAATCTAGAAGAGGGGATATAGTATACTAGATATGGTAGTGGACATCATGGGATTGATTCATCTATAGTGTCTAATAGGAATCTTTCATCAGGGTCTCAGTGCATGAGGCATAATCATGACAAAATCAGACATGTGGACATGTAACACAATGTTTTCATAGAAGATATTTTAAAACTAATGAGGGACTGTGTTTTTCTTTTGATGGTAAGGGTCATATAGATCATGATTTCTTGACTCATGTTATTTTTTATCATGGGAAAGTGGTGAATGGATCTCAATAGAAGAGGTAAAATCATGATCACAGACCTTCTTGTAATAGTCAGTGTGGTACCCTAGGAGGTGGTACTAATAGCAGAGAGTTTTTAGCTCCATAAGTAGGAGATGAAGGTGAAGGATTACACAAAAATATACTCCCACCACCAGCACTATGTGGACCACACTATGTTTAGAGGACTGAAAATCATGGGCATGGTCATTTTTAGGATTTGGAGGGAGATGATCTATTTTCTCATGAAATGATTCAAGGTATGATCTATGTATTCTATAATTTATCTCCTATATTTTTAAACATAGGAACAATTCATTCCTTTATCGCATCTTTCCTTATTGGAGTAAGAGCATCATATTGAGTCTTTGGACCATCATCTATGGATAAATGTTCCTAAAGGAATTGATTCTTCTATATTTCACATCTGTCAATAGTTTAAGATGGAAGTTAGTGGAGGAAGTTTCTCTTGGGACATATTGGCTATTATGATGAAACCAAATGACATCATCCTGGGAATGGAATGACTGTTTTGGATGTGTGCCTAGATATATTGTCACCATATGAGAGTTATATGCCTTCATATAGATGGGATGAGGTTCTACTACAAGGGTGATATGGATCTTATGGTTGAGTAACTATGGATCAAGAGTAGGAAGAGGTAACCAATCACCAGTTAGTAGAAATATTTTTCCTTTTGTAAAATAGGTTCATCAGGAATTAGGATTCCGACAACAATACAGTATTCCAAGGGATTATTTCCTTAAGATATCCAAGAAATAACTTAGAGGTTGGAGATTGAATTATGAATTTAATTTCCCACTAGGACCACAATTATATCTTCTAAGGCATACCAAATGGCCCCTAATAAGATCTATGATATAAGATTTCAATTGGAATAAAATAAAGAGAAAGGTTTTATCCGACATAGTGTGTCCCTCTAAGAGGCTATAGTTTTGTTCATGAAATTTGGGGATACGAGTTTGAGAATTTTTATCGATTATCATCAAAAGAATTTGGTTGCGGTTATGAATAAGTAACCCTTTATGAGGATTGATGATTTTTTTGACCAGTTAAAAGGTGTGATTTTTAGAGATTCATCTCAGTTATGGCTACCATCAGTTGAGGGTTAATGTGGATGATGTTATGAATATGGAACTCAAATGTTACTATGGGAATTATTAGTTCTTTGTGATTCATTTCAGTGTGACTAAAAACCCTATTGTGTTCATAGATCCTACGAACTGGATCTTCTAGCCTTACATAGACTAATTCATTGTGTTCGTTATCAATGAAATTATCATATACTTTTCATAAGAGGACGATCTTGTAAATAATTTGATAATGGTCCATGGATTTTTTCTGAGAGCACCAAATTTATGATATGTTCTCTGTAACGAACCAACCTAGGATACCATCTAAAAAGATATCCAAGATGATTTTCCAATAACCTAAAGGCCATTCCAAATCTCTACGGGCCAACGACAAGCTTCTGGATATCAACAAATAATAATGGGGAATGATTCTTTCCCCAAAATATTGACAAAAACAAAGTACAATGTGGAAACATTATATATATATATATCAATAAATACATACATATCATAGTAAAATGTCTCACTAATAAAGATGAAAGTTGAACAAGACAACCAAAACTCGCCTCCTCATGGTCCATAACTGTCACATCCCATGTAAATAAAGACTGTCAAATTTTAATATTTATAAATATTTATGAATTAAAAATTAAATTTACTTAAAAGAGTATGCTATATTGGATGGAGTACCCAACACACAACAATGGGTTTCTCCGAAAATTTCATGTTGCACATAAGGCTGAGTCATACTAAAACATAATAATATATAATTATTTTAAATGCTAGTTAACACCTGGCCGTTGTTTTGGCAGGAATTAACAGAACTGACTAAATTATTATTATACATGTTTTTTAAATGTAAACACATTTATCCACTAAATTTTAGAGGCTTAAAATGAGAATAAATCTTATTTTAAGCATAAATACACTAATATTCTTCAAAAGGTTGATTTACCGCCTTCTGATGGAAAAAGATTTTTAAATCTAGTTTTTGTCAATTCTATATATTTTATTTGACAAAATAAAATTCTTTTTTAGAATTGGGACATCAAAATTTACTTTGGATGAAATTTTGGTATTTTTATAATGATGTTCATTTTATAATGAATAGTGAAAATACATCTTTTTAATTCAAAACATCCTTTTAATATAATTTATTTATATGGTTAGATTATCTTTTTAATTAAGTTTAAATATTAATTAGATTATATTTTTTCAATTGGTAATGGAAAAAACAAATGTCATGGTTCATAAGGCCGTAGTCCACCACACACACGAACAATAATTTCATAGCTCATTTGATGGAAGTGTGTGAGTTTGTAGGTTTTACCGGTAAAATTACAACATCTAAGTATATGTATGATAATGATTTTATTCAATCATCATGTAATATTATCAATTTAAGGATGTGGAGAAGGAAATCAACGAAAAATTCATTTAGAATGACATTAACAATTCTCAGGGTCTCTACCATAAGTATTCTCTAAAACCATAAATAATTTTATTTATTACCAAACATAGGACTCTAGAATTATGTGAGGGTTATTGGGGAGTTATTTAGGTAGATCATTTATGATCAAATTGTATTTATTGGTGTGTTCATGTGAGGCGACTGAGTGCCCTTTTATTGTTGATGGGGAGTGACATTCTTGTAAATGCTTAAAAGTATTCTCTATTTGGAGGTATCATTTACCTCATGTGGATAAAAATATAATTTCTAATGGTGTTTAAGGATTAAATAGTCAATACACACATCTAAAACACAATATTAAACTTTTCTTATTCTTTTTTTATAAATCTCAATTTCCCTTATTTGACAATTTGGATTTTTTTGTTATGTAAAAATATTTTCTCACCCAAGTAATTTATACATTAAGAAAAAATTAGATAAGAACTTATTATAAAATTTAGAAAAATGTATTCAAAATATGATATCTAATGTATGAAAAAAGTACAATGGGTTTTGGAAATTTATATTAATGGCAGTGCATGTAACGCACAAAAACCCCACTTTAACACTAACCACGGTAATAAAGTTTTTTCTATTTATGGGTCTATATATCCTTTGAAAGAGTTAAATTGGTCATGTAATGGAATAGATTTTATATTAATTATCATTTTCAAACCAATTTGTATATTTTGTGATTATTTATAATTTTAAATCATCTAATTTAATATCATTTATTATAAAAAACATTAATGTTAATTTTGACATTATTCATTGAATTTGTATCTGAGAATATAAATGCAATGATATAATTAAATTTATAATATTAAAATCTATGTAAAATGATATATTAATATATAAAATTAATTAAAAAATTAATTAATTAATTTTTCTTCACATTTAATGTTTTTAGTATCATTTATTTTGTTTTATTATTAACTAAATAATTATTTCATTGTTGATTCCTATGTGTTAAATATAATTATATCATAACTAAAAATTAAATATATATTATTATGATAAAAATAAATAAATAATAAATCTAATTTATATGTGTAATTGAACTAATGTTTTATTTTCCCTATCCTAAATCATTATAGATATTAAAAAGTATGTTTTTTGACTTTTTCATTACGTAACATATTATATAGGTCAATTTCATGGAAATGTATCCCAAAAAACAATTAAACATATACCATGGAGTCATAACGGTCTATATATGGACATAAAATGGTTCTGGGATATATTTTAGGTTATTTGAACCCTTATATTCTATTTTTATCCACAAAGTAAACTCATTTTACCATAATCACTATAATTAATTTTTATTATTATCACTAATAATTTTTTTAAATAAATTAAGGTTAAATTATTAGAAATTTAAAATTATTAATATTCCTTAATTTTATCCCATTTTTTAAAATTCAATCATAATAAGTGGAAATAATTAATTTTATATTAATCCGTCAAATGTGACTAGAATGTGTCGTTTTAAAGTGAAAATGTTTAAAAG
The DNA here is from genome assembly GCA_963277665.1 of Viscum album. Taxonomy (NCBI): domain Eukaryota; kingdom Viridiplantae; phylum Streptophyta; class Magnoliopsida; order Santalales; family Viscaceae; genus Viscum; species Viscum album. The sequence goes on from OY728146.1 coordinate 322,854,949, forward strand.
TTTACTATTTTTTTATATCTAAATTCATAATAAAAATTATTCCAATGAACTAAATTTCATTTAATATATTTTAATTGAAATAATATTACATTACAATAAATTCAATATATAATTGACCATTTAAATTTTTTAAGAAATAATGTTGTTTTCAATGAAAATTCAGTATTTCTCACTATTCAACAGAAAAATTATAATTATTAGAAAAATCTTGAAAGTTCACCCTATGATAACATTAGTATTAGGATTTATAAAATAAGTTTAATTTTTTAATATAAATTATCTAAAATCCTTAAATATTAAATTTAATTTATTTGTGGGAATCACAATTAAAGAATCCTTTATAAAGATTTGTTTTTCATAAAACATTTCCTATTATTTTAAGTGGTTATAGATAGATGATAAAAATGTATAAAATTTATATTTATATATGTTTGGAAATTCTATTCATACCATCCATTCCAATGGATAAATTTAAACTATAAAATTAAATAATAATATTTATAATAAGTTGTTGTTCCTTACAACCCGATCTTATGTTTAATGAAAAATTCCGGAGAAACTCATTGGCGCGTGTAACAAAAATAGACTCACTTTTTTATTTAAAGGATGATAATTTTTTTGTGTTCCATATATAATATTTAATAAAAATTTATTCTATTATAATTTTTTTGTGTTATATTCTCCTCATCTTAATTAAATTGTGTCCACAAAAAGTAAACTTAATCTCGAAAATCAAGCATTTAATATTTGAAAATGACTAAATAGAAATCACAGATCATGAGGAGGGTTGATAAAACATCCTCTTAATATGGTAGAATGATAAGTACAATTTTTATGTGTAATAATCACATAACTAGGTTTCTGAGTAGAAAAACATTGGTGGAATGTGATGATGTAGACATGAAGTAAAAGATAAAATAATTATAGAGAGTGATTGTGATCATTGATAAAAAAACTTGTGTATATTCTATAGAAAGTTAAGGGGATGAAAAAAATAAAACTGTGAGGATAAAAAATCCAATATGATTCATAAGATATGAATATAACAGAAAAACATTTTTGTTTCATGATCTTTTTCCGAAAGTTGAGTAATTATTTTATCGACCAAGAATATAAGGAAATATAATTACATGATATGTATCAATAAATACCATTTTATTAATTAGTTTTGGTTTGATCATTTTCTAGTTCATTCATTACATAAATAAATGAATATGGAAAAATTATTTTTTTATACATGAAGAACTAAACTATAGTTTTAGGGGATTACAAGATCCATAAAAGTGCGAAAAGTATTTCCATATCGCTCTAAATATTTTCAAAAACCAATATATTAATTAATTAATCTCTAACCATAAAATATAATACTATTGTTTCATCATTCATATTTATTTTTGAACATTTAAACAAAAAATAGAATATTAACCAAGAAATCACATAGGTTAGTTGTGGATGTTAAACCCATACAATTTTTCAGTCAGGGTTACAATCACCACCACCTTATTGGACATTATAGATTTTCACCCTCCACTGAAGGTATAATTTTTCTAAAACTATATTAATATAATTAATGTCATGTTTATATAAAAAATAGTATGGGCGTACATTAAATAAAATTATTAAATAACTTTTTTACTATTGTTTCCAAAATATCTTATTTTTTCCACAAAGAGTAATAATCTAATTTTGACTATTTCTAAAAAATCATTGTTGATCATATTAACAATATATGATATAAATACATGTAAACATATGTATATAATATGTAAATCCATTGTTCCTCAAATAAATCTTCAATTAAAACATATAACTGCTGTAAATTTCTCAAAAATGTCCTTAATTATGGTAGACACCCATCACATAAAACATATAAAGTGGGATTTAAGACATTGAAATTATGATCAATATTAAACATCTATCATATTAAGGTGTCAATAACCATCATGTTAATAAATATACATTTTATTTTATAATTTAACACGATGCTTATACATTTACAAGTTTTTATAACCAACATAAAATTGGTAAAATACTTCTAAAATTTCAATATTGAATCCAAATACAATAATAATTCGTTCAATTCACTTCAAAAAAATTTATTCCTGGGAATAGCGATTAACATAGTCCATTCATCATCATCATCTATTCGTACACTTCATAATGGTTTTGTATCAAAATTCGAATTATCCTAAAAATATCCCCTAGTAGTGTCAAACCAGGTGCCAATAAGGCATGTTGTCATGTACAAAATATTTCCTGATCCAAGACTGATAATCAATTTTAATGTTATTACCACTAGGTACATCAATTCTATAACCAATTGTCCTTGTAGAATCTATATAGTGATATATTTCATTGAAAAACCCCACAATATATATCTTAAATTTTTTTTACAATATTATAATATACTTACCTAAAAGTATATCTTAGGGTTGTATTCCGGAATATATGTTTTCGTAAATGTAATTCACATGGTTTCTAGTAAAATTCCATAGATACCATTTATAGAGACCTAAACCCAGTTGCTCGATGCTGGTGCCTAATAACATTACATTTTCATAAGATTAAAGGAATCATATCCTGAAGGATCGAGTAGTTTAATAGTATTGATAAATTAGAAACTTATATGAGTCTTGAATTATAATTGAAAAAACCAAATGTAACATAATTTTATTTTATCTTAATGAATAAAATCATTATATTATGCATATATTTTCATATCACATAGAGTATACTTCTTTGAATCCAATGGAAAGAACAAAAAATAAGAGTTTTCTAAAATGCTTAGTAAAGGATATGTACTGTATAATGAATGAGGAACCAATAATCCTAATCAATATATTATGGTAAATAACATATCACTCATTCCATTTGAATAAATGGATGAGGAATAGTAAATATAGAAAGTTAAATTGATGAAAATACATGTGTTGACTGCGTAAATTATATTGTATTCCCTTTGACACAATAATTCTCATAGACCATGGCATGAAGATTCCTCATAAACATTTCCCAATCCAATGTAATGTTGGTGAGAACCTCCCTTAAAGTGTAGGTAGTGGATTTAGAATGATAGGATGGGTTATATGTGTCACGAACTAAGATCCTTGATGTATGCAATTAAAATAGTTAGTGTAACATCCATATCATAAGAAATTAATCTATACAAAAAAATCATCATTGTATGACATTACGTTGAATTTTCCATGTCCTGGTTGAACAAAATTAAAAAGCATGATGATTCAGCCGTTATCAGAAAGGGAATTCTCTACTGATATAGTTCATTTTATATAATTCCCCCACATTTATAGAAGTCAACTTTGTGTATGATCAGTTTCACATTCATGGATAATTCCATTAAATGTGTTCAATTAAATATTATAAAACATTCTTTTAGAAACAACCCATGGTTGTTAGGATAAATTCAAATCATCACAAATTTTCCATCCACTGATAATAGAACTTCTAAATTCCATAGGATACCTTTGATTGATTATACAATAGGATGCCCAAGATGGAATTGTATATGTCATCCAATAAAAGGGAATATCATCCTGGGGAATTAACTATTTGAATATGTAGTAACACTTTCAAGTTGGAATTTCATAAATCGACAACAAAAATGGTTTTTCATTCATTAACATATTCTTCCCTAAAATCGACTTCCTCTATTTTTATAATCCTAGAAATTATTGTTTTGAAATCTAATTTGTGAACATGGTTCACATATAATCCTCATATATATTTCTTAAGTCATGTTTTAAATATGAATATCTCTAAATCATTATTGAAAATTTGTCTTGTTGTATCTTTAAAATTTCGAAAAATTCTTGGAGAACAAGCCTTGATTATGTCATAATTAAAAATCTTCTGGTCAATATTGTTTGAAATAAAACACAATCCATGTTAGTCTAACATTATGGTCCATAAACATCCCACGGAACTAAACAAAATGATTTCCAGGTTGAAATTCCATAATAGGGAACCATGGGTGAAATTTGAGTCTTTTTCTTTTTAGACATGCACTTTTGATGGTTTAGGATGATATCGAGAAAATAGAAAGTTATATTAAAAAATGAATTTGGATGAAAATCCACAAAGGGAGTCCTATGAAAAATAAAATTCATTCTTTATAAGCCTTATTGATACTGGACTTATGAAAAAAATTATGGCGATGACAAAAAATAAACAATGTTTCTAGGGTTTCCCATATGACCCTATAAATAGTCAAACTATGCTTGGTATGCCCCATGGATTAGGGAAAAAATAGGCCATCCTTCAAGATTTTAAATTTCTCCAAATCCAAATAACTGATGTTGGTATGCATCAAAGTTCACTATAGTTACATTAAAAAAAATTCATTCCAAAAGAATCTAATTCTGGAGGGGTGTATTTTTTGAAACTATAAAATGTGTTACACTTACTTTTAGACAAGAAATATTAGACTCTTGTAACACCCCAAGATTTTATGAAAAATATTGTTTTTAATTTAATGTCTTGGGTTATACACTACACCAAAAGGAGCTTGCACAACACGCATTCTTGACTTGCCTTGCATTACACGCAATCACGACCTTCCTCGATAGCGTGTGTAGTACGCAATTCCGAGTTTCACTAAACAACGATATGCTATTAAAATATTATTAAAACTAGCCGTTATGAATAGTAATAACAAATTTTTGAAAATTTGTAAATTTTATTTTTCAAAATGGACTTCATTTTTGGATTCGGAATATTAAAATTAGCTTAGGGTGAAATTTTGGTACTTTTCGGATAACTTTCATATGCTGATGAATAGTGAAAATTACTAAATTTTAATTAAAAACAACTTTTCTAATAGAAATAATTAACAGTGATAAATTATTAATTTGAGTGTTTTTAAAGTATATTTAGAATATATTTTTACAATTTAATACAATGTTGGTCATTGGATGTAATTTCACATTTAAACCAGACATAAACAAGTGTCAATCTTTTGATAGTTATTATCTCTCAAAAACACACTATTTGTTTTGACGACGGGAATTAATTTTTAAATTAATTAATGTAACTGATATTTTTTGAATTTGGTAAAATAGACGTCATTTTTTAATTCATAATATCAAATATAGCTTAGGCCTAATGTTTTGTATTTTTCTGGAAACGTTCATTTTTTGATGAATAGTGAAACCACTAAGTGGTAGTTAAAAAAAACTGAATATTTCATAAAACATAATTTTACCGCTTCTGTGAGTGGAATTTCAAAAATCTGAGAGACACGGTTAATATCAAGGACTAATATTTGGTTCAATGAGATGAAAATAAATTTTGTTGAATAGTAACTTTTGACTTTTTTTTACCACAGTTAAAAGTAAATAGGGTAATTAAGGGTAAAAATGATATTATTATTACCCTAAAACATGTCCTAATTCTATTGGATAAGTGTAATTAGACAAAAAACAACCTTAGGAATAAAATATGACCATTTAAGCCCACTTGGATTAGATTAGGACATTTATTATTAATTTATTTAAAGAAGGGTTAAAATAGTTAAAATCAATGTTTAATAAGTAAATAATTTTTAATATAGGGTTATACATAATATAAATTCGACTATAAATATTCATTAGAAAGATAAAAATATTTCCTACATAATTATAGTTTGTTTGTAATTTTTAGACATTAAATAAATTAATTTATTTATGACACAACAATGATCAGTAATTACCTTTTTAAGAAAATATTAACATAATTGATGTTATAAATGACCAAATAAATGTACTTTGAGACTTTTTATGAATTACACTAATTTTATAGGTTAATATGACATGTTATTGTTTATATAAGTAACTTTATTATAACTTATCATTCTGTTATGAATTTCATAAAAATCATGTACCAAATAGTGTCAAAATTGACATAAATTATTTTTTAAAACAAATATTATATTATTAATTGTTATTTTATTCCTAAAAATCTAAGGTTTGGCCAAACGACTTAGATAAGGTTATATATATTAATAATAAAGAACTTGGGGCTCGTTTTTCTTGATATAGTAAGTATATTTACCATATAGTGTAAGAAAACAAAAAGACACGGTAAAAGTTAAATTATTTAACTTAGAGTTAAATCTCATTGATAAGGTTAAAATAATAACCTAAACTTGTATAAATCCTATTTTATGTGATGATTTCGACCCATACCCACTTTATATTTTAAATAAGACCCTTTGGAACCATTATAAATCGAATTGGACCTTAATATAAAATAATATTTTGAGATTTTCCTAAGGTGCCCCTCTCCTCCCTTATAAAAGGGCACCTCCTCCCTCTCCTCCTCACACCAATTTGAGCATTCAAGCTCGTCCAACCCCTGCCAAAATTTCTTCTCCACTTCCCTAGTATCATCCTAGAGGACCTGTAATTCTTCAAAGACCATCCTTAGTTCTTTAAGTGGAGGATAAAAAAAGGTGCGTCAAAAAGAGGTAATATCCATTACCGATCTTTTTCAATTTCTTTCTTCTTCAACTTCTTATTCTTTAGTTGTTTCATGATAAAGTAATAACATCCATATTTCTTATATACTTATATGTTATTATAAATATGAAACAACTCTAATTAACCTTCTATCCATCCTACAGAAAAAGGAAATCACCGTGCGTGCATACGTACGGAATACCGTCTCCACGCCGTGGTGCAGTCTATTTTCCACCACCACCTTACTTGGAAGGGTATAATGGTGTAAATAATGACTATATATGACTATTATAAAGTAATAATGATTATGAAATAGTATACATACACTCCAATACAATTCCACGATCATAGGAACGATATCATCACTCGTGCGTACGTACGGAATACCGTCTCCCCGATGTGATGTGACTCGTTCTACATGATATTCATTTTATAATGATTATATAAATGAATTTAATGAATGAATATGATATATATTACACTAATACCATTCTGTAAATGTGGTATCTATAACCTAAAGAGAAGAATAAGAATTTATTCGACAAAACACGCATAAGAACAAAAAGTTATAAACACCCGAATAACAAGTAGCAATGAAATATTACTACTAAGAAGCTAAGAATATGACCATATATGATATAATAAAAATAAGTATGATTCTGGAATAAGTAAATAACATTATTTAAATCATTATACAGGAGGTTCAGACACTTACAAAGCAAAACGGACCTAAGGTAAGGGGAATATCACAATCTCATTTTTATCTGAGATTGTTTACACTTTGGTATTTAGTGGGTTGTATTTTATCATCCACATCCATGTTTCCTCAATATGTAATATTATTTCCATCAATATAAAATTTTTTAAATCCAATTTTACCCTTAGGTGAGTTTTTAGTAAAAGATATGAAAGGAATCTTTTGTCGTGTTTCGTACGAGAAACTTTTTGACTTTTCCGACAAAAGTACGGGAAGAATGTTTTTTTAACTTATACGGCATGAATGGATTTTTAAAACATTATTTCCAAGAAGCTTCCTTTAAAAGTTATCAAGTTTATTTTTAATCAACTTCTTTTAGTTTATAATTGTTTGACATGTTATGAAAGGAAAAGTGTTTTTGAAGTAGAAATGATATTTTCTTCAAAAATGGAGTTCAACTGTTTTATCAAAATTATTTTCCATCTAAGATAATAAAGGGTTATGTTTTCATCCCTATTATTACATTTATTTGATTATGTTGTGATGAAATTATTTTTTTTAATTCCTTGATCTTATATGAATTGTTTTATGATGTCATGATGTTTAGGATTCCCATTTTTATTACATGGGTTATGCAAAGATGTATGATTTATGATTTTGTGGCACACATAAAAATGGTATCATTATGAGATGGGTGGGACCTATATCTCCCTCCAATGAATTGGGTAAAGATTTTATATCTCATGAGATAGACATGGCTGGAACGGTAGGTTATACCGGTTCAGTGAAACAGGACTGAAACGAGGAATGAACTCGGTTCAGAAAGGGACTTTGTCAACTAAGATAGTCTTGGCAATGAGTCTTGACTAATAAGAAATGATTCTCTATGATTATGTGTGTATTCCACAAAGTTTCATGTTTTAAGTTATGATTATTGGGATTACATTTCACTACTATGATTTGTCCCATGTTATGAAATTATGATCTCTTTTTCAGGTTAAGATTTCCAAATGATGTGTTCTTATGAATATGACGTGATTGATATTTATTTTGTTTACCCTTACTGAGCATTTGAGCTCACCCTTTTATGTTTTCTTTTCCCCAGGACATAAAGAAAGGATTTAGGTTAAAAAAGAAGATCTTTATGGGAGATGTTGAAGATCTTTCACCACGATTAGAAGATTATATTCCGAGTTTCCAAAGACACTAAACTATTACGGTCCTTGTGTGTGTGTTTTTGTTATGTACTAAGTATTACGCAAAAGTAATGTAATGTACATGTACTTCAAGCTTCGGGTCTCTACAGTTGGTATTAGAGGAAAATTTTAGTCAACCTTTGGAAACTAGGATGCGAAAAAGTTAGTGAGATCCCTAGAGATATTTATATGGTATGTCTAGGGACGTCCCTACGGATAAGTATACGTATAGTATATAGTCCTAGAACTATGGTAACGATATTAGATTAAACCAAAGATGTTAGATATTGAATTTACTCTCCCTTTATTATGATTTTTGCCTCTCACACTATTCTTTTTGGGTTTTAGAAAATAGCTGGAAAGAAGATGATTCACTATAATGGAGGATATGATGGACAATGGAATGATATTCTTCATGAGAAACCAAATGAAATGGGATTTGGAGGTCCAAACATCATTATTATGCCGAATCAGAAATCTCATAATATGATAAATAAAGTAAAATTTGTTAAGTTTCCTGACTCAGCTAATAAGAGAAAGATGGAGTTTCATGATGATCATAGAGGAAATAAATTTCAATTTCCCCTATGTAAATCATGTGGGAAGAGGCATCAAGGAGAATGTTTCAAAGGAACTGGAAGATGCTTTGGGTGTGGAAAAGAAGGATACAAAGCCAGTAAGTGCAAAGGAAAATGATCAATTAACACCAGGGATGAGGATAATGGTATTTCTACGACATCAACAATGGTTAAATGTTTTAAATGTGGAATGTACGGGCATTATGAAAACCAATTCCCTAAGGGAAAGTCTCATGAAGTGAATCAGTATGGTCGTATGGGTAGTATTTATGCTGCTGATGATGATGAGACTATAAATGATATTTGAGATGAAAGAATTATTGAAGCTCGGTCAATGGTTTAAGAATGTAGTGGAATGATTACATGTTTATCAAGTGTAATTTTGTATAAGTAATCTCATGGTACTATGGAATAAAGAGACATCTAAGGATTGTTACACTGTTGTCTTTCCTTAAGTTTTGAAAGTATGTGATGAATGGTACCAATATTTTTGGAAAGTAGATGATATGTGCATAATGAAGGGATAAGGAGAAAATTAAATGTTTGATAGTATTCATGAGCTCATGACTGATATAAGGAGAAGGTTATATCATGGTTTGACTATATATAATTTTTGGATTTTGGTATGTGGAAAGAGTTAACTTTTTACAGCATTCATGTTTTCACTAAGGTTTAATGGGTATTCATTTTTCAAGAGAATACATGATTACGGTATTCACATGATTGGAATGTGACCAACAAGATAATGGGGGATAAATGATGTTTGGTTGATGACATTTCAGGTAATCATTTTCTTTATACTATGAGCTTGGACCGAAGTATTTTAGATAAGCCTAAATATTGGAATGGATTATGTTGTACATAAGTTAGGATAGAACTTTTTTCGATATTATTGATGGAATGTTATAGTAATATAGCTTTAGAAAAAGGAAAACCTGTAGGACGGGCGACAACCCATCACGTCAGACAAGGCTGTGGGAATCGAACCCACAACCGAAGTGCGACTGGCCTTTATCGCCTACCACTGGCCTACAGGAAGTCCTTGTTTAGTAGAAACTAGTTTTATTTTATTATGCGGTATGATATATAAATTATAGGTTCATTCTTGGAATCGTATACGATTAACCTCACCATAGATGGACTTATGTATATTTGATAACTTTTGCTAACCTTTTGTTTGAAACAGATGGAATGACCCATCATTCTATCACATGATCAATTAACACTTCATGAATAAAAAATTCAACTTCATTTCTTTAAGAAATGAAGTGGAAATTGTTCAAAGTACGAACAACAGTGAGATTGTACCAAAATAAAGTAAGTATTTATTCTAATTCAAATTCTTCAACTTTAGGGAAATGATTTTGAAATCCAAGAATGTTGTCCTAGTGCTCTTATATCCGATGAATCAAATGGTACCTTAGATCATCACAAATTTATGGCTTTTTGATTGCTGGATTTTCCATAGCCATGTTCTCTACCACTCTCCATTAGGACATGATGGCTAGATTTATCTTCCATATCCATATTTTCACCTAAGTGGAAACCTAGTGATTAGTTTATTTGGGTAACTGTTACGTTTCATAATTTTTTTTAAAGATTGGTTTTTGGTATTCCTTTTTACTATGTGGGTTTCTATTATAGAAACTTTAGAATAGTAAACCATTTATAACCCCGACGAATTTCGAGGGCGAAATTCATTTTAAGGGGGTAGAATGTAACACCCCAAGATTTTATGAAAATTATTCTTTTTAATTTCATGTCTTGTGTTGTACGCTACACCAAAAGGAGCTTTCATAACACGCATCCTTGACTTGCCTTGCATTACACGCAATCACGACCTTCCTCGATAGCGTGTGTAGTACGCAATACTGAGTTTCACTAAACAACGATATGCTATTAAACTGTTATTAAAACTAGCCGTTATGAATAGTAATAACCACTTTTTGAAAATTTGTAAATTTTATTTTTCAAAATGGACTTCATTTTTGGATTCGGAATATTTAAATTAGCTTAGGGTGAAATTTTGGTACTTTTCGGATAACTTTTATATTCTGATGAATAGTGAAAATTACTAAATTTTAATTAAAAACAACTTTTTTAATAGAAATAATTAACAGTGATAAATTATTAATTTGAGTGTTTTTAAAGTATATTTAGAATATATTTTTATAATTTAATAAAATGTTGGTCATTGGATGTAATTTCACATTTAAACCAGACATAAACAAGTGTCAATCTTTTGATAGTTATTATCTCTCAAAGACACGCTATTTGTTTTGACGACGAGAATTAATTTTTAAATTAATTAATTTAACTGATATTTTTTGAATTTGGTAAAATAGACGTCATTTTTGAATTCATAATATCAAATATAGCTTAGGCCTAATTTTTTGTATTTTTCTGGAAACGTTCATTTTTTGATGAATAGTGAAACCACTAAGTGGTAGTTAAAAAAAACTGAATTTTTCATAAAACATAATTTTACCACTTGTGTGAGTGGAATTTCAAAAATACGAGAGACACGGTTAATATCAAGGACTAAAATGTGGTTCAATGAGATGAAAATAATTTTTGGTGAATAGTAACTTTTGACTTTTTTTTACCACGGTTAAAAGTAAATAGGGTAATTAAGGGTAAAAATGATATTATTATTACTTAACACATGTCCTAATTCTATTGGATAAGTTAAATTCAACCAAAAAAACCTTAGGAATAAAATATGACCATTTAAGACCACTTGTATTAGATTAGGACATTTATTATTAATTTATTTAAAGAAGGGTTAAAATAGTTAAAATAAATATTTAATATGTAAACCATTTTTAATATAGGGTTATACATAAGATAAATTCAAATATAAATATTAATTAGAATGATAAAAATATTTCCTACATAATGATATTTTATTTGTAATTATTAGACATTAAATAATTTAATTTATTTATGACACAACGATGATGCAGTAATTACCTTTTTAAGAAAATATTAACATAATTGATGTTATAAATTCCCAAATAAATGTAATTTGAGACTTTTTATGACTTAAACTAATTTTATAGGTTAATATGACATGTTATTGTTGATATAAGTAACTTGATTCAAACTTATCATTCTGTTATGAATTTCATAAAAATCATGTACCAAATAGTGTCAAAATTGAGATAAATTAGTTTTTAAAACAAATATTATATTATTAATTGTTATTTTATTCCTAAAAATCTAAGGTTCGGCAAAATGACTTAGATAAGGTTATATATATTAATAATAAACAACTTGGGGTTCGTTTGGCTTGATATAGTAAGATTATTAACCATATAGTGTAAGAAAACAAAAACACACGGTAAAAGTTAAATTATTTAACTTAGAGTTAAATCTAATTGATAAGGTTAAAATAATAATGTAAACTTGTCTAAATAATATTGGATGAGAGGATTTCGACCCATCCCCACTTTAGATTCAAAATAAGACCCTTTGGAACCATTATAAACTGAATTTGACCTTAATATAAAATAATATTTTGAGATTTTCCTAAGGTGCCCCTCTCCTCCCTTATAAAAGGGAACCTCCTCCCTCTCCTCCTCACACCAATTTGAGAATTAAATCTTGGCCAACCCCTGCCAAAATATCTTCTCCACTTCCCCAGTATCATCCTAGAGGTCCTGGTCTTATTCGAAGACCATCCTTAGTTCTTTAAGTGGAGGTTAAGAAAAGGTGCGTCAAAAAGAGGTAATATCCATTACTGATCTTTTTCAATTTCTTTCTACTTCAACTTCTTCTTCTTTAGTTGTTTAATGATAAAGTAATAACATCAGAATTTCTTATATACTTATTTGTTATATAAAAATGAAACAACTCTAATTAACCTTCTATCCCTCGTACGGAAAAAGGAAATCACCGCGCGTGCATACGTACGGAATACCGTCTCCACGCCGTGGTGTAATCTATTTTCCACCACCACCTTACTTGGAAGGGTATAATGGTGTAAATAATGACTATACATGACTATTATAAAGTGATAATGATTATGAAATAGTATACATACACTCCAATACAATTCCACGATCATAGGAATGATATCATCACTCGTGCGTACGTACGGAATACCGTCTCCACGATGTGATGGGACTTGTTCTACATGATCTTCATTTCATAATGATTATATAAATGAATTGAATGAATGAATATGATATATATTACACTAATACCATTCTGGAAATGAGGTATATATAACCTAAAGAGAAGAAGAATAATTTATTCGACAAAACACGTATAAGAACAAAAAGTTATAAACACCCGAATAACAAGTAGCAATGAAATATTACTACTAAGAAGCTAAGAATATGACCATATATGATATCATAAAAATAATTATGATTATGTAATAAGTCAATAACATTATTTAAATCATTATACAGGAGGTTCAGACACTTACGAAGCAAAACAGACATATGGTAAGGGAAATATCACAATCTCATTTATATCCGAGATTGTTTATACTTTGGTATTTAGTGGGTTGTATTTTATCATCCACATCCATGTTTCCTCAATATGTAATATTATTTCCATCCATATAAAATTTTTTAAATCCAATTTTACCCTTCGGTGAGTTTTTAGTAAAAGATATTAAAGGAATATTTTTTTGTTTTTCGTACGAGGCACTTTTTGACTTTTCCGACAAAAGTACGAGAAGAATGTTTTTTTAACTTATACGGAATGAATGGATTTTTAAAACATTATTTCCAAGAAGATTCCTTTACATGTTATCATGTTTATTTTTAATCAACTTCTTTTAGTTTATAATTGTTTGACATGTTAAGAAAGGAAAAGTTTTTTTGAAGTAGAAAGGATATTTTCCTCAAGAATGGAGTTCAAGTGTTTTATCAAAATTATTTTACATCTAAGATAATAAAGAGTTCTGTTTTCATCCCTATTATTACATTTATTTGAATATGTTGTGATGGAATTATTTTTTTTTAATTCCTTGATCTTATATGAATTGTTTTATGATGTCATGATGTTTAAGATTCCCATTTTTATTACATGGGTTATGAAAAGATGTATGATTTATGATTTTGTGGCACACATAAGAATGGTATCATTATGAGATGGGTGGGACCTATATCTCCCTCCAATGCATTGGGTAAAGATTTTATATCTCATGAGATAGACATGGCTGGAACGGTAGGTTATAATGGTTCAGTGAAACAGGACTAAAACGAGGAATGAACTCGGTTCAGAAAGGGACTTTGTCCACTAAGATAGTATTGGCAATGAGTCTTGACTAATAAGAAATGATTCTCTATTATTATGTGTGTATGCCAAAAAGTTTCATGTTTTAAGTTATGATTATTGGGATTACATTTCACTACTATGATTTTTCCCATGTTATGAAATTATGATCTCTTTTGCAGGTTAAGATTTCCAAAAGATATGTTCTTATGAATATGACGTGATTGATATTTCTTTTGTTTACCCTTACTGAGCATTTGAGCTCACCCTTTTATGTTTTCTTTTCCCCAAGACATAAAGAAAGGATTTAGGTTAAAAAAGAAGATCTTTATGGGAGATGTTGAAGATCATTCACCACGATTAGACGATTATATTCCGAGTTTCCAAAGATACTAAACTATTACGGTCCTTGTGTGTGTGTTTTTGTTATGTACTAAGTATTCCGAAAAATTAATGTAATGTCCATGTATGTCAAGCTTCGGGTCTCTACAACCCTAGTGGATGGATATTCCTCATAAATTCTTCTAAATAAAATGGCACAGTAGTGAGAACCTCCCTTTGTGATTAGGTGGTTGATTTCTAATGATAGTTGGGGTGTTATTCGTTATAAACCAAGACATCCTCAACTGACACTAGTGAAAATAACACTTTTTAAGTAAATTATTCAGCTTTTTTACAATAGTTAATAGATTTAATTATTACATTGGACATTTTATATACATTTATCACATTGGTTAAAAATAAAATAGGATTTAAATAATTTTTAGTCATTTTTTCACCTCAGTTCTTTAAAAAGAAAAAATTATAAATGTTCTCCGATGTTAGTTGTCTAAAATAACTAATATTGGAGGAATATTTTCACATCATTCATTTTACAACCAACTTGAATAAATGGAGATAATTCGTATTTCATATTGGTTATTTGATGAACAATATAAAATACTAGATATGATCTATCTTTCATGTTGGTTATTTTATTAAACGATGTGTAAGAATAATAAGATCTATATTTAAACTAGGTTATTGAATAATCTATATGAGATAACAATAGGAAACCCCTCTTTTATATGATTTTTATAAAATAACAGACATAGAATGAGGTTTTTCACATCATTAATGAAATAAAATATGTGAAAATTCGAATTTTTTAAGAAATTAATATTACATTCATCCCCTTACCAAGTGGAAATAAGATCAATGTTTTCATAAAAAAAATAATCCAACCAATAGAAAAATTTCAAAACACATACAATTTTAATTTTCAGGTTTAATATATATTACAAATAATTAAATTCCAACTAAATTAATGAAATGATTCTCCCATTCATTTTGTAAGTGTCTTAACAACAGTTCACTATAAGGATGAGGGTCATCAAAATGCTAATATATATATATATATATATCATTTAACTTGTATGGATGTTGAGTAAAATAAATGATATACCATAGAAATATTTATAAATAGATCTTACATTATTGAACATTATTAAGACCCAAGGTTAAACTATTTCATACATAACTCTTAAAAAATAATTGACACATTATTTTATACCTTCTTGTTTATGAAATTTCTATATATAATAATTTTTATAGTCTAAATAACTTTTTATGTAATATATCATAAATTTAGTAATTGTAAATAAAAATTCACATTTTCATGTACGCATTTGATCTGGACACTCTTAATTCATAAGTTCTTAGTAAATAAATTTCATTCCCTATTTGAAAATAATATGAATAAAATAAATTTATGTAATTACAATATAAAAAATTATTAATATACTCAAACTTACATGTTTTATACATTCTTATAATTTCCTCACATTTCTCAAAGGATAAATCCTAGCTAGTAAAGTGTCTATACTCATGGACAAAAACTAACCAACATCCAATGGACTCTAATATATAAGTAAAATTAATGTGAGTGAATATTATGTTAAGATATATAAAACCCAATGTGAGAAATATGTTTCCTTCTCTGGAAGATAAGGAGAAATCCAACACTAAATAATTATGTTCTTATGAAATAGTTCAAGAATATAAACTGTTCATTCTTTATCATTCATTGTTATTTATACCAGTGATATAAACTTATATCGAAAAATAAATATATAACTATCTTTTCATGATAATTAAAATTTTTTACAGAGTTACCTATTACAAAACAAACATATGTATAAATTTAAATAAATTTAATAAATATATTTTTTAATAGACATACATAGAAAAATTCTGTATCATGTAGATGATCAACTAATCTCAAACAAAAATACCAATGATATCATATTTCAAAATCCCCACATTCATTAAGTGACCACAAAAACCATCTTCTATTCGAATATTATATACATCCAATAAATAATTTAAAAATCCTGAGAATATTTCAAAACTAATAAAAAATATATCTGATGTCATATTACAATGTTTTTATTGTTTTATATATATTATAATTATAACTTTAAATTATTATAGTAAAAAATAGTTTAATATATAAACATTAAAATGATAAAAAAGTTTAATTTGAATAATTTATAAATGATAAAACATACACATACCTCTATGCTAATATGTTGAACAAGTATAGATAGACAAGTAAAAAATGGCCAATACTTTGTCCAGATATACTCACATCATCTGTTATACATGGTATTATTTTTTATCGATCTCAAATATCAATTATAATGACCCTATGATGATATATATTTATCTTTTGACGTGGAATTTTTTCTCTAAAATAAAATATCAACCCATATGCAAAAATATGATGGCGATCAACAATATATAACTCATAATAACTATGAATCTAGGGAGGATGGGTGTAGAAGTTGGATTAGATGGAGTGAGGTATACATGAAATGATGTATGCATAGGATAAGTTGGAGTGGTATATACTCGGGGTGGTGTTGAAGGTTG
This sequence comes from Viscum album, assembly GCA_963277665.1. Lineage (NCBI taxonomy): Eukaryota > Viridiplantae > Streptophyta > Magnoliopsida > Santalales > Viscaceae > Viscum > Viscum album. The sequence continues at coordinate 322,872,020 of OY728146.1, forward strand.
AGGGGACAAATCTGTAATCTAAAAATGTCTTTGCATGTCATAAAAAATCACATGTACTGAAGCTCTATTTATGTCCTCCACAATCACAAGAATATTCACAAATTCAAATACCCATGTTTCTATTTTTATTATACAAAGAATCCCATGAAAAATATTTATAATGGGGGTACACTTTTTTTGACAGATACACCTTCCTAGTATCCTTATACACGACCCAAGTGTACTGGAATCTCCAATACTAAAGCTCAAATGTCCTGCCTACCCTCAGATATAATGACCCATTTTGTATATCCTTATCAAGAGAATATTCTATAGACATTTTGAATAATTATATGATGAATAAAAATATATAAGGAATTTATTTAACTAAAATAAATAAATAATAACATTTTACAATCCTCTCAACTAAAACCCTTGACTCATCCATAATATATTTTAATTTTTGGCTAATTTGAACCCTCTTCCATTTTTCATGTCTTACAAGGGTGGGGGGACAACCTCTATTGATCCTGAAGACTCAACCATTAGGTTTTAATGTTTTCATCCATAATTTGAAATTCTAGTAATGTGTACCATACAAAAGATAATGTATGAGGGTATAAATTTTTGGATTGGATATCCAGATGGGATCTCCTTGATAAATGTAAATTAAGAAAAAATTAATAAATAATTTGATATTTAATATTAAAATTTAGAAAATTTTACATTGAACATACCGAGAACACATATTATATTATTATATAAAAAAATTATTCCTTATATCATCATCTATAATGTGATATACATGACATAAATTTTCATGTTTCCTACCCCCAAAAATAAATTTTAACATGAGGGTTTATATAAAATACATCCATATCATTGTGGTCAATGATAGACAAATCACACTAAATCCTCCAATATTAGGTATATAATATTTCATCTTATAAGAAGGGTAAAAATATATATTACTATAAAAATTTCAATATAAGTAAAATAAAAACAAACAAGCTAACAAAAAAAGTCACCCACAAGTGGCATATAGTCACTTTGTGAACACTTCTCTAATTATCTATCCAAATAATAACTTTACTTTTATCATGTAATAATATAAAATTGTTTGTTTATTTCATATGGACCACTTGTAATACCACTATCCTAAAATTAAACAGATATCCTTCATTCCTGACTATAAGAAATAAATAATTTTGGTAAGTGTTTGATTCCATGTTTACCCACCCTCGAACACTTTTCCCACTATGGTAGTTCAAGTGTCCTATAAAGAAAGAGGAGGAGACTCATCAATTAAGGAATGTGTGAATTCCACCATAGAGTTATGATCAAAATCATGCCTAGATGTATTTGGGGGGATTAGATGATTGATCGTTCATAATCATACAAATCGAAAAACATCAAATTAGTAAAATAAATAAAACTATTACATATTGATGTGAATAAAAAATGAAAAATTATCAAAAAAAGTAAACTAAAAAAAAGATAAATAATTTTTATTCATATTTTTTATAGATAAAAAATTATAAAAACAATAATGTGAGATGAAATGACACACTAAATTGAATGAAAATCTAAAAACAAATTACTAATATAGAAATTGTTCAACCTAATAAATAATCTTTTAAGGAAAAACGAATATTAGTTTAATATAATCTTATAAAATATTTTGGATTTTATTTATTCATATTAGATTTAGTTTAATTATTTCTATTAAAATAAATTAATATATAATTTACATTAAAAATAAACATGACAAACTAATCAAAACAAATCTGTTATATTATTAACTTATTTATTATAATACATGTTTTAAAATAAAAAAAATTTAAAATATCTCACACTATGAAATTTTTAAATTTAACCCTTAAAAAATGCTACCTATAATATTAGGAATGATCTAAATAATTTTTTGACCAAATTATTTCATCATAATCATTTCGTTTGGTACAAACCTTGCCTTTGACATGCTCATCTTTATTATACGTTAATCTCTCCGTAGAAGTAGTGATCACACATAATTGAGAGTATTTATCATGTTTATCATTGGGAAAATACTATTTTTTTTCTTTTAAACCAATTGAACAATTTATATCTGATTGATCAAGAACATAGAGATTTTTTATCTTGTGTTGCAATGATAAAAGGATCACCTGTGTATTCTTATTTATTATGATTGACTAGTGTCATTCCATATTAATAATGTCTTATACTATTATAACTGATAAACCATTTTCATTTTAATACTAGAAATTGATGTTTAATCTATTCAACCTCCCATATATCTTGAATGACATTATATTATTCAGTTTATCAAGATAATGGTTTTTTTGTCTTTAACACTCAAAAATTTATTTCTTCCACGAACACTAATACAATACTATTCTGAACTGCACTTCTATTGTCATGATTCTTCAAATGAAATGTTTATAAACAAATATAATACCTATACCATGTTATAAAATTCAATCTTGGACCTAGAAATAAGCATAGAAATGTTTCATATGCATATGATTTACCAAGAATCATCACTTTAAACCATGTCCAAAAAAATTATGATCATTCAAAATCCCGATATCTTTCTTCATTGGATATCATTATTTCCAAACATTAATATGAAATGTTATATCTGGTTGAGAATCATTTACGTGATTAAATATGTATAAATTTACCTTCTTAATCTCTATACATGACAAATATTTTATTTTCATTACATGATTCCCCTTTTCCCACAGCTGAATCGTTCATGATGAAATGTAGGCAAAACGACATGCTCCACTACAGAGAAGTAGCGTTTAAAAATCTCTACAACCTCTTTAGAAATATATTTTTCAACACTAGAGGCATTAGATCAATATCGATTCATAAAAATCCCATTTAATATAATTGTATTCCTTTCAAAAGGATACATCCAATATAGATATACATATTCTTAATGCCTTATTTTCTCACACTAAATGAACTGTTAAATGCACCTTTATATCAAAAACGGTAAAGGAAAATACATTTTCAATTGAAAATTTTTATAAATTGCTTCATTTACTACATTATTCAGACTGTTTAGATAAATATTCTTTATTAAAAATTTATTTGAAAAAATAACACTCCATTATTCAATTCATTCTAACATAAATAAGAAATAATCAATGAAAATTAATAGGTAGGAGCTTTTTCATCATGATTTCACAATCACGAGATCTCACATATGTCAACTTCAAATCATTTAAATTCTCAAAAAATTTTACATTTGAACAACTACTCTATGTCCTTTGGATATTATAATGAAATTGAAAAAATATAATTTTATCCCTCTTTTATAATTTATTGCATGATTGGGGCTGTTATTTTCACCTTCTATGTAGAGTGTTAGATAACTCCACACATATTCTCATAGAGAGTAAGTCCAATATTGAATTCAACCTATATTTAGTATTTCCATTAATGTCAAAAAAATGTTACAATAAATCTCTGATAGATATTATTATCCAAAAGAATGAAATAAATTTAATTCATTACCTCCTGATATCTCTAATATATTAAGTAATAAATTTTTACTGTTTCAATAAAAGTTTTACATCATTACCATATTTATTTGTTTACAAGTTTCATGTCAATTTTTTTAACCATTTCAAAATACTAGTCAGTGAGAAATTTTTTGGATTACTAGAAATTATTATGACCCATTGAATACCTTTTTGAATATTTTATAAGAGTGATAGATAGACAAAAAAATTTTATGACCATTGTATATTATTTTTCTCCCATGACGTGGTTGATAATAATATGTCTGTTGTTTAGAAATTAGACAAGATTTATTCCCCATTACACTATATCTCAAAACAATTCCATATGATGGGAATTAGGTAATTTTGATGATAATCATTACATCTAGTTGAAATTATTATATTCTATAAGAATCATACACCATAATACATTCCTCACAAAAAAATTCAAATAATAAATTAATGTTGAAATGAAAAAATCAATGTAATTTTCAGTTTACTTTGGTCTATATATCCTTAAACTCAGCAAGATATATTTTTAGTTTAAAGAAAATTAAAGAGAGTTGTTTTAAATTACTAATAAAACAAGAGGTGAATAATGTGTGTTTCCAAGGCTTTGATATGGATTCATTCAATCTATGCATAGTTCAGATATGAGATTTTTTAATTCATTTCTTAATGTAGGAAACTAGTGATCAATTTTATTCCAATGTGGGAAATCATTTTGATGATGTAATTTTATAATCATATATCCACACATCTACATTCCATAATTACCTTTTTTCCATCATGTTAATTTGAAAATTAATTATTAAAATGAGGAATTATATGAGGATTCCAAAATTCCTTTGGATGAGTCTCTTTAACTACAAAATCTGCATGTGATTATTCTTTCAACTCGTACCATAGCAACCCACATTTAGGAATCTCTGATAGAAGTTTTTATTCTTTCCTATATGGAACATAATCATTTTGCAATAATTTTTTTTGTACCCTAATAATACAAGGAATAATATTTTATTTTCAATATAATTCTAATTTGGAAGGTCCTTATAATTCAGAATAATTTAATTGAACAGTTATAGAAGCACTATAAAACTCTTGTTACCCTACCCATGTTTCACATTAAAGTTAATCGATCAAAACACCATCAACAGAACTATAAATTCTATACAACCCTGATATGGTGGGTTTTAGGCATCATCATAAAAAATGCTCAATATTTTGTCATTCTAAATTTCTTATACTTCTAATTTCATGAATCATTTCACCATGTTGATCTAATTTGTCATCATGAAAAGTACCATCTTCAATATATCCAAAATTATTCCCAGTTTCACCATTCCTAATAAATGTGTTGTATATTGAATTTAAACAAAGAAAAATACTTATCACATTGGTTATTAACTTCTTGAAATTTAAATATTTTACCCATGGAAAAAACATGTCGTTTCTTGGAATATTTCATCTAGAAAATTCTAAAAAGAATCAAAACATTAATTATAATAATTAGATTTTGAGGTGTAATAATTCAACATCAATTAATTATATTATATAAAAAATAAAAAATATATATTCCAATAAAAATTAACTTTTCATAATAATATAGTGGTGACAAAAGTGATTTAGTGGGGGAAATAATAGATTATTTCATTGATAATTTAGTTTGTAAAGTAATTTAAGGTATATTTTTCTGACCGCATTACAGATAACTAGTTATTAAATACCCTAAAAAATATCTAATAATTTGGTGGGAAATAGTGCATTCACCCTTCAAATAATCATTAATGTTACATATCTATAGAATATAAATGAGAAAATGATCATAATCTTAACATAACATATTGAACATAGTATAAATGAATTTAATTAAAAAGGAAATCAAAAAATTTGATAGGGATACATACTATTATTTAAGATAGTAGGTGTAATTATATAATATATCAACTAGAAAATAAGAAACATTAAGATGTTTTCCGTATATTAAAATTAAATTAATATAACATTATAAAATTATATTAAAAAATATATAGATATTACATTTTAATTTCTTTATTAAACATTATTTTGAAGAGTGTAATTTAAAAAATATAGAGATTAGAAATGACATCATAAAATATAGAAGACCATGAATAGAAACATTATAAGGAAAATATAAAATTTTAATGAGATAATTCATTCATACTAAATGAATTAAAAAATAGATTTCTTTATAAAAAATCTAAATTACAAATAAATGAATATTATAATATGCAATTATAAATATATATAAAATGATATACACAAAACCATATATATAATATAAACATGGTGGAGAATGATTATCATTTAAAAAACAAGATTATGAAGGGTAATATAGATGAAGCAATTAGTGTGTGACTATATCATAAAAATTACATGGTCAGTACTTGACTGGTACAAATCCATCCTCAATACATGGTGTTTTATGATACAACCCAAAATAGGTAAATGAGAAAATAATAAATAAAACAATTATTTAAAAAGTTCATAAAATTAATAATAACCATCTTATGATGATGTTAGTTTTGAAAATATATTATAATTTTGTGAAACTGAACATACTTTCATAAAGCATATCCCAAAATTCCAATGTAAAAATTATATCCTCTTAGTCAAAACTGATGGGAGGAAAACACCCAAATATAGTTTGAATATTCGTTAAGGAGGAAAACATTCATAAGGAAGTGGCTACACCATTTCAAATTAGAGCTTTTATAATTTGGGAGATTGAAATTTATATATATCATGTACCTTTAGAATATCTTTCTGACTCTCCCTTCCCAAATAGATGAAAATACAAATAGTTTATAAGAATATTATATCAAATCTACTTGATTTTAATAATAAAAAACACACCCACACCCACAAACACACAAACACACATATATATTTGAAGAAATCATTAAAATAATAGCATGAAATATTTTAAAATAATAATATTAATGTAATCCAATCAAGAAAAAATATATTGAATAAGAATAACTAATTCATTCTAGAAATTAATTTAGGAATAAATAATTTATACTTTCTAAAAGTAATTACAATCTTCATGAGTTCTAGTTCATGATGAGAATATCTATAATAATATGTGAAATGATGAGGCTGAAAAAACTCTTGGGTGTATAGAGATGGTAATATAAAAATAGAGTCCACCAGATCAAATAAGATATGGATAGAGATTCCACACAAAATAAAAACTAAAAGGAAAAAAATGAAAATGTGTGGGGCTTACTTTAGTGACAACCAGATCTATCTTTAATGCATAAGACAAGCCTGATGAAACCTTAGTATGTATTAAGATCACAATGTGATATTGGACCACCAACTTGAGGATTTATCTCATATTTTTATAGTGATGATTTATCAAATGTTTTTTTTCAAACCATTCATCCACCCACCGATCATAAAGAAAAATAAGTTTCATTATCATTTTACAGGAAGGTCAAATAATAACCTTTTAACATAAATATTATATTGGTAATTTCAAAAATCATTGTACCACGCAACTAGGAAAATACATTTGAACTCATATTTAATGAGATTTATTATTAATTAAGAGATTAGATAAGTTAAATAGTTAAAAAAATCTTTGGGGGTATCCTAATATAAGAGTAAGAATGTCATAAATACTTATATTAATTACAAAAAAATGAAAATGGATTATCATTTATTGAATATTTCTCTATGAAATAGTAGACTCAACCTTGGGATTCTGAAGACTGAAATCTATATGGATTTCATGAAACTGGTGAATTATATTGTAAAAAAGATGATAATCCTTGATTAATCATGTGTTTCTTCTAATCTATTAGTTAAATATTTGAATAAATGATAATAAATAAATTGAAAATAATATGGATTTTCTATTCAAAATTATTTTAATCATTTTGGATAGATGAGATGAATAATGGTTTTATATAGAAATAGATTATGAATATGGATTTATTATTAAATCCATCAATCATGGATATTGAAAATTATATGGACCCTATAATGGATTATATTCACATCACTTATCTCTATATAATTGAATTTATTAAAATGGTTATATATGTTTTTTATGTTGAATTTATTACATTATGGAATCATGTAGATTTAATAATTCACATATGTATTCTTAAATCTAAGGTGAATATCATACTTAATTTTTTTACATATATCACCAACTAGAAAATATAATGGATTAGATCAAACATACATACAAATCATTAAAATTTATTTTAATTCTATTAAATCTTACATTAATATAGATATAGGTTTCCTCTGACAACTACCAATGAATAAGATTACTAATCCAGATAAATGATATTTTACAGAAACCTATATAAGAGGTCGGGGTTTTGGATCATCGGAGAATAGATGTGATGGGTGAATTCCTAATTTCTTTTGGCCACAAATAATTATTGGTGGGTATTTTTTATATCATAATATAGGTAAATCAATAATTAAATTCCACAAATAATTTTTATATCAAAGAAAATTTCCAAAACATATTTATATTTCTTGGAGTTCCAAATGTACTACTTTGTTATCAAGTTCTGAATTTCCATAATAACATATTTATGGGAGTGATTGAATCATATAATTCATGCCAAAATATGAGAGCTCTATCACATACATAATTGATGGAAAATTGAATCTATATAAATAGGATATCAACTAAGTCATAAATAAGATAATAATTTGATTTCTAATTATTAGATGATAAAATTTGGTGTTAAATTTTTGATATACCACATTAAATACAGAACAACATTTGGTATGTAACTATTTCAATTAGTTCATAGAAATTAATGTCACATTGTTTATGTTAGTATATAAAAACTATTAGTTGTTAAATTACATGAATAAGAAAAAAGGTAATGTTTGTATGGGGATGTTGTTGTATTTAGAATTGAATTAGGAGATCAAATGTGATTAATATGAAAGTATTTTCACTTATAAGGACAAGATAATGATTTGGGTTGACTGATTCATCCAAAAAAATCCATCTAATGAAAATATAAGGTACGTATATCTAATTTATAATTATATTTGTTTCTATTAAATCACCAAACATTGTTTAAAATACACCCTAATAAATTCACAAAAAATTATAATTATCTTTTATAATATTAAAACCACAATTCAATTTTAATGTCCCATAAAAATGGAATCAAAAAATTAAATAAACCATAAATTTTTTTATTAATTTATTAAAAAAATTACACGAATCATAGTAATTTATAATTTTAATGTAGAACTAATATTAATGTTTAAAGCGGTTAGTTGTTTTACACTGGATTGTCACACGGATTAACAAGTAAGTTCCAAGTTAGTGAAGAACAAAGGAACCATTTCAGAACTGTAAAAATTATCTACAAAGGGATTTTTTGGCCATATGTGGTAATCATGTGTCCCCATTTCCACTACTATATTCAATATTCATTTTGAAAATCCTAACATACCACACAGTACATCAATAAAATCAAAAATATCAGTAATATAAGTCAAAATACATCAATAAATAATGAATAGAAATAAAAATTTAAGGCCCTCAACCTGATATTACCTGGTCACTTGAGGATATGAGAAGAAAAGTATTAGAGAGACACTTTATGAGCCTTTCATTATAGTTTTTATGGTCCTATATCAAACCAACCATTACTGCTCAAATAAAAATCATAGTCTCTAATATAATTTTTTCATAAAACAAAACTCCCCATTCATCGAGATGATGCATGAGTTGTCCTATGATAGGGCATATGAGAATTTATAATACTATATGGTTGTATACTTGTTTTAGGTAATTATAAAAAACAATTTTATTTTATTTATTTATATAATAAATTAAACAATATATTTAAATTTTAGTAATATGTTATAATTCTCCTTCAACCCACTTGGCATAAATATACAATAAAACGAACCTACATAAACTAAATTAATCCATAAAAAGTGTCCCTTGACTCCAAAAACTATATATAAAATCACCTATATTATTTTTCATCTATAACGCCACATGAAAAAAACCACTAATTAAATAAAAGGAAAATGGGAAGTTTTGATTTGGCTAATTTTTCTGGGGAATGGAAATAAAATAGAAACTGAAAAACCATCATTAGATTATAGGTCATCATCAAGTTCAAAAATAAATAAATTCCCTTTGAGTGGTTAATAACTAAACCTAAACATAAATATGTGATATAATAATGGTGCGAGCCTAAAAATTTCAAGAAGGACACCACCAAAAAAACCACATGATTAACCATTAATAAAATATATTATATCAAGATAGTTTAAAAAATTCAATTAATTGTCCCTGAAAATCCTTTAATATTAATATAGGAGTTAAAAATTAAATTAAATGGTCTTCAATATTTAAAAAGATCATGATAAATTTATGAAATTTAAATTATCCATTATTAAATATAATTAATTGCAAAACCATATTTTTAATTGATTTTAATGCCATCGATTATTTTAATTTAAAAAAATTAAAACATGAGTCCAAAATAAAATAAATAACTATAGTAATAAGGCTAAAACAATGAAATTAATTCAAATACAAAATACAATGGGAGATAAATATTATAATCTCATAACATAGAAAACATTTCTTAACAAACTCGGTGGGCCTAAAGCCCAATGAACTCGGCCACGCCAGAGCCCAGCCCTCTAGAAGATAGTAAACCCCCACCCTTAGGCAGATAACAGGCCCCCACCTCAGATCGGCCCAGATATCACATGGCAGGAATTGTCCCTTGCCTGGCGAGGATTTAATACGCCTCCCCCGCAACTCGAACCCGTGACCACATGCTCAATCATTATATTGATTTTGAAATCATATATAATTGTATGGTATAACATATATAAATAATAATTATCGTGTTATATTTATTATTTACATTAGTTATACTCATTATTATACCCATCCAAATAATGAAGTGTTTGAATAACAAACTACACCACAACATGGAGACGGTAAGTCGTACGTACACTCGTATGGTGACTTGTCATTTTTTGGATGGATAGAATAACGAATATTGTTTCATAATATTTATAATAAAATCACAGTGTGTAGAAGGTACTGGATTTATTATTTTGTAATGGAAACAACAAAGAAAAAGGAAGTGGTAGAAGAATAGAACTTGGAAGAGGTGATGAAATATTTACCACTTCTTCGGGTTCTTCCTTTTTATTTGATACAAAAAGGATCCTTATGTTGGATTTCTGACCAAATGAAGGTCTCTATAATGAAGGGAGGAATTTTTTGAGGATATTTGGATATGTTTTGGCCAATAAAAATGTCTTTGGAAGTCTGAAAGTAAGAGAAGGGGAAGTACCATTTTATTAGAGATGTGAGGGTTACTTTAGGAAAATCTTGAAATATTATTTTATAATAAAATAATTTTCAGTTTATAATGGCTCAAAAATGATTTATTTAAATTCTAAAGTGGTGATGGGTCGAAAAAATATCTACCAATAGGTTTTATATAGGTTAAGTTCACCATATTAACCTTATCTTTTATATTTAACTCTTAGTTAAATAGTTTGTCATTTACCATGTCTCTTGATATTTTTTTATTATTCGGTTAATAAACATATTACAATAATCCAAGAGAACCCCAAGTGGTTCGTTATTAATATATATAACTTTATAAAAGCTCTTTCGCTAATCATTAGATTTTTTAGGAATATTATATCAATTAATAATATAGTATTTGTTTTAAAAACTTAATTATATCATGTTTGGAACTATTTTGTATTTGGTTTTTCTGAAAATCATAACAACATGATTACTTTGAAAATAAATTATTTAATCAACCCTAAAATGTTATATTATACTATAAAATTAGTTTAATTCATCAAAAGTATGAAATTAAATTTATTTATATATTTATAGTTTCAATTATTTTAACATTTCATTAATATGGTAATTACTGCATCATCATTGTGTCATAAATAAATTAGATTATTTAATGTCTAACAATTATAAATAAAATACCATTATGTAGGAAATATTTTTATCTTTCTAATTAATATTTATAGTTGAATTTATATTATGTTTAACCCTATATTAAAAATGGTTTAGTTATTAAACATTGAATTAAACTCTTTTAACTATTCTTTAAATAAAATAATAATAAAGGTCGTAATCTAATCCAAGTGGACCAAATGGGATAATATTTTATTCCTAATGTTGTTTTTGGTCTAATTATACGTATACAATAGAATTAGGACATGTTTTATGGTAATTATGATTTCATTTTTACCCTTAATTACCCTATTTACTTTTAACACTGGTAAATAAAAGTCATAAGTTACTATTCACCAAAAATTATTTTCATATTATTTATCCACATTTTATTTACTAATATTAACCATGTCTCTCATATTTTTTAAATTCAACTCACATAAGCAGTAAAATTATGTTTTATGCAAATTTTAAAATTTTCCAAGAATGTGGGTAAAAGACAGTAAAAAGCTCAATAAAATTTTTATATATGTAAAATTATTATAAAATGAATCCAATGAATTAAATTGAACATATATAGCCATTATGTATCTATTTTGACCTAAAATAATTTTAAATAAATTAAATAATTATTTAAATAAAAAATTCAGTTTTAACCAATAAACAAAGTGTTTTTCACTATTCATCCAAAATTGAATATTTTTTGAGAAATACCTAAACTTTCACTAAGCTAATTTCGATATTCCGAATTCAAAAATGAAGTCCATTTTAAAAAATAAAATTTATAAAACTTCAAAAAGTGGGTATTACTATTCATATTGGCTAGTTTGATTGGTTGTTGTGTGTTAGAATCTCGAAGTTGCGTACAATGCAATCTATTTCGTTATTCAAAGGGAATCATACCATGGATGCTTAGGGTGTTACAAAGATAGGTTTTCATCATCAAAGGGTAGGCAGATATATAAAAGTGTTTATAATTCTTGTAGTACTAGGAGTTATTATTGATCTATATGGGATGTTCATTGAAATGGATTTTCACTGTTGGAAAATAGTTTCAATTAAATGTGATCTTCATTTTGGAAATGGTTTTAAAAAAAGATTACACATTGGGATCCTTGGATGAATTAAGAAATAGATTTAGGTGGACCTAGTGTTGTTGGAACCACAAGTGATTTTTTTATATTGATAGGATTTTTCATTACCCAATAAAGTTAAGAGACAATATTGTTCTAGTTTAGGATTCTTTTTTGTTGACTATATATTCTAATAGGCGAGCGCCCAAATGGTGATATTTTCCATTTATACCTAGTTTATCACATGATGGATTATTTCATAGATATTTAGCCACATGATTAATTTCATTTTTTCTCTCATTTATACCAGATATATTATTGGATTTGTCAAATATGGTATTCATTTATGGAAAACAAAGGAGATGTTTACAAATGGTTTTATTTATGAAAATTATTTATAAACTAAATTATTTTTCTAATACTAGAACTTGTTCATTTGAGATATTATAACTTGTATGGATTTTTTGGGGATTTAAAATTGTTCGCTATGCTTAACCCCATGATTTTCATTCTGGTAGTTATATACCATGTTTTGTAGGACTAACAGAAAGGGAAGGGAATCATATAACATTACATGTTCTCTTTTATTATATTTCCTTCATAACAGAATGGGTCAGATGTGATGATTGGTCACATGGATAATTATTGGTCTTATTGAATCATTCATTTCTCATTTATCCTATTTGGATTGGTTTTCATAGATCTTGTTGTATATGTGTATTTATCTTTGGACTCTAGTTGTAGGCCTTGGTTTGGTTATATTCATAAGAGGTTTTTTCATTTCCCTTATATATACCTCAGTATGTGGTAGACGACATTGGGTGACTTGTCTTGTCGAAACATGTCTGTTCATTATAAATTCGTATCACAGGGATACTCATTATGATGTGTATTAACACTTCCTGAGTTTTCTCTAGGTATTGGGTATTTTGGAGTTAAGGAAATTTAGATCTGGGAAGTATGTGTGGGAAGGGGCTTGGCCATGTCACTTATATATATGAACTTGAGTTACTATGGAAGGATGAAAAATTGTTTACTAGGTCTGAAAATTGGTGTTTTATTTCATTTGAATGGACTATATGGTATGTTTATTTATATGAACCCATTATTTCATAATGAATTGTATTTCAATGGAGAAATTCAAAATTTATTAAAATTATTATTATTTTAAAGAATTATTGTCAACAAATTATGTGTTCTTATGAATTTGGAATATTCTCATGACTGATTAGTTTTTTTATTGTGATTAGTCAAAAATTTATCCTAGAAGATATCATCCAAACTAGAGTAAGGATGTAATGAGAAATGTTTGCAACAAAATAATCTAGTGGAACCTTCTTTGGTAGATGTTTTAATCCACCAAGTTTTGATCCTAGGCCTCGTAGGTGTTGAAAACCCTAGGGGAAAAATGGGCCATGCTTCAAAATTTACAAATCAGCATCCACATGCCTTCTATAGTGATAATGGACTAGAGGAATATGAATAATTTATTTAGTGGATTTAGTGGATCTTCAACTTCGATAAGAATCCTATGGACTCTATGGTGGGTATTTCTATATATATTTTATAATAATCATAAATGTAATCATTCAAATCTATTTTGAAAGCTTAGTTTTATATGGATATTAACTGGAATTTTTTTATGAAAATATTCATTCAATATTTTAACCCTATGATGTTACATGTGGAAAATAATCAGGAGTTTCTGACATATGAAGTGGTGAATGGTACCTTTCTGGACTATTCCCCCAATATTCTAAGTTGTTGCATATGAAAATAAATGATTATAACCAATAAGTATCTAGAGGTTTAGAGTTTTTATTTGGTACTGAGGGATGAAATTCAATCGATGGTGATCCTCACATTCGTTCAAACATTTTTAAGGGTAGTTAATAATATATCTTTGGATGAGGCTAACATAGCATGAAAAATAGGATTGGGAGGATCTTAAGTTGGAACTTTTTTTATCCATAGTGTATCTTCTAGAAAGAAAAGAAAGAGAAAAGTTATTCATATTTCATTAATAATAGTTCAAGGGATTCATATATATAACATTAGTTTGTTTTAAATTAGTGTTTAAAGTATGACCATACCATGCCTAATTATGTGGTGTCATCCAATAGTTTTCATTAATATAGAAAAATCTGTCCATCTGAAACTATTTGTGATAATATTTCCCATGATGGTAAACTTAGTGCTACATTCACCATGGGATCTCAGGTTCACAAGAATTCATCCAAGGGTGGTGTGTCTTATTTGATCCTTGTGGATATGAAATATCATGGAGTATCTGAGTCATGAAGTCATTATGTGATGGAGTATACACTAGAATAATTTGATGCAAGGCCCACTATTGTTATATGTATGATGTTTATTTCATATTTTACGGTGTGATAATTATTTGATATAGGTGATTCTCATTCCATCATATTTTCAAAGTATGTTGATTTTTTGTGTTTTTGATTAGATATTATGTTTTTCATATACGATCTTTCCATGCCATTTGGAAAGAGTTCAAAATAGTGTTTCAAGTGTCCTATGTGTCTGGTGATAATAAATAACATTGTGGTGGAGTGGGACTTCATAGTTCATCATCATGAAATCATAAACATGATTACTATTTTGGATTGGATGAACAATTTTATGGTCCAGATAGAATATTGTTTCCATCATTTTACATTTTAATCAATAGGTTGTGTCACTCTTGTTTCTTAGGGTGAGTGAGACTATAGATTCGGAAGGGTGGGACATGTAGTTCCATATGATGTGATAATCTCAAGGAATATTCCAGAGGTGTTTCTAGATGTTATTGACCAAATTTTAGGAAATCATCTACCTTTGGTGGTGTGTAAAATCATTGAGTTATTTTCAAATGATTATTTTCCTATACCTACCTAGAGATAGGTCAAGATTATTTTAGACCTATTACCTGTTACGATGCCCATATTTATGCTATAATACCATCTGGAACCTACTAAGTTCATAAAACATCAAGTCTAGCTTGTGGATGTCTAGGCTAAGGGATTTACTCATCATAACATGTCACCGTGGGCTACACATGTCCTCTTTGCTAAGAAGTATGATGGGTGCCATAGACATTGCGTCTAATATTTTAATTTGAAATAGGTGACCATCAAGAAAAAAATATCAATTTCCTTAAATTGATGCTCTATTTGATCAACATAGAGGGGCTCTTAGGTTTTAATTATTTTAATACAATATGGGTACCACTAGTTGATATTTCAATAAGAGAATATACCACAAACACTATTTACAAGCCTATATAGGAATTTTTATTTTTGGGTTATTCTATTCAGTCAGATTAAATATCTTGTGTTTATTTAGGATTTGATGAAACATATAAATCATTATTTCTTAGATTCAATTGTTGTGGTGTTTATAGATGATATCTTTTCCACTTGAAGTTAAAGAAGGATCACAAGAACTATTTGGATATCATTCTTAAAACATTGATGGATAATCATTTCTATGTAATGCTTTCAATTTTTGAGTTTTTGGTTCAAGAAGTAATTTTTATGGGGAATTTGATATCTAATATCAACATCTCATTGGATCAAAAAATGTTAGAGGAATTAATTCCCTAGTCGAAAAACAAAAACATGTTTGAGATTTAAAACTTATTGGACTGTTTTTTATTACAGGTGGTTTGTTTATGACTCCTCTATGATTTCATATCTGATCATGTATTTAACCCATAATGGTGTAATGATTTTATTAGAATGAAATGTTTCATAGATATTTTGAGAAACTGATTGTGATAATTACTTCAACAGTAGTTTTGAATCTCCTAGAACCTTTTTCAAGTTATGATGTTTCCAAAGATGCTTTGAGCACGGGTTGTGGTGTGTCTTGATGCAGGAGATACGTGCGATAGCCAATGACTGTAGAATTTTAGTCCCTCATTAAAATAACTACCCTACACATGATCTAGAGTTGGAAGTGTTTACGTAAGAATTAAAAACAGGGCATCACTTCCTCTTTGGGGAACAATTTAGGATATATTATTATCATAAAATATTGAGGTACATTTTAACTAAAATGGATAAAAACATGTATCACATGAACTTGTTGGAGTATCTACAAACCTTTGATATTTATATTTCTTATAACTTTAGGATTGTTAATGTAGTTGAAATGAGTTGATCTAGAAATTACGAACACATGAATTGGTGGAATCTGCGGAGGAGTGGTATTTGATGTGTTTATTGTCTTAAATGATCTTTGGAATAGAATATTCCAGTAAGAAGTTACGAAAAGATTTGATAAGGATAAATCATTCATTGATGAGAAGGTTCATATTTAGTATATTCATGACCTTGATTTCCATAGACATAGTAAAATCAATTATGGTGGGGTGACCTCAGATGAATCGAATTGGTCTCCCAGTGTTGTACTATGATTTTGTGGTAGGATGGTAGTTTTGTTTTCCATAATACAGGAGTACATAGACATTCGAAAACATTTTTTTTGGTCCATACACCTAGGTACTACCATGGTGTATCATGATTTGTAACATAAAAATTTGTGGGTAGGTATGAGTTGATCAATTTAATATTTTTTATCGTGGTGTCTTACTTGTAATATAATTATGGCAGAACACACGGTGCTTATTTGTTTGTTATAGTAATTTCCCATTGTGATATGGAAATGGGATGATATTACGATGGATTTGTCATTTTTTCCATGGAATCATTGTGGGGAGGATTTGATTTGGGTGGCCATTGATTGACTATTAAAATTGGTGCATTTCCTACTTTTCATGTAGATAATTATGATTGAAAATATCATGTACATATATGATTGATATATTGTGAGACTTCATGGGGTTCCCTATGTAGTTGTTTTTGAGAGGGACCCAAGGTTAAAATCTTGTATTTATAATAGTTTGTAGGAATAGATGGATTTATGTTTAAACTAGGCACATCATATCATCTACAGATGAATGGAAATAAAAAGAGTGTTGTCTGAGTTCACGGGGATATACTTTAAACTTTTGTTCTTGATTTTGGTGGTTTTTATGATTTTTTTCCTTTGTTCATGTTTCCCTATAAAAATAGTTATAGATCCTCAATCAGAATAGATCCCTTCAAGGATTTTTTTGGGTGAACATATTGAACTTTCCATTTCTTGGAAAAGATGGGAGGGAAATCTTTGTTTGGGACTATTCTTATTATTGAGATGGAAGATAGAATCTAATTGATCTAGAAGAGATTGTACAAGGAAAAAAGTCATAATAAATCATATGAGGGCCATTTTCTCTGACCACAGGAGTTTGAAGTTGGTTATTGAGTATTTTTAAGAGTTTCACATCACTTAGTACATGGTTAGTTGGGTATGAAGGGTAAGTTGTCACCAAGGACTATGGGCCCCATTGAGATCATTGGTCTACTAGAAAAGATTCCATATTGGTTGGAATTATATTCTCATTGGACTTATATGCACAACATGTTTCATGTTTCCCATACAAGGAGTTATTAAATGAATCCTTCCGATGTTATTGACTGGAAGGATTCCAATCTTGGGCAAGACAACACTGTGATTGAGTAGCCAGTTCAAATTATGGATCGTCAAGAGAGGGTTTTTCATAGTTAAAAAAATTACTTTGGTTAGCATATTAATATAGTGTAGTTGGGTTATTTATGAGGCATGGGAGTGAGAATTTTTTTATGAGGTAGTTATGGACTTCACTTTTTGTTATTCTAGGAACATTGAGACATTTTGTGGACAAAAAGAGATTATGGCGGGGATATTGTAGCAAACATTACCATCTATTACATATACCTTTTAATTTTTGTAGTTTTCTATTTGTTTGAGTGAATTTATGGATTCTATTAAATGGGGATACTTTTTTTTGGGAAAATGACATGATGTTCATGTTTGTATATAGGATTGAATTAATGGAGTTAGTTATACATGATTAATTGGATTTAGAGGGTGCTTCTTGGGGAAAACATCCCTATGAATTATTTTAGAGGTATCCTACTAGAAAATAGGGTGGGGTACTACCTAGTAGCAAAATTCACATCATGAATGGTTTGTAAGATGTAAATATAACCTAGGGTAGATTCCATGAGTTTCAAACAGGGAGTGAACATTTACAGGTCATGAAATATTTATGCATTATATATTTATTATCTTGAAGATATCATGAATTTTTTTAAGGTGTGAATGGATTAAAATACATGAATAATTTTTATATCATTAATTGATGAAAATTTGTATTTTAAATATGAGGTTATTTTTTCATCAATATCCTTTTGGAATTACTAAACTCAAATCATGAAATAGTTTCACATGGTAAATTATTATGAGTTTGGGGTTTTTAAAATAATACACATCTTATATATGTTTGATTCGGCCACAAACATCCAAATTATGACCTAGGAGCTATCCTAGGGGATTTTGGGTGATAACAATCCTTCCAAATTCCTTAGTTCATCATTTGACTCCTATAGAGATTGAACCACATATCCTAGGTATGAGGTCGTTCTTACACTTCATTTATGTTGTTTATATCAGTGGTGTTAGTTGCATCTATGTTTTAGATTTGTGATCCATTTATGTTTTCTATTGATCCTTTTTAGGTTAATGTATTAGATTTTCATCCCTTGTCTGATATGTGGGTTTTTACATATATTATCAACGAAATATAGGTTTACATCATTCTTGATGTTGGTGGAACAATACACTTTTAGATAATTCTTGAATTACTATGTGCTCTTTTTTATCCCCTTAATAATTTTCATTGAAGTAGTGTGACGCCCCGACCCCAGCTACCCAGAGTCAGTGCATTACTTCGTAACATTGGCATGATCACAAAAGATCAAGTCTCGAAAGACCGATTAGTTTAGTAGCCTTGGAAATAATAGATACATTCATAAATGTTACATTACATCATAAAGTGAAAAAATACAATAACAAAGTCTCCATAATCCACAGTCATATCCTCTTCTGACTATCCCTGCAGGCCATTCATAAAATACTTCTTCACATCTTAGAAAAATTAAAACATTGAATGGGTGAGCTCAGATGCTCAGTAAGGATAACAATATAGCGGAAGCTTTCATAAATAAACATTAACATTTAAGGCAATCTATAACTAAAAAAAGCCTTTTAAACTTGAACATCAACATAATATGGAAAAAGTAAAATGAAATAATTCCATTTACTTATTCACATGGATATTCTACTGGTCGAATAATCACATGAAATATCAATATTTACTTTCATAATTATGGAATGCATAATGCCAGACTATCATAACCACGTAGCCAAGGCCTCGTGGAAAGACTACAAATAATATTTTGTCAAGGCCTCGTGCCAAGACACTAGTTTGTCTCATGAGACCTACCGATGCATCAAGGAGCTATAGCGGGCTCCACCCGTCACTTATTAAGTCCAATGTATTCCTCATATCAACAGGTTTAAACATATCATAGACCGTAACATAATCGCATAAAATATGCATAAAGGAAACATAACATTTCCACATTTCAATCACAAGATATCAATACAACACATTGATATAATAAAAACACTTTCAAAACTATTTTCAATACCAAAATAAAAGAAAATTAAAACTTGATATTTATTTTTCATTTTTAAAAAATGGTAAGGCTTGTAGAGGAAGCCGAAACCCAAATAATGGCCTTGGCGGTGGAGAAGTCGTTGTCACTGCATACGTACGACAAGAAAAACAGTCCTTTGGTCGTTTATTAAAACACTTCGTATAAAAATATTCCTTTTGAATAAACGTAAATGTCAAAGGGGTTTATACACCGTATAAAAGAAATTTGTGTATAAAACAAAATATGCCTCAATGAAAGGAGATTGAGACGAAGTCCTTACAGAGATAGTTTTTAAAATAAAATAGATCTATTATGTGTATTCACTATATGTACACATAAAGAAAGTACAAATACAATATAGGACATAATAATATTATGACATAATTTGAAAGTAGGAGATTAACACAAAGAATGGAAATTCGGTTAAGAAGTCCCCTTACCTCGTGTCCGAATTCACTCGACCATTATTTGATCTCCTGAATAATAAACTAGAGTTAATATCTACCTTCTTAAGAACCTTTTTCAAGTTCATTACTCCGTTTATATCACTTATTACCATGTCATGAACATTATGTAATTATTTATGTTTATAACGGTCGTTTTGTCGATCTTAGGTACTTGAGTCAAAAATAGGCTTCTTATAATTACAAGTTGTTCATGTGGTGAAATATCCATTATATCCCGAATTATATTCATGATATAGATATCATATATCTCATATATATCCAGTATATACATTCATTCATAATATTACATAACATTTAGAGGTAAGAAATGAAATGCACCGTTCATGGAGACGGTAAGCCGTACGTACGCATGAACGCTACTTTAATTTATATTTCATATTTAATGGAATGAAATCACAATGATATAAAGGTATATTATAATTGAAGTATAATATCATATATAATATCATTTAATCCATCCTTTATACATCCCACATATGGCATTAACGATTCAAATCACTTTGAGGGGGCGGTAGTCTGCACTTCCTAAAATGAAAATATCGCGTTTACCCATAATGGAAACAATAATGGTATGACATAAATGAAAAGTACAGAACCTTAAGTAAAACATAAAAATATTATATATTATATATATAAATATAGTGACATCTTAATGGCCACCTTTGAAGGTGTTATATGAGTATTGAACAATCATTGTTTCGTGAGGCAGAAATTCTCCATCCATAGAAACAATATGTTCTTTAACCATTAGATGTAGGTGTGTGTAAGTGTAGCTCGAATTCTTCTTATAAAAACATCCTAGTATATTTAGGATACTGGTGTTGTTTCAAATTAAATTAATAAAAAGAGTTTAGGAGGTTGGAGAAGAAAAATAAAACAAAATAACATAAGAGAAGACATTACTTTAAAACCGGGTAACTCTTTTGATTTGAGCCAAAGGATTCCTTGGGAAGAATTCTGCCCAAAGTGAGGCTTCTAGGAGTAAGGGAGGGAAGTTGGGAGAGTATTTCGGCAGAGGTTGGCCGAGCCAAAAGGATTTGAAGGTGTGAGTAAGGTGGTAGTGGTGGGGGCCTTTTATAAGAGGAGAGAAGGGGCACTCTTGGAAAGATTGAAATGTTACATTATAATGAAATGCTTTTTCAGATTCTAAAGGTACCACACTTATATATTTCGAGGATAAGGTGATAAGGGTTCGAAATATTCTCATACAATAGGCTTTGGACAAGTGTAATACTTAGATTTTACATTATCCTTCCATTTTATTAAAATCGTTAATTAATGAGGTAATCGCTGCGTCATCATGGTGTCATAAATAATTTAATTTATTTAATGTCTAAAAATTATAAAAAATTATCATGACGTAGGAAATCTTTTTAGATTTATAATTAATCTTTATAGTAAAATATATGACTTTTATCACCCCAGTTAAAAATTCTTTTAGTAAAACAACTCTTGTTTGTGACCTTTTTATTTTAACATTAAATAAAAAGTTATTTATGTCCTTTTCCTAACAAAGTGGCTCCATGGGGTCCCCAAGTTGACCCATGTATTTTATTGGTCGGCCATGACTCATCCAATAGAGGTAGGACAAGTGTAAAGGTCATTTCATATTTTTATAATACATTTTTTACCTTATATTTCACTAATTATCTTTAATCGCGATTAATTAAACTTAAAAGTTACTATTCACCAAAAAATTATTTTAATCCCATTGAACCACATTTTACTTCCTAATGACAACCATGTATGTTGGATTTTTGAAAAAAAAAATCACAGAAGTGGTAATATTTCTTTTAAATGAAAAAAATCAGTTATTTAACTACCACTTAGTGGTTTCACTATTCAGCAAAAATTGAAGTTTTTCAGAACAACGCCAAAATTTCACCCTAAGATATAATTGATATTCCAAATTCAAAAATGATGTCTATTTTACAAAATTATAAACATATAGGTTGCATTAATTAATTTTATAATTAATTCCCACTGTCACAACAAATAGCGTGTTTTTAAGAAACAATATATATCAAAAGATTGACAATTGTTTATGTCCAATTTCAATGTTAAATTAAATATAATGACCACCATTGGATAAAATGGTAAATATATATTCTAATTATACTTTAAAACCACTCAATAGTATAATTTATCACTATAAATTATTTTTATTAAAAAATTTGTTTTAAGTATTTTTCACTATTCATAAAAAAATTGGAAGTTCTCAGAAAATTAAAAAAAATTCAACTTAGGATAATTTCGATATTATTAATACAAAAATGAAGTCCATTTTGAAATATAAAATTTCTATAATTTTAAAAAGTGGGTATTACTATTCATAATGACTAATTTGATTACTCACGGTGTTTTTGAACTCGAACTTGCGTACAACGCAAGCTATTGCATTATTGAAAGAGAGGCGTATCATGGAAGCTCGAGGTGTTACATTCTCCCCTCCTTCAATAAATTGCGTCCTCGCAATTTGAAATTTTTCATTGAAAATAAAAGTTTGAAAATAGAAAATACCTTTCTGGAAAACCCACTTCGAAAATAAGGTTATTAAAAATATAACTTTATAAGAAAGAAAGACAAGTACAAAGGTCACCCGAGATAGACCATACTAGGATTATATGAAAATATGGATATGGAAGAAAAACAAACCATCAAGGTTTGATGGAGAGTTTTAGAAAACTGGATTAGGAGAAAGTCAACCATAAGAAAATCAAAAACTTGTGATTGGTTAAACGGTCATTGAATCCCCAGTTGGAAAAGATAACCGGCAACGTTTTTGTTTTAAGTTACCTTTTATAATGTTGAGGAATTTATTTATGAGATTTAATAAGAATGTAAGGGAATATACATTCTTGTCATGTAGACTTTCATTCTTTAATAAATTTTTACCACAAACCCATCTTTCACTCTAAAAGGTAATAGAACTCAAAAATATTCTATTTATCCTGATTGTATAAGGTTCCAAATATTAACACATACCATTTAGATTAGTAAAACTATTTTTTAATAACCAGGGACTTCATGTAGGCTAGTGGTTGGTAATAAAGGCATGTCGCACTATGGTTGTGGGTTCGATTTCTACAGCTTTGTCCGACGGGACGGGTTATGCCCCACCCTGCAGGTTGTCCATTTCCTAAAACCATAGTATTAAAATATTCTAAAAATAATCTTCATAAATGTTTTAACCTTAAACAATACTATCAAAGGTTCAACTTAATCCATTCTAACCTATATAGTTATCCAAAATACCCTTGTCCAGACTTTTTCTAAAAGGTATCTAAATTCTAAAATCAATTGTAACATCAGATTCCCCAAACAAAGTAAAGTTTCTCTTATTGTCACATACTTAAAATATTATTACCTTCATCATATTAAAACCTTAATGAAAAAAAACAAGTACTGCCGTACAATCCTGATATATATCACATTATTCTTATAACCAGAATATAATCCTTGTTTCCAAAAGCACCAATACATTAATTATTCCGCTTCAACTGTAGTCACAAAATAATATTTGCCTTGATCCCTTGGCATTTTATGAGGTAAGTTTCCCTGACGCTTAGGAAAATCATTTTCATAATGGCCCATTTCCATACAATTGTAGCATGCAACATTGATAGCCTCTTTCTTTCCCTTGCAATCACAAGCCTGGTGACCTTTTTCTCCACATTTATAACAAACTCCCATTCCTTTTAGGCAAGCACCGGGGTTATTCTTCCCACAATTATCGCATAATGGAAAATCCTCCTTTCCCTTTTTCCCTTTATCCGTCTCTTGTTCCACCGTTCTCTTCTTCTCTTGCTTTACTTTGTTGTCATAAGACTTAGAGAATTCCTTTTTTTTTCTTGATAGCACATGAGACAATATCTTCATATGATGAGATTGATTGTGATACTAAAGCTCGAAATAGAAATGGTTTTAACCCATCAAAGAAGCGATCAATCTTACTTCTTGGGTTACGTATATAATCTGCAGCATACCTCGCTAACATTGTAAAGTTGGCCTAATACTTTGCGACATTCTCATCCTCCTTTTGTCTCCGACTCAGAAATTTCCTATCCATATCTGCTCGATGGTCATGTGGAAAGTATTTTTCTAAGAAAATATCTTTGAACTATCTCCATTCCATACTTGATACTTCTTCATCATCCTTTGTATTTTGAATTAGCGACCACCATTGATCGAAATCTCTAGTGAGGCGGTAAACTGTCATGATAACCTTCTCCCTTTCGCTACTCCCCAAGGCGTGGAATATTTTCTCTAAGGAGTTTATCCATTGCTTAGATATTAATGGATTTATACCCCCATTAAATGTTGGCAGTTGTTGCATCATGAAGCGGTCTAACATTGATCCTCCACGTTGCGTATCAGGGTGCTCCATACGAGTAAGGTTATTATTCATAACCTGAGTGAGTTGTTCCAGTATGGTAATAAGTTGATCAGCACCAGTTTTATCTCCAGATCCACAATAATTATCTTGATCAGGAGGGAAATCCCTACACGGAGTGCGTGCATTGATACAGTTTCCATTCCTTCCACTAGGTGCCATTTCTAAACAATGGCATAAACTAGATTAGTTTATGAATAAAAATACATAATTCCATACTTATAAAATACTTAACGTAAATTGAACTATTTATGTATATAATCCATAATCATAAAAAAAGTTTTCTTTGAGGAAGTATATACTCATAATCCTTTATAGTGGTTTGTAAAGAAAATGAGAATTATCCTAAGCATATCCCCTGGGAGTGTCGTAACCAAGAGTGCAGCAAGTCCCGTTGTCGTGCACCAGTTCCCGTTCGAGTCTAGATCAAAGTGGTGTTTTCGGGTTTTACCCCAAGGTACATCTGTGCCAGAGCCTCCTCTACATGCTCATATCTAGACAGGGATGTATTTCTCAGAAAACCCACAACATCTCTATAATACCAAAATTCTAGAATGTTCTTCTATACTAATCCTTAATGTCAATCTTCGGGCTATGTGCTCTAATCAGAGTTTATCTAAATCTAGCTTCCAAGGTTAGTACTAAACTGCCTCTGATACCAACTGTAACGCCCCGACCCCAGCTACCCAAAGTTAGTACATTACTTCGTAACATTGGCATTATCACAAAAGATCAAGTCTCGAAAGACCGATTAGTTTAGTAGCCTTGGAAACACTAGATACATTCATAAATGTTACATTACATCATAAAGTGAAAAACTACAATAAGAAAGTCTCCATCATCCACACTCAT
This sequence comes from Viscum album, assembly GCA_963277665.1. Classification (NCBI taxonomy): domain Eukaryota; kingdom Viridiplantae; phylum Streptophyta; class Magnoliopsida; order Santalales; family Viscaceae; genus Viscum; species Viscum album. Next base: position 322,897,866 of record OY728146.1, read on the forward strand.
ATCCTCTTCTTACTATCCCTACAGGTCATTCATAAAATACTTCTTCACATCCTATAAAAATTAAAACATTGAAAGGGGTGAGCTCAAATGCTCAGTAAGGATAAAAATATAGCTGAAGCTTTCATAAATAAACATTAACATTTAAGGGAATGTATAACTAAAAAAAAGTCTTTTAAACTTGAACTTAAACATAATATGGAAAAAGTAAAATGAAATAATGCCATTTAATTATTCACATAGATATTCTACTGGTCGAATAATCACATGCAATATCAATAACCACTTTCATAATGATGGAATGCATAATGCCAGACTATCATAACCACGTAGCCAATGCCTCGTGCCAAGAATAAAAATAATATTTTTTCAAGGCCTCGTGCCAAGACACTATTTTGTCTCATGAGACCTACCGATGCATCAAGGAGCTATAGCGGGCTCCACCCGCCACTTATTAAGTCCAATGCATTCCTCATATGAACAAGTTTAAAAATATCATAAACCATAACATAATCACATAAAATATGCATAAAGGAAACATAAAATTTACACATTTCAATCAAAAGATATCAATACAACACATTGATATAATAAAAACACTTTCAAAACCATTTTCAATACCAAAATAAAAGAAAATTAAAACTTGATATTTTTTTTCATTTTTAAAAAATGGTAAGTCCTGTAGAGGAAGCCGAAACCCAAATAATGGCCTTGGCGGTGGAGAAGTCGTTGTCGCTGCATACGTACGACAAGAAAAATTGTCCTTTTTCATTTAGTAAAACACTTCATATAAAAATATTCCTTTTGAATAAACGTATAAGTCAAAGGGGTTTATGCACCGTATAAAAGAAATTAGTGTATAAAACAAAATATGCCTAAATGAAAGGAGATTGAGAAGAAGTCCTTACAAAGATCATTTTTAAAATAAAATAGATCTATTATGTGTATTCACTAAATGTACAAATAAATAATGTACAAATACAATATAATAAATAATAATATCATGACATAATTTGAAAGTAGGAGATTAACCCAAAGAATGGAAATTGGGTTAAGAAGTTCCTTTACCTCGTGTCCGAATTCACTTGACCATTCTTTGATCTCTTGAATAATAAACTAGAGTTAATATATACATTATTAAGAACCTTTTTCAAGTTCATTATTCCATTTATATCACTTATTACCATGTCAAGAACATTATGTAATTATTTATGTTTATAATGGTCGTTTTGTTGATCTTAGGTACTTGAGTCAAAAATAGACTACTTATAATTACAAGTTGTTCATGTGGTGAAATATAAATTATATCCCGAATTATATTCATGATATAGATGTCATATATCTCATATATATCTAGTATATACATTCATTCATAATATTACATAACATTTAGAGGTAAGAAATGAAATGCACTGTTCATGGAGACGGTAAGCCGTACATACGCATGAACACTACTTTCATTTCTATTTCATATTTAATGGAATGAAATCATAATGATATAAAGGTGTATTATAATTCCGGTATAATATCATATATAATATCATTTAATCCATCCTTTATACATCCCACATATGGCATTAACGATTCAAATCACTTTGAGGGGGTGGTAGTCCGCACTTCCTAAAATGAAAATATCCGTTTACCCATAATGGAAACAATAAAGGTATGCCATAAATGAAAAATACAGAACCTTAAGTAAAACATAAACATATTATATATCATATATATAAATATAGTGACATCTTAATGGCCACCTTTGCAGGTGTTATATGAGTGTTGAACAATCATCGTTTCGTGAGGCAAAAATTCGCCATCCACAGAAACAGTATGTTCTTTAACCATTAGATGTAGGTGTGTGTAAGTGTAGATCGAATCCTTCTTATAAAAAAATCCTAGTATATTTAGGATACTGTTTTTGTTACAAATGAAATTAATAAAAAGATTTTAGGGGGTTGGAGAAGAAAAATAAAACAAAATAACATAAGAGAAGACATTACCTTAAAATCGGGTAACTATTTTGATTTGAGCCAAAGGCTTCCTTGGGATGCATTATGCCCAAAGTGAGGCTTCTAAGAGTAAGGGAGGGAAGTTGGGAGAGTATTTTGGCAGAGGTTTTCCGAGCCAAAAGGCTTTGATGGTGTGAGTAAGGTGGTAGTGGTGGGGGCCTTTTATAAGACGAGAGAAGGGGAAATCTTGGAAAGATTGAAATGTTACATTATTATGAAATGCTTTTTCGGATTCTAAAGGTCCCACACTTATATATTCCGAGGATAAGGTGGAAGGGTTTGAAATATTTTCATCCATTAGGCTTTGGACAAGTGTAATACTTAGATTTTACATTATCCTTCCATTTTATTAAAATCGTTAATTAATGAGGTAATCGTTGCATCATCATGGTGTCATAAAATATTTAATTTAATTAATGTCTAAAAATTATAAAAAAAATATCATGATGTAGGAAATATTTTTAGATTTCTAATTAATATTTATAGTAAAACATATGACTTGAATAACCCCATTTAATGTTTTTTTAGTAAAACAACTCTTGTTTGTGACCTTTTTATTTTAACATTAAATAAAAAGTTATTTATATCCTTTTCCTACCAAAGTGGCTCCATGGGGTCCCCAAGTTGACCCATGTATTGTCTTGGTCGACAATGACTCATCCAATACAGGTAGGAAAAGTGTAAAGGTTATTTCTTATTTTTATAATATCATTTCTACCTTAAATTTCACTAATTACCTTTAATCGCGATTAATTAAACTTAAAAGTTACTATTCACCAAAAAATTATTTTAATCCCATTGAACCACATTTTACTTCCTAATGACAACCATGTATGTCGGATATTTGAAAATAAAATCACAGTAGTGGTAATATTTCACTTAAATGAAAAAAATCAGTTATTTAACTACCACTTAGTGGTTTCACTATTCATCAAATGTGATGTTTTTCAGAACAATGCCAAAATTTCACCCTAAGATATAATTGATATTCCAAATTCAAAAATGATGTCTATTTTAAAAAATTCCAAACATATAAGTTTCATTAATTAATTTTATAATTAATTCCTGTTGTCACAACAAATAGCATGTTTTTAAGAAACAATATATTTCAAAAGATTGACAATTGTTTATGTCCAATTTCAATGTTAAATTAATTATAATGACCACCATTGGATAAAATGGTAAAAATATATTCTAATTATACTTTAAAACCACACAATAGTATAATTTATCACTATAAATTATTTTTATTATAAAAGTTGTTTTAAGTATTTTTCACTATTCATAAGAAAATTGGAAGTTCTCAGAAAATTACAAAAAATTCAACGTAGAATAATTTCAATATTACGAATACAAAAATGAAGAGCATTTTGAAATATAAAATTTCTATAATTTTAAAAAGTGGGTATTACTATTCATAACGGCTACTTTGATTAGTCGCGGTGTTTTAGAACTCGAACTTGCGTAAAATGCAAGCTATTGCATTATTGAAAGAGAGGCGTATCGTGGAAGCTCAGGGTGTTACAAGTAGAATTTACTTGATGGGAAATTTTTCTTATTAAATGTCATCATATTTTTCATAATGGTATTGAACTAACATAGCACATTTGGAATTATGGGTGGGTCAAGAAATAGACATAGGTGGCCCTAGTTTGTGTGGAACATCTAGGGGTTGATTTTTTGAAATCTATAGACTATGGAAGGACTAAATATCAACTGTAACTAGCATAGGTATAGTATGGGATTATTTATTATATACCATGTATTCTAATAGGCTAGATACCAAATGGTGTGCTTTGTGATTTATACCTAGTTTATCGCATGATGGTTTATTTCATTGATAATTTCTCACATTTATAATTTACCTTTTATTTCTTTTATAGATTCATAGATTTGGTGAATATGGAATGAATTTATGGAAAAAAAGAGATGTATAAAAAATGTTTTATTTATGAAAATTCTTAATAAATTTTATTATTGTTTTAAAGTTATAACTTTTGAATTATTGGTATTATATCTTATAAAGATTCTTTGGTGGTGTTTTATTGGGATATGGGGTCACACAATAATTTTTTATTTTGGTAGTTCTAGACCTTGTTTTAAAAGACTTGGGGAAAAAAACGACATCTTATAGCATTCCAAGTTCAACTATCATTTGAATCCTTCAGATCCGGATAGTTCATTTTAAATAATTGGTCACATGAAAAGTTTTTTGTATTATTGATTCATAATTATATAGTTAGGTTTTTTGGATGGGATTGTATGGATATTTTTGTTTCTATATCTTCTAAATTATATTGTGGTCATATGTTTGGTTTTTTGTGTATTCAAGAATTATTTCCTTTATCTTTGGTAAACATCATTTTGTTTGGGACCACTTGGGTGACTTGTGTAGTTGACCCAGGTTTTTTCATTATAGCTAAGAATACAATATATCTTTTAAATATATCTTTCTAATATCATATTCATTCCATTGGAACTACCTAAATTTGAGTAAAAAAATATAATTTGAATCTTTTCATAAACGATAATATCCCATATTTTAATTAATGATAACCTAATATGTTTATAAGTGTCATAAATTTTATTTTTATTTTTTATATTCTCAATGAAACTAACTTGTGGACCAGTATATCATGATCAAAATAACCTAGAAGATCATTGGGATATATTCCATAATTCACACCAAAAGAGTATCATGTCATGGTGACCTTTAATCAAGAATGTTTATCTTGAGATTTTATTATTGCGAAACATCATACATTCACTACCATATTTTACAGTAGTCATGACAAGTCTATAGTATGACATATTAATTTCAACTTATGGTAGGAATTTGATTTTCATGTGGTAGGTTTTTTCATTAAAAGGTTACTTATGTAGTGAGTGGTTTATATCATTTAATCACATTATAGTTATAGAGGCATTATGTCTCTATTATTGACTAGGTCATAAAACCCTAAATGAAGCTTGTGGTGTTAATATGATTGGTCCACTTACCATATGATGAAAAAAATATTTATAGATACATGAATGGTATCATGTCCAATTGGGGGCATGGATATTTTTTCACTCATGTAAATAATTGATCCATATCTACGCTCATGATCAATTAGATCTCATCATGTGATCAATTCAGTGAAATTATGACCAATGATGACGTGGTAGGTTTCATTCTATTCACGTGATTGATCTAGGGTCCTTATGAACTTGTTGATGTGGTTAGTTTCATTCTATTCATGTGGTCAAGACAAAGTTTTATGGTATGTTCCGGTATCATGAATCAATTTAGGATTCCATATAACCTGACTCCCAACCTAGCATATATCATGGTATGAAGGGCATTAACAGTCTCTATAAAATGGAAACATGTTCCTCTACTTTTAAGAACACATTTGAGAATGATTTTACCAAAATAATAATAACTAACAAGGATACAAGATTTAAATAAAATTATAAACAACATCCATAACATGTTTTACTAAAATTCAAAGGGTAATTAATCATTCATGTTTACATGTAAATTTATATCTAAGAAACAAAAGAATCCAAAAATTTGGAGGCAACAAAATTTAAAAAAAAAATACATATTGTGGCACGAGGGTTGAAAACCACCCTGTCACCACCATTAACACCATACAAAATGAAGCTGATAAACGTTTAATACTCTTCCACCACCATGGAAGGCCAAAACATTATATGACATATAAACGACAAGGACTAAAAATTCTTAACGCTATATATAGGGTTTCATCCCACTAGCATAGTAGGATCCCACCCAATGTTCCACGCATAGATATTATAGGACAAATAAAAATTATTATTTTTAAATAGAAATAAATAATTTAGGTTAAAACATGCTTTATATTTTGAAGGACCATGAAAAACTATAAAACATAAAAATAATTCAAAACATGAAATAATAATTATAGAAAATCTAAAAGTATTTAGGTTAGTGGGGACTAGGTACATTTTACCTCATCGATTGAACATTTTCCTCATAGTTCATGAGCTCTTTGTTGGAAAAAACCCACGTTTCAACTATGATAATATATGTAGAATTGTTTAGTATGTGTTTCATCATAATCCTACTAAGGATTCCCGAGCTAAGTCCTTGAAAGATTAACTAGATATTAATCCTATCCTTCCAACCAAGGAACCAAATGTTCCCATGTTATTATTTTTATTTCATAAAGCTAGACCAATCCTGTTTTATCCTAAATATTTTTTATCACAAGCCAATCATACCATTTCAATTCATTTATTAATTGGATAAATAATTTCCAAACCATTACACACAATACCTCCATGTATAACACCCAATGGAAAACATACCACAATTTTGGAATGTCCATTGAATATTAGGGAAATCAAAATTAAATCATTAAATAATGAAACAACCTGAAACCACATACAATTCATCTAGAAATCACCACAAATATTTTTTCTATCACATGAAAATAAAACGGTAGGGCCTAAGAAATTAATAAAAAACCATAACAAAACATTAAAAAAAATTATTGATGCCACTCTAGGTCACCACAACTGCTGAAAATGTGGGAATCCAATAAGTAGCGAAAATGAAGTGAAAATATGTAAAGAGGAAGAACATACATGGAAGAATATTTAATAACCCATCATCATTAACATAAGGATATGGGAAAAAGTGGTGATTATAAGTTGGAGATTAATTCATAGTGCAATGGGAGTCATATTAGTGGAATTATCGGGAGAAATGGGTTAAAAATGGGGATGGATGAAAGTTTAGCTTAAAAAATAACGATTTGGAAGGTCACACATTTTGGCCCAATGGTTTGAGAGATAGTGTGACAACCATAAAATGAATCTATATGGGGGAGAGTATGGTATCACAATTTACTAGTTCTTGGAACACGGTCAGGTGCCATATAGTATAGCCTTAATTAACCAATTGTATATTTCACATAGTTTGTAGGGGTTGGTGCAAGGTTTGTACTAACCATGGGATAATTTTCTAGAACACTCTACCCATCCCAAAATTATAACTTTTTTTATTATAATCTTTCATAAATAGTATATCCAAATAAATATATGAAATAGATGAAAAATATGTAGAGGCAACATAGTGGGTGTGGCAATTCTCCCAACCATAAATACATTCTGCCCAATGAAATTTAAACAATGTTCATATCAGAGATCAAGCCAAGGTATTTTTCCTTTATCAATTATCACTACAATGACTCATTATATTCTTTCCTATTCTACCATTGTATATAAAATAGTATAATATATTTTCACTAAATAACCTTCACTAGATAATTCACAATCAATTCTGTATTCTCAACCACTGAAATACCAAGTTCAAACTCGACTTCTTCCTATTTCAGCATGTGAGAAGGATTGGTATTGTACCTTTTAAATGTTGATACATGGAATACATGATGAATAGATATCAACTATGAATGTAATAAAATATTTTCTTTCACACTATCAAAAATCTCGGTAATCTATAAAGGTCTAACATTCCTCTGTTTAAGAATCCCCCACTTTCAAATTTGGTGATGAACTAATTGAATTTTCAATTTCAGAAAAACCCAGTCATATAATGAGAATTATGGAGATCAGAATCATTGATCAACATAGTTCTTATGAAAAAACTGAGGTGTCAACTATTGCTACCTGATCATCTAAAAATTACAAGTTAGTTATTACATAATTTTTCATCCCACTAAGGATATATCACCAACCTTTATCTAATGTAGAGGATATTGACTTGGTCAACCGTATAGCAAATCAAAAGGAACCATCCTTATTGATTATTGAAAAATATTGGTGTAATAAATCTCCACCAATCTAATACGGATATCACACAAGCCTCTAACGCCGTGAACACTGGTTCAAAGCATATCTTGCTAAATCCAATTCACCTGCTTGATATCAACATCTTTCTGAGGATGGTATCTCATGCTTAACATGACATATGACCGCATTTCATTTTATAGGACATACCTTAAATGAGAGGTAAAATGGGGGTCCATATAAGATATATTTTTAGATGTAATACCATGAATCCTTCAAATCTACATAATATAATTCCATCCAAATTCATCCACTTTGGTAGAATCCTAGATCTTAGTGAAATGATATGATTTTATCATATGATCATTAATCACCCAAATTACATTCCATCCATTCTGTGTAAGAGGTAACATGATAATGAAATAAAAGCTACATTTTCAGATATCCATAAAGGAATAGGGATATGAAAAAGTTATCATAAGAGTTTTCCTTTCTTGGAATTGACCAGTTGATAGGTGTGGAAAAAAGATAAAAAGTCTTATATATCATTCCTCATACATGGTCACCATAAGTGACATCAAAAATCATAAAACATAATGGTGGTTCGATGATGGACTACCAATTAAGACTGATGATTGTCAAGTTTCACTTGCTTCCCCATAGAAAATGGCACAATAGAGAGGTCCTTGAAGTATATAATCCCATAAGGTGACAACGGGTATTATCTATGAACCAAACCAAAAATTATAGATTTATAATAATGTTGGAACAACACATCATTAAATATATAATCTTGAATAATCTATTAATGATAAGGAGACAACTTCATGCTATCCAAAAACATACCACTACCCTTTTCAATAGATTCTAGGTGAATCTGAGTGAAGATACCTGTCAACTCCAACTACATCACTATGGTAATTCAATTATTGGGTGGGAAAATTCATCTCAAATATATAAGTAAATAAATTCCCTTTTATATGGGTGTAGAAAATATCGAATTATAACCCTTTAAGAAACTCAATACATTATCACCACCTCATGTTAAAATGTTGAAATCATTCTCAAACACAAATATTTCTCTAACATTTGTGGTCTGGGTAGAGAGTAAATTTCTCCCAGAAGAGGAATTATTAAAAAGATTTCAGGCCACAGATTACTAATATCACCTTGATGTCATATGTTTGGTAATTATTTTCATTTTTTGTGTGTTTGAGAGATCCATATTCTACTACAAGAGAATCCAATATAAGAACACATCTCAGATCTATACCCAGATCATTATAGTAGTTTGTGTTCCCCATTCTAGCCTTAGATAAAATAAAAATTATTATAGTTTTCATCTACCACATTAGTTCCTAATAAGTTTCCATGAATTTAGAACTCGATATGAACATCACCAATTTATAGGTGGGAGTTTTAGTTATACATTAAATATAATATAATTACTTAAAAAACTTTTATAAAACCCTTTCAAACCTAGAAAGACTCTAATATCAAATAAATTCCTTGGATATTACCATGAAATCACCATATTGAATTTATCCTGATAGGTTGAATTTTTTTGCCAAAATCATAGTTTAATGAAACTTATCATGAAACACATATAAACTACACTTTGTGAGTTTAATATAGAGATGATGATTTCATAAAAATTTGATTACAACCCTTATATTCTACCTATTCTCCTATTCTAATCATGAATATACCAAAATGTCATCTATAAAGCAAGAAAAAGGACTCATGGAATCTGAGGAACACCCAGTTCTTAAGAGATATAAAACACATTGAATAAATTCATAATCCCAAATGAATTACCAAATACTCAAAATGGATGTACATAGATCAGGATTCTATCTTGAGATCATCAACCTATCTCACCAAAACTAGTGAAACCCTGAGAAAAGGAAAATCTTATTTAACCACCTTTCATATATTACATGATCAATTATTTCTTATATATGGGGAAATGGGTTTTTATTCTTATTAGTTATTCTATTAAGCTTCCAGTTTTTGATACACAAATAAACTGATCCATCTTCCTTCTAATAAAAATGGATTGAAGCGACCCAATGAGAGATTTATGTGGGAATAAAACCATTGGATCCCAAATATTCTAGTGTCGTATTTAATTCACTCAACATAGTGTGGGCCAATAGATATAAGGGAAGATAAATTTGATGTTTCCATAGTGCCAAATCAATAGTAAACTCCACATACAGTTCAAGAGGTAGTCCTGAAATATCCTCAAGAAACACCTCTAGAAATTCAATATTTATGGGTGGAAAATAACCCTCTTAATGGTTCCCATAATCATAAAATATGATTAAAGTCACCTAACATGTGATTATTCTTAACAATTGGATTTCATGTCCATCTCATCTGGACCACATACTCCATTCACCTAAAAAACTCATGTTTTATTAGAATGGGATATAAATGTCACCCATAGATAATTATAATAGATATGATACATAAAGAAAAACATCTATCCTATTCCTAGGATTATTTAATATAGGTCCATTTCTAGGATAAGGAAATTCCTTTTCATTTTGACCTCTGATAGGTAGATGGTACAAGATTTTCATTAAAAACCCATATCCTTTCATTATTTGATAAGTGTAACCAAATCCATTACATATTAAATAAGCTACATCAGGAGGTTCAATGAATCCACAAGGATAAAAAATAAACAATTTATAATCACCCATATCGAAAAATGTAACTACTACAGATAATTCAATAAGTATAACACCACAATCTGTGTCATGCATCTTAGTCCAGCGGTGTCATGTCCATATCATGAATGTGACATGTTTCTATCTTTGCATGTGGATGAATACTAACATGTGGATATAACATCTTTTGACTCTACTGATATGATGATCTACCCATTCTAGCACATCCAAAAGAATGACACCCCATAGTCCAGGATGAAACAGAATGATCTATTGACCCCCTTGGTACTGTGGAGCCTATACTGCTCTGGAAGAGTGGGAAAACATTATCAAAACTTCTTAGATAGACCATGAATCTATAAATATAGAAAGTCCTAGAAAGTTTCAATCATATGGACCTCACATGTCCTAATTTTCCACATTTATGGAAAGAAACATTTCCAATACATAAAACATGTAACAAACACTATCAAAAAGGTTATCTATAACTCCGAAAACTCTTCTTTATTAACTACTTACACTTTCACTTCTTTTCATTTGTTCCACTTACGCTCTGTCCCAAGACTAGATATAAATAGTCAATCTCCATCATTAATTCACGATCAACCACCATAATATACATTATTTTAATAAAATAAAAGTCTAAGAATCAAATGTTTAGCTGCATCACTATTTTATACCGTGGAACATTCATCTATTCATTAGAAACTACCTCTTGATTAGAATGGACCTACTCTGAAAAGTGGTTTCAATATCCCAACCCCGAATGCTCTCTCTTATGGAGGCATAGGAATTAATGGGTCATATAATGCACTAATGTATCATGTTATTATTCACTATTGGGGATGATTGTGGTGTCTTTCCACACCATCTTCTCAATATTCACTATTTGGACCACTGACTCCCACCATCTGTGACTGGGACCTTCCATCATAGATGCATCAAAATAAATTCTCACCACATTAGTAGACCTAAGAAACTCATATATCCCCTCAATATATTTCTACAATCATTCCTCTTCATGGTGATTTGATATTTCCAATAATGAAGGGGTATTATTCATGTGAATATTAGGAGATGGATCCTAGTGATGTCCTGGTTCATCTTCTTTAACATGTGACAAACTAGAGCCTGCTCCATGAACCAATGATTTTAATTCCCAAACATCCACACCATCTACTCTATTATCAATATTTGAGGGAATATTCTTTGACATAATTGGAGGTCTCTAGAGGGGAATCGTACTACACAATTCAAAACAATCAGAAGAGGGAAACTATTAATACATTTTCCAAAACAATTAAATAATATTATAATAAATTACTCATATAAATAATAGAAAGAAAAATAAATTAAATGAAAAGTCAACCGAATACACCCCATCTTTGTTCCCATGCTAAATCTGCAGCCTGTATACCACACCTCAAGGAGGATTGGAACCAAATCCCAAACATCCCATGTGAGCTAATGTTTTTAATGAGGTGTGTTGACCATAAACCAAACATGGAACTAGAACATCAATATCTAACATTATTAGCTCATTTATATAATTACATAACAAATAAAAACATCCAAATAATTTAAAACCAAACTGTCATACAATTTTTTTCAAAAATCGGCACGAGCTTCTATACAACCCAACATCAGACCTGACCTGTGGAATATAACAATGATAATTATCAAACACCATGATCTTGAAACTAGTTTATGGGAATAAAATAACTCCATTGATAATGATTTTCCCATAATGCAAATAATTATAATTAATCCAAGATCCAGATAACATTATAATCAATATCCATAGCTAGTATTACCAAATTGAAAAGGTATAAGGTATAAATCAAGTTTAAATTTACATTTATAACCATGAACCAAAATAAAACATAAGTAGGATGGAATCAACTCAATATAAAAAATCCACATTATTACCTAAGGGCTAACAACCACCTTTCCGTTACAATCAAAACTAGCTAAAGGGAAACTTATAACAATAGTATCTCCTTCCACCTCAACTAAAAGCCTTTAGTTTACATGTTTGAGACACAAAAATTTCTACACACACCCAAGGGTGTTTGCAAGATTTGATCCCATTATACACGTACAATCCCACATGATTATCCATGAATAAAAATTATAGGAAAAATAAAATTTTACATTATAAAATATAAATAAACAATTTAGTTTGAAAACAAATATTCGATGTTAAAAGAAAATTCAAAATTTTGGAAACTAAAAACAGGTGAATAACCTATGATAAGAACCATGGGAAACATTAATATAGCTAGGCTAACAGAGGCTATTTATATTTTATCTCATTGATCATACATATTAATTCTAGTACATGATCATTTATAGGGGATGCACCCAGGGCCCAATGTTAATAATCCATGCCATATCTATAAGTTAGTGTTGTGTGGTAATCATACTTAGGGTTCCTTGGCTAGGTTTCTTCCATATCACCTAGATAAAATACTTTGAATCACTTCTATATCCCTAAGGGTATCTATTTATCTTTTTTATTTCATATGATGAAATTAATCCCCTCTAATCACAAATTTTTTTTCGCAATCCAAAGATACCATATCTAAGAATTTAAAAAGGTGGTCAATCATTTACATAGAATTAAAAACATTACCACCCTATAAAAACACATTAAAACAATCAATACAATTTATTAACATTTATTATAAATTTGGGAGAGAAAAATTAAAACAAATAATAATTACACAACATAGAACAATCTACATTTATACTTAGAATCACAACCATATGTATAAAAATAACAATCCACAATTAGGGGAGGTCCAATGGAAAAAATATCATAGCATAAACATAAGAATAAAAAAAATGAATGCTATTGAATCTAATATAGGTCACCAAAAAAATTTAAGAAGAGGAACCCTAAAAAGAAATTGTAAAGAAAGTATGATAATAAAATATGGGGAAAATATGTTGAATAATATTTAAGAACAAATAATGAATCTCCAATTGATTTTATATAAGGAGAAATTTTGAAATATGGGAGGTGAACCTAGGGCTACATGATTTGGACATATGAAATGGTGGGGTGAAATGGGTTAAAATATAGGTAGGGGGAAAGTGAAATTTCAAATTATTTTAAAGCACTACAAGGACACCAGGTTTTCTTTTTCATAGTTCATGGTTGTGTGCATAGCCATTTGGCCATAATAGAAAAACTGGTATGGAACTACAATTAGTTGGGGCTAGCCAACTATTTATAATAACTATGAAAAAACCATGATCCACCCAATATCCGTCTCAAAAACATTTTTTTTAGAAAGCCTGAAAAAATCTATCAAACCGATGAATGGGAAACAAATGAAAAAAAATCTTGAAACAACATCATTGGTGAAATAGTTTTCATGGTGAAATATTTCATTAATATGGTTGACCATATTATGGAGTTGATTAAGTATTATATATGTATAGTTTCAAATATCATATTTATTTTCATAAAAATCATATAGTTGATAAGATTAATGAATAGAAGTAACATCAAAATACTCTTATAATATATTCATCAACTACGAATATCATTACACAGGTTAGGTCATGTGTTTTAAATTAGGTGTCTTGAGATCATCTGTTATTATGTGTCAAATTATGTAACCACCAATGCTCCTTTTCGGTAGGTCCTATTATGCGATGCAAGGTCAATTATGAAACACTCACATATAGAAGTTTTAATGTGAACCTTTGGTATTCCAAACATGTTTATGATTTTTTAATTCATTAATAGTACATAACTTTTATTTATGTCCCATATTAGGGAATCCATTAAATAATATACACTTTATTATATAGTTCACTGCATCCCCTATTTATCATTGGTGCTGGGGTCAAATCTTTCATATCCTCGAACACTCATCATAGGTCGAGTCTCCCAATATTGACCCTACCATATACACATTCTACAATACTAGACAATTCATATAATATTTATACTAAATATTAAAATTTTTTGTTCTTAATTATAAATACACACCCATTTTATGCTTAATCTTGGAAGATATTTTGGTAACTCTAATAAAAATAACATAGGAAAATTATTTGTTAAAAATTATATATAATAACACTATGTATTAAATTATCAATAAGCATTTTTAATATCATCATTATTTATTCAAACAAATATACTATATTTTTTAATGCCCAAATTCCCAATAAATCAACCCCATATAAATCCAAATAATATATTCCTTATTTATGTTTCAAAGGGATGATCTCTTCATATATTCATCTAAAGAAAAATAACGATGATTTATTCATCTTGTTAATATTTTTATTTCCTCAAACATTATTAGAATATGTTCTATACAATAATTCCAATTTAAACATCCTTATAAGTTCATAAATGAATATTTACAACTCATTATCTACTTATTTTACATGTATAATGCACACCTATCATTCAAAAATCCAACACATATTTTATACTTGATTTATAAAAAAAACAATCCATATATGGGAACATCAATATCAACCTTTTTTATTGTGGTAAATACCTAAAAATATTTTCATCAATAGGATTAAAATTTTTTCAATTCCTTATTGACAATAAAATGAAATGGTCATGTAGGTGTTAAAAAACAAATATTTTCCAACTATTCTCCTTTATAAAAAATCATTCTATATTAAGATACTCTCATCTATTATTATACTAAAATTTTAGCCTATTTAACTTATTGAATAAATGACATCATATCTTACTCCTCATAATGTGCAATAAGCTAATCATTTAGGTCTATATTCGAAAACACAAGGTTAAAAACAAGATATTATAACCTACACAATCAAAGGTTTCCGTAACAAAATTACATATGGTACTATTCTCATGGTTCTCACTTTTAGGGAGGTTTAGCTGATTCTAAATACTACATAACTAAAACTAATTCTTCAAAAAAAATCAATATCATATTAAATAACATTCCCATTATCTTATCAAATAACACTCAAAATTTATAAAAACATTTATCAATATGATATATGGGTGAATATTGTGGATGATATTACCTCAAAAATTATCCATTTCGAAATTATAGATTTTTATAATAATTAAAATCTAGTATCTACATGATCATATTCATCCCTTATAAGGTATGAACATTAATTTTATTCATCATGGTAGGTTGTGTATATCCATTCATAATGATGGAAACTCCTTTGAAATAATGTAGTGATGTCCTCATTAAACTACTAGTTTTTCTTTATTACTTCAATTAAATTTATTTTAGAAAAAAAAATTTATAAAATGGATTATGAAGTGGATTATAAAATCAATTTTATGAGAGAAGAAATATTGAAAGGTGTCTTTCAACTGGTTTTTCCCTTCTTTCGATCTTCACCATTATGGAAAATCTTCCTTATTGATTTCAAATATGTATATTCCTTTAACCTAAGATTATTTCTTATTTCAAAAAACAAACCCTCCTATATTAAAGTATAATTGAGGTTTATTGTTTAAAATTTTATGTTAATGACATATTGGTCTAGTATTCATAGGCATTGGGCAATAAAGTATCACAATACCTTCAATATAAATTCATATTTCCTCTTTTAATATATTTATGGGTTTTATTTTCTTCGTAAAAAGGTGTAATCATGTTCTTATCAATACTCCTTTTATAGAAGTTTTATTTAATCTTTAAAAACTAACTATCACATTTTTTGGATGTTACATTTTACACCATCCACTTATAATAAATACTTTATACCATTCATTAGATATTCTATGACTTAGTGAACCATATTGAGTAAAATTTGAAGAACTGGGCCTATTTTTACTTAAGTATTAGGTTTGGTCATATCCGCAACGTTGACTGTTTCAACATGGATATCCAATTTTTGTTTTTCAAAAAATCCCTTATATTTGGAATTTTATTTTTGGAATTTTATAATAAGGATTTATCCTCCTTTAGTTATTCTACATTTTTAAAATTTGTTTTCTTGAAAGATCAATAATAATTTTTTATTAAGGATTACCTTGGAAGTAATGATATCAAATTTGAGTCCACTTACTTAAACATATTAACTTGTTTATCACTCCTAATCAGTCTCACATTCTTCTTTAGCCTGGTATATAACTCATGTTAGGATCCTAGATTTTATGTAAACATACACCCTATTTAACATTTTTTATTCCCATTAACACTACTTGATGGATTATTTACAAATTAAATATTTTCCAATAAAGTTAAAATTTATTGGGGAAATAATTTATCATCAAACTCACATAAATAGTCAATTATTCTATTTTTGTATTTTGATCAAATTATTCTATAATGTATTGATTAACTTTTTTTTCTAGATCATATTTTTGAGAATTCATCCCCTTTTTCATAAATACCATTTTCAGGAAATTTATTTATTGTTTTTGTTTTAAAATATATAACTCTCCCCTAATTATTTAACATAATATAGATTTATCCTTTATATTAAAATCATCATATTTTGATGTTTTTGAAGATAAAATACATTTACATATTATGTCCTTTGACTTCATATACATCAGAATCTTAGATTGGTTATCCATTCTTATTTTCATCTTGAGACCCTTCATGGTTTTAAAATATATTTCTTCATCCATATTCTTCTTAAAAACCAATGATTTTCTCATCTTATTATTGATAAGTGTGTTATGAATATCATCAATAAATAGATAAAATTTTAATTCATGGGAATATATCATTGTATCAAATATATCTAGGATGCTTCACATTAATATCATCAAAATAGTCGAACCATTTAGTGTATCACTAAAGCATCTGATATTTCCTACTATATCATTGTCCAGAGTGATGTAATAATCAATGGAATCATCAAAAACCATTAAAATATAATCAGAATTTTAAATTTAAATATTGATATTGGACTCCTTTATCTTCACATTTCTATCATTTATATTTTCAATATTTTCCCATATATACATGAAAGTTCAATGTCCCATCACCTTGGTGTTAAAATTTTCATTATAATATGTAAAGATGGATTTTATTTCTATCTCACCGACATCAATATTTTAATTCTCTAAATGAGTCATAGGGTAATATATTATATGTTTTATCAATACCTAAGTAAAAATGTCTCTTATCATGGAGTCTTGTGAAATAAGATATAAAAAATTCCGTTATTCTACACCTAAACGATCTTAGTATAGAATAAATTACTTATTTATTATGGTTGAATTAAACTCTTCATATTCCTGAATTATCCATGGATATATCCTTCTACATAGATCTGTATTTTCTCTAATACCACATGTTGATCCTAGGTCTTGTGTGATCACTAAGAGGGGGAGGAGTAGAATTAGTGATTAATTTTCCTTTTTATCATTTCTTTATTTTCATGAACCTCTGAAGATTGTTACAACAATATACTATATTCTTATTCTCTCTTATCACTAATTGAATATGTAAAATTTTAAGGTTATAATAAAAAACGATATAAGATGATTAGTCTTGAAATTCTACTACTTCTTACGTTTATATAATATTTATTGACCTCAATTCTCTAATATGAATTATTTTAATAGAATTCAAAATCTATGACCTGCTGATTTTAAGGAGTAATTTCACATAATCCCCAAAAGGTAATGTTAAAAAACATCTAGTCTTCTATTATTCATAGTACCCACAACCTAACATGTTATTTTTAATAGAATCCAACTTGTTCAATCTATCACTACGAAAGATTCTTATTGACACCTCTTGGTGTGATATTTAGACTACCTCCCAAATGTTCTTCAAGGGTCCACCATACTCCTCAAACAGGTTGTCTAATCTACCTTATCTTAAAAAATACAGTCACATTTTTTCTTATTTTATTATTTAAATCTGAATTCATATGATGGGTTATATTAATTTCTCATAGAATATCTTTCCATTACGATAAAATCATAGGTAGCGTGAATTTATTCTAGAATCTCACATAATTTTTGCATTTATCACAACAATGTTTGTGTTCTAATTCATCACATTTACATTTGATTCAATGTTTTTCCAAAATGATACCATGATACCTAACATAATCAACACCGATATATCATTATCATTATCTCAAACACAATATATCATGGTCCTGTCATAATAATTCTTGGATACCTATATCAATATACACACACAATAATATTATGCATATAATATCTAATTAATTTTAGAGTTTTTGAGATCTCCTACAAACTGTGTCTTAATTATCATTTAAAATTGAGAAAATAACTCCCTTTAAATGTCTTAATTATTCCATTGGTTGTCTTGAAAATTTATTAAATTACTACAGATAACCTTCTACAACATTTAAATAATCTTAAAACTGCAAATGCTTGAGCCTGTTTACTTATTATATTTGTATAAAACATAGTCTTTATTCTTCAAGTGGTATTTTATTAACTGTACACTCATCCTCTTCATTAATTCTTAGGCATATAAATTCCATAATCCACTCAGTAGTTCATAACTTCTTTTTGTTATGATTTGTGTAATTATTCCACATAGGGATCTTATATAGTATAAGATCATTACGATTGCTTCCTCACGATGACTATGAAATGTTTATCATCATATTTAATTAATTTATATGATCATATGAATAGTTATTCAAGTAGTCCAAAAAATAAGATACCAATTTTATTATATATCAATACATTCATTTTGATTTATCTATCTTGGGATAACATCATTCATTTTTGAAACATTATACTAAATTGAGCTATTTTGGTTTTTGAATGACATATAATTCCACAAAATGTTTTCTGAGATTATCCTAGTATCATATATAGTCAAGACAAACTACATGAATCCCATAAACCAATATCTTCTTAGGCATATCATAGGATCAAATTTTATGCATTTATAAAATGAAAACCTTTTATGTGTATTAGTGTCACAGATCCTATTTTGGATTTTAAGATTCTCATTATAACAACATGGAATTCCCAGATTTCGAGATAGAATAAGTTGGATGATCACATATATAGTTGTTTGTAATCCCACAAACAATGTATCATGTAGTGGCCACCTTAATAAAATCATGTTTATATTGATAATTCATTTATTCAAAAAGTTATACATTGATTACTCTTTTTTATAGTAATCATGAAAACACTATGATAATTCACAATATGAATATCTTACTATAAGTATGTTATCATCTTACCATTATCAATTTCCATCACATGATTACTAATTAATCACATGTTTCCTTGAATTTTATCTCATTATAGACCACGAGAAGTTTTATTTGGTTCATTATGAGGTAATAAAAATCACGACGTCATTCAATATTCATGTTTTATGTTCACTTACCATATAAATAACACAAAAGGTTATGATACGATGAAGTTCCTCATGTTTATTTAGGGGCATGGAGCTTATTGTATCTCGAGTCTATACATTGTCATTAATGTTTTTTTTTTGATGATCAAATCTTGTCATGTAATAAATACAGTGACCATATGAATATCCTTCTTGTGGTAGAGCATATTCTATTCATGAATTCAGTTAAATGATTCATGGAAAGTGAATTCATGATCAACATTTTCATGTTACATAGAGTCTATATCATCCGTTCTTTCACATTCCACATAAAATAAATTTAACATTTGATGTGGCATATCATGTAAATCATTAATTTGGCCAACGAGCCCATACCCGAGTGGTAAGGGATCTTTCTTGGCATCCAAGAGACCCGAGTTCAAAACCAGGTGGAGGTGAATTTCTGGGTTACTATAGCAGTATTGTAGCAGCCAATGTAGCAGTTACTGTTCGGCACTATAGCAGCCAGAACTATTCACCCGATTTGGGCCTTCGGGCCACTGGTTTAGGCCTACGGGTCTCTAGGGCCTTCAGGTCATCAAAGGCGTTTGGGTCACATGGCCTTCGGGCCACGTAGACCATGGAGTAGCCCAGTTCACACAGAACAGGCCCCAGAAGAGGATCATAGCAACATGAGTAGCAGCCACCAGATGCAAAGCTAACCGAATTGGAAGAATGAGAGGGTATGGCAGCCGCCATCGGGACCAGGCACCGTGCAGCTTTGTACGGGGAAATGCTACCCGATCATCAATTCATGGTGGGGAGCTAAAGAGATCAATGATGCAAGATGTTGGGGAGGGGCAGTTCTAGTGGGTTGGGCCTATGGGTCATGTGATGGGAATGGTATACCTCTGGGCCTTCGGGTCATGTATTGCGAGTCATATCAGGCCTTGTGCCTTGGGCCTACGGGTCATGTATGGGTTCCCCTTCCACCATTAAAATGGGGATTATCTATAATAAAAATAAAAAAGAAGGGCTTCAGGCCATTCATGTGTAAATCATTCATTTGATCCGGTTGAAGCTTTGTTGTAACATTTGATTCATATTATGATTGATTCATTGATCATACAAACCCTAAAATGTGGTTGGTTATATATTATACATGTGGTAGATAAATATCATGACTTATGGATAGCTGATCATAAGATCAAGAAGGATTTATGGATTTTTTTTCACTTTAACCTTCTTACACGGTCGATCGTATAGACTGTTTCATGTAGATTTCTAAATAAGAACATGTGGAACACCAAAATTGTAAAGATAAAATCTTCTCAAACATAAATATTACATATTAATATAAGAATACTCATTAAATGACATAATAATCCTTTATAGAATAATTTTGATCTGCTGACATTGGAAACACGGACATGTAAACCCCTGGTCCATAAGTGAGAAACTTCACCTCCCAAAATATTCTTCATAACTAGAACCCTTATTAGAAATATCTTACACAATAACATTTATCAAAACCAAGTGAAAGGAAAAAATAAGAATGTGTGATATCAGGTTCTCAACAAGGGTAAACTTGGGATATATACAGAAATCATCAATATAATAATTTGAGAACATCAGAATAACATTTGAAAATCATACCCAATATATCAAAGATTATAAACTTGAGTAATTGAAAACATCATGGTCTTTCATATGATATTAATCATAATGGCACCAAAGAACATGAACCATGAGAACATAACATTAACATAAGGTACAAACTTGTTACATACACATGTGTATATAAAATCATTTCATAATTGTCCAACAATCATTTCTAAGACTATTATAGTTGAATAAGTTCACTCTCCAAATGATCTGAATAGTAAAGGTTCACTCCCAAGAGTATCATAGTGGAAAGGGACCGATATTATTTATCTCATATGATATCAATATTTACCTAATTAATTTGATGGGGATATATGTCCCACAAGCCATGTAATGAAAATCAAACAAATGTGTTCCAAAAGAACATAAAACATTCATTATATCATAACCCAAGAAATAATGTTTATTTCTTATATATTTCATCATAACAAATCATATGGAAAATAAACATGTTTCCTAATTATTTTATCATTTCATCATAGAATGAACCATGAAAAAATAAGTGTGATCCATAATAATTTTTCTAGGTAAAACCAATGAAAAATAAATATGTATCATATAAATATTTTTATGATTAATAAAAACCACCCATAGAAATAATATTAATGGAATTCAGGGGTAATATTCCAAATAAGGAATTAGTAAAATCAAAGTATTTAATCTTATAATGAAATTTATTTTTAAAGATAACATGGAAAACTTCTTGAAAAAATAACATTTTCAAAAAAATCACTTTAGAAAATAAAAACTCCTAAAATATTACAGATATAGTATTATAAGAAAATAAACATGAAAATATATAAATGAATATTTATAATTTTTTGTGGTCAAAATGGTGTAAAATTATATATATGTCATTTATGTTAAGACAAATATCAAATTCACAATTATGGTAAATCCAAACCTACCCTGTTTTGAAAATTAGATAAATATTCATTTTAAAACATTAATAAACAAATAGGGGTAAAAATGAAATTAAAAAATCAAAGTGTAAAAATATAATATTTTTGAATTTTTTTTTTGAAAACATGGACATGGAAGAGAAAGGGGTTTCAACATAGGAGAGAAAGAATGTTAATTTTTCATAAAAACATTATTTTGATATATTTTGTAAATAAAGATGAAAAATTATGAGGAAACCTGTATAATAATGGAATTACTAGAGAAGAATAATTTTCAGGAGTTTCTTGGGAGATGAATCATAATATATCATCATTAGAAGCATAAACATAAAAATCCTGATAAACTGTGAGATTATATCATGAAACGTTTACCACTTTCGTAACTCTAAATCAAAATCCAAAAGAAAGAATAAAATTAAATGAAACAGAAATTATAATTAGAATAAAAAAAATCATGATATTAAATGTCAAAGAGCTTGTATATGCACTTCAGAAATGACGATTGGGGAAAAACGTAACATATGTGTCAATAAAGTCATGTATAGAAAACATCCACATATCATATTGAATACTTTTGAACCATAAACCATGTTAAAGTTATATCCTAAAATGTATATGTAAATACCCAAAATTTTAAGTATAATAATAAGAAAATAAATTTATGGTCAGTATATACACCATATAAATGATATACAGGGTGACTATGGCATCTATCTCACAAAAAATATAACTAAAATAGATATCCATTGGTATAAGTCATGACATATTTAAAACATGATAAAACATCATGTATAATAATTTTTTGATTATATATCTATTTCGTAACAATTTTTATATAAATCATACAGTATATTATTTACATATGACCTTCTATTAACACATCACTTATAATTCAATGTTAATGACACATTTCGGGGATTAACAAACATGTTTTTTTGTATGATTTTATTTTCTATTTTTTGCCCCATTACAATGATCAAGGATCAGTAATATTAATAATGACATAAATTAAATATGTATAATATATTCATAATATATTTATTTATAGTAATCTATAATAGGCAGTGATACAAAATGAAAAACAACATTCATTATGACTGTATGTCATAAATACACATGATCATTATTTCTATTTTTTCAAAGAGTTGAATAAGATTAAGTTAAATAATATATTACGTTTCCGAAATAGTTTTTATGCAATATATATCTCCTATTTCTATTTCAACAATCATTATTACCTTCCATATAATGCCTGAAAGAATCACATAGCTTCATGAGACTGTAGACCATTGTATACACATGCTATGTTATCAATACCCATAGAATAGAAAGTAAGATGTTATAACTGATATAATAATTAAAAAAGATTAATTATCTTATAAATACCATATTTGAAATTTCAATCCATTATTATATCCAGGAATAAGAGGTGGTGAAGACAAATAGATATCATCAGTTCACAAGGTGGTTGTCCTCCATACACATGATAAACAGTATCATTTCCCATTTGATTGGGATAAATATAGATATACATTATTAAAATAATATAATATAATCTCTTTATTTGTTAGATAATGGTATTTTTATATTATATAAATTGGTCTTTATTTGATGGAGTTATAAGAATAAGTCAATAAAAAAACACATTGTTTAAAACATTACCTCTAATTTGGACAACCTCTATAGGTTTAACATTAATCCATTCTCAATAGGATTTATGATCTAAAAAAGTCATCAAGAATGCATTTAAGTATGTATGTAACATATTTTTGATGGGTTTTGTGAACTAATGGTTTTTATAAGTGTGAATATAAGTGCATAATTGGTGTAATTTTATATGTGAGGCGAGTAGAACACTTGTAAATATTTAAATAAAAAATGAGTATCATCATTTTTCAGATAAAAAATGGATATAAAATGTACCATTTTAGAGAAATATACATTATAAAGTATAAATATTTCAATCAAATATATTGAATAATTTATTTTGGTATATCAATTATTATCATTATAGTTCAACCCCCTTATAAACTGGTTTTCACTTTAACCAAAATAAGTAATTTCAACTTTTTAATTACGCTAAATAATTATGTTGAACTTATTATATAATATAAATTATCCTAATTCATATTATTAAATCTAATTTTTCTTGGGTTCCCACACATATTCTTTAAACATTGTTTTCTCCACAAAACATTGACGAGATGAGTGGTCTTGTTTCGTAGAACATATACTATTCGATCTTGAATCTCCACTGGTAGTTCCCCATATAATGATTATACCCTAGAGGTAATACCAATAGGTTTATTTGATTTTAAATATTTGGTATATAATTCTTAATTAGAGATACATGGAACACATCATGAACTTATAAGTGGTTTGGTGGATGCCCCAACTGAGATTATACTCTCCTATATAAACTATAATTTCAATAAAAATAATATACAAAAGTATTAGTTTCCCATTATTTCAAAATAATATCACATTAATCCGTGGAGAAATTATTAGGAAAATCTTTTCTGCATTATAAAATTCCAAATCATTCCATTTATTTATTTTGGAAATTTTTTTTCTTAATATTTCCTACCATATGTGCTGCTATATAGATATAATCCACTATTTCATTTAATCAGATATCTTAGGTACCCATTGATTTATTTCACCAAATTATATCCAACACAATGAAGGTATATACTTATTTATTGGGAGGTATTTATAATTATCCATCTGAGTACATGAGTGAAAGAAATTGTGGAATTAAAACTCCGATAGACATAGGTGTTGATTTCAACCCCCTTTAAAATCCATAAAATCAGATCTCAAAATATACTCTATGTTTTAAAATTTTCAATCTGTCTTAACATCTATATAATAATGATACATGGTGTTGAAACATAACTCCATATCCAGAGCTTATTGAATACATCACCAGAACATAGTGGTTAACCTCATATCCCAATCAGATATAATTAAATTTGGTTCTCTATTAAAACATACAATGTAAATAATGTATATCCTAGAATGATGATCTAGAGAGAAATACTATATGATAGTGATGAGGTTAGATGAGTTTTTAATGTGATCGAGTACAACCAATATACCATCATTCATTTTATATGTTTTGGGAGTTCGGTGAAAAAAATACATAGTGATGTTTTCCCATTCTTATTTTGGTATGGTAAATGGATGTAAAATACCCTTATACATTTGATCTTATCCTTAACTTACTGACATACCAAGCACTAAGATATCAACATTATGATTTATCCCTTATTTCCTTACCACCATAAAATCTCTTTCATATCTCAATACATCATTGTACTTATGGGATGACTAGAAAGTGATGAACTATAAGCTTATTCTAAAAAACCCTTATTCATGTCTAGAATGGAAGGAAATAAATACATTATTCCAGAACCATATCATTCCATCATAATCAAGGTTTACTCAAAACAATATCTAACATTCATTTTCAACATTAAATATTATTTTTATGCCTCTTTAATCATCACTTGGATAAATGGTTGAACATTCAATTGATAAAGATAAGATTTAACCATTTACTTCAAGATTTTATGATATATCATTTGTAAATCCCGAATTATTGGTTATTTTATAATACTCATCTTGCATAAGATAATATGATCCTTTTGACTCAAATCAACGACCACCTTGTTGTCTTTTCTATGTTGGTAATATATTGAGAAGTAAAAATGTTTAATAAACTCTAACCATATTCTATATCACACATTTGACTCCTTTGATGTGAATTTATACTTTAAACTTTGGTTATCGGTATATATTTCACACTTTCCTCTTTATATATAATTCATCAATTTCATTAACGAAAAAAATTTAATAGATAACATAAAATCAAGAGTTTATTATTTTTTATAATGTGCCATCAATTGTTGTGTGGAATAACTAATAACTAAATCATTATTCAAATAAATTCAATATAATGACTTATTGGAAGTATCACCATAGATTAAAAACCATTATACACTACATGGAAATGTATGAATAGGTACACTAGCCAATATTCTCTTCATTTCCTAGAAATTTTCCTCACATTCAACTTTCTTGAGGAAAGTTTATCACATCCAAGAAACACTCATGAGTTGATTATATAGTAGTGATAAATTCTCTAATAACCATTGATAATATCCAGATAAACCTTAAAAATTATGGATCTCAATTACTGTGTTCGGTCCAAGCCAACATTCAATATCATACATCTGTAATGGTTCAAAATATATAGTGTCTATTGATATCATATGAGCCGAAAAGAAACCATTTTCATAAAAAACTCACACATTATAAATTTTTCCTACAGATTATCCATTAAAATTATATTTAGAAAAATTCTCCAGTAATATTAATTCTCTTTCTTTCTCTTTTAATAGATAATAATAACATCTATATAGACAGTGATTAACTGATCAATGTAATCTATAAAATATCTATTCATTAAATCTACAAATATAGAGGGGTAATTAGTAAAGCCAAATTGCATCACTATATATTCATAGTGTCCAAACAATGTAAGGAATGTGTTCTTAGTTATATCCTCATTCATGATCCTCTACTATGATATCCAGAATCAATGTCAATATTATAAAATTATATTCCATTATTTAGTTGATCAAATAAGTCAACAATACAAGGTAGATGGCACTTATAATTAATTATATTCTTGGACATCTCATATTAATCAATACAATTTCACATCGAACAAAATTTATTTTTAACAAAAAGAATAAGTTCACCCCATGGTGATAGAATTGGCCGAATAAATCTATTTTAAAGGTTCACTTGGAATATATTTTTAAATTCTTGCAACTCAACTATGTCCATTCTATAGGAACTCATTGAAATAGTTGTGGGACTATGTATGAGTTCTATTGAGAAATCATCTTTAGGTTTTTGTGGAAATCTAGGAAAATATTTAATAAATACATAAAAAAACTTCAACAACAATAGGCATATCATCAATGTTGAGTTTCTCTACAACCATTTGAGATAAATTCCCCTCTAGAATATGAATTAAAAACCACACCATGTACACGATTTCAATCATAAGTACATGTTATAGTCGCACTGATTTATGATCATGGGTTACATTTAAATATAAATTGTGACTTCATATCCTTAGTAAATAATTTTGGATTTACTTATAGAAGGAAAATGAATTCATTAGATAACATAAAATTCAACTGGACGATGAATGAAATGATTTTAAAGAAGCATATTTTCACAAAATTTAAATTGAGAGTTATCATATAACTATGGTATGATCATCATACCATTAAAGGTTTTATTTTCTAATTAATAAAATAATTATTTTGGTGGAATCTGGGAACCTTTAAAAAATTATTCATATCTGAATGAATTGGAAGGCATCATGTACAAAAAAGGCATTATTTGTTATAAGGAATATGGTAGGTGTTTATTTCACCCAATCATTATCAATCAACTATTTAAAAAATGATATCATAATATTTACCTTTTTCTCTAAAATTAATAGGTTTTTGACATCGATCATATTCATTATTATTCAAATATGTGTTCCAGGTGGAATAATTACTATACACATTTCATTTGAAACACTAGATTTTGTGTTGTACATTGTGTGAAATTTTTTCTTTATTTTCATCATTAGATAAAATTTTAACATCAATTCATCTTTTCATTTCCTAATGGCATTAATTTACACACTGAAAATATTTACAACTATCCTTAAGAAAACTTCCTTCTTGATTCCTTCCACATTTCAGTCATGATTGAATGAAAATCCAATTCCTTATAGGTATTTTAAATTTCTCATGGAACTCTATCTTCCATTTATTATGAGTACAATAGAAATTATTGGTAATTATGATATCCATTAAAACCATTTACGTATATAGAATTAATTTTTCCTAGATACTAATGTTCCTTATGCTTAACAAGCTTCAAATATTTTGTTTTAAAACACTAAAGAATTAATCACCCTTACTTTCTAGTTGGGTGATAATACCATAACCAAACCTCACAAGTCTCAAAAAATTAGTCACATTTTTAACAAATAATTCATAACCATTTTGATTTAGATTAAATAATCCCTTCCCAATTTATTGATGAATAGTATAGAAATACTTGTTAAAAAATTATCTATTAAACTCATCCCACTCAACAACATCAATTTCATCATATTCTATTTTATTTTTTATGAGAGTTTACCATTTATCCACATTGAAATTGAAATTATTTATAGAAAAAGTGACACTATCATGTTCCCCACACTAGAGAAAAGAAAATATTATCCTTATGCTATTGATCCATTTCTCAATAATTGGAGGATCAGTAGAACCACTGATACAAGGTAAACATTTCCTCACGATGAACTCAGAATAATGTTTTTCCATCATTTCTTTATTTGTATGTACACACTACTGGAAAACTAACCTTTACCAATGATTTGGAACCATTGGTATAGGCCTCCAAACCGTTGGTATAGCCTATACCAACGGTTTGGAGAACCGTAACCAAGTAAGCCATTGGGATAGGTCTATACCAGCGGTTTTCCAAAAACCGTTGGTATCGAACTATACCAACGGTTTTGGAAACTGTTGGTATAGGTAATATGAAATCTATACCAATGGTAATGGAACCGTTGGTATATAAATTCCAAAAATAAAACATCCATTGGGATTTGATCCCAGGACCCCTCATTTATCATTGAACGACTCAACCACTAACTTAACATGAATTTTGTGATCATAATTACATAAATATATATATATGTATTCTCATAAATATTTTAAATTTTGATTTATATAATGTTCTCGGTACGAAGGTCCGGTAAAAAATTAAAGTACCTATACCAACGGTTTTAACAACTGTTGGTATAGGTCTTTGGTTGTGATTTTCATTCTATGGTGGATGTTGAATTTTGGCTCACTTTTCCCAATGGTTTGGCCAAACCGTTGGGAAAGGTAGACCTATTTGGGGACCTTTCCCAACGGTTTGGCCAAACCGTTGGGATAGGTCCACCTTTCCCAATAGTTTGTCCAAACCTTTGGGAAAAGTGTCCAATTTGGGGGCCTTTCCTAATGGTTTGGCCAAACTGTTGGGAAAAGTGGCCAATTTGGGGGCCCTTCCCAATGGTTTGGCCAAACCGTTGGGAAAGGGGACCTATACCAATGGTTTTTGAAAACCGTTGGTATACAAGCATTGGGAAAGATCTAATTTCCAGTAGTGACATCAATATCAATATATTTGGAAATTTTTATAATTATAGGAATGATATAATTCCTTCAAGATCCCATAATGTTTTTTCCTAGAAGTAAAATCAATGAATTACCCATCATAGATAGTATTAACATATATCCTTCAGGTTAATGTCATTGACTAAAAATAAATTAGGGCATGAATGAATAATCATATATGGGAACCACATAATCCTAAAAATCACTTATAGAATATTGAAATCATGACACCTTCTTTTTTAGTTGTGACACTACAGTCTTATCCATGTTCATTCATAACCACCATCTATTTTAATCCTTCATGATTACTCGTAAAGAGATTATTAATTTCCTAGGCATGCCACCTGGAACTATTATACTAGGTGTGAAAGAAGGAATGTTCTCATGCACAAGGAGATAATCAAGCCTAGATAAATTCACCCATTTAAAAGTTATTACCCATAGGTACCTCTATGACATGTCCACATCTACTTATAGAATTTATATATGGATGTAATTTCTTAAAAACACTAACTCTATCATTTACCAAAATTGTATGAAATTTTATTACAATTTGACTAATCCATTAATTTTTACAACATCATATCCTTAGGTACGTCAATAATTTTCCCATGTCATATATTCCAATGGTTAACTATAGCTTCCACTTATAACTGCTATAATTAACCAATCGTCTCATACATTAATATTACATCTTAAAAAACTAAATTCATTATATATTAAAATGATCCCTTCCTGAAGAGTTTTTTTTCAACTTCCATTTCAAATTTTAACACAGAAACAAAAATTCAATTAGTAAGCTATTCCATATCCCATTATGTTCATCATAAATAGCACCTTATTAGACATATCATATATAATGATTTTCATAACCTATGGAATGGAAAGAAATAAAGGGTGAGTGATAGAGATAATATTTTCCTAAATTTTATATGAATTTTAATTATTAAATCCCTCCAAATTTATCAATCTAAGTATATTTGAATCAATTTTGGATTTATGGGTTTTTTGGGATAAAATGTGAAAATTTCTTAACTCTAAAATTTTAGTAGATTTTAATCACTTTGGTATTTTGGGAATAACATTTATAATATCAATCTAATTTATTTGATTCTTTTTTTCATATTCCTTTATTTTTGGGATTAATTTTTTCTTCTAGAACAATATGTGATTTTAATATATATAGGCTCAAAAAAATCAATCAATTTGAGAAATACTTTAGGCAGAAAGATTGGACTTCACTCTGGAAATGAGGCATAAATGATGCTACACACTTCCAATTGTGGTGATTTACACTGGATTCGAAAAAGGAATCATATGTTTATGTCCTCATTAAATTTTAAGGATTTATTCACACATTAATGGGTTTATTATATTCTCAATATTTGAAGACGGTTTAATAATTTTTATACAAAATAAAAATCCAGAGAAATTTGTCTATAACTTCTTCAAAACATGGATTGTTGATCTGAACTTTGGATGTAAATAATAAAACATATGTTTGAACAAAATTCTATAATACCAATATTAAATATTCTCCCAAAACAAGTGGATTCTATGTTAATAACATTGAAAGACATATTCTGGAACCGAAATTTCAAGTGTTGACTACCATTATATCCTGAAACCAATTAAATTGTCCTTTATGAGACCACACAACCTATTAAATTCCTATAAATAAGAAGACAAAGGTATATTAAAGAGGATATTTATCTATGGGAGAAGATGTAGATGATGACCATTATTTAGGAATTTTATTTTATTTTATTTTTCTGTTATATTTTCCCATGTTGTGCATTAATATATTAATTAAACTATTTTATTTTCTTCTTCCATCCCTTACATCTATAACAAACATTTTTTATTTATCTCACAAATCATTCTATATGATATATTTTAACTTTTTAATGTAAATTAACTAACTTGAGGATTTTCCATGGGGGAGGTTTCGTGGTGTTCATTATTATTGTTCTTCAAATCAAGATGTTTTTAACCTATTTGTGGTGGATGAGAATATTACATGTGTAGTGGTATTCTACCATGAAAATATTTAAAAATACATTACTTTTCATTTATTCAATATTTCCCTTCCCTTATCTTGGAAAAAACTTTCTTACAGTGGAGTTTTTGTTTCCTTAAGTGATAAAACAACATACGGTGGAGCCTGGTCTTTTAGGAATAACATTCTTGGTTATGGTGTTATTCTATTTGACTATTATAGGAGGCGTGGATTAGTGTGTAGAAGGAATAGTAAAATCACAAACTCTATAAATTAAATTAAATAAATTAATTAATGAGTTTTCATAAATTAAATTATAAAATTGAATTTATACAACAAATAAATAATCAATGAACCCACATTATCCAACCCATAGACCATATTCTTTCTCCCCAAATTTCATTCTTTCTGCATCTGCAACTTCATTTAAATCTAATGTTTTCATTTAATTATTTTAATTCTACATTTTCAAAAATAAAACCAATTCAATAATATACAAAAAAAATTATATTAGGTGAACTAGAATTAGAGATTGAACTAACTGCAATGCTCCTCAAGTGAGAGACCCTGGCAAGAATCTGTGCTGCAATAGAAATTAAATTTCTTTTTTACATACCCTATGACATGAATGTATTGAAACTAGTTCAAATTTTTGGTATCTAAATAGTTATTTAGATTCCTTTTTCAAATTCATAATTTTTTAAATATTTTTCATAGTTTTATTTATAAAAAAAATTTAAAAAAATTATTTTTCCCAGATATTTTCAAAATATTATTTTCTAATTAATGCATCAATTACTCATAGGTATGATAAAAATAAGTTCATTATAGTGATATAAATTGTTGGGTGGAAAAGATGAGTGATACTTCACATGAAATAGGGAGAAAATGGAAATAGAATTTGAATATGTTCATGTATTAGGTGACAAACATGATCCTGAGCCAGAGTAAGAACATAAGGTAGTATTGGAAGAAATTTCACCACTCATAATTAAAATTGACTAACCTAAGAAGGTAAAATTATTGGTACCTTAATATTTATTCATTGTTTCTCAAACATTTCAATGAGAGATAGATAAATGTAATTGGATGATGAGCTACATGATGGAGATCAACATGAACTAGATAACTTCTAGATTTGTAGTTAGGAAGTACTTGATCTTCTGAGACCTTGAAAAGAAGAGGCCCACCACCATTTCATAAATCTCTAGACATGGAATAAGAGTCAACCAAATTGGTATAATTCATGGAAAAAATGTAGGAGACCAACTACCAATCTTTTTCCTGTGATGATTAACTCCAAGAGGCACATTCCTCTGAAGAAGAGATTCAATGGAACCAACTGAGGGAGGTGATAAATTCTTGAACTCAAAATCATTTCATTTTTTACACTAATTTTTCTATTACTCCCACCTATTTTTAATTTTCATAATCTAATAACACTTATTACGTTCTAGAGAATGAAGAGGAAAAATAAATTTCCCCTATTAAGGAAATACTAATGCTCCCTAAATACATTGAATATTTACTACTAGGAGTATAAAAAGATATTCGAGTGGGTATGTCTGAAGAACAAAATATAGATGGTGAAAAAATTAAATGGGAGGATTTTCACATACATATAAATCAAAAATTGGACACAGAGGAAGATGTTGCAGAAGTTTCAATAAAGGAGGAGGAGGTTCCATACTTCTTCCTTCCCACATTATGAAAATTCTACCTCATTTTTAAGGGGTAAGATATGGTGTACTCTTTATCAAGTATTATACTCAACAAAGACGAATAAATCCATGAAGTAAAGGACAAAATGTGGTGGTTCAAGTCCAAAAAACTCCACCCACCCACTGATTATGGATAACATCAATTAGTATCTATTATAGGTAGTAAATATTTAGGGTTCACTTGGGGTATTATAATAATATTTATCTTCCAATTCTTTCTAGGGATTTATATTTAAATTAAATTTTTGTATTAGACTAGCATGTAGTCTAGTCCGTCGTTTATTTTTGTGCTTAAATTAAATGATCATTTGGATTAATTATGTAATTTTTGTAGTATCATGATAGAAGAACGTAGGCCCAAAAATTAGAGGTAGATGAAAAATGATTTATTTCAAAAGGGAGATCAATATTTATATTTATCATTTAAAATCCTTACATTTTTTTCCGACAACATGTTTTGAGGTTTGAAGTTGTAATTGAATGTCCACACTTGAATTATGATTTACCGAGATAATCGAGGAGACATGAGTTTCTTATAAATTCTGGGATTCCATGTTTTATATTTCAGTTATAATGAAATTTAAAGAGTGGAATAGATAATTAAATTATTAAATTGAAGCACGGATATTGAATTAAGGAATCATGATTTGAGGGATTAAGTAGATTAACATAAATTAAATTTCCCATTTTTTTCATAAATTGAATTTCTAAAATTTATATGAATTCATTTTTTATTATTAGTCATACCATTATTGATTATCCCAAATCATACATCCGATTCCTGAGAAAATTTCTATACCAATTAATTTCTATTTGTCTAGAGCATATTTCTTGAGTGATCTTGGGACATGTCACGAACCAGAACATTCATTTTAACATGTAAAGGCTATGAATATGAAAAAACATACATTTATAATGATTGATTAATCATTTTATAAAAAATATAACTTTAAAATACAACCTTTACATCGTTCCTTATTTACCAAATATAGATCATGAATGAACTTGATATGCATGAGCCCTGTTTGAAGACATTTTTTCCATTCCTACCCACCTCTTAGTATTTTATATTTACTTGAAAATTAACATGTGAGGGAAGAAGGATTCACAGTTAAATGGATGAAATTCATGATAAGGAAAATGTGTGTGTGGGGGGGGGGGGTTATTAAGGGATAAATAGAAGGTTTTTAATTTATTCAATGTATATAATTGTTTAACCTTCTTGAAAAAAATGAGAAAATGAATGTGTTGTGACTTATAAGAATAAATAATCACCATCACTAGACCGAATTGTTTTATTACAAGTGTTCAGGTGGTGAATGTGAGGTTTATTCAATGAATAAATTTATAAAAAAATACTTAAGAAATAAAATAAATATAAAAGTGTAGAAAAAATAAGATAGGTTCACATCATTTATTATGCTATCATTATTCCTGAACATTGATTTGATTTTTTAGTAAATTTAATATGCTACTTTAAAAGGGATAATTTCATTAAATTTATATTCTTTATATCATTCACTATAATTTTGAGATAAACAACCTCTATAAACCTTAATTTTCAAACATCATTTTCTACTAACCGTAAGCCTTAGAGTCATTTGAATCATTAAATAAAGGCCACATGATTTTTTGTGACTTTTGTCTATAAAAAATGGAGGAATTAGTTCCTAAAAAAGACTATGGAAAAGAATCACGATCTCATGATATGATAATAAGTACACTTTAATTATATCATGAGTAATAGTAAAAAGAGTTAAAATAGAGGTTGATCATGATTTGGCCTTTTGAATAATAGTAAATGGAGAAACTTGACTGAAGGAAATGATAAGATCCATCATTTTTAAAAAGGGAAAAGTGAAATAAATTATTTCATTATTTTCATAAAAAATGGGAAATTTAATTGATATTTTGTGTTATATTTGGTAAATTGTTTTTACATTGATGATTTTTAATTTTATTTCCTTGAAATTTGAATAATGGCAGTATTGGTGTCCCTTAAATTCCATGATGAGGAATTTTTCTTGAGGAAAAGAATGGTTAATGTGTGGTGGAATTGATAGAGATAATATTTTCCTCCTGTTTTTATAAATTTCAATTATTTAATTCCCCCCAATTTATCACTTTGAGTATATTTGAAGCAATTTTGGATAAATGGGTTGATTTGGGGATAAAATATGAAAATTTCTTAATTCTGCAATTTTAGAAGTTTGTAATAACTTTTCTATTTAGGAAATAAAATTTAAAATATTTATCCAAATGATGTGATTATTTTCTCTAGTATTAGTTTATTTTTGGGTTTCATATTTTTCTCTAATACCAATACATTATTCAAACATACAGATTCTCAAAAAAATGTTTTAATTTGAGAAATTGTTCCAGGGACAAAGTAAACCCCACTAAGAAAATGAGGCATAAATCATGATACATGACTCCAATTGAGGTAATTTATATTGGATCCTAAAAAGTACTCGCAATAAAGTTTCCACCTTTAAATTTAAGGATTTATTCACTCATTAAGGGGTAGATTGTACACTCAACATTGAAGGATGATTTAGGATGCATTCAATTAGAATAAAATATTGAGTAATTTGTATATAACTTCTTTTAAAAATAGAAAATTGAGATGAAATTTTGAGGTCAAATGTAAAAAATATATTCAAATAGTGTTATATAAGGTATCATTTCAAGATTCTACCAAAATGAGGGGGTTTTATGAAAAAATAATTTAATGAAAGCTTCCAAAATCGAGATTTTAACCATTGACTATCATTATGTCCTAAAAATGAAATGATCTATGATGACACCAAAGGGCTCCTCCATAATTATAAACTAGAGGTTGAAGTTGGATTAAATAATATATTGATTAGATATGGATGCTTTGGATGAAGTCCATGCTTTAGGACTTTTATTTATTTATCATTTGTTTTATTTTTCCATGTAACATGTATTTATATTTTAATTAAAGTGTTTATTTTTGTTCTTCCATCCATTATTTCTATTCCAATTGTTATATATTAACCTATTAAATCTTCTATTGTGATATATTTTTAATTTTAAATGTCAAGTGACTAAATCATGGATTGGCCCTGGGAGAGGTTTTTCAACATTCTTTATTATTGTTTATCAATTTAATGTGTTTTTAATCTATTTTTAGTGGATACAAGAATGTTAAATGGGTGTGGTGGTCACACACCATGAAAATATTTCCAAATCCATTCAATTTATTTGATTCATTCTTTCTCTCTCCCTTATCTTGGGAAAACCCTTCATACGATGGAGTTCGGGTTTCTTTAAGAGATGAAACGACATAAGATGGAGCCTGGTATTTAAGAATAACATTCTTGGTTAAGGTGTTATCATATTTGAGTATTATTGAAGGTGTGTCTTGGTGAACCAAAAAAAATCTAAAATCACACAATTAATAAATTTAAGGAATTTAATTAATTAACGAGGTTTGATCAAACAAGTTATCAGACTAAATTTAAACAATGAATAAAAAACGAATGAACCCATGTTATCCTACCCTATAACCATGTTCTTTCTTCCCTAATTTCATTTCTCTATATCAACATCTAATACTAAATGTAAATATTTCATTTAATTATTTTAATTTAACATTTTAAAAAACAAAAACAATTATTTTCATAATTATTATAAAAAACCATTAGATTAGGTGAATTTGAATTAGTGATTCAACCAACTATGATGCCCCTCATGCGAGACGACCATGGTCAACCTATGTACTGCATTAGGAATATTAAATATATTTTTACACTCCCTACTAAAGGTGTTTTTCAATGATCTTATCCTATTAGTAAGAGTAGACAATGATATATCGAAATATCACAGGCATAAGTGTATAAGAAAATTAGAATAACATATGAAATGATACAATGCATAGCATAGACCAGAAAACTAATAATGGAAGAAATCATGGAATTTAATAAGACATAAATCCAAATGTAATAAAATAAAATTAGCCATGAAAAGATAAAAAATTATGGATTATTAGATTTTTGGAATACACATAAGCATAGAAAATCATTTCATTTGTTGTTTAAGGATCAATTCCAGGATTAACACAGTGGGTTGTGTTCACTCCCAAAACTATAACAGTAGTTAAGGTTCACTCCCAAGTCAATCATTTTTTGATATGGTCCCTTACTAATTTGTATTAAGTCTCTCTTTTATTATGGTTTATCTCATGAGATATCAACCATTATCCAATTCATTGGTTGGAGATATTGGCACCAACCATAAAATAAGGAAAACCATATAAATATATATGTGTGTGTGTGTGTGTACCACAAGACCATAAAATATTCATTATATCAATAACCTTGATGAGAAACATTTTTAATAGAAATTTCATCATTACATAAACAATTGAAATGAAAAAGGTTTTCTAATCATTTCATTATTTCATCAAAGCATAACCTCTTTATAAATAATAGGGTTTCATATGTGTGTTGTCATGGTAAAACCTATGGAACAGAAATAGGTTTCATAAACATATTTTCTTTATAAATATAAAAAATCACGAGAAATGAAAATAATATTATCCTTTGATAATATCCCCAATAAATCATATGTAACATAAAAGGATGTTATATTTTTTTTTTTGAAATATGAATTGGAACACTAAATGAAGAAAATACCTTTTCATTGAAAATCATTTTAAAAAAATTCGTAAAATTATTTTTCAAATAAATTTCAATGAAAATATACTTGAAAATAATTATATTAATCATTAAAAAAATTTGTGGACATCATAAATGTTAAATATATATATTTAATACACATAAAAACCCATATTTCTTTCACATATTTAGTAAAACCCAAATATGAATTTATTGGAAATAGACAAAAAATTAATTTTAAAACATATTTATATGAAAAAATCAGGGTAAAAATTAAATTATACAATTTTAGTGGAATATTATAAAAATTTTGATTTTTTTTGGGAAATCATAGACATGGGAGAGAATGGGTTTTCAACTAAAGAGAGAAATAACATCAATTTTTCTTTAACACATTTTTAGGTCTTTATTTTTTTTATTTTTTTTATAACCGGTGGTGTCTCAGTCAATGACCAAGACACAATTTATTATTAAAAAAAGAGAAGGGGGGGGGTTACATGATTCTAAAGTAAGGGACTTTTTTATAATCCCTTTCATAAAGATAAAGAAGGTCTACAGGCAGATCCTCTTTCCAAGTGAGATCCAGGCTGATACCCATATTAGCCAGACTATCATCAACCTTGTTTGCCTCCCGATAGGTGTGTGTGACAATGTTGTTAATTTCCATGAGGGAGGCCATGCATCTCATCCAGAGAGTAGTGAGTGGCCAGGCTAAATGTAAATCCCCATTCTATATAGCTTGAACAACAACGGATGAGTCTCTTTCGATCCAGATGTTATTCCAGCCCTTTTTCCTGATGAAGTCAACATCGCGAATCACACCCATAATTTTCTCTTGAAAGGATGATTCCGTACCATAGTTTCCAAAGAAATCCATGAAATCTTCCATTAGAATCCCAAAATATCACTCCATAACCAGCAGGTCCTAGATTTCCTTTGGAAGCTCCATCAACTTTAACTTTAATCCAGCCTGGGAGCGGGTTTTTCCAGAAAACTTCAAAGGTGCGCTTCGGTTGCCCGTAGATCCCATCAACTCTGAGTCGACAAAGAATCTCAAAATCACCAACCGAGCTGTAACAATAGGATTTTTGATCAGAAGTAGCATCCTTAATGGCCATTTGAATTCTCATATGACATGCATTAATGTTGAATGAGTAGTTGTTGTGAATAATTTCATTCCGATCATACTAGATTACATATATAAGCTCCACCACTGCTGCTAAGAAGAGATTTTTTTATTTGCTGTGAAGAATTTAGCTCCACACAGTACTTTATTTGAGTATTAATTGAGTTATAATGTAACAATCTGTAGCCAAACAAGTTAGTAATATAATTCCAAAGCGCTGAAGCTATAGTAGAGGACAAAATAGATGATTAGCATCTTCCCTATGCTAATGAAAAAAATGACATTTAGAACGAAGTTGTATTAATAATGAATGAAGAAAAACCTCCATGGGAACACGATTATGGGCAATACGCTACCCAAGATTAAGTCTCGAGGGATTAATCCAGTTCTTATTAAAGAAATTTAACCAAACAAAGATATGATTCGAATGAGTAAAATTATGACTGTAAATTTTTTTTGAGTCAAGGATCCCATTCGAAGTTGGTTACCAAATAAGAAAATCATCATTAGCATATGGATAATTATCAATAATATAAATGATGTTATCAGGAAGGCCATAACCACCAGATAGCATGATATCTTTAATAGTACTATTCGTATTAACCGGGTAGGAGTTAACATGAAACTTACTGATGAGAGGAGCTCCAATATAGTTATCTAACAAAAAATTAATCGAAGCGTCTTCACTAACCATCCATCTAGAGTTAGCCATAATTTGAGAATAATAATGTTTAATGGAGGGCCAGATGAATGATTGGACATAGTGTAAATTTCCTTTTCGGAGTTTGTAATTAAATCTGTTTTTAAGGAAGGAAATAGAATCAGAGTTGTTATTAATAAATCTCCAGGTGAGCCTAGACTGAAGAGAATCATTAAACTTAAGAATATTTTTAATACCAATACCACCTTTATCTAACGGTTTGCAACAGGTACCCCATAGAGTGGTAACAAGTTTCCTTTCAAGAATTCTACCAGTCCAAATAAAATTTTTGATGTAAAAATTAATTTTTTTAAAAGACCAATTGGCCATTTATAGATCATCATAGAGTAGACTATCTTCGTCACAATAGTAGATTTCACCAAACAGATCCTTCCCCCCATGGAGAGGGATTTTCCCTTCTAGGAGGAGAGATTTCTGAACATTTGATCAATAATTGTGAAAAAAACAGATTTAGGCCTTCCCCAATAAATAGGAACCCTAAGATAGTTGAAGGGAAAAGATCCTTCCTTGATATTGAGACAATTGACGATGTTATTTTTTCTATTAGAGGAAAAAAATTTCCCAAATAAAACAAAAGATTTCCCCCATCTAATGGATTGACCAGAGATATCTTCATAATGGTTCAAGGCCTTTTTTAATATTATGGATATTTATTTATATCCTTTTAAGAAAAGAATGATGTAATCGGCATAAAAAATATGCATAGGAACACTTAAGTTTCTAGACACCTGAATAGGTTTAAGATTGTTCTGATTAACCAGATTGGTGAGAAGCCTACTAAGATAATCTTCAGCTATGACAAATATGAGCGCAGATAAAGGATCACCTAGTCTGACACCCTTGGTACATTTAAAATAAATCTTAAGATATCCATTCACCAGAACAGAAATAGAGGCCGATTTGAATAGGGAATTGATTCTACTAATGAAAATATCACTAAAACCAAAGGCTTCCAAAACTTTGAAAATAAAACACCTATCAAAGGTGTCGAAGGATTTCTTAATCTCAAGTTTAATAACAACATTCCCTCCTCTGTTATCTTTGTTAAATGTGTTGGTACATTCTAAATCAAGACAGATGTAATCTTGGATGTTCCTTCCTTTTATAAAACCAAATTGATTCCATGAAATAATTTTTTTGCAAAGAGAAGAAAGTCTGTTGGATAGCAGTTTAGTGATAATTTTATAGAGAGAGTTACTAAGATCAATATTCCGGAAAAGATGAATTTTAGAAGCAATGTCAACTTTAGGAATTAAAGTAAGGAATTGAGCATTAAGTCCATTATTGAAAAACCATTAGAGAATAATGATTTCACAATATTTCACACATCTATATTAACTACATCCCATTGATGTTGAAAAAAACCATTATTAAAACCATCAAGGCTCGGGGCACTATCAGCTTTAAGGCTGAAGACAGTGTCTTTGACTTCTTGTTCAAGAGGGATGCTTAGAAGATAGATATTATCCACTTCATTCACCAGGATTGTAATGACCTCAGGGCAAAGGTTTTTATTAATTTTTGGTCCATGAAAAATATTTTCAAAATATCTGACCACATGGGTAGTAATGGCCTCCTCTATTTCCAGAAGGTTGTCATTGTCTTTGAGGAAGGCAAGGGGATGACAAACCCTCCTCATTATTTGAAGAGAGTTTTAAAACATAGTATTTCTCTCACCATATGAAATCCACTTGGATTTAAAAATTTGTTTACTAAGGTTGTCTTTTAGGAAAAGAAGAGAGTTCAGTTTAAGAGAAGTGTTGACTTCATCTTGCCGGTCAGTAGAAAAATTAGAGCAAGTAGAGTTTTGATGAATTTGGGATAGCTCTTTTTCAAAGATAGATATTTCATTGTCCATTTTTATGTATTTGGTGTTGCACCAATCCTTAAGGAAATTTTCTAGGTGTTTTAATTTAGTAATGCAGGAAAAAGAGTCTTTGTGATGACTTGTAGACTCCCAATAATTTTTTATGATAGTAGGGAAATCTAAGTCAGAAGACCAATCATTGTTAAATCTAAAAGGACAAATGGTTTTCAACTATTTAGATCTCAGACTGAAAAGGATAGGATGATGATCAAATTAATCATGGGTAAGGTGATGCTAGAGATGGTGTCCCAAAAGTTGAGAGCCTGAGAGTTGGCAAAAGCTCTATCCAGTTTGCTAGCGACAACCCTATTGTAGTGTCTTCTGTACCATGTGTACTTGGTGCTAGTTAGATTAATCTAAAAGAGATTGAAATTATCAATAGCACTTCTAAATTCTCTCGAAGAAATGGGGGAAAAAAGACCAATTTTTTCACTAGTGGTAATTATAGAATTAAAATAACCTAATACAAACCAGGGATTATGAGTGTTAAGGGAGGAATTCACAAGATCTTTCCAAAGGGACCTACAATATTGATATCTTTTTTTTTCACATATCATCGTACAAATATTAGTCCTACCATCAAGAGAAAATTGATTGGTCAACATTTTCTCCGTAGAGGATAAAACAAAAACATTTTGTAAAGAGTCATGGTAAAACATCCACAGAGATTCAATAGATGACCCAATTTTACAAGAACCAAGATAATTATAGCCATAAGCACATAAATGTATAAAAATTAAAGAGAAATTTATTTTCAGTTCATCAATAGAAAAATATTTAGGTTTGTGAATCAAAAAAAATCTTTTAAGAGTAGAAAAAGTGGCAGTGCTCACAATGCCCTGACAGTTCCAAAAGATGCAATCCATTAAAACCTTTTCATGGAGATTGAGCTCCCTTTTTTCTTTTTGGATCCTCCCAAACCTCTCTTCCTTTGTGATCTTCTGAAACTTTTGGAAGGAGGATGATTGAATTGCTTAACCTTATCATTCAAATGAGACACACAAATTTATTTAACAGAAACTGTAAGAGGAATATTCTGTATTTTTTTAGGTGTTTCCATAATTTAAGGTGGACAATTATGGTTAGCCTTTGATGCCGATGGAGGAGTGTCTTTATGAATAATAGGGTCATGTCTAGTGGGTTGTAAGTCTACTCCTCCTATCTTTTCCTTTTGATAATCCAAATTATAAACATAATTCTTATCAGGAGAAAACTATATGTTCAAAGTTAGAGCAGGTTCTCTATTTAGATGGATGTCTTCTTGATGAGCACCATTGGAATTGATATCTAATGGAGCTAAACAAGAGTTGGTTTCATTAATTTTTTGAACTGCATCACCC
Organism: Viscum album; assembly: GCA_963277665.1. Taxonomy (NCBI): domain Eukaryota; kingdom Viridiplantae; phylum Streptophyta; class Magnoliopsida; order Santalales; family Viscaceae; genus Viscum; species Viscum album. The sequence continues at coordinate 322,940,828 of OY728146.1, forward strand.
CTATTCTGTTTAATCTCTATATCAGAATTGGAAGAAATTGTAATAGGGGTACCTGATGTTTTATCCAGCATAGCCGAAATAGCATCCACCAAAGAGAAACATTCATTTGCAACCAAGTGTACCATATTCAGAGGCACACACTGGTCATGCACCTGAGTCCTACAGACCGGCGCACTATCAACCATCTTTCCAATGCCTAACAAAGAATCAGAAAACCCATGGTGGTTCAAGCCCTGATTCAATTATGACCACTTATTACCACGATATTAATAATTCCATGTTAAATTTACATTTTTCTCAATAACTGATTTGTTTTTTAGTATGTTTTGATATTTTATTTTTGGAACACATAAATAGATAATAGAAAAATAAAATATATAATTTTTACATCTATTTAAATATAAAATAAATTTATTATATTTTTTATATAGTAGTACATAAATATATGATATCAAAAATTCAACACACCATTTCGGGCTACGGTATGATATATAAATTAAATAACGGTGTTCCCATTTTCTAGAAATTTTGAAAGAATTAAATAAAGAAAAATATATTAATATTATCGAATACTTTTTATGTCATATATATCAAATATTTTCATTGAACGCAACCCTATTACATTCCATGAAAATTCTGATTGAAGCCCATTGCTTCATGAAGTTCTTGTCTGTCATACACTCTAGTGACGCTAACGTATTCCCACGAAATTAAAAGTTACTAGAAGTATGTGACATAATTATAAAAGTATAATAATATAATAAATACCAATTAAACAATTTTAATCTATATTTATATAGATCCATGATAAGTGTTTATGGGAAACATATAACATTGGTTCATGAGGAAACAATCCTCTCTACACACGATCAATGGTTTGGTTTCTCATCTGAAGGAGGTGGAGGTGGATATAGGTTATTAAATTAAAATCATAACATATAATTATATGAGAGATAATGTTTCTATTATATTATAATAATTGAATAATATTTTAAAAGGTTAAAATAATACATAAAACCCAAAAACTTGGTTATAAACTATAACCGTTTTTCAGACAACCTCTTTAGGTTTAAACTAATACCTATATATATTATATTCATGATATCAAAATGTACTATATAAATTTTTTGGTATTTATAGATGTTATTTTTTATGTTATTTGGTGAACCTAAGGGTTATGAAAATTTTTAAATGATATGAGAAGGGGTGCATTTTTATAGTGAGGTGAGTGACACAGTTGTAAGTTTTGAATGGAATAATGTTCTCCCACGTTTTAAAGATTTCATAAGTATAAAAAATGTACCATTATCAAGGCATAAAAATTATATTGTCTAAATATGATCATAACATATATATTAGATAGTTTTTAGGTAATTTTAACACTTATCATTTTAGTTTCATTCCTAGGTAAACATGTATTCACCAAAACAAATGTAATAAAATTTTACTATTCTCATTACTCATTATAGTCCTAATTTAGTTCACAACATTAAATAATATAAATTTAAATAATTATTATTTTTTCAATTCTATTAATATAATTGAAAAATTTTAATTTTAAATTAAACCTGTTGATACGATGAGAAAGTGGGTTCTCCTAAGAGAAGATGTTCAATTGTTTAAAAAAATTATATCGAAATTCAATAGGAAAATGATTCCAATTTAAAAAAATTGATTAAAATAAATATAATTGAACTAAATTTTAATTTTAGAACCATTATAAAAAATAGGATCCTTATATATTCTATAAACAAAAATGAAATTTTCTATAAAAACTAGTAAAATTCTACTATTCAAAAAAAAATGAATCTTTTTTAAAAAAAACATTAAAATTCACCCAAAGATAATTTTAATGTTATTATTTAAAAAATCAATTAATTTTATAAAATTAATTTTTAAAAATCATCAAAAAAAATTTATTGTTCACAAAATGAAACAATTTTTTTGAGAGTGTAGTGTTTTTGGAAAATAAATAGATTTTACAAAAAATTAAATAATTTATTATAAAAACAGATTTATTATATAAGAATGTTATACATAATATTTTAAATTTCATTATTTCTATTTATTAATCGATGTTTCATGAATAGGTAAAAATGATCCAGTTTAAATAATTATATTAAACTCATTCAAGAAATTTTATAAAATCTCACGTTGTTACACAACTTATACCCATGCTTTTCATATAGAAACATTACCAATGTATTATGTTATTCCCACATTTTAAAATCATTCAAAATAAAGAAATATGATTAATATGTTCCCTTCACCCACCCATCAACCATGAAAGTTGGTTCGGAGCTGAGGTACACTCACATAATCATCACATTTCATTCCATGTAGTGTTGACCCTACATCATGTTCATGCGCCCAAATCTTCCATAACATAGGATGTGGGAAGAACATATTCCCTATTTGTGTCTTGCATTCAAAATTTCTTGTACATATACATCCTAGGTTTGGAAATTTTTTTGATAACTCAAATACATTTCAAATAAAAAAAATCTTATTTGTAATATTCTTTATATGAACTCAAAGGCTATCCTTATGAACTATAAATTTTAAAAATATATTTAATAATTAATTGATAAAAAATATATTTTTTTGGAATTTATTCACATGAAACCAAAATTAACAACATCCAAATAATATAATCTTTATTTATATTTCATAGAGATAGTTACTTCCAATCTTTATAAAAAACAAAATAACGATGGTTTCCCTATTTTTAACAATCTTTTTTCATTAAATATCATTAGAAAATATTCGATAAATTAAGTATAGTTGAAAAATAAATATAATTTCTTCAAGAAATAAATTTAACTCATTCTATTATTCAATTCCTTATAATTTGGAAATCACACTTTCAAAACTACAACACATATTGATAATATTTAGAAAAAAATACAATCAACCCATCGGAACACTAGAAATAACCCCACTCTCACTAAAATATAATTATAATTTTTTTTACCATAACACTAAATATTCATCAATTTAAATAAAATAAAATTAAGGGAAATATTCCAAAGAACTATTATCATCAAGAAATTTCTAAATTAAATCTCTGAACAAGCCTCATAACTCTAATTTAAATATGATTACATGAACTCATTAATATAATTTTTTTTATCATTTCAAATACCATTTATAGAATCCCATTTTGAATAGTTATTAAAAACTGGTTCTATTATATAAATTTAATATTACTAAACCATCATTTATGAAAACATACATACACCTTTTTATAAATAGACACTTATCGTCTTAATACACATATTCCCACGTAATTGTTTGATAAAATATATTAATGTATATTTTTCTATTTATATGTATATGAGTATGATTATTAGAAAAAAAACATTAGTGATATAAAATATATGATAAAAAATTTTATTCATTATAAAATATTACAAAACACATAATAGTAATTAATTGTAATTTCATATTTTATGAAAAAAACCTCCATAAAAATCATAAGAATAGTAGAGGCATGTTATCTTCAAGTAATTCGAAACACCAATTTATGATATTATCAAACAATATATTTCCAAAAAAACATTTTTAAAATAATCTTTTTAATTGAAAATCTTATTTCCTAATTTAAAAATTATTATAAAATTTTATTTGTTTCATTTAATAAGAAATTGAGTTTCATAGTTACGTTAAATAATTAATTGTAATACAATTTAAATTTGGAAACCCTTTTCCTTCAATTAAAACAAATTTTATATTCCATTTATTCTATGGGGAATATTTATACACTCATAATATTTTCATTTAAAAAAATAGTCAAGAACATTAAATGAAAGATGTTAACATTTCCAACATAAAAGGTAAGACATAGGGAAAATATTCCTTGAATCATTGGTGAATGGTCTTAAATGTCAAATATGGGTTGGAGGGGAACTATTATAGAGAAAACATAACTTAGTAACATTAAAATCTCAAAATATATTCATTCCGGACACCCTAGTGTTTCAGTATATCTTATGTTTCAATGTGAAGAATGATAAGGGGTTATAATTGAGTGGATAGAGGGGAATGACTAATATGAACCCTAAAATAAATACATATGACATGAAATATTTGTGAGATATTCCATGAATCCAAGATAAAAGATATGTTGACTCATGTGAGTAGATGATCATGGAAAACCCTTATAAGAAGCTAGTTATAATGGTGATGATAAAAAAGTGTGCTTTTATAAGGGGGAGAGAAAAAACGGAGTTTCAAAAACTTATAGAGTTTGGTAAATTGCATGGTTGGGGAAAAAATTGACCAAACATACATAAATAATGAACCCCTTATAATACATTATTGGAACAACACATGAGTTTTCCACATGATTTGGAAAAAATTGCACCAAAAGTGTCAAATGATTCTATTACAAATATAGTACTAAACAAATATTTTCAAATTGTTTGAATTGACAAAATGTTAATGATGTTCCCTATAATGGAATTTAAAAATTTATACTATTTGAACAATTTTAACCCCAAAATCAACGCCATAATAAAAAATTAATAATTATATAAAAATCTAAGGTTAAGGATTATTGGGGTGTCCTATTACAGGAAATACATTCTTATAAGGGTTTCTTTATTAGGATGACCCTTGTTTCGATCCTTATTATGGATGAACTATACATATCATCCTTAATAGTATAGATCAATCCTACATGGATGAGACATAAATTCCATTCTTATGTTAGATAACCATTATGGGTTATTCAGTACACAAAAGGTCTATCGTTATATGGATGACCCTCATGGGTTCATCTTTTCATAATGACCCTTATGATGTCATCCTTATATGTAATTAATGTTTCATGGTAACCCATATGAGAAGAGTATTTCGAATTTCCCATAAATATAAAATAAAATTTTATATCAATTGTTTAAGGGGTTTTGGGATGTTGTACAACATGTATATAAGGATATTTTCCAATGTAGGTACCTCTCCCCTCTCTTCAATTAAACATGGTGTCTCCATCGATCCTTCATCAAATTAAGTTTCTTTTTATATAGAGGGAATTTTATGTAAAATATAACACTCATTTTGAATTGTTCTTCTATATATTCCTCTTTTACGCATTGTTTATTTTTCCTTTATTAGTTGAGTGTTTCTAGTCAGGATTCTAGTTTATCATTGTGAAATCATCCAGAAATTTTTGGATTTTCCTCATATTTATTATTAAAGGATGTAGGAGGTTGACCACACTAGGAGTTGGAAAACATAAAAGAGAAATGTCATTACAAAGATATAAATTAGTGTTTTTGGAATTTTACTCCAAATTTACTATTTTATGTAAATAATAATATTTTGATTTTAGTTTTTAAGGTTCATATAGAAGTTAGGGGTTGTTTTCACAACAACTTCTTATAAGTTTGAGACATATATGGATCGAGTAGTGATGTTAGACATTTCTTCATATTTGAATTATGTTGTAAAATTCATTTTTAATTTTACATATTATTTATTTGTATAATCTAATTATTTATTGATTATGATGAAATCTTTGGATGTTATGGTATGCAATACATAATTAGAGGATAATGTGAGGATTGAATGATTTTGGAAAATATTTAAAGAACTACTTATGGGGTGGAAAATCCATATGAGGTAGTTTTTCCTCAATAATATCCCTTAAGAATATTCATTTGATATATATTATGTGGAGTTTGATCCTTACAAAAATTATTATTACCAACTTTTAATGAAATGAGTCATCTAATTATTGTAAAATGTATGAAAATAAACATAAATTTCAATGTCTATGACAGATCATTGAAAAAGTATTGAATCCTCTTCCACTATGGGAAACGTTTATGAGTATAAAATATATTTTTAGATATATATATATATATTTCCTTAATAATATTAGTGGAATAGAATAATTTATTGTATCATCCCTTGGAATATGTTCTTTTAGCCTCCCTGAGTAGAGAACACTGACAGATCGGGAATGGATAACCTCAAATGTATCATTTGAACATGTGAGTTGGTCATGATGGAATTTTCATGTCTCTATACCAAGGACTAAAATATCAGATATCAAGGTAAATGTTTCTTCGACACAAGCATTTGGGAACCATTGCATTTATTCCCTTAGTAGATTTATGTATATGTTTGGTGTATAAGGACTAACCAAGGAATACCTCTGGATTTGAGACCAGTATTATTCAATCCATATAGCGTGATGATATGGTTGATTATCTATAAATTATAGTGAGGTATTTTTCTGATAATTGTTATGTTGAGAGATATTATGCAATTTTGTGGTGTGATCGACTTAATAAAATATTCTTGAGACTGAAGAACTGATAATGGGTGTTCATGTTATAAGGTGATATGGGTTACCTTAGTGGGTACCTAGTTATATGAATATCCATGAGAGGGTTAGTTATGGTATTATTGTTTTAATAACAATGAATATCACCGTTAAAAGCAAATGTTGATGACATAATACTTGCAAAGCTATTGCATTCAGAATGGACTTCTCACCAAAGTTCCAACCCAAAATATATATGATAGGATCAATTTGTGGCCATGTATTGTGGTGAATATTAAATGATATTTTTAGGGTTTATTTTGGACCTATGATGTAACTACCCATGTTTTTACAATATTTCCTTATTAGAATAAATTTTATTTTGTCGATAGCTAGAAAAAATAAACAAATGTTTTACTGAATACTATTAATATTATCCAATAAATTAGAATTTTTAAATTGGACTAATTAACTTTTTAAAACATATTTTTGAATTCATTGGTTACCAATTAATTGGAAATGAATTTAAAACCCAATTTTATATAAAGGAAATGTTATTATAAAAAAATATTTTTATACACCAAAAGTGTTTTATCATGATAAATTAAATTAATTAATATTATTGGATAATATTAATGAAATTTATATATTATATATATTAAATAATTTTTTTACAATTATCTAATATTTTTTAAAGTTATAATATTAGATCAAATCTAATTTTGTGCATAAAAATTTGTATGTTTCTAAAGGCTATTTTTCAAAATTAAAATGGAACAGTATTTTAAAATGACATTTTTACACATCTATAACTTTTAATTGAAACATTAAACATTGTTTTTGAATATTTATTGTAAAATTTTTATTAGGGTTAATTTGACATTTTTTTAGAAGTTTTAATTTTCGATGAATAATGAAAATTTTAAATTTTAATCGAAAATTGAATTTTTTTTTAAATAATTTATAATGATAAATGTTATTTTTAATTATTATTAATGGATATTGGTTAAATTATACATATATTAATTTATTTCTTATCATTATAATTATTTTTATATTGATTTTTGATGTAAAAACAGTGGAACATTTTGAACATTTTTACATGTGAAACCCGCTTTCTCGCAATATTTGAGGGATTAATTTCTAATTAATTTTTTCTACTTATGATAATTGAATTTGGAAAAATAGATTCCAAATTTTGAGTCATAATAATTAATAATGACTAATAATTTGTTCATATTTTTTTACTAATGTGATTTGTGAAATCATTTAAAAATAATTATAATGATTAAGGTATAAACGTGTTTCCCAAAGGACAAAACATTAAATGTAAAGTAATAAATGTCCTATAAAATTATCCAAAAAAAATTATATCTATGTTTATTATTTATAAAAAATATATGATTGATATTATTCTATTATTAGATCCAAATAACATAGAAAGAACATGGTTAAAGTACTCTCATTTCAAAAATCACAAGTGTGCCACTATCCCCACTTATAAATGACCATCCACACTACTCATATCTTCACACATTCAAACCACATTGGTTTAGGAAATAAATGAAAAAATAACTCCCCAAAATCCCTACCCTAAACTTATGTACCTTATCCTTGGATGAATCTCAAATTAATAAGGAATCACTAAAAACATACAGAGAATACCTAAAAAAGAGGTAATGTTATTTAAAAAGAATTTTTCATTTATTTCCTTCTCCACCTCCATAAATTAATATTATAACATCATTAAATAATAACCACAATATATTTCGTATACTAAGATATTTCTATATTATGTTAAGGACCTATAACTTCACAAACATCCATCAAATGTGTTACGAAGTCATTGTTCGTGTCTACAATAGACTACCTCCTCACAAACTGATGTCATTCATTTTTCCCATTACCACATTTCATGGTGGAGAATAAAGAAGTATTTATAGTTAATATATTATATATATATATATATATATATATATATGATTTTATTATCATTATTTAATTATTATATCACACATAACTTCATGATTTCCATTTTGAGGAATAATATAACATCCCTCATGTATACGGAAGGCTGCTGCCTAACGAAGTAATGTGAATCATTCATGATTTACATTGAAAGTATTAAGGATTGTTTTAATATAAATATGTTATATATGTTACATAATAATGATAATGGGGTGATATTATTTATAAAATTTTCTTTTATTTCTTTAAAAATGATTGAAAATCGAAATAGCGTTCATGAGTATATACAACTTACCATTTCCACGAATGGTGAATTTCATTTCCTATAACCAAATATCAGGGATAAAAAAATTACATGATATATATTATAATTTAATATTATTTAAATTAATATATTTTATGAAATCATGATAAAATTATGTGGAACAAAAATTACAATCCAGAACGATATTGAAAAACAAGGTAATTGACACTGAAAATGATGAAAATAATGAGAGATTAATATTCAAAATGTAAAAATATGTTTTAAAATAAAAATATATGATATAATAAATTTTAATATGGTTATATAATAATTTTATATCATGTTTAAAAACACTATACATAATTTAGAGAATTTTCAACCAAATGAGAGCACAAGGCAAGCGAATTCATCTCAATTTACCTTCTATTGATACTTATTGGTCACAGTGCCCCAATTTAGTTTTTATGGTGTATATAATGTCCCATTAACATGTAATTTCTTGAATAATATATTATCCATGACATTTTGTGTTTCTATTTTAATTATCTCATCCATGGAGATTTGACTTTAAAATTAACAAGAGGTAACGGTTATTATACAATCTCAGTTTATTTTGTGATTATTAAGTTTCTCCTAAATCAATCAATTTGTTAGTATTTATATTGATTGGAAATTATATTTCACATAAATATACACATTATTGTGGAATGTATATTATTATTTCCAAAATCATATACCACTTCCACAAATGATATTTACATTGAATATTATTTGATTAACATGAGAAATATTGATAAGTTCTTATCTTTTAATCAATATAGATATTTTATAAGGCTCAATGTTATGAGTTCAATAAATTTATTAGATAAATGAGGAATGATTTTTTGACTTTAGTATAATCCATGATATATAATGAGATCAAAAAAAATAAGAAAACATTTATTTCAAGAAGAAGGAAATTATGATTTGTGAAGAATAAGAGAATTATTTTTCATTATACTAGAGATTTCATAATCTAAGTCACATATTGATACACCACCATTAGCTCTAATTAATGATATTATCAATGTAAAAGAGAAGATAACATTTAGGGATGTGTAAGGTAAACATAAAACTGAAGATTTACTAATTATATCAGAATAAATTGATATATTTTCAAAGGAATTACATACACACCCCATAGAGGATGAATTTTAATTTTTCATTAATTTAATTCATCATGAATAGGAAATATAAAAGACTCCATATTGATTGTACACTATGGAATTTTTGGATTTGATGAAAAAAATTTAGTTGGATGATATGGGTTTTGTTTTCCCCAGTGTTACTCAAGGGGGATCCCTTATTATCTTTATTAATAAAAAACATGGATCCATGGGGCTATGCATTGATTTTAGGAAAATAAATGCTCTGAAAATAAATAGAATGTATTCTCTGGCTTGTATTGATGAGTTATTCGATCAAATTCATGGATCCAAATATATTTTCAAATACTTTCTTTTTTTCTAGGTATCATCAATTGTGACTAAAGAAGGAAAACATTATAAAGGAAAATTATTAGATGAGATATAAACATTATGAGTTTACAGTAAGTCCATTTGGAGTAACAAATGAAACCTATATTTTTATGGAATTGTTGAATATATTATAAAAGGAATATATTGAAAATTTGGTTTTGGTATTCATTGATGATATTCTGATGTATATTAAAATCTATGAGGACAATAAGAGTACTCAGTGGATTATTCTCAAGACTCTTAGAAGGAATGAATAATAAGGTATATTTAGTAAGTTTCATTTTCTTTCTTCATGTAGTTTATTTTATGTCCTATATTATCATAAAAAATAAATATCAGATTATCCTGAAAATAAAATGAGGTTTGATAATGGCTTATCCTAATGAAATTATCTAAGGTACGTAGTTTCATTGGCTTGATATGTTATTATTAGCAATTCATTCATAATTTCCCTAGATTGGTATCACATTAACAAAGATAAAATGAAAAGGGGTTAAGTTAGTTTTCACAATGTAATGTGAATAATTATTTTATGAACTAATGAGTATATTAGTCAATGCATCAATCTTTACTCTACCATCCTAATGTGATAGGTTTGTGATATAATGTGTTGTATCTAATAAGGGACCCGGTTGTGTACCAATGAAAAATGATATTTTTATTTCATATATATCAAGGAAATCGAATAATCTCAAATAAAAATATCAAATACATGATCTGTAGTTAGAAGAATTATTATTAACTTTAAAAAAAATTCCTAAATTATCATTACAAAAACAATAATTGAGATATAAATGGATAAAAAAAGCCTAAATTACATCTTTTCACAAAAATATTTGAATATGAGACAAAGGTGATGGATTGACGTACACAGGTTTATTATTTCGCAATACACTACCACCCATGAAAATAAAATAATTTAGTGGATGCATTGACTTTCAATGATCATGGAATTATGACCCAAATGAGTACTGAGAGTGATCCTATATTCATTGATTTAGAAAATATAGTCATTGAAATTGCTATAGAACTTGTGGCATCAATTAAATTTTAAGTTATTTAAAGACGATATTTATTTTAGAAGATAAAAAATTTTCAATGTAATTATTAGTACTTTTAGAATGAAATTAATGACACAAATAATTTTAAATTAGTATACTTCATTTGTGAAGACAGGGACATGATATTTGGATAGTGAGTATGTGTTCCATATATACTTCAGATAAAAAGGGAAATGTTAGATGATAGTCATAAATCAAATTTCATTATATATCATGGAATCATAAAGATGCATATGGAATTTAGAGAACACCTTTTTTGGTATAAAATGAAGCGGGAAATTGGTAATTATGTGTCTATATGTTTGGTTTTGCAATAAGTAAATGATGGGAGGAAGCATCCTTGAAGAGTCATGTAACTTCTTCTTATTCCTATGTGGAAGTGTGATGATATTACTATAGGCATTTTCATAGGACTAAAAAGGAATCCAAGAAACAATGATGCAATAAGGGTTATCATTGATAATCTCACCAAATATGAACTTTTCCTCACTATAAGAGAATTTTTACCCCTTGAACACCATGCAAGGATACATATTAATGACATTATAAGAATTCATTGAACACCACTATAAATTTGTTCCAATTGAGATCCCCATTTTACATCAAAATTCTTAAAGAGTGTTAAGAAGGATCTTTATAATGAGTTTCATTTGATCAATTCATACCACCCTCAAATGGATATTAATTTTAAATTAAAAAAATAAAGACATGTTTAGGTCACTATCAATTGACATTAAAGTAATGTGGGATTAGAATTTACCTTTGGTATAGTTTTCCAATTACAATTTTTTCCATTAAAGTATTCAAATGGCCCCATATGAAGCAATATATATCATGATATGTCACACTCCAACATGTTGGGATGATTTTGGTGAAAGGAAACTTTTAGTCCCAAAACTTTTTTAAGAGAAAACCAAAATGACAAAGTCTATTCAAAATCATAATAAAGAATATTGATGTAGAAAAAAGGTTTTTGCTACTAATCCGAGGAATGATAAGGAATTAAAAGTGGGTGATCATGTTTTCTGGAATGTGACCCAATGTATGGGTGATATAAGTTTTGGTATGAAATGGAAACTGATCCCCAAGTACAATAGACCCTTTTAAAGTTTTGAAATAGTTGGAGTTGTTGCATATTTTTGGGAAAAGTTTCCAAACCTATTAAAGTACATGATGTGTTCCATATATAATTTCTACGATTTAACATTCCATACCCAAGGTATTTTCTCACCTATAATGAGATTGAATTGGATCCAGAACTATTTTACTTGGAATAACCCAATCATATTCTCAATACTAGAGAGAAAGTATTAAAAAATCATAAAAATCATCTAGTAATGGTACTCTAGATGAATCATAAAATATTGGAATAAACATGGAAGCTATAGGATATTATAAAAATAAAAAACGTCTTGTTTTAAAAGGTAATACCCTTGAAATTTCAATGATTTGTTTTGTGTGAGTGGTAAATGCAATGTCCTAAGACATTACAATATTATCTTCATAGAATAAATTTAATTCTATTGATAGATTACATTACATGGAATAATGAATTTAATAGATCGCATGAATTACATGGAAATCCATGTTCTAACTAATACTATTAATATTATAAATTTAATTGGAAGCTATAAAAATTTGTGTGAGATTTCCCCTTTTGGTATATTACGAGAGTTCTACTCACCCAACTTATAAAAGGACACCCCTATCCTCTTCTATTGACCGATTGAAACCACTTTTTAATCTAACAATACTAGATCAAATAAATCCAAAAATTACATCCATTATTACTAGATAACATATATTGGGATTAAATCCAATTAGTAAGGTAAGAGTGAAATCACAAGGATGATACCTGAAGAAGATGTAATGTTCTTCTAAAAGTGTTTTGATTTTATTTCATTCTATTCATCCTTAAATTAATTTTGTCTAGTAATTATATAATAAAATATGTATATTACATATACTTATATGGTTTAGTGTTAATGTTATGACCTAAAACAGTAGACCCTTCAATCAAATGGGTTACAAAGCCATCATTCCCATGTCAGGAGGGCTACCCCATCATGAACCGACATTGTTCGTTTTTTCATTACCATATTTAAGGTAGAGAATAATGATGGATTTGTGGTTCATATTTCATATATATGTTATTTATGATGTTATAATGCGTTTATAATTATTGTATCACACATTCCATCATGAAATACATTTATTTGGGAATACGATAACCTTGCACATGTGTACGACAGACTACAACCATGTGAAGTGATGTGATTCGTTCACACATTGCATTGAATGTATTAATGATTATTTTTATAAACATATGAGATATATATTACATAATATGGGAAAAAAATGATAATATATATATATATATTTCATTTCCATTATTCAATATGACATTAAAATGTATTCAGCGTTCATGCATACATACGACCTACCGTCTATATGAATGGTTTATTTAATTTTTGAAAACCAATTATTATGGATTAATATGAAGAATTACATACAAAATATATATGATATCCTCATCATGGTATTAATTATGGAGATGATGAAGTCATTTTTATTTTGACAGGAATACAAATAACAAATAAAAACATACTGGAAAACCATGTGAATTAACACCCAAAATGATGAAAATTATGAATTATTATTAATGAATTGGTAATAACATGTTATAAAAGAGTCATTTATGAAATTATCATTATTAATACGGTTATCTAATAAGTTGATAACTTGTAAAAAAACACTATACATGAGGTTAGATCACCGTCAAAAAAAAGAGACTGTAAGGTGCATGATTTTGTCTCAATTTACATTCTATTGAGACTAATTTTGTCTCAATTTACAGCGCGGGTCACCCCATGTGCGGATCGCACGGTTTGGAGTACACGGGTTGGTGACCATGTATGGGCACATGGCCGGAGTACACAGAGCCACCCCCAGTTACCCAGACATGGCGTGTACTCCGTCCTACACACCGTGTACTTTGTTTTCTACATGACCAGCCTCACGACATGGGCCGTTGTACACGGGCAGTACCCGGGGTCGGACAACACGACGTGTATCATTTTTACATGCCGTGTACATTTTGGGAAATGGCTTGGTCGTTCTATTCACCATGCCTTGAACATATTTCATTGGGTTAGAGCCCCTTTTTCTTGTTCCCATAAAGGTCATGCATCATTCCCTCAGGCAGGATTATGATCCCTTCAGCAGGACTTTTCTGTGATAGAGTCAGGCATCCATCCGAGAGGCCCGGATCGAGATCCTCTATACATTTCAGACCCTAGGTAGAGTCAGGCATCAGCATGACTAACTCTACCAGATGTTGATCCTCTACCTAGTAGGTGAATTCTGTATGAGTCGCGGTATCCGACATGGCCCAGGCAGTGATCCTCATCTGTGTAACGAAATCGTTCCCACTCAAGAGTGTGTCTCCCGTAATGAGTGTAACTATCTCTCGTGACGGTTCCCAACGAACAACACTTCTCGGACGGACATCATCAGAGCTATAAGACTTGTGGAGTGTGTTCTCCTTGAACGAGCGCATCAAGGAATCTTCGAACAGAATCCCTTGCAGGGGTATGCGATTGTGTGACTTGTCTCTAGACCACGGTTCTGGGTTTTGACTATATCTGGTTTGTTGTATATGTTCTATAAACATATACTCTGCATAGCTAACTGTACTGTTACTTTGTATAGTTTTGTGGTTTTCGGGGTCCTATACTGAGTATTGTTATACTCACCCCTGTACGGGCTTTGCCCACATGTCTGGTGTCTTGTGTAGATGAGAAACCTTTTGACAGAGTCTAGGGCGGACCAGGACAGGACCGAGCTTTCTGAGTTCCCTACAGGCAAAGGCGTTCCTACGGATACGAGCAGCAGTCCCAGTACCTATGTTCTTAGAGGTTGGGCTTTTCAGTTTTTCAGACTCTTGCTTTTGGTGGGCTTGTATTCTGGCCCAGTTTACTTTTACAGTACTCTAACTTTCTTCGTACTCTATTGGTTGGGTTTAGTTGTATGCATGCATTTTTATTCCATAGTGTTTTCCATTTCAGCATTTGTGGGCATGGAGATGTGTGTGTGTGTACAGGTACTTAGGAAATGCCTCCCATGTTAGTGACATGCCTACTCGGTGCTAGTCACTAGCCCCTGGCCTATTGGAGGCAGGCATGGGGAGTCACGGCGCGGGCCCCACTGGGACGGGTCGTGACAGAGTGGTATCAGATGTGGTCGGTTTTACCTTAGGACCAAGAGTCTGTGAGTTTGGTTTGGGGCACCGGTGTTATGTGTTTCGGGTTCGGCTTTCAGGCCAGGGACCCCGGTGTTGGTCTGGCGGCCGACGTTTCCATACACCAGGACTCTGATAACCTTCTTTCGACCCGGTTCACGAAAACACTGGTCGCGGGGAAATAAAAGGTACATGCATCATATAGGAATGGGTTGTGTCTTCCATATCCTTGGTGTCAGCTATCCAGATATACTCATTGACCGTGACACATCTTGTTTCTTTACTGGATGCCTCCGCGACGTGTACCCACTAGGATTCAGTAGCACGATCAAGAGGATGACCCCCCTAGTGACGAGGCTTCAATACAGGGACCAGCCTCCCAAGAGTTTCCACTAGGTGGTGCACCTACTATACCACCAGTGGAGCAGCCAGTGGTACCTTCAGTACCGACCGGCGAGGAGCGCAGGCTTAGCGCACTCCACGAGTTTCAGAGACAGAGACCCCTCAGGTTCCGAGGCGAGCCCGACCCTCAGGCGGCTGAGGACTGGCTTGAGGTGGTGACCAGAGTTTTCCGTCTATTGAGGACACCGGCAGACCAGATGGTGGTCCTAGGAGCGAGCCTTCTTCAGGGTTCGGCGGGATGATGGTGGAGTCTGACCACGCAGACTCACGATGAGGAGACACTTTTGTGGACAGAGATTGAGTGACTCTTTAGGGAGGAGTTCTCTCCAGTTACGCTGAGTGATGTGCACATCCAGGAGCTTCTTCACCTCCAACATGGTAGTATGACGGTGGCTGACTATTCATCGAGGTTCACCAACCTCGCTAGGTACTCGATGGATATGGTCAGGGATCGGTACTTCAGAGCTCGGACCTTCGAGCGAGGTCTATGACGTGAAATACGATCTAGTGACGTGCCTCTATGCATTTAGACTTATGCTGGAGTGCTAGAACGAGCCTTGCTGATCGAGAGCTTCTTGGCAGAGTAGAGACAGCTGCCAACAGTAGTAGGCAGACTGGTGCAGAGACACCAGCAGCAGGGAGCCGACGTCAGGCACAGGGATCTGGATGTGGAAGACGTCATAGGAGGACCCATGACATGGGATCGACAATCCAGGGCTCTCAGGCTGGATCCAGTCAGCCTAGGGAGAAGCAATGTTATGCATGCGACGGTAGAGGCCATCTCGCTAGAGATTGCCTGACACATCGAGCTGCTGACAGGGAAGTGGTGGATGGACCACCGAGGCAGAGGCAGAGAACGGAGAAGGCGGATTCTCCAGGTGGTAGACATGGCAGAGGAGTAGGGAGAGCTTCTGGTGGTGGTAGACTCTTCGACTTACTTCCACCACCACCCCCAGGAGGTCCTCACCAGGCTCAGGGAGCTGGGGGACAGGGACGGGGACAGCTACATGCAGTCGAGGCATAGGACCCAGGGGCTCCATGGATGATTTGAGGTACGATCTGTGTCTTTTCTACCTTATCTGCAGTACTCATATGCATAGGTTCTAGTCATTCCATTATATCCACATTTCTTTTACAAAACCTCGAGATTCCGGTAGAACCGTTGACTCGATCCTTATGCTTGGAGACACCTACGGGAGGAGACTCGACGATCACACACCTTTGCAGACAGTGTGATCATACCCTTGTAGGCGAGAGTTTCGGTTGGAACCTCCTGGTGGTAGTATCGAGGCCTTACGACGTCATTCTCGGTATGGATTGGTTATCTTCATTCCATGCCCAGATTGACTGTTTTAGGCGAAGGGTGCAGTGTTTCCGCCGTGATGGAAGAAGGTTTTCCTTTGTCGGAGAAAAGGAAACCCAAGCAGCACAAAATGGGTTCATACATGGGAGGGTGCAGCCGAGCACTCATGAGTTGGCTAGCCTTACCCTCTGTGTAGTGGATGTTGTGAGATCTCAGTTCCCAGTAGTGGTGGTAGAGTATGAGGATGACTTTCCTGAAGATGTTTCAGGACTACCTCCCTGCAGGGAAATCGACTTCTGCATCGACTTACACCCCGGGACGACGTCGATTTCCTCATCATCTTATCAGATGGCTCCCACGGAGCTTCGCGAGCTGAGGGTACAGTTAATGGATTTTCATAGAAAGGGTTTCGTAAGACCCAGCGTCTCACCCTGGGCGGCCCCAGTCTTGTTTTACAAGAAGGAAGACGAGAGTCTGAGGTTGTGCGTGGATTACCGGCGCCTGAAATAGGTGATGGTAAAGAAAAAGTATCCACTGCTGATAATTGATGACCTCTTCGATTAGCTAAGAGGGGCACAGTGGTTCTCGAAGGTTGACCTTCGATCAGGCTATCACCATCTACGATTGCTGGATAAGGATATACTGAAGATTGATTTCAGATGTCACTACGGTCACTATGAGTACTTGGTGATGCCCTTTGGCGTGACGAACGCACCCGCAGTGTTCATGGGGTTGATGAACTGGATCTTCCAGCCGTAATTGGACCAGTTCGTAGTGGTCTTCATTGACGACATCCTCGTGTACTCGGCGTCAGATGAGGAGCACGCGAGACACCTGCGGATGATTCTGGATGTACTCTGAGAGCACCAGCTTTATGGAAAGCACTCGAAGTGTCAGTTTTGGATTCAGGAGGTCCACTTTATGGGACATGTCATCTCAGCAGATGGAGTAGCTCTGGAACCAGCCAAGGTGGAGGCTGTGTTAGCATGGTATCCACCTCGGAGCATGACAGAGGTGCGAAGAATCCTTGGGTTGGAAGGATATTACCGGAGATTCATCCCTGATTTCTCCTGGATATCAGCACCGATGACAGCCTTGACTAAGAATGTGTAACCCTTCATTTGGACAGAAAAGTACCTGCAGGATTTTGAGAAGCTAAGACGGAGTTTGACGAGTGCCCCAGTCTTGAGATTTCTAAAGGAGGGTGTCAAGTACATAGCTTCCTGCGACGCATCAGGGACCGGGCTCGGCTGTGTCCTGATGCAGCAGCACACGGTGATTGCTTATGGTTCGCGCCAGCTTAGGCCACATGAGCAGAACTACGAGACCCATGATTTCATGTTAGCAGTGGTAGTATTCGCATTGAAGATGTGGAAACACTACCTTATGGGCGAACGGTTCATTGTCTACTCTGACCACAAGAGACTCAAGTACATCTTCTCATAGAAGGATCTGAATCTGAGGCAGAGGCGTTGGCTATAGTTCCTCCAGGACTATGATTTCGAGATCATCTATACTCCTCGTAAGAGGAACAAGGTGGTGGACGCTCTTGGAAGAAGGTCGAGCTCACAACTGTTGAGTGAGGCGACACAAAAATTAGTCGCGTTACAATTATCCTTCTTGGATGGAGAGGATACAACTTACCTACAGTCGATGGTTGTCACCCCTCCACTCTTACAGAGAGTTAGGGAGGCACGACTTGGGAATGTTGACTGTGTAACCTTACGTGATCAGTTATCCACAGGACATGCTCCTGATGGATACTCTCAAGGTGGGGAGCACGTACTTCTTTTTAGAGGACGCACTGTTGTACCATTGGAGTTGCAGGAGGAGGTCCTGAGGGAGTTTCATACATCTCCTTTGGTGGTACATCCTGGAGTGGCAAAGATGTACCAGGATCTCTGACGTCAGTTCTGGTGGTCAGGCATGAAGAAGGCAGTGGCAGAGTTTGTTTCTCGGTGCCTCACATGCCAACAGGTGAAGGCTGAGCACCAGGTTCTAGCAGTGTTAGCTCACCCACTGGAAGTTCCAGAGTGGAAGTGGGATGGAATATCGATGGTCTTCGTGACGGTCTTACCGCAGACGTCCAAGGGGCACGATTTTATCTGGGTGATCGTTGACCGACTCACCAAGTCAGCCCACTTCCTAGCTATTAGGGAGAAGAGTTCCGTAGAGAGCTTAGGACGCCTCTATGTACATGAGATAGTTCGGATTCATGGCGTCCCCTCGACTATAGTCTCATACCGAGATGCCCGCTTCACATCCTGATTGTGGAAGGGATTGCAGGAGGGTTTTGGGACTCAGCTGCACTTGAGCACAATGTTTCATCCCCAGACAGATGGTTAGAAGGAGAGGACCATTCAGGTTCTAGAGGATATGTTGCGGGCCTGTATCATGGACTTTGGTCGTAGTTGGGAGGACCAACTACCACTGGTAGAGTTTGCGTACAACAACAGCTACCACTCCACTAGTGGTATGGCACCGTTCGAGGCCTTGTACGAGAGACCCTTCCAGTCACCGCTTTGCTGGACCGACCCCGGAGATTCAGCACTCATGGGTCCGGAGTTAGTGCGAGATACTATAGAGAAAGTTCAGATCATCCGAAAGCGGATGAAGACTGCACAGAGCTGGCAGAAGTCTTATGCTGACAGGCGACGAAGACCTCTGGAGTTCGAAGAGGGAGACCATGTCTTCCTTCGGGTCTCACCTCGATGAGGGTTGCAGAGATTTGGCCGAGGAAGCAAGCTATCTACAAGGTTCATCGAACCTTTCCAGATCCTGGGATGAGTTGGCGAGGTGGAATACCGCCTGGCTCTACCGCCATAGTTGCATCGGGTACACGATGTCTTCCACGTGTCGCAGTTGAGGAGGTACGTGCATGACCCATCACATGTCATCGACTGGGGTGAGCTGGACATCAAGGATGGAGTGACCATTGCTGAGTACCCGGTGGAGATTGAGGATCGACATGAGAGGATATTTCATGGGAGATCGATTCCATTAGTGCGCATCTGGTGGCAGCACGAGAATCTTCAGAAGAGCACGTGGGAGCAGGAGGCCCAGATCCATGCCTAGGACCCTCATCTTTTTGAGTAGCCTCTGTTTTGGCTTTTTGGGGACGTAAAGCCCCAAGGTGGGGAGAATGTAATGTCTCAGATTTTCC
Organism: Viscum album; assembly: GCA_963277665.1. Classification (NCBI taxonomy): domain Eukaryota; kingdom Viridiplantae; phylum Streptophyta; class Magnoliopsida; order Santalales; family Viscaceae; genus Viscum; species Viscum album. The sequence continues at coordinate 322,961,000 of OY728146.1, forward strand.
ATTTTTTATTTTTAAATATTATATGGAATTATTTCGAGACCGGGCACGAAGAAGGCACATCATTCCGAGGTCTAGTGAGCCCGGAATGGTGGTTTGAACTTTTTTTTTAGTTAAGTGAGTCGGCACTTGTGCGCGGTTGTGGAAGTTTCCAGACAGATGCCCGGATTAAAAATCTGAGAGCACCGTTGCGTCCAGGATGACGACTTTACCTGAGAATGAGGCTAACCTCGACCGACACGGGTCGAGGGAAAAAGGTTAATTTTCAGATGTTTTAATTAAAATAAAATAAAATAAATTAACCAGTTTATTTTATTTCTTTTAAGGAAACATCTGCTGCAGCGTGGCAATGATGCAACTGTTTACTAAATTAATGACACGTCATAATAACCTCAAAATGGTGAGTCAATGTCATTAATGCTGCCGCGTAAATTAAATGACAACATGTTCCCCTTTTTAATCGGTTAATCAATTGTGGATCGTTGGCAATGTTTGAGAGGAATCTCTACCGAACCTGCAAGGCGTTAGAGAGATTTATCGGCGACGAACGACGATAGATCGAGATCGAGAATCATTGCGCCGACGTTGAAGGATCTCGACGACAACGGCAGCGCGACACCTTTCATCAATGATCGGTCCTTTAAAAAGGTATGGGTTGTTGTTTTGATTTTTATTTTCCCGTATTTGAATTTAAATGACGAACGCGGATCAACCACGAACAAGTTGATCTGCAAATCCGTACGTTCTTGCGGGAGGGTTTTCTTTGGGATGATTTTGGGGAGTTAATCCATGCTTTATATTCATGGTGATCTCTGATCCATTTAAACCTATTAACGGGAGCGGATCAATGCCGTGAAAAACGACAACGGAGTTTTGTTCCTCAATTTGTTTATTTGGATCTCTTCCTCTTTTTTTCCACGCACGTTCTTCGCGAGGTGACGAACAATGGATCATTGCGCATCCGTTCTACGATGCAACGATCCCAAACCGAAGGTTCGACATCAAAAATTTCTCGTGGAGGTGTGGCGACGATGGCAGAAGAAAAATCGGACCAGATCGGAAAGGGCATTCTTCGAGCGTTCTTCGCACGGGAAGATCAATCATGTTTTCAGAGACGATCGGAGGCCCGAAAACGACGAAAACAACTTCATGGCGTCAGTGCGACCAAAACATGAAGTTTTTCTGGCGGTCAGACAGTCGAATCAATGATCAGAGCACTATGGGAGGCGCGATGGCGGAGGTCCGCATTTCTGGAAATTTCCAGAATACACGGCGTGTACTTCCAAAGAACATGCCCTGTAGTTATAACGGTGGAGGCTAGGGTTTCTGGGTCAGAGAAGGATCACACTGAATGTTGGACCTTCCCCGAAGCTCGGCGTGTACTTTGGGTAGTACACAGACACGAGATAGTCTACACGGCTTCAGGCGGCACGACGTGTATAGCTCGACAGAGGCGGCTACGCAGAGCTCGGCGTGTATCCCAGGGATACATAGACATAGGATAGAGTACACGACCGTGTACTCCATCACCTGTCCAGGCGAGGTAAATAGTGTGGGTCACCCTGTGTGCGGATCGCACGGGTTGGAGTACACGGGTTGGTGACCGTGTACGGGCACATGGCCAGAGTACACGGAGCCAACCCCAGTTACCCTAACACGGCGTGTACTCCGTACTACATGCCGTGTACTATGTTTTCTACATGACCAGCCTCATGACATGGGCCGTTGTACATGGGAAGTACCCGGGGTCGGACAACACGGCGTGTATAATTTTTACATGCCGTGTACTTTTTGGAAAACGGCTTGGTCCTTTTGTTCACCGTGCCTTGAACATCTTTCGTTTGGTTAGTGCCCCTTCTTCTTGTTCCCCTCAAGGTCAGACATCATTCCCTCAAGCAGGATTATGATCCCTTCAGTAGGACTTTTCTGTGATAGAGTCATGCATCCATCCGAGAGGCCCGGATCGAGATCCTCTATCCATTCCAGACCCTAGGTAGAGCCAGGCACTGGCGTGACCAACTCTACCGGGCGTTGATCCTCTACCTAGCAGGTGAATTTTGGATGAGTCGTGGTATCCGCCATGGCCCATGAAGTGATCATCATCTGTGTATCGAAATCTTTCCCACTCAAAAGTATGTCTCCCGTAATCAGCGTAACTATCTCTCGTGATGGTTCCCAATGAACAACACTTCCCGGACGGACGTCATCAGAGCTATAAGACTTGTGGAGTGTGTTCTCCCAGAACGAGCGCATCATAGAATCTTCGAAAATAATCCCTTGCGGGGGTATACGGTTGTGTTACTTGTCTCTAGACCACGGGTCTTGGTTTTGAGTATATCTGGTTTGTTTTATATGTTCTGTAAACATATAATATGCATAGCTGACTGTACTTTTACTTTGTATTGTTTTGTGGTTTTAGGGGTCCTCGACTGAGTATTGTTATACTCACCCCTGCACGGGCTTTTCCCGCACGTCTGTTGTCTTGTGCAGACAAGAATCCTTTTGACAGAGTTCAGGGCGGACCAGGACAGAACCGAGCTTTCTGAGTTTCCTACAGGCCGAGGTGTTCCTACGGCTACGAGCGGCAGTCCCAATACCTTTGTGCTTACAGGTTGGACTTTGCAGTTTTTCAGACTATTTCTTTTGGTGGGCTTGTATTCTGTCCCAGTTTACTTTTACAGTACTCTACGTTTCTTCGTACTCTGTTGGTTGGGTTTAGTTGTATGCATGAATTTTTGTTCTTTAGTGTTTGACATTTCAGCATTTGTGGGCTTGGAGATGTGTGTGTGTGTACAGGTACTTAGGCAATGCCTCCCATTTTAGTGACATGCCTACTCGGTGCTAGTCACCAGCCCCTGGCCTATTACAGGTGGGCTTGGGGAGTTACGGTGCGGGCCCCACTGGGACGGGTCGTGACAACTCCATCAACTAAAAATGAATTCACCATACATGGGTTCATGTGGACTATGATCTACATGGAACAATCAATTTCTATTTTTATACTGATCACCATAATACATAGATGGTCATTATAATATTTTTAAAGGATAATCATAATTTCTATGAAATGATTAATGTTCAAGAAATATAAATTTGACAACCAATTAACAGTATTTGGAATGAAAAACCATTGTAATTTCAACTTACAAAAAAGGAATTCTAAGGGAAAAATGATTTCTTCATACCACAAAAACTACAAAGAGGTTATATTTTAAATCAAAATTCTATTTAATTTTGATATATCACCCAATATAACAATAAATAAGATCATTATTCTTCTAGTTTACAGATACTAAAACAATACCACCTAATAATCATTCATTAACTCGAATTATATTCATTTTTTAAGTTTAACATACTAATTGAGAATACTTAGAAAATATATCATATATGAAAATGGGATAATAATTAAATATATTATAATATAAAAATGTGTAAATTATTGTTTTTTCCTTCTATAGATGTTATAAAAATATTTTTTTAAACGAATTTCGAAAACACACTTTGATCGTCAAGCATCATTGAAACATGTATGTTATCGATTTCATATTCATGGATAATGAATAAAACAATCATGAAAGGTATATGAACCATATTTTTTTTAAATAATCAATAAATGTTTCTTCAATATTATTTCAAATAATAACTTTTAATAATAATGAATACAAACACTAATTTAATTAAATTAATACAACCATCCAAAACTATAAACACCTGAAAAAGATAATAGGATGAATTCATATAAGGAAATTCTATAATGAATCTTATAAATTAAACTTTATATGATAAAGGTTAAAAATTAAGTTTTTAATGTATATATATATGTTTGTGATCTATGAGGTAAATGTATGTGCCTGCATGTTAGGACAATTAGTAAGTGATTTATGCCTCAAATTCTTCTTTAAAATCCAATATTTCCCATGTATATCCCACATTAATTTATGTTTAAACTCATTTAAGGTGGTAAATATATGTGTTAACCATGTTTTATATCCTTATTAATGATAAAATGTTCTCATTGGAATCCAAATGAGTTGAGGTGGAAAATTAGAACTTATGCATTGGAGATCGAGGTTGTGCTCTAGTGTAGAAAACTGAAAGGTGGTGATCCAACTTACGCTGTAGTGGAATAGAGGTAGGGATTTCAGGTATACTACCAATTTGGGAATATATTCATAATGGTATATATATAAGGTGTATGATCAACTTTAGTGGTTGAGTGGTTATACCATGGAGAATAGGAATGTAGAACATAGTTCCTCGTGATGATTTTGGATGTATTCCAAATTGGTTCCGCCAACTACATAGAAGTAGGATGATACATAATCCTTACCATGGAAATTAAATGGTTATGTGGCGGTATCTACATATGTGGCACACTACATCTCATACGACTGGGATATATTTCAATAAGTTTAACATGGTTCTAAGATGAAACTTTTACCATGGAAGTTATTGTGTGGTCCCTTTTACTCTATTGTAGTTTCGAATGTGTTAACATTTTTTTTGATATTGTCCAAGTGTATTCCCAATGGTCTTATATTTTATAGTCTCCATATAAATATCTAAATCCCATCTAAAATCTAGGGGATTTTTTATTTTCTTATCAAACTATAGTTATCCTCCAGATTTTTCCAAAGGAGACTGAAGCCTATTCTGATAAAATTGAACCCCCACATTCTAGGGATCAATCCTTGGTGATCCATGATTTTCCATGGCTATATATATGCATTCCCTTCAATACTAATGAACGTTTCATTTATATCATGGTAATCCGTACCTTTCTTTTGAATTAATGAATGGGGGAATCCAATTGAAACCACACACATTAATGAATTCTCTGTATCGGGTTTTATTTTGAGACTGGTGTTATATATAAATTATCATATATATGATTCAATTTATTATATTATGTAAAATTATGTTGATCACAAAATTATTTCATGTGTGAATCTTAAATAATTAGATAATTCACTTTTCTTGTGGTGATCACTTTTCTTCGACCTAACATCAATCTCATTGGGAATATTATTGTTGAGACTTTTATTTTATCCTCCAGTGAGATGGCCATACACATTAAATCAATATTAATCAATATAAATTATAATTAAAGTTGTGGTGTAATAATGTTAGTATATTTTTGGATTAATATTTTGAATTTCAATAACATGAGATTTTTGGTAATTTAATGAAATAGAATCACACAGACTAAAATCAATTAATCAATATTTAATTAGATTACTATGTTATCCTGTTGAGATATAGATAGATCTCATCACTTTAATGGGGTTATTCTAAATAAATATATGAAGCTAAAACTATTTTGTGTGTTGTGATAATTTGAAACAAAATTTTATAGTATTTAAATACCCGAGAAATGGTAATTGAATGAATTGATTATTGTTGTTTATATTGACATGTATGGAATTATTGGTAATTGGTTATGTGTTTTCCATTCATATAATTCCTTCTTGATGTGGTAATTTTTATGATTTACTCTAAAGGGAGGAGTGCTTATGACTTGTTGAGATTTTAAAATTATAAGTATTATTCTTGTTCTTGGTGATTGAGAAACAATATGTTATGACTGAGGATAAAGTGTATGGTTACATTCCCGTGTGAGGGAAAGGTGTATATAATTTGATACCTCATGAGGGTATTATTCTTAAGATATTAACTGATTAAGGGTAATATGCACAATCACCAAATTTCCGATGGTAAGATTCATATATTCTTAAGGTAGATTATTTTTTAGCCTTATGGTAGATACCGTTTGTTCATGATACATTATGTATGATTCATCATCAGTAGATAAATATGTTATAGAGTTTGTTGATCCATCCTAATATAGGAGGTTACATCACTAGATAGTTCTATCTAGCATGGTTTCGAAGAATGTTTGGTTGACCTAAGGTGTCATCCCGAAAACGTAGGTTTTAGTTGGTTTATTTCATGTGTAGTATAAATTTTCATATTAATCCCTCTATTTAAACTCTTTAGTATATGCACTATATATATTATGAATAGATTGTTTATAAATTTTTTTGACCAACTAAGTTGCACTCACACCCTGTTTGAGTAATTGTTTTGTACTTTGGAAGACTTAATCAATACATGTATGTAAAAGGAAAATAGACCTCATTATTGATTGTTTCTTATTGGATAGGGTAGAGTTCTGAGATAACACCAACATGGGGATCATGACCAATGATGTCGGGGTTTCTTATCATTTAAATTTTCTCTTTTATTTCTATTGTATAAATCATGTCACTTCATTACATTTCATCATGGAGTTATATGGTTATATTATTATAAGAATTGTTAATTTTTTCCATTCATCTATTATGGATTATTTTTTATTATTCCTGTTGTATCCATTATTTAAGATATGATATTATGATATATAATGTTATAGAAACTCTATACTAGAGGGTATAGTCTCCCAACTATATTCCATACAACATTATTACTAGTTAGAATCCTATAATATATGGGGAGGTTCCACTGAGTTCACATTTCTAACTTGAATATGTCATGTGAGTGAGTAAATATTCATGGAAATTACAACATGATATCAGAGATCCGGTTTCTTTTATTTTTAATTACTTTTGGTGAAGGTAGAATGGATACTAGAATGAATTGGGGATTGTAAATGATATAAATAATGGTATTAGTTAGGGCATATACATTAGAAAAATATAGTTACTAAGGATGGGTTTTTTTTAAATTTCTTCACTGGTTATAGTTGATGATTTTTTACCTTAGGTGATTCGGTTGTTGCATGATGCAATTGTATGATGCTATTTTTAATCATGGGTCACTATGGTATGAGATCACTATGAATATATCTATACAGGCACATAGAGAGATATGTTGACATGAATTGTTCATTATAGGGTAATATTTATTGAATGTGACATATTTTCCAATATGATGTGTGAAAAGAAATCCCATGATATAGTATATAAAAATAATTCAACGAAATAGATATATTATTCCAAATCATATGTTATGAATTGTATAGAGGACCTTGAGCTAGTGGTACTTTATTTATTATAACTATAGATCTTGATATAGTTGTGAAAAATGAGTTCTAAGGGGAGTATTAAACAATACAGAGAAAATGTCACTTTGCCATCATTGGATAAAGCATTATGAGAGTAGAAATTGAATGATTCTAATGTAGTTAGCCAAAAAATACTATATCTCTATAGAATAATATGTAAAATCATATATGTGAAATATTTACATGGGTGATTTGATATATGTAAAAGGATATTGTTCACATTGTGGCATAAATGTTTGGGATTATGAGAGAGTTCAAGATACTATATATGCCTATGTTCGTAGGGGTGTGAGTCTGTTAAGAAATTAACTTCTAGATTGAGTAATTCTAGATGATCATCAAGAACCTGAAGACACCCATTGATTGGAGGTTAACTATTTTTATTTGAATTCTTCAAGGATCACCCATGAGTTGGGGGGACATTCTGGATCAAGCCATATAGTAGGATGGGTTTTCCTAAAATTAAATCTTGGTATATTTCTTGATCGAGTTAAATAAATAAAATATTTATGATGAGAGGGATTTGATTTCATGCACATAATGTAATAGGGAATGTCTATGATGGAATATGGAGGCTGATTCATAGATGTATTATATTTTACACAATCCATGTTCACTCATTAGATAGGTAGTTCAAGTCATTTCTAAGATGGGATTCACCAAGAGAAAAGTAAACAAGAAATCATCTATCTATTGAGAAGCATCATAAAAGTGATTCACCACGATCTCAAAAATAAGGAAATCTTAGAGAAAACATGAGTGCCAAAAATGCATTTCTGGTAGAGTGATCATCGAGTTATTCTTTAAACAAGAAGAAGTGCAACTGAGATAGTAACCATTAGGATATATGTTGGAGGAGAAGCCATGGTAGTTGGAAGAAATTATAGATCCATGGTTTATTGCAGTGATTTTCATTTTGGAAAGTTGGGCCACAAGTGGACCCATGGTCCTTACCCAACTACGGAGATTAATGATTCCAAGAGTTTTGACCATCAACAGATGATCTGTTCAATAATTACTTATAAAATAAATTGCAAGGTATCCAAATAGACACCAGACTCAGGTAGGGATTTATTAACCCCACAATAGACTAGTATATAGTGTTCAACTAGATGTTTGAGCTAACGTAATTGATGACATACCTCAATGAAGGACCATAATTACCATCTAGCAGGAGCAGTATAGGGTTGTCAGACTAGAGACAAGGGTACGAGGGTTGGTTGCACACTATGTAGTCTACTTTAATTAGTTTGGATATATTATATTCTACTGTAATTGGTAAAAATATTATATCATCTACCATTTCATTAATTTTTTTATTATAAGAGCATGACATTCCTTTTGTGTGCTAAATTTTCAAATTATTTGGGCTTGGTTGTGGAGTGATTTAATGGAATCATATTTGTCAGAACACCATATATAGTCTGATTGGGAAATATATTGCATTACAAAGAGAGTTCTATTGAAATTAGGGGATTCCATTTGATTTGGGTTTTTTTGTGACCAAAATAATAGGCTTCAATTTGATTATTAATATATATTGGATATATTAATACTAGGATAATGTATACTATTATTTCGGGGGAGTGACATTTTTTTCTCCAGATGGGGTGTCCTACAATCCCCAGACTGAATAGGATTTTAGGCTTGTCAAATAGGACCAATTTAGGGTATACTATATTGTCTCATGTCTCATATATTAAGAGTTATACTAAATAATAGAAGAATATAGTGGGATTTTCTCGTCGAATAGTTTTCCCTTTTTAGGATGTCTTTCATGAAGAGTTTTTTTAGCTTACCACCCAAGTGGGTGATAATGTTCACATTTTTTTGGTGATGAGAGATGATATAGTTTCTATATCACCTTATATAATAGAACCAATAGATATAATTTAGTTGAATGATCATATGGAATACCTAGAAGAAAAAAGGTTCATGTGAATTTGTTTTAGTTTGTGTGGTATTCCCTTGTTTCCCACCAATAATGCTGATAGAACTTTGTTCTTATGTATAGATTATCATTGGATGAACTAAACGAATATCAAGAAAAATATCCCCTTCCATAAATTTATTATCTATTAGATCAATGAAGAGGTTCTACGATCTTCTACAAGATCGACGTGAGGTCAGGGAACCATCAGTTGTGGGTGATAAAAAAATATATAACTCATACTGCTTTTTAAGAGAAATTATGGAATGTATGAGTTTTTGGTGATTTCATAAGGTCTAAAGAACGCTCTTATGGTATTCATTTCCTTGGTAAATCAGATTTTTTGTCCATTCCTGGATCAGTTTGTGGTAGTTTTTTTCTAAAAATCATGGTGTAATTCATGGGTACAGAAGATCATTCCCAATATCATGACATCATTATAAATAAATTTAGAGTTGACCTTCTTTACAACCAACTATCCAATTGAAAATACTTGATTGATAGAGTGAAATTATAGGGGATGATTATCCTTGAGGTTGGAGTGGAAATGGACCAATAAAATGATATAGTTTTAGGGTATTGGAAGAGTCCCAAGAATTTATTTGAGATTCAGTGATTTCAGGGTCAATAATTTTATTATCGGTGCTTTATCCATGACTAAACCCATTTAAAAGCGCTGATATCAGATCTGACCATGAAAGGGGAGTGGTTTTTTTAGTGAAAATATTTTTATAGATCTTTTCAGGGGATAAAGAGAAGGAGGACATCAACACGAATCCTCACATTTACTAAGATAAGAAAATATTATACCATGTATGGAAACACATCCATAATTAGACATAGAGTAGTTATGATGTAGTAGGAATGACTAATTCTTTATGTATCTAGATAAATGAGACCACATGATAGAAATTATCCTACTCATATCCATGAGTTGGATATAGTGGTGAAGGACATGAATTATTCAACACTATTTTCTAGGGGGAGAGGATCATGGTGTACACTAACAATAAGAGCCTCAAGTTCATATTTTCATAGCAAGTGTGGAACCATTGGAAAATGAGGTGGTTCACATATCTTCAAACTTTCAAATTCAAGATGTAATATATTATCTTTAAAGGTATGTTTTTCAATGATTCATTCAGTCTAATGCCATATATAGAGGCCTTTTTGGAGTAATTGGAAAAGTGGAATCTGATTGAACTCATTACAGACATGAATTTAGCTGTCCAGGATTCCCAATTATATGTATATCTGACATCGACATCTGTAATAATAATAATGTTTTAATAGATCAGTACAGTTTTTTATCTAATGTTCTTAGATATAAGGGAAATTTTATATAGTTCTGAACCACGATAAGGATGTTTTCATTTATGTTTTGATTCTCTTATTATAAAGGGTGGTGTATAGATTCTAATAGGCTTGTGCAAGGTGTTGATAGGGTAGTTTTATGCTTGTATATCAGTGGAATATCCTAGTAGAAAAAATTATATCATGATATATTAAGAATATACTTATTCAAAGGGATGGACAAGTAAATAGAGTGATTTATGGATATATGTTTCAACTGTAATCATATGAATAAGAAGACCCAATAGCCTTCAAGGCTACTATATCCTTTATTCAATTCAGAATGAAAGTGGGATGATTCCACTATGGACATCATAATAGTATTATCAAGACACCCCACTGGAATGACGTAGTATGGGTGATCATGGATTGGTTGATGATGGTAATATACTTTCTTCCTATATGGGTGACTTCAACAATATATGATGTGGGTTTTCTTAATATATTAGATATTTTTTCTCTACACTATTGTTCAATGAGAATGGTTTAAGAAATAGTTTCTTGTTTTACATATTATTTCCAATAGGGTCTTCAAAAATCATTGAGATCATAGGTTCATCTGAGTGCACACTATCATCTTAGACTAATTTCCTATCTGAATGGATGATTTATATTTTGATGGTTATGTTATGATATATGTTCTTGTCTTTTTTGTTTATTAGGGGAATCATTATAAACTCATTTAGTAATCTTAAAATTAAATATTTCATTCACTAATCAAAATGGATCCATTCAAGTATTTATCTAGATGATCATGTTGTTCAACTTTTTACAGGTTATTGATAGGTGTCTCAATGGTCCTTGGATATAGTTTCATACAGTAGACATTAAATAAGTTTCTGATGATAATAAACTGGTTGGTAACCACAAATATATACCATAATTCCTACTCTGTCCAATGTTGATGAAAAGTGGAGTTTATGTTTGGTTATCATGTTTTTCTTCAGGTGTATCCTAGGATAGATGAATGTGGAATCATGAAAAAATGTAAGATATTGCACTTGTTTTTTTCGTTCATTTCATATAATAGAGATCATCATACGAATCATGTATTTTTTATCCCTAATATAGTACTACAACACCCTGCATGACATCATTCACATGTTATTGAAAAAAATTATCATCATAACACTTATCATGTGATCAATATGAAATATATTGTTATATATAGATGATTAATTTGATGGGAATATTCTCCATATTGGGGATCTTGATGATAATAATCTTAAGGGGGATGATAATACCTCGAGTGTGTGTATAATGGTTGCATGGGATTGTGTATGTGGAGACATTGGTGAGAAAATCTGATATGTATACATATTAGATATACTTTTTCACTAATGCCCCAAACTGATTCATAGAGAAACTTCATTACGAGGTATTATATTTTGTAGAGGTCGTAATATAATGTCTTTATGTAGGTAGATCCATATATAAAGGTTTTGGTAAACCACATTGGGTTAATTATTTTCATCTAGAACAATGTTATTGATCCAAATATTAGTTGAATTATTCTTAGAGGAATAAAGGGGATTTAAGATCAAAAATATCATCCTGTGTTATATGGATATGGGTTGAACCATTGTTAATGGGACATGGGTGTGGTGGTCCAATGTGTGGTTTAGTGTCTTGGAAGGAGGGATTTCATGGATTCTACTAATTATGGTGTAGATTCCCAATGTCAGCTGGATATATTAATTCCCTTCCTTAGTGGTTTAGTTGTTGTGTTGTATAGAAGTGAGATGTGTTACAAAGGTCTTCATTATGTTTTTGGTTTGTTCTATAAAATCAATATCCCTTTCATTGTGGATGTAGGATACAACGTGTCTCATGCCTTGGAAATAAAATAGTTATAGTGTCCTCAGCTAAAAATATTGTCACTATGTGGATTAATATGATCTATTCTATGTACATCAATGTATACATATAATGAATCTCTGTCCTGGGAGGTTGCATCTTGGACCCATTCATTAAGATATAAATTTTTCTTATGTCATTCATTTTTTTAGTGTAGACTTGTAGGTTTCATGATGTTCTTCTGTTTTATAAGTTATCTATAAAAACCTCGTGACCAAGTAATATCCATTTGGTAAAATCTCTTAAACATGAACTGCAGTTGTACTAGAGATATTTTATAGGATAATTGAATCCCCTTCTGATCATATTGAACCCCTAACATTTAGAGATCAATCCATAATAATGAATTATTTTCAAAAACAACCACTAAGAATCCACTCGATCGTGAAGATTTTCTCCTTGGGATCAAGGTGTTCTAAAACTAGTGTTTTTTTGGAAGGAATGAAAGAATCAAATAACTATATCCAACAATGAGTAACATTCTACATCTATTTTTTTTGGTAGTTGATCTAGAAAAACTATAATTTTTCAATTTCAATTTTATATAATATTTGTAACTATTGTGATCACATCAGAACATTGCATGTGAAACCTAAATAATTTATTAATTCATTATTTTTATGGTGATCCCTTTTTTGGACCTCCATTGAATCCCATTTGTTCCATTGGTGTTGATACATGTATTGCAGTCATCCATGAGGTGAGCCAACCATTGAAATCAATATGAACCAATAGACTTGATAATGAATGTTGTAAATTAATAATATTATTTGATTGTGATCTTACTATAATGAATTTAAATAGTATGCTATTTTTTATTTATTGAAATAGTATCTTGTGGAATAAAATATGTTACATGACTGGTAATTATCATGGTCTGTTAACCTGATGATATATGGATATATAATGTCATTTTAATAAACATAGGCTAAATTAATTGAGTAAGCTAAAACTACTTAATTATTTTATTATAATAAGGAACCTGATTTTATGAAATGTAAATGACTAGTGAAATGGTAAATGAATTAATAGAACATTTTGGTTTATTTTCATATGTCTTGTTTTATTGCAACATCGAATTGTGCTTATCATTCTTAATAATAAATCATGATATGAAACTATATATAATTTATGCTTGATGGTAAAATGTTTTTTGAATTTTTTGTATATTGTGTTGATATGAATTATTCATATTTTTGGTGATCGAGAGTACAATATGTGACACAGAAGGGTTAGGTTCATGGTTACATTGCCACCTGAGGGTAACATGAATATTATTTTATACAACCTAAGTTTAATATTCAAAGGATATGACCCACAAGTGGTTAAGAAGAATAGTAAAAAAATGTGTGAGTGTGACATTATTATATTCCTAGGGATGATATTATTGTTATCCTATGGTAATGGACCAATATTTATGAGACATTATATTTTATTAATACTCGAAAAGAGAATATGACACTAAATTTGAGGATCCATTATAAATAGAAGGTTCTACCTATAGACATGGATTATTGGCATGGTGCTGAAATAAGTTTTTTAACCCTAGTGTCAAACCAAACCTCAGGTGTTAGTAGAATTATTTAAAGTCCTATTTATAATTTTAAATTAATAACCAAATTTAATCTATTTATTAGATGCACTATATATATATATTCAGTATGGAGTTTTTAGAAATGGTGTTAACGAACTACTAAGTTTTAATCAATCTAGATTTGGTACATTGTATTTTTTTCTGGTAGACTGAATCAATATATGTAGTGACAAGAGAAAGGGACCTTATTGTAAACTACTTCTTGTTAGATAAGTTAGAGTTTGGAAAAAGGATTGACTCGAGGCTCGAGAATGATGGTTTTTGTGTCTCTTAATTTTTTATTTATTTCATTTATTTTTATGACATATATGATTTCATTATGTTAAATTTAATGTGGACATTAAATGGATAGATAATTATTTTATGGATTTGTTCTTCCTTTACACTACTATGGATGATTGTTTGATTATTTGTGTTGTTAATGATCTTTTTGTTACCCTATAATTATATCCATTGATATAGAAACTATGCAACAGACATTATGGTCATCAGACTATACTTTATACACTCTCGATGTTAGTCAGAAACCTATGGAATACAAGGATATTTTCTAATGGTCACCTATCCAACCAGTCTCGGTCGAAGGGGGGAGTATCAGTTCAGGGGCGTTACATCATCTCATTGATATATTTTTCTATTATTCAATTAATTTTTATTATTTTTTGTATATAATACTTATTTGAGAATTTATATCATCACATGCATTTTATTAATGGTATTTTAATGTTAATTTGAAATCTAATTTTTTAAGTGGTATTGATTTAATTTCTATCTTATCCATAAGTTGGTTTCCCCACCCCAATTTTCATTTATTAGGACTCATGATATATTTATGAAATTTTTTACTTTTCAAGGTTCATAATTTTTTTTGGAAGAATGTTAACCATATTTACTCCTAGTTTTATGGTATTTATATGTATATATTTTTATCTGAACCCCCACATTATATTGACATAAGAGTGAAAAATGTGATACAAAAAACAATCTTTTTTGTGGTCTAAAAAATCAGATGTTTTAACAATGTAAGAGTGCATTTGGTTTCCAAGAAAATATATCTATATCTTGATATTGGAATGTAGATACAGCTATGGAAATGATGTGCCTACAAGTATTCACCGTGAAAGGGTTTGGTTTAACATTTACTTAATCATCCATCAGATTCATGATAAGTTGGGTTAAGAATTCACGCTTGGCTAGCCACTCTCGAAGGATATAATTCAGAATATTCACACGCTATTGATGAACTTTGTTGATTTTTTTTATAAAAACTAATTTTACATATACCAATACAATCTATTATACCCAATTACTATCGTCCATGGATAGTCCTAGATAATGAATATATCCTCACCACTATACTTTTTAATAAGGTTATCTAATGTTACATTAATGATACACCACATCTTCCAAGTTAATCATACGATATTATCCAAGACATGTACATTAATATATTTAATATGAGAGTAATTATTTTAATTTTTTTTAATTATATGAATTTACATATTTCAATTCACTCATATGTTGCATTGAGAATGCTATAAAATTTATTCATGACTATTGTGTTGAATAAATTGTACATAATTACTTGATGGGCGGGGTTTAAGAATATATTTCCTCTAAATGAATTGACATGTATCATGATAAAATATCGGTTGTGTTTTTCTGTACACCTATACCCATATTATTATTTTATCTTTCTAAAAGGCCTTTAAATAATGGTTTTTTGATTGATCTTATGAATTCGCACAATATTATATCAATGATTATTGTAACCCTAGGATTCATATATTATATTGCATAAATATTTACTTCATATTTAGTATATTATTGATTCATGTGGTTTATTTATTACTATTATATAACATATTCCATGTGTAGTTTGTGATAGATTTTGATATATGATACACTTTACTGAGAATCTGGTCCCACCCTTGTTTTTCCCCATTCCCAGGGAAAATTCTGACTTAGTTGAGAAGAAAATATCATTGGTTTAAATGAATGTGTTACTGGAGAAAACATCATAACATTGAGGATTAAAATACATATTATCATTTAATATGATTATATTATATATTATCATAAAAATATTTTATTAATCATTTTTTTGAAATAGGATCATTAAAACTATACCGACAAACATAAGAATCAAGAAACTACTCTTTATAATAACCAAATAATGTAGAATAAATAAATGGTTTAAAATCATATTAAATACATGTTATGATAGAAATGTAAATGTATCAAAGTTTTACATAATATAGTAATGATTACATCTCAATAGAAATTCATTCTCGGTACTATTTTCAATTATCAATTGATAGTGATATTTATCGATGACATTCAATTATATTTTAAATGTTATTTGGAATATGTGATACATCTAATGATTTCCCCTTATTTTTTAGTTATTCATTTGGAAACATGTATTAAATGGTTTCTATATCCTTGAGAAGTTATTTTATGAAATGCTTATATATTTTGTGATAACTAATAATAAACACGTGATTGAGGGACGAATAACTCATAGGTCTAAAATGTGGAATACATTTGAGAATAGTGAGTTAGATATTATTAATAGGCCAAGGATTTATTGTTTTTTATGAAAATATTACCCATGATATATTATTCATGTTTATTGTTTTGATTTTGATATATGTAGACTAGTGTGTTACATTATGAACTAGTTGTTTAAGGCATGCTTACATTTTTAATGGAATATTTTATTTCTTTATGGTTTAGTGCCTTAAAGATTCAGATGTTTTTTTGAAATGGTATACTATAAGGATATATGATTAAAGTTTATACATAATTAGGTGTATTATTTTTTTAATGATTAATATTTTTTGAGGAATAATAGGTAAGATGATATAACCTAAGTGAGTAATGTATATGACATTGTAGAAGTTTTATCTTGAATGATCGATATGTTACAAATAATCACTCCTATATTAAAATGTATATAATAATTCAAATTTATATCAATCAATTTATTTAAGGATAATGATAATATAATGAAATGGGATTTCCCTACTTATATTCCTTGAATAAATAATATATTTGATACCGTTATACACAATCAACACCAAACTTAAACGATAACCAGAATCATTTAGTTAAATATATTATTATTTATTATGATCATTAAAACAAATTCATTGAATCATCATGTATGAATAAGACTATCCATGTTATGAAATGTTTATATAATTAAAATAATAAAAAATCTTAAAAAAATTAAATTAAACTACTATAACTGAACGAATAAAAAAATCATTTTATGTTTAAAAATATAATTTCCTAAAATTTTATATGTATTTAAAGACTCTAAAAATATCATTAGTACATAATTTTAATAAGATTAATATTATATCGACTCTAAATTAATAAGTAACTGATATGAAATAACAATAAATAATAGTTAGAATTTTTTAAAATCTATTTTCTTATATGAATAGTTTTCCACCATATTTTTGATATTTTATTTAAAATATAATTCTCAAATTTAAAAAATATATTTTAATAAATTAAAAATAATTTTGGATTAATCCTAAAAATGTATAAAAATATGATTTTTTTAATTTTTCTAAAAAGATTGTTTTTACTCCAATCATGAAGAATATAGTTTTTTTGTAATACCATCTCTTTTATGCCATTTTTAGTATATAAGAATGACCAAAAAATTCATTTTCTTTTTTATTCACTTCATTTTTATTTTATATTATATCTAATAAATTAAAAAAATTTGATTTTAAATTACAAACATATATTTTAAAATTTTGTAATTAAGTATTTTTATCTCTAAAAAACTATAATTTGTTCAGGGTTTATTATATTAAAAATTATTATTTAACTTTTAGAATTTTACTATTAATAATTTTTTAAAAATTTGGAATTTTTAAGGCCAATTTTTTAAATAATTATTATTTTAATTTTAGGCATAAATATATTTTTTTGTTAAGAACATACTACTTTGGAAAAAGATTATATAGTAAAATTCCATAACATAATAGTAAAGAGCTCAAAAAGAGTCCAATTTTGTTTTGGAATGGGTAATTGAGGTTCTTCTTTAGTATATTTATTTCCAAATCCATTATTTCTCATTTCATTAACAAATTTCCATGATAGTTACTTCCCATTATTAATTTTTTTAGGGAATTGAAAAATGACATCCATTTTAACTTATAAATGGGGCACCCCACTCCTCACTTCACCTCAAACCAAAACCCCCTTTTTTCAATAATATATTTAAATAAGTACTTAAAATTCCTATGAAGCATCAATATATTCAAGGCATCTTAGAGTATCATCCACTGTTTTTAACAAAATTTGTAAAAGAGATAATACAAAGAGTGAGGTATGAATTTTTAGTGCTCCCATTCTCATTTCTGTTTCATTAAGTGATCTTTTTACCTAAAATTCCATAACATCATCATAAAATTTTAGAATTAATATAATTACAAGAATTATATGTTTTAATAATTATTTTTAAGTATAAAACTCTTTTAGATTTGATATTATGAAAAATGGAACGACTATTCATGTGTTATATATACTACCACTTCCATGAAGCAACATGATTCATTTTCCATCACTGCCATACAAGGATAATATGAATATAGATTTTAATATATATATATATATATATAAGAAATATTTTATTTTCTAATATAATAAACAATATATCTCCTTATACATATTCTATAGAAAATTAAATCATCGGCCATTTATATGTATGGAGTACCACCTCCACAGAATAATCAATTTCCAATTTTACATTCATAAAAAATTCACAATGATGGTAACTAAAATAGAGAAAATTTATAAACATTATTTTTATGAAAAATAAATTGGTTTAAAATACGAATTTTATAACCTATAAAATATATTAGAAATAAATTTTTTTTTGTTATTTTAACAATCGTGTAACGCCTCGACCCTAGTTACCCAGAGTTTGTGCATTATTTTAATACATTGGCATGATTACAAGGAATCAAGTCCAAAAGGACCGATATGTTTAGCAGTCTTGGAAAATAGATTACATACATGAATGTTACATTACACTTCATTACATACAAACCAACATAAATAATCCTTTATGAATGCCATTATTCCCTTGTCTTAACCCTGAATATCAATCAAAATATACTTCTTGGAATCCTGGGAAAAATAAGACATAGAAAGGGGTGAGCTCAAATGCTCTGTAAGGGCAAGCAATACAGTGGAAACTTTCATAAAAAAGCATAAACCTTTAAGGCAATTTATAACTAAAACAAAAGACTTTTAAAGTTAAACATCCACATAGTATGGAAAAAGTAAAATGAAATAATTCCATTTACTTATTCACATGGATATTCTACTAATTGAATAATCAAATTCAATATCAATATCCACTTTCATAATGATGGAATGCATAATGCCAGACTATCATAACCACAAAGCCAAGGCCTCGTGCCAAGAATAAAAATAAGATTTTGTCAAGGCCTTGTTCCAAGACACTAGTCTGTCTCACGAGACCTACCGATGCATCGAGGAGCTATAGCTGGCTCCACCCGTCACATATTAAGTCCAATGCATTTCCATATGAAAAGGTTTAAAAATAACACAAACATTCGTATTAAAACTAGCATACGAAATGTCAATACTTTCTCGATAAACCATGAATGGTATAAAAATAACACATCCACAGTCAAACATATCACAAAACCTTCAATATAAGTTTTTTATAATAAATCAACTTAAAATGAGCTTAAAATCCATCAAATGATGAGTAAAATTTTTTGAGAGAAATATCCATTTCGTAAAATAATTTAAAAGTCACACATTTATAAAGGAAGTAATTTTAAAAGATATTTTTGAATCAAAGTGTCCCATACCAGTTTGAAACATTTGAAAATAATTATCATTTCAAAACATTCATGTCCATATAAATAAATCCTTAAAAACATTTTGAAAACATGGACATTAATTGAAAATATTTAGAAAGATAAATCTTTAATTCATTTGAAATTTTGATCTTGATAAAGAGTAAATTTCAAAATCCTTAAAATATTCATTTTGAAATCATTTTTATGAAAAATGGACATGGATGATAAACATTTCCCAGTAAATACTTACACATAAACAATCTCGGAGAATGATGAGATTGAGGAATTAACCCTTACCAATTTGGTAACTTACGAAACATACAACCCATGAAAGAGGTATCATACAATGAATATGTAAATACACATAAATTAAAGTGTATTACACGATTAATACAATTATGGGAAATAAATACACCACACAAAAGGTAATAGTGGAAATATGGCATGAATCTCACGGGAATAAGGAGTGAGACGAAAACCCCTTTCCTTGCACTTTCCTTTAGTCGAGGGTAATTTTAACCTCCTGTATGAAGATCGTAGTATGTTATTAAATTATACCAGAACCATGTTAATATTTATGATATCATACATGATTCATTTATTACTTTATATTACCCATTTAATAATAATTTCCATGTTAAGTTAACATTTCGGGTAATAATCACTTTCTTTATCGTACGTGTTTTAACTTGTCACTCTTGGTTGTATCACTTAGATCATGATTTTAATACCTCCAGAATATAAAAAATGATAAATATATCTTATATATTTAGAATATAAATATGTATAATAGAAATATATATGAAATGGAAAACACCATTTATGGAGACGGTTGTCCGTACGTACGCATAAACGTTGTTTCTATTTTCATATAGTATTGAACAGAAGTAAGTGAATAAGATATATGTAAGTATATAAATCCTTATATATATATATATCTACAGTAGAATTATTATGTCATGTATTACATACTTATTAGTAATATATATTTTTTATAATCTTCGATGAATTGTGAACTTGGAAATGAATCTCATCGCATCATGGAGATGGTAATCCGTACGTACGCACGAGCGAAAATATCATTTTTTGATATTAAAATAATATATAATTGGATGTTATATCATATATAAAGAATCATTATCATGTTATATTTATTATTTACATGAATTACAAATCATTATTATACACATCCAAATAATAATATATTGAATAACAATTACACCACGACATTGAGATGGTAAGTCGTACGTACGCACGTATGGTGACATGTCATTCAAAGGATGGATAGAATAATGAATATGGTTGTACAATTTTTATAATAATATTAAAGTATATAAGAGATACTAGATTCATTATTTTAGAATTGTAATAACAAAGAACTAATAAGTGGAAGAAGAAATGAACTTGAAAAAGGGTGGTGAAATCATTACCTCTTCTTCGGGTTCTTCCTATTGATTTGATCAACAGGGCTCCTTAGGATGTCTTTATGACTAAAGGAATGCCTCTAGTATGAAGTGAGGTAAGTTTAAAGAGTATTTGGTCAGGGTTTGGCCGAACCAAAAGACTTTTAAGGTGTGAATTAATGAGAAGGGGGAGTGTCCTTTTATAAGAGGGGTGAGGGGCACCTTTGGAAAATCTAGAAATATTATATTATAATAAATTCATATTCGGTTTCTAATGGATAAAAAGTTGATTATTTAAAGGTTAAGGTAGGGAGGGGTATAAACCACTCAACCAATATAATTTTGACAGGTTTGGGTCATTATATTAACCTTATCCTTTAGTTTTAACTCTTAGTTAATTAGTTTGACACTTACCATGTCACTTTGTATTTTTATATTATATAGTTAATAAACATACTATATACATCCAAGAGACCCCAAAGTGATCCATTAATGATTCAACTATTATGATATATGTCTCTTGGCCTATCCTTAGATTTTTGGGAATTTAATATCAATTAATAATATAATATTTGTTTTAAAAACACTTTTATGTCAATTTTGACACTATAGAATAATTGACTATTGTAAAAATTATAACAGAATTATTACTTCGAAAAAAGATAATTAAATAAATCCTAATATGTCATATTATCCTATAAAACTATTTTAATTCATTAAAAGTCTCAAATTATATTTATTTGGGTATTTATAATATCAATTATTTTAATTTTTCATTATTATGGTAATTACTTCATCATCATTGTTCCATAAATAAATTATATTATTTAATGTTTAAAAATTATAAATAAAATATTATTATATAGTAAATAGTTTTATCTTTCTAATTAATATTTATAGTCTAAAATCCACCATATATTACCTTATGTAAAAATTGTTTTTCTAAAAGATATATGCTTGTGTCATTTTTGTATTCATTTTAACTTAATTAAAATAAAGTTTCACTATCACTTAAAAGTGGCTCCATGGGGTCCCACAATCGACCCAAAGATTCCAATGGTCGGACATGTATCAACCAATAAGGTTAGGACACGTTTTAGGGTAATTTGTTATTATTATAATATTATTTTTTAACCCTTATTTACCGGATTTACCCTTTAACCATGGTAAATAAAATATTTACCGAAGTAATTATTCAAAATGTATAAAAATAAAAGTTACATATTTACACAATCTGAACATCCTGATTCCAAATATGGAATCCATTTTTTCAAAATTCAAAACGCAGAAGTGGCATAAATTAATTTACAATTAATTCTCGTTGTTAAAACAAAAAGCGTGTTTTTGAGATATAATAACTATCAAAAGATTGACACTTGTTTATATCCGGTTTAATTGTGAAATTTTGTCCAATGACCAAAATTGTATTAAATGGTGAAAATATATTCTAAATATACTTTAAAACCACTCAAATTCATAATTTATCACTACTAATTATTTTTATTAAAAAGTGGTTTTTAATTAAAATTTAGAAATTTTCACTATTCATAAAAATATAAATGTTATCCAAAAAGTACCGAAATTTTACCCTAGGATAAATTCGATATTCCGAATCCAAAAATGAAGTCCATTTTGAGAGATAAAATTTATAAAATTAAAAAAATTAGGTATTACTATCCATTACGGCTAGTTTGATTGGTTGTAGTGTGTGTTAGAACTCGAAGTTGCGTACAACACATGCTACTGTATTATTCAAAGAGAAGCGTACCGTGAAAGCTTGGGGTGTTACACTGTAAATTTTTTTATCTCCTCATTCTAAAGAATAAATTTATTTAGTCAAATTGAATATATAAAAGTTTAAAATATTGGATTTAAAAAGGGTTCACTATTAAAGTTGGTAAAAGTGCATTTTTGAAAAATACTTGTTTTATCTGAAAAAAAAAATCATTCTTACATTATGTCTAAGAAATTCATTATATGGATTCTAAAATTATAAGGATTATATAAGGTTCAAAATTTAGTTAATACTATTCATAACCTCTTTTGAACGACATGTTTGGTAAGTAATGGTGCGCTTGAACTTGGTTTTACGTTTAGTGCAAGTTATTGAATTGTTTTGAAGAAGTACATACTATGAAATTTTGGGGTGTTACATTCTTCCCTCATTCAATAAATTGTGTCCTTGAAAGTTGATATTATTCGTCAAAAATAAAGGTTGAAAATAGAAAATATCTTTGTGGGAAAACCCACATCGGAAATTTGGTTAATAAAATTTAGTCTTAATAAGAGGAAAAGAGAAATGAAAGGGCCACCACCAAATGATGATCTCGATTATGAGATCATTGGTGGAAATTAGAGACATATTATTGGAGGAAAAACGTAAATATTTATAGGTGGTGATTGAGGTCATCAATCTTAAAAAAGTTTAAAATTGAGGTCCTTAAATTCAGTAATCTATGAGGATTTAAAATTCCATCGGTTCAACAAAACATAAGGCATTAGGATGACACATTTTAGGTTTTAATATCCCTTCAATAAAGTATAAGAATTAATTTCTTCATAGAATAAGAGGAGAAGAAAAATATATACTTGAAAAGAAGAGTTCCATCTATTAACTAATTTCTACAAAAAACGCATATTTCACTCTAAAAGATAATAGAACTTTGAAAAATATTCTATTTATCCGATTCGTTTGGGGTTAAAAAAATGAATTTATAATTCATCTAATAGACCTTCTTAAAATAAACTACATTATTTAATCCAGGACATCTCGTGGGCCAGTGGTAGGTGTTACACCCTTATCTCCCTTCAATTGCGGGTTCAAGTATTGTGGCCTTGCCGGTCGCGACGGGTTGCCACCCGACCTCCGGGTTGTCCTTTTATGGAAATCCAAAATTAATCTCAAAGTAGAATTATCCAAAATACTTCTGTCCAAACTCACAGTCCAACATTTATAAGGAAGGTAAACATAATGTAGATCCTTTTAACCCTATAATATCATATGAATACCTTCTTCATGTATTCTTTTAAAACACTGAAACATCCTGAATTACCATAATCCTTATTCATTACGTTCATGCTCCCTTATTCCATATAGAATTCCGGATATACTTCATCCATCCAAAAAGGTTGTAAACTACAATAATTATGGAATATAAAAATCTTTAATCGGTTTCAAGGTAGTAAAAAATATCCAATATAATTTACCCAAATCAACCATATCTTATTCCAAAATAAGTACCTCAATATTAGGACCATATTAAGATTTTTCTTTCCTTCAACCATTTAATTTATAAAAAGATTAACTTGCTGTAGAGTAACTTTTCTTAGTACCATAAAATCTCAAATCCTCAATGAAATAGTACTGCAGTACAATCCTTATATACTCCATAATTATTATAACAAGTACATTGCTGATACAACACTCAAATGACATAATCAACATAAGAACTCTAATCATTCATCTTCATCTGTGGTAGTATCATAACTTGATTGTTATCCAATAGCATCATTTGTGACATAGTTTGATGATAGGTTCGCATAGTGTCCAAACTCCTTGAAAATAAAGCATTGTACATTTGAAACCTATTTTCTAGCCCTTGTAGTCACGTACTTGGTGCCCTTTTCCTAAACACTTATAAAAAACTCCCATTCCTTTCAGGAAAGTTCCAGGGTGTTTCTTCCCATAGTTATCACATATAGGGAAATTCTTCTTTTCTCTCTTCTCTTTATCTATCTTTCTCTCTCCCGTCCTTTTCTTCTCTTGCTTCCCTTCAAAGCCATAGGACTCAGTAAACTCTTTAGTTATATTATCCACACATGATACTATTTCTTCATACATGGGAGACTATTTACCTTCTAAATGATGGATTAATACCATGAAAGATACAATCCTTCTTACTTTTTGGATCATACGTATTACTGGAGTTCACATTCCTTCTACTGGGCACCATTTCTATACAATAGCATAAACTAGGTCAGTTTATGAGTTGCAATGAATAATTCCAAACATGTAAAATACCTAACGCAAATTGAACAATTTATGGATATAATCCATAATCATAAAAAAATTCTTTGAGTAAGTATATACTCATGATCCCTTCATAATGGTTTGTAAAGAAAATGAGAATTATCCTAAGTATATCCCCCGGGAGTATCATAACCATGAGTGCAACAAGGCCCATTTTCGTGAACCAGTTCCCGTTCGAGTCTAGCTCAAAGCAGTGTTTTCGGGTTTTACCACTAGGTACATCTATGCCAGAGCCGCCTCTACCTGCTCGTATCCAGACAGAGATGTATTGCTCAGAAAACTCACAAAATCTCTACAATACCAAAATTCTAGGAAGTTCTTCTATACTAATTCTAAAATTCTATCTTAGGGATATGTTCTCTAATCAGAGTTTATCTAAATCTAGTTTCCAAGGTTATTGCTAAACTTACTCTGATACCAATTGTAACGCCCCGACCCCAGTTACCCAGAGTCGGTGCATTATTTTAATACATTGGCATGATTATAAGGAATCAAGTCCCAAAGGACCGATCAGTTTAGCAGTCATGGAAAATAGATTACATACATGAATGTTACATTACACTTCATTACTTACAAAACAACATAAATAATCCTTTATGAATGCCATTATTCCCTTGTCTTAACCCTGCATATCAATCAAAATAGACTTCTTGGAATCCTGGGAAAAATAAAACATAGAAAGGTGTGAGCTCAAATGCTCTGTAAGGGCAAGAAATACAGCGAAAACTTTCATAAAAAAAGCATAAACATTTAAGGCAATGTATAACTAAAACAAAAGCTTTTTAAACTTAAACATCAACATAGTATGGCAAAAATAAAATGAAATAATTCCATTTACTTATTCACATGGATATTCTACTAATCGAATAATCACATGCAATATCAATAACCACTTTTATAATGATGGAATGCATAATGCCAGACTATCATAACCACATAGCCAAGGCCTCGTGCCAAGACTAAAAATAACATTTTGTCAATTCCTTATGCGAAGACACTATTTTGTCTAATGAGACCTATCGATGCATCGAAGAGCTATAGTTGGCTCCACCCGTCACATATTAAGTCCAATGCATTCCCATACGAAGAGGTTTAAACATAACATAAATATTCGTATTAAAACTAGCATAAGAAATGTCAATAATTTCTCCATAAACCATGAATGGTATAAAAATAACACATCCACAGTCAAACATATCACAAAAACTTCAATATAAGTTTTTTATAATAAATCAACTTCAAATGAGCTTAAAATCCATCAAATGATGATTAAATTTTTTTGAGAAAAATATCCTTTTCGTAAAATCATTTAAAAGTCACACATTTATAAAGGAAGTAATTTTAAAAGATATTTTTTAATCAAATTGTCTCGTACCACTTTGAAACTTTTGAAAAGAATTATCATTTCAAGACATTCATGTCTATATAAATAAATCCTTAAAAACATTTTGAAAACATGGACATTAATTGAAAAGATTTAGAAATATAAATCTTTAATACATTTGAAATTTTTGATATTGATAAAGAGTAACTTTCAAAATCCTTAAAATCTTCATTTTGAAATCATTTTTATGAAAAATGTACATGGATGATAAAAATGTCCCAGTAAATACTTACACATAAATAATCTCGAATAATGATGAGATTGAGGAATTAACACTTACCAATTTGGTAACTTACGAAACATACACCCATGAAAGTGGTATCAAACAATTAATATGTAAATAAACATAAATTAAAGTATATTACACAATTAATACAATTATGGGCAATACATACACCACACAAAAGGTAATAGTGGCAATATGGCATGAATCACACGGGAATAAGGAGTGAGATGAAAACCCCTTACCTTGCACTTTCCTTTAGTCGAGGGTACGTTTAACCTCCTGTAGGAAGATCGTAGTATGTTATTAAATTATACCAGAACCATATTAATATTTATTATATCATACATGATTCATTTATGACTTCATATTACCCATTTAATAACAATTTCCATGTTAAGTTAACATTTCGGGTAATAATCACTTTCTTTATGGTACGTGTTTTACCTTGTCACTCTTGGTTGTATCACTTAGATCATGATTTAAATACTTCCATAATATAAAAAATGATAAATATATCATATATATTTAGAATATAAATATGTATAATAGACCTATATTTGAAATGAAAAAACACCGTTTATGGAGACGGTAGTCCGTACGTACGCATAAATGTTGTTTCTGTTTTCATATAGTATTGAACGGATGTAAGTGAATAAGATATATGTAAGTTCATAAATACTTATATATATACATATATATCTCCAGTAGCAATATTATTTCATGTATTACATACTTATTAGTAATATATATTTTTTATTATCGTCGATGAATGGTGAACTTGGAAATAAATCTCATCGCGTCGCGGAGACGGTAATCCGTACGTACGCACGAGCGAAAATATCATTCTTTTGATATTAAAATAATATATAATTGGATGGTATATCATATATACAGAATCATTATCATGTTATATTTATTATTTACATGAATTACATATCATTATTATACCTATCCAAATAATAATATATTGAATGACAATTACACCATGACGTGGAGACGGTAAGTAGTACGTACGCACGTATGGTGACATGTCATTCAAAAGATGGATATAATACTGAATATGGTTGTACCATTTTTATAATAATATTACAGTATATTGGAGATACTGGATTCATTATTTTAGAATGGTAATAACAAATAAAGAAAAAGTGGAAGAAGAAATGAACTTGAAAAGGCGTGGTGAAATCATTACCTCTTCTTCGGGTTCTTACTTTTGATTTGATCAAAAGGGATCCATAGGATGGCTTTCTGACTAATGGAAGGCCTCTAGGATGAATTGAGGGAAGTTTAGAGAGTATTGGGGCAGGGGTTTGCCCAACCAAAAGGCTTTGAAGGTGTGAATTAATGAGAAGGGGGAGTGTCCTTTTATAAGAGGGGTGAGGGGTAGCTTTGGAAAAGCTAGAGATATTATTTTATAATAAATTCATATTTGGTTTATAATGGCTCCAAAGTAGATTATTTAATGTTTAATGTGGGGATGTGTCGAAAACCACTCAACCAATATAATTTAGACAGGTTTTATTCATTATATTAACCTTATCATTTAGTGTTAACTCTTAGTTAATTAGTTTGACACTTACCATGTCACTTTGTATTTTTATATTATATAGTAAATAAACATACTATATACATCCAAGAGACCACAAAGTGGTCCATTAATGATAAAAATATCATGATATAAGTTTCTTGGCCGAACCTTATATTTTTAGGAATTTAATATCAATTAATAATATAATATTTGTTTTAAAAGCTCTTTTATGTCAATTTTGACACTATTCAATAATTGACTTTTTTAAAAATCACAACAGAATGATTACATCAAAAAAAAAGTTAATTAAATCAATACTAATATGTCATATTATCCTAGAAAATTAGTTTAATTCATTAAAAGTCTCAAATTATATTTATTTGGGTATTTATAATATCAATTATTTTAATGTTTCAGTATTATGTTAATTACTTCATCATCATTGTTCCATAAATAAAATAAATTATTTAATGTCTAAAAATTATAAATAAAATATCATTATGTATTAAATATGTTTATCTTTCTAATGAATATTTATAGTAGAAAATCCACCATATATAACCCCATGTAAAAATTGTTTTTCTAAAAGTTATATGCATGTTTCATTTTTTGTATTCATTTTAACTTAATAAAAATAGAGTGTCCCTATCACTTAAAAGTGGCTCCATGGGGTCCCAAAATCGACCCAAAGATTCCCATGGTCGGACATGTATCAAAAAATAAGGTTAGGACACATTTTAGGGTAATTTGTATTATTATAATATTATTTTTTAACCCTTATTTACCGGATTTAACCTTTAACCATGGTAAATAAAATATTTACCGAAGTAATTATTCAAAACGAATAAAAATAAAAGTTACCTATTTACACAATTTGAACATCCTGATTCCAAATATGGAATCCATTTCTTCCAAATTCCAAAACACAGATGTGGTAGAAATAAATTTAAAATTAATTCTCGTTGTTAAAACAAAAAGCGTGTTTTTAAGAGATAATAACTATCAAAAGATTGACACTTGTTTATGTCCGGTTTAATTGTGAAATTTTGTCCAATGACCAAAATTATATTAAATGGTAAAAATATATTCTAAATATAATTTAATACCACTTAAATTCATAATTTATCACTTCTAATTATTTTGATTAAAAAGTTGTTTTTAAATAAAATTTAGTAATTTTCACTATTCATCAAAATATAAAAGTTATCCGAAAAGTACCAAAATTTCACCCTAGGATAAATTCGATATTCCAAATCCAAAAATGAAGTCCATTTTGAGAGATAAAATTTATAAAATTTTAAAAAGTAGGAATTACTATTCATTACGGCCAGTTTGATTGGTTGTAGTGTGTGTTAGAACTCGAAGTTGCGTACAACACACGCTACTGTATTATTCAAAGAGAAGCGTACCGTGGAAGCTTGGGGTGTTACATTGTAAATTTATTTATGTCCTCATTCTAAGGAATAAATTTATTTAGTCAAATTGAATATATAAATGTTTCAAATATTGGATTTAAAAAGGGTTCACTATTAATGCTGGTAAAAGTGCATTTTTGAAAAATACTTCTTTTATCTGAAAACAAATTCGTTCTTGCATTATGTCTAAGAAAATCATAATATGAATTCTAAAATTATAAGGATTATATAATGTTCAAAATTTAGTTAATACTATTCATAACCTCTTTTGAACGGCTTGTTTGGTAATTCATGGTGCGCTTGAACTCAGTGTTACGTGTAGTGCAAGTTATTGAATTGTTTTGAAGAAGTATAAACTATGAAATCTTGGGGTGTTACAAATACAAAAGATTGTCGTAAGAGAAAAAAATTATTTAGCACAACAATTAAATAAAAAGTTTTATGTTATATTATTCCTGTATTTAATTCCAATTAATATATATCACAATAATTATTATATGTCTAATAATTTTTTTAATATATTGATATTACAACTAAACTACATAATAATTAGTTATTAAATCCGAATTTGTTCATGCTTGAGGTGGTTTGGCCACCTACTTGAACAATACTAAGAATTTATATCATGAATGACTAAGTGAACTTAATTAATTTTGTAATATTATATTAATGCATAAAAAATAATTTTTCTTGGTTATAGATATCTAATAACTATATTTAATTCATTAATTATAACAAAACAAATTCATTATCACGAAGCACATGAACACTATTATTATCGATTTCATCTTCAAGGATCAAGAATTAAAGACTCATGAAATGAATCCAAAAATCATATATTATTACAAATCATCAATTGTAGTAATATTAATAACTTGGTAAATATTAAATTTTTAATGGAATGAATATGGACACTGATATTATGAATCATTTAAAAATTATTAATACGATAAATAAACAATGTTAAAAATAGGGAGAATTAATATATATATATAATGAATATTTATAAAGAGTATAGATGAAAATAGATATGTGTAGGGTTATAAATTAATTGATTGAGATATATATGTCTATTTATTATGAGGACATACTATGTTCCAATAATATAAATCAAACCTTAAATGTTTTTTATATCAAATTCATCTCCATGAGACATGTTTTGTATTATGCAACAAATTTTCATTATGTGGTTTATATACAAGATATTTAAGAATCTATATCATTAAATAACTTTTACTCATCTGATATGATGATTAATTGGAATCACTCTCTTTCAATTTGTCCTTATTATATTTCTAGAAAATCCATAATTGGGGTTTTCAATCTCAATTTTCATTTTTTTGAACTCATGTTATATTCACATCCTAATTCAATTTGTGCAGTGCATTAAATTCCATTAAAGAATATTTACAGTATTACTTATCTATTTCAATGAATTTTTATGTATTTGTTTTTATCCACCCTTCACTATATATTGAATTAACTATTACAAAAAAATTTGTAATAGTAAATGAAAAAACCTTTATATTTATGGTAATGTAAAACTTTGTTTGGATTCCTATAAAATATATCCATTTCAAGATATTGGAAAGTGGATTAAGTTGTGTAATAGATTATCCATGGGGTAATCATGCCAAAATATTTTATTGATTATTAACTCAATAATCATTATAATTCATGAAATGTAGGCATAAGAGTGCACACCTGGGTTTAAATTCTTAGGGAAATGCACTGGAATATTTAGAAGTTATTTATGAATCATGATAAAGGATTTTGACAACTATTTAATTGGTATCCTAATAATCAAAATCATTAAACTCAATTATTGACTTATAAATAATACAACCCATTTAAAGTACCCTCTACACTATATATATATATATATGACAATGGTACTTATTATTACTTTTACGATACTCTAAAGCTTTTAATTTGATTAACATATATTCTCCCAGAAATCTACAGAATTCCATTTGAAGGATAAGTATTTGAATTACATATTTTTAATAATTATAATAACAAGGTTTTTATTCAGTTATTTTTTCCTTGGGAAATAATATTAAATGAAATTTTGTATCTTATAGTGAATACATTGAAAATAATGCAAAAAATAGTTGGGACAGTAATAATATTGGTCCTTAATACATCAATGGGTCTCATGAGACCAAACTGCTTGAGTTTTTGTTTATAATTCTCCCAATATTGTTAGAGATACTTAAAAAAATGCCTTAAATTAATTTTTTGGATGTGCATCAGTATAAATTATGACAAATGAGATCATTGATTATTGTTATCCATAAATTCGTCTATTTTTATTAGTATACCATGCCCCCATATCAGTAGATTATGACTTCATGTTAATTTATTTTTTTCATCCATGTAACATATACCATGTTTATGTTATGATAGATTATTACATATTCTACTACTTATTATTAATATTAGGAAACAAGTATTTTTATCCATTACCCAGGAACCCTATATTTGAACTATGTACAATTATCAATTATATAATGAATGAGATATTAATGATATTGTATTGTGGCTATGTTTTATATTTCATTTTAAACACTAATTTGTTGTCACACACATGACATATTTTAAAGGAATATTTCATGTAATTTTCATTATTTATTTTTTTCAAGAGTTTTCCATGCTTTTTTGGAGGAAAGGGTGAGTTTTCATGATTTGAGCCAAACCCTAAGCCCATTTCTAGATTTAAAAATAGATTTTATTGCATTAAAAAATACTTATATTTTCATAATTTTTCACACATTCCTTTTCCCATGTGTCCCATTGTGACCTATTAAGGCTACCAAATCCATTTTTACCCCTAAGGAATCAGTATTCATGGTGGACTTGGGTTATTTGGTAAGGTATTGGGCCAGCCCGTGAGAAAAATTCTAGTTTTTAAAAAATTGATTATTTTATATCATATTAATTTTTATTATATTTCTATGATTACATCTATCATGCACGTCCACTGAACATTGGTGCACCCCCCATGTTCTTATATCCCTCTTTGGAGCTCATCATCATCACAGATTAGGGAAAAATTTCTTATTATTTCTCAGATAATCTAGAATTAAAATGGTAAATCGTATCTTTCAAAACTCAATCATTATTTACATTATTCCCCTATTTTAGTTCCACATGAACTCATCATAACTATTCTAACCTTCGTATCAGTTTCGGATTCATGGATATTTACATATTGGGGTATTTGGGGTGATTTTTTCATGATCTCTCAAGTAAGTGGGATTTTATCCTTCCTGCTCCCATTTTCTTAGGGTTTATTCCTTTTTTCATGAAGTTCCAAATGTATCAAATTTAGGTCATAGAACCTAGGGATTTATCATTGGTTTATTGATCTAATATTGTTGGTTTAGGTTTTATTTAACTACCTTTGGGTAAAGCGTTGGTGCGATTAAACATTCACAAAAGGATTTGGTGTTTTTGACACATGTGGTAGGAGAATCATTGTGTACGCACTACTAGATGAATTATATTTACTTGATTTCTATTTAATCATACTACTCCATCATTGTTCTTGGTGCAAAAAATATTTTTTGGTGGAATTTGTTAAGCAATTGATTTTTTGTGCCATTTTTGTGTGAAAATTGTGTTTTACATGTGTATTCCATGGTTTACAGTTTGGGGTTGTATTATAATTCATAGAAGGATTTTATTAGAATGTTTTGATTCTTAAAATGATATTTTGGGGATAATTTTTGAGGTCATTTTGTTTTAAAAGAGGGCATTTAGATCAGTTTTATATGCAATGTTTGGTAACATTCCATGAAATTATATTTTATAGATATTCTAAGTGGTTTATTGAGTTATATAAATGGTGAAAAGAATGTGTAGCTATTGATTTGAATGTGTATGATCATAACTGAAGTTTTTATGTGAAAATGGATTTGGGTAACATGTAGAAATTGTTTGACCAGAAAGGGGGAATCCATAGTATCTTGGTCGGTGGACGTGTACTAGTACACTAGTGATTCAGAGTGGTTTTGTACCTTTTTCACTAAGAATGATGGACATTGACAACAACAAAAAACTATAATGTTGATTATTGGGGACCATTTTTTAATGGGTACGTTCCTTACTAGTGGACCATTCATGAGAATAAATAGGCCTATGGTTACTTTTCACTAAGATATGAGGTACATGTGGCCCATACTAACTAGTTCCTAGGGGTGTTTTGAGATTAGTTCTTGTTGACTATTTGGTATTTTCCATTGGCCTATGGTGAGTTTTGAATGGAATATTCAGAAGCATACATGTTTTATTTAAATGTTTTTACTCTTTGAAATTTCCATTTGATACCATTTTGTCAGAAACAGAATCTGGTTTCTACCAAAACCGGCACCAAAACTGGCCTATGGAAAGGCACAAAGGGTGTTCCCTGTCCCCACGGGCTCGCACAGGTGCCCAAAAATCATAAATATTTGTTTGGGAATGATTTACCTGAGTTTAGTATCATTTAACAACCAATGAAAATCAATAAATTAAATATGATAATTACCAACCAATTAAGCCTTAAATAAAATTTATAACTGAATACATGGTATAAAACATGACACTAGAGGTCCAAATAAATATAAATGTTACAAAAAATAGCCTAATAAACACCACAAGACTTGGGGTCATCCCCCATGATCCATCTCTACAACCCCCAATCCTGGAAGGAATCTAAAAACCCGAACCACCATCACCCAAGGCCTTTCCATTTCTACTGTCAAACATGATCAAATATACTCACACACCAAAGTGTAAGTAGGGTGTGAGAATAATCCAAATATAATACCACCCAATGATTCAATATAATATGAAATATAAGATAAAAAGCATTCATGTATTAATAAACAAGAAGTGTTATTAATAATTTCTAAATAACAAAACATTGTGGACATTATTCCCATGGTACCAAAGGACCTGAACAAGCAGAATATACGTTCAATGAAGCACCTTTTCATGGAAATCGATAATTCGCACTGGCAACTCAAAACAGACAAACCAGTCTCTATATCCAAATCCTCCCAATTCATCCCATGGGATGGATATGGGTTGTAATTTTTCAAATGGAATACATGGAAGGCATCATGAACATATGCCAAATAATAAGGGAAATCCAACTTGTATTCTGCCTTTCCAATATGGATAGTGATTTCAAAAGGATTTACCTATTGTGGGGTAAACATCCCTTAATTTCCCAAACGACACTGGCCTAGATAAAGGGAAACTTTCAAGAATACATGGTCACCTCCCCAGAAAACTCTAGTTCTCAACGTCTCTAGTCCACATAGGATATATAGTGACTCTGATCTGTCAATAAGCGATGCCGAATCAACTTGACCTTCTCAGACGTCTCTTGAATAGGGCTAATCCCCAACAGTAAAGTCACACCTATCTCATCCCAACATAGGGGGGACCAACAAGACTGACTATAGAAAACATCAAAAGGATCCATTTGAATTGAGGATTGGTAACTGTTATTATAGGAAAATTTTCCAATCCCATATTTCTATCCTAATAACTTCTATAGTCCAAAACAAACTCACTGAGCATGTCCTCCGGTATCTGAATCACCCACTATGTCTGATCATCCGTTTGTGGATGATATACCAAGCTCATTTTATTCTACGACTCCAAGGCATTCTAAAGTCCTTCCCAAAATTGAGAAGTGAAATGAGGGTATCTATCTAAGACAACTAATGATGGAACCCCATGATGTATTTCCACATCTTAATGATATAATTGGCCCAACTCATCCACATTAGATATATCTTTTATTTGAAGGAAGTGGGAAGATTTTGTCAGAATAACAATCATTACCCATATGGAATTCATACCCTGAGGTGTACGAGGCAATCCAATAATGATTTCCTTGGAGACCACTTCCCACTTCAATATAGGAATGGGTTATGGATGGAGAAATCCATTGGGCCTTTGGGGACCCTCTTTCACCAACTAACATATATAGAATATATACATGAAGTCAGCTTTGTATCATCTCATACATGGCCACCAGAACTATTGAAGCACATTATAATAAATCTTGGTGGTACTAAGATGGATAGCCCACTGAGATTGGTGGCTATCCTGCATCATCGCCTTCTACAAATACGATAGAACTACTAATCATCCTTTGAAGCAGAAGATTACCTCAGGAGATGAAAACCTATCAGAAGACGTCTCTACACCATGACTAAACTGACTCAACTACTGAAAAATATCCCCACTGAGTAGTTATCACTGAGTCAACTCTAAGATAGAATGATTCAAATGAATGCTCACCAATAACACACCTCCACTATGCTCCTTGGTCTCTACATGCATCAGAGAAAATTAACCCATCAGAGTCCACTCATCACTGGACATCCTCAACACTTTCACTGGTAATCTTCTACTCAAATAGCCCCCACCACATTTTCCTTTCCTGGGGTATATACAATGTCAAAGTCGAACACCTAAAAATATTCAACCTAGTAGCGCTACCTCTGATTGAGATCCTTATAAGATAAGATGTATTCTAGGATTTTGTTATCATTGTAGAACACAAACCTCTCCCCAAAGAGGTAGTGACGTGAAGTCTTCAAAGCATGCATCACATATGAAAAATGCAATTCATGGGTTAGATAATTCCTTTTTTGAGATTAGAGTTGGCGAGAACAATACGCCGCCACATGATCTTACAACATAAGCACACACCCGAGACCCATATCTAATGTGTCGCAATAGACAAAATAATCCTTTCCTGATTCTAGAAAGTTCAACATGGGGGTGGTAGTCAACCACCACTTCAGCTCCTCGATGGATGGATTACATTATAGGCCCTAAATAAACTTCACACCCTTTTAGGTGAGTGATATCATGGGAGAATCATGCTAATAGAAATCCTGAACAAACCGCCTGTAATATCCTGCCAGTCCAAGGAAACTCCGGATCTCAAACTCTTTCTTCGGCTACTCCCATGACATCATTGCACTGGTCTTCTCAGGATCCATTGAAACTCCTAACTCTGTGATCACATGCCCCAAAAATATCACATTATTGATCAATAAGTTTCAAATGGACAACATTTCATAAATTTGATGATCCCACAATATTCCCAACATGATTAGAAAATGATGCCCATGATCCTCCTCAGATGCAGAGTAAACAAGGATTTCATCCATTAATACCACGAAAAAAGAGTCGAGATACTATTGGAAAACTGTATTAATGAGTTACATAAATACCACTATAGAATTATTCAATATATAAGGAAAGAACTAGTACTTAGAGTGGTCATACCTATGATGGAATTCTGTCTTTGGGATATCTTCTTCTTTCACCCTTAGTTGGTGGTAACCCAAATGTAGGTCTATTTTAGAAAAACTCTTTTCCACCTTCAACTGATCAAACAAGTCATCTATTCAAGGAAAAATATATTTTTTATTGATGGTTACCTTGTTCATCATCTGGTAATAAATACGCAACCAAAGGGATCTACTAGCCTTCTTCACAAACAGAATGGGAGTGGAAGTTGGGGGTTGAGAAAGAACACCCATTCTTGTCTTCCTATCAGACTTCAGGTTGAATTTCTAGGGTGGAAGGTCATTAATGCTAGGGATAATTGCCCATATATGACTCATTCTGAATTTATTTTTCATATAATTTACATTCATGATTTGTTGAGAGGGTTTTCCATTCATTTTTGGAGGAAAGGGTGGGTTTTCATGATTTGGGCCAAACTATGAGCCCATTTCCAAATTTAAAAATAAATTTTGGTTCTTTTATAACTCCTCTATTTTTCAACATTTTTCAATAATTCAACTTCCCAATTGGACTCTCATGGGCTATTAAAACTACCATATCCATTTTGACCCCTTATAAATCCATAATACTAGTGGATTTGGGTTATTTATTAAGGTATTGGGTTAGCCCGTGAGCCCATTTCTAGTTTTTAAAAAACAAATGTTTCTTTTATTTCTTAATTTTTTATTATTTTCCAGTGATTCCACCTTTAAATTGATCCCACTAACCCTAGTCACACCTCTATCTTCATTTCTCCCTCTTTGGAGCCCATATTCATCACATATTAGGGGAAAATATCTCAGGCATTCCCAAATCATCTATATTTGAAATGATCATTTTCTTCTTTCTTAACTCCTTAATTTTTTTCTATTTTCCCCCAATTTCATTTCCCAATTTATCTCTACAACATTATTAGAATATTTATATAAGTATTTTTAACTTGGAGACTCACTTATTGGTGTATTGAAGGAAAATTTTCATGATATCTCAAGTAAGTGGTTTTCCTTATTTACTCCTCCCATTTGTTTAGAGTTTCATTATTTTTTATTGAATATTCTTAATGTTTGTAAAGAAGTGCATTGAACCAAGAGATTGATCTTGGGTTTCATGGACTAATCCGGTGGTTTTAGGTTTGATTTAACTACCTTATGGTGCGATTGAACTTTTGCAAAAGGATTTGGTGTTTCTGACACTTGTGGTAGGTGATTCCATCTGTAAGCGCTACAAGATGAGTTATCATTGCTTGATTTATATTTTTAGCCAACTCATCCACCATTCTTCTTGTTTCAAATATTATTTTTGGTTGAATTTGTTATGAAATTGATTTTTAACTGATTTTTTTTGTGAAAATGACTGTTTTACATGGGCATTCCATGTTTTACCATTTGGAGCTATTTTATAATTCATGGAATGGTTTTATTAAAATATGTTTCTACTGAAAATTCTGGTTTGGGGTATTATTGCTGGGAATTTTGTTTTCAAA
Organism: Viscum album; assembly: GCA_963277665.1. Lineage (NCBI taxonomy): Eukaryota > Viridiplantae > Streptophyta > Magnoliopsida > Santalales > Viscaceae > Viscum > Viscum album. The sequence continues at coordinate 322,999,435 of OY728146.1, forward strand.
GAGGTCTTTTAGATGAGTTATACGTGAAATGGTTTGTTACATTCCTTGAAATTGTTTTATTAAAATTCTAAGTGGTTTATAAAGTTATATAAAGTGTGAAAATAATGTGTTGATACTATTTTAAATGTGTGTGACCAAAATGGATGTTTTTATATGAAAAATTGAATTTGGTAACATGTGAAAATGTTTTGATCCTAATGGGGGATGCTTGTGTATCTTGGTGGGCTGACGTGTACTAGTATGCTAGTGGTCCGAAGTGGTTTTGTCCATATTTCACATAGCATGTTGGACATTGAAAAAACTAAAAAACTATAATGATGCAGTTTTGGGACCACTAGGTAATGGTTATGATCCCAACTAGTTGCTCGTGCATGAGAACAATATGGTTATAGTTACTTTACATCAATATATGATGCACATGGCGCCCAAAACTAACTAGTTTCGAGGGGTGTTCCTAAGATTAGTGATCCTTGAATATTTGGTATTAATAATTGTACAATGGTGTGTTTTTTATGAAAATTGAATAGAATAAATGTTTTATTGATATGTGTTCACTCTTTTAAATTTACCTCCAAAAACAGTTTAATTTTAAATGATTTGTTCTAAGAAAATAATTGCCAACATATCTTGTTTATTAAAAAATGCATGTTTTTTATCTTGTATTGCATACTATAAAGAATATTTGGCTAGTATCATATTGTAATTAGGCTCACACCCTACTCACACCATTGTGTGTAAGTAGACTTGATCATGTTTGACATAGTTGAAGGCAAGGTCGTGGGTGCCAGTGGATCAGATTGTTAGTTTCCTTCCAAGGTGGGGTGTTGTGGAGACGGCTCATAGGTGATTCCTTCTGGCCATGTCTTGTTCCTTGGGATATTTTTTGGACTAATTTTATATGTCATTTGACCTCTAGTGTCATGTTTAATACCATGTATTTAGTTCTGAATTTTATTTAAGGATAGTTTGGTTGGTATTTTTCAGATTTGGTTTTTTAAGTCTCTTTGGTTGTAAAATGATTCTAAACATGGGTAAATAATTACCAAACCAATATTTTAGATACCCTAGAACATATTCCATACCATGGGTATAGGGAATACCCTTCGGGACTTGCCATAGGTCAGGTTTGGTGCTGGTTTTGATGGAAACCATATTCAGTTCGTGACATTTATTTATTTAAATATTATTCTATGAAAATTATGTTGTTGGATCATATAGGGAATATATTATTTTACACAAATAATTAAATATAACTAACTTATAGGGGGTTTTAGTGCCTGGAATGTAAATTCAATAAAAATTTCAATCTACTTATAACATCTGAGTTAATGATCCTTCTAGAGGGAAGAATCAACTTTTATTATGGTGGGGATTAACACTCCTTATCATAAATATCGTATCTCTTTGAACACCCAACAATTGTTTTTCTGACAGTACCACAAAAAATATATAAGTGATAATTTTTTGATAAAATTACTCTTTACTCATTCAAATATTCATACCACCAGTGATATGAACTCATCATTTACATAATCATTATTTTATTCTGATTGAACTTAATACTTCTCAAATGGGATGAATAATATCTTTATAAATGAATGTTCAATAGAGAACTATAAATTCAACAATGTTTTATAATAACATAATCCTTGAATTCATGACCAACTCTATGCATAGAACCTAGAATTTTAAAAACCTTGTTTAAAGACCTACAAAATTATCACTAGAAAATATCATCAAATCGTCAAACCAATTATTGGAAACCTATATTTTTTCTTATTTTACATTTTAATAATCTAATAATGTTTTCAAAAATATTATCTAAAACATATTTTTATCTATTATAGTCAATAACTATAATATATTTTTATTATATATTTTTTCTAATTATAAATGTTGAGCCATAACACCACCATTTAATAATTTCTTACCTATTATTTCCATTGAACATTTACTAGAATCATGTACTTGATTTCCATGTACTAAAACCGAATAAAGATAAATACCCTGAGATCTATTAGATGATCTCTCTAAATTCTTTTAAATCTATTATTATCACCAATAAAAAAACCATGTTCTATTTTAATTCATATTATTCATTATAAAAACATATTTACACCAATATATTCAATAAATATCATATAGATTTAATACCAATTTTTTTAACATGTTCTCCTCTTGTATATAGAATGATGGGGGTGATTTAGGGTATCATGAGAAATTATTCGTATCCTTCAAATAGATCAGATTTGTACATATCATTATAATGGAAAACAAGAATATTTCTCATAGATTAAATCAAATACAAAATTGTAAAGAGTTTGGGAACATGATTTTACATTGTTCATTCATAATGGGTTTTGTCTGAAGAACCCAAAAAACATTGGTTATTATTCAATATATATTTTTATAGAATTATATATCTTTAGTGATATGCATAGATATTTATTATTCCATTCATAATCATTAATGTAATTCATATTGACCATACATCATTTTTACTTTTCAATATATTTAATAACATTCCAATGCTGATATACTCTTCTTCCAAATCCTCAATAATTTCACAATTCATAACATATGTCCTTCTTTATCATTTATATATAGAGAAAAACCTACTATATTCCCAAAGAATATTTGAATTTTCAAATTTTAGTTTTAATTATGAGAAATATTAAACATGTATTAAATGAAATCATCTCATTAGATCATTTCTTTATAGATCTCTAACAAATAAAATAAAATTTGTTGTCATTGGATTTCTCAAATAATTGGCACCCCATACTGAATCATTCTTTCATCACCTTTGTTAAATCATTTAAAAATATTCAAATCATTAAAAAAATAAAAATTCATAGCATGAAAAATTATTATCATATTTAAATATAGTAAACACCCATAGATTTATTGGAATGGAATAATCCTTAATGGTGTGTTATCCATTGAAGTAATATATATCGTAACTATATTAAAATCACTGTCCAATAGATTTTCTAGCGAAGGAAATAATCTAACAAGTATTTTCAAAACATATTCACTATTTAACCCATAATTATGTACAATTTATTCCATATAAAAATCTCCAGATCTAAAAAAATATAAATCTATCCATGTATTTTTTATGGAATGATGTATGACATGAGGTGTGTAACATGATACTCAAAAACCACTAATCTTATATTAAACATACCACATGATGTGGATTAAAAATTTATTTAGTATAAAAACAATTTTTTTTGTAAAATTATAATATCTTATCAAATTATTGAGTATTATATCATACATATAAACGGACTATTAGAATTTATATTTATCATTCTCATCAAGAAATTACCATTCCTCTCATGTTGTGAATGACTCTTGATATTCCTTGACAACACTTATGGAAATTTAAGAACCATAAATTTTTTCATGTTTACCATAATTCATAGAATCAAACCTATAGAAATGGAATGATATGTCCTTTTCTAGCTACTTACATAATATCCTCAAGTCATATCAACTCAAAACCATTCCAATTCCATTTATATCAAGCTCCCTCAAAATATTTTTAAATAACATTCAATTTAAAATAAATAAAACATTGGACCAAAATAATATAATTGTATTTAATTAACTTATAGATGATATACATTTATATAGAGTATAAGGTAATAAAATATACACCTACACAAATCCATCGTTTATATGTAATCGTGGATCATTTCAAGGACACCCATATTTCATACTATGATCATGTCATTATTCGATGGAGAATTAATTATAGAGGTATATATAATCATTTTGTCCGAGATTTATATATATATACATCTTGGAGAGAATAGTGGTCCCTGTGGGTGTGATTGATGATGTGATGAAGATGTATGATTCTTCTTGGTATTTTATTCACCCTGAGATAATGAAAATATTCTAGAATATTCATCACATATTCTAAAGTCCCATAATGAAGGAAGATTTGAAAGAGTTCACTGATAAATCCCATACCTATCTTAAATCCAGTGTAGAGAATCAAGATCTCAAAGTTTCATTTGAGATAAATAATTTTCACTAGTATCATACTCTATAAAAAAAATTACGAATGTTATTACTTAAATTTTAAATGTTTTAAAAATTTCATTTTCACAACCCATATCATTATTTCCACGTTTTGAAAATGACCTTTGTTAATAAATTTCAATAAAAGTAAATATTTACTTTTTAAAAAAGTTTGACTGTAATATTTTCATTTAATTTATATGGATTCAATGGATATTACCACCATTATTACTATTAATTTCATTAAATATTCCTCCTCAAGTCTCCTTAGTTATTTTAAATGATAATGATTTGAAAATTTTTCTAGCAATCTTTTGTGAAAACAATTAATAAAAAATATGTATTTTAATTTTCTCAGAAAAAGGATCCAATAATCATTTAATGTTAATTTATCAATGAAAAATCCATTGGGAATTATAATTCTTCACAGGTGATTTGATCTTATGATAGGATCCACATTCTATTTTTGGATGTCTTACGATGATGATGACATAAGGATGAATATATGGAAATTGGTTATTTCCCACTGGTAATATAATTTTTGAAGAATCCCTTATAAACATCATTTCCTTTCCATGGTTTATTCTATGATTAAATAATGAAATATTTATAATGCTCATTTCCATTCCATGTGGAATGATACGATGTTATGATGAATGTTTTATGATCTTATGTAACAAATATATTTTACTTTCAAAGTGTGATGAGTATGCATGAAATTATATAACCCTCCAATGTATTTGGAAAAAGATTATTATCTCATGAGATAATAAGCTGTAGAATGGGGACTGAACTTAATTCAGTTTGGGAATCAATATAATATGATAGCCTTGGGAGTAAACCTTAACTAAAGAAATTGTGGAATATGGTGTTAGCACAATCCCCATAGATAGCCATATGACTGAGCCTTTACTATGGATCTTCATTTTCTTATGTGTATTCCAAAAACATATGTATCATAATTATGATGTGTTTTGATGGTTAATGATTGATTATATATAATTCAAAAAACTCAGGATTTATGTATATTATTATGACAAATCCTTTTGTCTTGCCCTTCACACACACCCCCACATAGGAATGGTTCTAAGGTTTGCATAAAAATTTGGGATGGTGTTGGTGAATCTAATAATGGAGGTTATGATATTGAAATTGGTGGGGTGGTGTTTATGGTTGTCTTGTTGTCATGATAGAATTTTTTTTTTCTCTTCATTTGTGATGGATTTTTTTCCTATTGTATCCCATGTTTTGGATCATATATGTGGAGTTTCTCGGTGGTGTGTGGATGCAGTGGTATTGGCCCCCCCAGTGGTGGTCTAAGAATGGACAGGTCTATGGATGTCAAAGAGTGCTCTAGGTTCATGGAGGTCCATTCCGATTATCAAGATTTGGTGACATGAATCTTGGGTTATGTGAAACCCCAATGGTGTTGGTGTGTTTGAGGTGCAGCTTCTGTGATGGGTGTCATAGGAATGTGTGTGGTGGCATTGGTGGTTCATGACGCACTATTCCCCATTTGGTCTGTTTGGGTCTTTCCGGGGTTAGTCTGGTCTAGGACTGGGCTCATAAAAAACACTCTTTTGCTTTGTTTGTTTTTCTGTTTTCAGCCTGGTTACTTGTAAAATGATTAAAAACTGAAAAAGTCATTTTTTTGAAAAATAAAAAAATGATGTTTCGGTCTGTTATGAAAAATCCTTATTCCATCATACATAATCAATGATAATTGACTGATTTTTTGTTTTTATTCTAATTTATGATTATGTTATAATACCTTTGTACTTATATAATTCTCAATTAATTTCATTGACAGTTATCTCTCATGTATACCCCTATAGAGAATCTATGATCCCCCACTCTTATACTTCCTTTCCCCAGGTTAAAAATAATGATTTTATGTTGGGTATTTCATGGAAGTTTACTATGTGATAATATCTCTATTGGTGATTTTAACAGTCATTCATAAAATAAGATGATTATGTATCTACTCTCAAAAGACTCTAAACATTTATGGTTATGAGGAATGTTTTGTTTTGACATGTATTGAATGTTTATAAAAAATGTGGTAATGTATATTAATTAAATTTTCCAGTGACCTCAGTTTATATGAGAGTAGTTTTTAGTAAATATTTTGATATTAGATTAGAGAACTTTGTTATAAAACCATGGGATAATTCTATGTATGTGATAATATATATAAGATTTGGTAAATTAGGGTTTGTTTAGTTTACCACTTAAATATACCTAATTTGAGGCACTGGATGGTGGAAATGGATTTGGAATAGATGAACATATGGGTAAAAAATACGGAATGGGACATTTGGGTATTAATAATATCATCATTTGTTAATGATGAGTGGGCCTCATATTTCACACTTGGATTGAAAATATCTGGGGATATGATTACCTAAATTATCATTTTCTTTGGTAACCATTATTAATTATTTAAATAGTTGTTATCTATGAATGATCTAGATAAAACCCATGGTCTCATTGATTTAAATGAATGTATTATGATTATAAAATACTATGAATGTTTTCTTATGATTACAATATTACTCACGGTGATTATTATTTCTCACCCTATGATTTTTTACCCAATGCATGTACCCTGGAGGAATCATTTGAATGATAAATGTGAAGGAAAATGAAATGATTATCCACTTGAGAAAAATAATTATGAAGAATTTATCATGAGATATGTTGTGGCTATTCTCTTACAACCCTCTCAATCTATTAATGTTAACATGAACTATAACAATCATATAAACAGGCATATGACTGGAAAATCATTATTTATACTTTTATATGGAAATATAGATCTTCTTTTAAGGATCCCATAATAATATAAATTATTTGAAGTTGACCGGTACCAATGAAATCATATTTTCTATTCCCCAGTGTCTGAAACATGAAAAAATTCCCTAGAAGTATATCTTTTTTATGGTGAATAAGATAAATTGTGGTATCTTGTCAAGTATAAGATTCCTGGATATGAAATTTACTCCATGACTTGGGATAAGAGTAAGTTGATAATGTTTATTATATTTTTCCTATAAACACAATGAATGAAAATTTAAATGTAATTTATCGATCAAATTCATAAGGATGATTAATAAATTTGTATGGTTGAGAAGACTTTCACCATACATGAACAGTATTATTCCAATTGTGTTATCAATACAAAATTAAATTTTGACAAATTATTTACTATCATGAAACCAAATAATAAAAATCCATTGGTTATTATTGAAATTAAAATATATGAAAGAATAAATTTTGTTTTTTCTTATATGAGAATTCAAAATTTGAAACTATAAGTGTTATCATGGTTTTGGGGAAAAATAAAGATGGAATATCATGGAGATTATAATAATAAAACCCTAGTGAAAAGTAAAATAAACATTCATTAATGTAAAACTATAAGAATGAAGAACATATGAAATAACATTCTTGGGAATGGAAAATATTTAAGGAATATAAGGCCATCAATAAAATGAATGTTTAAGTGATGTGAATAGTCAAGTTAATGAAACGATTCATGAAATGGTTAAGTTGAATGTTCCAACCACAGTCCGACACTATAAGTTTAATGAGTATATACATTAAACTATTTAGTTCATAAATCTATGTTTTAATGATGACAATGGGAGTCACCAAGATATGTAGAGAAAAATAGAAATATATTGTGATCAAAACTACAGATCTGGGTCATTAAAATGAAATTATGAAAGGTATTCTTACCAAACACTATATAACTCAAAATTATTATTTGATTTTGGAACCACCCAATCTTTTTTATTTGAATATTTTTAAAGGGTATCATGTCACCACCTATGAACTAGTTATTATGATATCAGTAAAAACTCTTAATGGTATAGCGGTCACATCTCAAGTCTATATCTTCACTCAAATAAATGTTTATGGTTATTTAAATCCTAAAAATCTTGTTATTCTCCCTTAATTTTAATTTTAGGTGATTTTTTTCCATGTATTGGTTATAGTTATATACATCCCAAATCAATTATAAAATAATGGATTTCACATTTGGTATATTCAATCAACATATTATCATATTTTTGTGTGAGGATGAATTTGAATAGAAAATAGATGTTATATACATTTTATTTTTCTTACTACCAATTGAATACATATATTTATCATAAATGGTTGAGAAGAAAATCAATATAAAAAATATTCCCAATGTTCATTATTATGATCAATTATTTTATGATGATATTACAAGACTTCACCCAAATCATGGTTTTTATTTTTCTATATAATTCATATATGAGACTATAATTGTTTTAGAGTGTAAATATATATTTAAATTGATTTAGGTGTTGGAATTTGTTATGAAACTATAGAATAATAATGATAATGGATTCTCATTTCCCAGTATGTCACTATGGAGTACACTCATTCTTTTTGTTAAATTGAAAATGGGTCAATGTACCTTTAAATTGATTATCATTAACATAAAATAGAATACTAATAGTAAAATGTATTCTATACCCCATATTGATGAATTTTTTGGCTACTATATAGAGAACAATACAATCCCAAGATTAACCATCATTCTGGATATCATCAATTGAGGGTTAAGTAGAGGTATATATCAAAGGAATTGTTTTGTATGAGGTGTGGTCATTATAAATTTATATTAATTCAATTTTGACGTACCAATTTCCCAACTATCATAATGGTTATAAGGATTATAATATTTATATATTTACACGGTTTTTATGGAATTCATTATAGAAGATATTATTAAATATTAATTTATCAAGGGAGACTATGAAGAACATTTAAAGATTGTATAGAACACCATGAGGAAAGTGAAGTTGTAATTTTTTTTTTGAAATTATGAATTCTAGTTATAAAATGATTCAACATTGTGACATATATTTGAATGATAGGGTATATATATGGAAAATGTTATGTTGGATATTACTAAGCAATGGTCTAGACCGACAATAGTAACCAAGATAAACAATTTTCTTTTTTTGGATGGATACTTAAATTTCATAATGAGATAATTATCAAGAATATATAAAATAATAAAAATGTTGACATAGATGTAATCCATATTCCTTTGGATAGTTTCATCTTAGAAAAATACCAAATTTAAAAAAATAAGTTTTTTCAGAACACCAGTGGTTTCACTACCCAACAATGGAGAAGGGATTATGATTTTCAGCGATGAATTGATGAAGGGAAAAGTATTCATCCACTTATATAGTGATATAGTGAATGTTTGTGTCTCACTATAATTGAAATATCATGATGTAAAATATGAAAATACTTATTTGGGGTTAGGAGTAATAATTTTTCTCTAAAAATATGGAGGCCTTATCATTATGGTGAATGGTGTGACATATATAATGATCATAAATTCTTGAAGTATATATTCATGTATAAAGATTTTAATATGAACGAATGAATATGGTTAGAGTTAATTAAAGACTATGAATTCTTAATACAGTACCACATGGTGAAATTGAACATGGTTGTGGATTATGTAAGTCAAGAAGACCTTCATAGTTTTTCCATAGATATGACTGATTGGGATCCAATACTTTTGGATTTAAGGTGGGAGGATCCATAAATACCACGAAATAAATGATAGGTTATATATTTATCTGATAAATGGTTAACTATCCAACCATGTGAGGTCAAAGAGGTTTAGAAGAAGTATATAGGTAACAGAAGGAGAGAAATGTTCCTGAGTCGAGTCATGATTTTTATGGAATTATAATATCTAGAAATAAAGTATCATTGGATTCAATAATAGAATAAATTGAGGTGATTTTGAATGAATCTCACAGTTAATCACTCCATATTAAGAGAAAATATAAAAATATTCATATTAATATGAAATATTATATCTTATAAGATAAAATGAAAATGGATATTGAAAAGTATGTATGCCGATGATTGGTTCATCAACCTATTAATTATGGGAGAAAATATTAGAAGGTGTTTTGAAAATATTTCCCTTTGAATAATGGAAATGAGAAATGATTAAAAGGTATTTCATTATTAGACTCCCCAAAATATTTAAAGAGAATAATTTAATTTTGATTACAGTAAATTACATAACAATTTCATAACACACAATTGACATCAGAGAAGATATCCCAATTATTCAACATAATAGTATACAAGTTTTTAAATTTGTGATATTTCATAGAGTATCACTCTAAAATATATCTGATAATCATATAATGTTTACCTTGAATTCTTTGAGAAGTCTGTGACATGCTTTGAAATAATTGGTTTTTTAGTACTCTATATCATATTTATATAGTTATCAATTCTAATATAATTATATAAACACTAAATGATATGGTGGAGAGAATTTTTTAAAGATTTTAATGGTGGATGTGATCAACACCTTCATATGGTTGAAATTTATCCAAATGCATTATTTTCCTCAATCATTTAGATGGATCCTTATGAATCTCTCTAGGGATGAATTTGAATAACTAAAATGTTTTTATGAATTTAGAGAATGAAATATATTAGAATGTGATATAGATATGGAAATAGAAGATAATTTTATTTCTATTCATTAGTAGATCTGGGTACTTCCGAGTTGACCAAAATGTTATAATGAAAATATTTGGTGTGATAAGGAGTTCGATGTTAGTGAAATGTTATTCTTATAAATTTCTCAATTGAATGTGGTTATGAAATTTTAAATGAATTGAAAAACTATCATTGACTATTTTACCAATTATATATTCTTTATTGTATCTTGAAAATTTCTTATCACATGGAACATCCTCTGAAACCCTCCCAATTTATGATGTATTTCGTGTATATCTCCTGAGAAAGTGAAATAATGATCCTTAATATGCATTGAAAACATAACTAATACCCTTTTATAATGATATATATTATGATGAAAATATACTAGAAATTTTATATTTATGAAATAAAATGTTACAGAAAATACCACTAACATTTTCAAAATTTCAAGGGCACTACTCTAGATTTTTTAAAGCTATATTGGGACCAAAAGATGACATTAGAAAAAATATACCTCACGTGCTTATATTTTAGTGATGAAATTTTAATAGTGAAATTATTATAATGGGTTATAGTGTAAAGCTATAAAAGTTTATGATATATTTATATTTAATAAATTTAAAATGTTTGATAGATATCTTCCCACAGAACATCAAGTTTAAACTGACTGTGATATACAATTAATATATTTTTATCATGGGTGATATATATCACGTTGTAATTTGATTTTAGAGTATGAATTGAAAAACTATATTAAGGAAAAATATTTTGTATAAATTTATAAAAATAACACATTATTTTGTAATTGGTTAAAATTATGATTAATTAGTTTCTAGGTAAAAAATATATTTTAAATAATATTTTTATACGTACAATGAATTTATTTCAAATTGAATTAAATTATTCTATTTTGATTAATAATCATACTGATTTTTTCATTTTTATATCAAAAAATATATGTTTACCATTCAACTAATTTTTTTAATATGAATTGAATAATAATAAATCTAGGTTTGTGCTTACAATATAATTTCCCAAAAAATTGTATCCTTTAATTTTTTCATGTATATTTTAAAATGTTTTTTTACCCCATATATTAATTCATTCTTTTAAAATATTTCTATATTTGAAATTAATATAATTAATATTATGTGATAAGTACATATTATTTTTTGGACATAATGAATAATATAAATACTAAAATTTTGTTAACATAGTTATGGTTACCATGGTTTTTATGCAGGGTTAAAATTTTAGATGAGGCTAAAAATATCACAAAATAATTTCTAAAATTTTATTTGAAGTATTTTTTTAACTTATACATACTATATTTTATTAATTATAATTTTGGATCCCATTTACATGACTAAGACATTATTATATTATAATCTTTTGAAAAATATTCATTAGGTCTCCTCCCACCCTTGTAAAAAAATACGACCAACCCTCCCATCCTAAAACATCAAGAACTATATATATTAACCAATAAAAACCCTAATAACATATATATATCTATGTTCTGGTCTTATAGGCCCTAGTTTTATATGGAAATCATGCTTTTAAAAATTTATGTGTAATTAAAATGAGTTTTCTCAATGAAGAGGTATAACTCTTAATTGAGTACATTGAATTTGTTTTTTCTTATACCTCCTCTGAATATAACATATCCATTATAAAATAATTTATTCAATATATAAAAGATAACAAATTTCTATTTAGTTATGGATCAACCACATTCCATATCCTTTCCATCAGAATGGGAAATGAATGTATCGCTTAATTTCACACCTGGACTATGACGTCTATATAGAAATATGATTTATTAACCATAACTATACTTAATTATTGGTTATTATAATGAGTTAATATTTTATATATGATATTTATGAAAAAAAATTATGATTTTATAATTATAAGAAATTATCCATCTTCAGAAATTTATTTTCATAGGAAAATGATAATGTTGGTCGTTTGTAGGTGTGGACTTCCACACCTATATAGTGATGGAAATTATTTTTTATCACTTCATTATATAAATAATTATAATAGTTTATATTTATAAAATTTATGATAATTATTTATTAATACATTTTATGAAGATAATGAAGCTATGGACAATGTGCATGTAGTTGAACTAGTGTTGAAAAACATGCATGGAAAAAAGATGAGTTATCAAGTGAATGTATTTTTAATGAATAAATTTTTGATAAATTGAATATTGAAAATTATAATTGAATGAAATATAAATTTTTTTATGATTATGGTTCTAGATTATATTTTTTATAATATACATTTTTGTTGAATCCAAGGTTGTTCATTGATAATAATAGAGAATGGTTTGTGTTTTTTGTCAATTTTCACATGGATGACCAAGGAGTTTTCAAGGAATGATTTCATATTACTAAGGATGAAATCCATATTGACAGTGGTATAGTTTTCAAGTTTATTTCCAATTTTTGGGTCCTCAAAATGGGAATTTGTTCATTAGAGTATATAACATGAAGAACGATTAATGAATTTATCAAAGGGAAAGAACCATGTAGCCTGGGACAAAGACTGTGTACCATGTCTTGGAATGGTTTGTGGACTATGTAAAAAACATCAGGAAAGGTACATGGTGTGGTTAATGAAACCCAAATCAGTTCCAGGAGATAATATGTGGACGAAGGCGTGTGGTACACATAAGGATGGAGGTCTGTTTGATAGCTATGGTTTGTGGGACAGAAGTGGTACTCATTGAAGGCTATACCAAATCAAATATTTGGTAAATCTTCAATTAACTGCTTTTTGGGAACCATTTTTTCCTATATAAAGATTATTAATCCCCTTTGTTAAGAGGATGGATTAGAGATTAAAAACTGGAAATCATCTGGTGACTTATGACGTGGTTCGCAGAAGAGAAGATAGTACCCAGAGATAAATATCTACGTAAGGAAAAATAATCCGTGAAAGAGAGAACATTTTACAGAGGAAGATCTCATTGTACATAGATGATCAGGGCAGTACGCATAACAAGTAGGGTTATACACAGAGCATATGCATTATGCGAAGTAGGGGCAGTTTGTGGAAGATGTTTTTTAGTGGTAGTATAAAGAGTCAGTATGCTAATGTGGTATGTAGACATAGTATGTAGATGTAGTTTGCAGTGGAGAAGCATACTAATATTTCATAGAGAGGAAATATGTGATCCATACCTACTACTCAGTACATAGAGGAGGTAAAGTGGTACATGGAACACCCAAGGAAGCCTAAAAAAGACCAAATCAGTTTGTAAAATTAATTTTCAGAAGCTATCAGTGCATGTGAATGTATATTAAATTTGTGAGAGAAAATAGGAATTTAAAAGTGCATCCATTAATAGTCTAGGATGCGTGATTTAATGCTAAAATAATTAAAAAACCATCATGTTGAAAAACTGAGTGGAGATTATTACAATGTAGTGAGCAAGGGGAGTCAGTATAAGTGCTTTGAAGGATGTAGTGTGCTATCCCTAAAACCTTGAAATGGTGGTATGTCAGACACAGAGTGACTATGATAAAATCTTATAATCCACAACTTTTGAAGATTATTGGTTTTTAGTTTGACCAATACACTACTTGTATATTCTCCATGGACATTTCTCTTAGTGGTGAACTAAGTAAAATTACTGTGTCATTACATTGCATGGGATTGTTTGTCTTCTACACTTCTTCATAAGATAGTTTTAACATGTTCATACTAATGTGGTAACAAGATCCGTTAATTTAAATGAAATAATTTAACACCTTGATTCACCCATCCCTTATTAGGGTGTCCTGGGGTCCTTCATGTAGTATCAATGGGTAAAGGTTATAGGGGGTTAAATTTGTCCTACATTTATAACTTGGAGAATATAGTTAATGTTAGGGAAATTCTTTTGTTTTATGGAAGTATCATAAAGAAATGGAAAAACATGATGATATCTCATCTAAGATATATTAGGGTGGATGTACTTTTTTCCACTGTAGAAGGAATACGGGTCACTAGTCCAACTAGTCTATCTATGATAGATACATATACAAAAATGCTAGATTCTGATGCTAAAGCATAGAATTCCCTAACTATAGCTAATTATGATCAAATATATCTTAAGGAGATGAACTGTACATTTGTATATTCTTTGTGGGAGGAACTAGAGAATATTTATAATGGTTACAAAAATATGAAGGAGGCAAAATTCCAAGTTTTACACAATAGGTATGATGATCTGAAGATGCTCATTGATGAAAATGACGATTCTTTCTTCAATTGAATTACAAATGTTGTATCATAAATTCAAGGGATTTGAGAAGACAACAATGACATTTATATAGTAAAAAAATTTGATATAAATTCCACCTGTTTATAATATTGAGGTTTCAACTCTTGAATAAATGGATCATTCTAAGCTTTCTTGGGATGAATTGTTGAGAATCTTGGTGGCATATGTGATGAGAGTCGAACCAGAAGATGCAAATACTCATGTGAGTAAAGAAATTTCATTTAAATCCATGAAAAAACTATAAATTTTAGTAGATATTGTTAATATAAATGAAGATGAAGAAGATATTCTTTCTATCATTTCCATGAATCATCAGAATGGGACATGGAAATTTGAAGGAAAACTACACATGGCTTGTTTTCACTATTTAAGAGTCTGTCACATTGCCTCTCAATGCCCAATAATGTTCAATGATGTATAAATAGAAGAAATAGACATTAAAAAGCATCATAATTGTGTTTTTCAAAAATATATATTCCAAATTTGGAAAGAAATTACAGCTAAATAGTTCTGTATGTGAAGAAGAAAATGATGATAATGAACTAAATGATGAAGAGGAATAATAATTCAAATCTTGGAACCATACCTCCATTATAAATACAATTAATTAATCAAAATCATCAAAATATAAGGCTAGTGATAATCAGTTAACTAGTTATGCCAATACCACGTTTAAACATAAGGATGATTTTGGAATGCTGAAAAATCAATGTAAGAGATGTAATGAAAGGAAAGGAATTGTGAAAGTAATTATAATAGGTTGATCACCATGAAGTGGAAATTGTACGACTGGAAGAATTTGTGAAAGTGAAGTTATCAATACTTGAAAGCACTCAAGGTTTTGGGGAACTAAAACTCAGAATTGAAGAATATGGAATGTTCATCAATGACCTTAACTCCAAACTAAAAGAGAAATCTATGATTGTTGAGGGGATAGAGGAAATGTTGTTACTCTGAGAAGAAAACTCAAAAGTGAATCGATTTTAGAAGAAGAAAATAAGAAAATACCACTTTGAGAATTTTTTTATGTAGAGTAGCTAGTAAGAGCTATGTGTGGTTTTGATAGAGTTGAGAAAATTTTTAATGAACAAATCCTTGAATGCATTGTTACACCCCAAGCTTCAATGATACGTTTCGCTTGGAATAATGCAATTGCTGGCGCTGTATGCAACATTGTGTTCAAGAACACCATAGCCAATCAAACTAGCCATTATGAATAGTAATACCCACTTATTTAAATTTTATAATTTTTTTTCAAAATGTAATTAATTTTTGTGTTTGGAATATCAAAATTAGCTTAGGGTGATTTTTTGTTATTTTTCTGAAAACATTATATTTTTGGTGAATAGTGAAAAACATTACGTTATTGTTTAAAACCGATTTTTATTTAAATAATTATTTTTTTTGTTTAAATTTATTTTAAGTCAAAATAGATACATAATACCTATATATGTTCAATATACTTCATTGGAGTCATTTTATAGTAGAATTAGATGCATAAAATTTTATTGAACTTTTTAACATATTTTACCAACCTTCTGTGAACATCTTCAATTTTGCATAAAATGAAATTTTACCACTACTGTGAATTGAATTTGTAAAATATGAGAGACATGGTTGATATTATTAAGTAAGATGTGGTTTAATATAATTAAACTAATTTTTCTTGAATAGTATCTTTTGAATTTAATTTACCACGGTTCAAAGTAAATAGGGTAATTAAAGGTAAAAATGATCTTATAATTACCCTAAAAGATGTCCTAATTATTTTAGATAAGTGAATTTCGACCAAAATATACCTTAGGAATAAAATATGATCTTTTGACTAAAATAGATTAGATTAAGAAATTTTTTATTATTTTATTTAAAGAAGAGTTAACGTGTCAAATTGAAAGTTTAATAAATAAACCATTTTTAATATATGGTTATAAATAAGATAAATTAGACTATAAATATTAATTAAAAATATAAACCTATTTCCTAATTCATGTTATTTTATTTATAATTTTTAGACATTATATAATTAAATTTATTTATGACACAATTATAGTGAAGTAATTACTTTACTAATGAGAGGCTAAAAAAATTAACATTATAAATATTAAAACAAGTGTAAATTGAGAATTTTCATTCATTCCAAGAATTTTATATGTTAATATGACATGTTATGGTTGATTAAATAATTTTTTTTCAAAGTGATAAATTTGTTCTGTCTTTTACAAAACCAAATACTAAATAGTTTCAAAATTGACATAAATAAGTTAATAAAACAAATACTATATTATAAAATGTAATAATATACATAAAAATAAAAGGTTTTGGCCAAAGGACGTAGATAATGTAATAAATGTCAATAATGAGCCACTTGGGGTTCCCTTGTCTTTTTATAGTTAGTTTATTAACCATTTAATATAATAATATAATAATACACATTAAAAGTTAAACTATTTAACTAAGAGTTAAATCTAAAAGATTAGGTTAATATAGTGACCTAAACCTCTATAAAACCTATTAGTTGAAACATTTCGACCCATCCCCACCTTATCCTCAAAATGAATCCTTTCAGATCCATTATAAACCGAATATGATCGTATAATAAATGATATTTCAAGCTTTTCCTAAAGTGACCCTCACCTCTATTATAAAAAGGTACTTCCCCTTCTATTAATTTCACACATATAAAGCCATTTGGATCGGCCATACCCTAATCAAATAACCCCATAAATACCCTCAATTCAATCTATATGCCTTAATTTTATCATAATCCATCATAAGGATCCTTTTGGTTCAAATCAAAAGGAAGAACCTGAAGAAGAGGTAATTACTTCATCACCACATTCAAATTTATTTTCTTCTTCCACAAACAATTACTGTGTTGTTTCTATACTAAAATAAATACTCCAGTACCTTATATATACCAAGATTCTAATATAAATATTGTATAAAAATATTCATAATTCTATCCATCCTATGAATGACAAAGTCACCAAACGTGCATACATACTACTTACCGTCTCCACGCTGCGATGAGATTTCATTTCCCATCATAACCATTCAAGAGTAATATTCATTTAATGATTAAAAATAATTTTTATGAACATAATATCATTAATTATATTAATAAAATAAATCCTATCCATAAAAAACATGACTTATGTAATAAAATAAATAAATTAAAACAAATCAGTTAACACTCAAAACAATGATACTACTGAAATATTATTAAGGAATAAATAATTAGAAGATCATATATGATATCATATTTATGTATGTGGTTATTATATAATTTAATAACAATGAATTATCTACTATACATGAGGATAAAGTACCATTGACTTAGGAAAAGTACCAGGTAAGGGTTAATTTTACAAAAAAAATTTATCTGAAATTTTTTATATGTCAGTATCTACTAGGACGTATTTATCATCAACATCTATGTTTCTTAAAAATTTATTGTAGTGGATCTATTTTCACAATGTTTTTTCACATCTATTTACTTAATTTTTAATGATTTATTTAATTATTTAATAACTTTTAGCTATATAATTATACTTTTGTATCTTTATTAATAAATTTGTTAATTAATCAATTTTTATAATTAATTAAGTATTTTTAGTCTTTCAATTTATTATCTTAATATTACTTTACTTTTAAAATTTAATTATTTTTTAGTTAGTTTTTTTAAGTAAAATCTGATTATATTTTTAATAAATTAACATTTTTATTAAACATTAATTTAATCATAGTGTTTTTATTTATCAAATATAACCTTTATTATAATATTTTATCCTTTAACTAAGACTCATTATAATAAATTTATTTTATTAATTTTTATGTTTTACTATTTTGTCAGTATTTAATTAATGTTTTTAACTTATGTTTTTAATTAAATAATTTGATGTGTTCTTATTTTTAAATGTTCATCTAGTTTTTTACTTAATTAACTTATCTATTTAAAACATTTATATTTTAATATAGTATATGAAGTATAAATATTAACCCAAATTCAAATTATTTAATCAATTTACATTTAGATTTTAATTCTAATGTAAATAATTTTTTTAGTTTGTTAAATTATCTGATTAACTTATGTTTTAATTATATGTTTATGTTATGCAGTTTCAAATTTTGTCTCACCGTTAGTACAATTATTTTATATAGAAACCCTTTGTTTTATTTTCTTATTTAACAAAGGCGTATTATTTTCTGCATCGGTGACCTTCTATTTTTTTATCTGCAATGGTGACCTTTTATCCTCAACGGTAACCTTTTATGCAGTGCATCGATAACAATTTTTTTCTATCGGTAAAATTTTTTAAGTACCAGTGACTCTACTCGTAGACTACCAATGAATAATAATAGTGACCTTTAATTTTTTATGCTCTTGATGTCCATTGTTAACTATCAGTAGCACTTTTTTTAAGTTACCAGTGTTTTGTTTTTTTATTTTCAAGCATCGGTAAACTTTTTATATTTTCTTTAAACTAATAGTAACCTTATATTTTTAAACCTATCGGTTACATCATACTTTCAAAACAGTGTCATTTTATTTTTTGGTTTAAGTATCATTAATAATTTATAAACTATCAGTGATCTTACCTTGTTTTCCTCAACTAACGGTGATCATTTATAACCAAAAAAGATCTTTTACTTTTATGATAATCGTGACCTCTGCGCTGCTGCACCTCACCATTATCCATCCTCTCTATCTCACTGTTACCCCCTACTATGAACCTCTTCCCCATCTTCCACACTACAAGTCACTGGTGACTCCCCTACATCCCACCATCACAACCACATCCACCAATAACCTATTTATTCCACTTCTACCTCAACATATCACCATAGCCCTGGGGAATACTTATCCCTTCCACCAATAGACTAACCTCTTATAAAGTCCTTATATTCCAACATAATCAAAATAGTTAAATATAGAATTTTACAACAATTATAGTCACAAATCCAGAACATTGAAATTAGCTTGCCCTAGGTCTTCCTTGATATGAAGAAATTTTCCAATCACCTTAACCAAAATTTTGATCGCCCTACCTACTACTCTCACCACCCCAACTACAATTAGATCTGGGAAAGTCGCAGCCTTGAGAAGCTAAACTCAATCTCATCGTCATAGGAGAAGAACCCTCTAACGAACCCAAATGGGTCGCCGACTATGTCGATATGTGACACAGCCTAGCCAGCCACAACCCTAAGACCGAGTCAGATGCTGGAAATAGGAGCTGTGTCATGCCACTATTAGAGGAACCTTTGTGCACCATGCCTATGTTTGGAAAGAAGAAGAACCCCCCTTCCACCTAGTGTTGCGCCGATTTGGGGGGGGGAGTTGAATAAAATAAAAGTTATCAAAATAAAAAAAAATTAAAAAAAATAAAACATTAAAAATTTAAAATATAAAAAACTATTAAATTTATAAACAATAATTATAAGATATTAAATTTATAAAAAGCACAATTAATAATCCAATTAACTTTTATTAAACTAAATTAATAATAAATTTCTAAAATTAAATAAATTCTTTTTAAAATTATTATTTTTATAGTAAATTATATAAAATAAAATACTAATTATAAATTATAAATATAGTTAAAATAAGTTAACCAATTAAATTAGAATAGTTAATAATTATATTTTCTTAATAATAATAAATTTATTATTTATAATATTAACATAACTTTTTAATCTTGTTTAAATTAACTATAAATTTAAAAATTTATATTTTACCTTAATAAAATAAGATAATTAATTTAACAAATAATATAAAAATAAATAATAATTATTAACATAAAATTTATTGATTAACATTAATAACTTTTAAAATATGTAATATAACATTCAACTATAAAAAATAACTATTATTTAATTTTCTTCATGTTTTATTTATTATAACAATGCATGTTCATACTGAAACTAGAATCAAATATAAATACATTCAACTAACTCATCAAGGGTTAGTTACCTTGGAAAATCTAGTGTGACATGTGGTTCATGAAAAAAACACACGCGTGCGATGTGAAATAAAGGGACACTTGAAGTCAGTGGAAAGCAGGGGGTGACGTGAAGCATATGACAACGTGATTTAAGAGATAAGTAAGAAATAAATATTGGGACATTCAGAGCACACACGAATGACTAAGATAAGAGAGCAGTTCTTTTATCGTAGCCGAGAGATCTGGTGGGGAACCCTTGAGTTGGAAGAGAACAGGAGCAGAGCATTGTCTGGGTAGTACTTCATCCATCTTAATTCAAGTATTTTTAATCTGTTTTAGTATGTTGCAATTGTGGTCATATTAATGAACTTGTTTCCATGTTAAATCATTAAGTTTGGAATGAAATTTAAGTTCTATAGGTTATAATTTAATATTTTTTTCACTTCATCATTTTAAAGTATTTAGTATTGATCAGTGATAACAATATTGAATTTGTTCAATTCCTTGTTCCACTAGAACTTATTTTTAAATGTTCACAGACAATTGGAAAGATTGATCAAGAAAATACCTTTAAAAAGATAATAAATTCTTAATAATTTAGGATATACGGTGATTTTTTCCTGTTATCATTTTCAAATAATGACAATCACAATTCAAATATTTTAGAGTGGCGAACTCTGAACATGATCAACCTATCAGACATATCTCCTGGAGAGGGAAGTATGTCACTCTCTTAAAATGGTGGTATACTGCAAAACATTTTTAAGTGAATTGGAATTCTTTAAAAACTAGTAGTATGTAGATTTTTCCCTGGGCATTACATTCTGGTAGTTTACCTAATAGTGTTTTATATTTTCATTGTTCACAGCTTTAAAAATTTTTTCCTGTTCATCTTATTCTATATCAAAAACACAAAAAAATTTGTAGATTCTTTACTTCTCAAAAATTTCACAAAAATAAAAAATAAAAAAAGTAAAAAAATAGAAAATATACTCCACTGCTAACAACAGTGGGGACTTTTGATAATTTATAGAAACGTTTTTGTCAAAATTTCCTTCTCTGTGGGTTCGACCATGCTTGCCCCATATAAAGTAGTCAGTTGGAATATAAATAATTAAAACTTGACAGACATCAACAATAGAACCAGTCATGTTTTTGGCTCCATTTTATGGGATGACATGTGTCATTACTTCTTAAAAAACTAAAAAACTAATTAAAAAGAAACCTAGAAAAAGTGATAATTTGAAAACTGTAAAAAAATATTTATTTATTTTCTTGCTGAATTGTTAATATTTTCATACTACTGAGTATAGTTTGTTGTTGGTTTCCTAAGAACAAGAACTTATGGTGTTATATTAGAGCCTCTGAACCACGAACTTGATAAAAATTTAACTTCTCTATGAAATAAAAACAAATTTTAAATGGAAAATCTAGATGAGAGTGTTCATGCACCTAAAATATTCAAAAATCATCCAGAACTCTTAGATGAAAATGAATGGCCTAGTATGAAGGAGTTCCAACATCCTCAATTTACAACTAGTCCTTCTTCTGTTAGGTTATCTCCTAAATCCTGAAACTATGATTAAAAATAGTCACACATCTCACTTTTTCCTATTTTGATAGACTCTTTAATAAGGACTCTCTTTCCTTTATTAGAGACTACTATAATATTGTTCAACAACTACCTCTTCTAGGACTCACAGAGAATGAAAATATAATGAGAATCTTTCCATTTTTCCTTAATGGGAATACTAAGAATTGGTTTTTGAGTCTAGATGAGAATATCTTTTAAAATTGGGATCTTTTGTACCACTCATACATTATGAAATTTTATTCCCAATGACATAATGGTGAACTGAGAACTAAAATAACTAGATTTTATCAACAATATGGAGAAGATTTTCATGAATCATAGGAGATATTTAGGGACATTATTAGGTAGTTTCCCTATCATTAACTCCCATATCACCTTCTCAGGGACACCTTATATGAAGGGCTTTAATCCTCTATAAAAAATATAGTTGATCAAGATGCTGGGGTAAATACACAAAAAAGATTGATGAAGAGTCAAGAAATTTTTTTAATAATCTTTCCCTCAACTCTCAACATAATAATTCAAGAAGAAAAAGAGTCAATAGATATGTTAACCCACACAATGACTCAAGGAATGAAACTCAAGCTCATCTTGTAGAAATTACCAACCAACTACAATCCTTAATGAACCAAAATTCAAAATAGATTGTTAACCAACATGGCTGTCAAAACATGAACCAATATTTTAGGAAACAGTGAGACATGTGTGGTATGTTTGGGCATACTGGTAACTTCTGTACTATTTTTGATAAGTCGTACCAACAAAAAGATAACTCAAACATTGTTAAATACGGTCCTAGAATGCCACATAATGAAGATCTGATTTCAAACAATTATAATCAAGGATATAGGAACTATCCAAATAAGTCTTGGAACGATCAAGGAATAATTAAACTATCAAATGATCCTGACTATCAGAACCAACCAAGAAAAACCCTTCAATATCAACAATGGGGTGAGTCTTCAAATAAACTAGGAAACGTAGATAATCAAATGTCCTGTATAATTTATCCAATCTTGAAACAAAAACACTCAAGAGGAAGGATACATGACTAACCTATCCAAACATCAATATAAATATGAGTCAGATAAAATCCAAATAGATATGAGAATACTTAAAATAGAAACACAACTTGGAAAACATGCTAGAGTTTTTTCCTCTAGGGAAAAGGTAGATATTGTTATACCACTGAGAATAACCCTAGAGATAATTCTTTTGAATTTGTAAATAGATGTGTGATGAATACTCAAACGGTTGTTGAAAATGACCTTGAAAGTTCCTAAAATGAAAATCATCTTGAATATGCTAATAAAAATATTCTTTATTCACATGCTGGAAATTCATAGAAAAGTCACGAATATGATCAAAATTTGAATTTGTCACCTGAAGCAGAAGCTCAAAATTCACCAAAAAATCAAAAAAAAATGGAAAAGACAAAGATGAACAAGAGGCAAGGGATATACCTAATGTCCTCAAAATTTTTCCCCACCCATCCCTTTACCTGAGATGATGAAACCTCAAACTAATACCATGGTTGAAAATTTTCAGTTCCCTGGTCTCCTTTGTAAACATCAAGTAAAAATTCTATTTATCTAAGCCTTAATTCATATTCTATCTTATTTAAAATCCATTAAAATAATTTTTTCAAACAAAAAGTCCCTCGATGAATTTTCTACTTCAGCCTCACTGAAGAGTGCAGTGCTGTACTCCAAATGAAAATCCCACCTAAACAGGAAGGCCCAGGTAAAATTTTCATTCCCCATACCTTTTCAAATTATGATTAGCACAACTATTTGTGTGATTTAGCTGCTAGCATTAATCATCTCCCATAATAACAGTTTTAGTAGTTGAGATTGGTGATCTTCATCCCCCCATGGTTATATTTCAATTGGATGATGAATCTTTCACTCATCCTATGTGTAGAATATTTGACTTACTAGTTGGGGTAGGGAAGCTATTTCTACCTACAAACTTTTTATTCATAGATATGAAGTGTTATCAAGAGGTTCCCATCATCTTTGGTAAGAGCTTCTTGGGAACATGTGGTGATGTTACTAATGTCTCTATGGGTCGGCTTATTTTTATAATTGGATCACAACAAGAACAATTAAATGTGTTTAAAAATGTTAAAGGAACAACTTCTTCTAAAAACTATTCCCTGGTAGAGTCCATAGAAGATTAAAACTCATCTAGAAAATCTAGAAAATCCTAAAATCGATCCTCTACTAATGAAAATTATTTAAAAGATAAAAATATTATTGAATTTGTCTTAGAAGTTCAATATTTTGCTCAAATATTGTATGCTGAAATGTTTCCTGAACTGGACAGCTATATAGTTTATACTGTAGAAGAGTCCTCTATTTCAGAACATAAGAGATATTGAGTAAATTTGATGGTTTTTATGTTAATACCATCCTTACTAAATACTTTGATGATATTGAGACTAAACATATAATAAAAATTGACGATTCTTCTATTATTAATATTTTGAATTCTTATTTGGAAAATCTGGATAATGTGTTGTCCAGTTTGGACAGAAGCACTGTTATTTCTAAATATGATTAATAAATTTAAAATATTTCATCTTTAAATACTTTATACAAGAGATACATTGAATATCTTAGACCTCCTAGGCCTAAGTGTCTTCCTTCTAGTGCTGAACCACCCATTCATGAACTGAAACCAAACCCTAATCATTGGAAATATTCATTTCTGGGAGAGAATTCCACATTGAATGTCATAATTTCTTCTGAACTAAATGAAAATCATGAGAAATGATATTTGAGTGTGCTGAAAAAATCAAAATCTGCCCTAGGCTCGACCATAGATGAAATAAAGGGTATTAGTCCCTCATTATTCATGCATAAAATACCTCTGGAGCCTGACCATAAGCCTAAGGTAGATTGTCCAAGAAGAATGAATTCAATAATGAAAGAAGTAATAAGTGGGAAAGTGATTATGTTAATGGACACTAGAAAAATATATCCCATTTTTTATAGTGCTTGGGATAGCCTGGTCCAGGTTGTCCCCAAGAAGGGAGGTTTCACTTTAGATGACAATAAAAAAATTATGAAATCCAAGTTAGGAAAGCCACAAAATGGAGAGCTTGTATAGATTATATGAAGCTTAATGTGGCCACTAAGAAGAACCATTTTCCAATTACCTTCTATGATCTAATTCTTTAGAGGCTTTTTGGAAATGAATTTTTCTGTTACATGGATGGGTATAGTAGTTACAACCAGATTCCTATTCCTCAATGGGATTAGGAAAATACCACTTTCACATGCCCGTTGAGGACATTTGCTTATAGGCATATTATCTTTGGGTTTTGTGGAGCTCCATCCACCTTTCAAAGGTCTGTGATGGCTATTTTTTCAGATATGATTTGAGATAATCATTGAGGTTTTCATGGATTATTTCTCCATTGTGGGTTTCTATTTTGATACATATCTTGTAAGTCTTGATTTATTCTTAAAAATATGTATTGAAACCAACCATGCTATTAATAGGGTTAAGTGACAATTCATGGCCATATAAGGTATAGTTCTTGGTCATAAAGTGTCAAATAAAGGTTTGAAAGTTGATACTACAAATATAGAAGTCATTAAAAAAATTTCAACTCCTTAAAATTTTAAAGGTGTTATAAGATTCATAGGGAATGCTAGTTTCTATCAGAGATTCATAACAGAAATTTCAAAAATAACTAAGACATTGTGCACTATAATTTTAAAGTAATACCTTTTTATTTTGATGAAAACTATTTGAAATCATTTAATCTATTAAAATAGAATCTCAGTACATCACCCATTTTCAGAACACCTAACTAGAAACTACCTTTTGAACTAATGTATGATGCTGGTGACATGGCTGTAGGTGCTATCCTTGGACTGAGGAATGATATGAAATTACTTGTGGTTTATTATGAAAGTATATTTCTTGATGAGTCCCAAATGAATTACACCACTACTGAAAAAGAATTATTAGCTATTGTGTTTTCTCTAGAGTTTCTTAGACAGTATCTTGTAGGTTCAAAATTCATTATTTTCACAAGTTATTCAGCCTTAATTATTTGTTGTCTAAGAAAGAAACTAAACCCAAGCATATTAAATGAATTCTATTACTACAAGAGTTTGATTTAGTGATTAGGGATAACCATGGAGCTGAAAATTTAGTTACTGGACAACATTCTAGGCTTCCTCTTACTCAATATAAAGACCCTAGGGAGATAAACTCTTCCTTCTGGATGATAAGTTTCGTTCTGTGTCAATTAGGCAATCTTCTTTGTACGCAGATTTTTTCGACTTCCTCGCAACATGTGTCTTTCCCAAAAATATATCCCATTACCAATGAAATAAATTCATTTTCGAGCTTAAATACTAACTTTGGGATGATCCCTTACAATTTAAAAGGTGTGCTGTTGGTATTCTTTGGAAATCTGTGATGAAGGAAGAGATGTTGCCTATTTTAGTGAGTTTCCACTCTTCATCTTATAGAGGTCTCCATGACGGTGAGAGGACTTCTCAAAAATTCCTAAAATTTAGATTTTATTGGACTAATCATTTTAATGATGCTCATAGCATTGTTGTTGGTTGGAATAGATGTCAGAGGCTAGAAAATGTGGATAAGAAGCAGGAGTTTCCCAAAAAATTAATTCCAGAAGTTGAGATTTTTGATATTTGGGGTTTAGATTTCTTGGGTCCATTCCCATCATCTCATTTGAATGAATACATACATGTTGCATTTTATTATGTTTTGAAGTAGGTTGAGAAAATTTCAGTACACAATAATCAATCCAACTCTATAATAACAATTGTCAAAAATAACATCTTTATAAGATTTTGAGTTCCCAAATCCTTTATCACTGATAATGGAACACATTTTAAGAACTAAAAATTTAAAGAATTGATGGAAAAATATGGTTGTGTTTATAAAACTGGTACTCCTTATCATCAATATTCCAGTGGAAAAGTGGATATTTCAAATAGAGAACTAACACAAATACTTGATAAAACTCTGCCAACCTCTAGGAAAGACTGGTTTCATAGATTAGATGATGATTTATTGGCATATTTTACTTTTTCCAAGACTCTTATAGGTATGTATCGTTATATGATATTATTTGGGAAATGTTTTCATTTACCTGTGGAGTTGCTACATAAGTCATATTGAGAAGTTAATGCTCTGAACAATGATTTTAATAGTGCACATGATAAGAGATTACTTGAGATGAGTGAACTGGATGAGATTAGGTGGGAGTGTAATGATAATTCACGGATCTATAAATAAATGACTAAAATCATTCATGATTCTACCATTCAAGCCAAAGAATTCAAACCTGGACAGAAGATCCTTCTCTTTAACTCAAGACTTATACTCTTTCCTCCACAACTAAAGTTCAAGTGTTCTGAACCTTTACTGTATTGGGAGTACTAAATAATGGAGATGTTGAAATTATAGGTAAAGAAAACAAACCCATGTTGGTTAATGAGAAGATAGTGAAACATTATTTTGACGGACAACTGAAGGGATTGGCTGCCTTCAACGTGCTTGAAAACTGACCATAAATAATGTCTAACTGAAGACTTTAAACTCATTGATTCATTGGAGTCAACCCATACACTTTCTTCATTTTCACTTTTTTACTATTTTGTGTTTAATAACATGATGCTTAGCTGCCTTCTATATGCTATATCTATGCTGAATATTGGTTCTTGGTTTACATGCTTTGTGTCTTCAGGATGTAGTTGTGTCAATATGGGAGTGGAATTCCCAAGCTAAGGATTATTGATAAAACTATTCAAAGAAGTGTCTTAAAACCTATATTCATTTTTATAATCCTATTTATTTTAGTAAAAATTCACTACTATGTTACAGTTAATATTTGGGTGAGTCAGTGACTATGACTAGGTAAATAATTCCTTATATGTTTAAAATTATTATTGTATACGAATGAATGTCTATTGTATGTCACGATGTAAATAAAACTTCTACATGTTATTCACTACTAAAACTTTAATTCCACTACTATTAATATCTTCCCACTCTTGCTGTTGTGTTTTTTTGTTGAACCTACTTTTATAGGTTGGGGTGTTTAGCATGTCGTGTATTCTTTGTAGAACATCCAATTTAAACTAATATGTTTAAATTCTTACACCCAATTCACATTCCACCCACAAGTTACATGATATTTCTAGAATTCAATTGAAAACATGTGTGATTGGATTTAATGTTAATGCATATACTTGTTTCATAACCTATTGTTAAGTTATTAGTTGAGGTATAAAATATTTTTCATCTTCAAATAGAACCTTTATACATGTCATTGAACTACTAAATTAAAAAACTATTTTGAAGTTAGACTGTCAAATTGTTCTTCTCCATATTTTGAAGTCAGCTTTGGTGACAAAGTTGGGTTTTAAATATGGGGTAGGTGGTTAATTTTTGAATTTGCTAAACTATTATTAATTGGATTCTCATCAGTTACCACTAAAAATTCAATCTATTTGTATAAAATAGATAAATTTTTACATTATTTCTCAAATGGGTGATTCCATTGGGTGATAATTTATTGGTAGTTATGTACTCATTTGGGTCTGAAATTAATGATAATGGATGATTGTTGAGTGATCCTTAGTGATTTAATCGGGATTTTGGTTTAGGGACTATCTATTAGAATGATATGAAAATCATTTTAGTGGATTTATGATCACTAACCTTGGAACTTGAAGTTAAATCTTGATCCTAGGGGCCTCAATTTTCTTCTAATTATTAATGTAATCACCATAACATGACAATAAAAATGGTTTTCAAAAAAAAATATTTTCAATCAAGAATAGTTTGGACATCATAGATCCCACAGTGAGTCTTTGAGACCCTAGATCTTGGATGCCTTTATTTTTACTATAATCCCTGTATACACTTTGAATATGTGCGTTGCACAGTGCTTAGCACATGATTCATGGCTTGTAAAAAATAAAAACAAGCGTCGAGGGTCAAAAATGGGTTCATTAAGGTGAGGGTAATGATGAACATTGGATGAAGAATGGATCATTTGGTTTATATATATGTCATTTATGTTGTTTCATTAAAGTGATTCCCAAATAAAATAATTATTTTTGGAACTCAGGAAAGCATCATTGTACATTATTCATACTATTATGTTCATAACTCCACAGAATTTTTACTTTTTGTCACTCTTGAGCTTAGAAAATACGCTTGAATTGAAATGAGCCTCTAAGAATTATCACACATGAGGCATGAAATTTTCATTTCTTGATGAATCATAGTCTTCAAGATTACCCTTTGAGTATTTGTTTTAGGAAAGACATCATTAGAAATATATTTTCAAAAAACATGTTTTCATGTTTATGTCCTCTATTCTTAAGTGAAAAACATGTGCTAGTTTGAGTTGAGATTTAAACACTACTTTTGTGTTTCGAAGATATAAAATCATGAGATTGTTTTAGGTTAAACAATGCGTTAGTGTGGGGGAATTTGACGTGGCACTATTTTTACATAGTTTTTCCACATCCTTTTACTTAATTTTTAATTATTTAATTAATTATTTAAGAAATTTTTACCAAATAATTATACTTTTTTATTTTTATAATTTAATTTGTTAATTAATCAATTTTATAGTTATGTAACTATTTTTAGTCATTAAATTTATTATTTTAATCTTACTTAACTTTCTTAATTTAATTAATTGTTAATTAGTTTTGTTAAGTAAAATCAGGTTGACTTTTTAATGAATTATCATTTTTATTAAATAATTATTTAATCATCGTATATTTATTTATCTTACATAGCCTTTATTATAATATTTTATCCTTTAATTTAGACTAATTAAAATAAATTATCTTTATTAATTTTTAGGTTTAACTATTTGATCGGTTATTAATTGAAGTTATTAACGTATGTTTTTAATTTAAAAATATGTAGTGCTATCATTTTTAATTGTTAATCTGGTTTTTTATTAATTAACTTATCAATTTAAAACATTTATATTTTAATTTTGTATATGAAGTATGAATAATAACCCAGCTTCAAATTATTTATTTGATTTAATTTTAGTTTTGAATTCTAATTTAAATAATTTTTTGTTTATTAAAATATTAAATTATTTAATTAACTTAAGTTCTATTTCAATGATTATGTTATGTAGTTTTAATTTTTGTCTCACCATTATCCCAATTCATTTATCATGCAACCATTGGTTTTATTTTCGTGTATGTTACTATTGCGTATTATTTTATTCTTCTCTGACATTCAATTGTATTATCTGCAATAGTGACCTTTTATCCTCAATGGTGTGCTTTTATGCAGTGCATTGGTAACCTTTTTTTCTATCGGTGACCTTTTTTATGTACCGGTCACTCTACCCATAAAGTACTGATTCAACATAATGGTGAATTTTTTTTAAGCTACTAGTGACCTTTGTTAACTATTTATATCCCTTTTTTAATGTTATTTGTGATTTGTTTATTTATTTTAATCATCCATGACCTTTTTCAATTTTATTTAAACTACCAGTAAACTTATATTTTTATACCTATCAGTAACCTCATGATTTCACAATAATGACTTTTTATTTATCTGTTTATTAAACCTTAATATTTTATAAACTATCGGTGACCATACCATATTTTTCTCAATTAATGGTGACCTTTTATTGCCAAAAATGATATTTTACTTTTATGCTGACGGTGAACATTTGTTTTTCTCCAATAATGACCTTTGCACCACTACACCGCACCATTAGACATCCTCTCCATCTCACCATTCTCCCCTGCTACACACCTCTTCCCCATCTTCAGCACTACAAGTCACTAGTGACTCCCATGTTTCCCACCATCTCTGTCTTTTCCACTAAAACCCTACGGATGCCTCTTCCACCTCCCAATCTCACCACTTCTCTGGAGAGTACTTATTCCATCCACTATTCGACTCAGCTCTTCCAATGTCCTCATATTCAAACACAAGCTAAATATTTGAATATAGAATATTATAGGAACAAAATTCACAAATACAAATCATTGAAATGAGACAACCCTAGCTCTTCCTTGATCTAAAGAAAAATTTCAATCTCCTTCCCCAAATCTTCCATTTCCCCACCTCCTACACTCGCCACCAGTACTACTATCATATCTGGGAATTCCACAGCCTAGAGGAGCTAAACTTGATTTCATCACCACAGGAGAAGAACCCCTACCAAAGCTGAACATGTCGCTGACTGAGCCGATGCGTGATGTAGCTTAGCCATCCACCGCAGCAAGACCGATTCAGGAGCTGGAAACCGGAGCTTTTCCATGCCACTATTGGAGGAACTTCATGCACCCGTCATGTCATCCAGATGAAGAATAACACCCCCACACCTTATGTTGTGCTACTTTGGGGGGGGGGGGTAGAAGATAAATAATATAAAAGTTATTAAAATAAAACTAAATTTAAAAAATTAAAACATTACAAAATTAAAATATAAAAAACTGTTAATTTTATAAAAAATAAATATAAGATATTAAATTTTCATAAAATATAATTAATAATATAATTATCTTTATTTAAAATATTTATTAAACTAAATTAATAATAAACATATAAAAATTAAAAAAATACTTTCGAAAATTATTTTTTTATAATAAAATATATAAAGTAAAATACTAATAATAAATTATAAGTATAATTAAAATAATTTAACTAGTCAAATTAGTATACTTGAGAATTTTATTTTCTGAATAATAATAAATTTAATAATTATAATATTAACTTAACTTTATAATCATGTGTTTATTAAATAAAATATTTACAACTAATATTTTACCTTAATAACAATATATAATTAATTTCACAAATAATATAGCAATAAATAATAATTATTAACTTAAAATTTATAGATTATCATTAATAAGTTTTTAAATAATTAATATAACATTAAACTTTAAAAAATAACTTTTATTTAATTTCCCTAGTGTTTTATTTATTCTAATTGTGTAGGTTCATACAAGAGATGGAAATGGATATAAATACATTGAACTAACTCATAGAGAGTTAGTTACATGGGAAAATCCAATGCGGCATGTGGTTCATGAGAAAAAACACATGTGTGGGATGCAAAATAAAGGGACACTTGAAGTCGGTTGAAAACATGTGGTGATATGCAGCTTATGACAGTAAGATTTAAGAGAAAAGCAAGCAGGAAATTGGGGGAAATTCAGAGGACACATGACTGGGAAAGAGGAGAGATATTTTCTTTCATCGGAGCAGAGATATCATGTGGGAAACCCTGGAGTCATAAGAGTACAGGAGTAGAGCATCATCAGGGGAGTTCTTCTTCCATATTAATTCCTGAATTTGTACTATATTATAGTATTTTTCAATTGTGGTGATGTTAATGAACATGTTTGCAAGTTAAATAATTTATTTTAGGAAGAAATTGATGTTCTACTAGTTATCTATTAATATTATTTTCCACTTCATCATTTTTAAGTATTCAGTATTGATTAGTACGATCAATACTGAATTTTTTCAACTACATGTACAACTAGAACCAAATTTAAGAATTTCATAGTCAATTAGAAAGATTTATCATGGAAACACATTTAAAAAGATAATAAATTCATAAGACTTCAGGACATATGGGGAGTTCAACAGTTATTATTTCCAAATAATGACTACCATAGTTGATCTATTTTAGAGTGGCGAACACTGAACATGATCAACCTATCTGACATAACTCTTGGTGAGGGAAGTAATTCAGTCTCTTATAATGGGGGTATACTGGAAATTTTTTTTAATGTGATTTGGAATTCTTTTAAAACAAGTAGTATGGATATTTTTCCCCAGGCGTTACATTTGGGTAGTTCACTTATCAATGTTTTATAATTTTGTTGTTCAAAACATTCAATTTGTTTTCTGATTCTTCATAGTCTAGATCAGAAACACCCAAAAATGTGTAGTTTCATTACTACTTAATAATTTCACCAAAGAAAAAATATATAAAATGTAAAAAAATAAAAAATATACTCCATTACTGACAACAGTGGTGTCTTTTAAAAATTCATGGAAATGTTTTTGTCAAAATCTCCTTCTCTATGGGCTCGACCATACTTTCCACATATACAGTAGTTAGTAAGAATATAAATAAATAAAATTTGACTGAATTCAATAATAGACCAGGCCATTTATTTCATAAAATTTTTTCTATTTCCTTGAATATGGGTTAATGTCGTTAATACCCATGTTTGTCTTGTTTTAAATGTTTTTAAAAGAATCATTCCGTCATTTTCCAAACAAGGTACTTTATAACATTTTTTGAAAAATTATACTAAGAATGTTTTTAATGTATATGGCGGGTGAGGCTACATTATGTCATTATAACTTCTTCAAAGCATCCCTTATATATTTATAATAATATTTACAAAATAAATTTTTTCTTTTATAATTATTTGACTTTTAAAATATTTCAAAATAGAAAGAGATATTTCACTCCAATAGTTTGGATTTCATCTATGTCAACATCCTTTGATGGATTTTACACTTGTTTGAAGTTGATTTCTTATAATAAAATATTTCATATTATATTGAAGGTTTTGTGATATGTTTGAATGTGGATGTATTATATTTATACCGTTCATTGTTTGTAGTTAAAGTATTAAAATTTCGTAAGCTAGTTTTAATACGAACTATTATGTTATGTTTCAACCATTTCATACAAGGAAGGCATTGGACATATTATGTTACAAGTGGATCCCACTGTAGCTCCTCAATGAATAGGTATGTCTCATGAGACAAACTAGTGTCTTGGAACAAGACCTTAACAAAATATTATTTGTCGCCTTGGAACGAGGCCTTGACTACGTTGTTATAATGTCTGACATTATGCATTACATCATTATGAAATTAGTTATTGATAGTACATATGATTATTCGACTAGTAGAATATCCATGTGAATAAGTAAATGAAATTATTTGAATTATCTTTGCAATATTATTCTAAATATTATGTTTAAAAGGATTTTGTTTTAGTCAAATATATTTTCACAAATGTTTATTCTTATTTATGATAGTTTTTTATATATAGTTATCTTTTCTGAGAATCTCTCCCCACTCCATTCTAATTTTTTCTTTTTCCCAGGATGTAGAAAAGTATATTACGATTAACCTGTAGGAATAGGCTAGTGGATGTGAGTGTTTTCAAAGGGGAAACAATTTTGTTGTTTTTCTATTTCATAATGTAATGTAAAACATATGTATGTATGTAGCACTTCCGAGGCTAATAAAATAATTGGTATTTTGATTATTGATCTCATGTGATCATGAAAATGTTATGTAATAATGAACCAACTATGTGTAACAAGGGTCAGGGGGTTATAGTTGGTATCAAAGAAAGTTTAGAATAAACCATGGAAACTAGATTTCGAAATGAACTGATTAGAGAACATTACCCTATGATAGACATTGAGGATTACTATAGGATAACTTCCTAGAATTTTGGTAATATAGATATTTTTTGTAGTTTACATTCAGTGCATCCCTGTCTTGATACGAGCAGGTAGAGGCAGCTCTGGCACATATGTACCTTGAAGTGAAAACATTGACAAGGATTTTTGGGTTTGACCTAGGGTATCCTGGTACATGACAATGGGAATGGCTTCACTCTTGGTTATGACACTCCTAGGAGATATTCTTAGGATAACTTAACCATTTTTTACCAACCATTATGAAGGATTTATGAGTAAATACCCTCTCAAAGAAAACATGTTTTTTATGATTATGGATTATATGCATAAACTGTTCAATTTATGTTAGGTATTTCACTAGTTTGAAATTATGTATTGCGATTCATAATCTAATCTAGTGTATGTGATTGTATAGAAATAGTACCTAGTGGAAGGAATGGAAACTGTATCAACGCATGTAATCCATGTATGGATTTACCTCCTACTAAAGATAATTATAGTGGAGATAGTGATACAACGCGTGCTGAGAAACTTATAACCATACTGGGACAACTCACTTTGGTTATGAATAATAACCATACTCGTATGGAGAACCCTGGTCCAAAACGTGGAGGTTCAATGCTAGACCGCTTCATGAAGAAACAAACAACAACATTAAATGGGACTACAAATCCATTTGTAGCTGAGAAATGGATATGTTCCATAGAGAAAATATGTTATGCTTTGGGGAGTAGTAAAGGGGAAAAGCATTTCATGGTAGATTATCACCTCATGGGAGATGATGATCAATTGTGGTCATTGAATCAAAACACAAAGGAAGATGATGAAGTATCAAATATGTAATGGAGGGTGTTTAAAGATATTTTATTAGAAAAATACTTTCCTGATGACCATCGAGAAGATATTGAATGACAATTTTTGTGTCTGAGGAAAAAGGAGGATGAGAATGCCACAAATTATAAGACTAACTTTACATGGTTCGAAATGCGTGAAACAAATTAAATATGTAACCCAAGTGTAATATTGATCGATTATATGATGAATTAAAAACATTTCTCCATCGATAATTAGTCTCACAATCCTTATCATAATATGAATATATCGCCTCATGTGCTATGAAGACATCAAAGTAATTTCCAAAGTCTTACAACATTATCGAAAAGAAAGAGAAGAAGAGATATGATGAACACTATAGAAATTGGAATATGTGGAATAAGGAAAAAGTTTAATTTCCATCATGCAGTAAATGTGGGATGAATCTCCTAGGTAGTTTCTTGAAGGGAATTGGAACGTGTTACAAGTGTGGTGGAAAATTCCACTAAGCTCGTGATTGCAAGAGAAAGAAAAAGGCTTTTAATGTTGAATTCTACAACTGTATAGAAATGATGAATTATGAAAATGAATATCCTAGCATCATGGAGACATTCCTCAGAAAATGAGAAGGGAAAAAGTCCATGATTATGCGATCACTACTGCGAAAGTTGATGCTCCGAATGATGTTGTGGCAGGTAATTTAATGGTTTACTCAAATTTATCCAATGCATTATTTGATTCTCGACCATCGTATTGTTTCATATCTTCCTAGTTTACTAAGAAAATTAGATATTTTGTAACGCCCCGACCCCAGTTACCCAGAGTCGGTGAATTATTACTTCGTAACATTGGCATGATCACAAGAAAGATCAAATCTCGAAAGACCGATTGGTTTAGTAGCCTTGGAAACACTAGATATATTCATAAAGTTTTACATTACATCATAAAGTGAAAAACTACTACAAAAACATATTGTCTCCATAGTCCACACTATTAACCGCTCATAATATCCCTACAGGTCATTCATAATTTACTTCTTCACATCCTGGGAAAATAAAACATAGAAAAGGGGTGAGCTCAAATGCCCAGTAAGGATAACAATATAGCATAAACTTTCATAAATAAGAATAATCATTTAAGGCAGTGTATAACTAAAACAAAATACTTTTAAACTTGAACTTCAACATAGTATGGAAAAAATAAAATGAAATAATTCCATTTACTTGTTCACATGGATATTCTACTAATCGAATAATCACATGCAATATCAATAACCACTTTCATAATGATGGAATGCATAATGCCAGACTATCATAACCACATAGACAAGGCCTCATGCCAAGAATACAAATAATATTTTTCCAAGGCCTTGTGCCAAGACACTAGTTTTCATCATGAGACCTACTGATGCATCGAGGAGCTATAGCGGGCTCCACTCGTCACATATTATGTCCAATGCATTCCCATATGAAAAGGTTTAAACATAACATAAACATTCGTATTAAAACTAGCATATGAAATGTCAATAGTTTCACCATAAACTATGAATGGTATAAAAATAGCACATCCACAGTCAAAAATATCACAAAACCTTCAATACAATATAGATGTTTTGTATCATAATAAATCAACTTCAAATAAGCGTAAAATCTATCAAAGGATGTTGACATAGATGATATAAAAACTCTTTTTAGAGAAATATATATTTCTATATTGAAATAATTTAAGAGTCATATATTTATAAAATAAAACATTTTCTTTGAATATATTCTTATAAGCTTGTAAGGGAAGCTTCGACGATTTTATAACGGCGAAAAATAACCACACCCTCCGTATAAGTTAAAAAAAACATTCTTACCTTAATTCTGTCGAAAAGGTTAAAAGCACCTTGTTTGGAAAAGGACTGAAAGATTTCTTTATAAAACTCATATAAAAATTCAAACAAGGGTATAAATGACGTTAACCCATATTATTTTAAATAGTAAAAATGTTTTGAAAAACATTTTTAAGAAACATGTATGTGGATGATAAAGAGATCCCAGTAGATTATTTCGTATAAACAACCTCGGATAATGAAGAGATTGTGAAATAACACTTACCTTGTACTTTTACTTGGTTAATGGTAGGTTAACCACTTGTATTATGGTGAAATAATTTTTATTATATTATACAAGAATCATATTTATTAATATGATATCATATATGATCTTTTAACATTTTTTTGTTAATAATATCTTAGTATTATCGTCGTTTCAGGTGTTAACATACTCGTTTTCTTTTATATGTTTTGTTACGTAAGCCATGTTTGTAATGGTTAGGTTATATATTTTTCAGAATGATATCAAGTCCTTAAACATTATTTTTAAATCATCTAATGATAATTATACTTGAATGGATATGATGGAGAATGAATCTCATTGCGTTTGTGGAGACGGTAGTCCGTACGTACGCACGAGCGAAAATATCATTCCTTTGATATTAAAATAATATATAATTGGATGGTATATCATATATACAGAATCATTATAATTTTATAATTATTATTTACATGAATTAAAAATCAATATTATATCCACATAAAGAATAATATATTGAATAACAATTACACCACGACGTGGAGATGGTAAGCCGTATGTACGCACGTATGGTGACATGTTATTCAAAGGGTGGATAAAATACTGAATATGGTTGTACCATAATTATAATAACATCACAGTATATATAAGATACTGGATTTATTATTTTAGAATGGTAACAACAGAGAATGAAGAAGTGGAAGAAGAAAAGAACTTGAAAAGGGTGGTGAAATCATTACCTCTTCTTCGGGTTCTTCCTTTTGATTTGATCAAAAGGGCTCCTTATGTTGGCCTTATGATCAAACTAAGACCTCTAGGTTGTAGTGATGGAAGTTGGGAGAGTATGTGGGTATATTTTGTCCGAAACAAAAGGCTTTTAAGGTGTAAAGTAATGAGAAGGGGGAGTTCCCTTTTATAAGAGGGTTGAGGGGCACCTTTGGAAAAGCTAAAAATATTAATTTATAATAAATTCATATTCGGTTTCTAATGGCTCCAAAGTAGATTATTTAAATTTCAAGGTGGGGATATGTCTAAAACCATTCAACTAATAGAATTTAGACAGGTTTGGGTCATTATATTAACCTTATCTTTAAGTATTAACTCTTAGTTAATTGGTTTCACTTTTA
This sequence comes from Viscum album, assembly GCA_963277665.1. Classification (NCBI taxonomy): domain Eukaryota; kingdom Viridiplantae; phylum Streptophyta; class Magnoliopsida; order Santalales; family Viscaceae; genus Viscum; species Viscum album. The sequence continues at coordinate 323,038,292 of OY728146.1, forward strand.
CAATGTCTCTTTGAATTTTTATATTATATGGTTAATAATCTTACCATATACATCCAAGAGACCACCAAGTGGTCCATTAATGATATAAATATCATGATATAAGTCTCTTGGATGATCCTTAGATTTTTAGTAATTTAATATCAATTAATAATATAATATTTGTTTTAAAAACTCTTTTATGTCAATTTTGACACTATTCAGTAGTTGATTTTTGTGAAACTCATAACAGAATTATTACTTCCAAAAAAGTAACTTAAATCAATCCTAATATGTCATATTATCTTATAAAATTATTTTAATTCATTAAAAGTCTCAAATTATATTTATTTGAGTATTTATAATATAAATTATTTTAATATTTCACTATTATGGTAATTACTGCATCATCATTGTGTCATAAATAAATTAAATTATTTAATGTCTAAAAATTATAAATAAAATATCATTATGTAGGGAAGCTTATTATATTTCTAATGAATATTTACAATCGAATTTATCTTATGTATAACCCTATATTAAAAATGTTTTAGTAAATCAACTTTGATTTTAACTCTTTTAACTCTTCTTTGAATTAAATAATAATAAATGTCCTAATCTAATCCCAGTGGACCTAAATGATAATATTGTATTCCTAAGGTTGTTTTTTGTCGAGATACACTTGTCCAATAGAATTAGGACATGTTTTAGGGTAATATTAATATCATTTATACCCTTAATTACCCTATTTACTTTTAACCGTGGAAAATAAAAGTAAAAAGTTACTATTCACCAAAAATTATTTTCATCTCATTGAACCGCATTTTACTTCTTGATATTAACTGTGTCTCTTGGATTTTCGAAATTCCATTCACAGAAGCGGTAAAATTATGTTTTATGAAAAATTCAGTTTTTTTAACTACCACTTAGTAGTTTCACTATTCATCAAAAATTGACGTTTTTCAGAACAATGCCAAAATTTCACCCTAAGCTATAATTGATATTCCGAATTCAAAAATGATGTCTATTTTACAAAATTCATAACATATAAGTTTCATTAATTAATTTTATAATTAATTCCCGCTGTCACAACAAATAGCGTGTTTTTAAGAAACAATATATATCAAAAGATTTACAATTGTTTAGGTCCAATTTCAAAATGAAATTAATTCTAATGAACACCATTGGATAAAATGGTAAAAATATATTCTAATTATACTTTAAAACCACTCAAATTCATAATTTATCACTATTAATTATTTTGATTAAAAAAGTTGTTTTTAATTAAAATTTACTAATTTTCACTATTCATCAAAATATTAAAGTTATCCGAAAAGTACCAAAATTTCACCCTAGGCTAATTTTGATATTAGAAATCCAAAAATGAAGTCCATTTTGAGAGATTGAATTTATAAAATTTCAAAAATTAGGTATTACTATTCGTAACAGCTATTTTGGTAAATCATGGTGCGCTTTAACTCGGTGTTGCGTGTAGTGCAAGTTATTGAATTATTTTGATGAAATAACACACTTTGAAATCTTGGGGTGTTACATTCTCCCCTCCTTCAATAAATTGCATCCTCGCAATTTGAAATTGTTCTTCGAAAATAAAAGGTTGAAAATAAAAAATATCCTTGTGGGAAAACCCACATCGGTAATTGGGTTACTAAAATTTTTTCTTAATATGAGGAAATGAGAAATGAAAGGGTCACCACCAAATTATGATCTCGATTAAGAGAACATTGGTGGAAATTAGAGACATATAATTGGAGGAAAAACGTAAATATTTATAGGTAGTGATTGAGGTCATCAATCACAAACAAGTTTAAAATTGAGGTCTTTAAATTCATCAATCTATGATGATTTGAAATACAATCGGTTCAACAAAACATAGGGTATTAGGATAACACATTTTTGGTTTTAGGATTCCTTAAATAAAGTATAAGAATTAATTTCTTCATGGAATAAGAGAAGAATAAAAAATATATTCTTGACAAGTAGAGTTCCATCCTTTATCTAATTTCTACCACAGACTCATCTTTCACTCTAAAAGATAATAGAACTAAAAAATAATATTCTATTTATCCTGTTAGTATAGGGTTAAAAAAATGATTTTATAATTCATCTAGAAGAACCATTAAAAAAATGACATTATTCAGTCCAGGACATCACGTGGGTCAGTGGTAGGTGATACACCCTTGTTGCCCTTCGGTTGTGGGTTCAAGTCTCATGGCCTTGCCGGACGCGATGAGTTGCCGCCCGACCTCCGGGTTGTCCTTTTATGGCAATCCAAAATAATCCAAACTAGAACTATCCAAAATACTTCATTCCAAAATTTATAAGGAAGGTAAACACAATAAAGATCGTTTTTTCCACGTAATAACATGTGAACACCTTCATCATGTATTCTTTTAAAACTCTACAACATCCTGAATTACCATAAAACCTTATTGATTATATTCATGATCCCTTATTCCTTAAAGAATAATAGATATACTCCTTCAATCCAAAAATGTTTTAAACCCAAACTATGATGGAATATACAAATCATTAATCAGTTTCAAGGTAGTCAAGAATATCCAATATAATTTATCCAAATCAATCATGTATTATTCCAAAATCACTACCTCGGTATCAGAACTATATTATGGTTTATCATTCTCAGAACCAAATATTTTCAAAAAATTTATCCTGCTATTGAGTCACTTTTCTTTGTTCCACACAATCTCAAGTCCTTAATGAAATAGTACTGCAGTAAAATCCTTATATACTCCATAATTATTATAACAAGTACATTGTTGATACAACACTCAATTGACATAATCAACATAAGAACTCTAATCATTCCAATTCATCTATTGTAGTATCATAACATTCTTATTATCCAATAGCATCATATGCGGAATAATCTGATTACTGGGACATAGGTTTGCGTAGTGTCCAAAATCCTTGAAAATGAAGCATTGTACATTTGAAACCATTTTCTTACCCTTGCAGTCACGTACTTTGTGTCATTTTCCTCCACACTTATAACAAACTCCCATTCGTTTTAGGCAAGTTTCAGGGTGTTTCTTCCCACAGTTATCACATATGGGAAAATTCATCTTTTCCCTCATCCCTTTATCCATCTATCTCTCATCCATCCTTTTCTTCTCTTACTTCCCTTCAAAGCCATAGGACTCAATAAACTCTTTACTTATCTTACCAACACATGATATTATTTCTTCATATGATGATAATACATTGGAGACTATTTCTCTTATAAATTCTGGATTAAGAACATGAAAGATATGATCCTTCTTTCTCTTTGGATCATGTGCATTTCTGGAGTTCTCATTCCTTCTACTGGGCGCCATTTCAAAACAATGGCATACACTTGATTAGTTTATGAATAACAATACCTAATCCAAAACTTGTAAAACACATAGCATAAATTAAATAGTTTATGTATATAATCCATAATCATAAAAATGTCTCCTTTGAGGAAGTATATACTCATAAACCCTTCATAATGGTTTGTAAAGAAAATGAGAATTATCCTAAGCATATCCCCCCGGAGTGTCGTAACCAAGAGGGCAGCAAGGCCGGTTGTCGTGCACCAGTTCCCATTCGAGTCCTGCTCAAAGTGGTGTTTTCGGGTTTTACCCATAGGTACATCTATGCCAGAGCCGGCTCTACTTGCTCGTATCCAGACAGGGATGTATTGCTCAGAAAACTCACAAAATCTCTACAATTCCAAAATTCTAGGAAGTTCTTCTATACTAATCCTCAAAGTCCATCTTAAATATATGTTCTCTAATCAGAGTTTATATAAATCTGGATTCCAAGGTTTTTACTAAACTTCCTCTGATACCAACTGTAATGCCCTGACCCTAGTTACCCAGAGTCGATGCATTATTACTTCGTAACATTGGCATGATCACAAGAAAGATTAAATCTCGAAATACCGATTGGTTTAGTAGCCTTGGAAACACTAGATATATTAATAAAGTTTTACATTACATCATAAAGTGAAAAACTACTACAACAACAGATTGTCTCCATAGTCCACCCTATTAACCCCTCATAATATCCTTGCAGGTCATTCGTAATTTACTTCTTCACATCCTGGGAAAATAAAACATAGAAAATGGGTGAGCTCAAATGCCCAGTAAGGATAAAAATATAGCATAAACTTTCATAAATAAGAATAAACATTTAAGGTAGTGTATATCTAAAACAAAAGCCTTTTAAACTTGAACTTCAACTTAGTATGGAAAAAATAAAATGAAATAATTCCATTTACTTATTCACATGGATATTCTACTAATCGAATAATCACATGCAATATAAATAACCACTTTCATAATGATGGAATGCATAATGCGAGACTATCATAACCACATAGAAAAGGCCTCGTGCCAAGACTACAAATAATATTTTTCCAAGGTCTTATGCCAAGACACTAGTTTGTCTCATGAGACCTACCGATGCATCGAGGAGCTATAGTGGGCTCCACCCTTCACATATTAAGTCTAATGCATTCCCATATGAAAAGGTTTAAACATAACATAAAAATTTGTATTAAAACTAGAATACAAAATTTCAATACTTTCACCATAAACTATGAATGGTATAAAAATCGCACATCCACAGTCAAACATATCACAAAACCTTCAATACAATATAGAAGTTTTGTATCATAATAAATCAACTTCAAATAAGCGTAAAATCGATCAAAGTATGTTGACATAGATGAAATCAAAACTCTTTTTAGAGAAATATCTCTTTCTATTTTGAAATCATTTAAGAGTCATATATTTATAAAATAAAACATTTTCTTTGAAAATATTCTTATAAGATTGTAAGGGAAGCTTCGACGATTTTATAACGGCGGAAAATAACCGCACCCGCCGTATAAGTTATAAAAAACATTCTTACCTTAATTCTGTTGAAAATGTTAAAATCACCTTGTTTGGAAAACGACTGAAATATTCCTTTATAAAACTCTTATAAAAATTCAAACAAGGGTATAAATTACTTTAACCCATATTATTTTAAATAGTAATTTTTTTTGAAATACATTATTAAGAAATATGGATGTGGATGATAATGAGATCCCAGAAGATTATTACGTATAAACAACCTCAGATAATGAAGATATTGTGAAATAAACACTACTGGAAAAACGGGCTATACCCACGGTTCAAAACCGTGGGTATAGGTGTGTCACACACCAGCACCACGTTGTACAGCGTGGCAGGCACATACCCCACGGTTTTCAAACCGTGGGGATTTCACTTATTTTCAAAAAAATCGCGTCTGGCAGGGTTCGAACACGCCCCTCCCGCGCTGCAACGCAACAGCACACCGCAACTAACCAACCGAGCCACCATTTCAATCTGCAATACATATATATATTTTCTGATATATATTAATATAGATTGTCTTCGCATATTCAAAAATAGATGGAACTGGGTTTCGAACCAGCGCTTCCCGCTGGAGTAACCAACGCGCCGGGAGAACAACCAACTGGACTAACATATTTTTGTGTAACTTATGATTATTTAAATGTAATATATTAATACGGAAGCAGTTATTAAATAAAATGTTGATGGCGGGACTCGAACCCGTGAATAGAGCAGAATAAACACAGCAGCGAACCAACTTAGCTACGCGGACTTTGCCTATTAGATTATACGCTGCTATACTTATAGGAATATTATTGATAAATTTAAAATTATGTCGTGCCGAGTTTTGAACACCGGACTTCTCTGAAGGGAGCGATGAAATAAACCAACACACCTACCGAAATTCTGTTAATTTATGTTGTTATCTTTCTTATTAAATTATATAAAACATTGTTCCCATATAAAATTTATTTCGTCCCGCGCAATTTTTTTCCCATTCCCGCCACCCGCAATAAGGCGGGAAACCTATACCCACGGTTTTGAAAACCATGGGTATAGGTCTTTGAAAAAAATACCCCCTATACCCACGGTTTTCAAAAACCGTGGGTATAGGTTTCCGAAGCAATCCCTATACCCACGGTTTTGGAAAAACCGTGGGTATAGGTCTTCACAAAAAAACTATACCCACGGTTTTGTCCAAAACCGTGGGTATTGGATACCTATACCCACGGTTTTCCAAAACCGTGGGTATAGGGGGGACCTATACCCACGGTTTTGTGAAAAACCGTGGGTATAGGCCCAATTTCCAGTAGTGAAACCTTACCTCGTACTTTTCCTTGGTTGAGGGTAGGTTAATCTCCTGTATAATGGTGAAATAATTTTTATTAAATTATACAAGAATCATATATATTAATATGATATCATATATGATCTTTTATCTTTTTTTGTTAATAATATCTTAGTATTATCGTCGTTTCGGGTGTTAACATACTCGTTTTCTTTTATATGTTTTGTTACGTAAGACATGTTTGTAATGGTTAGGTTGTATATTTTTCAGAATTATATAAAGTCCTTAAAAATTATTTTTAAATCATCAAATGATAATTATACTTGAATGGATATGATGGAGAATGAATGTCATCGCGTTCGTGGAGACGGTAGTCCGTACGTTCGCACGAGCGAAAAAATCATTCCTTTGATATTAAAATAATATATAATTGGATGGTATATCATATATAAAGAATAATTATCATGTTATAATTATTATTTACATGAATTAAAAATAATTATTACACCCATTCAAATAATAATATATTTAATAACAATTACACCACGACGTGGAGACGGTAATCCGTATGCACGCACGTACGGTGACATGTTATTCAAAGGGTGGATAGAATACTGAATATGGTTGTACCATAATTATAATAAAATCACAGTATATATAAGATACTGGAGTTATTATTTTAGAATGGTAACAACAAAGAATGAGGAAGTGGAAAGAAGAAAAGAACTTGAAAAAGGGTGGTGAAATCATTACCTCTTCTTCGGGTTCTTCCTTTTGATTTGATGAAAAGGGATCCTTAGGTTGGCTTTATGATCAACCTAATACCTCTAGGTTTTAGTGATGGAAGTTTGGAGAGTATGTGGGCAGATTTTGGCAGAGCCAAAAGGCTTTGAAGGTGTGAAGTAATGAGAAGGGTGAGTGCCCTTTTATAAGAGGGGTGAGGGGCACCTTTGTAAAATCTAAACATATTAATTTATAATAAATTAATATTCGGTTTCTAATGGATCCAAAGTAGATTATTTAAATTTTAAGGTGGGGATAGGTCGAAAACCATTCAACCAATAGAATTTAGACAGGTTTGGGTCATTATAGTTACCTTATCTTTAAGTATTAACTCTCAGTTAATTGGTTTCACTTTTACAATGTCTCTTTGTATTTTTATATTATATGCTTAATAATCATACCATATACATCCAAGATACCCCCAAGTGGCCCATTAACGATATAAATATCATGATTTAAGTCTCTTGGCCGAACCTTAGATTTTTAGGAATTTAATAACAATTAATAATATAATATTTGTTTTAAAAACTCTTTTATGTCAATTTTGACACTATTCAATTGTTGAATTTTGTAAAACTCATAACAGAATTATTACTTCAAAAAAAGTAAATTAAATCAATCCTAATATGTCATATTATCCTATAAAATTATTTTAATTCATTAAAAGTCTAAAATTATATTTATTTGGATATTTATAATATCAATTATTTTAAATTTTCACTATTATGGTAATTACTGCATCATCATTGTGTCATAAATAAATTAAAGTATTTAATGTCTAAAAATTATAAATAAAATATAATTATGTAGGGAATCATATTAGATTTCTTATGAATATTTACAATTGAATTTATCTTATGTATAACCCTATATTAAAAATGCTTTAGTAAATCAACTTTGATTTTAATTTTTTTTAACTCTTCTTTGAATTAAATAATAATAAATGTCATAATCTAATCCAAGTGGACCTAAATGATAATATTTTATTCCTAAGGTTGTTTTTGGTCGAGATAAACTTGTCCAATAGAATTAGGACAAGTGTTAGGTTAATATTAATATCATTTCTACCCTTAATTATCCTATTTACTTTTAACCGTGGTAATTAAAAGTAAAAAGTTACTGTTCACCAAAAATTATTTTCATCTCATTGAACCATATTTTACTTCTTGATATTAACCGTGTCTCTAGGATTTTTGAAATTCCATTCACAGAAGTGGTAAAATTAAGTTTTATGAAAAATTCAGTTTTTTTAACTACCACTTAGTAGTTTCACTATTCATCAAAAATTGAAGTTTTTCAGAACAATTCCAAAATTTCACCCTAAGCTATAATTTATATTCCAAATTCAAAAATGATGTATATTTTAAAAAATTAAAAACAAATAAGTTGCATGAATTAATTTTATAATTAATTACCGCGGTCACAACAAATAGCGTGTTTCTAAGAAACAGTATATATCAAAAGATTGACAATTGTTTAGGTCCAATTTCCAAGTGAAATTAATTATAATGAACACCATTGGATAAAATGGTAAAAATATATTCTAATTATACTTTAAAACCACTCAAATTCATAATTTATCACTATTAATTATTTTGATTAAAAAATTTGTTTTTAATTAAAATTTAGTAATTTTCACTATTCATAAAAATATTATTGTTATCAGAAAAGTACCAAAATATCACCCTATGCTAATTTTGATATTCCGAATCCCAAAAAGAAGTCTATTTTGCGAGATAGAATTTATAAAATTTCAAAAAGTAGGTATTACTATTCATAACGGCTAGTTTGGTAAGTCTTGATGCGCTTTAACTCGGTATTGCGTGTAGTGAAAGTTATTGAATTATTTTGAAGAAATAACACAATATGAAATATTGGGGTGTTACATATTTCCAATTTGATTTAACAAGGATGTTATCAGTCAATAATATTAAGGTAAGTATCATTGCAAGAATGTTTTTTGAATCAGTTCCCATTATGGCATATAAACATGCTTTATCTGATGATCTGATGATCATACCCATAATTGATTTTGATATAATCATTAGAATGGTTTGGATTTCAGACCGTGATGTGAAAATATATTATAATAAGAATAAGGTTACATTTTTCTATTATGATAAGGAGTACCTTATCTTTAGAGAATAAACGTCACCCTCTGATTCTTATCTAGATCCACTCCTAGTAGCTCTAATAAATTCTATTATTGGGGTGGAAGAGAGTGAAATAACTATAGGTGAGGAAAGGAATGTTCAAATAAAGGATATACCTATTGTGAAATAATATGATGATGTGTTTTCAGTGGATTTATCTGGACATACTCTAGGATGAGAAATTGAGTTTTTCATTCATTTAACTCCTGGTTCAGGAACCATATTGATAACCACTTATAGAATGGCCATTCTAGAATTTTTTGAACTAAAGAAACAACTAGGGGAATTGAGTAATAAATGATTTATTCTCCCTAGTGTTTCTCCATGGGGAGACACTATTAATTTTTTAAGAAGAATGATGGATCTATGAGGTTGTGTGTTGACTACAAAGAGATCAATGGTATAAAAATAAAGAACATGTATCCCCTTCATCACATTGATGATTTATTTGACCAACTTCATGAAGTACAATATTTTTCAACGATTGACCTTCATTCTGGATATCATCACTTGTGTGTGAATAAGAAATATACTTCGAAGAGTGTATTTCGTAAAGGGTATGGGCATTATGAGTTTACAGTAATGCGTTTTGGACTGACTAATGCCCCTTTGGCTTCATGGATATAATGAACAGATTTTTCAATGAATATCTTGATTTCCATGTAGTGGTATTTATTGATGATATCTCAGTATACTCTAAAAGATACTAAGGTCATGAAAATAACTTGCGCAGTATTCTAAAGACTCTTAGAAAAAATGAATTTTATGGGATGTTTAGCAAGTGTGAATTCTGGAATCATGAGATTTACTTTTCTGGATATGTTCTCTCTAAGGATAGAATTTCTGTTGATACTTCTAAGACAAGACCAATAAAATAATGTCAAGCACCAACATGTATAACAGAGGAAAATAGTTTCATTGGTTTAGCAGGTTATTAACAACATTTCGTCTAGAATTTTTCCCGATTGGATAACCCATTAACCAAGCTCACACGTAAAGGGGATAAATTTGTTTTGAAAAAGGAGTGTGAAGAATGTTTTGAAGAACTAAAGAGAAGATTATACAATTCTCCTATCTTGAATCTACCATAGGGGAATGCTGGGTTTCTTATTTATATTGAATCATCAAAAAAATGACTTGGTTGCGTCCTTAAATAGAATGATAGAGTTATTACCTATGCCTCACAATAACTTAAAATTCATGAACAAAACAATCCCACTAATGATCTTAAGATAGAAGATGTAATATTTTCTTCGAAGATATGGAGACATAATCTATTTTGTGTTAAATGTGAGATATATACCAATCATAATAGTTTGAAGTATATTTTCTATCATAATGAACAGAACATGAGGAAAGGACGATGGCTTGAAATACTCAAGGATTATGATTGCACTATACACTACCACCCTGGGAAGGCAAATAAAGTAGTAGATGATTTGAGCAGAAAGGATCAGGGAGTATTGAAAAAGATGAGAGTTGAAATGGATATTATGTTTATTGATCTAGTAAATATAGATATGGGAATAATCATGGATGGAAAAAAATCAATACATTTTCAAATAATTACTAAACCATCATTACTATAAATGATAAAATGTTTTCAGACTGATAATAAGGAGTTTAAAAAAAATTAATGATGTGAATGATGGGAGATTGATTTAATTCATATATGAAGATTGAATTTGTAAATTTGGTAAGAAACATTGTGTTACTGATATAACCGATCTAAAAAGAGAATTGTTGGATGTTGCTCATAGTTCTTATTTCACTATACACCATGGTGGAACAAAGATGTATTGAGATTTGGAGGAACATTTTTGGTGGGACAACATAACAAGGTAGATTGAAAATTATGTATCCAGATGTATGGTTTTTCAGTAGGTTAAATATGGAAAACAACATCTTGGATGAGTCATGCAACCCCTTCCCATACCTGAGTGCAAATGGGATGGTATTACGATGGAATTTTTCATGGGGCTACAAAAGAAACCTAGAAGGAATGATTAAATATGGGTCATTATCGATTATTTTACCAAGTCATCACATTTTCTTGGTATAAGAGATGATTTACCACTTGAATGTTTAGAAAAGATATATATTAATGAAGGTGTAAGACTTCATGGAGTTCCCTTATAGATTTATTCTGGTTGTGATCCACGTTTTACATCAAGATTATGGAAAAGCCTTCAGAAGGGCCTGGATACTGAACTACATTTGAGAACTGCCTACCACCCTCAAACTAATTAAAAATCAGAATGGACTATTCAAAAATTAGAAGACATGTAGATATCTTTCTCACTTGACATTTGAGGTATGTGGGTTCAATATTTACCTCTGTTAGAATTTTCCTATAATAATTGATTCCATTGAAGTATTCATATTGAACCATAAATCATTATAAGGAAATAGATGTCTCACAGCAACATGTTGGGATGATGGTGAAAGAAAACTCATAGGCCTAGAACTTTTTGATGAAAAAATTTATAGGTGAATATTATCCATACCCACATCAAAGCAGCTCAATGTTGGAAAAAGATCTGTGTCGATTACCGAATAAAGGATTTGGAATTTCAAGTAGGAGATCATGTTTTCATGAAGGTATCTTTATGGAAGGGTGTTATATGATTCTATAATATGGGTAAATTAAGTCCCAGATACATTGGACCTTTTGAAATTCTAGAAAGAATTGGAGTTGTTGTTTATTATTTGGAAATGCCGCCATGTCTCCCCAAAGTTCATGATGTGTTCCATGTATCACATCAGAGAAAGTAAATGCTCGACCAAAAGCATGTAATCACCTATGAGGAAATAGATTTGGATCCTGATCTATCTTATAATGAAGAGCCTATCAAGATACCTGATAGCTGAGAACACATGTTGGGAAACCGGACGACTCGTATGGTAAAAGTTTTATGGAGAAACCATAATATGTAAGAGGAAACGTTGGATCCTGAGGAACTAATGATTAAAAAACACCTGAATCATTTTATGCATTAATGTTCTATAAATTTCAAGGTTGAAATTATTTGAAGGTGTAAAAAATCTAACACCCCAAGCTTCCACGATTCGTTTCTCTTTGAATAATTCCATAGCTTGTGTTGTATGCAACTTCGAGTTGTAGCACACCGTGACCAAACAAAATTGCAGATATGAATAGTAATATACACCTTTTGATATTTTATAAATTTTATTTTATAAAATTGAAATCATATTTGGGCTCAGAATATCAAAATTAACTTAGGGTTAATTTTTGTAATTTTTTTTAAAAACATTCAATTTTTGATAAATAGTGAAAAACACAGCGTTATTGTTAAAAACAGAATGTTTATTTAAATAATTAGTTATTTTATTTAAATTTATTTATGGTAAAAATAGATACATAATATGCATATATGTTCATTTTAATTCATTGAATTTATTTTTTAATAATATTAGAGATATAAATTTTTTTTAACTTTTTACCTTCTTTTACCCATCTTCTAGGAACATTTCCAAACATGCAAAAAATTAATTTTACCACTTCAGTGAATTGAATTTCAAAAATAGGAGAGACACTGTTGAAATTAGTAAGTAAAATGTGGATCAATGAGATGAAAATTATTTTTGTTGAATAGTTACTTTTGACTTTTATTTACCATGATTAAAAGTAAATAGGGTAATTAAAGGTAAAAATGATATCATAATTACCCTAACACATGTCCTAATTCTATTGAATAAGTGTATTTAGACCAAAATCAACCTTAGGGATAAAATATGATCCTTTTCTCCACTTTCTTTAGATTATGGCATTTATTATTATTTTATTTAATGAATAGTTAAAAGTGTTAAATTCAAAATTTAAAAACTAAAACATTTTTAATACAGAGTTACACATAAGATAGATTGTACTATAAATATTCATTATAAATATAAAAATATTTCTTAAATAATATTATTTTATTTATATTTTTTAGAAAATAAATAATTAAATTTTTTTTGAATCAACAATGATGTAGTAATTACCTTATTAATGAATGATTAAAATAACTGATATTATAAATATCCAAATAAATGTAAATTGAGACTTTTGATGTATTCCACTAATTTTCTAGGTTAATATGACATGTTAGGGTTTATTAAATAATTTATTTTCAATGATATAATGTTGTTATGACTTTCACAAAATCAGAATATCAAATAGAGTCAAAATTGAAAAATTGTGTTTTTAAGACAAATACTATATTATTAATTGATATAATATTCCAAAGAATATAAGGTTTGGAAAAAGGACATATATAAGGTTAAATATATCAATAATTAACCACTTGGGGTTCTCTTGGTTTTTTGTAGTATTTTTTTGAACCATTTATTATAATAATACAACAATACATGGTAAAATTTAAACTATTTAATTAAAAGCTAAATCTAAAATATAATGTTAATATATTGACCTAAACCTATAAAAAACTTAATGGTTGAAAGGTTTTCAACCCATACCCACCTTAGAAATTAAATAAATTGTTTTGAAGAAATTATAAACCAAATATAATTGTATAATAAAATAATATTTCATGTTTTTCCAAAAGTGACCCTGACCTCTTTTATAATATGGTACTTCCCATTCTCTCAAAATCACAACTCCACATCCATTTGGCTTGGAAATACCATGCTTAATTTAATTCAGTGGAGTCATTTAATAATAAAATTAGATGTATAGAATTTTATTTAACTTTTTAATATCTTTTACTCGTATTCTAGGCATATTTGAAAATTTGAATAAAATGTAATTTTACCACTTCTATTAATTGATTTTCAAAAATCAGAGAGACACGGTCGACATAAGTATGTAAAATTTGGTTCAATAGGATGAAAATAATTTTTGACAATAGAAACTTTTGAATTTTATTTTCCACTGTTAAAAGTAAAAGAGTGATTAAAGGTAAAAATGATATTATAATTACCATAACACATGTCCTAATACAATTGGATAAGTTTTTTTCGACCAAAATAAAACTTAGGAATAAAATATGATCCTTTTGGTCCATAAGGATTGGATTAGGACATTTATTATTATTATATTTGATTAAGAGTTAAAAGTGTAAAATTCAAAATTTATTAACTGAACCATTTTTAATGTTGGTTTATAAATAATATAAATTCGACTATAAATATTTATTATAAAGTTAAAATGATTTAATACATCATGGTATTTTATTTATAATTTTTAGACATTAAATAATTATATTTATACATGACACAATGATGATTAGTAATTACCTTATTACTGAGGGGTTAAAATAATTGATATTATAAATATTAAAATAAATATAAATTGATAATTTGGATTAATTAAACAAATTTTATTGGTTAATATGACATTTTAAAGTTGATTGAATAAATTTTTTTGAGTGATAATGTTGTTTTGCCTTTCACAAAAACCAAACACTAAATAGTGTCAAAATTGACATAAATAAGTTTTAAAAAACATTATTATATTATTAATTGATATAAAATTCAGAAAATATAAGGATAGAAAATAGACTTATATAAGGTTAGATATGTAAATAATGACCCACTTGGGGTTTTCATGGATTTTTATTGTATTTTTATTGAACATTTATTATAATAATACAATAATACATGGTAAAAGTTAAACTATTTAACTAATAGTTAAATCTAAAAGATAAGGATAATATGGTGACCCAAACATGTCTAAAACCAATTGGTTAAGATTTCTTCCGTCTATCCCTACCTTATCATTGAATTAAATTATTTTGGAGGCATTATAAACCAAATAGGTTTTCCTAATAATCAATATTTCAATCCTTTCCTAAAGTGATCCTCACCTATCTTATAAAAGGGTATTCTGCCTTATCTTTATTACAAACCTCCAAAAGCCATTTCAATCAACTAATCCCTGCTCAAATATCCTCACAACTACCCTCACTTTAACTTAGAGTACTTAATTTGATCAGAATCCAAATTGAGGATCCCTTTTGATCAAATAGAAAAGAAGCACACGAAGAAGAGTTAATTAATTCAT
This sequence comes from Viscum album, assembly GCA_963277665.1. Taxonomy (NCBI): domain Eukaryota; kingdom Viridiplantae; phylum Streptophyta; class Magnoliopsida; order Santalales; family Viscaceae; genus Viscum; species Viscum album. The sequence continues at coordinate 323,053,406 of OY728146.1, forward strand.
CACCTCTTTAATGGTTATTTTCTTCTTCCACTTCCTCATTAATTTTTGTTTAAATAATAAAATAATAAATAAAGTACCTTCTGCATACTGAGTTGTAATTTCAAATATGGTATAACCATATTCATAATTCTATCGATCCAATGAATGAAAAAGTCGCTATACGTGTGTATGTACTACTTACCGTCTCTACGACACGATGAGATTTTGTTTCCCATCAAAACCACTCAAGAATAATTTTCATTTTATGATTAAAAATAACCATTTAGAACATATCATAATTCCTTACATGAATCAATTACATATTTTCAATAAGAAACATGACTTACATAACAAAACATATATTGTAAAAAGAATAAGTTAACACCCAAAAATATGATACTACTAAAATATTGTCTACAAAGAAATATTAAAAGATCATATATGATATCATATTTATATTTTTGGTTCTTGTATAATTTAATAAAAATTATTAAACTATTATAAAGGAGGTTAACGTACCCTTGACCAAGGAAAAGTACAAGGTTAGGGTTAATTTTACAATTTCTTTATTATCTGAGATGTTTACATGTGAGTATCTTCAAAGACCTCTTTATCATCCACATCTATGTTACTTAAAAATGTATTTGAATACATTTTTACTATTTACTTGAATATGGGTTAAATTCATTTATTCCTTTGTTTGAATTTTTATAAAAAATTTGAATGTAATCTTTCTGTCATTTCCAAAAAAGGTACTTTATGACCTTTTCATCAAATTGTGGTAAGAATGCTTTTTAACATATATGGAAGGTACAAATATTTTCTACCATTATAACAAATTTTATGATTCCCTTAGAAATTTATAAGAATATTATCAAAATAAATGTTTTCTTTTATAATTATGTAACTTTTAAATGATTTCAAAATAGAAAGAGAAATCTCACTCAAATAGTTTATATTTCATCTAGGTCAACATCTTTGATGGATTTTACACATGTTTGAAGTTTATTTATTATAATTAAATATTTCATATTGTATTAATGTTTTTTTGATATCTTTTACTATGAATGTGTTATATTTATACCATTCATGGTTTATGGTTAATGTATAAATATTTTGTATGCTTGTTTTAATATGAATGTTTATGTTATGATTCATCCTTTTTATATGAGGAAATCATTGGGCATTGTAAGTGATGGTTGGAGGCCGCTATAGCTCATTGATGCATAAGTATGACTCATGAGACAAACTAGTTACTTGGCACAGGGCCTTAAAAATATATGTTTTGTTTTCTTGGCATGGGGCCTTGACTATGTGGTTATGATGTCTGGAATTATGCATTCCATCATTAAAAAATTAGCCATAGATATTACATGTGATTATTTGACTAGTATAATATACATGTGAATAATTAAATGGAATTATTTGACTTATCTTTTCCATAGTATGTTTATGTTTATGTTTAAAAAACTTTTTTTAGTCTTATACATTTCCTTAAATGTTTATTCATATATAAGATTGTTTCTACTATAACGTTATCCTTACTGACCATCTGAGCTGACCCCTTTAATAGTTTTCGTTTTCACAGGATGTGAAGAAGTATATTATGATTAACATGCAGGAATAGGCTAAGGGATATGTGTGTGTTAAAAGGGGACACAATGTTTTTCTTTTTCCATTTCATAATGTAATTTAAAACATATGTATGTGTCTAGTACTTCCAAGTCACCTAATCTTACCGGTCATTCAATATGTGATCTCTTGTGATCATTACAATGTTTTGTAATAATGCACCGACTCTGGGTAACTAGGGTCAAGATGTTATAGGCTTGTAAAATAGTGGAATCTGTTTTGATGCCGAAATACTAAATTCTACAAATAAACGTGGCCAGAATAAAGGAAATTTTAATGTGTGTCATGTTGAAAAGTCACTTGATGTACTGAAACGTAAACCCTCAATTCAATATGAAAGAAGAACTGAAGAATATCCTTAGGTATCCAAAAATGATAGGCAGCCAAAATTTTTTCCTAATAAAGTAGACAAGAGAAGTAATCGTAAAGTGAAGACATTTCCACTTATGAAATGTCAATTTTGTGGCTATCGGGGCTATACCATTTCATATTGAGAAGAGGCAAGGAGATATATGAACAAGAAAGAGAGATGAGTTCATCAAAGGATAACATTTTCATATCATACTTCTTTTTTGAAGAAATAATTTCAGTGGATATCCTTTTCACTATTCCAAAATTAGTCCTAAAGCTATGTATTACTAGTAGAGTTATGATAGGAGATATTCTTTCAATGCTCATAGATAGGTTAATACTCATCAATTATATAGTGTCTCTATTTAAAATAGGTTTTATCCTTTGGATGAATATTATGAATATGATGAACCTGTGTACATGGAAGATATAATTGAAAGGCCAACAATTGCTTACACTCAATCCAATATCTCATGGATAGAAATGAAGAAAATTGAGAAATTTAACATTGTAGAAGTATCTCTCAAAGATACCAAGAGCAACAGAACTGCGATTATTGTTTTTGAATGTTTTTACCATATGATGAAAAATGAAGAACAATTAACGAATATCTATAAAAAATATTGATGGAACGGTGTGGTTCAGTAATGATAGTGCTCTCAAGATCAAAGGATATGGAAATACTAAACTGGTAATTCTAAAGCTAAAGAGGACCGAAGTTCATTTTGTATATGGATTACATCACAATATTTTGATTGTGAGTCAACTATGTTACTCGGGCCTTATGGTGACATTCAATCAAAAGGGCTATAATATCAGAGTAAAGATATGGAATTCTCTTATTAAACAATAGAGAATAAAGGGAAACTTGTATCAGGTCATTAGTAATGAAAAACTTTTCTACATGACCATTGATGCAGAAAACAACCTATGGAGTCTAACATTAGGCCACTTCAATCACCAAGACATGTAAATGTTATCCAAGATGATGATTTTCATGGATATCCAGAACCTGAATCATGAACGAGAAAAGGCTTGTGATGCTCGCATATGGGAGAAGACGATCAACAGTTCATATCATCCAACGAATAAAAGGGCTTGAAATCTTATTTTTCTTATCCATAAAGCTGTATGTGTCCCAATAAAGGTATCCCAATCTTAGGTAGAAAGGTAATTCATTATTTTCATTGATTATTATAATATAATTTCATGTGTGATGGTTATTGATTAGAATAGACAAACGATTGGTTACATGTAAACATTTCACTGAATTATTGAAAATGAAACTGGATAGGAAATAATGTTCTACAGCCTGATAATGGAAGTGAATATACCTCAATTGAGTTTAAAAATTGCCTGGACAAACATAGAATTCAAAATCAGGTGGCTACTATGAGAACACTACATCAAATGGAGTTGTTGAGCGCCGAAATCGATAGGTGAGGAGTATCGATAGAACAATGCAGATTGAGAGCCATATCTCTCTCCATTATTAAAAATAGGTTGTTAAATATTTAGTATATATTCAAAATATAATAGGTACTTACATGGGTCAAACATAGACACCCAATGAGTTGTGGTATAGAAGAAAGCCATCTATGAAGTACTTCTGTGTTTTCCTAATTAAATGTTTTATCAAAAACAAAGAAGTAAATCAAGGCAAGTATGGGGATGATGTAGATGAAGGAATATTCCTCGAATATTAAATGAATATAAATGCCTATTTATGATTTAATAAGTGACTTGAAAAAATATTGGAAAACAATGATGTAATGATCAATGATAATAAAAAAATGCATCGAGTAATTATTATTTTGATTCCATAAGAAATTAAAAACAATGTGATCATGGAGAAGATAAAAATACAGAAGTAGACGAAGACAAAGAAAAATCTCAAGAGTCACAACATGATGTTGAATATGAAGAAGAATAATAGGAGGAAACCATGGCTGCAGAGATTTTAGTTGATCCTCAAAGGAGAAATCGAAGAGCATAGATTGATCAATCCAACATCATCGGGGATTGGACTGCACCCACACAAACAAGGAAAATGAGAATTACTACACAATCTTCATTCTTATCTGTTGTGGAACCTTCCTCGTTTGAAGAAGCTGCAAAGGATGAATCATCTCCTAAAGAAATGAATGAATATCTAGATCATATTGATAATAATGAAACATGATATATAGTTATGATACCTGAAAATCACAATGTGATTGGTACAAAGTAGATTTTCATGAAAAGTTTTGATGAACATGGCAATGTGATCTGAAATAAGGTGAGATTGGTGTGCAAAGTATATTCACATATTTAAGGGGTTGATATTGAAGAACTATTTTCTCCAGTGGCTGGACTAGATTCAATCAAGATATTTCTTGAATTTGAAATCCAGAGAAGATATTAATTATATCAGATGGAGCCAAGTCTTCTTTCCTTAATGGTATTATTAAGGTAGAAGTCAACATTGAAAACCATGTGGGTATATGACTTCCAAATGATGAAATTAACGTCTTCATATTAAAGAAATCATTATAAATATTGAAGCATGTTCCACAGGAATGGTACTCTATACTAAATTAAAACCTCAAGAATCTTGAATTCAAAAGAGAAGAAGATGATCATAATCTCTATGTGAATAATTATCAAAAGGGTCGGTTCAAGGTATTAGTTTATGTTGATGATATTATTTTTGATGGAAGCGGGAAGAGATCAATGGAAGAATTTTAAAATTCCATGAAATTGGAATTTTAAATTTTATCGATTGGTAAAATAATATAGTTTTGAGGGCTGCAGGTGATTTAGAAGAAGGATTAAACACTCATTTCTAAGTAAAAGTATTCAAGAGATCTACATAATAAATTGAATATGGATGATTCTAAACCAATGTTGACTCTGATTGTGTTTGGAAAAAAATGTGGAAAGAATGAATACAAGACTTATGTGGATCCCATAATTTATAGGAGAATAATTGGAAGATAATTGTACCTAAAAGATACATGAATAGATATTGTCCTTGCAATATGCTTAGTGGCCCAATTTTAGAGTAATCTGAAAGAAGAACGTCTAGAGGTAGTGAAAAGAATCATGAGGTACATTCAATGAACACAAAATTATAGATTATATTTATCTCCAAGATGTGATGGTGAACAATTAAATTTTTTTATGCTAATTGGGTGGGAGAGGAAGTGGATAAAAATTAAACAAGTAATGTAGAATTCTATGTCGGGAAAGAATATGTGGGATGGCTAAGTAAGAAACAAGAAGGAACTTATCTTAGTACTTCTGAATATAAATATATCTCTATAATAAAAGTGTGCAATTATTTTGTTTCGATGAAGCATCAATCGACAGACACTGGTAATGAAGTGAAATTACCAAGAGTTATTTTCTATGATAACATGAGCACAATTGATCTTATGAAGAATAATGTTCAACATTCTGGTATGAAACATACTGAAATAAGATATCACTTCATTATGGAAAAAGGTAAACTAGGAATTATTTGAATGAATCATGTAGGAAATATTGAGAAAGTGTCTAGTATTATTTCCAAGCCACTGGCAATGACTATGTTTGAGAAAACCCAGTTGAACCTCAGTGTTCAACCACCTCCAAATGCATAAGGAGGTCACGAAAAACTTCTTCCCCCGTTTCTTTAACTATTTTAATGAGGTTGTGGATGTGATGAAGGTTTATGGGGGAGATACAATCCTTGGGGATCATGTTTTTGAGATCTTCAAGTGAAGATTAATTTCATTGAGTTTATTTCCGATGGGGGAGAATGTAAAATTCAATGGAGTGTGAACTAGTTTTTTTTCTTGATACAGGAAGAGAAAGTCCAAAATCAAAATATGGGGGGGGAGAAATGAATGAGAACTCAATTCATGTACTCTATCTTATTTTACACACCAAGGAATTTTCAAATAGACTTAGATTTATAGATGAGTTGTATCTAGAAATTTTAGGTTTTGATCATGGATGGCACTTCAGTGAATTTATCTGGAGATTTCCAATAAACCCATAGGGGGATAATGATGGAACCAAAGTTGTTTGTTGATAATAATGGATTATAGTTTGTGTTTTTTGTTAATATTCACATTTATGGCCATGGATTTTTCAAGGAATGTGTTCATATGATTATGGATGAATGCACTATTGAAGGTGGTGTTGTTTCCTAGTGTTTCCCAATTTTTGGGGCCTCAAGAAACATTAATTTTTTTCATATGAATAAATAGAAAGATTACAGATGAAGGAATTCAGTTAATGGATATAACCATTTATCCCATGACATGGACCATGTACCATGTCTGATAATCATCCATAGACCACAAACTAAGCATCGAGAAGAGTATTTAGAGATGTTTATGGAACCAAAATCAGTTCATAGTGATTGTTTGCGGATAGAGGCATACATTATGTGGAAGGATGGAGGTTCACGGGAAAGCTATGGATTTTGGGACATGAGTGGTACGTGGTGAAGGCTATATCAAATCAATGATTTTGTAAATCATTGATTATCTGATTTTTTGGATCTATTTTTCATTATATAAGGATAAGTAATCCTCTTTGATAAGGGGATGTATTAAAGATTAAAAAATCAAGAAGAAATCTGGTGAAGTCTGATGTGGTTCGTAGAGGAGAAGATGGTACGAATAGAAAATTATCTAGGTAAGTAAAAATAGTTTGTGAAAGAGAGCACATTTCATGGAGAAAGCAGTCACAGTACATGACAGAGTAGGGTAGTACACAGAGTAAGTAGGGTTATACACAAAGCAGAGGCAGTGCGTGAAATAGGGGTAGTTTGTGGGTGGTGTTCTTCAAACGTAGTTTACATTGTAAATACATAGACTTAGTGCACGAACACAATACGAGGAGGTAGTTTTTAAAGGTAGAGCACAAAGATGGATCGTGATGTTGTGATCCACAAACCACACGCACTACTTAGTACGTGTAGGAGGTAATGTGGTACACAACACACCCAAGGAAGCTAGAAAAAAGACCGAATCAGTTTGATAAATTAAGTTCCACAACCTATCAGTGTGCCAGAATGTAAATTACATCTATGAGTGAAAACATGAATTCCAAATAGCATCCATTTATAGTTTTGGATTCATGATTTAATAATAAACCACTGAAGCAACATTCAACTTGACAAACTGAGTGAAAATTCTTCCAATGTAATGATAAATAAGGAGTTAGTGGAAGTAATTTGAGAGATGTAGTGTGTTATACCTAAAACATTGTAATGGTTGTGTACCTTGAACAGAGTGACTGTACAGAACTATTATAATCCTCAAAATGTGATTATTAGTGGTTTTTAATATGACTAACATGCTATCAGTATATGCTCTTTGGATGTCTCCCTTAGTGGTGAACCATGTAAAATTAATATGTCATTTCTTTGCATATGATTTCTTGTTTTCTACACTTCTACTATAGTCATGTTTACTAGGTTTCTACCAATGTGGGGAAATGATCCTTCAGTTTAAAATGAAAAAAGATGATACCCTGATTCACCTTCCCATCTCAGGGTGTTCGGGGGTAGTAAAATATTTTCACGTACAATGAAATATGGAACTTGAGGTAAGGATTTATGTCATAACATCATTTTATTTCAAGATTATTTATGAATGCATTACAATTAATATATTCTTAGGATTTTTAAATTTAAACCACATTTATTTTTTTCTCAACTAGTTACTTATAAATATTTTATTTATTAGTTCCATTTCCTCTCATTCTTACTTCAAATGATATGTAAAATGATTCCAAAATAATTCTGACCTTATTTACTCATTGGTCCATAAAGTTTTTCATATATGTCCATAAAATTTAAAATTGTTTTCTATATGTTCATAAATAAAATTGAAATTTTAAAGAAATGAAAATTCAACTTCCTTTTTTTATAAAAAAAATTAAAAAGAAATCATTTTTAAAGTTTTTTGAACTTAGAATTTTGGACTTTCTACTAAACTATTAATGGAACGTTTACATTTAATGAAAAAGGAATGATTTAATTGTACCACTAGCAAGACTATTAATTTCAGTAAAAATATATACAACATTACATTGTTTATTTTCAATTAAAATAATTTACTCAATATTCTATGAATTTTTATTTAAATTTTCATCAAAATATAAAGATATCTTCTCATGTTTTTAAGGAAAGGTTTGAATGATCTATTAATATTCTTTTTAATAATTATAAAATTTAATTAAGGATTTTTATTATTTACTATGGATTTTATATTATGATATCTTCCACTTTCTCCCTCTATAAGGCTTAGGATGATAATTATTTAAGGACGATTTTATAAAACCCATTTTATTCATAGAAGTTAATTAATTTATGATGAAACCTTCATGAAACTCATTAATTTTCATGGTTTTTTCTATAATTAAATGATATAATGTATATGAAATATGATTCCATTCCATGGTTTATGAAAGAATGATTTTATAAATATTTTATGATATTATAGAACACATTTGTTTGATTTTCATTATTTGATGGGTGGGTACTAACTTATATAGACCTCTAATGAATTGGGTAATGATGGACATATCATGAGATAATAAGGGCTAGAATGGGGTGTGAACAAAGGTCACTATTGGGCAATTTCGACTTTGATTGTCGAGGGAGTGAACCTTGATTAATGAAATGATGGGATGGGTAGTGAACCCGTACAATTATAATAGACTCAGTAGTGATCATTGATTAAGAAAATGATTTTCTATGTATATTTTTATACCTCACACTTATGTATTAGTCTAAAATATTCTCTCATGGATCATGATCGATTATAAATAATTATGAACAGTTATATATTATTTTTTAATTATAAAAAAACATTATTTCATGATTTATTATTATTTATATTGGATTTATTGAGTATTGTTATTGCATGTTTTTCTCATGTTGTAATAAACATCGTATTATTTTATTCATTTTATGATCATTAATTATTGTATCTTATGTTTATTATTTCTCAGAATTTAAGAACACATTTTCATATGATTCATTTCCTAACATTATGAATAATAGTATTATGTAGTGTATATTTAAGAAACTTACTTTATGAGAAGTTCTTTATAAAAGATACGGAATATTTTTTGTGAAAAAATATTATTATACATATCATCTCTATGGACTCTATACAATAATAGTTATATGTTATCTTTTATTGTAATATTAATTTGAAAAATCATAAAAAATGAGGCAATATATATATATATACATTAAACTCTCCGATCACCCCAAGATACCCCTAGATATACATACATAAATTAATTTGTGAAATTATAGACTTAATCATATACCCATTAATATATACATATTTAGTTTGGGGGATACTTTGTAAAAAACCAGATAATGTTAGAATAAATATGTTTTTAAGACTATTAATATTCATTAGTTAGATATTATTATGTTATATTCAAAATCATAATATCAGTTAATTTTTATTCAAAAGGAAAAGTAATTATTTCTAAAAAATTAATATTTTCATCCATTATTTGGTTTTAATTAAAATATTTATTTCAAAATTAATTTTTTTTTATTTCACCAGATGAAATTAATTTTTCAAATCATTTCATTTATAATTATATTAGGATGAATTTTTATGAATTTTCTGAAAATATTAATTTATCTATGAATATTTAAAAATACATATTTTTATTTAAATTTTCTTTTCTTTCAATTATTGACAATGTCAAATTATATTTATGAATAGTTGTAAAATTTAATTTATTCCTTTTTATTTAAAATAATAAAATTGTTGGTTTAGAGATAGATTACATATATTGATTTATTGTAAAAAAATTCTACTAAAAAATACATTTATCTGGAAAACAATTTTTTTCACATTTGTTAAGTTTAATTATGAATATATTTATACCACATATATTTTCTAAAGCACAAAAAATGGATTCCATATTTGAAATTTTAATTTCCCAACCATAGTAAATATATATCAAGTAGATGGACCAGTCACCACCTAGCCTCAATCACACCTCCTTGTATGCCAGAGGTTGCAAACTAGCCATGAGGGTTTGATGGATGTATGTTGGGGAGAATTTGACCTCTTTACCAGAGTATCACTAAGGTATATCAGATATATATAATCACATATAATAGTGATAGTAGTAATAATGAATTACAAAGAAGAAAATGATAAATATAAATACAAAATAGAGTGGTCCATTCCAGATATAATATAATACATTCATGTCCAAGATATGATATAAAAGAAACATAGGAACATGCCATATAGAGTAAAATAAAATAAAATGAATTATGTAAAATAGAGAAAAACTCCCCTTGTTTAGTCTCCACTAGAATCCTTTGTTCTACCTCGGTCACATCCTCGTGTCCCCAGGTACAATGGAAAATAACAAGAAATAAATCTTTGACCTACAAACATGATGATATAATCAGGTAACCCAGTTCAATGGTGTCCTGTGAAAGGTGTGGTGCATAATTAGTAGACCACCACCAATGGTTTCTAAATAAAAAATCAATTTCATGAATATAAAATAACTATTTTTCATGAAAATAAATATTAAATAATTAATTATAAATAAATAAATCACTATGTCAGGCTTAGGTTCCTCAATAACCCCTGACCCAAATATAACTTCATCATCCTAAGCTAGAAATTTATTTACCATTGGAAACCTGAACAAATTAAATAACGGAATAACGACAAAGTAAATTTTTTAAGAATCTATATTGAGATAGACATACCCCAATAATGATATTTTTCTTATAGGATGCACCCCTTGAATCAATTTTTTTTTATTTTTATCTGTTTTATATAAAACAAATTACCAATAATTAATAGGAAGTATATTGGGCTCATCCAAGGTGAACCTCATCATGAAAAAATATATATCACGAGGATCTCTATAAAATATGACTGCTACCAGAGACCATCAAATTAAATCCAATGTGTATACACTATGGAACTTGTTACTCTCATACTAAGGTATGTGGACTTCATGGTGAGACCATCCAAGCATACTAGTATCAAACCTAGAAAATACAATATCTATCAGTGAAATTAATCAGTAGCACTATGTGACAATCCTTGGAATTTTGCTGACGAAAACCTTAGTATCACTAAGGACCTATATAAATCAATTAATCAATTAGTTTAAATAATAAAAAAACACCATGATAAAGGGTATGGAATTTAAAAAAGGGATTCATTAAGGTTTCCATACCCATTTTCCACTCTACAAATTTATTCAAAGGGGTAACATACACAAAAAAAGGCATTAAGAGGAAAGAATACAATAAAATCCATAAAAATACCATTACCATAAATATGACCAAGGAATAAACACAAGTAACTTTTCAGATTTTAATACAACACTCCCAGCCGAGGGGTTTAATTAGAAAACATGATGTTGTTATTCAAGTAATTCATTTAGTTAACTTTATGAAATCCAATTCTAACCAAAACCATAAAAAACAAACCAAAAGGTAGTTTCATATATTAGAGCCTAAAAAATATAATAGAGAAATAAAAATTCACCCCAATAGAGGTGGATTTAATAATGGGGAAGATGAAATTATAAAGGGAGACAAAATGAACCCACCCAATGGGGAGGTTCAAGTTGAGGTCATAACCTTCTACCACATCAATAATTGATTAAACTCATCACTTGGAAAGATAATAAAACTAATTAATGTAATTTTATTATTTTTAAACGACACAGGGAATGTCTTGAATGTGGAAAAATTGTTACATTTTATCTTTAACACCCCAAAATTCTAAAGTAAAACTTTGTATTCAATAGAATGAATTACACGCAACACCATGTGTAAAAAGGGAATATTTTGACCTTATACATTATAATATGTTTAATATCTTAAATAAATATAATATATTATATATAATTTAATTCACACAAAACCATGTTTTCTTAGGTTACATATAAGATAATCAACCCTCAATATCTTTTATTACACAGAAGAGTGACTTTCCACAATAGCTTCTGTTACATGCATGACTATATTTCACCAAATAACAATGTATTATTAAAAAAATATTTATTTCTTATAATATGATATAACCTAGTGGTTACGTTAATGGTTATGAATATAATTATCTAAAATATTAATATCAATGGTTTACACAAGTATAAAATGAGTTCATGGGTTACTAATGAATGAGAAAGGAAAATAAGAACCAATTAGATATAAAAAGAAATATTATTATATTTATCCATCCAAAAGAGTATTGTCTTAATAAAAAAATTAAATAGAATTAATTAATTATTTTAATGAAATATATATGTACTATATTCAATAACATATTTTGGACATTTATCGATTAGGTTTCATGGATATAAGTTATGAATAAACTCAATTTTACATAGAAACCCCTACATTTTATGAAGACAATTTTAATTCATTTTAATGGTGAACACATTTGAATCATAATTCTTACACTATAAATGATTTAAAATGAAATAAACACATTTTTGAAATAGAAACAGAATAATTATGTTTGTTTCAATTTTTTATATTTTTCTAAATCATTTCATTTTTTAATGAATATTTAAAATGACTGAATTTTAGTTCAAGATTTCTTTTTAATCTAATTTATTTTTAAGTATAATGATATTTTAAAATTTTTTTAATGTTAAATAATATCATATATTAATAAATTTAAAAAAAATTATTTCATTGAAATAAATTTATCTTTGAAAATGATTAAAAAAATATTGCAAACATTCATACATGTGTACTCTAAATACCAGCAATGGCATCCTACCTTAAAGATTAAATTTAAATACACTTATTAAAATTCTATGATTGATATATTGAAATATGGATTAAATATTTGGAATAATAATAATTTATGATTTCTAATAATTTCAACATGGTTTTGACCAAAAAGATTAGTGAATTTATTTAAAATTAATTGCAACTATTAAGGAAAAATTAAGAATAATAAATGACTACACCTTTAATTTTGGAGCCAAAATGACATTTACACTTGTCCAAAACCCATTGTATTGACATAATTTAGAAATTAACCTTAAATATTAGATTTTTCTTTGGTTTTTGTTAAATTTGGTAGCAAAAAACGTGGGTATACCTAACTTGTTTTCAAAATACCAAGTTAGTCCTTTCCACCCTTATAAAATGACACAACTTCCCCCTCTTCCTCCCACCTTTCAATCCAAATTTTCTTGAAAAATATATTAAAAAATATATCCTAAAAATACTTAACCTTATCCTAGAAGCATCCTATTTGGAATATATAAATCCATTGAACCTATTTGTTCAAACCAAAAGGGGTTACTCGATTAAGAGGTAACAAAACATCCTAATTATATTTAGTTTTATTTACATTATACAACCCATAAAACCTTCATATTATAAGGATTTATAAAATAATAGTATCATAAATATGATATAATGTTTTTATTGGACGTTTTTACCTTCAATTACACACAATACCATCTAATGTGTATCGAACGTACTGTTTCTGAGTACGGTAAACTACTACCTCACGAATCGATGACTTTTCATTTTCCCTTCACCACCTCTCATGGTAGAAATTATGATGCAAGAAATATTTATATATGTTATACATGATATATATTATGTCTTTATAATTATTTAATCATTTAATTACATATATCATTAATGCTTTCAATTTTGCATTAATATGATAACATTGTTTGTGGTAGTGGGGACTACCGCCCCTCAAAGCGATGAGATTCGTTCACAAGATATATGGAATTTATAAAATATTATTATAATTTAAAAAATTATAAATAAAAAATTATTTTATTCGTTAAATAATTAATTTTTAGTATATATATAATTTTTTTATTACCCTTTCACACACTTAAAAAGTTATCATGTTTTTCATGGATGTGTAGTCTCCCACCTCTTCGACATGATGTGATTCCATTTACATCACAAGAATTTATATATAAGTATATATGGTTACATAATATTTAATTTGGGATATAATGATAATTCTGGAATGATATTTTGTTACAAAAATTCTTTCCATAACAATCATTAAAAAATAAGAACATCCCGCATACGTATGTATGACCAACTATCTCCAAGATAGTAACATTTTTTCATTTTTTTCTTAATTGAATGTAATGATTATTTTAAAAGTATAATTTATCTATAAATATGATAATAATGTATGTATTTTTATACTTTATATGTTATATAATGAACACTTTGACCATAGTTGACCTAAAAATGTTATTTTCCACACATAAACCAAATTTGGTCTGAACACCCGATGTAAACCAATTTTTTAAATAGTTTTATAAAAAATATTTGAAAGAAAAATACAAGTAATTATAAAAATTAAAAATGATATCAAGAAATTAAATAATAAACATAAGTTTATTATAAATTAAATTAAAGAAACATCACCAAAAATTAAATGCAAGGTAATGGATTTTTATATCACTGTTTACTTCTTTGAGATATATGTCATGTTCACTGCTTACATATATTTTTTCTTGTATCCACTACCCATTTTTATATGTTATATCATGAATTAATTTATCATCATGGAACGTAAATCTTAAATTTAATATTATTCCTTTTTGTGGTTTCTGATTTAAATTTTTTTAAAGTTGTATGTGACACTTTGGAATGTTTAAAGATTATTTTACACAACAATAACTTTAATGATATTTCAATGGTACATCCATTAAAGGAAATTATATTACCATTATTAAAGAAAACATTTAATTTTCCTCTTATATTTTTATTCTGGACCATTTTCAAATATTAGTACCATTTTTCCACTCTTTGGTACTAAAAAACATTGATAAAATATTTTTAAGAAGAACTGAAATTATTTATCTCTTTAGTTAGAGAACCTTTTTTTCTTCTAAAAACCATGATTTATAAAAATGATTTCAAAAATTCTGTTCAAATGATTTGGTAAAGAAATTTTTATCCTTTTTTCACATTTTCAATGTTTTCAAATGAATATTGTTATTGTTTTCCTGATAAGGCATTTCTAAAACCTTTATACCATGAAAAATGATGATTCTTTTACCTCGTAGGAAAATTACAGATTTACTAACCATACTTTCGTTGAATCGTTCTTTTCCTGACTAAGTGTATAATTTTTAAATAAAATGATTTCAAAAGTGATTTTAAAATAAAATGTTTTTTAAAAGGTTTTACAAATAAAATGATATTTTCCTCACGATATTTTCATTTTATTTCTAATCATCATAAAAAAAACCCATTATTTTTACACCACTTGGGATTTTTTATATTGATATCAATCTTTTTATTCATCAAGCTAGATTATTATTTATTTTTCCAAGGATAGTATTCCAATCACTTCCTTGAATCATTTGTTATTCCCCATTAAATATTTAATATCTAATGATCATTGAACATTGAATTTTCCCATAATTATCCATTTCATTTATCATGGATATTACTATTGCGTAAAATGTAAAATATTTTACATACAATGAAAAATTTTATAATTTTATAATTTTTTTGGAAATATTGATAATTATTTATTATTTTTTCAATAAAGATATTTGATAAGGTGTATTATTGATTTTTATTATTTGATATGAGAAATTATTTGGAGTCATAATGATAGGTTGGGCTTAGAATTTATATAGATCTTTGATCAATTGATAAGTTATCATGAGAAAAACTAGTTGTGAAAATTAAATGGGATTATATATTTAGTTTTAAACAATCTTGTGAAATGTATTGAATGTATAGGTTTTCATGTTCCATAGGAATTATATCCACTGTGAAATCATTTCATTCATTCAATTTCAATTATTATTCATCCATGAGATTTTGTGTTGACATATCTATGAATAAATTTCATTTTATGTTCATTGATTAAATTTCATGTGGTTTATTTTCATACATTTCGATATTTATTTTCCTTTTTTAGTTATTTGAATGAAATTTATTTCCATTTATTTCTTTTCTACATTTTTTATGATCTTCCTTCTAAGTTTGTTCATTATATGTAATGTGTGGTCTATTATTTACCATGACATAATTATTATTATCATTGATTAATTATTTATTTTTCTATATTTTTCCATTATTATGATTTTCAGCTCAACCTTATAATGTTTATTTCCCAAGGAATCCAAGAAGGGTATTATGAAAAAAATGAAGGGATTTACTAAATTGATTAGAGTTATCCTCAATGTTATTTAGAATGACGGAAAATATTATTCTGTAATTAGTGTAGTCATTTATAATGCAAGACACATTTATGTATTTGGTTTACCGAGACTACAATAATATCGGTCCTTTAGGGGTTGATTCCTTGTAATCACGAAAATGTAAATCTTATCAGACACTTGATCTATAAGCCCCGACCCCAGTTACCTAGTGTCGGTGAATTGTTACATAAAAGTTTCATGTTTACAAGGAAATCATGTCTCGAAAGACCGATCAGTTTAGTATTATTGGAAAAATATTCATACATATGATCCACATTACAGCTTGAAGAGAAATAAAACAATAATACATTTTAGTAGAAGCATCCAAGCCTCGAAGATTATGCCTGCAGGTCACTTATAACTAACTTCTTCATATCCTTGGAAAATGAAACATAATAAAGGCTTCATCTAAAATGCTCAGTAAGGGTAAGTTATATAGTGGAAAATGACAACAATATTAAGCATGGTAAATAATTGAAAACCACATGCCTTTAACAATAATAAAAATACATACTTTTATGGAAAGATTATGAGCTGAGTAAATAATGCCATAATAAAACATTATCATGGGTATTCTACTAGTCGAATGACCACATGAACCATCAATATTATTTCCATAATGAGGTAATGTATAATGCCATACATTATGAAACATTTTTTCAAGGCCTCGGCCAAGACGTCTAAAATGATTAAGTCCTCATCCAAAACCATAAATAAAATTGGGAAAGGGCCTCAACCAATTCCATGTCTAGTTGTCTCATGAGACTTACCAATGCATCGAGGATCTATAGCGGGCTCCACCTGTCACTTACTATGTCCAATACATTCCTCATATGAAAAGGATTAAACAATCATAAACATTCGTATTAAAAATAGCTTACGAAATGTCAATACTTTAACCATAAGCAATGAATGGTATAAAAATAGCACATCCACAGTCAAACATATCACAAAAACATCAGTTCTATATGGAAGTTTTGTATCATAATAAATCAACTTCAAATAAACTTAAAATCCATCAAAGGATGTTGACATAGATGAAATCAAAACCTTTTTTAGAGACATATCTCTTTATATTTTGAAATCATTTAAGATTCTCATAAAGAAAATATTTATTTTGAAAATATTCTTATAAGCTTTTAAGGGAAGCCTTTTTGATGTTATAATGGAGAAAAATAGCCGCACCCGCCGTATAAGTCAAAAAAATACATTCTTACCTTAATTTTGTCGAAAAGGTTAAAAAGTACCTTGATTGGAAAATGACGGAATGATTCCTTTATAAACTTTTTATTAAAAGTCAAACAAGGGTATAAATGACTTTAACCCATATTTTGTAAAATATTAAGAATGTTTTGAAATACATTTTTAAGAAACATGGATGTGGATGATAAAGAGGTCACAGTAGATAATTACGTATAAACGACCTCGGATAATGAAGAGATTGTGAAATAAACCCTTACCTTGTACTTTTACTTGGTTAATGGTAGGTTAACCTCCTATATAATGGTGAAATAATTGTTATAGAATTATAAAATAATCATATATATTAATATGATATCATATATGTTCTTTTAACATCTTTTTGTTAATAAAATCTTAGTATTATCGTCATTTTGGGTGTTAACTTACTCATTTTCTTTTATATAAGATGTGTTTGTTATGGATTGGTTGTATCATAATCATATCCAAAATTATATTTAGCCCTTAAATATTATTTTTAATCATCCAATAAAATTTAGTCTCGAATGGATACGATGGGGAATGAATCTCATCGCGTTCGTGGAGACGGTAATCCATACGTACACACGAGCGACAATATCATTCTTTTGATATTAAAATAATATATTATTGGATGGTATATCATATATAAAGAATCATTATCATGTTATATTTATTATTTACATGAATTATACATCATTATTATACCAATCTAAATAATGGTATATTGAATAACAATTACACCACAACGTGGAGACGGTAGGGCGTACGTACGCACGTATAGTGAAATGTCATTTAAGGGATGGATAGAATAATTAATTTGTTTCTTACATAATTATAATAACATCACAGGATATATAAGGTACTAGAGTTATTATTTTAGAATTGAAATAACAAAAAAATAAGAAGTTGAAGAAGAAAGGAAGTTTAAAAAGGGTGGTGAAGACGTTACCTCTTCTTCGGGTTCTTCCTTTTGATTTGATCAAAAGGGATCCTTAGGTTGGCTTTCTGATCAAACTAAGGCCTCTATAATGAAGTGAGGGATGTTGGGAGGATATTTGGGCAGGGTTTGGCCGATCCAAATGGCTTTGAAGGTGTGAATTAATGAGAAGGGGGAGTTCCCTTTTATAAGAGGGGTGAGGGGTTCTTTAGGAAAAACTTAATGTATTATTTTATAATAAAATCATATTCGGTTTACAATGGATCATAAGTGGATTATTAAAAGTATAAAGTAGTGATGGGTCGAAACCCTTTCATCCAATATATTTTATACTGGTTTGGGTCATTATATTAACCTTATCTTTTAGTTTTAACTCTTGGTTAATTAGTTTAACACTTACCATGTCACATTGTATTTTTATAATATATAGTCAATAAACTTACTATATACATCCAAGAGACCCCCAAGTGGTCCATTAATGATACACCAATAATTATATAAGTCCTTTTTCCGAAACATAGATTTTTAGGAATAGAATATAAATTAATAATATAATATTTGTTTTAGAAACTCATTTATGTCAATTTTGACACTACTCAATAATTTATTTTTGTTAAAGTCTTAAAAACTTTATTAATTAGAAAAAAAATTCATTTAAGAAATCCTATCAGGTCATATTAACCAATAAAATTCGTTCATGGCATCGAAACTTTCAAATTATACTTATTTTAACATTTATAATATCAATTATTTGATTCTTTCATTAATAAGGAAAATACTGCATCATTATTGTGTCATATATATTTTTAATTTTTCAATGTCTAAAAATTATAAATGAAATACCAATATGTATTAAATATTTTTATCTTTATAATGAATATTTATAATTTAAAATCCAACATATATAACCCTATGTAAAAATTTTCTTTCTAAAAGATATATGCATATGTAATTTTTGTATTTATTTAAACTTAATTAATATAAAGTGTCCCTATCACCTACAAGTGGCTCCATGGGGTCCCAAAATTGACCCAAAGATGAACATGGTCGGATATGTATCCACCAATAAGGTTAAGAAACGTTATAGGGTAAATTATTATTATTATAATATTATTTTTTACCCTTATTTACCGGATTTACCGTTTAACCATGGTAAATAAAATATTTACCGAAATAATTATTCAAAATTTCTAAAAATAAAAGTTACATATTTACATAATATGGACATCCTAATTCCAAATATGGAATCCATTTTTCCAAATTCAAAACACATAAGTGGAAGAAATTAATTTAAAATTAATTTTCGTTGTGAAAACAAAAAGCGTGTTTTTAAGATATAATAACTATCAAAAGATTGATACTTGATTAGGTCCGGTTTAATTGTGAAATTATTTCCAATGACCAACATTGTATTAAATGGTTAAAATATATTCTAAATATACTTTAAAACCACTGAAATTAGTAATGTATCACTATTAATTATTTTTATTAAAAAAGTTTTTTTAATTAAAATTTAGTAATTTTTACTATTCATCAAAATATAAAAGTTAAGCAAAAAGTAACAAAATTTTACCCTAGGATAATTTCTATTTTCGGTATACAAAAATTATTTCCATTTTGAATGATAAAATGTATAAAATTTAAAAAAGTGGGTATTTCTATTCATAACGACTACTTTGATTGGTCGCGGCGTGTTAGAATCTCGGAGTTGCGTACAACACACGCTACTGTATTACTCAAAGAGAAGAGTACCATGGAAGCTTGGGGTGTTACATTATACCCTCCTTCAAATAATTTCAGCCTCAAAATTTCTAGAATATTATTGCATAAAAAGACTTGGGTGGTTCTTCATCATAAGTTCCTTGGGTTCCCACGTTGCCTCTTCCATCATATGGTTTCTCAATAAAACTTTTACCAGACGAGTCGTCCGGTTTCTCAGCACTTATTCTCTCGTATCCAGAATCCTAATGGGCACTTCATAATAAGACAAATCAGGTTCTTGTTCTAATTCCTTATAGGTGAGTACATGCGTTGGTCCAGGCATGTATTTTCTCAACAGTGATACGTGGAACACATTGTGAACTTTGGAGAGACTTGGCGGCATTGCCAATCGATAAGCTACAACCCCAATTCGTTCTAGATTTTCAAATGGTCTGATGTACCTAGGACTCAATTTACCTTTCTTACCAAAATTTATAACTCCCTTTCATGGTGATACCTTCAAGAAAAAATGATCTCCTACATGAAATTCCAAATCCTTCCTTCGATTATCGGCATAGCTCTTCTGCCTATTTTGAGCTGCTTTGATGTGGTTTTGGATTACCTTTACCTTTTCCATCATTTCCTACACTAGTTCTGGGCCAACAAGTATTCTTTCACCAATACCATCCCAACATGTTGGTGTGAGACATCTCTTTCCGTACAATGCTTCATATGGTGCCATCCAAATAATTGAATGGAAGATATTGTTATAAGAAAATTCCACCAGAGGTAAATATAGATCCCACATACCCTGAAAGTCAAGTGATCATGATCTCAACATGTCTTCTAAGGTTTGAATAGTCCATTCTGATTGTCCATCTGTTTTATGGTGGTAAGCAGTGCTCAAATGAAGTTCAGTATCCAAGGCCTTCTGAAGACTTTTCCAGAATCATGATGTAAAACGGGGACCACGATCCGAGACAATCGATAGGGGTACTCCATGTAGTCTCACAACATCATTAATATATTGTATTGCTAGACGTTCAAGTGTAAAATCTTCTCTTATAGAAAGAAAATGTGATGACTTGGTAAGATGATCAACAATGACCCATATTGCATCGTTCCTTCTAGGATTCTTTGGTAGTCCCATGACAAAGTCCATTGTGATATTATCTCATTTCCACTCAGGTATGGGAAGAAATTGCAATACTCCACCCGGTTGTTTCCTTCCACCTTTCACTTGTTGACAAACCATACATCTTGACACAAAATCAGAAATCTCCCTCTTCATGTCTTCCCACAAATAATGTTCCTTCAAATATCTATACATTTAGGTGCTCCCAGGGTGTATATAGATATTAGAACTATGATCATCATCCGGCAATTCTCTTTTTAGATCAGGTATATCGGGAACACAAAGTCTCTTCCCAAACTTCAAAATTCCATCTTCATACACAAAGTCACTCAATTTCCCATCATTCACAGCTTTAATCATCCTTTGTAACTCTTTATCACCGGTATGAGAACTCTTTATCCTTTCTAGTAATGATGGTTTGGAAACCATTTGAAAAATAATTGATGTTTCACCTTCCATGGTGATTCCCATATCCATCTTCACTAGATCCATGAAAACAGGATCCCTTTCAATTCTCATCACATTCAAAACTCCATGATCATTTCTGCTCAAAGAATATTTCACCCTATTTTCCTTCCCCGGGTGGTAGTGTATCATGAAATAATAATCCTTGAGTAGTTCAAGCCATCTCCTTTGCCTCATGTTGAGTTCTTTCTGTGAGAAAATATACTTTAAACTCTTGTGATTAGTATAAATCTCACATTTTTCACCATAGAGATAGTGTCTCCAAATATTCAAAGCAAATATTACGGCAAGTAACTCAAGATCATGAGTAGGATTGTTTTTCTCATGAATTTTCAGCTGTTGTGATTCACAGGCAATAACTATATCATTATGCATAAGGACACAACCATGAACTTTTTTCGATGCATCACTATAAATAACAAACCCATCAGTCACCGATGGTAGAGTAAATATAAGAGCACTGAATAATCTTCTCTTTAGTTCTTCGAAACATTATTCACATTCTTTTGTCTAAACAAATTTAACCCCTTTACGTGTGAGATTTGTTAATGGGTTAGCCTACCGGGCAATGTTCTGGACGAAACGTCGATAATAACCTTCTAAACCAACAAAACTGTGTACCTTGGTTATATTCGTTGGTGCTGGCCATTCTTGGATTTCCTTGGTCTTAGACGGATCAATAGAGGTTCCACCCTTAGAGAAAATATGGCCAAGAAAAGAAATCTCCTGAAGCCAGAATTCACACTTGCTAAACTTCCCATATAATTCATGTCTTCTCAGAGTCTTCAATATAATGCGCAAGTGATTTTCATGATCTTTGTATCTTTTGTAGTATACCAAGATATAATCAATAAATACCACTACAAAGTTATCAAGATATTCCTTGAAAACTCTGTTCATTAGATCCATGAATACAGATCGTGCATTTGTCAGCCCAAAAGGCATTACTGTAAACTCTTAATGCCCGTACCTGGTTTGAAATGCTATCTTCGGAATTTCATCCTTCTTCACACACAACTGATGATATCCAGATCGAAGGTCAATCTTTGAAAAGTACTGAGCTCCATGCAGTTGGTCGAATAAATCATTAATGCGAGGTAGGGGATACTTGTTCTTTATTGTTATAGCATTTATCTCCCTATAGTCAATGCACAACCTTATAGATCCATCTTTATTCTTAACAAAAAGGATAGGGGCTCCCCATGGAGAAACACTAGGGGTGAATAAATCCCTTATTACTCAATTCCTCCAGTTGTTTTTTAGTTCAACTAATTCCACAGTGGCCATTCTATATGGGGTTTTTGATATGGGCCTTGAACCATGAATTAAATCATTGGAAAAATCAACTTCTCATTCTGGAGGATGTCCAGGTAATTCTTCCAGAAACACATCAACATATTCTCTCACAATAGGTGCATCCTCTATTTGACATTCCTTTCCCCACCCATAGTTATTTCATTCTCTTCCCCCCTGATAATTGAATTTAGGTGAACTACTGGGGGTGGATCTAGATAAGAATTAGGGGGCGATGATTCTTCTATAAAGATAAGGAGTTCCTTATAATCATCCTCAAGAATCATAACCTCCTTATTCTTACAATAAATCTTCGCATCATGGTCCGAAACTCAATCAATACCAAGGATTATAACAAATTCAATCATAGGTATGATGATGAGATCAACGGATAACGAACATTTATGTGCTCTAATGGGGACTGATTCACAAAACATCAATGAAATGATACTTTTCTTAGGAGTTTTAACTGAAAACTCCCTTGTTAAATCAAACTGGAAATATATAATTTTCTTAGAAAACTGGGAAGATATGAAACAATGCGATGATCCAGAATCAAATAATGCATTTTCTAAACATGAGGAAACCATCAAATTACCTTCCACCACGTCTTTCGGGGCTTCAACCTCAGCAGTAGTGATTGAATAAGCTTGGAATTGATCCCTTGGACTTTTCTGAGGTAAGTTTCCTTGACACTTAGGACATTAATTTGCATAATGTCCCATCTCCCTGCAATTTTACCATTGAACATCGGTAGCGTCTTTCTTTCCTTTACAATCACCAGCTAGATGGCCTTTCTGTCCACATTTGTAGCATACTCATTTTCCTTTTAGACAGGCACCAAGGTGCTTCCCTCCACAATTATCACAGGGTGGAAATTCAATTCTACCCTTCTTCCCTGTTTCCTTATTTCCTTTCCCAGAGTGTTTAGCAGATCTCTTCTTCTCTTACTTTGATTTAAAGTCATAAGACTTAGAGAATTCCTTTTCTGTCTTGATAGCACACAAGACAATATCTTCGTATGATGAGAAGGTTTGCGAGACTAATGCTTGATGGAGAAATGGTTTTAACCCATCAAAGAAATGATCAATCTTACTCCCTAGGTTACATATATAATCAGCAGCATGCCTCACTATCATTGTAAAGTCATCCTCATACATTGCGACATTCTCATCCTCTTTCTGCCTTAGACTCAGAAATTTGCTTTCCATATCTGCTCAATGGTCTCTAGGAAATTATTTTTATAATAAAGGATCTTCGAACTCCCTCCATTCCATATCTGATACTTCATCATCTTCCTTCATGTTTTGTATCAATGACCACCATTGATCAGCATCTCTAGTGAGGCGATAAACTGCCATGACAACCTTTTCCCTTTCACCACTCCCCAAGGCATGTAATATTTTCTCTAAGGAATTTATCCATTCCTCATCTACTATTGGGATTTTTACTCCCATTGAATGTCGGTGGTTATTGCCTCATGAAGCGATCTAACATTGATCCTCCATGCTGTGGATCTAGGTGCTCCATACGGGTAAGGTTATTATTCATAACCTGAGTGAGTTGTCCCAGTATGGTGATAAGCTGATTAGCACTAGTTAAATCACCAGCTCCACTATAATTATCTTGAGCAGGAGGGCAATCCCTCCATGGAGTGCGTGTGTTGATACGGTTTACATTCCTTCCACTAGGCGCCATTTCTAAACAATGGCATAAACTAGATTAGTTTATGAATTTAAATATATAATTCCAAACTTCTAAAACACTTAACATAAATTTAACAGTTTATTGATATAATCCATAATCATAAAAAAGTTTTCTTTGATATGTACATACTAATAACCCTTCATAATGGTTGGTAAAAAAATTAGAATTATCCTAAGCATATTCCACGAGAGTGTCATAACCAAGAGTGCAGCAAGGCCTGTTGTCATGCACCAGTTCCCATTCGAGTCAAGATCAAAGAGGTGTTTTCAGCTTTTACCCCTAGGTACATCTGTGCTAGAGCTGCCTATACCTTCTCGTATCCATACAGGGATGTATTGCTCAGAAAACTCACAAAATCTCTACAATACCAAAATTCTAGAAAGTTATCTATAGTAATCCTCAAAGTCTATCTTAGGGATGTGTTCTCTAATCAGAGTTTATCTAAATCTAGTTTCCAAGGTTTGTTCTAAACTTCCTCTGATACCAAATGTAATGCCCTGACCCCAGTTACCCAGAGTCGGTGCATTATTACATAAAATTAGCATGATTACAAGGAAATCATGTCACAAAAAACCGACCAGTTTAGTATTATTGTAAACAAGATTCTTACATATGATCCACTTTACAGATTAAAGAGAAATACAACAATAATATATTTCATTAGAAGTATCCAAGACTCCTAGATTATGCCTACAGGTCACTCATAACTAACTTATTCATATCCTGGGAAAATGAAACATAATAAAGCGGTGAGCTCTATTGGACTCCTCATGTGTTAATCATTTTTAATGATCACAAATCCTTTTATTTTTAATTAATCTCAATCATTCATTTCACATCTTGATAATTCTCTTCAATCTCAATAATAATTACTCATCATGGTTTAATGATAACAAATCTTATTGATGTTAATTACTCTCTTTATTATTTTCAAGTCTTTTGCATAATCACAAATCTCACATATATTATCAAGCCTTTATGTTTATGATTCAAGTTCTCTTACTCTCTAATGATTAAACATAATCTATATTCTGTATATTCATTCTAAGTCCAAATACAGATATTTCTCTTAGTATGGACTCACTGTGACCCAGACACCGTGACCAAGACACCATGACCCAGACACCGTGACCCAGACACTGTGACCCAGACACTGTGACCCAGACACCGTGACTGAGACACTGTGACCCAGACACCGTGACCCAGACACCATGACCCAGACACCGTGACCTAGACACCGTGACCCAGACACCGTGAAGGACAAACCGTGACCTCGACACCATGAGCTAGACACCGTGACATGAACATACCGTGAAACTCATACCGTGAAGCTCATACCATGAAGAAGACACCGTTTACATAATCACTGTGACACGGTTCCTTAACTTTTTTTCAATATTATTTAAATAATACTAACGGTCATATTTGATGCAATTAATTTTGTTTAATGATAGTTGTTGGAATGTTAGGAAACTGTATCTCATACCTATGAAAAGGGAATCATTCCTACTGACAGATTTCGTGGAATATAAGGAAGATTAAAATGCAGTACATAACAGAAAAAGGAAGCGAGAAAAGTGGAAATAAACAATGAGAAGAACTTACATACACCGAGAGCACTAGAAGAAGAACAATCTTGAACAAGAAAGATATTTCCATAATTTCAAAGAATTCTCATGAATGCAATCCAACACCACTAAAGAACACACAACGAATCAAGAGATCTTTTTCATATCTGTAAAAGACAAGCTGACTACGACACTCTGTTTTTCAACAGAAAAACCAGAGAAGGACTCCGAAGCATTCCTGATAAATCCAACGAGTCCAGAAGCTTCATTGATAATCACTAGAGATTTCTAAACTATTATATCCTCTCTCTAAGTGTTTTATTTATTAACCTTCGAGCAGTGTGGTGTACTCTGTATTTTTTATACACACACTTTCTCCTGCACTGAACTGGAGGATATCAAAATCCTCAAACCATAATTGTTTACTCTTGTTTACCCACATCAACTATGGAAGTGGTCCTTGTGTGGCCTGGTATGTTCGTTTCCCATGAAGAACAGTGGTAGAGGCCCTGCGTGGCCTGGATAGTTTTGTAAACCGTTGTTAACCCCAATCCAGGGTTTGGTTAAAATTTGTATAAATTTGAGAGGACTAAGTCTCAGCTTGAGACTGAACCTCTTGGTATATTTGCTGTTCATATTTAGTTTAAGTTTATAGTATACTACATATATCTTATTTATTCAACTGCTATTGCATTGAAATACAAAACTATTTTAAAGCTACTATGATTGTTAAATTAGAAGGTGTTTACACTTATTGTAAATCATTAGGTTAGTTTCAAAAGTTAGTTTAATCTTGTGGTTAAATTAACCGAGACCTAATAAATATTTGAGAAGCTAAGTGAACATTTACAATCTCTATAAATTCACTACAGTTTAACTTGTTTTATAAATTGGGGGATTTTAAATAGACAGTATTTTAACATAAATTTTAACCGGAACTCAATTCACTCCCTCTTGAGTATCCACTCCGACCAACATTTGGTATCAGAGGATTTAAAATATTCTCTGAAATACTCTGTTTTCTTAACTGTGATTTTAGTTGTATTTTAATGTTCTTAAAATTTCTATTATTTCTAAATTTTTATCTCTTTCAAATTTTTGTGTCAACCTAGTTATCATAGATAACAGACTTGAGGGTGCTGCTACTAACTGGCCACCTTTCTTCAATGGTAAAAACTATGCTCAGTGGAAACTTAAAATGAAAATTCGTTTTGAAATCATGGGTTTTGATATTTGGACTGATATAGAATCAGAATATAAAATTCCCACTACTGTTAGATCCACTTGGGATGAACCTACAAAGACATCTTACAATAATAATTGTAAATCTATGAATGCATTATGCTGTGCTCTAGGAGATGAGGAGTTTAACAGAATCTCTGCTTGAAAAAATTCTTTTGAAATTTGGGATACTTTGGGTGTTTTTCATGAAGGAACAACCAATGTTAATGAAATGAGATTAAATACTTATACTATTAAATATGATAATTTTTAGATGAATACTGATGAACCTATTTCTGATATGTATCTCAGGTTTAACAAAATGTTCAACACAATGATCTCACTGGGAAAGGATGTTCCAGAAAAGGAATAAATTAAGAGAATCTTGAGATGTCTACCGAACCGATGGAGGGGCACTTCTGTTTCAATCAGAGAATCGTGGGATATTGGTAAACTGCTAGTCAAGGAACTCATTGGTAAGTTGATGATCTATGAGGAAGAACTCAAGGTGAATAAAGAGGAAGATGATGAACCCTAAAGAAAATGTGTGGCTTTCAAGACTACTACTTCAAAGTGTAAAGATAAGGAGAAGCTTCATGTAAGTGATAGATCAAGCTGTGAAGAAAGTGAAAGTGCATCTGATAGTGATGTTGAAATGGCTCACATAGCCAGAGGATTTAAGAAGTTTTATAGGAAGAAGAAGTTTTTCAGAAATCAAATTACAAAGGAAAGTATGATAATAAGATACAATGGAAAAAGAATTTGGAAGAAATATGAAAAATATGATGAAGTTGTCTACTATGAATGAAAATGAAAAGGACATATAAAAGAAGACTGTCCAAAGCTAAAATACAAGAAGAAATATGAGTATAAGGATAATAAGTATAAGAAAGCCATGAAGGATACATGGAGTGCTACTGAGGATAGCTCCAGCGAATCTAAAGCTTCTGAGACTGAAAATAGAAATAAGGAAAACATGTGTTTTATGACAAACACTTTTGAGGTAACATCTGAAACTCCTGCCTTAAATTCTTATTATTCTAGGGATGATACTGATTTTGAAAATATGTCAAAATCTGAACTGTTTGAATACTGTGATATGTTGGAGGAAACCTGTAATGAGCTGAAAGACAAATACAGAGTTTTAAAGAAACAGTATTCTTTAACTGTTAAAAATAAATATGGTCTTGACATAGAAATGGAAAAGAATTCTTGGTTTCTTAAAGAAAACACTAAACTGAAATTATCAAATGAGCAACTTAGAAAGGACAGAAATTCACAAATGGAAAAGATACACTTACTAAAATGCTAGGTAAGAAGATTGCACCTAGATACACAACTGGTATAGGATACCAACCTGGACAAAGACAGATTACCAAGAATAGATTTATTCCTAAATCTGGACAGAATACTGCAAGTTCTAGTTCTTGATATTTGTATGCTTCAACTTGTTATTCACTTAGTTATAAATCTAATAGATTTTTTCTTTCAAAATATTTTTATTCTGTAAATTGTATGAGACCCATAAGATAAATTTGGGTACCTAATGTTTTATTGGCTAACCTATCTGGACCCAAGAAGATTTGGGTACCAAAATCATTTCCTATTTAAATCTGTTTTGTAGGAAACCTGCTTGAAGAGTTCCCACAAGAAGACATGGTATCTAGACAGTGGATGTTCAAGACATATGTCTGGGTATTACTCATTTTTCAAAAGTTTAATAAAGGTTGATGAAGGACATGTCACCTTTGGTGATAATTCTAAAGGAAAGATCATTGGCCTAGGCCAAATTGGTAACACTGATTCAGTTTTAATTTCCAAAGTTTTATTTGTTGATGGACTGAAATATAATCTGTTAAGTATTTCTCAATTATGTGATGATGGTTTTAATGTCAAATTTTAAAATGATTCTTTTATTGTTTTTGATTCTAAAAACTTTTTAGTCTTTCCTACTCTAAGAAATGAAAATTTTTATGCTGTTGATTTAAATTCCTTAGCTAAGAAAAATGTTACCTGTCTAAATGCTTTTCATAAAGAGTCCTAGTTACGGCATAGAAGATTAAGACGCTACAATATACAGTCACTTAGAAAACTTACTAGGAAGAACTTAGTTTGAGACCTACCTAAAATTGAGTTTCCAAATGACGAAGTTTGTAATCCCTATCAAAAGGGAAATAAATATAAGATTTCTTTGAAATCAAAGAAAGAATTTTAAACATCTCAACATCTCAAGTTGGATCACATGGATTTGTTTGTAACATCTAGAGTTTCTAGATTAAATGGGAAGCACTATGTCTATGTTCTAGTAGATGACTTTTCTTGATATACTTGGGTATACTTCTTAGCTCACAAAAGTGAAGCTTGTTCTTACTTTGTCAAATACTCCAAATATGTAGAAAATCTTAGTGGACTTAAGATTAAACCCCTATGAAGTGATCATGGTCATGAGTTTGAAAATCATGAGTTTGAATCCTATTGCTCACACAACGGCTATAGTCATAACTTTTCTGCTCCTAGGACACCTCAGCAGAATGGTGTAGTAGAAAGAAGAAATAGAACCCTGCAAGAAATTGCTAGAACTATGCTTAATGAATATGAACTGCCTATTTACATTTGGGCTGATGATGTCAATATAGCTTATTATATCATTAATAGAGTCTTGATCAGACCTATTCTTAAGAAGACCCCTTATGAGTTGTGGAACAATAGAAAACCTAAAGTTAGTTACTTTAGAGTTTTTGGATGTAAAGTTTTTATTCTAAATACAAAGGATAATCATGATAAGTTTGCTGCTAAAAGTGATAAAGGAATTTTTCGTGGTTATTATTTAACTAGAAAAGCCTATAGATTCTTCAATAAGAGAACCAAATTTGTGGAATAATCTGTTCACATCAAGTTTGATGAAACTGATCCACATGAGCCTAAAACCTCTCTTGAAAATCTTGAAGAAGATTTATCTGTTCTGGACCTTAATGACAAATCCAATGAACCTTCTATAAAGACAAACAGTTCTAGCCTTATTCCATAATCTGTTCCTAATGAACCTGAACCTAGAGAAGAACCTGAAATTTCTAGTCCTACCTTTTCTAGAACAACTATAATTCTAAAGAATCATCCTTTAGATGCTATTGTAGGAAATCTTGATAGAGGGACACAGACTAAAGCTTCTCTTAGAAATCAGGTTGAACATCAAGCCTTCTTGTCACAGCTTGAACCTAAAAACATTGATGATGTTATTAATGATGAATTTTGGGTAATTTCAATGCAAGAAGAACTCAATCAATTTGAGGGAAATAAAGTTTGGAATCTTGTTGAAAGACCTAATGACACTTTCACAATAGGAACTAAATGGGTGTTTAGAAACAAAGTAGATGAATCTAGAAACATAGTTCGAAATAAATCTAGGATAGTTGCATAAGGCTATATTCAAGAAGAAGGTATAGACTATGAGGAGACATTCGCTCTAGTAGGCAGATTAGAATATATTAGGATTTTACTTGCTTATGCTGCACATCTAAATTTCAAACTATAT
The DNA here is from genome assembly GCA_963277665.1 of Viscum album. Classification (NCBI taxonomy): domain Eukaryota; kingdom Viridiplantae; phylum Streptophyta; class Magnoliopsida; order Santalales; family Viscaceae; genus Viscum; species Viscum album. The sequence goes on from OY728146.1 coordinate 323,084,368, forward strand.
CAAATGGATGTCAAGAGTGCATTATTGAATGAATATTTTGTTGATGGTGTTTTTGTTGAACAACCACCTTGATTTTCGGACCCTCATTTTACAAATCATATTTTCAAATTATCAAAAGCAGTATATGGGTTAAAGCAAGATCAAAGATCTTGGTATGATAGATTAAGTACTTTTCTAATTTCTAAAGGTTTTACAAAAGGAATAGCTGATCCTAATCTGTTTATAAAACGAATTTCTAAAGATGTTTTAGTTGTACAAATTTATGTAGATGATATTATTTTTGGATATTCGAAAACTACATTATGAACTAATTTTTCTAAAATGATGCAAAATGAATTTGAAATTAGTTTAATGGGTGAACTTAAATTCTTTCTTGGATTTCAAATATTTCAAAATGATAATGGAATTATTTTAACTCAATGTAAATATACTAGAGATCTTTTAAAACGTTTTGGATTGGATAGCACATAAAGTAGTGACACTCCCATGAGTACCACCTGTAAGATGGATCTTGATGAAAATGGTAAATCTGTTGATCAAACCACTTATAGAGGAATGATTGGAAGTCTACTCCACCTGACTGCTAGTCGTCCTGATATTATGTTTAGTGTGTGTATGTGTGCTCATTTTAGAGAAAACCCTAAAGAGTCACATTTAAATGCTGTAAAGTGAATTTTCAAATACCTCAAGCATACTCCCAATTTAGGACTGTTCTATCCCAAAGGAAGATAATTTGAATTAGTTAGTTATTATGATGCTGATTTTGCTGGATGTAAGTTAGATAGAAAAAGAACCTCTAGAACGTGTCAACTTTTAGGCAAGTCACTAGTATCATAGTGTAGTAAGAAACAAAATTCTGTTGCATTATCTACTACAGAAGCTGAATACATAGCTGCGGGCAGTTGTTGTGCACAAATTTTGTGGATGAAACACACATTACTAGACTATGGATATCAATTCAGACATGTACCAATAAATTGTGACAACACAAGTGCTATTAACATTTCTAAGAATCCTATTTCTCATTCTAGGACAAAACATATTGATGTAAGACATCGCTTTTTGAGGGATCATTATCAAAAAGGTGATATCACTTTGGAATTCATTGGTACTGAATATCAACTTGCTGATATATTCACTAAACCATTAAATTTTGAAAGATTAGACTACATCATACATGATCTTGGTATGATTGATCATAAGTGAATATCTTATTGATCTTAATATTTAATACTCTACTGTATTTTACTTTATGGTTTCATAGTCACTGTTTCTAAGTTACTATTTTATGTTCACGGTCTCACCGTCAAGACTTTATGCTCACGGTCTGTCAACTTACTGTCTCACCGTGACTGCACAGAATGCTCACTGTCTCACTGTGATGACTATCAACTGTCTCACCGTGACGACTAGTTTTCATCACACAGTAACGCCTGCTCACAGTCTCACCATGAAGATTTTTTTTATTTATTATTTTAACCTGTATCGCGTAATTTTTTTTCACCACTATTTGATTTCCCATGTTTTTGTTTTTATGACATTTGACATTCCGAAATGATAAAACATAAGGGTTTCATTCAATTACTTACCCGAACTCTCTCCTGAATCTTGTATTCTCTCTCACCCGAACCTTCAGTGGATGCCAAGGATGAAGCATCCATCTTTACCCTCGTCTGAGAAGAACCGCTCTATGAAACAGAAAAGGATACAGAGGATAGCTCCCAAAGGTCCTCTAAACCAAAATCTGGTAAGCCATATAGTTGTACCAGAAAAAGTGGTTTGTCCAGAGTGGTTACTATCTAGAACTTCTTTAGTTTTAAAAGTTTTAAGAGATCAAGGATGTCTTGGATGGTTCACTAGATAGAATAAACCGATCTACCCGAGATTATAATCTCAATTTTATCAGTATGTAAAGTTTTATTTTGAGTTTGGAGAAAGATTTATGGTAAAAAGCTGGATAAATGGTCAAAAGTTCTCTTTCTCTTCTAGGCTGTGGGCTGTATGCCTAGGGATTCCCCATGAAGGAGTTTGTGAGGATTACTAGAGAGACCCTCCTCCAACAACTGACATATTTGACTTGGAGACTGCTTTGGAAAACCTGACTAGAAATGGCACCAAGCGAAGGGCCATAGCTGCTGAATTAGATGGGGAGACTAGACTTCTATTCAAATTTGTTCAAAATTTGATTAGTCTAAGAAAAAGTGATTTTGATGTGATGAAGTATCCGGATGTGTTCCTGATTCATCTGTTGAAGAATGGCCATAAGATCAACCTATGAAAGTATGTTATCAATCATATCTGTGAGCTGATCAAAGTCACTTCCAAATCCACCTCCCTGTTTTACTCAAGGATGATTTCAGCTATGTTAGTTGCCAAAGGGATGGTTGGACCGAATGAAGAAAAGTTAGAGGACCTTGATTTCTGCGTATCCTTGCCTATCATCAGAAGGATGAAGATTAGCTGGAACCCCTGGAAGAGGTAGTGGGTTGAGTATAATGATCAAGTGTATAAAAATATTAATCCTGTTGACTATCCAAGAAGGCCTAAAAATCTATCTAATCCTGGTTTGGAACCAGATGAAGTAGCCGAGTTTTCAGAAGAAGACGAAGAGGAAGTAACTGCTGAAGTATCTCAAAGAGAAGAGGTTGAAATACCACAAATGGAAACAACTCCTGTTGAAAATGAAAGGACTGTTGTCCCTGGTGTTTTCCCTGATGAAATACCTCAAGAAGAGGAAGTTGGTGTTAGTTTGAGAGAAGAGGAAGCTCTTAATTCTAGTGTGGATGTAAATATAGAAGCTCATCCTAATGCTGCAAGGAAGTTGGTTTTTCCTGATTCAGAACAACAACCAACCTTTGAGGCAGATCTTGTTGAAGAGGATCTTTCTGTTGAAAAAGAAGCAAGTCTGGAAGTTCAACCAGTGGAACAGTCAGTTCCTGAGATTATTCCCACTACTAAAGAGAGGATGGAAATTTCCTTCCAGTTGGCAAGGAAAGAATTTTCTGAAGAGATCAGGGATGATCCTGTGGATCTTGTCCATGTTGCTGAGCCTCAAGAATCTGAAAGGGAAGCACAATTTGAGGGGGAGGAACGTCAAAATCTTGAGATTACAGAAGCTGGATCTTCTGAAGCTTCTCAACCTGTTGTCTCATACTCTGTGCACACCTAGTTTTTTTCCCAAGATTTTATGATGTGAATGAGTCAGAGGAAGTGTCTACAACTGGAATGGATCTTTCTTCTCTGTTTCAACTGAAGTCTGTAGCTCATCTAGAACTAGAACCAGAGCCCAAAACTCAATCTGAATCAGAATTAGTTTCTGAAGATGACTCTGAACCTCAACTAGAATCTGAACCACTACATTTACCTATACCCTTACATGAACATCACTTCTTTGTGACCAAAGAGGATCTGAATGTTTTTGTAGAAACATTGTTAGCTGGAGTTGATACAATTGTCTCCACTCAATCTCGTCCAGTAACTCAATTATGTCAAGAAGATGCATCAATTCTCTTGGAAAATATTATCTTTCATATTTAACCAAGGATGATCCGAGAAATTCAAGAAGTCAGAGTAGAGAATAATCTTCTGAGTGCTGATGTTGAAAATCTGAAAAATATGATAGAAAGTTTGCAGAATGAGTTATCTTTGAGATCAGAGACTGCTCCTGTTTCTATTCCTACTCCCGTTTCTTCTCTTGCACCTATCGCTACTTCTCTTGAGTCATATGATTCCCTCCTTGATAGGGAAATTGTGTCTGAAGTTCATCCATACCTCCTTTTTTTGATGAAAATATTGGAAAAAGACACACCAAGATGCTGGAACGCATGAGGGAGCTTGTGGAAAATCTGAATAATCTTATAGATGAATACACTCGATGCCTGCAAAAAGTTCTGAAACAGCTCAAAGTTCTAAGGAAAGCTGTCAAGGATTCACCTGCTTCTGGTCAGACCACCACATCTTCTTTGGATGATTCTATACTGAGATCCATAATCAAAGATGAAATTAAGAGTACCTTTAGTGTCTTGGATCATTCTTCTTTGACAGAAGTGGTTAAGAACAGTGATATAGCATTGGACTTGGTTAGGATTCATTCTAAGATAGCCAATGATTCTCAACAAGAGATCACAAAGAAAATAGATATTAATCTATCCCAAATTTTCTCTAAAAGTGATATAACAGATCACTTAAGATATCTTGTGGAAAATTTGAGAATCCCTCCGGTGACTCAAGCTTATAAAACTCAAGTTCAGAAACATTTAGAGTTCACCAGATTGTTGGACAAGTTTATGGAGAATGTGGATGATTTTGAAAAGGCTATGCAATATGGTGGTGAAATCATTACTGATTTAATCAATCTTTTGAAGCCGTATCTTCATGTGCAGAGTACTGATATAGTTGCTCCAGCTGCTGCACCCCTTAGACCTGGTCTACCTGCCTTAGCCTCAACTGCCATGTCAGTCAGCCAAGCTCTTTCCCAGATCCGTCCAGTCATTCTTGACCAACCTAAGCGTAGATCGTATAATACTCCCACTTTGGCTCCATCTATTTTTGGAGTTCTACACTTACCCGCTTTATCTACTGCATCTATGCCTTCTTCTACTTCAGCACCAACTCCTACTGCTGATAAAGGAAAGGAGAAGATGGATCCCTGATGAGTCTCGAGACTATTTTCTTTTTGATGGGATGTCATTTCTTGTTTACTATTTTATTTCTTCTGTATGTTGGATTCTGAACCATTTGTTTAATGAAAACTGTCAAAGTTTCATTTCATTTTCTATACTTTTTTATAATCCCAAAAGGGGGAGAAAAAGCTACAAGTATAAATGCAAGGGAAAAGCTAAAAGTGTCAATTCTAAAATGTTTTTTGCTATGCTAGGATCTTTAATGTTACATTTCGTTTCTATTCTGCCTATATCTGGTTTGTGATCATCAAAAATGGGGTGATTGTTGGACTCCTCATGTGTTAATCTTGTTTTAATGATCAAAAATTCTTTTACTGTTAATTAATATCAATCATTCATTGCACATCTTGCTAATTCTCTTCAATCTCAATAATAACTACTCATCATGGTTTAATGATAACAAATTATATGGATGTTAATTACTCTCTTTATTATTTACAAGTCTTTTTCATAATCACAAATCTCACATATATTATGAATCCTTTATGTTTATGATTCAAGTTATCTTACTCTCTAAGGATAAATCTTAATCTATATTCTGCATATTCTGTCTAAGTCCAAATACAGATATTTGTCTAAGTATGGACTCACCGTGACCCAGACACCGTGACCCAGACACCGTGACCCAGACACCGTGACCCAGACACCGTGACCCAGACACCGTGACCCAGACACCATGACCCAGACACCGTGACCCAGACACCGTGACCCAGACACCGTGACCCAGACACTGTGACCCTTACACCGTGACCCAGACACCGTGACCCAGACACCGTGAAGGACAAACTGTGACCTCGACACCGTGAGCTAGACATCATGACATGAACGTACCGTGAAACTCATACCGTGAAGCTCATACCGTGAACCTCATACCATGAAGAAGACACCGCTTATATAATCACTGTGACACCGTTCCTTAACTTTTTTTCAATATTATTTTAATAATACATACAGTCATATTTGATGCAATTAATGTTATTTAATGATTGTTGTTGGCATGTCAAGAAACCATATCTCGTACTTATGAAAAGGGAATAATTCCTACTGCAAGAACTAATAGAATATAAGGAAGATTAAGATGCAGTACACGGCATAAAAAGGAAGCGAGAAAAGTGTAAATAAACAACTTGAAGAACTTACATACACCGAGAGCACTACTAGAAGAACAATCCTGAACAAGAAAGAGATTTCCAGACTTTCAAATAATTCTCATGAATGCAATCCAACACAACTGAAGAACACATGACGAATCAAGATATCTTTTTCATATTTTTAAAAGACAAGCTGACTACGACACTCTGTTTTTCAACAGAAAAACCAGAGAAGGACTCCGAAGCATGCCTGCTGAATCCAACGAGTCCAGAAGCTTCATTGATAATCACTAGAGCTTTCTAAACTATTATCTCCTCTATCTAAGTGTTTTATTTATTATGTTTCGAGCAGTGTGGTGTACTCTATATTTCTTATACACACACTCTCTCCTGCACTGAACTGGAGGATATCGAAATCCTCAAACCACAATTTTTTACTCTTGTTTACCCACGTCAACTGTGGAAGAGGTCCTTGTGTGGCCTGGTCTATTCATTTCCCATGAAGAACAATGGTAGAGGTCCCTACGTCGCTTGGACAGTTTTGTAAACTGTTTTAAACCCCGATCCTGGGTGTGGATCAAATTTATATAAATTTGAGATGACTAAGTCTCGGCTTGAGACTAAACCTCTTTGTATATTTGCTGTGCATCTTTATTTTAAGTTTATATTATACTACATATATCTTATTTATTCCGATGCTATTAATTTGAAATAAAAAACTATTTTAAAGATACTTTGATAGTTAAATTATCAAGTGTTTACACTTATTGTAAATCAGTAGGTTAGTTTCATTAGTTAGTTTAATCGTGTGGTAAAATTAACTGAGACCTAATCGATATTTGAGAAGCTAAGTGAACATTTACAATATGTATAAATTCACTACAGTTTAACTTGTTTTATAAATTGGGGGATTTTAAATAGACAATATTTTAACAAAAAGTTTAATTGGAACTCAATTCACCCCCCTCTTGAGTATCCACTCTGACCAACAAGCTCAAATGCTCAGTAAGGGTAAGTAATACAGCGGAAAATGGCATAAATATCAAGCATGGTAGATAATTGAAAACCACATGCCTTTACCAATAATAAACATGAATACTTTTATGGAAATATTATGATCTGAGAAAATAATTCCATAATAAAACATTATCATGGGTTTTCTACTAGTCGAATGACCACATGAACCATCAATATTATTTCTATAATGAGGGAATGTATAATTCCAGACATTCTGAAACATTTTGTCAAGGCCTCAACGAAGACGTCTAAAATGATTAAGGCCTCAGCCAAAACCATAAATAAAATTGGTAAAGGTCCTCGACCAATTCCACGTCTAGTTGTCTAATGAGACCTACCAATGCATCGAGGAGCTATAGCGGGCTCCACCAGTCAGGTACTAAGTCTAATACATTCCTCATATGAAAAGGTTTAAACATATCATAAACATGCATATTAAAACTAGCATACGAAATGTCAATACTTTAACCATAAGCAATGAATGGTATAAAAATAGCACATCCATAGTCAAACATATCACAGAAACTTCAATACAATATGGATGTTTTGTATCATAATAAATCATCTTCAAATAAACGTAAAATCCATCAAAGGATGTTGACATAGATGAAATCAAAACCTTTTTTAGAGACATATATCTTTATCTTTTGAAATCATTTAAGAGTCATATAAAGAAAATATTTATTTTGAAAATATCTTTATAAGCTATTGAGGGAAGCTTTGACAATGTTATAACGATGGAAAATAGCTATACCCGCCGTATAAGTTAAAAAAAGTCATTATTACCTTCATTTTGTCGAAAAGTTTAAAAAGGAACTTGTTTGGAAAATGACGGAAAGATTACTTTATAAACATCTTATAAAAATTCACACAAGGGTATAAATGACTTTACCCCATATTCTATAAAATAGTAAGAATGTTCTGAAATACATTTTTAAGAAACATGGATGTGGCTGATAAAGAGGTCCCAGTAGATAATTACGTATAAACAACCTTAGATAATGAAGAGATTGTGAAATAAACCCTTACCTTGTACTTTTCCTTGGTTTATGGTAGGTTAAACTCCTGTATAATGGAGAAATAATTGTTATTGAATTATAAAATAATCATATATATTAATATGATATCATATATGATATTTTAACATCGCTTTGTTAATAAAATCTTAGTATTATCGTCGTTTTGGTTGTTAGCTTATTAGTTTTCTTTTATATAAGCTGTGTTTGTTATGGATAGGTTGTATCATACTCATATCCAGAATGATATTAATTCCTTAAATATTATTTTCAATCATCCAATAAAATTTAGTCTTGAATGGATTCGATGGGGAATGAATCTCATCGCGTTCATGGAGACAGTAATCTGTACGTACGCTCCAGCGACAATATCATTATTTTGATATAAAAATAATATATAATTGGATGGTATATCATATAGAAAGAATCATTATCATGTTATATTTATTATTTAAATTAATTATACATCATTATTATACCCATCTAAATAATGGTATATTGAATAACAATTACACCACAACGTGGAGACGGTAGGTCGTACGTACGCACGTATGGTGGCATGTGATTCAAGGGATGGATAGAATAATGAATTTGTTTCTTCCAAAATTATAATAAAATCAATGTATATAGAAGGTACTAGATTTATTATTTTAAAATGGAAAGAACAAATAAAGAAGAACTTGAAGAAGAAAGGAACTTTAAAGAGGGTGGTGAAGACGTTACCTCTTCTTTGGGTTCTTCCTTTTGATTTGATCAAAAGGGCTCCTTATGTTGGCTTTCTGATCAAACTAAGGCCTATAAGATGATGTGAGGGATGTTTGGAGGATATTTGGGCAGGTTTAGGCCTAGCCAAATGGCTTTTAAGGTTTCAATTAATGAGAAGGGGGAGTGCCCTTTTATAAGAGGGGTGAGCGACTCTTTAGGATAAACTTAAATTATTATTTAATAATAAAATCATATTCCGTTTATAATGGATCCAAATTGGATTATTAAAAGCATAAGGTGGGGATGGGTCGAAATAATTTTAACCAGTAGATTTTATACAGGTCTGGGTCATTATATTAACCTTATCTTTTAGTTTTAACTCTTGGTTAATTAGTTTAACACTTACCATGTCACATTGTATTTTTATAATATATAGTTAATAAAAATACTATATATATCCAAGAGACCCCCAAGTGGTCCATTAATGATACACCAATAATGATATAAGTACTCTGGAAGAACCTCAGATTTTTAGGAATAGAATATAAATTAATAATATTATATTTGTTTTAAAAACTCATTTATGTGAATTTTGACACTACTCAATAATTGATTTTTGTTAATGTCTTAACAACATTATTAATTAAAACAAAATACATTTATGCAATTATAACATTTCATATTAACTAATATAATTATTATATGTCATCAAAACTTTCAAATTATATTTATTTTAACATTTTTAATATCAATTATTTGATTCTTTCATTAATAAGGAAAATATTGCATCCTTATTGTGTCATATATATTTTTACTTTTTCAATGTCTTAAAATTATAAATAAAACACCATTATGTATTAAATCTTTTTATATTTATAATGAATATTTATAATCTACAATCGTACATATATAACCCTGTGTAAAAAATGTTTTTCTAAAAGATATATGCTTATGTCATTTTTGTATTTATTTAAACTTAATTAATATAAAGTGTCCCTATCACCTACATGTGGCTCCATGGGGTCCCAAAATCAACCAAAAGCTGCCCATGGTCGGATACGTATCCACCAATAAGGTTAGGACACGTTTAAGGGTAATTTATTATTATAATAATATTATTTAATTACCCTTATTTACCAGATTTATACTTTAACCATGGTAAATAAAATATTTAACGAAGTAATTATTAAAAATGTCTAAAAATAAAACTTATCTATTTACATAATTTGGAAATACTCATTCCATATATGTAATCCATTTTTCCAAATTCAAAACACCGAAGTGGCAGAAATTAATTTAAAATTAATTCCAGTTGTCAAAACAAAAAGTGTGTTTTTAAGATATAATAACTATCAAAAGATTGATACTTATTTATGTCCGGTTTAATTGTGAAATTATATACAATGACCAACATTGTATTAAATTGTAAAAATAAATTCTAAATATAATTTAAAACCACTCAAATTAATAATGTATCACTATTAATTATTTTGATTAAAAAAGTTGTTTTTAATTAAAATTTAGTAATTTTCACTATTCATCAAAATATAAAAGTTATCGAAAAAGTACCAAAATTTCACCCTAGGGTAATTTTGTTATTCCGAATCAAAAAATGAAGTCCATTTTGAATGATAAAATGTATTAAATTTCAAAAAGTGGGTATTACTATTCATAACTGCTACTTTGATTGGTTGTGGCGTGTTAGAATCTCAGAGTTGCATACAACACACTCTACTGTATTACTCAAAGAGAAGCGTACCGTAGAAGTTTGGGGTGTTACATGATATAGGTTATCTAGGGTTGGTATTCTACTATTGTTATCAAAGGAATACTAGTAGCAACCATGGGAAATAGTTTTAGGATAACCTAGGTTAAAGGACATAACCCTAAGGTATAAATTAAGGATAAGTATTGAAGAAAATCTTATAATTTGGGTAAGGTAGGGATTATGTGGGTTTTCTTATAGATACATCATTTTCTAGATACTAAAAGTGGATTTTGTTCTGGTATGGATGTAACTAGTTGTAATAATTCTGACAAGGTGTTTTGGGCATGACTTTGGGTAACCTAGTACATGACAATAGGCCTGACGACGCACCTGGTTTGACACTCCTAGGGGATTCTCTTAGGATAATCCATGTTTTATTTACAAACCAATATGACAAATTTTAACGGATAATGATAATTAATAATCAAGGTTAAATCTAAGGTGTTTTAGACTTCAAAATAAGGTATCATGATTTTGATATCATATAGATATTTAGAAACTCTTCTATTTTACCAATTTCACTTGTGCATTATCTATTAGGTGGGAGACAAAACCTTTTCACTTGATTCTATGGATGTTTTCTTTACAGTGATCACTTGACTATTTTTTCATCCCTTTGGGTCTGGCTTTTTTATAGCATTTTACCATTATGTTTTTAATGGGTTTCTGCTATTACCATTCTACAAAATAGGATTTTTTATTTATATTAATATAGGGGACCTTTCCCAATACATTGTTAGAAAAATACACATTTATCACTATGACTATTATTTCTCACACAATTAATTCTCGTCTTATTCATTTTTCTGAACTCCACAGATATTAGCTACAGCGAACATGTTGGTCAAGGTACTTTATGTGAGAAACCAATGATTTGTTGAAAAGAGTGATAGATATCGTGGTTATTACAAATCCATTTCCCAAAAATATTATTAACAATATATAACTTTACCAACCCCGAAACACCCTACATTATATAATGATGGAGGTTTTTAAGAGCTTGATTGGTGTAGACAGAAAAGAAAATAAGGCTTGATTTCTAACATGTGAGAAGTGTGGAAGGAGGTACCCATGAAAGTGTCTCAATGGAGCATGAAAATTCGTTGTGTGTGGGAAATAAGGACATAAAGAAAAGTATTTTCGTGGAAAAATAAAGTGTATGATGGAACAAAATACTGATCATCCTTATTAATACTTTATATTTCATTATCTTAAGTGTGTGAAACCTTGAAATTACCCAAATCAATACCCCATTATAGAGGATAAACTCTATAACAAGTAAGGATCTATGTGAAAATAAGTGGATGAAGTTTTCATGTATTAAGGTTGTATTGAGAACCATTGTAAAAATATATTTCATGAATGTAAATCATATTGATTTCAGAACATAAGTTAATTTGGTTTTAGAAATAGATAACATATAAAGCAAGTGACAAAAAAATCAAATCTAGCAAGTCTGTTTGTCTTAAACCCATGCCCAAAGGATGATAAGGGTTTCACACTAACCACTGACCATCATAATGTCTCAGTTAATTTTCCATTGTTTTTAGTTAATCAATTTTTTTGAGTAAATATTAATGATGAATCAGTATTAAACCTTTTGAGAATTTTAGATTATTCTATTAACCATATTGGGTTTGAAAGATAATTGACAAAAAATAGTTACACTTGTCACTCTTTAATGGGCCTTTAAATCCTTTAGAAATTTATTTTTGTGGTTCATGCATTAAGATTATTTTTTGAATGAATTGAAAATTGATCAAACAACAAAAAATTATAATATTGGATTATAGAAATATATATTTTAAGTATGCATAGGTTGTAAAACAATTCCTCAACACTAGGAAAAAGATCTTTAAACAATTTTTTTTCCTAATTCCATATTTTTTGTTGAATCTATATCCATCAAAATCATCACAGATTTATCAATTTGAGGCCCTCAATATTTTATTGATCATTCACATGTTTGTGATTGATTCCCTCAATCATCCCCTATAAATATTTACACTTTTCCTCTAAGTATGTATCTATACATGCCACTAATATTCTCTTACATATATAACTAGTTATATTATTAGTCCATGTAAACTTTTCACTTCTCATTCTAACATTTGTAGAGGATGTTTTATGTACCTTTTTCATGATGTGGGATTTCATTGTTTGAAATATAATACCATCTATAAAAATTAATGACTTTAAATTGTGGGGATGAAAATAGTAAACTTATTTTTCAATAATAATATTAGTGAATTAAATTCAAATTAATTACTATTATTAAGCCAAATTTATGTTTAATAAATGACTAAACCTTTTACTTAGGGGCCCAAATAACCTATCCACTTGTTGAAAACCACCTTTATCGCCTTAATTAGGAAATGAACCTTCCATTATTGAGTTTTATTTGGGGATTTATGTCCTTTTTAGGTAAAAATATATGTAAACCTAACTTGTTTACAAAATTCCAATTGAGTATTGTTCCTCCCATGTAAAAGGGAACCACGTCACAAACTTCCACACAAATCTCAAGATAATTTTTAGTGGCCAATATATTCCAAAATATATACTCAAAATTCCTACCCTCATATTGTATTCTACCACATGTTCAGAACGAATTCTAAGGAATTTTTTGGTTTAAACGAAAAGGAGTTACCCTATTAAGAGTTAACAAACTTCCTCACTCTATTTAGTTTTATTTCCATTCTCCAAAACCAAAAAATTTATTCTTATATGATTATATCAAAATAAAAATATAATAAATACACTATTATGTTGTAATGTTAAGGGTTTTTCTACACATACACACACTTCCATATAATGGGTAACAAACATATTGTTTCTTTGTACAACGAACTACTACCTCACGAAACGAGGATTGTTCATTTATTCCATTAACACCTATCAGGGAGGTCATTATGATTAAATATATATTTATATAAATTATATATGATACATATTATTTATTTATACAAAAATAATAATTTTATAACACATACCTTTAATACTTTACGTTTAGTGTTAATATAATAACATCGTTTTAGGAAGCACGGACTACCGCCCCCTCAAAACGATGGGATTTATTAAAATGATACATGTAATGTATAAAATATGAATATAATTAAACACATGAAACATAAAAAATATATATGATATTAATTAGATTATTATATTTCTATATATATATAATTTTTCTTATTACCCTTTCACACACTTAAATGGTGATAATGTTGTTCAGTGACGTGTGAACTCTATAGTTACCCAACCAATGTTGTTTTCGACACATAAACTGAATTTGGTCAAAAAACCCATTATAAACATAATTGTTTAAGTATTTGTATACAACATAGTAATAAGTGAAATAAAATTAATGATAAATATTGAAATGTTTCTAAATCATGAATATATATAATGTAATTTTATTATATAGGAAGTTAAAGGATCTTCACCTAAAAGAAAAACTAGTTAATGGATTTTCATCTAACTTTTTTCTTATGTGATATAAATGTCATGCTCACCACTTAATTATTTTGTTTGGTGTATCTAATGAATATTTTTATATCATATATCATAAATTATATTATTGTAATGGTATTTACCACATTTTATTTAATATTATTCCTTCATGAGGCTTATGATTTAAAATATTTCAATGTGGTATTAGAATCTTTAAAATTTTTAATTATTACTTTCTTAAACAAAAAATTTAAAGATATTTCAATGGTATTTAATTTTTTGAAAATTATATTACCATTTTTAAATAAAACCATTAATTCACCCCTATGGGTTTTCATGACGATTTTAATGTATTAGTACATTTTTCCACCATTTAGTACTTAAAAAATTTTTTAAAATGTTTTTATGAAAACATGACCTTAATTATATCTTTAGTTGGAGAACATATTTTCATCTGAAAACCATGATTTATTAAAATGTTTTAATTAATTTAGTTAAAATTATTTGGTAAAGATATTTTTACCGTTTATCACTGTTTTAAATGGAATCTTGTTATTATTTTCCTGGAAAGGAATTTTTCATTCCCTTTACCGTGAAAAAAAGATTATAGTTTACCTCATATGAAAAGTATGAATTAACTCCCCATAATTTCTTTGAATCTACCATTTCATGTCAATGATGTTTAATTTTAAATAAAATGTTGTCAAATGTGATTTTCAAAGAAAATGTTTTACAAAATAAAATGATATTTTACTCAAGATATCACTATTGTATTTTAATTAATCATCAACAACAACCAATTATATTTACACCACTTGGGATTTTTATGTATTAATACTATCTATATTCTTCCCCTTGATTGTTTATTATTGATTTGTCCAGGGATAGTATTCCAATGTATTCCCTGAATCATTTGTTATTCTCCTTTTAAAATTTCAATATCCTTCTCTCCTTTACATTGAAATTCCCCCAATTATCCATTTCATTTTTCATGGATATTATTATTACCTAAACCTTGTACCATTTTACACAGGGTGCCTAATTTTATAGTTATTTTATTTTTTTGGAAAATATTAATAATTCGGTATTCTTTATTCCATTAAAATATTTAATAAGGAATATTATTTATTTGGATTATTCAATATTAAGAATGATTTATACTGGTAATGATGGGTGGAGCCTAGAAATTATGTAGCCCCTCGATGCATCGATAGTTTTTCATGAGAAAAACTAGTTGAAAAAATTAAAATAGTTTCCTTACATAGCTTTAAACTGTCATGTGAATGGTCTTGACAGTAAAGGTTTTCATGTTCCTTATACATGACATCCATTAAGAAAAAAATTTATTCCATTTAGTTTCATTTATTATTCATCGATGAGATTTTTCATCAATATATCTAGGGAATTTTTTCATGTTAATTGATTAAATGGATTGTCTTTTATTTTCATACATATCCATATTTATTTTTCCTTATATAATTATTTTAATGGAATATGATTCAATTTATTGCCTTTACCATGCCAAAATTATTATTCTCATTGATTAATTATTTCTTCCACTATATTTTTTCCTTAATGGTCATTTGATCTCACCCTTATTATGTTTCTTTCCACCAGAATCCAATTAGTGTACTACGAATGATATTTTTTGGATTTACTATATGGATTTGGGTTGTCCTAGAATTTATTTAGAAAAACTAAACAAATTAAGTTGTAATTAGTGTATTTATATGTAATAAAAGACTCATTTATGTATCAAGTTTCCAAAACTGCTAAACCCTCAGTCCTTTAGGGCTTCATTATTTGTAACCATGAAAATGTATTCAGTTATAGAAACTAAATCCTTGAAATATAGGGTTGGGTTGATATATTATAAAATGAAGATTTTTGATGGAAAATCTATAGACCACCAACCATATATCATGGATGAACCACTTTCCCAATACCAAGGCTTCATTTGGTCCAGTTTGAGAGAAATTGGAGAAATGGGAGAGTGCCTTAAAAATAATGAAAATTAGGTCACACCAAAATATCACATAGGGAGAGATAATAAATGAAGAATGAAAGAAAGAGGAGTTGTAGACATACTGAGGGATCTCCAATTCACATGAAGGAACTCCAATTAGAGTACCGATGAAAGAAATATTTCCAAGAATATTAGAGTAAATGAGATCTCCACGAGGGAGGTTCTACACATGGCTGAGGAGATAATGGAAGGAAAAATAAGGAAACAAGGAGGTAGGGTAAAAAAATTCATCCTTTACTGAAGTGCATGGTTGGACTTCATAGATTTCCAAACTACGCACCAAGAATTAAAGGATCGTTGCTTAAGGGGTGGGTTCGTATGAATCATGCACAAATTTTGTGAAACCATGTCGAAACCATGCATTTCACCTCTTTCCAACATCTGTAGAAGGTCGGAAGGCAATGTGACCTAGTGTAAATGATTGAAAAAATTGTGTGACACCCATAGTTCCTCTAGACTATACACATTGATACTTATATTGGGGCATATAATTTTTGACAAACTGTGTTCCCCATCTGGCTCATCCTGGATAGAAGTTTCAATACTCAACGCTCCCAAAACTCGACGGAACACCTGATGAACCCCTCTACCATTTAACAAAATATAAAAAACCATATTTCATGTCCAAACTCCTGAAATTTTATTCTGAATCCTGTTTTAAAAAATATACCATCCATTAAATCAAAAAAAAAATCAAATACCTTTTGAGTATCTTCCGGTCTAAAAATATGGGATGCTACAATCACCCACACTGAAAATTCTTGTCCTTGAGAAGCCATGGGGAAATTAAGAGAACATAATTTGATGAAATAATTTCATGTAGTGTAATTCAAATGGTCTTATTGGGTTTCCAAAGGCACAACACACTTATGGGAATCACACTAACAAACATTGTACATAAACTGTAGAAACTCAAGTCAATGTTTGTTTTTTTGAACTAAAACACTAATACAATTCCTAACAGGGACTTTCTAACAAAATAATTTTTAACATATACATCTCATTTACACTAGGTTATATAATTTTATGTCCAAATACAGTTCATATTATTCCAGTAATGGAACTATTGATTTATGTATTCCCATTAGTGGTCTAATAGTTCACTCATCATTATTATCATCTTAAACTGTGAGTGGACCCCTAATCGATCTCATAGGCCTGGTCAAGTCCAAATTTTATGAAATTCATTAATGAAACTAACCTAACCTCCCTCAACCCAACAAAATTACATTAAGGAGTTCCCCACCAACCACATATGAATAAAGAGTGGAATAAATAGTCAAATCATTTCTCGATGAAAACTCTCAAAGCACTCCTATTAGATGGAAGTTGTACTCCAAAACATGGATCAATGTGATTTTTATAAGGAAACCTTGATATTTATTTGAGTGCACCCATAGAATCCTATAAAAATATTCCAGGGATGTCTCTATCCCAGACACCCACATTATTCTATCATCCCCCAAAATGAATATGGGTGTATGAATGATCCATCTCACTTAAATCGTAACCCATTAAACATCACTTTTTGGCCTGACTGTATATCAAGATATCATCAGAAGCATGAAAATATTTTAACAGATATTATGCACGGAAAAAAATTAATGGTACTTACAATATATACATCTATATAAATAAAAACATACAAACATCAAGAACACTGACTATGTCCAAAGTGACATCCACCTGACAAAA
Organism: Viscum album; assembly: GCA_963277665.1. Taxonomy (NCBI): domain Eukaryota; kingdom Viridiplantae; phylum Streptophyta; class Magnoliopsida; order Santalales; family Viscaceae; genus Viscum; species Viscum album. Next base: position 323,101,818 of record OY728146.1, read on the forward strand.
ACTTCAACGGGAAACATGGGGTGTTCATGAGTCCATCCATGGTTATCATACTTAGAACCCATTGTATCACATAGAACAAACCATTCCTCTAAGTAAATACATGCTTCTGGAGTTAATTATAATGGAGATAACCTATCAATCCCAATGAAATTCAAATTTAGTGTGGTGTATATCTGATGCTCTCTCCATGTACCCGGATGTGTCAAGATATGGGAAATTGTTTATATTAATATAAGGGTAAAAAGGGGATTTGAATAGTTAAAAAAAGGACCTAATATAATCCCAGTCCTATGGGTGAGAATTAATCTATTTGTTTTCAAAACAACCCATAATATTTCATAGAGAAATGTTTGTTGAACATCGTTGAATGTTTTACTTTGAAAGGCCCTGGCTTCACCCAATGATGCATCACTATTTACTATTTGCAATTCTTTTACAACAAAAATATTCCTATGATCACACAAGGATGACCAATATAGCATATTATAGACTAATGGAATCTTAAAATCTTGAGAACAAAAATAACCAAAATGTCATTATTTTATCAGGCATGCACCAACTTAAAATGAGAGATTCCTTCCATAGGAGACATTTTGAAAGGCCTATAATTTACAAATGGAAATACCACAATAGTTCTCCCACTACATGGAGAAAAATCCATCAAACTACTGACATGATTATCCCCACATTAGGAGTGTAATAGTCTTCAAATATTCTAATGAAGGTATCTCATCCCATGGTATATTCTCCATTGAGTACTGAATGTGGCTACTAGACGTCTCCAACATTCATTAATATTAATTAAAAAAAATGAAAACTAGTTTTTTAAAATCATTATCAAATTTATTTTATCTAGGAAGATGGATGACACACCATTTGAGTTTTTTTCGACACCCTTCATTGTATTTGTCATTGAATCCAATACCAAACCGACCAACATGTCAAACACCGACCCCCTTTACAACTTCCTTCCAAGAATGAAAATGAGTTTGAACCATATTTATTCCCAAGTTATTATACATTCAAGATCACCTGTGATTCAAGAATAATAAATCCTAGGTATAATTATTCTCACCAAACTCAAAATATCGTTGAACCATTTAAAAAAGTCAACAGGTACTGTGTGTAAATACACCCACTGCCCTGTGGTTCATTATAATAAGAAAAATGGCATATCCATGATTATATCCATGATATAATTTCCCTATTTAATCTAACATATAATGGATTGAATCAAGTGATTCATCAAGATTTTTATTTTCACACATGATTTAAAAACAATATGACGACCTTCTTAGTCATCTAACATTGAAGAGAAATAAGAATAAGTGTCATGCAACCTATTTAGTTTTTGTTCATTCCCTAGGAAGGTCTATCTCACTAAACTAATAATTTCATGATGCCCATGCCCATAATCTGTGTCAAACAAAACAAAACCATATATCAATACAATGGTGTTGTTTTTGAGGCTAAGAGTGCTACATGGGACTATGTCACTCGAATATAACTACACAAATGGGATGATTCAAGATAAATTTGAAAGGATTTAAAACTCAAATATATATACCTACAACTGGAAATCCCTTAGAAGAAATTGAAAATTTAGAACTTAAATCTAGATAATACCAAGAATAAGACACTAGGATATACCACTTATAACTTTTTTTCAATGAAACCTAATATAATAAAAGGCCTAATGGTAATTCTCGCATTCCCATTTCAAGTAAAAACTGAAAAATAAAATAAAAAATAAACTACACTTACAAGACGATTAAAATTAGGGGCGCCACATTAGGATTCATTTTATTTCATTACCTTAATTCACATTTAATACTTTTTGAATCATTTTTATGTATATGTTTATTAAATGGATTAGTAAAATATAATTTCATTTTAATTATATAGAGGAAAGCACCCTTTTTGATTTAATGGGAATTTTAATTAACTAATTCTTCATATAAGAATAAATAGAAAAAAAAGAATGTATTTTTTAGAGTAGTAGGGAACTGGTCATGTATGATACCCCCAAACATCTATATTCACAGCCATATAGTTGGTTTTAGACACAAAAAATGACCATCACCACATCATACAAGTATACCTCATGAAATTCGGTATCAAGCATAGAAAAAGAGAGGTGACTAATTAGTCATTTTAGGTTCAAATAATTTGATCACCCATTTATTTAAAAATATTAATATTTTATAGAAACGCCATTAATGTGTTTATTTCGTTAAAAACATGCCCCAACTGACCAAAATTCGACCATTTTTTCAATTAGGAAGTTAGTCACATTGGTCATTAATGCCAAACAATAGGGGCGAAATCCTTGACAAGGAAACCGAATCATTTAAGGTTAAAACTTTTCAACATTTATATATGAAATAGATTTTATGTATAAGGATCATAACATATGGTTCTGATATATGGACCTACACTTTTTAATTTCTAAAGAGCCCATATACTTTAAAAATTGATGGAGACTCCCATATAATCGCGGCCATTTTATCTAGGATTTAAAAGAAAATTCAACAGTAATAACATTTATGAAAAATCTTTTAATTATATAATATTCATATTCAATGGCTCAATTATATGGGTTACCCTTTTACAATTCATAAAGAACCCATAAAATATAGAAATAAAAAATTGGCTTCTATTTAACCACAAAAAACGTTTCATCCCGTGGAAGCAATGGTTTATAGCTCAAACATGTCATGATTAGTTAGTAAGGTGTCACCATAAATATATGTGGTAAAAAACTATTTAGGTTGTTCTTTTCCCCCTTAATAACCAATTTTACAATTTAAAATTTATATCTTGGAATTATAAACATAAAAATTATATATGTTTTAACATGGAAAGGAAACTAGGAATCATTCCAATTTAACCATAGAAGGTTACTAAGTTACAAGAGACACACATCATTCGAACAATCATAACACTTAAATAATGGAATAACACTCAAGGTAAGAATACTATTTAAACACTTAAACATGATATACACATGAATTAAATGATATTTTTATGCAGGTTAGAGTAAATAATGTTAATAAAATTAATTATCATGTCATACAATTGGATGGAAAATATCACACAATGCACCTTACAACAAATTTCAAATGTCCTATAAATTTATTATACATGTCATGGAATATTATAGGGATGTAAATACATATGTTCCCATAATGATGAATGTAATGATACATCCTTTACATATAGGGACAAGGGTAAATATGATAATCTCACAGATTAGTATGTAGTGGAATCCACTCCAATAACTCAATGTAAAATCAAATTCAACTATAATAATGAAATACATGGAAAATAGACCATTTTCTACGCACTACATCTTTTCCCCATATGTGGGTTGAACACTCCGAGACACAAATAATTACAAAGCACCGACACATTCTGAGTATCTTATCTACCAGCCAAAAATTGTATGAAAAAGTAAAAACATGCCTCTAATTCCACTTTGTAATGGTATAGACCCACTGAATATAAAACCAAAAGCTGAATCGATTGGCCCATGGCCTCAAGATAGCCTCACTATATACTAGAGACTATCAACTATTAGTGAGGGTCTGAAGGGGTTGTATGACCCAAGTATGACATACATGGACATTGAATTACTTTTTCAAAATACGTAATACATTACAAAAAAGATGAATGAAGATCTTATTTGTTTAGTGCCTTTACAAAAATGAAACCAAATCATTTAATCTGGATAAATATATTCAATATCTCCCATAATGATCTCTAACATTAGTTTTCCTACATAAAACCTTTCTTTATATCCTGTAGAAAAGAAAACATATAAGAATGTTGAGCTCAGATGCTTAGTAAGGGTAAACAAAGAATATATCAAACAGAACATGAATATAAGAATGTAAAAACAAGAAAATAACTTTTGAAAATAATACCATATATAATCTATTTAAAAATATTGAGTCATGAAATAAATATTGGTAGTTCATAAGTCATAAATCATAAAGGAATAAGAGACATGAGAAAATATCATTGGCATAAAACGTGGAGTTTTGGAAAACAACTATGCATCGAAAATCATTTAAAAATTATCCTAGGATAATTTCCAAGACCATCATAGTGGAAAAATTCATTTAGTGAACCAAATTCACTTCTCATTCTAAAACAGTGTTACGAAATGTTGATTATTTTTTGTTCTAGCCGTGAAATACAAAACCATGATTATTTATCTATTTCAATCCTATATATGTCATGAGATATAAATATATACCCAATGAATTGGAGGGATATATTAGTCACTCCCATCTCATAATGAAATAATTATTAAGTGTTCCACAAAAAATAAATCATTCATCATAGCATAACCCATGTTATTAAATGGGATACTTAAACATTATTCCATCATAGCATAATCCATCTAAAACAAATGTATTTAATAAATAACATTCAACATTAAGCGTAATAAAACCATATGAATAATTTGTATAGATTACTTGAAACATAACCCTATTAAATAATTACATATTAGATGGAAAATAATCTCAATAGATCCCATGAAATTAATTCATAAGGAAAATATCCTTTTTTTATTCAAAAAATATCATTTATCAAAATGTAACACAATTTTAAAAGAAAAGAATTTATTTGAAAATAACCATCAAATATTTTAAAGGACTTTACATAGAAATTATGTATTATTAAAATTTAAATAATATTCTTACAGTATAAGATTAATGAAAAATTTATTTTCGTACATTTTTCAGATAAGTTAAAAAGTACCTCATATTGAAAATGAAAAAATATCTAATTCACACTGTATATTTAAATTAACCAATGGGTAAAATTGACACTATAAATTTTTAGATTAATTTAAATTATAATTTGGAATACATATTTAAGAAACATGGACATGTATGATAAATATACCCCTCTAGATACTTACATATAAACAATCAATGATAATAATGAGATTGAAAATTTACCCCTTACCTTAGGAATAGTTTCCTTAATATATGTATGAGACTTCTATATAAGGGTTTAAATAATGTCATTAACTTATTCCAGAATCATACATATTTTTATAATCTCATAAGTGATCATATTATTACCTGTTTGTTAATAACATTATTACTCATCCTTTAGTTATTAACTGCATTATTTTCTTATGCATCTTTTGTCAGATAAGTTCATATTACTCTTTATAGGTCATAGTTATATAAATTAAAACATTATATTAATATAATATATATAACATTTATTCATTCTAAACAATTATATAATCATGCTTTAATTACTATTATCTGGAATGAATCACATTGCAATGCGGAGATTGTAGGTCCTATGTATGCAAGTGTGATGATATCATTCCATTAATTGTGGAGTGTTATAAAAACGGATGGTATATATATTATTCCTGAATTACTATCTTCTTATAATTATAATATATAGTTGTTATTTACATAATAACACCCCTATGTAAGGGGGCGTTGAAAAACAGATTACACCACGGTGTGGAGACGGTAAGTTGTACGTATGCACGCTTGGTGAATTTTTTTTGGATAGATATAAGGTGTAATATTGTCTCTAAATAATCATAATAACATATATTAATATATATGAAACATAGGTTGTTACTCTATAGTGAAAACAACTCAGGAAGATGAAGTGTAATAAGAAATTAGAATGAAGGAATCAGTAGAGGGGATTACCTCATCTTTGACAATCTCCCTTTGGATCTCTTGTTAATGCCCTAGAGTTGGCCCCAAGAGAAGAAAAAAACCAATATAATGTGACTATGGATGTTTATAATGGAAATGTTTTGGTAATTGAAGATTTATATGGGTCAATGTAAAGTATATAAGGGAGGAAGTATGTGCCTTTATATAATTGAGGTGAAGAGCGCTTTTGGAATCTCCGAAAGTATTAAGTTATAATAAAATCAAAACCCATCCAAAAACATAAACAATTTCATAGTATTGAAGTTGATATGATTTTAGGTTTTAATAACATCAAAAAATTAATTTTAGACATGCTTTTATGTCAATTTAATCCTTATCCTTTTAATTAATTCTTAGTTATTAAATTTATTTTTTAAATAAGGTAACAAATTATCTATATTAAATTTGAGAAATATTTACTTATTTGATGTCAGTTAGACCATAAATGAATTATCTAGAGCATTTAACATCATATCATAATTATTATATATTTTAAAAAATGTTTTATTATTTTTAAATAATTTAACAATACATTATTTTGATAAACAATCATTAGTGTCAATTTTGACAATATTCAAATGGCTGAATTTTAAAATTTCAAGAAAATATGTTATCCTCGATTTTTTTAATATCCCTATAGAGTTAAGTTCATTTATGAAATTAATTAGAAATATTAATTATCCCCAATAACATTTATTAATTTTTTATAAAAACATTAATTTAATATTTCTATTAATAAAATAATTACTAAATCAGTTTTTTTGATTATTTAATATACATATTTTTTGAATAAAAATAAAGAATAAAATAATATGACAAATAAAAGAATCTTATAAATTTAATAATAATTATTACAGTCGAATATATATTCTAGAAAAATCAATCATTAAAAATGTTATATAATTAAAACATGAATGTGACAACTTTAACATCACTGTAAATAAAATATTTTAAGTGTCATTATCTTTTCCATATTGCTCAAAATGGTCTGTAAATATACCATTAGATGATTATGGTTGATATATACTCAACCAATAATATTTTTTCAGATTTTTTTTCGTTTAATGGTTATTATATTTTTAATAAAAACAATTTTATTTCCTTTTCATTAATTAAATAATTTTGTGCATCATCAATGCATTAGAATTTATGGTTATTATTAATCTATTAAAAATTTCAACTAAATTACCATGATAAATAAAAATATTTTTTATTTCAAATTAGTTTTTATATTTGAAATTTTCTTATGTATAACCTAATATTAAAAATGATAGAGTTATTAGAATTTGAGCAGGACATAATTTACATTCCTAAAAATAAAAAATATTTGATTTCTTAATATCACCATAGTGGAATCCGAAAGATACCATTTCTACCCAAGAATGATTTATGTTAAACAAAACTTATCCAAGGATGTTAGAACAAGTGTTAGGGTAATTTTATAATATTATTTCTACCCATAATGAAACTTTTTTTCTATTTACTGTATTAAAACAAATTAAAAAATTTATTATTTGTAATTCCCCAAAATAAAATAAAATATATTTACATAATTTGTATCCAATTATTCCAATTATGGAATCCATTTGTAAAAATTCAAATCACAGAAGTTGTAGAAATTAATTTAAAATTATTCATGTTGTTGGAATAAGAAAACATATTTTAAACATGAAAAGGATTGAAATATTTTTACATACAAATTAAATGTAAAAATAAGGCCAATGAAATAATTATATTAACTTGTATAAATATAATATATTTTTAATTTATAACAACTAAAATATATATTATAACACTATAAATAAATTTTATGAAAACGTAGTTTTAAATTAAACTGCATTTTTTTCTATTAATTAAAAAATTAAAACTTATCAGAGAAATACTAAATATTCAACCAAAGTATATTTTTGCACTCAAAAAAATAATAGTTTTAATTTTTAAAATATAATAAAAGAAGTAATCAAAAACTATATTTAAAATGGGTAGTCACTAAAAAGGTGGGAAAGCAATTTTTTAAAAAATATTTTTTATTATCTCGAAAATTGAATTTTTTATTATATCATGTCCAGAAAAAATAAATGATGACTTTAAAACATTATATTGAATAGATAACATATATATTTCATTAACAAAATGTTTAAAGTTGTATTTTATTATTATATAAACTCATTTATTTTCATTTAAACAGTTTTTCAAAAGAAAGTCCATACAATTCATAACCTCCATTATAATGACTATATTATACGGTAACAAAATAATATTTTGAGTTTCAATTAATCTCAACCTTGCATGAAATTAATTATATAAAAAGAACATGAAATTTTGTGTAACACTATCCAATCATAGTGTTATTTATACAAAAATATAAGCCGACCTAGGTTTTAGCACAAAAATATATTGGTGTAGTGTACAACAGAAGACATCAATAAAATTTAAAAGCAATATCCCATAAAAATATTGTTTTTCTACGTTCTACCCCCCTAAAATGAATTTTCCCAACAAAATTTCTCTTAGTTATAAAATAATTAATACTTTAAAGTTTCTTTCATAGAAACACACATCTAAAAAATGTATGCTAAAACATATTTTTTATGGGAAAGATAGAAACATAAGAGTTACCCAAAGTAACACATCATTGGGATTCCACATAAAGAACTTATTTGGAAAGTAAAAATAATGATTCAGGAGAGAAATAAAACTATAACGAAGTGATGGAGAGTGATAGAGAACATTCCTAGGAGAAATAAAACAATCAAAATTTATAAATCCACAATGAGCTAATGAACCATCAAATTCATCGGTAACGATGGTAATAGGATAAATATTTTATTTTCAAGATCCTTTCCAAAGATTTAAAGAATGAGAATAAATACTTACTTGATTTCGTATAATCTAATACTTTTGTTATTCTATAATCTATTTTCACATCATCTCTTATTCCAAGAGATGAACATGAATTTTTCATTCCATAAGAATTAAGAGACCATGAGATCCATAAATAGAATGAAATGTCATTCCATCTATCTTTATCACAATTTTATTTAGAAAATGTTATTATATATGCATAAGTCCACATATAATGAGATAATACAATCAACTAACAAACTTCATCTTAAGGATATATTTTACTTCACATAAATGGATATCCATAAAATCCTTCTGAATTATGAAAATTCAAAACATTAGAAAGAGATTCTCTACCTCAGCTTAACATTTTCCCCCCATATATTATAAGGTATATATTAATGGTCACCTAACAAACATGTGAATTCCTACATCATGTATTTTCTCAAAACATGGTAATAAGTTTAATTGTGTTAGAACTTTATTGAACACATGCATTCTTTCAAAAACTAACACTTTTCATATACCATAAATCCCAAAAAAACCAATATACTCACTCTATCATATCGGTCTTGAGTTTATAATTATTATCAAACAACTATTTATTTCATAATCCCAACATTAAAAACATATAAAGTGTTAACATTACCATAATGTTTTTCTAAAACAATATCTAAATCACATTCCATGGTTACTAGTAACACTCAAAATATACTCTTAAATACATATCGAAAAATCATATTCAAAAAATACGTATTTATTTCTTTATTACATAATAACATAAAAGTGACTCTAAAACATTATTCTAGAATCCCATTACATACATACTCAATCACCCAATCAACTTTTCTCATACTCAACATCACAAATAGTGATAATATTAGATTTTCCTTTTTATTTAGCTTTAATAGGTTGATGATGTAGATCATCACTGATAAGCCTAGGATTAGAGAATTTGTTAGGATAATGGCCCATTTCATTTCACTTTTAGAATTTAATTTTCAAAGGTTCATTCTTTGTAGCCTTTTTTTTATTTATATCATTAGCTATATTTTTAACATTAGTTGGACACTAAACATTCTTATGACATTATATTACACACTTAAAACATTTATTAGTCCCATAATGAATATATCCCTGAAGATTCATTCCACACTTTGAGCAGGAGGAAACATTCATCTTCTTTTCACCATGGTTTTGATACTTTTCCTAGAACTTTGTCATCAATTTCTTTTCAAAATCATGAGATTGATATATATCCCAAACTTCAATTTCAACCATGATATCAAAAAACACAATAACCTTTAATTTACTAATTTCTCTTATGGCTAACAACTTGAAATAATTGGTTTTAAGCCACTGAATAATCAATCAAACATACTTTCAGGTTGGATGATAATGCCAGAAGTGTACCTTGGATGTATTATAAAATTTTCATCATATGTAACAACATATTCATTATAATTTTTATTCAGCTAAAGGAAATATTTTTCATCTTTATACAAATAATATGAGGAGTGTACTTACTAAAAAGTGATTTCTTGAAATCGTCTCAATCCATCTATTAAATTTCATATTATTTCATTGTAATCTTGATTATAGTTCACCACTAGTTAGTTTAACCTTATAAATGATAAATAGATGAATATGTGTTTTTCATGTTTCGAATAGTGAATTATAGAAAATATATTTTCATTGGTGTTGATCCATTGTTCGGGAACAAGGGTATCATAAGACCCACTAAAAGAAGGTGGACATTACCTCATGAAGGACTCGAAATAATGTTCCACCCTTATATGCTCATTTGGAAGTCCAAAATGATTCATAGATTTAGTAAGTATAGCTATAAGACTTTTAATTCCTAATCCCGTAATTTTTTTATTGAAAATGACAATCATTATATTTCCCATTGCATTCATTATTAACATGATTTTTTTTGGTTCCATCCATTGCCAAAAACCCAAAAATATTAGCATGATATGAAAAAATAATACATGGGAAACAACATAATCAAGGGTAAGTACAATAAATCTCTATAATATTAGTTTTAGTCAAAGGATAACCATGATCATTAAAAAAATTTAAGGATTTAACCTATTTTTTGAGTTATCCTTAGAGACTTCCCTAATCATATCATTAGAAATATTTATTGGGATCTCACTAAAGTTTTCTCATCCTAGTTTCCAAAGGATGTATAATACACCACATTGATACCAAACATAACTACCCAATATTAATGTACATAGGAATTATATTTTATTTTCGTAATACTTAATAAAATAAACAAACAGACACCCAATGACCATATTAGTTTAGTGCATTTGGAAACACCGAAAACATTCTTCTATTTTGTTGAAAAATCATCAACATATCTAATATATATCTTCCCCTTCTACATAATATCATTCTTTATATCATGGGGAAAATAAAAAATATGAAAAGGCTGAGCTCAGAGGATCAAAATTGTTAAAAAAATATAATATTAAACAGAACATGAACCTAAGAATGAAAAACAAGAACATCACTTTTGAAAATCACACCATTTATAACATATATGAAAATCTTGATTCACGAAATATGTATTGGTAGTTCATAAGTCATAAATCACAAAGGAACAAAAGACATGAGAAAAAAGAGCTAGCATAAAACATGGAAATTTGGGAAAAACATAAGCATCAAAAATAATTTCCATATTAGCCAAGGCTCATTTCCAAGACCATCATAGTAGAAAAATTCAGTTACAGAACCAAAATCACACCTTATTACAGTATTGTATTAATGAACTGGGTTAACTTTCTGTTCCATCCTTATACTACTGAAATGAGCTTACTTCCCCATTCCGGTCGGATCTATCCCATTAGATATAAATCTTTACCCAATTATTTGGAAGGAGATATTGGTTTGGCCAATCTTATAATGACATAATTCTTACATGTGACACTAAAACATAAATCATTCATCATATCATAACCCAATGAATAAACTGGGTTTCTTAAACATCATTCAATCATAACATAATCCATGTAAAAAATAGATTTCATAAATAGCATTCCAGCATAAAAATTATAAAACTATAGGAATAATAGGGATAATACACTTGATACATAACCCTATTAAATAATTAAATCTTATATGGAAATTAATTTTTATAGAACAGTTGAAATTAATTCTTGAGGAATATATCCCTTCATCTTCAAAAACATTTTCTTTTCTCAAAATTCCACACAATTATAAAAGAAAATACTTTCTTGGAAAATAAACATGAAATAATGCAAAAGATACATAAAAAAATTAAGGTATTATGAAAACATAAAATCTAATTCATGTCTTATAAGTTAAAATAAAACATTCTACTCATACCCTTATTTGACAAACCAAAAATAACTTTTTATCAAAATTGACTAAATATTTTTTCATACCATTTAATAAAATAAGCTAATTGGTAAAATGGAATTTAAATTTTTCTATAGAAATAGAAATAATATTTTGGAATAAATATTTAAGAAATATTGGCATTGATGATAAATATACCCTAATATATATATAAATGTAAACAATCCTAGATAATAATGTTATTGAAAAATTACCACTTAAAATAGGTACGGGTTCCTTCACACGTGTCTAAACCACATGTATAAGGGTTTAAATAATGTAATTAAACTATTCCAGAATCATATTCATTTTTATGATACCATAAGTGAACATATTATTACCTATTTGATAATAACATTAGTACTCATCCCTCAGGTGTTAACTGGTTTATTTTTTATGAATGTTTTGTCAGATAAGTTCATGTTACACCCTATAGGTTATAATTATATCATTTCTACAATTATATTTTCAAAATATATAACATATTTATTCCATATAAACATTTATATAATAATTCCATAGTGAATATCATGTAGAATTAACATCATCATATTGTGGAGACTGTAGGGTGTACATATGCACAAGAAATGATATCATTCCCTTAATTGTGGAATGATATCAAAGTGGATGGTATATACATTGTTAAAAAATCAAGATATTTTTATAATAATAATATATAATTATTATATAGATCATTATACCCATCCATGTAATGTGGTGGTGAAAATCATATTACAACATGGGGGTAGAGATGGTATTCCATACAAATGCACATGTGGTGATTTTATTTATCATAGGATTGATATAAGGTAGAATATTGTTGTTCCATAATCATATTATCATCATAGAATATATGGAAAATTCTAGTATAGGATGTATAAGAAAAAATAATTTTGAATGAATCGGTAGAGGATATTACCTCTTCTTCGACGAGCTCACTCTAGATCTTCGTAGAAACCACAAGAGTTGGTCTTTGAAGAAGTACAGAACCACTAGAATGTTACTAGGGAAGTATATAAAGGAATTGGGTTGGGGATGGTAGAGTATTAAGGATAAAAGTGAGGTGAATAATTGAGTGATGGTGTGGATTTTTATAATTGAGACCTAGCACACTTTTGAAAACTCCAAAAATATTAATTTACTATAAAATAAAAACCCATTCCAAACCCTCAAAATTATCCTAGTTTCTAATATGAGATGATAGAAGGTTGTAATGTCATCAAAAAATAAATAAAAGTTTGAAATATATTTCTATCAATTAATACATTATCTTTCTAATTAATACTTAGTTGTTCAATATAATTTTTAACTAAGGTAACAAATATTTATATATTAATAGGGTGAAATTATCATGAACCAGCCGAGGTCGACCCTAAACTGGTCACCCATACTGCTCTATGACAAGTCCTGAGAAGCGTTCTACATTCTCTTCGGATATAGACATGTACCAAGGAAATTATTATAGTGACAGGGGAATGATTTCACCAAAATATAAATAAGAACTAAGCAGCTAAAAGAAACAGACATCCAAACGAAAATGTTTATAAAATTCAACTGAACATTATTTATAGATGAAACTAAAATTAAAACTAAAAAATACAACAAACCAACTAAACCTGATGAATAAAACAACACCATGTGACCCCATGGTCACTCTCCAAAATAATGAATACTCATCACCCAAAGAGACCAAACTCATGTTGAAACCTACAAAAGGGAAAACTAGAAGACAACTATATGCATGAATATTAAAACTCAGTAGGTTAGCCCGATATTCTATTCCCAATGCACATCCATTAAAATAAAAGAAAATTCAATTTCATTTTGGAGGTAAGATATATAAAAATATTTTTTCCAAATGAGGTCCTACACTATGTAAATTACCGGACAAAAACTTGAAAGTTTTATAAACAAGAATGCTAGAAATATATTACCTACCATGAATACATGGTAGGATGATTAGTCAAACATGAAACTTCAAAGATAAACATTCCCCTCACCCAAAACCCATAAAAAGGATCAGTATTTCCAATGAACTAGATAAAAACCAAGACATGAAAAAACGGGTTTATAAATTCTACACAACATTAAATCTTTCCTCCACCAGAAAGCCAAAACACATTCCAGCTTATTAATCAACACATACGGATTATTTATCTACATTGACCAACCACTCAAGCCAATGTAATATCATCTAGCATAATAAAACATAAGCAAATTTTCTAAACAAAACACCAACTCACAACCACATCCTGAGAATCAATGGAAAGATCAAGCCACCACCTCCACAAACCAATAGAACTCATGAAAGAAAACGATTGCGGGGGGGGGGGGGGGGGGGGATAGACTCCCCCCCAATAGATAACAACTTAAATCTGAGAAATACTTAAAGTAAAGATCTTAGAGACCTATAATGGGTCTTCCCACCTTTAGAGACCAAGTATAAGTGAAAAAAAAAGAATTCAAAATAAACTAGAATTGGTCCTTACTCGCACATGCCTACCAAAACACTCTCACACCACCCTACAATACCATGTTAAGAGGGTTACAACATGAATATTTAAAACACCCACTCCCAAATAGAGGGGACAAGAACTGGGCCAACAATTTCGGCACATATAAAAAAACAAACCACTCAGGGGTGGGGAGAAAAGGGGACCCAATCATTGGGACACTGAATCCAAAAAATAAATAGAGGAACCACACAAAACTCTCCACCTATGAATAATAAAAACCAAGAAATCACCTAATTCACATTGGTGTTCCAAAGTGGGACATTAATTAAAAACCACTTTCTGAGAAAGAATAACCATATACACTGCATGAGGGGTAAGTCCACCATGATCTTCATGATAAAAAGAAAATTCATAGTGATGAAAAACCACTATAAAAATATAAAAAATTCCTTACCACAATGGTGAATGCAGGATCATCATCGAGATCCCCACACCTCTAGTGATTTTATAACTGTGGGAAAAGATTCACTTTGAGGCCTATGGCTGGAGCCTTGAAGTTTAAAATATCCAATTCATTGTATCTAGGATTTATAGATCCCAACACCCCAAAAAACTGACTTTCTCAACAACACACCATCATCTAAATTGGAACTCAATGATAAATATCACCATTATATATCACTTTGAACAAGGACCGGAATGGAAATTGAATATGGTGTAACACAACTATATCACTGAAAAAACTACTATATCCAAAAGAACTATAACAATAGGAAAACCCATTAAATCAATCCCAAATATCTCTCAATTTCATAAAACAAATCGAGTCATCACTTAGGTAGTGGATTAAATGTTTGAAATTAATCCTCAGGGAGATCAACATGATTTATTTCCAATAGAGAACCATTTTTTCCCACATCACAATAACTATCATATACTTAGAAACCAAGTTAAAATTTCTACAAAACGAGCCACCGACAAGACCCCGTCTCAAGACACCATGGAGTGCCACTTTCAGACTATGAAAAATCATACAAAACAAACCACACTTCTAAAACATGCAAATGAAACCCACATAAACATCGATTGATCAAAAAAACAACAAATTATTTGTTTAAAACACTTGAAAAACAAACAAACTTGGTGGATTTTCAAATTTACCAATGGTTTTTCATCAACTATCACTCACATGCACATCCTTGTGCCACCCTATCCACCCAACCGCAATGTCGTATCAGGAATCCATCAAAATATCTATTTGAAACTATGCAAGTGAGCACCCCTGAAAACACCAAATCCTAAAAAACCATCCTAATTTACTAAGACAAAACCATCAACCCATTTTGAAAATCTTTTACCTTCCATTGGAACACTAACCACCAAGTAAAAAATCATTTTCATATTTCCACACAATAATCAATTTTAGCAAGATAGAAAAAGAAAATCCATAGGTATATATCAAAATCATCTACCTTTATTAATCATATTTTTTATCATTTCATAAAACCAAACAATTTCATGAACCATTTGATTTAGATTCCATTTCATTTATTTTAATAAAACTAACAAAACTAAATTCCATTCAAACATCCCTTTCCCATTTTCAAAAATTATGAAAGGTGCCTTTTCTTAATCCTATAACCACAAATGCCAAAACCCTTTTTAGGAAAATGTAAATGTTGAAAACCAATTCATCATATTAAAACACTCTTCAACATCCCGAAAAATCCGATTTTAAAAAAAAATTCATAATCAATTTAAAATAATCCACACATTCCAAACATTTCATTTGAAGAATCCATATGTAAATATTAAATAAATTCAATGACATTAAATCATTTCCACTTTATCCCCAAATATTTCTATCACAACATTCCAAATATTATCTCATATTAAAATTTTTAAATCGATATTCCAATTTTCAACAACATACAATTCTTTTAAAACCCATTATCACAATTCTCACACAAGGATTTTCAAAATAAAATTTTGAATTCAAGAGAAGTAAAAGAGACCCATAAAAGTGAATTGGTGTTTGTTGGTGACTTGACCATATGGTTGGAGTCCATATGTCAGACACACCACCAACATAGAGATCCTTCTGTGGACCATGACCTAGAACCACATGTCTCGACAGGACCTAAAATCTAACACAGACCATTATTCCAACTCCCCTTATTGTATCCCAAGACAACATAATCAATATTAAACAAAGACACAAATAAAACTAGATTTCCCCTGGACACCCGAGGATCCAAAAGAGAAAGATTTTTTGAGACTCTTCACGAACCTAACCCCAAGGTTCTGAAAATCATACTCCATCTACCTTGATATCCCCAAAAAACATGGACGCTTAAAAAAGGTTTTCTAAGAGAAAACATCTCTTAGATACTATTTTGTCACGAACTACCTCGGGTCGACCATGAACCGACAACCCAGGCCGCTTTGGGACAAGTCCCGAGAGGTGTTCCCAATTCTCCTGGGATGGAGACAAGCACCAAGGGAATCAGTAGAATGAAAAGGGAATGATTCCTCCAAAATATAAACCATAAATTAGCACCATATAGAAATGGACATCCCAACATACATTTATATAAAATTCACCTCAACATTATTAATACAATAAACTGAAAGTAAAAATGAAAAAATATAACCAACCGGACAAACCTAATGAAAAAACTAACACCATATGAACCCGCTGGAAAATCTATAACACAACAAATACACTTCATCCAATGTGACCAAACTCAAGATGGAACTTTCACAAGAGATAAAAACAAAAGAAAAATACATACATGAGTATTAAAACTCATTAGGTTTTTCCAATATTCTATACAAAAATGAAGATATTTTAAAATAAAAGAAACATAAATTTAATTTTTGAGATAAAATATAGAGAAATATGTATTGAACATAATGTTCTATGATATAAAAATTATCAGACAGAAACATCAATGTTTTATAAATAAGAATGATAGTATCAATTTTTCCATGAGGTGAATCCTGAAAAGGAAAATAGTTTCAAGAGGGATTCGTTAATGAATGTAAAATTTTAAATAAAAAACATACACTACTGAATTTACCAACTAAACACAACAATATACCGATGGTGAGAACAAAATATCCAATGATCACAAGTTAAGGGAACACCCATAGGTACTAGTTCATTGTGGGCCCCAGGTACCTCGTATCTCAGTTTAAATGTAACCATAACAAATATTTTTTCTCATGCACATGGGCCAATAATAGGAGAACCATACATAACCTAGTGGTTCCCATCCTCATCATCATCATCATATTTTAGTTTGTTTTGTCATCGTCAAATTTATTATATTAAACTAGGACAAAACCCCTCCAGATTATTAGCATACTAGTACACATCTCCCAACTAGGATACCCGGGGTTTCCCTTTCATTGCTCAAAAAAGTTACACATCTTTCACATAAAATTTTCTCATGATGTTCAAATTTAAAAATCATACACACATCAAACATACCACACACATGTCTCACATTTCATTCATGGATCAATAAACCACCTAAATTATCATAATATAATTTCTAGAATTGTAACGAGGCCTTGCACATAAAATCCATTCATAAATTATCATTAAAGGTCAAAAACAAACAAATATCATATCAAACCAGATTTTAAATCCCCAAAATCATTTAATAAATAAATTTCTTGAACATATATGGCCCCAAATTAAAAAACATGAAATACACATGGAAACCATTTTTACAAAAATCTGTCAAATGAGCCTTTAAGCATTCCTCAAATTAAACATTTTCCAAAGGACCAAATTTAACATTAAAAAAAATTTGTATACCCACCAATTAATATATATATATATATATATTTCAATAATCACTTAATACATTCGTGTTACACTTCTAGAGCATGAACATTTTTTTAATGATGACCAATGGGCCATTTTTCAGAAACTCAGGCCCAAACATGTTTACCACGAAAAAACCCACTTTTTTATAAAGATGATAATTTAAAATTAAATAAGAGGACCCCAAAAATTCGTTTTTAATGCTGATTTTTTTTATAAATTGAAATAAATCATTTTATTTCACACTAAGCACATAAAATCTAACCAAGAAATTTACCAAATACATGGCATGCACTTTGAAACAAACAACTTATTTTAAGCACTTGAAAAGGGATAAAATACCACCTTCATGCACTAATTTATTCAAGATAATAAACCGTGTTAAAATTATCTTAAACCAGGTGCATAAGAAAACGGACCATTTAATTAAGCAATGGGTGTACAGATTTATAACAAAACACCACTACCATTCACAAAACAAGGCATAAACAATCATTTTTCACAATAAGAATATTATCCAAATGCTGAAAAATAATACTAAACATATATATCAGGTAAAAAATACAGAAAATGATGAAAATTAAATGATAAAGGAATTTTCAAGGGATATCATACCTAAAAACCATGGTAGAAAAGTACCGCAAGGCTGTATCACGTGTTGCGGTTCCCAACACTCTAGATCGATGGAGGCCAGACCTAAAAGAACCAAAACACCATATAAATCATGGTATAACATAAAATTAGGGCATAAATGACTTGTAAGAAGAGGAAACCAAAATAGGGTAGAAGGTGATGGAAGAGGTTGGAGAAAGGACAAGGAATATCACCTTGGAAATAAGAGATCGCTTCATATTCCCATAAATCTACACCCTTAGAGGGACATGAATGGCTTGGAAATAATTTTAGAGGTTCCCTAGGTATGGGAGAACCAGTGAAAGAATGTTTTTGGGGAATTAAGAAATAAATGAATGATTTATGAATGAAATTAATTAACTTATCAAATCTGGATGATTTGTGAAGCCTTGAGAAATTTCTCCCAAATCCGAGACTAATATGAGCTCCAAATTGGGGAAATGGAACTTGGGGGTAGCTCTTAGAGTTTGTTTGGATCATTTGAGAGTTGTAATCACCAAAAAATAGAAAAAAAATATATATGTATGAATTTTTCGAATCTGTAAATGGGATCATAGGCTGGCCCAATACCTAAATAAATAACCCAAATCTACCATGATTATGAATATAGAATGGGGTCCGAAGGATATATTGGTTTGAATAGGTTAGGGGAGTCCAAGTGGGATGTTTAAAGAGGTAATTGTTTTTAAAAATAAGGGATTTATAAAAGAAAGAAACTTAGTTTTTTAAAATGGAAATGAGATCAAGGTTGGCCCAATTCATTATGTAACCACCCTTTTCTCCAAAAAACCTCAAAACGGATATATGGAATCAATGGTATGATTATTAGCTATATATGACACTTAAAAACTAAAAATTCAACTCACACAAAACCATTTAAAATGATTGGGATTTCGAACGAAGAGGATCAAAACCAAAAAAAGAAAAATCAGATTTGATTGAATTATTTACTTATTAGATGTCAATTAGACCATAAATGAATAATTAAATAATTTTAAACCATATAATAATTATTATATGTTTTCAAATAAAAATATTATTTTAAATAATTTAATCATTCATTATTTTGATAAAAAATAAATAGTGTCAATTTTAAAACAATTTAATTTCTTATTTTTTATAAATCTCATGATAAAAAGTTATCCTCAATATGAATATTTTAATATATCCCTATGAGGTCAAAGTCTTCTAAAAAAGTATATGAGTGCATTAATTAACAAAATTTAAATTTATTTTATTATTTTAAATATCTTTAATTTGATATTTCCATTAATAAAATGATTACCCTATTAGTTTTGTGTAATTATTTAATAGAATTATTTATTGAATAAAAAATAAATAGAAAAATTGTGAAGAAGAGAAATCCTTTATATTCAATAATAATACTTATTGGTGAATATATATTATGGAAAAATTCTACAGTGAATATGTTTTATGTATTTAAACATGAATGTGAAGACTTTTACAGGATATTAAAAAAAAATATAAGTGTCGTTATCTTTTCCATATGGTTCTGAATTGTCAATAACTCAACCATTTTATGATTATTATAAATATATACTCAACAAATAATATTTTTAAATGTTCTATTTTACTATTAATGGTTATTATAAATTTAATAAATATTATTTTATTGAATTTTCATCAATTAAATAATTTACGCATCATTAATGTATAAGACTTTAAAGACATTATACATTTCTTAAAAATAAAAAATAAATTAACATGACAAATAAAACCATTTCATATTTAAAATGAGTATTTATAGTCGAGATTATATTTTTTATTACATTATACTAAAAATGATATTGTTATTAAAATTTGAGTAAGAAATATTTAGCTTTTCATAAATTAATTATATTAAATGTCCAAATATTATCTAGGTTGCTTTAAAACGATATGATTTGGACCCAAGTATGATTTAGGTCTAAAAAACACACCCAATTTTCTTTGGAAATTTTTTTGAAGCTTTTATAAAATTATTTTTACCATTAATTACCTGATTTAGCCTTTTACCAAATTAATAAAAATTACAGAAGTTAATATTTATAATGAGAAAAAACAAAAGAAAGATATTTACAGAATTTGGACCCAATTGTTACAATTATTTCATCCATTTTTAAGTATTAGAATACAAAATATTTGAAGTAATTGATTTAAAATTAATCCTGTTGTTGGAATAAGAAAACAAGTTTTTAACATGTAAAAATTGAAATTCTTTTACATCTAAAATCAATGTAATATTAATTTTAGTTAACTAAATTGCATTACATGATAAAATATAGTGTATTTATACCTTAAAATATTTCAAATATATAATTTATCTAGATAAATAAATTTAAAGGAAAGTAGTTTTTAATTAAAATGCATTATTTGTTTGACAATTCATCATTAGGTGAAACTTAACAGAAAAATAATAAATCTTCAACAAAAGTAAATTTAAATACCCTTATTTCATTTAATAAGATTATTAAATAAAATATAATATAATTTTTTTTTTCAAAAACTATATTTAAAATGGGTGCTCCATCAAAAGGTAGAAAACATTTATTTTTTTATAAATAATTTTATTATACTTCAAATAATTTTTTTTTCATATTTCATGTATAGAAAACATATAAGAGATATTGTAAACACTGTATTTAATATATTTAATATATATTTCATTAATAAAATCCATCAAGATTGATTTTATTATTTTATAAAACCACTTATTTTCATTTAAATATTTTTTTGAATAAAGTTAATACTATTCATGGCCGCAATTATGATAACTAGGTTATAAGGTAACATAATAATATTTACTTGTTCACTGAAATATGGTCTTTCATAAAATAAATTATATCTAAAAACATTAAATTGTGTGTAACACAATATAAGAATAGTGTTTCACATACCTTTAACTAATTTGGTGTTGTGTGTGACCCAAGCTTATCTTGTTGTAGTGTACAACACAAGACATCAATGAAATTAAATAAATATCTATCTCAAAAAAATACTGTTGGGTTATAAGGGGAGGAAATTCTCTCTTTAATATAGTAGAACAATGGTATATCAGATATGAATAATCAATGATAAGCACACAAGTAAAAAATAAGAAATGACAATGAATTAGATGATAATTATAAATACATAATAGATTTTTCTATTTCAAATATAATAAAATGAATTCATGTCTAAGACATGATACAAAAGATAAAATATAAAACACATAAAAGTTAGTATTGGAAAACAAAAAAATTAAATAAAAGGTAGAAAAATTCCCTAAGGACAATATCTAAAAGAATCATATGTACTATCTCAGTCCTATGACTCTATCCCAAAGGTTCAATTCACAACACCATGAATAAATCATGGACCTGTGAACAAGAAGGTCCACTTTGGAAACCCAATATAATGGTTTCCCCAATAGGGTGTGAGATATACTCAGTAGGCCACCACCAAGTTTTTCTAAATAATAATAGAGTTTATTCATCCAAAATAAGTAGTGTGCATGTAAATCCAAAGTAATGATGAAATGTAAAATAAATAGGTCACCATGTTTGGATTAGGTTCCTTAAAGAAACCATTCTTGATGATAACTACATTAGCCCAAACCAGAAATGTCTGAACCATATTTCTCTCGAACAAAATAAATAAGGGAATAGTGATACAGAAAATGTCATAAGAAGGTATATTGAGATCAACATACCCCAAGAATGTGATTAGGATTGGAGGAAAATTCCCATAATCCAAAAATATTCACCCGTATCCCTTTTCAATTAAAATAATTACTTAACTCTATTATAAAGCATTCTGGGACAATATGAGGTCAACCATAAAAATGAAACAATATATCGCATCAAGATCACCATGAAGGATCATTTCTTTTGAAGTCTTCCCAATATAATCCATTAATTTCCTTTCAAGTACATATCACAAACTAATGTGAGACAATGACCTCTGAGATATTACCTAGCATCTTACCTAGGGAACTAAGTCTCACTCATGTCCTGGCACAACCATCTCTCCAATGATCCTATCAATTGTGTATCCCCTAGTTAATAGATATCAATCATAATGAGGTTAGAGTATCACCCAGTGATCCCATCCCAGCATACTAGTATCATCCCCATTGAATACACAATCTATCAAGGAAACTGATAAAAAAACATAATGAGAATGTTTGTGATGTTCCATAGAAGGAATCCCAAGTATCAATCTTGGACTATATAAATAATTTAGTAAATTAGTTTAAAACATAAAAAATGTCATGAAAATGGGAATTACATATGATTAAAGGATTGATTAAGGGGGTCACACCCATTTTACACTCCACTTATTTATAAAAATAGTCCATGTACACAATCAAGTGTCATCAAGATGCAATAATACAATATAATCCATGGAAACACCCATACCAAAAATCCATGAAAGACATAACACATAAATTACTTTACCAATTTTAAGACAACACATATCATTGAGGTGTTTCATTATATGACATGATGTTTTTATTCAAAAAACTTATTTAGTTCACTATAGGAAGTACTATTCTTACGTAATGATTAAATAACCCACCACTTGGTGGTTTTCACATATGAGGGGATCAAAACATTATACATAACTAAAAAATCACACCTAAACGGGTGGATCTAATAAGGGGGGTGAAATTTATAATGTGTGACTATTCTAATTACATGGAAATCTGTGAAAATTAATTCAATGGATTTTATTATTTTTAAAAGACATCGAGATTGTTCAGCACCTGACACAGTGATGAAATCTTATCAAATGAATATGAATGATACAAATTATATATTCCACATAAATTATACAATAAGGGATCCTCATGCCCAATATCAATATTTGTTTTAGTGTAGATCAAGATAAATTAGAGAAAAAGATAAATTCCTTGAAAATAGAGAGAATTCTGTTACACCAAAATATCATGTAGGGGGAGAACATAAACGAAGAAGAGAAGAATTATGAGTTATAGAAATTCATAGGGTTCTTCCATGAAAACGACGACACTCAAATCAGAGGTCATTAGAAGGAGATCATTCCAAACATAGAAGATAATAGGAGAGCTCTATAAGGGAGGTGTTGTGAGCAAGTGAGTGGAGAAAGAAAGGAGGATGAGAGAAATAATGAGGTAGGCAGAAATATGGAAATTCAAACCTTCAATGTTGGGCACTGTTTTCCTTCATTGTTTTCCAAACCGTGTGCCAACCATGTGGGGGTCACTGATTTAGGGGATAGGTCTTACAACTAATGCACGTGGTTTGGGAACCATGTGAAACCTATGGATTTTTCCTCTATCCATGACTCTTTGAAGGCCAACCATCTATCTGACCCAGTGGACATGTATTGAAAAACAATATGACACCCAATTACCTATGTACTAGTTATATGATTACTACTGGAAGGACATACATTTTCATAAGAACCATGTTCCCATTTCATCTCCTCTAGGATTTAGTTTTCAAAGCTCAATTCTCTCAAAACATGATGAACCACCCAAGGCACCCCTCAGGCCTTAAACCAAGTCTAAAACCAACATTTGTACGTGTTCCAACTCACAGAATTCCACTGTGATGCCCAGTTTAAAAAAAACCATCCACCAAATGAATAAAATTAAAAATATTTTGTAATTTCATGCATTCCAAAAAATGGGATGATACAGGAAATAGATGGTCTATGTTTGGTAAATATGAACCCTTTATTTATTTACATTACTAATTGTAAAACAAAATAATTATTCTACCAGGATAATTGGTAAATTTGATAACTATATAATAAAAATATTATAATAATGACTAAGAATAATCCTAAAATATTCCATGATCCAATTTCATGAAATTTATTCAGAAACATCCATCCATGTATTAATAATATCACACTATTATTTCATATTTCATTGATTTTGACCATTATAATATTTATACAGATATCCCAAAAAAATGTGGCACTTCTACATTTATAAACACAATTTTTTTAACCAATGGATAAATTTAACAAATTTTTGGTCATACATATTTATTATAAATAAAATAGTTATTTATCATGAATATTTATTTCAAATTCCTAGTGAAAATTAATTACCTTAAAATATTTTCAAATGTTGATGTGGTAAATATTCAATTAATAGAAAAATAAATTATTTTTTATAAATTTTAAAATTAGTATAATTTGTAATATTTGTTCTCTCCCATAAATTAAAAAGATAACTATAACATATTAGGTATTTTTAATGGATTTTATTCAAATTATATCTTTTTTAGAGTCTTTGATATCCAATTAAATGAATAATTTTAAAATGGGCATTAATGATATTTTATAAAAATTAGTTTTTAATTAATTTACATAAAAATTGTAAAAATACTATTTTGAGCCATGTTATTGGGATAACATTTTTAGTATCATCCATGATATACTTCATGGTTGTTTTTAACTTTTTAGTAAATATATTTATCCGTAAAGAGTAAAAACATTATTATCTTGGTAATCCCAAAAAAGGGTACACATGGGTTGAAATAATGAGATAAAGGGGGAAAATATTTTATAAGAATTTTCAAATTTTATTGGATAATAGAATTCATACTAAGAAATATATTATAATTTAATCATATCAAATTGGATCCATTTTAAAAATAACAGTAATTTATATTAATTTAATATTTTATAAATTCCGTGAGGAGCCCTCCCCTCTTTAATTAAAGAGAACCTTCTCTCCTTTTTTCTTCACACATAAAAAGTATTGTGGTTTAGAAAATACCTACTCAAAAACATTCCTTGTATCCCACCCAAATCTTATATTACTTATTTAGATCATAAAACCAACCAATGTAATATTTTGGTGTAAACCGTAAGAGGGTATCCGAAGAAGAGGTACAATTCTTTACCAGTTTTTTGTTTTATTTCTTCTTCCACCACATTCTACTAATATTTAAACAAGATAAAATAAAAATTTAATTATATACCATATATTGATATTTCATTCAATTAAATTAATTATTTACATCTATTTAATCTTCAATCAAATTTGAAACAAAATCACCATATTTGTGTACGGAGGACTACCCCCTCACGGACTGATGCAATTCATTTTCCATTATCAACTCTCACAGTTCTTTTATGATGATGGATTTAATATATATAAATATATATATTATAATAATGATATAATTATCAATTTTTAAAATTAATATATTATATATTTTATTGACAACTTATTAACTGTAAAATGATAACATCGTTCATGCGTTTGTGTTTACTACTACTTCCATAAAGCGATGTGATTCATTTTTCATCACCACATAACATGGATTATATATATATATATTAAGAAGAACATTTGGTTCCCAATAGGGTATTATAAGGGGTGGAATTATGTTCAATTACTCTAATTGGATATATACTGTTTGAATGGTATCTAATGGTTTTTTGTTCATGGACCCGAATGTGCCCAATGTCTCTCATATCCCTGATGAATAATGGAAATACATTCCAATGATACTCATTCATTTAGTAACATGGCCAATGATACTTAAGAACCCACATTAGTTTATAGTATGTGATGTTTCACTGGTCACACTCTTTGTGGGGGGGGGGACTTTTTCCTATTTTCAGGACTCTCTTATAGATTTAAGATATGTCTATGAACCATTTGTTCTTTCCCAAGTATGTGTACATGGGTCATCCTATATTAATTATGTGAAGATCCAATGTTTTTCAATGGAAATTACCTTCTTATAATGATGTCATAAAATCACATCAAAACACAACATAATGAACTACTATGTGCTATGTGACTTTTAAACATAAGTTTGTCACTTATGTGTTTGGAATATCGGAAATATGACATACACATATGCAATCAGTATGTTTTCTCGAGTCCGATAAGGAAATTTTTTTTGTGAATAGTTACCTACCCTAATGAATAGTAACATACCCTTATGAAAAGTGATATACCCTAATGAATAGTAACCTTACATATGATAATATATAAATATTATTCATGTTGAAAGTATGATATAACTATATTTTAGAATGAGTAAATGAATGTTCAAAAACTAGTTTTTATAATAAATTATGATTTTAATTAAATATTAAAATAATCATATTTAGAAAACTATTTTTGAAAATGGACTTCATTTTTGGATTCTACACATTGAAAAATGCTTAGGGTGAAGTTTTGAGATTTTTCTGAAATACTAGAATTTTTTATGAATAGTAAAATCCGATAATTCACAATAAATGATAAATAATGGATTTATTGAGTCATTGATGATGTTCTGATGATGTAAGACCAGTTGGTTTGGGATCACATGATAAAAGTACTACTATTAGTCAAGGAAGACTCACTATTCCTTGTATTGTGACGAAATAACAATCTATTGATTAAAAAATTATGAAAACCCTCCTCCCCACCACTATAAATACCACCCATTCTAACCTCTTCTCTTAACTCATATCAAGCCTTGAGCCTTACTAATATTTTTCCCAAATATCTTTCCAAGTTCCTCCCCCATGCCCAAAAGATCCCAGCCTCTTCATAATACCAAAACCTCTCCCTTTAAAAGGTTCTCAAAAGAGGTGTTCTCAAGAGGTAAATTCCTCTTTCAAATTCTTTCATTTCTTTTAAGTTCTTTTCTTTTTGTATTCTTTCCACACCTCCCTTCACCCAAATATTATGATAAATATAGTAACATACATGTACTGGAATGTTTTCATAATAATGGGATATTTCATTATCTTTTCTCCTTTCCACACCGTTTATTTTAAAGAAATGAAAGCACTGTTTGAGATTTGCTAATTTTTCACATTCAAGGAAAATGATTTATCAGTTACTTTTATAATCATTAATTCTGGCAGAGAAACCAGTTGTGTTTTGGTTGAACCAAATTATTATATATGTAATAAAACCTATTTATTATTTATGTAACCCATTTTTACAAATGGTATTAAGTTATAAAGTAAAAAAATGTTCTTTGTAATCAATCCCACGGATTAACAAAAACAATTGTCACTATGGTTTTATATATTAATTCGACTTAAATATAAGTAACCACAATAAATTTTAAACTATTTATTCTCCTTCATTTTTAATAATATCATATAACTTCAATTTTGGGCAACCAATTCCATCCTTCATGTTTGTCTGAACTTTAATATAAGTGCACCGATCTTTTTAAACCAAGTAAACAAACAAGCCCGAACAATGAAATTTAACCTTATAATGAATCAAGAAGGCCTTGAAAAAACTAAAAAGGGTTGTGATAAATCAATTTCATATAGAATAAGTTATGGAATTATGAATTAATAATCCTAATTTCTTTATTCATATCTTCAATAACAAGTGGAGAACCCAAACAGATTTAAGGTAAGGGATTTTCTTTATTTCTCTCTTAAATAAAGATTTTCCTCTATGCTATGCCATTTTATATGTAATACCTAATGATGGGTTATTTTTAAACACATTCCATATACTGCACTCATGATTTATAAGTTATTTGAAACCCCATTTTCTCTCAATAAATCCCTTTTATGTGTAATAACTAATGATGGGTTATTAATAATCTCTTTTTGGGATATACATGATTCTTAGTGATTCCAACCTCAATACGCCCCAATAAGAAATCAAGTTTTAAGGGAACTTCCCAAATTCTAATCTGATTTAATGTGCACTCTATATTCTGTATTAAGACACCATTGTCATTATAAAATTATTAATTTTATTATGAAAACATTCTTGGTTAACTTCTGGTATTATATAAAACATTGTTCCCTTTTCTATTTTAAAAAATTGAAGTGTTTTCATTAAAACCACACACAATGTTTTAATGCTAAATATTCCCAAAAAAATTTCTTACAAGTTGTCACTAATTTTTGAAATCTTGTACCATGATATATTCCTATTGAATGTCCATATATAATTCTTTTCTTTCATGGAAACTTTCAGGATGTTTCCATTGGTTATGATTTATGTCATGGTTGTGGTACTTAATTAATTCCATGGGTACCCTTATGTTTATGTATGGTTGAATATGTATGATTATTGGTGAAGAAAGATTAATTATGTGGCAAGAATATTTATGAAAATTTTTACATGGGTGTTCCCAGATAACTCTCAATTGCATTGGGTAATGTTATGTCTCATGACATGCGATGTAAAAAGAGATTGGTGGGTAGCCTTGGCCTGTACTAAAATGGGAAACAAGATTGGCAGTTATCCTTGAGTCGTACTAAAGAAATATCTTATGATTCTTCCATATTTATATGATTCCATGTTTTTATGACCCCATGAATATATAATATTATTTCTTGTGTTCCATTCTTTATTATCATTATGTCATTCCTCCTAACTCATGTGCTTGAGATGTATCCTTATGTTCATTCCCTTACTAGGATTTTTAGCTCATCCCGTTGTTCATGTGTTCCCTAGGGTACCCTATACAGATGTAAGGGCTCAAAGGATGTTAGGAGTCCTTTATGGAGATTAAATATACAAATGTTTTTTTATCCCCATGTTTTATTTTTTATGTACCTAATCTTCAAATACACTAGACATAATGATCCAGGGCTTATACTCTGATGTATAATTATGCTTAAAATCATGTATTATTATATGTAAAAGGATTCGGTCTCTATAGTTGGTATCAGATAGGATTAGTTATTTTTTAGATTAGGAATATAGGACCTTAGTGAGAACCTTAGGGGTGAGACTAAGTATTAAGAAATATTCCTAAATTTTGGTGAGTATTGATATGTGGTTTATTATGAAAAAACAACTCTGTCTATATACAAGAAGTTAGAGGTAGATCTAGAACATATGTATCTAGGGGTAAAACCAAAAAACATCTCTTTAAGCTAGACTCGAACGGGAACTGGTGCATGACAACAAGCCTTAATACACTTTGGGTTATGATACTCCCGGGGGATATACATTGGTAGATTCATGAGATAAGTACAAACCATTATTAAGGGATAAAAAAGCCAACAAGAATATAAGTTATGAAATAGATTGAGGATAACCTAGATTTAAACCTATGGAATCACAAGTTAGGACATAATTATTCCTTATAATTTTATCCTTTTAAGTTCAATGTTTCCTTTTTTACGCTCAATAGATAAGTATTCAAGACATTTGAATATATATTATTTTTCATAGTTAATGGTAGGAAATAGACGAACATGTTCCAACAACCAATGTGATAGGAAATGTGAATATTTCGTTAATGATATTGCAGATATGATGGAAGTGGGTGCTCTAAACATCATGAGAGTACTTTCTCTTCTTGATCAACTTATAAATAATAACTTGAATTAGGCATAACACCCTCCTCCTCCATATAATGATCATGTTTCTATAGAATCCATAATATAGAAAATGCCTCCCATGTTAATCAGATCATCTGATTCCATCCTCGCGGAACAATGGATTAACTCCATTAAAAAGATATTCTATGTCCTCTAGTGCTCGGAAGAAGAGAAGTTGGTACTGCCAGTCTATTATTTTGATGGGGAATTTTATCAGTGGTGGACAATGATCAAGAATACAACGTCCCAAGAGGAAATTGATTCCATGGAATGGGAGGAATTCGAGAGGATGTTTTTTGAAAAATATTTTCCTCATACCCTCCATCTCAAGATGGAATCAAAGTTCCTCGGAATCAAGCAGAAGGAAAATGATTCCATTGGAGCATATGAAGCAAACATTACAAGTCTTTCAAGGTATGCATGTGGCTTTTTCATGAACACCGAAATAAAGGTGGATCGCTTCATTAGCTAACTAAAGCCATGTCCATGAAAAGCGTTGGCAATTCAAGACTTTGACTGTAATGAAAAAATTTTCCGTTGTGCCCTATGGTTGAAATGGATATTAGAGACTCTCAATGGTCTCATGGGCCGAGTGACAAGAAGTAAAAAATGGAAAACAACAGGGGTGGTTCATCTAAAAAATCTCTTGATGGAAAGAAGTCTGACTTTTCCCCTTAAAAAATTTGTGGGAAGAAGCATCCTAGTAAATGTCTGAAGGGAACCAAGAATTACATAAAATATAGAATGTTTGGTCATCTATCCAAGAACTGCCGCAAGGATATGAATAATCCCTCTATTTTGGAAGAAGAAATGATGGTTGAAGTTAACACTCATCCAACAATGCAGTGTTACAACTACATGGATCATAGGCATTATGCAAACAATTTTCCTAAGGCAAGGGTTGTCGGAGGAAATCAACAACAACCTCCTTGGAAACATCGAATGGATTATGCTATCACTACTATTGGGGTCGAGCTGGAAAACAGTGTGGTGATATGTACACTATTTATTCATTCAAGAATAGAAAATATACTATTCGATTCTGGTTTTACACATTCTTTTATATCATGCAAGTTTAGTAGATCTATTCAAACAACACCTCAAAATTTTTAGGAAAATATGACAGTGAGAACAGTGAAGGGAGAGTTTATTGT
Source organism: Viscum album (assembly GCA_963277665.1). Classification (NCBI taxonomy): domain Eukaryota; kingdom Viridiplantae; phylum Streptophyta; class Magnoliopsida; order Santalales; family Viscaceae; genus Viscum; species Viscum album. The sequence goes on from OY728146.1 coordinate 323,133,124, forward strand.
GTCCATGGTTTATAACTCCTCCCTAATTAATGTTTGTGGACTGAACCTCCCATAAAATATCAACATACTTCCTTTATTGGTGATCGATGCTTTCTTGGGAAAGGATTGGCTATCTTTACACCATTCCAATATCAACTATCGGGAAAGGGAGATCACTTTTCACATCCTGATGAATCAACCAATTATTTACCAGTGAAAGGAGGAAGATGAATCGTATTTATAATCTTCCTCTCAAGTGAATATATTGTTTTCCTATGAGAAAGTATATCTAGTTCAATGGATTGAGACAAAGGAGAGAATATTGCTTGAAGACATTCCCATCATGAGGGATTACACTGATGTATTCCGGGAAGAGTGTTCTGGTCTTCCTCCTGACCAAGAGGGTGAGTTCTAAATTTAACATATCCCTGGATCTCTACATATATCAATGACACATTAAATAGTTCCCACAATATAGTTGAAGAGTGGAATAAGTAGTTACATGAGAATATCGAGAAGGGTTTTATAAGCCCGAGTGCTTCACCGTGGGGTGGTCCAGTCCTCTTTGTCAAGAAGAAGGATGGATCAATGATCCTATGCATTGATTATCGTGAGCTCAATAAAATCATGATAAAGAACAAGTATCCCCTACCACAAATAGATAACTTGTTTGATCATCTTCATGAGGCCAGTTATTCCTTTAAGGTGGACCTTCAGTCAGGATATCGCCAACTAAAGGTGAGGAAGGAAGATATTCCCAAGACTACCTTTCAAACAATTTATGGACACTATGAGTTCATAGTGATGCCCTTCAGACTCACTAATGCTCCAGAAATATTCATGGATTTAATAAATAGAGTCTTTAGAGATTACCTCAATAAATTTTGGGTAGTCTTTATTGATGATATTATGATATACTCCAAGTGCAAGGAGGAACATGAGGAGCATTTGAAAACTATGTTAAAGTCATTTCAAAGGGAGAAATTGTATGAAAAGTACAGTTAATGTGAGTTTTGGATGGAGGAAGTATCAACAATGGGACATGTTATCACCAGGAAAGGGATATATGTGGACACATTCAAGACAAAGGCGATTGATGAGTGGCCCAGGCCATCTTTCGTAACGAAGATCCATAGCTTTTGGGGTCTAGCATGGTATTATCGATGATTGGGGAATAAATTTTTATGATTTTCAAACCCAATGACCAAGCTGAAATTGAAGGGAGTAAAGTTTTTCTGGGATTAGGAATGCGATGACTATTTTAATGAGTTGAAAAAGAGTCTTATCATTGCACCAGTACTCACACTCCCTTCAAGTGGAGAACTCTTTGTGGTGTATAGTGATGCTTCTAAGAAAGGCTTAGGTTGTGTGATAATGAAAAAGGATAAATTGATAGCCTATGCCTCATGGCATCTAAAAATCAATGAGCAAAACTATCCCAAGCATGATATGGAGATGGAGGCGGTGATCTTTGCATTGAAAATCTGGTGACATTATCTCTATGGAGTGAAGTGTGAGATATATACTGACCTCAAGAGTCTAAAATATATATTCACATAGAAAGAGATTAATATGTACCATCGAAGATGGATTTAGATCATCATGGATTATGACTGCTCAATCGACTACCATCCCAATGAGTCAAACAGGATGGAAGATGCTCTAAGTAGAGATGATCCAACATCTTTTTCAATGATGAGAATTGAAAAGGATCTGATCTTCATAGATTTGAAAAGGATGGACATGGGAATCATTAAGGAAGGAACATCATCAATCCTTTCTCAAATGATTGCTCAACCATCCCTCTTAGAGAAAATAAAGGATGCTCAAAGAAAGGATGTGGAACTTCTGAAAAGGGTGGAAGCATTTAAAAAAGGGAAATCCTCTAATTACAAAATTCATGTGGAATGATTTGTAAGATTTGGGTCACGATAATGTGTACCATCCAATCCAGAGATAATGAAAGATCTTCTGAGTGATGAATATAGCTCAACCTTCTATATCAACTCAGGGAGCACAAAGATGTATCAAGATATTTGAGAAAACTATTGGTGAGACTATATGAAAAAGGATATTGCTGAATATACATCAAAGTGCCTGGTATGTCAGCAAATGAAAGGCTAAGAGACAAAAGTATACGGTAATGATGCAACCACTACCCATACCAGCATGGAAGTGGGAGAAATTTACTATGGAATTTGTCGCTAAAATTCCAAGTACATCCCGAGGAAATAATGCTATATGGGTCATTGTGGATTGTCTTACAAAGACATACCACTTTATCCCAGTTTGAGAGGACTTCTCATTGAATCAACATGAAATTATTTACATCAATTATGTGGTAAGGATGCATGGATTATTACTATCTATTGTACCTGATCATGATTTGAGATTCACCTCGATGTTCTGGAAAAGTCTCCTGAATGATCTAGCACTGAACTGAACTTCAGTACGACCTATCATCCTCAAACTGATGACCAATTTGAGTGAACTATTATGAGATAGGAAGACATGTTGAGAGAGTGTTCTATGGAATTCAATGTAGGATGGGACCAACATCTTCCACTGGTTGAATTCTCCTACAACAACAGTTTCCACTCAAGCATCTAAATGGAACCATATGAAGCCCTTTATGGGAAAAGGTGCAGAACAATGGCACGTTGGAATGATATCGATGAGCGTAAGCTTCTAGGACCTGAAATGGTCGATGAAATGGGGGAGAATGTGAAAACCATTCAGTAGCATGTCAAATCATCACAAATTCGACAAAAGAGTTATCCAGATAACCATCAATGAGACCTCGAGTTCATTCTTGGAGTCAAGGTATATCTACGCATATCTCCATGGAATAAGGTAAAGAGGTTCAGAAAGAAAGGGAAGTTATGTCCAAGGTAGATCTTCCCCACTGAGATCCTTGATCGAATCGGAGCGGTGGCCTATCAACTAGAATTTCCACCAACCATGTTTAAAGTACATGATGTCTTTCATGTATCCCTCTTAAAGGATATAAATACGAGACCCTCCACATATACTCTCTTCATAGGTGGTACCATTGGAGGATGATCTTTCCACAAAGGAGAAACCAATGAAGATCTTGGATCATAGAGAAAAAGTTCTACGCAACATGACTACTCATCTGGTCGATGTACTTTGGAAATACCATAATATGTAGAGGCAACATGGGAACAGGATGAAGAAATGAAGGAAAATTACCCGCACTTATTTTTTTATTAGAGTCTAAAAGGAAATTTTGAAAGAAAACTTTCATAAGGGGGGAAGAATGCAACAAACCAATGTTTTTCAATGAAAATTCCATTCCTATAAAGATGTCATAAAATCACTTGAAAAAACAACATAATGAACTACTACATTCTAAGTGACTTTTAAACATAATTTTGTCACTTTTGTGTTGGGAATTTCGAAAATCCAACATACATGGTTGCAACCAGTAAGTTATCTAGAGTCCAATAAGAAAAACATATTTTTTTTGTGAATAGTAACCCACCCTAATGAATAGTAACATACCCTAATAAATAGTTATATAACCTAATGAATAGTAACCTTACCTATTATAGTATATAAATATTATTCAAGTTGAATGCATGATATACCTATATTTTAGAATTAGTAAATGAATGTTTTAAAACTGATTTTGATAATATATTTTTATTTTAATTAAATATTAAAATAATAATATTTATAAAACTATTTTTGAAAAATGGACTTCATTTTTGATTTCTACATGTCAAAAAATGTTTAGGAAGAAATTTTGATATTTTCCTAAAATACTAGAATTTTTTATGAATAGTAAAATCCGATAATTAACAATAAATGCTAAATAATGGATTTATTGAGTCATTGATGATGTTCTGTTGATGTAAGACCAATTGGTTTAGGGTCACATGATAAAATTACTATTATTGGTCATTTAAGATTCACTATTCCTTGTTCTGTAAAGAAATAATAAACTAATGATTAAAAAATTATGAAAACCCTCTCCCCTCCACTATAAACACCACCCTTTCGTACCTCTTTTCTTCACTTCTCTCAAGCCTTGTGCCTTGCCAATATTCTGAACAAATATCTCCCCAAGGTCCTCACCCACGTCCAAAACCTCTCGACCTCTTCATAATACCAAAACCTCTCCCCTTATGTGTTTCTAAAAAGATGATGTCTCAAGAGGTGAATTCCTCTTTCAAGTTCCTTAATATCTTTTATGTTCTTTTCTTTTTGTATTCTTCTGTCGCCTCTCTTCACCCAAATAGTATGATAAATCTAGTAACATATATGTACTAGAATGTTTTCACACTAATGTGATATTTCATTATCTTCTCTCCGTTCCCCACGTTTTATTTGTAATAAATGAACGCACTGTTTGAGATGCGCTAATTTAGCACATTCAAGGACAAGTATTTATCAATTTCTGTTATAATATTTAATTCTGGTCATGAAAATATTTGTGTTATCGTTGAACTAGATTATTATATATGTAATATTCCCTATTTTATATTTCTGTAATAATTTTGTACAAATGGTATTATGTTATAAAGAAAAACATGTTCTTTGTAATCAAACACACCGATTAATAAAAACAGTTTCACTATGGTTTTATATATTAGTTTGACTTAAATATATGTAACCAAATTAAATTTTAAAACATGTAATCTAAACAATGTTCACTAATAGCATATAATTTCAATTCTAGACAACTACTTCCATCCTTCATGTTTATCTAAACCTGAATTTAAGTGAATCGATCTTTTAAAACCTAGTAAACTAATGAGCCTAAACAATGAAATTGATCCTTATAACTAATCAAGATGGCCTTGAATTAACTAAAAAGGGTTATAATAACTCAATTAAATATAGAATAGGTTCTGGACTTATGAATTAATAAGCCTAATTTTTTATTCAGGTCATTAATAATAAGGGGATAACACTAATGTATTTAAGGTAAGAGATCCTCTCCATTTCTCTCTTAAATCAAGATTTTCCTCTATGCTATGCCATTTTATGTGTAATACATAATAATGGGGTATTATTTTGAACCTTCCACATACTACCCTCATGATTTACAAGTTATTAGAAACCCCATTCTCTCTCAACAAGTCCCTTTTAGGTACACCCGATACCATGCTAATAATCCATAATGAATTCTACCTGAACCTCTATTACTCCTTCGAGTATCTCTGCCATTATTTTTACCCAAATAAAGTTTAAATTTCGTTAAAATCATGTTCCATGATCCATCAGTCATTCTCTTTTGAGGATATAAATTATTTTTAGTGTTTCCCATCTCAATACCACCGATAATCAATCATGTTTTAAGGGAAGTTCCCGAATTCTTACCCTATTTCAAGTGCACTCTATCTTCTGTTTTATGAAACTATTATCTTAATAAAATTATTATTTTTATTATGAAATCCTTCTTGGATAAATTCTGGTTTTATATTACAGATTTTTTTCTTTTCTATTTTAAAAACTCGATAGTATTATTCTAAAAACCGCAAAAAATGTTTCAGTGCTAAAATTTCCCAAATACATTTCTTAAAAGATGTCACTCCTTTTTAACATCACGTACCATGATATATGCCTATTGAATTTCCATGTATAATTCCATTCATTCATGTAAACTTTCATGATATGCCTATTTTTTATGATTTATGTCATGGTTTTGGTACCTAATTCGTTCCATGGGTACCCTTATGTTTATGTATGGTTTATTGTGTATGATTATTGGCGTGGAAAGATAATTTATGTGGAAATAATATTCATGAAAATGTCGATATGGGTGTAGCTAGATATTGCTTGAATGCATTGGCTAAATTTTAGTCTCATGAGATGCGATGTAAAATGGGAATGGCGGTTAGCCTTGACCCGTACTGTAATGGGAAACAAGATTGGAAGTTAGCCATGACCCGTAATAAAGAAATGTCTTATGATTCTGCAACATATATATGATTCCATGTTTACATGATCCCATGATTATATGATTTGATTTCATGTGTTCCATTCTTTTTTATCATTATTTCATGCCTCCTAACCCATGTTCTTAAGATGTATCCTTATGTTTATTCACTTACTGGTCTTTTTAGCTCATCCCTTTATTCATGTGTTCCCTAGGGTACCCTATACTGATGTAATGGCTTAATAAAAGTTAGGAACTCTGGAGATTAAATAAATAAATTTTTTATCCCCACATTTTATGTATTATGTACCTAGTCTTCCAAGACACTACACATAACGATCCTTGTCTTGTACTCTGATGTTTAATTATGCTTAAAATCATGTAATATTATATGTAAAAGGCCTGGGTCACTATAAATTGTCCATTAGTTAAAATAATGGGTCCTAAATCATCTTTATGTATTTGAGGTTCTCCATTAATATGAATATTTATTAGTGTCAATGTTTTTCCATCAATGGTGTCCTTTTATAGACATATTAGAGATTCTTTTTTTTGGATGATTCTGGTTTTAATCCATGTGGTGAGGCCTTCTAGAGTGTTCTATCACACTGGGATAAGAATGTTGTTTTGCGTTTGGGATCAAACCCATAATATTGTATTCTTTTTTATCCCCATGAGTGGAATCAAAAATAATTTTATTTTGGTTCCACATAACAGGGAAGATTAAATATTAAGGTCATATGATGAGGAACAATCCCTAAATTTTAACGACATGTAGAAAGGATGTCCAGCCGGATAGTTCCTAGTTAATGTTTTGTGTAGGAATTATAATGAGGAACCTTGAGGGACTCATAATAGGTGTGGTATTCTTGGTGGATATGAAACTACAGAAAATGTGTCTTGAAAAAAATTTGGGAGATTTTGAGTTTTGGGTTTAGACCTCTTGGAGGATTTCTACATATATTGGTTAGTTAAGAATCAAAGACCACATACTTTGATAATGTTAGAGATTAAACCTATGAAGGATTACCCTTTGAGGTGAAATGATTGGATTTTTTTTACAATCAGAAGGATTCCCATGATGCGTCGCTTCATTAGGAATATAGCTATGAAATTTGAGGCATGGGTTCTGAGATTATACCTTATATGTGGCCTAATTGAGTGGATTTTATTGGTTAATACATATTATTGGTGGCCCATGGTTTGGGATTAGGTGGATGTCATGATATCCAATAACCTCTAAGCCAACATGACTCATGATCAGTGTGAGAAACAAGTGGAAACAATATAAAAGAAGGTCATACAATCCACTTTTATCCACAAGTGGATGGGTGCTACAGCCCAAAGGGAGATAGGGAAAGATTTTATTGTTCCCATCTCCTTTTTTATTTTGTAATCCATGATAGTCACATATGGTGAACAATCCATCTACATCATGGGATTGAGAAGACGAGAAAGGGAACCGCCTCCTATAGTAATGTCTAGGGGCTTACTCTAGGAGGGATTCCCTACTGGTCCCTAGGGAAGAGAGAAGTGACCAGTATCAATCCTTATCGAATGGAAATGCTAATAGGTCCCCTCATTACCTTGAGCAGGGAGGTTCACATGAGTTCCCCCAAGGTTAGAACCCCCATTCCCATAATAATGTAGTTTTGAAGGCATTCCATGTTTGTTCCATGATGAGAAAGATACACACATGACTCAGTTTACAACAACATTGTAGTCTCAAGAGGACATTCTTATTTTCTAGATGATCAGATCATTTTTGTCTACTGGATTTGGAAGAGGAATTGCCTGATACCGTTATACTAGTTTATAAAGGGGTAAACATGGAACCTGATGATATGAAAAAATGGAGTGATTTGATCTTGAACATAGAATAGCCTAGCAGACCCCATTCCACATAGAATGTTCTTATGATTTATGGGTCTCCCTTAGTGTGTGCTGTTTCTACGAGGGTGAGGGTAAAATCCATGAAATATTTTTCTATGTGGACCAGGGTTCGACCCATGTAGTTTATTTCTACACAAGGATGTATTCCGTCTTCATTGTTTTTTTCTACGGGGGGTCATGTTTCATCCACATATTATTTTTCCATAAAGGGTAGGGTTCTTCTCATATAGTGTTTTATTATGCGGGGGTACTGACCTATAAAGGGAACATCCTTTTTTTCATTTTGTAAGGGTATTTTCTTAAGGAATTTTATGTTTCAGATGACTGGATGTTTATTTTTTTCCTAAATTCTATACGGTGGGTATACCTTTTAGGAATCGAAGGACCCCACTCAATTAGTCTCAGCGGCTCAATTATTTTTGTTTCCTCATCACTCCTCTCCTTAGGCTCTCATTATCTCCGTCGCTTTTTAGTCCCATTAGGGTAATTTTACAAAAAAAACATGGATTTAATGGATAATGGGATGGCCATTTTTCCATGGTGAAGTATGCGACATCATTTTTTGGGAGCCGAATGATGATTCCTGGACTCATTGATGGTTTCATTCACAAGGGGAGGTCATGCATTTATTGGGGATGAAATCTAGTTCAGGCCCAAAAAATTACATGGATTATTTTTTGGAACTAATGGTACCCTCTTGTCCCATGAATGGTTTCATTCATGGTGGTGGACATTCATGGTGGTTGTTGTTCAATTTTGGGGGAATAAATCATCATATAACCCCGCAAATGACTTGGTTTTTTTGCAGGCTCCAGTGGTTCCATCTCATCCCCCAAATTATTTCATTTTCAACGGTTGATTCCTATAGTGTTGTAACACCATGAAGAGTAGTGGTAGTGTGATATTATTTTTTTATGTGGAATTCTCAAGAGTGATCAAATCCCCCCCAATCAGAATGGGTCCTTTCGGGGTGAAGATGAGGTAGTTCTATTGTAGAAAATGGACATGTATTGAACTATTTTGTGGTACGCAAGTAGATCCAAATGTGGGGACCATAAATATAAATAGGTGGAGGTTTAATTGACTTTTAATAGATATATCGGTGTTCTAAGCACTCTGTGAAATCTCTGACTGCCTATGCTTCTGCATACCATTTATTTTACAGATAGCTTTTCTGCTAACTAAAGTTCGATACTAGTAAATAAAAACATTTAATTATCTAATAGTGAGTAGAAAATTCATGTATTGAGAATAACATGGTTTGAATGCCTCTCTGTAAAATGATTCATATGATGGTTCTTTAAAAACCTGCTGGTTCATAGGTCATATCATTGTGGGATAATCACATTGTGCGATGATTGCTATGTAGACTAATGGATTAACAGACAGATGATTTGTGGGGCCTAATACATTGAAATATTTTAAGGAGACCAAAACCTATTCTTATGGATTTAGATGTGGACTATATGTTCTAAATTTCACTGGATTTTATACAACTACTACTAGAACTCTCTCTGTTCTTATTGAAATGAGGAATTCCTTGATCGATTTTTTTGAAAATAATTTTAAAATCATCATCAAACCACTTAATTTACTCTTTTTGGGGATTCATAGTTATGGTAAAAGGAGTAATATTTTATTGGACATGCTTCACATTATTGATTTTGGAAACCATATGTTTCTTTTATTATAACACCACACACAAAAAATCAACCTACAGACCGGATAATCAAAAATAGCCATATTCCCCTATCCAAAATTTAAGTGATGGGGGATTCATTTAGGAAAAAAAACACTATAAGGTATATTTTTAACCCAAATTCTTGTCCATTAGATGAAACTATGTGGGAATTAGATAAGTAAATCGATTGCTGTCAAAGTAACACAGATGATTCCCCGACAAGAAAGCTGTAAGGGTGGTTCTAGAAATGGGGCCTAAACCATGGGGGTCTTTTTGAGTGGAATAGTGGTGGATTTTTAGATTTTATTCACTTTTTAAGAATTTAATATTTAGATGAAGAACATGTTTAATATGAGGTGGTCCAGGTAGCAAAGACTTAATCTCACCAAAACCAAAAAGTTATCCTACAGGTACATAATAGGAGGATCGCATACAACCTAACCATCCACTTGGTGTATGGGGAGGTATAGATCAATCACTAGTATGTATAGTTTATTTCAAGAGTTCCCATCATGGGTGATATGTATGGTGAGTTTCTTCATCCCCCTTCAGCCTATGATGACATAGAGAGTACTTAACCTCTTTCCAAAATACTCATTTACAAGGTGAAGGATATTTTCAATGCTAAATGTAATCCTTAGAAGGGAATCCCATTTTATTATTTGATCAGTTAATTTGCTACATTAAGTATCCAAGATCCTTCTATGAGGAGGCCGAGGATATTCAAAAGTTTTGAGACCTAAAGGTGCATGGGTGCATATTGGCCCATGCTTGAGGAGGGCCAGTTCAAATAGTGGGGATATAAAATCATCCCTAACATATATTGGTTATTTTGAATGGAATCCATTCTTTCTATGTTACTTATTGGCTCGTTATTACTAGTTCATGACTCTAGAATTGGTGTTAGAGTCAAGACATTAATAATGGGGGCTTAATAGGCCACTGATAGGTGTATTAATCACTCCACCCCAGTAATGGTGATGATTTACCAATTTTGTGGAGGAATTAGTGAAGGGTGGCCCCCATACCGGTTGGTGGATCCTTTCCATGTAATCTAATGTTGGATAGAATCCCTCATGGGTGACTATATATTTTTCAACCCTCAATATATATTGAGGCTAATTTTTGACCATATCTTAAAAGAAATAGTGGGGAAAACCCATTAAGCTAGAGTGAAATGGTTAATATGCATCGTCTCAATTATCATGACTCTTTATCCTATGCTTAATATGACCTATATCTGGTACTATGTTAATCTATCCCTTTTTCAATCATTACATAAGGGGGTATCTTATTTATTTTATAGAATGCGTCTTAGTTTCTAGGATTTATTTAGAACTTATATGACAGTGGTAGACACCCTAAATATTTTTCACACTATTTCATTTAAATTCAGATGAGGTGTCGTTTGGAAATTAGTAGTGCATTCCAGGAGAAACACATAATTATAGCTCAAAAATTCTAGAAAATGTTCAATCAGGATAACACATGATTCTAATTTGGTTTCCTCATTCCCTGGGTTTTAAGCCTACGTGGACTAGATCACATGTTGAATTATGAAACCAATCATAACATGATGAAAAATAAGTTGACATAGTTTCTATTTTCCAAGACCAAAAACTGTCTGAGGTAGGTGGAATTCAAAGAAATATAGTCGAGAATTCCAGGCCAGTAAAGAATAACAATAAGTCCCTTAATATTGAACCCATACGAAAGATGTTGAGATCCCATGGTTCAATGCACTAAGCTTCCTCACAAAACTAATCAATGTCTAGTATCCACCCCTCTAGGTTCCACCATTCCACTGGCCTAGAGAAAATGATATTCCTTGAATTATTCATTTAGCCAACTCATTATACCATTTTTTTCAAGAGAAATAGGATTCATTGAGAGGATTTGGAAACATATTTACACCAGACATTATCTCTCATGACAATGACCCTGATATGGTGGAACACTATCTTTTTATTCTAGAAACATCTGTTTATTCACTATAGAACCATCATAGATATAAAAATTTAGTTCTTTCAATAGTGAGATCCAAGGCCAATGAGAGTGATTGATATTATATTCTCACAACTAGGGGGAGATATAGCTAACCCCCATGTTTTGACTAGTTTAAGGAAAATTCCTTGTTCCCATATGGGGTCTTGCAAGTGCCAAACCCTAGAGGGTTCTAGGGTGGCTGAGGCACCAAAAAAGTAATTGTGGAAATCAAAACTCACCACACTTCCTGGGGTGGATTTTCCTTCATTAACCTTTCCCATCACTATATCCTTCCCAAAGGCTTGGAATGAAGATGAAACATTGAGAGAAAGCCCATACAAAGAAAACTTTTAGGAAACATCATAGGCAGATACCCTTATTCTTGTGGGCATAAAATTGATCACTTATCTTGTGTGGATATCTAATACAGAATATCACCATGAATTTGATATATATTTTTAAGGGATGGGCACCTGCATCTACTCGTAAAAGGACTAACCTTACATGTCTGACCCAGCATAGGATATAGAAATAGCAATGACAGAGAAAGATTTGATGTCCCGGACCTGTCTACCACATTACCCATGCCCCGAGCCCAATTGTCCACAAGACCCCTATCCCGTCTCCCCATAATCTAGGTGCTGCGGAAAATATGTGGGGTGTAATGGTATATCAAAGGGGAGACTATACCCCCATGTTAGAGTAAAACTGTAGATGAAAGAACAACATACAATAATGGAAGCATAGAAAAATATAGATAATGTAAATAGTATATGACTGAATAATATAACCAAAACCTTAAAAGAAGTGTATAATACCAATATGAATGCATTTCATGCAATTACAAAAAGAGAATATGAAATGATGAAGCAGACATACAAATATAAGGTACCAAATTAAGAAAAATAAAAAAGCTACCCAATAGTATTATGAGACTAAGCCCAGTCCTCTGCTCTTATGTCTTATCTAAGTAAAAGATTCAACAATATCTACATGTAGAAAGAGTAGAACTCATTAGTAAATAGAGTGAATCCTACAGAAGAAAAGTATAGAAAAGTAGAATAAACCCTTACCCTCTATTTAAGGTTCTGAAAGGACACCTGGTGGGTCTACCTATGTCACCTCTGTACTGGCATGTTTGAATTTGTGATTTTGTGTGTGTGTGTGTAACACCCCAAGCTTCCACGATATGTTTCCATTTGAATAATGCTATAGCTTTCATTATACACAACACCGAGATTCTAACACACCGCAGCCAATCAAATTAGCCGTCATGAATATTAATAACCACTTTTGGAAATTTTATAAATTTTATTTTTCAAAATGCAGTTCATTTTTTAATTTGGAATATCAACATTAGCTTAGAGAAAATTTTTGGTATTTTCTGAAAACATTCAATTTTTGATGAATAGTGAAAAACACTATGTTATTGGTTAAAAGCATAATTTTTATTTTTATTATTATTTGTTTTGTTTAAATTTATTTTATGTGAAAATAGCTACATAATATATATGTATGTTTAATGTAGTTAATTGGAGTCATTCTATAATAACTTTAGATATATAAAAAAATTATTAAACTTTTTACCGTCATTTACCCACCTCCTAGGAGAAATTTCAAATTTGCAAAAAACATAATTTTACTACTTCTATGAGTTGAATTTCAAAACATTAAGAGACACATTAAATATCAGTAATTAAATGTGGTTCAATAAGATGAAAATAATTTTTGGTGAATAAAAACTTTTGACTTTTATTTACCCCGGTTAAAAGTAAATAGGGTAATTAAGGGTAGAAATGATATCATAATTACCCTAAAACATGTCCTATTTCTATTGGATAAGTATAATTAGACCAAAAAACATTAGGAACAAAATATGATCCTCTTCGGTTCATGAGTATTAGATTAGGACATTTATTATTATTTTATTTAAAGAAGAGTTAAAAGAGTTAAATTCAATGTTTAATAACTAAACCAATTTTAATATTGGGTTAAACACAATATAAATTAGACTATAAATATTAATTAAAAATATAAAATTATTTCTTAAATAATGGTATTTTATTAATAATGTTTAGATATTAAAAATTTAATTTATTTATGACACAATGATGATGCAGTAATTACTTTTTTAATGAAATATAAAAGTAATTGATATTATAAATATCAAAATAAATTTAATTTGAGACTTTTGATGAATTAAACTAATTTTAAAGTTTATTATGACCTGTTACGGTTGATTAAATAAGATTTGTTCGATGTAATCATGCTATTATGAATTTTCACCAAAACCAAATACTAAATTGTGACAAACATGACATAATTGAGTTTTTAAAACAAATACTATATTATTAATTGATATAATATTCCTAAAAATCTATGGGTTATCCAAAGGAAGTAGATAAGTTTATATATATATTAATAATGAACAACTATGGGTTCTCTTGGATTGTTATAGTATGTTTATTAACCATATAATATAAAAATACAAAGAGACATGGTAAATGACAAACTATTTAACTAAGAGTTAAATCTATAGGATAAGGTTAATATTGTGACATAAACTGATATATAACCAATTAGTAGAGTGGTGTTCGACCCATACCCACAATAGACTCAAATAAATCATTTTGGAGCAATTAGAAACAAAAAATGATTTTATTATAAGATAATATTTCTAGCTTTTCCTGAAGTGACCCTTGCATCTATTATAAAAATATTCTTCACTTATTTTTATTTCAAAAATACAAAGAAATTTGGGTCATCCAATCCTGGCCCAAATATCATTCCATCCTTTCCCCCTTCATCATAGAGGCCTTCCTTTGGTCAGAAATCAAACCTAAGGAGCCCTTTTGATCAAATCAAAAGGAACAACCCGATGAAGAAGTAAATATTTCATCACCTCTTTCAAGTTCTTTTCTTCTTCCACTTCCTATTTCTTTGTTGTTTCCATTCTAAAATAATAAATGAATCACTTTATACATACTGTTAGGTTATTATAAATATGGTACAACCATATTCATTATTATATCTTTCATATAAATGACAAAGTCACCATACGTGCGTACGTACGGGTTACCGTCCCCACCTCATGGTTTAGTTTTTTATTCAGACACTCCATTATATTGATGGGTATAATAATGAGTATAACTGATGTAAATAATAAATATAACATGTTAATTATTATTTATACATGATATAACATATAATTTCATAAGAGTTCAGCATCAATATAATGATATTATTGCTCGTGCGTACGTACGGATTACCGTCTCCACGAATGAGATGAGATTTATTCCCCATCGTAATCATTCACAAATAATTTTCATTTTAAGATTAAAAAATAATGTTTATGAATATAATATCATTCTGTATATTAATCAAATACATCCAATTCATAAAAAACATGGCTTACTTAACGATTCATATAAAGGAAAACGAATTAGTTAACACCCAAAACAATGATACTACTAAAATATTTTTAACAAAGAAATATTAGAAGATCAAATATGATATCATATTTAAATATATGGTTCTTGTATAATTTAATAAAAATTATTTATCTATTATACCAGAGTTTAATTTTCCCTCGAATAAGGAAATTTAAAAGGTAAGGGTTAATTTCACAATCTCTTTATTATCCGAGGATGTTTTTACGTAAGTATCTATAAGGACCTATTTATCATCCACATCAGTGTTTTCTTAAAATTGTATTTCAAAAAAGTTTTACCAGTTACTAGACAATGGGTTAAAGTTATTTATACCCTTATTTGACTTTATATGATTTAAAACGAATACTTTTCTCATTTTCCAAACAATGTACTTTATGGCCTTTTGGACAAAATTTATGTAAGAATGTTTTTAACTTATACGGTGGGAGCAGATATTTTCAGCCACTATAACATCTTCGAAGCTTCCACTACATGTTTATAATAACATTTTCAAAACAAATGTTTTCTTTTATAATTATATGAGTATAAAATGATTTCAAAATAGAAAGTGAAAATTCTCTAATTTTTTTTGATTTCATCTATGTCAACATCCTTTTGATGAATTTTAATATTGCTTGAAGTTGATTTAATATGATACAGATCTTCCGTATTTTATTAAAGGTTTTGTGATATGTTTGACTGTGGATGTGTTATTTTTATACCATTCATTGGCTATTGGATAAAGTATTGACATTTGATATGCTAGTTTTAATATGAATGTTTATGTTATGCTTAATCCTTTTCAAATGAGTAATGCATTGGACTTAGTATGTGACAGGGGGAGCCCACTATAGCTCCTCGATGCATCGATAGGTCTCATGAGACAAACTAGTGTCTTGGAACAAGGCCTTGGAAAAATATTATTTGTAGTCTTGTCACGAGGCATTGACTTCATGGTTATGAAGTCTGGTATTATGGATTCCATCATTATGAAATTGGATATTGAAATTACATGTGATCATTCGACTGGTCCAATATCTATGTGAATAAGTAAATGGAATAATTTTATTTTATCAGTGCCATATTATGATAAATTTATGATTAAAAGACTTTTGTTTTAGTCTTATACATTTCCTTAAATTTTTAGGCTTATTTATAAATTTCTACGCAATATTTTAATCCTTACTGAGCATCTGAGATCACCCCTTTCTTTGTATTATTTTTACCAGGATGTGAAGAAGTATTTAATGGTTGATATATAGGTATAGGATAAGGATATAAGTGTGTTAAAATGGGACAAAATGTTTGTGATGTTTTATTTCATGATGTAATGTAAAACATATGAATGTATCTAGTACTTCCAAGGATACTAAAATAATCGGTCTTTCGGGACATGATTCCTTGTATCATGCCAATGCTATATAATAATGCATAGACTATGGGTAACTGGGGTTGGGGAATTAAATTTGGAATCAGAGGAAGTTTAGTACAAATCTTGGAAACTAGATTTAGAAAAACTCAGATTTGAGAACACTACCCTAAGATCGACTTTGAGGATTATTATAGATAAACATCCATGAATTTTGGTACTCTAGATATTTTTGTGAGTTTTCCAAGAAATACATCCCTTTATGGATACGAGAAGGTAGAGGTGGATCTGGAACAGATGTACCTAGGGGTAAAACCCAAAAACACCACTTTGAGCTAGACTCCAACGAGAAGTGGTGCACAACAATGGGCCTTGCAGCACTCTTGGTTACAACATGCCCAGGGGATATTCTTAGGATAATTAACATTTTATTTACAAACCATTATGTAGTATTTATAAGTATATTCTTCCTCAAAAAAAACATTTTTATTATTATGAATTATATCTATCAACTGTTCAATTTATATTAAGTGTGTTACAAGTTCGAAATTATGTATTGCGGTTCATAAACTAATCTACTATGTTCCATTATTTAGAAATAAATCCTAGTGAAAGGAATGGAAACCGTATCAAGGCATGTAATAATTTTAGGGGTTTCTGTCCTACTCAAGATAATTATAGTGGAGATAGGGATGAAACAGGTGCGAATCATCTTATCACCGTACTAGGGATACTCACACAGGTTAAGAATAATAACCTTACCCGTATGGAGCACCGTGATCCAAAACGTGGAGGATCAATGTTAGACCGATTCATGAGGAAATAACCACTAATGTTCAATATAACTACAAATAAATTTCTAGCCGAACAATGGATATGGTACTTAGAGAAAATATTTCACTCTTTGGGGAGTATTGAAAGTGAAAACGTTTTCAGGGCAGTTTATCGCCTCACGAGAGATGCAGATCAGTGGTGGTCATTGATTCAAAACATAGAGGAAGGTGATAATGTATCAAATATTGAACGGAGGGATTTTAAATATATTTTCATAGAAAAATATTATCCTCATGACCATCAAGAAGATATGGAAAGGAAATTTTTTATTGTGGGGAAAAAGGAGGATGAGAATGTCGCAAAATATGAGGGAACTTCACAAGGTCATCAAGGCATGCTACCGATTATATATGTAACCCAAATAGTAAAATTGATCGATTATTTGATGGGTTAAAACCATTTCATCAGTGATCATTATTCCTAAAATCCTTCATATCATAATATGATATTTTCTCATGTAATATCAAGAAAGAAAAAAAATCTGTAAGTATAATGACTTTAAAGCAATGCAGAAGAAGAAGAGATCTACTCAACACTCTAGAAATGGAAATAAGGGGAAGAAAGAAAAATTTTAATATCCATCCCATGGTAAATGTGTGAAGAAACACCTCGATACTTGCCTGATGGGAATGGGAGTCTGTTACAAGTGTGGTGAAAAAGACAATCATGCTTGTGATTCCGAGGGGAAGAAAGAGGCGGTCAATTTTGAATGATACAATTGTAGTGAAATGGGTAATTATACAAATGAATGTCTAAATAACCAAGGAAAATTAACCTAGAAAAGTCCAAGGGAGTAATTTCAAGCCTATTTAATCACTACGGCCCAGGTTGATGCTCCGAAAGATGTGGTGGTAGGTAATTTAATGGTTTCCTCATGTTTAGCCAATGCATTATTTGATTCTGGATCCTCGCATTGTTTCATATCTTCCTAGTTGTCTAAGAAAATTAGATATTTTCAATTAGACTTAATAAGGGAGTTTTTAGTCAAAACACCTAAGGGAAGTATCATCGCAATAGAGTTTTGTGAATCAGTTCCCATTAGGGTATATAAATGTTATTTATCTACTGATCTAATTGTCATACCGATGATTTAATTTGATATAATCATTTGTATGGATTTGTTTTCATACCGTGATGTGAAAATTTATTGTAAGAATAAGGAGGATACAATTCTCAATGACGATAAGGAGTACCTTATCTTTAGAGTAGAAATATCACCACCTGATTCATATCTAGATCCACCCATAGTAGCTCAACTAAATTAAATTATTGTGGAGTAAGAGAATGAAATACCTATGGGTGAGGAATTGAATGTTCAAATATATGATGTACCTATTTTGAAAGAATATGTTGATGTGTTTCTAGAATATTTACCTGGACATCCTCCAGAATGAGAAATTTAGTTTTCCATTGATTTAATTCCTGGTTCGAGGACCATATCGAAGACCCCTTATAGGAGGGAAACTGAGGAATTAGTTGTACTAAAGAAACAACTAGAGGAATTGAGTAATAAATAATTTATTCACCATATTGTTTATCTATGGGTATCCTCTATTCTTCTTGTTATGAAGAAATATAGATCTATGAGGTTGTGCATTGAATACAGGGAGAGAAATGTTATAACAATAAAGAACAAGTGTCCCCTACATCGCATTAATTATTTATTTGATCAACTTCATGGATCTAAATATTTTTGAAAGATTATCCTTCGATCTGGATATAACTAGTTGTGTGTGAAGAAGGAAGACATTCCGAAAACCGCATTTCTATCTAGGTACGAGAATTATGAGTTTACAGTAATTCCTTTTGGATTGACTAATGCACCCTATGTTTTCATCGATCTAATGAACAATGTTTTCAAGGAATATTTTGATGAATTTATAGTGGTGTTTATTAATGATATCTTGGTATACTCAAAAATTTATGAAGATCATGAAAATCACTTGCGAATTATACGAAAGACTCTTAGAAGAAATGAATTATATGTGATATTTAGAAAGTGTAAATTCTGGCTTCGAGAAATTTCTTTTCTTGGCCACATTGTCTCTAAGGATGGAAACTCTATTGATCCTATTAAGACAAAGGATATCCATGAATGTCCAGCACCGAGGAGTATAACTGAGGAACACAGTTTTATTAGTTTAGCTGGTTATTATCGTCGTTTTGTCTAGAATTTTTCTTGATTCGAAAACCCAATAACCAGGATCACAAGTAAAGGGGTTAAATTTGTTTGGAAAAAAGAATGTGAAGAATGTTTTGGAGAACTAAAGATAATATTAGTCAATGATCCTATATTGACACTACCATGAGGGAATTATCAATTTGTTATTTAGAGCGTTTCTTCAAAGAAAGGAATTGGTTGTGTCCTTATGCAGAATGATAGAGTTATTGCCTATGCATCAGGACAACTAAAAATTCATGAGAAAAACTATCATACTCTTGACCTTGAGTTAGTAGCTATAATATTTGCTCTGAAAATATGGAGACACTATCTCTATTTTAAAAAATGTGAGATTTATACTAATCACAAGAGTTTGAAGTATATTTTCTCGCAGAAAGAATTCAACTTGATGCAAAGACGATGGCTTGAACTACTCAAGGACTATGATTTCACTATACACTATCACCAGGGGATGGCAAATAAGGTGTAATATGCTTTGAGTTGAAAGGATCATGGATTTTTGAACAAGATGAAAGTTGAAAGGGAGCCTATTTTCATGGATCTAGTGAAGATAGATATGGGAATAACCATGGAAGGTGAAACATCAATACTTTATGAAATGGTTGCCAAAACATCATTACTAGGAAGGATAAAGAGTTTTAAGAATGGTGATGAGGAGTTCCAGAAAAAGATTAAATCAATGAATGATGAGATATTGAGTTACTTCATATATGAAGATAGAATGTTGAAATTTGGAAATAGACTTTGTGAACCTAACATACCTGATTTAAAAAGTGAATTTTTGGGTGATTATCATAGATCCAATTTCTTTCCACAACCTAGGAGCACAAAGATGTATAGATATTTGAAGGGATATTTTTGATGGGACAACATGAAGAGGGACATTTCTGATTTTGTGTCAAGATGTATGGTTTGTCAACATGTGAAAGCTGGAAGGAAACAACCAAGAGGATTCATGAAACTTCTTCCCGTACCTGAGTGGAAATGGGATAATATTATGATGGACTTTGTCTTGGGGCTACCGAAGACTCCTAGAAGTAATGATGCAATATGGGTCATTGTTGATCTTCTTACCAAGTAGGAACATTTTCCTGCTATAAGAAAAGATTTACCACTTGAATGTATGGAAAGACTATATATTAATGAATTTTTAAGTCCCCATGGTGTACCTCAATCGATTGTTTCTGATTGTGATCCCCGTTTTAAATCAAGATTCTGAAAAAGTCTTCAGAAAGCCTTTGATACTGAACTTCATTTGAGCACTACCAACCACCCTCAAACCGATGGACAATCAAAACTGACTATTCAAACCTTAGAAGACACGTTGATAAATTTCTCACTTAACTTTCAAGGTATGTGGGATCAATATTTACCCATGCTAGAATTTTCCTATAACAATAGATTCCACTCAAGTATTTGGATGGCACCATATGAAGTGTTATTTTGAAAGAGACGTCGCACACCAACTTGTTGGGATGATGTTGGTGAAAGAAATCTTGTATTTCTAAAACTTGTTGAGGAAATAATGGAAAAGGTGAAGGTTATGAAAACCCATATCAAAGTAGCTCAAAGTAGGTAAAAGACCTTTGCCGATAACTGAAGGAAGGATTTGGAATTTCATGTAGGAGATCATGTTTGCTTGATGGTATCTCTACGGAAGGGAGTTATACGATTCAGTAAATTGGGTAAATTAAGACCTAGGTACACAAGACCTTTCAAAATTCATGAATGAATTTGGGTTGTAGCTTGCCATTTGGTAATGCTGACAAGTCTCTCCAATGTTCACGATCTATTCAATGTATCACTATTGAGAAAATACATGCCTGACCCAATGCATGTACTCACCTATGATGAAATTGAAATGGAACCAGATCTGTCTTATTATGAATAGCTTGTCAATATTCTAGATACAATAGAACAATATCTAAGAAACCGGATGACTCATCTGGTAAAAGTTCTATGGAGAAACCATAAAATGGAAGAGGCAACATGGGACCCTGAGGAACTTTTTATGAAGAACCACCTGAATAATTTTATGTAGTAATATTCTAGAAATTTAGAGCATCAAATTTTTTAAGGAGGGGAGAATGTTAAACCCCTAGATTCCATGGTATGTTTCCCTCTGAATAATGTAACAGTTTGCATTGTACATAACTTCTGGATTCTAAAACACCGCGACCAATAAAACTAGTCGTTATAAATAGTAATACCCATTTTTTGAAATTTCATAAATTTTATTTTTCAAAAATGAATTCATTTTTGAATTCGGAATATCGAAATTATCTTAGTGTGACATTTTTGGTATTTTTCTGACAACATTGAATATTTGATGAATAGTGAAAAACACTTCGTTATTAGTTAAAACCGAATTTTTTATCAAAATAATTATTTATTTTATTTAATTTTTTTTGGTTAAAATAGATAAATTAATATGTATATATGATCAGTGTAATCAATTGTCATCATTTTATAATAAGTTTATATATATTAAAATTTTATTGAACTTCTTACCGTCTTCCACCCACCTCATAGAAGAATTTGCAAATTTGCATAAAACATAATTTTACCGATTATGTGTGTTGAATTTCAAAAATATAACAGACATGGTTAATATCAATAAATGAAATGTGGTTCAATATGATTAAAATAAATTTTTGTGAATAGTAACTTTTGACTTTTATTTACCACGATTAAAAGTAAACAGGGTAATTAAGGGTAAAAATGATATTGAAATTACCCTAACACATGTCCTAATTCTATTGGTTAGGTATAATTTGACCAAAAACATACTTAAGAATAATATATGATCTTCTTTGGTACACATGGGTGTGATTATGATTTTTTTTTACTTTATTTAAATAAGAGTTAATATAGTAAAATTCAAAGTTTAATAACGAAATCATTTTTAATTTAGGGTTACACACAATATAAATTAGACTATAAATATTTATTAGAAATAAAAAATAATATCGTACATAATTTTATTTTATTTGTAATTTTTAGACATTAAATAATGAAATTTATTTATGACACAATGATTATGCAGTAATTACCTTATTCATGAAATATTAAAAAAAAATTATATTATAAATACCCAAATATATGTAATTTGAGACTTTTGGTTACTTTCAATAATTTTATAGGTTCATATGACATGTTAGGGTTGATTAAAAAAATCAAAGTAATCATGTTGTTATTATTTTCACATAAACCAAATACTAAGTAGTGGCAAACTTGACATAAATGAGTTTTTAAAACAAATACTATATTATTAATTGATATAATATTCCTAAAAATCAAAGGTTCATCAAAAGGACTTACCTAAATTTATATATATTAATAATGAACCACTTGAGGTTCTCTAGGATTGTTATATTATGTTTATTAACCATATAATAAAAAAATACAAAGAGACATGGTAAATGACAAACTATTTAACTAAGAGTTAAAGCGAATGGATAAGTTTAATATGGTGACCTAAAACTATCTAAAACCTTTTGGTTGAGAGTTTTTCGACCCATCCCCACCTTAATCTATAAATATATTATTTTGGACCCATTATAAACCGAAAATTATTTTATTAAAAAATAATATTCCAATCTTTTCCTAAACTGACCCGCACCTCCCTTACACAAGGGTATTTCCCCTAATTTTAATTTCAATCCTCCAAAACTATTTGGATCGGCCAAAACATGACCAAATAACCTCCCAAAATTCCTCCCTCCATCCTAGAGGCCATCCATTGATTAAAAAACCAACCCAGGGATCCTTTTGGTCAAATCAATAGAAAGAACCCGAAGAAGAGGTAAATATTTCATCACCATTTTCAAGTTCTTTTCTTCTTCCACTTCCTTTTTTTATGTTGTTTCTATTACAAAATAATAAATCAAGTAAATTATACATACCGAGATGTTATTATAAATATGGTATAACCATATTTGTTATTCTATCAATCATACAAATGAAAAAGTCACCATACATACGTACGTATGGCTTACCGTCTCCACGTCGTGCTGTACTTTGTTATTCAAACACTTCATTATTTGGATGGGTATAATAATGAGTATAACTGATGTAAATAATAAATATAACATGTTAATGATTATCTATATATTATATACCATCTAGTTACATATTATTTCACCATCAATATAATGATATTATCGCTCGTGCGTACATAAGGATTTGCATCTCCATGAATGCGATGAGATTCATTCCCCATCGTAATCATTCAAGAATAATTTTCATTTTATGATTAAAAATAATGTTTATGAAAATAATATCATTCTGTATATGAATCAAATACATATTATTCATAACAAATATGTCTTATGTAACCAATCATATAAAGGAAAAAGAATCAGTTAACACCCAAAATGATGGTACTACTAAAATATTATTAACAACTCAATATTAGAATATTATATATGATATCATATTTATGTATATGGTTCTTGTATTTTTTAATAACAATTATTTCACTATTATACCAGATGTTAACATACCATCGACCAAGGAAAATTACGAGGTTATTATTAATTTCACAATCTCTTTATTATCTGAGATTGTTTTTACATAAGTTTCTACTAGGACCTCTTTATCACCCGCATCCTTGTTTTCATAAAAATGTATTTCAAAACATTTTTACTATTTACTAGAAAATGGGTTAAATTAATTTATACCCTTATTTGACCTTATATGTTTTGAAATCATTCTTTCCATTGTTCTCCAAACAATGTACTTTATGACATTTTTTGACAAAATTAAGGTAAGAATGTTTTTTTAACTTATGCAGACGGTGTGGAAATTTTCCGCCATTATAACAACATTAAACGATACCTTAAAAGTTTATAAGAATAATTTAAAATAAATTTTTTCTTTTATTATTATACGACTTTTAAATTATTTCAAAATATAAAAAGATATTTCTGTAAAAAAAATTTTTGATTTCATCTATGTCGACTTTCTTTTGACGAATTTTAAGTTTGTTTGACATTGATTTATTATTATAAAAATCTTCCATATTGTATTTAATGTTTTGTGATTTTTTTGAATGTATATGTGTTATTTTTATACCATTCATGGTCTATGGATAAAATAATGACATTTAGTATGCTAGCTTTAATATGAATGTTTATTTCATGTTTAAACTTTTTCTTATGAATAATGCATTGGACATAGTAAGTGACGGGTGGATCCCGCTATAGCTCCTCAATGCATCAGTAGGTCTCATGAGACAAAATAGTGTCTTGGCAGAAGGCCTTGTAAAAATATTATTTGTAGTCTTGGAACAAGGCCTTGACTATGATATTATGAAGTCTGGCATTATGCATTCTATAATAATGAAATTGGATATTGTAATTGCATGTGATTATTCAACTATTAGAATATCTACGTGAATAAGTAAACGGAATTACTTGATTTTATATTTTCCAAATTATGATGATGTTTATGTTTAAAAGTATTTTGTTTTATTCTTATAGTTTTACTTAAATTTTTATACTTATTTATGAAAGTTTCTGCTTTATTGTTATCCTTACTGATCATCTAAGCTGACCCCTTTCTATGTTTTATTTTTCCCAGGATGTGAAGAATAATTTAATGGTTGAACTGAAGGGATAAAATATGGATATAAGTGTATTAAATGGAGACAAAATGTTGTTGATGTTTTTATTTCATGATTTAATGTAAAACCTATGAATGTATATACTATTTCCAAGACTACTAAACTAATCAGCCATTTGAGACATGATTCCGTGTATCATGCAAATATTATGTAATAATTCACTGGCTCTGGTTAAATGGGTTTGGGGTGTTACAGTGTGTGTATATATATATATAGTTGTAGTGGGGTAATAATGACTCCCATCCATGGAATATAGTGGCAGGGGTTAATAATGTTTCATGCCCAATGAAAATAACTGAAAAATATAATAATGCCTCATCCCAACATGTAAATAATGACATGGGATAATAATTCCTCTCACCCACATGTAAGTAATGGCATGGGGTAGTAATGCCTCAAACCCACATGTAAATAATGGAACAAGGTGGTAATGCCTCCTGCCCACATGTAAATAATGGGTCGGGGTAAAAATTGTAGAGACCTGAAGCTTGACGTACAAGGACATTACATTACTTTTTCGGAATACTTAGTACATAACAAAAACACACACCCAAGGACCGTAATAGTTTAGTGTATTTGGAAACTCAGAATATAATATTCTAATCATGGTGAAAGATCTACAACATCTCCCATAAAGATCTTATTCTTTTTAAAACTAAATCCTTTCTTTATGTCCTGGGGAAAAGAAAACATAAAAGGGTGATCTCAAATGATCAGTAAGAGTAAACAAAAGAAATATCAATCACGTCATATTCATAAGAACATATCTTTTGGAAATCTTAACCTGCAAAAGAGATCATAATTTCATAACATGGGATAAATCATTGTAGTGAAATGTAATCACAATAATCATAACTTAAAACATGAAACTTTGTGGCATACACACATAATCATATAGAATCATTTCTTATTATTCAAGACTCATTTCCAAGATTATCTTAGTGGACAAAGTCCCTTTCTGAACCGAGTTCACTCCTCGTTTCAGTCCTGTTTCACTGAACCGGTATAACATACCGTTCTAGCCATGTCTATCTCATGAGATATAAAATCTTTACGCAATGCATTTGAGGGAGATATAGGTCCCACCCATCTCATAATGATACCATTCTTATGTGTGCCACAAAATCATAAATCATACTTCATTGCATAACCCATGTAATAAAAATGGGATTCTTAAACAACATGACATCATAAAATAATTCATATAATATAAAAGAATTCATAAAAATAATTCCATCACAACCTAATTAAATCAATGTAATAATAGGGATATAAACAGAACCCTACATTATCTTAGATGGAAAATAATTTTGATAAAACACTTGAACTCCATTCTTGAGAAAAATATCCTTTCTACTTCAAAAACATTTTCCTTTCTTAACATGTCATAAAATTTTAAACTAAAAGAAGTTGATTAAAAATAAATATGAAACTTGTAAAGGATGCTTCATGGAAATAATGTTTTAAAAATCCATTCATGCCGTATAAGTTAAAAAAAACATTCTTCTCGTACTTTTGTCGGAAAAGTCAAAAAGTACCTCGTACGAAAATCGACAAAAGATTCCTTTCATATCTTTTACTAAAAACTCACCAAAGGGTAAAATAGGTTTTAAAAAATTGTAGGTGGATGGAAATAATATTACATATTGAGGAAACATGTATGTGGATGATAAAATACACCCCAGTAAATACCAAAGTATAAACAATCATGGATAAAAATGAGATTGTGATATTTCCCTTACCTTAGGTCTGATTTTCTTCGTATGTGTCAGAAACTCCTATATAATGATTTAAATAATGTCATTAAATTATTCCAGAATCATAATCATTGTTATGATATCATATATTGTTCATTTATGGATTTATATTACCCTTTCTTTTGTAAATTCCATGTTAAAGAGCGTTTTGGGTAAAATCGTTTCATTTGTCGTCCGTGTTTTGAGTTGTAATTATTCATATGATTACATAGATCATGATTACTTAATTCCAGAATATAAAACATGATTTATATATAATATATATTGATATATATATATATATATAATATATCAGTAAATGGAAATAAATACACCATTCATTGAGATGATAGACCGTACGTACGCATGAACGCTGTTTTTCTTTTGCTTATTGAGTTGAATGGAATTAAGTAGATGACATACTTATATATACACATAAATACAGAATCATTATTATGTCATATATTTTATTATTACTTATTATATATACTTTATAATAATTCATGAATGGTTAACGTGGAGAATGAATCTCATCACGTCGTGGAGACGGTAGTCCGTACGTACGCACGAGCGATGATATCATTATCATGATCATGGAATTGTATTGGAGTGTATGTATACTATTTCAGAATCAATATAACTTTACAATAATCATATATATTTATTATTTACACCATTATACCCATCCAAGTAAGGTGGGGGTGGAAAATAGATTACACCACGGTGTGGAGACGGTATTCCGTACGTACGCACGCGCGGTGATTTTGTTTTCCGTAGGATGGATAGATGGTGAAATAGGGTTGTTTCATACTTATAATAACATGTCAGTATATGAGTGATACTGATGTTATTACTTAATAATGAAACAACCTAAGAAGAATAAGTGGAAGAAGAAATAAAGATGAAAGAATTGGTAACGAACATTACCTCTCCTTTGAAGTGCTTCTTTGAGACCTCCTTTTAGGGCACTAAAATAGGTCTCTGAAGAAGACCCGAACATCTAGGATGTTTCTAGTGAAGTGTAGAGGAGAAATTGGCAGGGGTTGGCCGAGCTTTAAGGCTCAAATTGGTGTGAGGAAGAGGGGGAGCAAGTGCCCTTTTATAAGGGAGGAGAGGGGCACCTTTGGAATAACTAAAAATATTATTTTATTATAAAGCCAAATTCGGTTTTAAATAGCTCCATATTGATTTATTTCGAAGATAAGGTGGGGATAGGTCTCCATAATCTCATAAAATAGAATTTATACAAGTTTAGGTTCCTATTTGAACCTTATCATTTAGTTTTAACATTAAGTTAAATAATTTTACTCTTATCGTGTCTTCTTGTGTTCTTACACTATAAGGTTAATAAACTTACTATATCAAGCCAAAAGAACCCCAAGTTGTTTATTATTAATATATATAACCTTATCTAAGTAATTTGGACGAACCTTAGATTTTTAGGAATAAAATAACAATTAATAATATAATATTTTTTTAAAAACTATTTTATGTCAATTTTGACACTATTTGGTAATTGATTTTTTGTAAAAATCATAACAGAATTATTAGTTATGAAAAAGTTAATAAAATCTATACTAACATGTAATATTAACCTATAAAATTAGTGCAAGTTATAAAAAGTTTCAAATTACATTTATTTGGGTATTTATAACATCAATTATGTCAATATTTTATTAATAAGATAATTACTACATCATCGTTGTGTCACAAATAAATTAAATTATTTAATGTCTAAAAATTAAAAATAAAATATAATTATGTAGGAAATATTTTTATCTTTCTAATTAATATTTATAGTCGGATTTATCTTATGTATAACCCTATATTAAAAATGATTTACTTATTAAACTTTGATTTTAACTATTTTAACCTTTCTTTAAATAAATTAACAATAAATGTCCTAATCTAATCCAAGTGGGCTTAAATGGTCATATTTTATTCCTAAGGTTTTTTCTGGCCGAATTAAACTTATCCAATAGAATTAGGACATCTTTTAGGGTAATAATAATATCTTTTTTACCCTTAATTACCCTATTTACTTTTAACTGTGGTAAAAAAAAGTCAAAAAGTTACTATTCATAAAAAATTATTTAATCTCATTGAACCAAATTTTAGTCCTTGATATTAACCGTGTCTCTCGAATTTTTGAAATTCCACTCACAGAAGTGGTAAAATTATGTTTTTTGAAAAAATCAGTTTTTAACTACCACTTAGTGGTTTCACTATTCATCAAAAAATGAATGTTTCCAGAAAAATTAAAAAAATTAGGCCTAAGCTATATTTGATATTATGAAATAAAAAATGACGTCTACTTTACCAAATTCAAAACATATCAGTTACATTAATTAATTTAAAAAGTAATTCCCGTCGTCAAAACAAATAGCCTGTTTTTAAGAGATAATAACTATCAAAAGATTGACACTTGTTTATGTCTGGTTTAAATGTGAAATTACATCCAATGACCAAAATTGTATTAAATTATAGAAATATATTCTAAATATACTTTAAATCCACTAAAATTAATAATTTATCACTATTAATTATTTCTATTAAAAAAGATGTTTTTAATTAAAATTTAGTAATTTTCACTATTCATGAGAATACGAAAGTTATCCGAAAAGTACCAAAATTTCACCCTAAGCTAATTTAGATATTACAAATCCAAAAATGAAGTCCATTTTGAAAAATAAAATTTACAAAATTTCAAAAAGTGGTTATTACTATTCATAACAACTAGTTTTAATAATATTTTAATAGCATATCGTTGTTTAGTGAAACTCGGTATTGCGTACTACACACGCTATTGAGGAAGGTCGTGATTGCGTGTAATGCAAGGCAAGTCAAGGATGTGTGTTGTGCAAGCTCCTTTTGGTGTAGAGTACAACACAAGACATTAATGAAAAAAATATTTTTCATAAAATCTAGGGGTGTTACATTCTACCCCCCTTAAAAAGAATTTCACCCTCGAAATTCGTCGGGGTAATAAATGGTTTACTATTCGAAAGTTTCATTGATTGAAACCCACATCGTAAAAATGAATATCAAAACCAATCTTTAAAAACAAAAGTATGAAACGTAACAGTTACCCAAATAAACCAATCACTGGGTTTCCACATAGGTGAAAATATAGATATGGAAGAGAAATCTAACCATCATGTTCTGATGGAGAATGGTAGAGAACATAGCTATGGAAAAGCCAGCAATCACAAATCCATAAATTTGTGACGATCTAAGGTACCATCGGATTCATCAGATATAAGGGCACTAGGACAACATTTTTGGTTTTCAAGATCGTTTCCCTAAAGTTGATGAAATTAGAATTAGAAGAAATACTTTCGTGATTTCAGTATAGTCTCACCGTTGGTCATTATTTGGACAATTTCCACTTCATATCTTATATAAATGAAGTTGAATTTGTCATTCGTGATGTGATAGCAGATTATGTGATAGAATGATAGGTCATTCCATCTGTCTCAAACAAAAGGTTAGAAAAGTTATCAAAAAAATAAATAAGTCCATCTATAGTGAGATTAATCATATATGGTTCCTAAAATGGACTTATACTTCATATATAATACTACCTAATATAATAAAACTAGTTTCCACTAAACAGGGACTTCCTATAGGCCAGTGGTAGGCGATAAAGGCCAGTCGCACTTCGGTTGTGGGTTCGATTCCCATGGCCTTGTTCGACGCTATGGGTTGTCTCCCATCCTGTAGGTTTACCTTTTTCTAAAACTATATTACTATAACATCTCATCAATAATATCGAAAAAAACTTTTATCCTTAAACAATACTAACTTATGTCCAATATAGTCCATTCCAATCTTTAGGCTTATCCATAATACTGTAGTCCACTCTCATAATATAGTGAAAACGATTACCAGAGATTTAATACCATCGTTGATCCCCATATATCATAAGATATGTCTTGTTGGTCACATTCCAAACATTCAAAGGCCTTAATCATGTGTTCTCTTGAATACCCATTGAACCTTAATGAAAACATGAATGCAGTTAAATGTTAACACTTTCCACATACCAAAATCCTCAAAATTATATATACTCAAACCATGATATCACTTAGTCCTTATATCAATCATGATCTCATGAATACTGTCAAATATGTCATTTTCTTGTTTTCCCTTCATTATGTGCATATCAGCTTTTTCCAAAAAATATCTCAATCACATTCCATGGTTACCGGTACCATAAAATTATTGAAGACCACAATAGAACAATACATAAATATTCCAATACTCAACATTATTTTGGAATCCCATTACATAAACACTTAATCATTCCACCACATCGTTGTCATATTCAACATTGCCAATGGTGATCACATGTGACTTCCCTTTGCCCTTTGCATTAAGTGGTTTCTCATGTCGATCATCACTAACCCTTGGATTAGGGCATTTATTGGCATAATGTCTCGTCTCCTTGCACTTGAAACATTGAAGTGTAGTATGTTCACTCTCTATATCCCTTCCTTTGTTTGCATCATTAGACTTCTTATTCCCATCATTGCGGCATTCAAATGCCCGATGACCTTCCTTTCCACATTTGAAACATTTACTTGTCCCTTTAAGACAATATCCACCATGCTTCTTTCCACACTTTGAGCATAAGGAAACATTCATCTTCTTTTCACCATTATTCTAAGATTTCTCCTTGAACTCCATATTTTTTTTCTTGTCAAAACAATGAGATGGATAAGTAACACCAACTTCCATTTCTACCTTGATTTCACAACGCACAATTTCTTCATAGCTACTGATGTCTCTTATAGCTAATGCCCTTCGATGATTGGTTTTAAGCCACTAAAGAATCGATCAACTTTACTTTCAGGTTGGATGATAAATCTAGATGCATAACTTGCAAGCCTTGTAAAATTCGCATCGTATATACCAACAGATTCATCATCATTTTTCTTTAGTTCAAGAAACTCCTTCTCCATCTTTGTTCGAAGAATACGAGGGAAGTACTTATTGAAAAATAAGTTCTTGAACTCGTCCCATTCCATGGACTCAATTTCATCTCTTGGCCTCGTATTATTGATAAGATTCCACCATTGATCAGCTTCACCTTCCAAACCATATACTGCTAAGATGACTTTATCATGTTATGAACATTGAAGAACTGAAAATATCTTTTCAGTGGTACTGATCCATTGTTCAGAAACAAGTGGATCAAAAGGCCCACTGAAAGAAGGTGGATGTTGCCTCATGAAAGACTCAATAGAATATTGTTCCCTTCTCTACTCATTTGGAAGTCCAGAATGATTCATAGCTTGTGTAAGTATAGAGATAAGATTTTGCACTCCATCTCCAATAACATTCATTTGTTCAGGAGGACAATCATTGCATTGTCCATTGCATTGTTCAACATGGTTCCTTCGGGTTCCAGCCATCGTCTAAAACCCAAAAAGAATAGTGTGAGAGGCAAAAATCATGTTAGGGAAAACAACATAATAAAGGGGGAGTACCTTCAATATCTGACATCTTAGGTATAATTCTATGATCGTTAGCGTAATTATAGTACTATAACCAATACATATACTTAACCTTAGAGACATCCCTAGACATACCTTTGAAATATCTCTAGGGATCTCACTAAAGTTCTCGCATCCTAGTTTCCAAAGGATGACTAATACTTTTCTCTGATACCAACTGTAGAGACCCGAAGCTTGACGTACAAGGACATTACATTAATTTTTCGGAATACTTAGTACATTACAAAAACACACACACAAGGACCGTAATAGTTTAGTGTCTTTGGAAACTCGGAATATAATCTTTTAATCGTGGTGAAAGATCTTCAACATCTCCCAAAAAGATCTTCTTTTTTTAAAAAAACCTAAATCCTTTCTTTATGTCATAGGGAAAAGAAAACATAAAAGGGTGAGCTCAAATTCTCAGTAAGGGTAAACAAAAGAAATATCAATCACGTCATATTCATAAGAACATATCTTTTGGAAATCTTAACCTGCAAAAGAGATCATAATTTCATAACATGGGATAAATCATAGTAGTGAAATGTGATCCCAATAATCATATCTTAAAACATGAAACATTGTGGAATACACACATAATCATATAGAATCATTTCTTATTAGTCAAGACTCATTGCCAAGACTATCTTAGTGGTCAAAGTCCCTTTCTGAACCGAGTTCACTCCTCGTTTCAGTAATGTTTCACTGAACCGGTATAACCTACCGTTCCATCCATGTCTATCTCATGAGATATAAAATCTTTACCCAATGAATTGGATGGAAATATAGGTCCCACCCATCTCATAATGATGCCATTCTTATGTGTGCCACAAAATCATAAATCATACATCATTGCATAACGCATGTAATAAAAATGGGATTCTTAAACAACATGACATCATAAAACAATTCATATAAGATAAAGGAATTCATAAAAATAATTCCATCACAACATAATTAAATCAATGTAATAATAGGGACATAAACGAACCCTATATTATTTTATAGGGAAATTAATTTTGATAAAACACTTGAACTCCATTCTTGAGGAAAATATCCTTTCTACTTCAAAAACATTTTCCATTCTTAACATGTCATAAATTTTTAAACTAAAAGAAGTTGATTAAAAATAAACATGAAACTTGTAAAGGAAGCATATTGGATATAATTTTATAAAAATCCATTCATTCCGTATAATTTAAAAAAACATTCTTCTCGTACTTTTGTCGGAAAAGTCAAAAAAGTACCTCGTACGAAAAATGACAAAAGATTCCTTTCATATATTTTACTAAAAACTCACCAAAGGGTAAAATAGGTTTTAAAAAATTGTAGGTGGATGGAAATAATATTACATATTGAGGAAACATGGATGTGGATGATAAAATACACCCCAATAAATACCAAAGTATAAACAATCTCGGATAAAAATGAGATTGTGATATTTCCCTTACCTTAGGTCCGATTTGCTTCGTATGTGTCCGAAACTCCTATATAATGATTTAAATAATGTCATTGAATTATTCCAGAATCATAATCATTGTTATGATATCATATATGGTTCACTTATGGCTTTATATTATCGGTTCTTTTGTAAATTCCATGTTAAAGAGCGTTCTGGGTAAAATCGTTTCATTTGCCGTCCATGTTTTGACTTGTAATTATTCATATGATTACTTAGATCATGATTACTTAATTAAAGAATATAAAACATTATTTATATATAATATATATTCATAATATATCTATATATATATTGAATAGATCAGTAAATGGAAAGAAATACACCGTTCATGGAGACGGTAGACCGTACGTACGCATGAACGCTGTTTTTCTTTTCCTTATTGAGTTGAATGGAATTAAGTAGATGAAATACATATATATACACATAAATACAGAATCATTATTATGTCATAAATTTCATTATTACTTATTATATATACTTTATAATCATTCATGAATGGTTAACGTGGAGAATGAATCTCATCGGGTCGTGGAGACGGTAGTCCGTACGTACGCACGAGCGATGATATCGTTCTCATGATCATGGAATTTTATTGGAGTGTATGTATAATATTTCATAATCAATATCACTTTACAATAATCATATATAGTTATTATTTACACCATTATACCCATCCAAGTAAGGTGGTGGTGGAAAATAGATTACACCACAGCGTGGAGATGGTATTCCGTACGTACGCACGCGCGGTGATTTCGTTTTCCATAGGATGGATAGATGTTGAAATAGGGTTGTTTCATACTTATAATAACATATCCATATATGAGTGATACTTATTTTATTACTTCAAAATGAAACAACCTAAGAAAAATAAGTAGAAGAAGAAATAAAGATGAAAGAATTGGTAACAGACATTACCTCTTCTTTGAAGTGCTTCTTTGAGACCTCCTTTTAGGGCACTAAAATAGGTCTTTGAAGAAGACCAGAACCTATAGGATGTTTCTAGGGAAGTGTAGAGGAGAAATTTTCAGGGTTTGGCTGAGCTTGAAGGCTCAAATTGGTGTGAGGAAGAGGGGGATCAAGTGCCCTTTTATAAAGGAGGAGAGGGGCACCTTTGGAATAACTAAAAATATTATTTTATTATAAAGCCAAATTCATTTTTAAATAGCTCAAAATTGATTTATTTAGAAGCTAAGGTGGGTATGGGTCGAAATCTGCTCATAAAATAGAATTTATACAAGTTTAGGTTCCTATTTTAACCTTATCATTTAGTTTTAACATTAAGTTAAATAATTTTACTTTTACCGTGTCTTCTTGTGTTCTTACACTATAAGGTTAATAAACATACTATATCAAGCCAAACGAACCCCAAGTTGATTATTATTAATATATATAACCTTATCTAAGTAATTTGGCCGAACCTTAGATTTTTAGAAATATAATTACAATTAATAATATAATATTTGTTTTAAAACCTATTTTATGTCAATTTTGACACTATTTGGTAATTGATTTTTGTAAAAATCATAACAGAATTATTAGTTCGAAAAAAGTTAATAAAATAAATACTAACATGTCATATTAACCTATAAAATTAGTGTAATTTATAAAAAGTCTAAAATTACATTTATTTGGGTATTTATAACATCAATTATGCCAATATTTCATTAATAAGATAATTACTGCATCATCGTTGTGTCACAAATAAATTAAATTATTTAATGTCTAATAATTACAAATAAAATCTAATTTGTCAGAAATCTTTTTATATTTCTAATGAATATTTATAGTCGAATTGATCTTATAGATAACCCTATATTAAAAATGATTTACTTATTAAACTTTGATTTTAACTATTTTAACCCTTCTTTAAATAAATTAATAATAAATGTCCTAATCTAATCGATGTGGGCTTAAATGGTCATATTTTATTCCTAAGTTTGTTTTTGGTCGAATTAAACTTATCCAATAGAATTAGGACATGTTTTAGGGTAATAATAATATCATTTTTACCCTTAATTACCCTATTTAATTTTAACCATGGTAAAAAAAGTCAAAAGTTACTATTCACCAAAAATTATTTTCATCTCATTGAACCACATTTTAGTCCTTGATATTAACCGTGTCTCTCGGATTTTCGAAATTCCACTCACAGAAGTGGTAAAATTAAGTTTTATGAAAAATTTAGTTTTTTAACTACCACTTAGTGGTTTCACTATTCATAAAAAATGAACGTTTCCAGAAAAATACAAAAAATTAGGCCTAAGCTATATTTGATATTATGAATTAAAAAATGACGTCTACTTTACCAAATTCAAAACATATCAGTTACATTAATTAATTTAAAAATTAATTCTCGTCGTCAAAACAAATAGAGTGTTTTTAAGAGATAATAACTTTCAAAAGATTGACACTTGTTTATGTCTGGTTTAAATGTGAAATTACATCCAATGACCAACATTGTATTAAATTATAAAAATATATTCTAAATATAATTTAAAAATACTCAAATTAATAATTTATCACTATTAATTATTTCTATTAAAAAAGTTGTTTTTAATTAAAATTTATTAATTTTCACTATTCATCAGAATATGAAAGTTATCTGAAAAGTACCAAAATTTCACCCTAAGCTAATTTCGATATTCCGAATCCAAAAATGAAGTCCATTTTGAAAAATAAAATTTACAAAATTTCAAAAAGTGGTTATTACTATTCATAAGGGCTAGTTTTAATAATATTTTAATAGCATATCGTTGTTTAGTGAAACTCTGTATTGCGTACTACACACGCTATCGAAGAAGGTCACGATTGCGTGTAATGCAAGGCAAGTCAAGGATGCATGTTGTGCAAGCTCCTTTTGGGGTAGCGTGCAACAGAAGACTTTAATGAAAACAATATTTTTCATAAAATCTTGGGGTGTTACAAAAATGCACCCTTCCCACATTTAAATAAGGTGAGGAAAATCCTCTTACATTATTAAATATAATAAAAACAAGAAAAAGTTGCAATGCATTTATAATGAAAACAAAAGCAAGGGAATGTCCATGCCATCCCATGAAAACATTCATTTAAAGAATTTCTCTTTAATGTTTCAAGCTATCTCACGCAATCCAACGCATTTAAGATAACCATCCCATTCTCTTAACATTCCATGCTCATCTCCAAGTAAAAAAGACAAGGGAAATGCCATATCAAAATAGTCATAGAGACAAATGGAAAATTCCAATCCTAAGAGGTCCAAACACCCATGGGGTGTCTTGGATAAATTAAAACACACAAGTAACTATGGATAATTCAATTTAATAACTTGCAGGAAACAATTGTCCATAATTCCCGATTTTGAGAAATTGGACCAAAATGGCCAATTTATGTGGAAAACCACTTTAGAGTACATATAGTGCAAAGGTGATAAATAAATCATTAAAAAAGAGTCAATAATCATATGTCACCATAATATTGTAACTTATACATGAAGAAAACAAATCAACAGAGGATCTTGTAAAAGGTTGTCTCACTACACAACGAGATTAAATATGAAATGGCTAAAATTCAAATGGAAAATTATGTAACAACATACCTTAGAGTAGTATATGATTCCTCACATAGTATCAAACTCATATTCAGAGTATGTTGAAGTAGATAAGAGTTTCAATCCTACACCAAAAAAATAGGGAAAAAGAGTCTGCATATAAATAGAGCAATATATGGAATAATTTAGTTGAAATGGAGGAATGCATGAGGATATACCTACCATTACCTATCCAACACTACTGACAAAATGACGATCGAACACTAGATGCAGGAGCAATAAGAGATTGAAGGAGAAGAGGACATCGAGAGACCGGGGGTGCGAGGGTTCTATTAGTAGGAAAGAGAAAAAGGAAGAAAAAAACAACATAAAGAAGTTTGGGGGAATGGTCATTTAGCCTTTAAAATTGGATTGAATGATTTATATGCATGGTTTTCTAAACTGTGGACAAGGTTATGCCCCTTTCTTAGAAAGTTTCAGGGTCTCTATGCATGGTCTCCCAAATCGTGCACACACCGTGCATAACCCATTACCTCACTAGGAACACCACACTACCTATGCACACAGTTTTACTAACTGTTCGTATACCATAAATATGGGTTCTACAACCATCAGTAATTGTCCGCACAACCATGGTCCTAGGTTGCACGATTTCAGGAAAACTATGTGCCCCAGTCTACATTCCCCTATTTTGGTGCTCCAAGTTCAGAAAGTGCCTAATATTCACCCATAACCACCATATCATTATTATAAGACTTCATTCAGACAATTAAATACATTCAAAATAATACTAACAATCCATACCCTTTCCAAAGAGTTGGGTCGTTACAACCTCCCCTCCTAAGAGCAACTGGTCCCTGAGTTTTCCTTCTGAGGGTAAATAGGTATAATCAAAAAAGAGTTCCAGCCATCGAGATCCTATATCGCCTTCCCACTCCCCGGTCTTGTCTTTAACCTAGCCAAGATGCCATAGAAACTATACAAGAGGAATATAACTTCCACGGGGTTGTTTCACACTTCAGTCAACTATTAGAACTAGATACTCCTCCAAGGAAGCAATAATATCTAGCTCAACAACATTAGTATATAAGACATGAGATGGATCTGGTTGACACCAAAAAAGTTGAGATACATGAAATACATTGTGCA
Organism: Viscum album; assembly: GCA_963277665.1. Lineage (NCBI taxonomy): Eukaryota > Viridiplantae > Streptophyta > Magnoliopsida > Santalales > Viscaceae > Viscum > Viscum album. The sequence continues at coordinate 323,171,387 of OY728146.1, forward strand.
TGGAACATTTTTTATGAGGAAGTTCCAACTGGTGATCTATTGGTGTGATCCACTTTATAACATTAAAGGGCCCAATGAAAATCAGTGATAGCATTCCCTTATTTTGTATACGTCTATTCCCAAACTAGGTGATACATTCATGAAAACTCAGTCTCTAACCTCTAACTCTAGTGTTCACTGGTGCATTTTTTTCATAAGACTACTATTGGGAATATGCTATCAAAAAATTCTTATGAATAAGAAGGATATGATCTGAGGTCACCAACATGAGACAAGGCCCAACCACAGATGATTGCCCTACATCCAACAAACATAGAGGCGAGCGACAAGGCTTAACATAAAATGATTCATAGTGAGCCATCTCAATGGTAGCATTGAAGATGTTTTCATAAGAAAACTCAATGAGGTGAATGTTTTTCCCCAAGAACCCCCAATGTCTAGAATACACACATGGAGTTTAACATCATGTTCCTGAATTATATGCTCCGTCTATCCATCGGTGTGAGGGTGATAGGTCATGCCCAAGAGTAACTGCATAACCAAGGATATTTTCATCCCTTTCCAAAATGATGTAGTGACACAGGTGTCTCAATAAAAAATAACATAATGAGGTTCCCCATGAAGACATACCACCAATTTTATGTACAACCTTCCTAGATCATCCACATAAAAGGTCTCAAGCACAGGAACGAAGTGTGTGAACTTTTTTAGACGATCAATGACAACCCATATAGAATACTTTCCACGAGGTGACTTGGGTAAACCCATCTCGTAGTCCATAAAAACGTCATCTTATTTCCACCTAGTAATGTAAAATGGTTGTAGTATCCCTACAAGATGCCGATGTTCTATCGTCACCTATAGATAGGTGGAACATTGAGTGATGAAATCGGCTATTTTATGTTACATGTTGGGACACCAATATTGGCATTGTAAATCTCGATACATTTTGGTGACTCAAGAATGAAGTGACCATACCGAGGCTAGAAATCCCTCATTATCTCTTGTTTGATTTGTGTTGGGACCCATACACACGCAAAAAATAGAATAATTTCATCTCTATCAGATATCCAACCCGAAGATGTATCATCATTAGAGACACTCTCCAGGAGGACAGTCCTTTATGATCAGATTGTTTTTTTGACCGTAGTTGTTCTAGAAGTGTAGATGTCACCTCTATGGAAAAGAGAATAGTTCAAGCATGGTGCTCTTGAACCTCAACGCCCATCTCTAAGAATAAGTCAATAAGATTCCATTCATTATCAAATACCTAAACATCCTTTGTCTGAGTCTTTGGAGTTATAACATTGGCTAAAAAATTCATTTTACATGTAGTGGATGCAATTTTAAAATCAAATGACTAAAGAAACTCAACCCACCGAAACTGCATGAGATTCTGATATCACTGAGTGAAGATGTATTTGAGGCCCTTTTGGTCTATAAACACTAAAAAATAGTCTCTTAATTGATATTTTCTCCAATAGCTTCAAGCATGAACCAAAATAGAGATCTCCAGGTTGTGCTTCTGGTAGTTTCACTAATGAGGCCTGAATGGACAAGAACCATACACAAAGAATCTCTCATCCTACATCATAACTCCACCAAGCCTGATACCCAATGCATCACAATATAATGAATAATAACTATCTTTCTCAACCAGAATCAATATATGTGTTAAAGTAATTATTCCCGGAATCTCTTGAAGGGATGCTTCATATGCTCTTGACCATTCAAATTTCACACCCTTATTATTTGAACCCATAAATGGTGGTTTAAATAATGTTAAATCAATAATTAATCATCTATAGTATCTATGAAGCCCCAAGGATCTCTAGATATCATAGAAATTCTTGGGATGCTCCCACGAAAGTAAAACCCTCACCTTCTCTAGGTAAAACTATGCTCTTGACTCTGCGGTGATAAAACCCAGAAGATGAAAATTACTGATCCCTAGGTGGCATTTATTCATCTTAGTAGAGAGATGAAGCTCTCTCATCATTTTCAGCATGATCTGATGATAGGTTTCATGGTCATTTCTGAAGAAATAATACCCTAAGATATCTTCTATGAAGACTTCTACAAATGAATCAAGATATTGGTGGAAACCCCTATTCATAAGATCATTGAAGATAGCAGGTGCATTTTTAAGTCTGAACAACATAACCAGGGTCGCTTAAAGACCTTACCCACTCCTAAAAGATTTGAGAGGTATGTCTGAAGCCATCATAGGTACCTGATGATATCCTGACCACAAATCTATCTTTCAAAACACCTTTGCTCCTTGAAGATGATCAAAGAGGTTGTCTATAATAGGAAATGGATTCCATTTTTTTATAGTCAACAGATTAAACTAACCATAATCCATTAAAAGCCTAAGGGTACCGTCTTTTTTCTTGGAAAGAGGACAGCTGAAGCCCAAGGGCTTTTTCTAGGATGTATAAATCCATTTTCCTCCAGATCCTCCAACAGTGTCTTGATCTCCATAATATACTTATGTGCTATCCTATATAGAAGAATGGTCACATGTTCTGTTCTACACACAAGTTCTATAGTAAGATCCACCTCTCGCACCATAGGGAGAATAGAAAATTCTTTAGAAAAACATCTCTAAAATGCTCCACTACAGGAGAAAAAATAACGTGTTTAAACCGCTGATCATTGAGGTAAAGACCGGAAACCTATTCCATAACAATACCTAGACTTTGCTACTCATGTCTAGATCATTTCACACTAACATACAATTCTTTCTTATGAATGTTTATAGTTACCTTTGGGGATGTAACCACAAACATCCAATGATTGATTTCAATATGGGCTCTATAGGGAACTAACTGGTCCATCCAAAGGATTACATCAAATGAAATCATATAAAAAATGTACAGGTTCCAATCAGAAAGGTAACCCCCTATCTCAAGTGGAATGTACTGAAAAAGGTGAACATCATATGAATGGATACCTAAGGGTGTATCTAGTGTCATAAAACCTTGATATTACTCATGGTCGAGTCTGAGAATCAAGGTGATTTCCCCAAATATGAACGATAGTGAAGCGCTAGTATCAAAAAAAATGTATACTAAAGTGGTTGATACTAGAACAGTACCTCGTACATTATATGGTTATGTGCTTTTCTCATGCAGCATATTCTAGACTACATGTAACTGGAATGTACTTTGGACCTGATTCACTACCTAACTACCCTGATTAGGCCTACTCTATTGGCATTATGAATCATAAGCACGGTTGCCTCTAACACAACCACCTCCTCAGCATGATCGACCCAGGGCATTTTAGCTTACAGACTGTCTTGATCTGACTAACCCTCCTCCTGACTGAGGAGTATGTGTAGATCCATTTTCTATATGTGCTAGAGGAAATGTTCTAAAAAAATAGTGGAGATGACACACACTTCCACAACCTCTGAACTCTACAAGATTTTAAGTACACTGACCCTTGTAGTTTCCTAGTGTTCCGCACTGGTGACAGGATGTAGAAATTGAAGTGGAATGATCCTGACCACCACCACTCCTGCAAGACTATCTGAAACATTTGTTTTCCCCTGAAGAATATCCACTATAATATTTTGGTGTCAAACCACCCTAACTTTCATCCTATATATCCATCGAATATCACGTTCTAATCAGTGACTGGTTCAAGAATTTTGAAATGGTAAATAGCCTGAAAACATTTACCTTCATCCAAATGATGTAACCTAACCTATCCTCAAATTTCATAGTATCCATAAGGTAAATTGTTGATATAGAAGGAGTGAAACAATATAGATCAGTGAAATGAGATGAGTTATCCATTACTGACATGGTCCCCTACTAAAAATTTATAAACTATCTAGCTCTATCATCCCTCAGAGTCTGTGGAATGATGTGGGCATAAAAGACAGTCTGGATGTCCTGACAACCCATCTCTCTTTGATAGAATTCTTGGGTAATGACTATATACTAACTCTTGGATGATTCGTGTATCATGTAAGAAGGTAGCTTGAGCCTCTGACCTAAAAGCATCTCTAGGTGCTCAATGATAGAAAGGATTTCCTCAATCCAAGATTATATTAAATTTTTTATCCCTATCCCAAGATATTAAGAGGATTATACTACTGAAACACAAGATTCAACTACACTATAACCGGGCTAGGTCACACTCAACATTTTATATTCTACTTCATAAGAAAAAATACATCCAAAAAATGGTTGTCCGCACCCAATTTAGGTATTGGAGGAGGAACCACAGGTGACATGAATGGAAGAACAACTGGAAGCTCCAGTCCCACCACCTCAGGAACATGATCGTTGCTGCCTTCAGGGTGCGTGACTCATGTAAAATTGTTTAAACAAGATTATATAATTCCAAAATATCATCTCAGAAGAGATTTAAAAATTTTAGAGGATTGAAATCAATAATCTTGGAAAGGTAGTACAACCTTCCTACATGAACGACCCCTCTATATACTTCAAAATCAGGGACTAGATGTTAGGATGTACATTACATGCCATAAGAATGAATAACAACCACAAACCCAATACTAATGTCATGTTTGGGTCATGTTTCTAAGTTAGAAATGTGAAAAAAGTTTTTTATCAAGATATAAGTCATTTAAAATAGTTAAATCCATTGATATGTCATTTTTCGGCCCAAAATGGACCATAAAAAGTGTGAGTTCGAATATGAGACATACTTGGATGTCAATTACATTTTAATTCTGCTTATCCATGTGATTATATTATTCCTGAAATGGTTGAGTTTGTTGGAATACAATTTTAAGATCCACAAGGGCCCATACAAATTATGAATCAAAGAGTGACACCCACTAAACTCAAACCATATAATGTTCCAAATCATTCTAAAATGTTTCAGGACAATTATATACATGATACAATGTAAAAAAATATGAAACCAGTAATCCATATTAGAAATTTAAATGTGACATGGAATTATGAATGGCCTATTTGTATTGTACCTATCATGATGCATGTTCTAACACAAAACCCCCCATTTCATTGGATTGAGAAATAAAATCACAATTATAATATCTATAATCTCAATAAAATCACAAAAATGTGAATCACCCAATGGTGAAATGATATCAAAAGTAATCGGAGAATCAATAATATAAATAATTCATGCAATATGGCCATTATCCTATGCATTGGATCACAATGCCCAAGGATTACTTATCACCAATTTCCAAATGTTTCCATTATCCATTCCATTTTTTCCAAATAGTAATTCAAGAATGGAAACCCCCTCTGATACCACTTTGTGACATCCAAGACCCAATAGCCACTTAAACCATGCATGATCCTGGTTGGCCACATGACCCCAGGAATTTCTCCCCATAAGCCAGGGGATATCGAATATCAGTGGGGTGTAATGATATATCAGTAGGTATACTATACCCCTATTTTAGAGTAACACATCCTATGTAACAACAAAAAACAATAATGTGAGCATAAACTATAGAGAAATAATGTAAATAGTGGATAACTGAATAATATAACCCAAGCCTCATAAGCAGTGTATATTACCAATATGCATGCATGGAATGATATACAAAATGGTAATAAAAAATTATAACGCAAGGATTCATATAAATGGTACAAAAGTAAGAAAAATAAAAAAAATCTCCATAACATATCGAGCCTATCCCTGATCCTCTGCTCCTAAGCTATATCTATGTAAAAGATTCAACATCTAGATTAGGGTTATATTCCACTATCGCTTCCCTAAAATAAAATAGTGTGATCATGTGGAAAAGGAAACCCATTTATGATGCGAGATAAACAATTATAGTCCACCTCCAACATTGTCTAGGTGTAATCTGGGTGGTGCTTGTAAGTAAATAGTCTGAATCCAATATCCGGAAGGTGAGGATAAATAGAATAAACAGTTACTATCAATCTCAGGTTATGAAAGTACACTAGAAGTATATAACTGCTTCAGCACAATGCCGTCATGTCTTAACATTGTAATGTATATATATATATATATATATATATTGTCTGTATGGGGTAATAATTCCTCTCACCCCTGTAAGATAGTGGCATGGGGTAAGAATGCTTCTTGCCCATAGGAAATACTGACATAGTTTAATAATACCTCCCACTCACAAGTAAATAATGGCATGGGGTTGTAATTCCTCCTTCCAAAATGTAAATAATGGCACAGGGTAGTAATGCCTCATGCACTCATGAAAATAATGGAACGAGGTAGAAATTACTCGCACCCACAGGTAACTAATGGCATGGGTTGGTAATGCATCCTTCCCACATGTAAATAATAGTACATCTAATCAATGTGAGGCAAAAAATCTAATATAGTATAATATAATGAAAAAAATCCAAATATTCATTGCATTTATAATGAAACCCAAATAATGGGCATCACCATTCCTTCATTTGAAAACATTCATTTAAGGCATTTCATTTTAATGTTTCACGATATCTCATCCTAGAAAACCCATTTAAGAAAACCATACCATTCACCTAACATTCCATGTTCACTTATGAGTCACAAGCCAAAGGAAAATCCATATCAAAATAGTCATAAGGTAAAAGTGGAAATTCCAAGACTAAGAGGTCTAAAAATCCATGGGGTGTCTTGCATTAATGGAAATACACATGGAACAATGGACCATTAAATTTAAAACTTTTACAAAAATAATAAACCATAATTCCCCATTTTGATAAATTGGGTTAAAATGTATAATTTGGGCAGAACACTCATTGTGAGTCCATATAGTGCAAGGATGATAACAAAACCCCTAAACAAGAGTCAATTAGCCTATGTCACCACACTAGGGTCAATTAGACACGAATAAAACACCTCAATTGATGAGCTCAGTAAATGAAAGCTCACACAACAATGATATTAGATATGAAATGACCAAAACTCAAAAGGAAAAATATGTGAACAACTACCTTAGGGACATAGATGATTCCACACTGAGTATCAACATTAGATTTAGAGTAGGGTGGTTTAGATCTATGTTTCCACCCCACACCCTAAATTTAAGGTGAAAGATCCTACATCTAAACATTGCTATATATAGAATTATTTAGTGGATAAGAAGTATTTCCTGAGGTTAGACTTACCATGGACTATCCAATGCCAATGACATGCTGATGATCAGACACCAGACAGAGGAAGAACAATAGATTGATGGAGAAGATGACTTTGAGTGAAAGGGGGTGAGGGTTCTGTACGAATGAAGGAAAAAAATAAAGAAAAAATAACATAAATAGGAAAAGATGAAATGGTCATTTATCATTAAAAACTAGCTGACATGGTTTTTGCACACAGTTTTCCAAACCATGTGAAAGGTTCTTCCCCATATGGGAAAGTATGCATAGTCTCTATGCACGGTCTCCCAAACCATGCCCACACCGTGCGTAACCCACTACCTCACTGAGCACACCACACGACCTATGAACACGGTTTCACTATCCATGCATTGATAGTGCATATGGGTTTTGAAACCATTGGCAACTAGTCGTAAGGCCTTGCGCTTGGGATGAATTGTGGTACGTAAACCATGTGGCCCAGTCTACATTCCACACTTTCACTGCTTCAGGCTTCAGAAGTGCCTCAAAAGCTCCCATGACCTTCTCAGCTTGATTATAAGACTTCATTAGTACTATTAAATACATTCAAAAGAAAACAACTGATGTGTGCCTTGGCCAAAGAGTTGGGTCGTTACACAAGACCACATCGAAAAAGAGGTAATACCGTTTTTTAGCCACTTTTCTTATTATTATTATCATGACCTTGAAACCCTACTAACAACACTTATAGAAGCATATGGAGATTTCGAAAACTATTTATTTCTCATATTATACCCCCAATGGGTACCACATATGGAGAGAATATCTATTCAAACAAGGGAGTCACTAGAGAGGGCTCCCATAGTGTAATTGAGAATATGTAGGTAGTTATCATAGTTATTTATTGTGAATTTACACACTCAGACCCACCCTCTTTTCATCTCAATGGATAACCTCCATGGCATAAAAGAAAGCATCAACAGGAATCACAGGTTATGATACTTTTGAATTAAGGGATAATAGGTTACCGATAAATCTCCCTATTTATTTTTCATTTTACCAACATTTATGTGAAGACTAATTATTTTTAAAATTAATTTGTGCATGTCTGGTGAGTAATTAAGATTCAATCACCATGGGGTCTGCATCCATTTCTTATTTGGATATGGATGTGATACCTACATCAATAGTTCTGAAATTGGATTTGGAAACCATGCCAAATGAGACCACCAGGGAGGTCCTAATCCCTAAAGAGTCGATGATTCCACATAAAATGACCTCTAACACCATATAGTGGCGGTCATTAGGAGTCAATGTTCCTACTATTATTATTGATTCTACACTTATAGGATAATAACCAGATAAGAGGGAGTGATTCAAATGAAATATTAATTGGAATGAGTTGTTGCCCCTAGTTATGTGTTGGTTGTTAATTAATGAAATGTTTTCACGAGTGATCTTTTTAAAAAACATTGTATATTAAAGAAACCAAATTCATCGTGTAGATAGAGTATGGACCATAGTTTTTTAGGTGATGATGGCATAATGGTGTTTAGGTGTGCTGATGTTCCTAATTGTGAAGGTAGTTCTCCCTTATTCTCTCCATTACCTTTACATTCATATTAAAACCTAGACAGTAACTGCATTAATTTTAGGATTCTTTAATTACAAACCAATTTTTATATAGTTTTAGCTGATGATTCAATCCTACAACCTGATGATATTGCGTAGAAGTTGGTAGTTCTAGAATCTGGCCCCATCGAGGTTGTTGAGTCAATATCCTCTCGGGTGGCTCTCATTCAGGAATATATTCCACCATTCAAGATTGATTATGTTGAAGGCCATGAATCTATGGATGAAATTCTAGTTAAAATTTTAAAAATATGTTAATACCTATATAAGTTTATTTCTCAGACCCCTCCACGAAAACATGCCAACAAAACAACGCAAATCATGTTACTAGTTTTCCTTTCCTGGATATAGTGGATTTATTATCATGAAATTAATGACATAGTAAAATTAATGATTTATGCTAGAGATAGAACTAGAATTCTCCACTCTAATCTTTCAAACAATAATTCCATCGTCCATCTTACTACTTCTAGGAAGATAATTCTTAATGAACTTGTTGATCATGTTGGTATTGCCTCTAAGAAAAACGCTGAGGTTATAGAGAAGTTGACCACATCAAAGTAGATTTATCAATAAGTACAGTGTCTTAGTTAGGAACTGGAGTTTCTCAAACAATAATTTCCTCTCACTAAGTAATCTATCAATAAAGGGATATAGTTTTTGGTAGAGTCGGAATATACATTATTGGATGTGGCTGAGAGGATAAAGGCACTATAGGCCGATACTGATGTTGAGATTGTGAACTTTTCTAAGCTTCGCCAAGACTCATAGCCCATGGAATAGACATTAATCTAACATTGTGAATCTACTGTGTTTGACTCATTTCTATTAATTCCTACACATATGGATATATTGAGGTTTATGGATGCCCCTACATTCAATTTTTTTTAAAAAAAATCATCTTTCCATCTAATTATTGTCCTTTATCTTTACCAAAAATGAAAATCAATCACAACAGGTCACACATCATTATATAATCTCTATAGGATAGAAATTTAAATTTCAATATGGGATAACCAAATTGATATGAACATGTAATGCTCTAATTTTTGCTTTTCTAAGGGACTCATTGAGCATTGTTTTGACAGTTTCTAGAGATAAATGGGAAACACTATAAAAATTGTTTCATTTCTTTTATTTCAATGATTTTTTACTAATTAAAATGTGGTTTGGGACTAGAAAGAATAAATTGACAATTTCATTGGCTGAAATTTTCATGTTTTGGTCCAAACAAGTTGTGTTCCTTTTTTGTTTTCTATTGATCGCTTAATTTTTTTACTAAATAATGAAAATAAAAGTCCTAGATAGTTGGTTCTGGAATTTTACACAGTGTTTCCTTTAAAAGTTTTACACTTAATGAGTTTCATATATTTTTTATGGGATGTTTAATATCATGAAAGATGAACTAATGCAACTAATGACTTAGGTCAAATATCTTTGACCATGTATTGTGGGTTTATGATCGCAATATGGATTACTGATTGAGAATTTTCAAATAGTTCTCAAACATAAATGATGGATTTTTAGTCCCTGGTTTTGAGAATTTTGAAAATGATACATGATATTGGGAAATTTCATGTGCGGTTAATGCAATAAATTATTTTTTCATGATGTTTATAGGGTGTACGGTGATGAGAGAAGTCTCTAATGGGGACCAAATTTCACTGGGTGGATATGGCCTTTTTGTAGGTGACATATTCTTATCCAAAAATTTAATATTGTTTATGGTCAAAAAAAGGTTCCATAGGACACAAATCCTCAATTTATGATGTCCATATAGTTTGGAAAAATTCTTACTTCTTAGAACCACAAACGGTGGCTAGTCAATGGAATGTTGATTGTATGTGATGACTAAATTTTTATCTACACTGTCCTTGATTGAGAAAATACTCTTACATAAATTTGGTTTATGTAATGTTGGTATAGACCATGGCATAGTTTAATTTCTTGTATCAAGGACAAGGACCATGTAGTTTAATGTCTTATGGTGATGAAATTTGAGGGACAAGTTTTCAGTTCACTTAGATTTCACCAAGTGATAAATGATTTTTACATTTTCATGGTAATTTATTAAAGAATGATACATCATCCATATATATTAATGGCGATGGTAGTAACTATCATCCGGGTGTTTTTTAATCTAAATAGTTTTTTTGGACGAAAACAACATTTTTGTGTACGGAGGTTGAAGATGTATCCCCTGAAGTGTTATGCCCCGCCCCTAGTTACCCAGATTCGGTGCATTATTACATAAAATTGGCATGAACACAAGAGATCAAGTCCCAAAATACTGATTAGTTTAGTATCCTAGGAAGTACTAGATACATAGATAATTTTTACATTACACTGTGAAATAAAAAATCAGCAACATTGGGTCCCATTTGAACACACTCATATCTTTTAGCCTAGCCCTGTAGGTTGAACATAATATACTTTTTCACATCTAGGGAAAAAGAAAATATAAGAAAGGGGAGATCTTAGTTTCTCAGTGAGGATAAAAATATATCAGAAAGTTTCATAATTAAGCATAAACATTTAAGGTAATGTATAAGACTAAAAACCAAGACTATTAAACATAAAAATCAGTATAATATGGAAAATATTAACCAAATAATTCCATTTTATTATTCACATGGATATTATACTAGATGAATAATCACATGTAATATCAATAGATAATTTCATTATGTTGGAATTCATAATTCTGAACATCATAACCACATAGTCCAGGTCTCATACCAAGACTACAAATAATTATTTTGTCAAGGCATTATGCCAAGACACTAGTTTGTCTAATTAGACCTACCAATGCATCGAGGAGATATAGATGGATCCACTAATCACATACTTCATCTAATTATTTCCTCATATGAAAAGGATGAAACATAATTTAAACATTTGTATTTAAAACTAGCATTCAAATGGAAATATTTTAACCACAAACCATGAATAGTAAAAAAATATCACATCCACAGTCAAACATAACTAATTAAATATAATATTTAATATTGTTTTATAATAAATCATCATCAATCAAGTATAATTAATGATATTGACATAGATAAATATAATAAGTAAAACTATTTGAGAGAAATATCCCCGTTTTCTTGAAAACATTTAAAAGTATCACTATTTATCAAGAAGCTGTTAATAATAGATTTTTGAATCAATGTGTCCCATACCACATTGAAACACCTAAAATGAAAAATAATTATAAAACATTTTAGTATATATAAATAAATCCTTAAAACCATTTTTAAAACATGGACATTTATGGGAATGATTTAGATGAATAAATATTTAAAAAATATAAAATGATATTTTTCTTAGAGTTCCTAACCAAATAAGAAATGCTTGAATAGAGATAATAGAGTTAATAAAAACATTATAATATCATGATAATAATGGTATTCATGATATACTATGCAAATGTACATTACGTACACTATATAAATGTGAATTTTCACATAACAACAAAGAAGCCTTAGGAAATATAAATTGAGATAAAATCCCTTATAATGACTATATTCTTAGGTTAAGGATACATAAATGACATAATTATGTGTGAAAAAAATAAATACAATCTATATGATTGGATAGACTATGTATATCAATCAGAGTACATTCACACATATTCTTGTAAAAATAATACTAATGACTTGGATGTTTAACTCAATGAATGGAAATTGAGTTATGATTACTCTTATCAAGTTCATATTGATGAATTAAGAATTTTTAATGGAATTATTATGGGTATAAAATGTATAACCACACAAATGGGAGTGGAAATTACTAAATAAATATGTAAATAGTGATTTCACATATAATCTGGGATTAAAATATTCAATTAAGTTTGCATAAAACCCAATGAGTGGAAATCCAAATTAGAAATTCCCCTACCGATTTGGTAACTTACGCAACATAAACTCCATGAAAGATGGATCATATAATGAAGAATTAAATACCCATAAATTAATGTATATTACACAATGAATACAATCATGGTATGTACATAAACCACACAAAATAAAAATAGTGGCAATATAGCATGAATCCCATGAGAATAAGAAGTGAGATGGATACCCCTTACCTTTTACTTTTCCATAGTAGAGGATATGTTAACCTTAGGTATATTTGTTAAACAATTTATGTTAAAAAGTTCAATAACCACATATATAAATATGATGTCATATATGATATTCTAATATTTCTTTGTTAATAATATTTCAGTAGTAACATTGTTTCAGGTGTTAAATGATTTGTTTTCCTTTATTTGTTTTGTTACCTAGGTCATTATTGTTATGGATATGATGTATTTTATTTATATTCAGAATTATATTAATATCATAAAAATTATTTTAAATCATACAGTGAAAATTATTTTTGAATGATTATGATGGGAAATGAATCACATCACATTTGTGGAGACGGTAATCCGTATGTATGCACTAGAGATAATATAGTTATATTGATGTTTAAATCATATGTAATTGGATGATATATCATATATAAAGAATCATTAACATGTTAAATTTATTACTTACATCAATTATAATCATTATTATAACCATACAAAAAATGATGTGTTGAATAAGAAACTACACCTTGACATGGAGACGGTAAGCTGTACGTACACATGTGTGGTGAATTTGTCATTCATAGGATAGTAAGAATAATAAATATAGTTTCACCATATTTATAATAACATAAAAATATGTATAAGGTACTTGAGTTATTATTTTGGTATAGAAACAATAAAATAAAGAGGAAGTCGAAGAGAAAGAACTTCAAAAGAGGTGGTGAAATAATTACATTTTATTTGGGTTCTTCCTTTTGATTTGATAAAAGGGATCCTTAGGAAGGATTTATGACCAATGTAAGGTCAATAGGATTATTTTAGGGCATTAGAGAGGATATTTGAGGAGGTATTGGCTGAACCAAATGGACTTGTATTTGTGAATTTTAGATACAGGGAATTAGCCTTTTATAAGAGAGGTGAGGGTAACTTTAGGAAAAGAATGAAATATTATTTTATTATAAAACCATTTTCGGTTTATAATGGCTCAAAATGCATTTATTTCTAGGATAAGGTGGGTATGGGTCAAAATATTCTCAACCAATTGGTTTTAGATGAGTTTAGGTCACCATATTAACCTTTTCTTTTAGATTTAATTATTAGTTTAATAGTTTAATTTTTACAACGTCTTCTTGTATTTTAATATTACATGGTTAATAAACTTACTATAAAGTGACAAGTGAACCTAAATTGGTTCATCAATGAAATATATATCATTATATATGTCGTATAGAAGATCCCTATATTTTTAGAAATATAATATAATTTTATAATATAGTATTTTAAAAAAATCATTTAGGTCAATTTTGATATTATTTAGTATTTGGTTTTTTTGAAAGTCAAAAAAATTATTACATTAAATAAATAAATTAAATCAATCATAAAATGTCATATTATCCTATAAAAGTAGTTTAATGCATGAAAAAAATTAAATTTACATTTATTTTAATATTTATAACATCTTTTATTTTAGTCTTTCATTAATAAGGTACTTACTACATCATCATTGTGTCATAAATAAATTTAATTATCTAATGTCTAAAACGTATAAATAAAATTCCATTATTTGTTAAATCATCATATATTTCAAATTTATATTTATAGTCTAATTTATCTTATCTGTAACCCTATATTAAAAATGTTTTAGTTATTAAACATTAAATTTAACACTTTTTACCATTCTTTAAATAAAATAATGATAAATGTTCTAATCTAATACAAGTGGATCAAAAAGGATAATTGTTTATTTATTAGGTCGATTTTGTTCGAAATACACTTTTAAAATAGAGTTAAAACATGTTTGGGGGTGATTATAATATCATTGTGACCTTTACTTACCCTATTTAATTTTTACCACGTTAAATAAAATTCAAAAGTTACTATTTACCAAATATTATTGTCATCATATTGAACCACATATTACATACTAATTTCATCTTTATCTCTTGGATTTTGTAAATTCTATTCATAGAAGTGGTAAGGTTATGTTTTATTAAAGATTGAAAATGTTCCTAGAATTTGGGTAAAAGACCGTAAAAAGTTCCATAAAATTTTATATTCCTAATATTTTTATAAAATGGCTTCAATGAATTAATTTGGACTAATATAGTTATTTTTAATCTAATTTTACTTTAAAATAAATTTAAATTATAAATAATTATTTAAATAAAAAGTCAACCTTAAACAATAACGCAATATTTTTCTCTATTCATCAAAAATTGAATGTTTATAGAAAAATACCAAAACATTCACTCAAATATAATTTTGTTATTAAAAATTAAAAAATTATTTCAATTTTATGAAATTGAAAATATTTAATTTTTATTAATTATGTTTAAAAATTATTTTTGTTTTGAAAAACGAAAAACAGATTTTTGAAAAGTAAAAACTATCAAAAGATTGATATGTGTTTATGTCAAATTTAAATGTAAAATTACTTCCAATGAAAAACATTGGATTAAATGATAAAAATATAATCTACTTATACTTCAAAACCATTCAAATGTTTAATTTAACACTATAATTTTTTTATTAAAAAATTTGTTTCGAAATAAAATTTTGAATTTTTTACTATTCATCAAAATATGGAAGTTATTAGAAAAGCACTGAAACATTATCCAAACTATTTTTTATGATCCTATTATAATGATAATGTTCATTCTATCATATTGAATATATAAAAGTGTCAAATATTGGATTAAAAAAGGGTTCACCCTTAAAAGGCGGTAAAATTGCATTTTTTGGAAATTACTTCTTTTTATCTATATAATTTAATTTGTTCTTATATTAAGTCTAAGAAATAAATAATATAGATTTAAAATTATATGGAGTATATAAAATTTAATATTTATTTAATACTATTCAAAAACGCTTTTTGAAAGGCGAGTTTGGTAAATCGTGGTTTGCTCGAACTCGGTCTTGCATGTAGCGCATGCTATTGAATTATTTTACTGATAATAACTTATGATGAGATCTTGGGGTGTAACATTGTTCTCCCATTTTTGGAAATTTCATCCTCTAAATTTTAAAATTGGGCTTGGAAACATCATTGAATGTCCCACATCAGAAAAAGTGTCAATAAAACTAAAACATTAAACGAAATAAAGAGAAGTACAAAGGTCACCATAGATTACCCATAATAGGATTACTTGTATGAAAACATGGATAGGAAAAATTAACTATGTGTCATGTTCGAATAGATAGTGATAGAAAACCTGATCAAGAGAATGTTAGTTATGAGGAAACCACAAACTTGTGATAAGTTAAACTGTCATTATATTCTCAATAGGAAAAGTAAATGGAAAACGTTTTTTTTTGTTTTATATTTATTCTCGTAAACATAAGGAATTTATTTATGATATTGGATAATAACATAAAGATATATACATAATTTTCAAGTAGGGTTTCATCCTTTAATAAATTTCAACCAATAAATCATATTTTCTATATATGATTAGTATTCAAGTAGACAAGGTTACACCTGAAGCACTATAATCAACTTCTAGAGAATCACATAATCCACAAAGTATGAACTATATATTTACCTTGTCTTTATAGTTTAACCAAAACCAAAATCATTAGTATAAGATCAGACGATCCCAAAAATGGATATCCTTCATAGAAAGAAATAATAATATTATTTTACAAAATTAAACAATCATTATCAAAAGTTCAATAAAGATCATCCAATAAACAATTTTCCTTAAAATCCTTCAATATAATCGAAGATATGATTGAAACCCAAAACTCATAATAATTTAATCACATAGTCTTTCATTATAAATCTTAACATTTATTTTCTAATTACATAAAAAATTCTTAAAGTCTAATACTAAATTTTTATTAAAAAATTCACATAATATCAATGATATGTTAATTATTTACACTAATAACCTAAATCACTATAAAAACCCTTGATTATTCCAAAATAAAAATCCACAATTACCACTCAAATGAAATCCCATAGTATTCTATTTTACTTGGGCATATAGTGTCCTCAACAAAGCGAACGTCTTCCAAAATAACATTTATCACTTAATCACCAAATATTGTTTTTCCTATATTTGGGATATGAGTTTCATAAAACATAAGATCCCAAATAAAATATTTATTGATCAATAAAATCATATATCTAAAAATATTCAGTCACACTAACCAGGGACTTCATGTAGTCCAGTGGTAGTTGATAAATCCCATCCACCCATTGGTTATGGGTTTGATTCCCACATCTTTGTCTAATACGATGGGTTGTCACAAGGTCTGCGTGTTTTCCTTTTTCAAAAACTATATTTTATAACATTCCCAAAATGAGATAAATTCTTCAAAATAACCAAAACATAATTTAACCACAAATGTAATATCATACCTCCCATTTTAATCCCAATAATTAAAAACATATAATTTCCTCAAATTCAAGGATCATATAAACCCAAATGGTTCTTTATAACTATATCCTCAAAAGAAAATATAATATTCCTCAAATAGAATTTTCAAATGAAAAACTGCTGGGTCACACATAAAATAGAATAATCATCAAATTTAATACCATCAAAAACGAAAATTATTACTTTTAATCATTCCCCTATTAATTTATTTCCACATAGGATCTTCCTAGACCTTGTTGTTATCCTATTGAATAGGTCATTGAATCAGGTAATGCCCATGACCCCTACATTTATGGAAAATGACTGGAAATGGATTCTTATGATCAGTTTTATTTTCATCCAAAGTTCCCTTCATTTTTCCTTGGTAATTTTTTAATTTATGTCTTTCTTTCCTACACATAAATCATTTCTTTATTCCATTAAGACACTTTATAGGGTGTCTCCTTCCACATTTCATACATAATGGAAGTTGAGCTTTCTTTTCTCCACAGTCTCCACTGTTGGAGCTCTTATCATTCTTCGCCTTTAACTTCTTTGTTGTATTTCGGAGTTGTTTAATGTATATGTTATTGATCATATTTTTGGAAACATGATTCCATATGAAAAAATATCTTTTACACCTATCTACATTATATTTAGTCTCTTATTTCCATTATTGTTCCCTCCTTGTACATGATGTTTAATTCCACTCTGACTTCCTTGGAATCCATCCATTGACTAAATCCATAAACCATAGTGTGAGTCATAAAATCATTTTGAAAATATCATGACCACTGATTTTCAATCCAAAACACCTTAGGAATAACCAAGGTTATTTATTCCATCTTATATTAAAATCCTTCAAATTAGTTTGTAAAGAAAATGTGAATTATCATATGAATATCCCCCTGGAGTGTTGTAACCCATAGTGCAGCAATGCCCATTGTCGTGCACCAGTTCCCATTAGAGTCTAGCTCAAAGCAATGTTTATAGGTTTTAACCCTAGATATATCTATTCCAGATCTGACTCTACTAACTCGTATCCAGACAGGGATGTATTTCCTAGAAAAATCACAAAATATATACATTACCAAAATTATAGGATGTTCTAATATACTAATTCTCAATGTCGATCTTAGGGTAATGTTCTATAATCAGTTTTTTTCTAAATCTAGTTTCCAAGGTTAGCACTAAATTTCTGCTACTACAGATTGTAACGATGCATCCCTAGTGACCAAGAGTCGGTTCATTATTACATTACACATTAACGATCACAAGAAATCATGTATTGAAATAATTATTAGTTTAGTATTTTTAGAAGTAATAGATACATACATAAGTTTTACATTACATCATGAAATAAAGAACAACAAAATTTTGTCCCCTTTGAACACAATAATATCCCTTAGACTATCCCTGAAGGTCAAACAAAATATACTAATTCACATCCTAGGAAAAATGAATCATAAGAAAGGGGTGAGCACAAATTATCAGTAAGGATAACAATATAGGAGAAACATTCCTAAATAGGAATAATCATTTAAGGCAATGTATAAGAATAAAACAGAATCTTTTTAAACATAAAATTCAGTATAATATGGAAAATATAAATCAAATAATTCCATTTACTTAATCAGAAAGACATTCGTCTAGTCGAATAATCACATGTAATATCAATAGCTAATTTCATAATGATGGAATGCGTAATGTCGGACATCATAACCACGTAGTCCTAACCTTGTGCTAAGATGAGAAATACAAATTTTGTTAAGTCCATGTGCCATCACACTAGTCTGTCACATCAGACCAACCAATAAATCGTGGATCTTTATAGGGATCCACCCGTCAATTACTATGTTTAATGCATTACTCATATGAAAGGTTTGGAACATAATCTAAACATTCATATATAAAATTATCATTAAAAATGTTAGTATTTTAATCACAAACCCTTAATTGTATAAAAACAGACACCCACTTTCAATCATAACTCATTGAAAACAACATGAAATATTTTATTATAATAAATCAACCTCGATCATGAATAATAATGGATATTGTCATAGATGAAAATAATCAGTAAAACTATTTGAGTGAAATGCCCCTTTTCCTGAAAACATTTAAAAGTTTCACTATTTATCAATAAGCTGTTAAAATTATATTTTTGAATCAATGTGTCCCATAAAACATTGAATCTTTCAAAAATAACTTTTATTCTATAACATTTATGTCCTTATAAATAAATCCTTAACAACATTTTTATAACATGATCATTAATGAGAATGATTTAGAAGAATAAATATTTAAAACATTTAAAATGATATTTTAGTTAGAGTTCCTAACCAAATTATAGATGATTTAATACATATAATTGATGTAATATGATGTTTATAAAATCAGGAGAATAAAGGGATTCATGATATTCTTTGTCAATGTACAATATGTACACCTTATCAAAGTGAATTGGCACATAACAACAATGAAGTTTCAATGGATTGTAAATTGAGATGAAATCCCATATAAAGACCATATACTTATGTTAAAGATAAATTGCTGACATAATTCTGTGTAAAAAATAAAAATACAGTCAATATGATTGGTCATTTAGTGTAAATCAATTAGAGTACATTCATACATATTCTTGTAAAAACAACACCAATGGCTTGGATGTTTAACTCGATGAATGGAAATTGATTTAAGATTACTCTTATTAAGTTCATATCGATTACTTGAGAATTTATCAATAGTGTGATTATGTGTGTCAATAGTATATCCACACAATTGTTAGTGGGAATTACTAAATATATAAATAAATAGTTACTTCACACATAATCTTGGAGTAAAATAATCAATGATGTTTTCGTAAAACCCAATGTGTGGAAATAGAAATTAGAAATCCCCTTATCAATTTTGTAACTTACACAACATATACTATATGAAAGAATGACCATAAAATGAAGACTAATATACCCTAAAATTAAAGTATATTACACAAAGAATACAATCAGGGGCAGTACACACACCACACAAAAGGAAATAGTGGCAATATAGCATGAATCTCATAGGAATAAGAAGTGAGATGAAATCGCCTTACATAATACAGTTCCTTAGTCGAGGGTACATTATCCTCCTCTATAATATATAATTAATTATTATTAAATTATACAAGAACCTCATACATAAATATGATATAATATATGACCTTTTAATACTGTTTTGTTAATAATATTTCAGTAGTATCATTTGATTCGGGTGTTAACTTATTTGTTTACATTTATATATTTTGTTACATAAGTCATGTTTATTATGGATAAAATGTATTTTATCGATAACCATAATGATATTAAGTTCTTTAGAACTACATTAAATCCTTCAATTAAAATTATTCTTTAATGGTTATGATGGGAAATGAATCACATCATGTTCGAGGAGACAGTAATCCGTACATACGTACGAGCGATAAAATGATTCTATTAATGGTTAAATCATATGTAATTGGATGGTATATTATTTATAAAGAATCATTAACATGTTATTTTTATTATTTAAATCAATTATACTAATTATTATAATCATACAAATAATGAAGTGTTTAATAACAAACTACACCACAACGTGGAGATGGTAAGCTGTAGGTACGCACGTACGGTGACATTTTCATTAATTGGATGGATTGAATAATGAATATGGAAGTAACATATTTATAATAAAATAATAGTATGTAGAAGGTATTGGAATTTTTAATTTGGTTAGGAAACAATAAATAAAGATTAAGTGGAAGAAGAAAATAACTTTGAAAGAGGTGGTGAAATTATTACCTCTTCTTCAGGTGATTCATTTTGATTTGATCAAAATGGATCCTTAGGTTGGATTTATGATCAAAGTAAGGCCTATAGGATGATGTGAGGTTTGTTGGATAGATATTTGACCAGGGGAAGGCCGAGCCAAATGGATTTGGATGTGTGAATATGAAATAAGGGGAAGTGCCCTTTTATAAGAGAGGTGAGGGTCACTTTAGGAAAAGATTAAAATATTATTTTATTATAAAATAATTTTCAGTTTATAATGGCTTAAAATGGATTTATTTTGAGGCTAAGGTGGGGATGGGTAGAAATATTCTAAACCAATATGTTTTATATAAGTTTAGTTCACCATATTAAACTTATCGATTTTATTTAATTTTTATTTTAATAGTTTAACTTTTACCATGTCTTCTGGTATTTTAATATTACATGGTTAATAAACTTACAATAATATGTCAAGAGAACCTAAAGTGGTTCATTAATGACATATAAATCATTATATAAGTTCTTTGTGAGAACCATATATTTTTTGTAATATTATATCATTTAATAATATTGTATTTGTTTTAAAAAACTCATTTATGTCAATTTTGACTATATTTAGTATTTGGTTTTTCTAAAAGTAAACAAAAAATGAATACTCAGAACAAAATACATTAAATCAACCCTATCTTGTCACATTATCCTAAAAAATCATGTTGTGAATCAAAAGTTTCAATTTACATTTATTTTAATATTTATAACATTAATTATTTTAGTAATTCATTAATAATTTAATTACTAAATCATCATTATGTCATAAATAAATTGTATTATTGACAATATAAATATTATAAATAAAATACAATTATGTAGTAAATAATTTTATCTTTCTAATGAATATTTATAGTTAAATTTATCTTATGTGTAACCCTTTATTAAAATATCATAGTTATTAATCATTGAATTTAACACATTTAACTCTTATTTAAATAAAATAATAATAAATTTCTTAATCTTATCCAAGTAGATCAGAAATTGGTCATATTTTATTCCTATGGTTGATTTTTGTCGATATAAATTTATCCAATATAATTAATACATGTTTTGGTGTGATCATAATATCATTTTACGTTTACTTGCCCTATTTACTTTTAAGTTTGGTAGAATAAAATTCAAAATTAACTATTCCCCAAATAATATTTTCCTCATATTGAACCACATTTTACATACTAATGTCAATTGGGTCTATCAAATTTTTGAAATTCAATTCATATAAGTGGTAAAATTATGGTTTATGAAAATTTGTAAATGTGCCTAGAGGGTGGGTAAAAGAAGGTAAAAAGTTTAAAAAAATTAAATATATAATATTATTATATTATAAATTTATTGAATTAAATTTGACTAATATAGGTATTAAATATTTATTTTTAATTTAAAAGAAATTTAAAATAAAAATAACAATTTAAATAAAAATTAGGTTTAAACAATAAGGACATGTTGTTCACTATTAATCAAAATTTGAATGTTTTTAGAAAAATAATAAAATTCACCCAAATATAATTTTGATATTTCAATTTCAAAAACTATGTCTATTTTACCAAATTAAAAACATATAATTTTTATTAATAAATTTAAATAAATATTCCCGTTGTCCAAAATAGAAAGAGGATTTTTGAGAAGTAAACACTATCAAAATATTGATATGCCTTTACGTCCAATTTAAATGTAAAATTACTTCCAATGAACAAAATTGGATTAAATGATAAAAATGAAATATAATTATACTTCAAAACCATTAAAATGTATAATTTATCAATATAAATTAGTTTAATGAAAAAATATGTTTTAATTAAAATATAGTATTTACAATAATTCATCAAAATATAAATGTTGTCCCAAAATTACCAAACATTTATCCAAACACAATTTTTGTGTCCTGTTTCTAAAGAAAAAGATTATTTTGTCAAATTTAATATATATATGTGTCAAATATTGGATTTAAAAAGGGTTCTCCATTAAAAGGCGGTAAAATTGCATTTTCTTAATACATATTTTATCTAAATAATGGATTTTTGTATATTATGTCTACGAAACACATAATATATATGATAAAATTATATGGAGTATATAAAATTCAAAATAAAGGTAATACTATTAATAACCGCTTTTTGAACGGCCAGTTTGGTAAATCGTGTTGTGCTCGAACTCAGTGTTTTATGTAGTGCAAGCTATTAAATTATATTAATTAAAATTACTTACAATGAAATCATGGGGTGTTACATGAAGATGAATTTTTCTTTTGTAGGCATGCCTTTTTTTTGTGAAACTTATGAAAAGACAATTGGGGATTAATGCCCATATTCAAAATAGGAGTCCTCAAGACACTAAACCTATATTTTTTTTATGGCCAATGTGTTTATGAAAATTCAATATTCCTCAGATATATAGTTTGGTTTGTGAATGGACAACGCTTGAACATGGAAGGAGCATTCTATGTCGATATTTTCATGGAATGGGAAGCAACGTTTCCCTTAAGCAGGTCAAACCCATATATAGGAAATATTTTCTACCAGGATGTCTAGGGCTGAGATAAAAGTATTGGATGTCACTAGGTATCTTATATATATCAAAATCAAGTCCTATTTAGTTCTAAAATGGTTTCCCCACATGCGGATCAATCTATTGTGTGAAAAGGGGGAATTTTCTTTTATATAAGAGCTCAATAATGGGGTGAGGCACATGTTGGACCCCCTAATATGATCAAGCATATATATTGGAGATTGGGAGAATTTTATTTTTGTGTGTGGATAGATTGAGATATAAGAATCAGGTGTCTCTACATATCCATTTAAAGTTGGATTGAGTCCATACATAGTTCTTATATAGTTCCCCATCCATATCTGACCCATGCACAATGAAATGACGTTTTAAAGATTCTCAATGGATGGATGTAGGATTGGAATTTTTTGTGTCACTACATATACTATGATGATATGAATAAATAAATGACTATTTATGGACATCATGTAGTTTAGTGTCTTGCAATCAAGACATTTGTCAAGCAGTTTAATGTCATGTA
The DNA here is from genome assembly GCA_963277665.1 of Viscum album. NCBI lineage: Eukaryota > Viridiplantae > Streptophyta > Magnoliopsida > Santalales > Viscaceae > Viscum > Viscum album. The sequence goes on from OY728146.1 coordinate 323,195,374, forward strand.
GTGAGAACGGGTGAGGTATTTCTGTTTTAGGTCAAATGGATAAGACCATTTAGCATAGAAATGATTAGTAACATGAGACTAATCATGTTGAGATGTTCCTATGATTTTTTGAACATGAGGGTGAAAGAAATTGTCAACATTATTACAAGGATCCTCAGATTAGATGAAATGATACGGGGAAAAAATACATATTTGGCTTAAAGAGATAGGAGAGGCCTATCATGGGGAAAAATTAATTTGGTTGTCCTGATTTTTTTGTCAGAAAAATAGGTAGATCCAACTGTGGTATATTTTACAGAGTAAAAATGGTGTCCTCAGGACACTAACACCCCTCCATCTCTAATGACCAGTGGAAGATTATATAGATCCAAAATTGCCTGAGGCACAATTAATGTTAAATGGAAGTAATGTTTCTAGGTATATTGGAAACTCATACTGAAAACAATCATGGAGTTTAAAATTCCATATACTGTTCGAACTCAAATACATGTCATCATTTCTATTTCCATGATATATCCCTAAATATAGAACCCAAACATGAGATCTTCAACACATAAATTTTTTTTTATTATGAAGAAAAGGATATTTTTTTCTTTCACCCATGTCTAATAATAGGAAATGAAGTCTAAGAATCACTATGTATCTTTTCAAAATGAGAATCAATCCAGATGTAGTTCTCAAGGTACCACACTGCCTAATGTCACACAACAATTACATTATCCACATAGTTTAACATCACGCAACATGGATTTTAGTTCCTCGATGTGATGAGGAAATATTGTGTCTAGACCAAAGAATAAAGGCCTAGGTGTTACTACATATCTTGTGATAGCAGGAATAAAGAGCTTTGTAGAACATGAGGCTTCTTTGACCATGCAGTTTAACATTATATGGTATGGACAACTAGTGTGCCTTTTACGACCTTACTACTAGAACCATGGAAACCATGTTACAGACTGATATAACTTGATCATGGTGGGAATCCTATAATGAAACTTCTAATCCCTCAGGATTTGTTCTCGGTGTGGGAAAAAAGGGATTAAAAGGTTTTTTCCACCACAAATAGTAGATAAAATATGCAGAATTAAGACATTATGATTTTGAGGCTGTAAAATGATATGATATTTGGGAATCACTAAGTATATGATTATAGTGATAATTAATATATACAAAGTTCTTGATCCAGCACACTGTCTAGGTATGAGCTGTATAATGGGGGGGGGGGGCATTTTCCCTTCGATGGTTTCTGTTGTTGCATCTAGACATGGGTTTGAAGCTCCGAGTATCACTATGTATCCTATAGTGGTAGGATTTAAGAAACAAATAGTTCTGGGAGACCTTTTAGTTTAAAGTCATGTGGTGAGGATGAGGGAGACCCAATGTGAAAGAGGGAGAATATTGCAACAGTACCCAGGTTTAATGATTTGGGGGTCACTAGGTATCCTGTTTGGGAATGAATCATGACACATGTTGCAATTGATGCTCATCCCTAAATAGATCTAACTCATGTATATTGAGAGGTTTGTTTTATCAAAGAGGGTCTATAAAGAGTACCTACATTGGATTACCTTGTATTGATTTCTTTTTTGTGGATGAGAGGGTACATTTCATGTATTTCATAGTTGGTCCATGGAAATGAAGTTTGGGAGTCACTTCATGTTCCATATAATGTGAATCATGCCACAAATAGTTATTGATGAACCAATCAGTTTAACATATTTTGGAAAGATGGGGGGTCGCTCGACATGAAAGAATTATCATCACAACTGTGCCCATGAACAAATACATGGGAATGACAATGTACCATGGAAGGGAAAGAATCAATCCATGCACAGTTCTTAATGGAATTATCTATATGTATGTCTAGTCCATATGTAGGGAAAGGGTATTTTTTTACTTTTAGATTGGCAGGAATACGATGGAAAATTCGAGGTTCTCTACATATTCTATGTGTATAGGTATTACGATTTAGGTAGTTCTTGAATATGATAAGGCAAATGACTGATGATAGGGAAAATTTCCTCTTGGGTGAGAACATTATGGTGTTTTCTAGTTTAATATCATATAGAGGGGGAATTGGTGTCATTAAATTTATTTTCTTACAACATGGATGACATACCACGTAGTTTAACAACATGCTATCTGGATGATTGTTTATTGTGATTATGGGATGTATGATATTAAAGGCCAGTATGAAAAATAATATTGATATAAAAAGAGTCCATGAGGCAAATTGTTGGTATGAAAATCATATTATGAATGAAGGTAGATTTGTCTATAGGCCAAAAACAAGAGTTCCATGTGTCCCTATATATCCTATGATGATAGGAATCATGATTCCCATAGTTATGGAGGAGAATTTGCTACGCAAGACTATACCATATATATAGGGTAATTGTTCCCATATTTCATTGCTAGGACCAAGACCTAGGGTTCGAACGTCCGTCCATATCCCATTTTAATGGTAATTAATGCACAAGTAGATCTTGAGAATGAGACTCCGTATGTGGATCTGACTCTTGCACATGGATAAGCCCATTTTATCTTTCTCCTACATAGATCTACATTATTTGACGAGAATCATTGATTGAAATGATGATTCCTATGCAATTTAACATCATGTGATCTTTATGATGCATTGTCTAGTTTAACAACATGTGACCGGGATGAAGGTCTCATGATTCATACGGTTATGCGACAAAGACTAACTACACATTTTAACATCATAATGTTTGGACGATCTACCCTATAGATTTACATCATGAAATATGGAAGATTTAAAAATAGTTTAAAATAATGTAATCAATATGATCATCTATTTAGTTTAATATCTTTTTATCAAGATGATCTACCATATAGTTTAACATCATGTGATTAGGATCATCTATAATATTGTTTAATGTCATGGAATCTGAAGATCTTCCATGATATTTAACATCATGAGATCTGGATGATCTACCCTGTAGTTTAACATCATGTGATTAGGATGATTATTTCATGTGTTTTAATGTCATGTAACAAATACTAAAAACGTAGTTTAGCATTATAAAACAGTGAAAATTTTCCATCTTGTTTAACATCATGCGATTGGTATGATCTACCATGTAGTTTGACATGATCCATTAATGATGATATACCATGAAATTTATTTTCATTCGATCAGGATGATATACTATGTACTTTAATTTAATGTGATTAGGAAAAATAGTTTTGGCTTTTTAAGGTAACATGATAATGACTGACTACACAATTTAAAAACATGCAGTTGAGACAAGTTTCCATGTAGTTAAATGTCATGAAATCAGGAAAGTCTATCATGCAGTTTAACAACATGAAATCAGGATGATATACATTATATTTGAACATCATTTAATCTAGATGATCTAACATGTATTTTAAAATCATGATATCATGACGATATATGTAACATGATTACATGAAATACTTATCTTGGAACCTAGTGTTAGTGGGAGCCATGGTAATCTATTTGTCCATCGAAATTAAAGCTATGGAAACATTTTACAGCGCATCGACTGGTGAATTTTTTCATTGTGGAATGCAAACTAATTAAATCCCTAAATGTAATTTTTCCATTAGTCCACATACATGGTTCTGTATGGGGATAAGATCTTTTTTTAAAGCTTAATCACAGTTAACCTACTCAATGACCATTTCAAAATTGACTTTTATCTTTATGTGATAGACTTGTACCTGATGTACTGGATCTATACCTATAAGAATATCCCAATAGTCTACATCACTATTCATGCATCATTCTAACAATAAGAACAAGTAAGGTATGACTACCTTTATAGGAGAGACAAGCACGACTCTTAACAACACTTTTTTAGATTGGGGTCCTCCATCCTCTTTTCTATCGGGATTCTAGATGAACCTATAAAAACTTTTCCCATATCTAAGGAACAATTTAATTAAGAATACATCCTCATATGGTATTTAAATATCTAATGATTTAGTTTCTTCCGAGGGTTGTTCTTCCAGAAATATGCTAATGTATTGCCTTTGGTCTCTTATTGAGGCACAAATTGGATATCAAGCTACTTCAAGAGGAACACCCATTATGACAGACACACAATCATCATTGGTCTGATGAGAATGTGTTTGAGTGGTTTAATTATGATATAAAATTAACATTGTGGTGCTGTAGGGGGATACTCATATTCTGGACTATGAATATTTTCTTTAGAAAACTCTTATCGATATCTGAATAACGATTCTCAACCGAATCATGGTTAAAATGATATAATAGATGCTATTTTCATTGTCGACATCATTCATTTGTTTGAGGTTACCACTCGATGATTTATATATGGATTCCACATACAAAATAAGTACCATTCCATTGATAGCTGACATCAGAATTGGTGGCCTCATGTGATTTTTTTAATATTTTTGTAATGCTTCTTGAAAATCATATATCCACTGATATGTAACCCACTTTTCCATTAACTTGGTGAAGGGAATGAATTTTCCAACAAGGTTGGATATAAAGGGCCTGATGTAGGCTAAGTTTCCAAGAATTCCTCTCAAATCTATAAATTTGTGATGAGGTGACATTCCAAGGTATGAAATTTGTTTTCTATGGGTAAACATTGATTCCATGATGTCATATGATGATGTCAGAGATATTTCCGAAACGTAACTCCCAACTATCATTTCAAAGGGATCATTTTCATGTTGTGCTATAGAAATTTATTAATGGAACTCTCAAGATCATATAGGTGGTCAAAGAACTATCAAAATTTAATAACCAAGACATTAAAATAACATTCAATGATGTTTTCACGGAAGGGTTTGAAGATGCGTTGCATGGAATGCTGGTATGTGGCATCGAAATTCATCAAACCAAAGGGAATTCCTTGGTAGAAAAAACTCCCAAGGACCCCAGATGGTGGTAGATTATTCATATTCCTTGTCAATATAGACATTATTTTTTCTCCAATAGACATCCATTTTGGAGAGGTGTTGATACATGGTCATTGCATTGACCAATAGTTTTGTGATTGGGATGGGATGATAATTTTCAATAAAATCATGTTGAGATCTCGGAAATCGATATTGAATCTGATTTTCCCATTCCTATTCTTGATGAGGGTGAACTTTTTTATCCATTTTTTATATTTATCCTCCCTAATGATGTTGGCTCTGATGATCTTGTTAACTTCATGCTCAATTTTGGAAGCATGTTTCATGTCTTCCATCCTTATTGCTTTTTTATAGTCCCAGTGGTCCTATGTTTGGTCTAAGAGGTGAGTGACCACTTTTGGATCAAGACCCAAAATTTCTAGGAATTTTGAGTTAAATATATCATTATGTCCACTTAGTAAAGATGTATCTACCTTTTTTTCTTCAGAATACATGGATGAACTAGTCAATGTGGGTAGTGGATCTTCTTTTATACCATGATTTATTTCTTTGAGCATATCATTAGTGGAAGATATTCCCTAATAGAATTATATATTGTAATGCATAAATTCATCCTATTAATATTACTCATGTTACATAGGAGAAGACAGTAATGGGATATGTTCTGCATTGTTCTCAGAGGAGTCGACATATTAGCATTCAGAAGATTAAGCGAAATCCTCTGATCCAGCTGACAATGTTGGATTTTATAGAACATCTAGAGAGGATAGAATGGGAGAGGTATAATGAGTGTATTAATACTATATGTGTGATGATAAGTACTATTCCTCCTTAGAAAGTGAGGGAGATACTTAATGATGCTATGTGGATAGAATGAGGTCATTTTCATCCTAGCTTTGATGTCTGTCTATGGAGTCAAAAAACATTTCAACAAGTCTAGACTCTATGTTTATGACTAAAATCAAGTGTATGTCTTAATATGCATCCAAATTTGGACTCATATACTCAAAATAATTATTGGGAATGAAACACTCTTAGCTAATCTATTTAAAGGGGTTGCCCATGATCATTTCATTTACATTCAATGTAGTAACTGAAGCAACACCACTGATCTGGGGTTATTTCCCTTTCCATTGATTGAATATTTCCTCGATAAAATACCCATAGTAGGATTAAAATATGGTGTAGTAGTTTGGAACATAATTTTTTTTCCATTATTGATGTATTTGATGAATTGATGGCTTCATTAGGGGTTTTTTGTGTGTTGATTTAATGATGGTATTCCTTTCAAGACATTGAAGGATTTGTTCAGTCGAACAACGAAAAATTATGATTTGTATTTGTAGTCTCCAAATTGGTCCTTAATATTTATCTAAACACATGGATTGTACTCCCTTATCTCATATCCCGTATGTTTTTTTGAGGAAGGAGATAGATTATCCTCATTTTAGCCTCGCTCGCAAAGTGTTTGTTCTCGAATGAGGTCAAATCCGTAGCCATTATCCAAAACGACCTTTTAGAGTTTGACACTATTTATCCCTCTATAATCATTCTAGGTTATGACGTGTCTCTTTGTACTGGAAAATCTATATTGATCTATGCAGTAGAAAACATCATGGAATTCCATAAGATCAGTCTCTATTTGAAAGACGTTAGTAGTAAAAACATCTTCTTCAAACCCCCATGGGATGAGAAAATCATCTATGAGTGCTTCCCTAATGTATTTTCACAAATCAAAAGTTCCCCATATGGATAGATAGGATGGTACAATGTCCAACTATCTCAGGACATTACAATTCTAGTATAATGAACAACGCTTGATAGGGTGGAGATTCTATTTCACATGTACTTTATGGGATTTAGTATTTGGACTAGATGGATCAACCCTCAAAACAATTTTTTAGAGATCATCATGTCCTTAGTTGGTAAGGATGGGAGGGCTTGACTACCAACTAAGGGTGATCTGACACCTATTCTTCTTTTGATTGATAATATAGAGTGATAGGGTCAGGGTGGATTTTAGACGATGAAGGGGGATTTTCCTTCTCCTAGAAAACTTTTTGAAGTGATCTTATGTGAGTTTCTATAATATTGACATTATGAGATGGGATAAATCTAGAAGTCAAGATTCTATCGAGTATACACCTTCCCCTATATCCTTATCTCTCGTAAAATCTTCCTCCATTCCCCAATCATATATGGGTATCTTCAGTTCATTGAAATCCTCTTTATCAGATAAGGGATTTGTGAGTAGAATGAAATTAATGGAACTAGTGATTAACTCCTCATATGAGGATGAATTCTCTTGGTAGACCATCTCTTTTGGTGCCGTATAGTGGGCCAGTGCTTGTTGTTTCATATCCAAGGGCATTGAATATAAGAGTGTGAAATCCATATTTGGCCTTGATACAAGTTCATCCACTTTGAATTCCTCTATGTATTTTTGGATAGGCCCATTTTTTAAAAGGCATATTTCTAATGGTTTTGGGGGCAGATGATCTGGGTTGTGTTTTGGTGGAAGTATCTAAAGGCATAGTTTGTTGTTTCAACTATTCATGGATATTATCATGAGTTTGGTTGATTGAATTTCAAGTCATAAAACTATCAAACTTATGTTCCCTCTTTCTAAAAACTTCTTTCCACTCACTTTCTAAACTTTTGGATGTTGATGAAAACCATTCCACTTGTACTGGTGGACTACACGGATTTACTTTCCTAAAATATCCCATTTCCAATAGGTAGTATTTCAAGAAGAATAATTATTGAATGGTGTACCCCAATATCAAGTGAAAGGGGTAACAATATGGTTGTCCATTGAGACTTTCCTGGTTAGACATCATGGGCTTTGGATGTTAGATTTAATAATATTCAATAGTGGATATAAAATAGCTATAGAATTGATCATCTTGAAGTAGGTAAACATTTTTTATTCTCACCTTGAATTTCTTTCTCCTTGATACCCTCCACTCTTTCTAGATATTTGGTTGTTTCTATTGATTCTCAAGGGGGATACACTATACAGTGAAGCTTTTGGAGTTGGAGCAAGAATGGAGGATAGATTAACCGTTATAGTTTCCACCTCCACCTTCCTTACTCATTTCCTTAGGACTGGTGGAGTTATCTTGGACTTGATCTTAGTATATTGTTTGTAATCTTATTTTATTTTCTAAACGATGGAGAAATCCAAAAAAACCCACCTATATTTCACCCGGATGAGTGTCATTTTCAGCTCATTTCAAAGGTTATCAATGCTGAAAGTGATAATATACTCCTCGGAATGCCGTATGTTTAGGGAGTAGGTCAACCTTTTCCATCAGGAAATGAAATTTGAGACTATATTTTTCACATTTCTTGAATCTTGAGATGTCACTAATTTTTTTATTTTGAATAATTAGGATAAATTGAATGAGGAAATACTAATATTTTTTTCTCATCCTGTTATTGACAGAACTAGAAAAATGGTATACCATACGTAGGATGGACCATGAAATATTCATACAATGATTCTTATTTTCACAGCTTCTTGTCTATCAGGAGTTCCCATAATAGGATATAATTGGGATTAAAGTGAATCATATCTTTTTTTAGGTCACATAATCCATTGAATATCATAAACATGGAATCTCATTGATTGTTGGTGGATGTTTTTTCCATCATCATGTCTGGGTTAGGTTTTCCTTCTAGCGGCACTAGTGCACACCGCTCCTCGATGGATTCTAATTGATATTATAATGACTCAGTGGTGTCAATAAGCCCTTTATGATTATTTAAGTGAAGTTGAAATTTTATAGGTAAAAAAATCCAGAGGATCTGCTCTGTCAGATCTTCCATCATTTGAAGGTGTCATTCGATCGGAAACATCTTTTGATGGGTTTTATTAACCCATTCTGGTTGTATCCTTAATACAGGTAAATATTTATATTCATTCTTGTTTAGGTCTAGGAAAACTGAGGGTCCAAGCGCCATGTTAGGTAGATCTGTTGGCCTTATATCCATTGTAAGTATGAATCCATGATACTGTGGTACATCTTCTAGATGTGTACATTGTGGCTCTACCAAAGAAGCATATTCGATAGAAATGATACCTCCAAGAATCTAAGCATTGAGACTCCTTAACTCATTTATTTCTTCATCTTGTTAAGAGAAACATTACTTGAATAATGTGATCAAGGGCTCATTAAAATGAGGCATCAGATTGTATGTTTCCTTGAGTTCATTCTTATCAGATATTTATGGAGTAGGTCGTACAGGATTTGCTGAGTGAGAACCCAAATTTAGGTTGATTATTTAAGTTTGAGTACACACACATTATTCATTCATCTCATTGTGGGCCATGTTCTGTATGAAAATATCATCTTCATGATATTATGTATTTCATAATTTCTAATGTCATATGTAGTGTTAATGTCCAGGAAATTTATTGATGAATAATACATTACTAGCATTTTACTGGCTGAAAAATTGTAAAAGGGCTATTTTCATCCATTTCCCTATCCCTCTATTCCTTTTTGGGATTCTCTGTGATCTTCCTGGTGAAGGGAGACTTAGAGGGAACCATTATGTCTCTGATTCATGAACCTTCTTTTTAGAGTAAATGGGCCATTATATGAGATAGAATCTGAGACCAAACAACATTTTTTTCCTAAAAAAAGAAAATACCAATTTTATGTAGATAGGGTGGTTGAGGTAAAAATTACCCCACTTTTTGTAGATGACTTATCTCTTGTTCTCATATTTTCATACCTTAGTCTGAATTTGTAGTTCTTGTGGGGCAATTTTGTGTTAAAAATTCCCCCATCACATGGGGTTTGAGATAATCATGTTATATAGTGGCTGGTGCATCCATTTTCACTTTATTTATCTCATTCATCCATTTTTGGGTCTGATCTGGGTATAATTTATAGTCTTCATGTGAATTGCTTTCTTTTGAGAAAATTAATAATTCTTAATGAATATATTCCCTTTAGTGACAAGCCAAATTAATGTTCTTAGTTACCTAGTTCAAGAACTTTTCTATAGATTTATATTGTTGATCCTAATGCTTTTGAAACATAAACATGGGTGATTTTGTGGAGTGTGTTGTCTTTCATGAGAATGAATTATTCATAATAGCCACCTTGGAATAATGACATTATTTGATTTAATTCTTAATGGGTTCTATTGAATGGGGAGTGAGGTGAAATTTTATGATCCATGTTCTCACATCCCTATATATGAAAACCTGGGAGGGCGTTGATAATTAGATGATACGAATTATGAAATGTGTTGAGGCACACTGATTTAAGGTCATTCCATCAATTATCAGATCATGTCCCTATTTTAGATAGAAGGGATTCCATGTAGATTTGAAAAAAATATATTAATATTTTAATATGGAATAAATACCCCTTTTACGGTAATAATTTATATTTCATTTGGTGGAGATTTTTCTAGAGATAAAGATGGATTTTGGGTATGAATTTTTCAGACAATGACTCTGGAATAGTTATCATAGAATTGGTTTCAAGAAAAAACATTATGGGTATGTCATCCCGGTATAATTTTCTTATCATGAGAAAAATATCCTTTTGTTATTCTTCTAGGGAATCCACTACTTGATATTCCTCCTGTGATATCTACTTGATAGTTTTGTCGCACGTAATAGGTCTATTAGGGGTCTCATTGGTGTGGCAGTGGTTTAGGAGTAGATTAGGGGTGATCATTGTCCCGAGCCATATTCTGGTTGGTAAAGTTTGTATATTATCCTTGATAATTTGTCCAGAATGTATGGAACAATCATTGAAACCACCTATGAATATGAGGGATTTATTATATTTGTCTCTTAAATGGGAGGACATTCTTGTTGAACAGGTATGTCACAATGGGGAGTACTGTCGCATTAAATTCCATCATGAAGAGGACTACCCTAATAGATTGATGTCTGACTACATGATGAATTTTTGTAGCATATACCTAGTGAGTTAATTCAAGGAAGAAAATAGTAAGTGGATTTCCTTATTTATGTTGTATCTTCTAGACACAATGAGATTTACCATTATGTTCATTATTGGATAGGCTCTAATGCTTGATCATTTTGTGCCCATGATGGAAGCCTTGATGGTAAATGATTTAGGGAGGATTACTAGAGTTGTTGGTAAAAATGATGATGTTTGGAAAATAAAAACTACTATTTACACATCTGTAATTTATTAATAGATCAAAAGGATCCTATGATACTATTGATTTACGTTTTATGTCCTCAAGAACTCCATATTTCATCAGACTATGGTTATGAGTCTTATATTTATTTCCTAGTTTCCATGGGAATGATTTATTTATAGGTTCTATTTTTGGGGTGAGTGGGGACACTTGATGTAAGTGATGCCCTTCAGATACAGGTACCTATTCAAGTGAATCCCACAGTGATACTAGTATATATTGGTAAGCATCTATAATTATGGAAGGGATATATGCCTGAAATAGATTGGCCACCGATGTGGACTGGTTACTTTGAGTTGGAACATATATTTTTTCCTAATCATGTTTTCCATTTATCATGAAATATTGATCACAACCTTACTATATGGGAGCAGTGATGCATATTTCTTCCTGAGTTATCACCCTATTATACAGATGTGTTACCCAACATGAGAGTGTGGGTTTGTGGGCCTGCCTACTAGCTATTTCCTTGGGCTTGATTGCATCTCAGATAATATGTAGGATATGGTCTGGGATTGATGTAAAACCTTAAATATTTTCTAATATGTTTTTAGAGACATCGTCAGTGGGGATGAGAATATATTCCCATTCTGGCATCGATGTGGGAATATATTCTTGCTCTAGTCATCCAAATCATGCATATAAATTCTCACAATCCTTCTATATGGGGAATTATATATATTAATCTTACCATGATTTACATCTATGATATGGTAGCTGATTTCTCTAATTATCTCCATATTTTCATGGCGTGATTGATATGAACAATAAAAAATTTATGTCTGCTAGTAATCTACCAATGTATTTAACCAATTGGATTCATATGAATCCATAATAATTTTCATTTTGTCATTGTTTTCTACCATACATGACTGATATTATATATATGAATGATCAGGAATTTTTGTTTTCTCATTGGTTGTCGCTGTAGTGGTCCTGATGTGAATTCATAGGGATTTTCATATTCTTGTTGGTTTATGTCATATTTACATGGATTCCTTGATTCTAGTGGGAATGAATTTTTATCTTCCTATAATTTTTCATCTTGTTTTCATGGTGGGAATCTTATTTTCAAGCATGAAATTTTATTTTCTCAATTTTAACCATATATACATGGAAGGTTTAATGTGAATAAGAAAATTTTTGATTCTAATCATGATTTTTCTATTTTATTTGACTGATAGGATTCATAAATGTGAGATGAAATATATGTCTTTAAATAGGATTACACCATATATAGTTTCTTGGATTCATAAGTAGTAATAAGAATGATGGAATGTTCTTGATTATTTGATTGTTTCTCTTCATGAGAATTCCTAGGGACCCATCTCTTGATGACTTTTGACGGGTACCATAGGGAGGTGTCCTTTACATTGCAAGGATGTAGAGATGCATGGTGTTGATGATGATTATTATAGGTAGGGGCCTTTGATTGGGGCACCTATGCTACTGGGATGATTTTATTGGTTGTAACTTCATTAGCCTACCCATGTTATGGGAGGAACTGATTGTCCAATTCTAGAGAAAAGATCCATTAATGGGTTTATATGACTACTAAAACCATCTAGATCAAGATTTATGACCATCGCTGGGATGATGGCTGGTGATGCTTAATAATATAGAGGGCCTGTGTAACTATATCCTGGGTGGGGAGAGTACCATTCTGGGGTTACTCCCAAACCAATTCATTCAAAACCCAAATTTGAAGACAATGGGTGGGAGATAGTGTCCTCAATATAGTCAAGGACACGATCAGTATAGTGGAAGATGCACATGTCCGCAAGAACTATTGATACACCATTGGATTGAAGAGAGTTCTAGTGGAAGGTTCCTATAATATTGGTGATAAATAGAGACACCAAAACCTCTTAAAAGCACCATATCATTACCACAAGCATAATATATGGTCTCATTTGGACCACTTCTATTTTTGATGTGGAAGGGGCCTGGTGAGGGGTAACACTACCAAATCCATTAAGGACCGACATCAGGTTCAAATTTTTTTTTCCGATGATGATCTTTTCGTGACCGATTGTGGATTGCAAGGGGTAGAATTATTTGAAATGAATCATGATGGATATATTATGTTTTAGTGTTCTACAATGAGTTTTTTTTATATGAAAATGCCCAACAACTCTCATATCCATGAAGAATCATGGGTCCACTATCCATAGATAGATGTTCCTTAGGGAACTAGACAAACAATAATTAATTACTCACATTGGTCACGAGGATGATAATTCGGGATTATCACACCCTTTTATGGGGGATTATTTCTTATTTTGGAAATCCCTTATAAATTTATGATATATTCATGAATCATCTGTTCGTTTCAGAGTTTTTTTAGGTGGATCACCATGTATTAATGATCCATTATGAATAATCATGGGTCTAGAATCATATATATGCATCTAATTTTCTCCATTCATATAAATATTTGTACATATCCATGTTTTAATTTCAATTATACCCATTTATTGTTATATTTGAGATTATTTGGTTGTTTATTATGAAATTATAGTTTTAAGCCACATGTTGCGGCACTATGAAGTTTTCCATTATTCTGTGAGATGAATGTTATTTTGAGGTTTAGATTGAACCCATAATATTTGATTCCTATATACCCTCATTAGAGGATTAAGAACACATGTAGTTATGTGCCACTTAATAGGGGACATCCACTTTTAAGGACTTGTGACAAGGACTAAACCATGATGTTTATCGTCATGTGGACATGACATCTAAGTGGATGGTGCCTAGAAAAATTTGGATGGTGGACTTATGTTAAGGCCTCTTGAGGGATTTGGATGAGATGTGGTCTCTATAGTGGAGGTGAAATTATTGGGAATGTGGCTTTGAGAATATTGGGGTGAATTTGGATGTTGGGTTTTGACCTCATGAAGGTTTTCTATTTATTCCAATTAAATGGGGATCAAAAACCACACATTTCAGTAATGTTTGGGTGTAAACCTATAGAGGATGTCCCTTTTAAGGGACATTATTGGACTGCGTCTTACAATCAGAAGGATTCCCATGAGGTACCACTTCATTGGAAATATTTAACATTAAGGTTTGAGGCATGGGATCAGCGATTATACCTTATAGGAGAATTGAAGGAGTGGATATGATTCAGGATTATAGCTATAGGTGGACCATTGTTTAGGACCATACAGTTGTCAGGGTCACTATTAACTACTAAACCCATGTGAGTCATTCTTGGAGTGAGTTACAAGTGGAAGCAGTAGATATGAAGATCCCACAATCTACTTTAATCCACTTGTGGATGGCTACTTAAGCCCAATGGGGGGGGGATATCATTGAATGCACTGGTATGATCTTTTATTTGGAACCAAGGATAGTCATATCAGGAGATAAATTCATCAATATCTAGGACTAGTGAAGAAGAGCATGAGTGATGTCTCCCACGAGAATGATTAGGTGTATACACCAAGAGGGATGCCCTACCGGTCCTTGAGAAAGAGATGAGTGGGCAACACCAAACCTTATTTATGGACTAGTTGGTGTTTCCCTCAGTCTCTATAATGGGGAAGTTCACATGAGCACCTCTAAGGTGAGAACCCCCTATACAGTAGGAATGTAGACATTGAAGACATTCCATGTGTCCTCCCTATTGAAGAGGTTGTAGAGGCTACTCCTCATACCAGGGTTTGTAGACTTGAGTGGAGAAGATAATGTTGCTAAGGATCTGTTTATACATTTTATGTGGCTTTGGAATATACCTTGGATTGATGCCATTATATTGGTTAATCGAGGGGTAAACATTAAGACTAATTATATAACAAAAGGGTGTGATTTTAACTAGAGTGTAGAACACCCGAGAAGGCCCCGTTATATGTAGCATGTTCTTATGGGGATGGGGTTGCCTCTATATAGCATGTTTCTATGTAGGATAGGGTACCATCCATGTAGAATATTTTAATTTGGACTCTCGTTTTTACCATGTATCATGTGGCAATTAGGGGCTAGGTTCCGGCCACGTAGACTTTTTCTTGGAGGGGTCATGTTACTACCACATATTATTTTTCTACATGGGGAACGACTCTTCCAACATAGTGTTTTTCAATGTATGGTACAAGGACACAAAGGGGTAATCCATTTGGGCTTTATAGAAGGGTATCTGCTAATGGGATTTTATATCTATTCTTGACTGGTTGTTTGTTTTATATCTCCAATGCTATGTAGTGTGTTATCCTAATGGGAAATGATATATCACAATTGATTCATCTTAAATCCCACACCATTTTCCATTCAAAATCACTTATATTATTCATCTATCCTTTTATCCATCTCTTTTTAGTCCTACAAGAGTCTATTTTTAAGAAAATAGAGGGACCAGATACTAGGATGGTATATCATCTATAGTGGGCCACGAGCATTCACCTTCAGGATCCTAAGAGAGATTCTCCAGCCGGGGAATGGTGTCATTCATGGTGGGAAGTCACTCATTTATAGGGGGGATGATATAGTTTTCTATACTCACAAAAAATTTGGTTTTGATGTTGGGATATGTATTTATTATCTCGTCCCATTAACAGATTTGTTCATTGGTTATATTTTTTGGGGGGGAGGTCTGCATTTGCAGGGTCACAAATCACATTTTGGCGCTATAAACAACATTGATACATTTGAGGGCGTCGATAGTGTACTATTGTTCCATGAAATATTTTATTCATATGGTACATCACATAGTGGTAAAATTCCATGTGGAGTGGAAGTTCATGAAGGGATTTTCAATTCACAGGATGAACCCATCCTTCAAAGATTCAAGCCCTTTGAATGATGTCTTCAAATTCTTCTTCTAACTTGTTATTCTCCTTTGAAATATTAATGGAATTATCCTCTTAATGTGTGAATATCTTTATGGACCCATGAAAATAGATTTATTTTATTTAAAATAAATATGTAATTTGTGATATTATTATAATAATGGAATGGTGTATTAATATTTACATTCCTTCTATAATGATCGTTCAAAATTGAAATTTTACTTATATATACGTAGAACCTACCATATTTGTGATTAAAACAAAGATCATTTTTTGAACCATTAATCATGATCAGTTTTAAAAGTATCATTTATTTATTAAAATTATAATTAGGTAATTATTATTAATTTAGATATGATGGAATAATTTTCCATTGGTCTATTGTCAACATACAAAATTCATTTATGACTAACGAACTGAATAGAATCAAAATGTTTGATGTGAATTTTATAGGTTAAATAATCTAAAATATAATGGTAAGAGTTAAAATAAAAATAAATAATAAATTTGAAATTTTTTTATAAGAATGTAAATATCAGAAAAAATTTCATTATTATATAAGATAAATACCGTTCATGTTGTTTCACAATCATCGTAAAGTTCATTCCTTTAAAAATCATACTTTAAAGTGTCCCTTACAATTTTTTTCTTCCATGTCCATATTTTTTAAATAATTATATGGTTGTGTCTATACATACATAGTAAAATTATAAAATACATTTTAGTTGCCCTTTTAATTTCAGTCAATCGATTTTAATGGGAATATACTTATAAAATATATTGACATTCTTTTCAAAAGGCAAAAGAATGTTCTATTTAAAAATATATGATGACCCAAACGTTTCTCGTGACTATGAAAAATAATTGATATTTGAAATAAATTACAATATTCAATTTTTTTCATCATGGAAAATAAATTTTCTATATTTTTTTATTTTAAAAATTGGTTTTAAAATCCAAAGGATATTTTAATATATTGAAATGGTCTCTTATGGGTTAAAATAATATTTTTATGACTGCAATGATTAAACATCCAACTTCAAATTTTTATGAATTAATTTTGGTTATTAGGAACAATTTATGATAAACATTTGATCCATTATAGACAAGGGATGGGTGGTTTGATTTGAAAAAATAAATGAGTGGTTATGTTTTAAACTAATTATTGATGGTTCTGTTATAATCCATGGATTGGTAGGTCTGTGATATCCGTCCAATGCATTTACATTGAATGTCTACTATTTTTTATTCTACTTATATAAGTGATAACGAATTTTTTTTCCAAGTTAACTAAATGTTTTTATCTATTATGTCTTTTTGTTTTTATAGAAATCTTATGATTTCTAAAGGTAATATAATGATTTTATTTTTAAAGGTGTGTATATGATATTTTTTATGGTGAAAAATATAAATTTTTTTAAAATTTTATAATTCTATTTTTATTACTACATAGAAAAATTTATATGTTTTATTTTCTACTTTAGGATTTACTATGTAATATTTCATGAAAATATATGGGTAGAGTAGTTTATTTCCCGATTAATTTTTTTATTATAAACCCTAAAGTTTATTTTGAAAAGGAATGTTTTTCAAATGTATTAATGTACTAACAAGTTTATTAATTTCTTTTTGTATTTACCTTATTTATCTTTTTTTCCCTAACCCCCATTTAATAATTTTCTCATAGGGTTTATGGAATTATAAGGTAAAAGAAAAAGTAATTTTGAATGTCATTTAGATTTATCATGAAAAAAGAAATTTTTTATTTAAAAAATTTATATTTTGGGAAAAATAAATTATGAGTATAACATTGTAGTTTTGAATATATATTTTTGTCATGTATTATTTATATCATGATTATTTAAAACTATAAACTAAAAAAATATTCAGGGAGGTAAGAAAATTATTTATTTACTAAAAGAATTGTATTATGTAATGTTTAAGATTTATTTTTGTAGGTAGTATCAGACCATTGGTTTAGATAATTTTAGAGGTTAATAAAAGAGGTATGTAAACTCCCTTAATATATTTTAATTTATGTACATAATGGTATATAATTTTATGACATCTATGTTGTTTCATCTAAACTGATTTTTTTTCATAATTTGTTTCTACTAGAGAAATAGGGAATTTGTTGTGGGAAGGCACCAAGAAGAAAATATCACTAAAAATAAGCCACTAATAATGGTTGGGATTTAAACTAAGAAATTATATATAGTGATTGATCAGTTAGTTATGTATATATATTGTGGGGGTATCCATGAAGGAGTGTAGACATATCTACTATAGAGGACTATTATGATAGTGGATCATTTTATGAGACAAAGTCCTTCTACATTTAGTGGATCGTATGACTGAGTTGTAGATAAAGGATGGCTTAATTATTAGAAAAAGTTATTTAAGGTCATGTGACGTTCATAACATCCAATGGAAACACTTTAAATTTTCCATTTTTAAGGTGATGCTGATCGATTAGGGTATTTGGTTGGGAATACCAGAGGGTAAAATTATCTTGATTCCATTTAATGGGACACATTTAATAATATTTTCATTGAGATGTTTTTTTCCTAGGTTGAATGAAATAGGTTGGAAAAAAATCATTTAAATATGGAAAAAGCATAAATATTCATTAACCATACATAAAGAAAATCATACAAGGTTTTCCAGGTATATATCGGAATTTATTCAACACCATAGTAGTAAAAGTAATATATTTTACATAGGATTGAAAAAAATATATCAATGGGAATTGGATTCTGGTGAATCAAAAAGTATAGAGATTGTTTTTCAATTTACCAGGAATATATAAATGGAGTTCTTCAATAATCATATACCCATGAAAGCACACAGTAGAAAACATTCAGATTGTAGGTAGTGAGGCATCATCCATCAATTTAATTTTGAGGTAAAAAGATAATGTTCATAACTTGTGATATGTGTGGTAAACATAATCTTGTACAATTTCTTAAAAAATATATGAAGTGTTTTTATGGGCAATGTATATACATTTGGATCATTTCATTAAGGGAAATAATCATAGAAATATTGAGAAGCTGAGGATGGTATTTTTTAATTTTTATGATATTTGTTATTATGATATTATGTGAACAAATTTTCTCACTCATGATTGGAATCATCAAGATCAGAATCCAAATGGTGATAGAATTTATTTTTATACTATTATGGTTGATGTTGGGTAGTTAAATGAAGTAGTGATTTGTATGTTACTTGTTTATATAAATTATGGAAATACCTTAACCAAATTTGGATCTTCATATTCATTCATTTTTAAGAAATTTTTATATAAATTACAAATATCACCTCATGGAATTATGATATAACTTTTGGGTAAATCTTTGGTAATAAATACTACAGTAACTAGGATTTTTATGAATCTTCCTATTATTTTTAGAGGGATTGTGTTTCCTTTAAATATTAAGGAACGTCCCTTGGAAGTGTATGATATTATTTTGAGTATGTATCCAAATTAGGTTTATAATTATAAGATGAATTGTACAGATATGAAAATTTCATTCAATGTGTTTATACCTTTGATAACCTACCAATAATAAGAGACATTGATTATAAATATCACAAAATGTTACATAGAACATTTTTAAAAAAATAATGAATCTTTTTATGTTATCGATTTTACTGTAGTGAATGAATATATTGAAGCATTTTCTAATGATTTACTTGGGTTTTTTCTTAGTAGAGAGGCTATGTTTACCATTGACATAGTACCAGATGCTAAGATAATTACAAAATATCTTCTGAAATACAACAATTAGGACTTTTAGAATTGAAAAAGTAATTATAGTAGTTTTTAAATAATGTTTTCATTCAACTTTGTGCATTAACATGCTCTATACCCATTTTTTGTTTTTAAGAAAAAATATGGTTCCATGAGGGTTGACTTTTTTATAATGATTTTATAACATCAATCTTAAGGGAAAGTTCCCACCTCCAGATATTTATGATTTGTTTTCTTAGGTCCTTAGAGGGAGTATTTTTTCAATGATTGATCTCATCTTGGGATTCCATTTGTTTTATTTATAGAAATTATGAATAGATATTTTCTTCACTATTTAGAAAATTAGTTGAAGGTGTTTAATAAAGACATATTGGTTTGTAATGAATATAAATAAGATCATGATGACACCCACGGATTTTATTTTAAATAGAAAAATAAAATAATGTATATGGAAAAAATAGAAAGTGTAAACTTTGGTTGAAACATAATTCTTCGAGTGTTCATGTTGTTTCTCAGGATGGAATAATTGTTGAAACTGATAAAAAATGTTATAGGGGAGTTTTCAAGACCTACAGATGTCCCAAAGATTTATAGTTTTCATTTATTAATGGGGTAATATCATCAGGGGTTTTTTCAATTTTTTTATTGGATATCCCGCTAACTATGTTTACAAAAAGAGAGTTATGTAATTCTAGAAAAAAAAATGAGATTATTATTTTCAGGATCTAAAAATAAGATTCACGAATGATCCAGTTTTGGGCCTTCCATCAAGAAAAGGTGTTTCTATAATTCTTTAAATCAATTTACACATCATGAATTAATTTTTAAGAAATGTGATCCAGAATTACCTATAGTATACAATTCATAAAAAATTTGGAGGTGTCATTTATATATGGTAATGTGTGAAATAAATACTAATCATAAATGTTTGAATTATATATACACCCAAAAATAGTTAAATATAATGAAGGTAATATTTTTGGAACTAATTTAGGATTATGTTTTCATAATCCATTACCATTCTGGAATAGAAATAAATGTAGTTGATGATTTGGTATGAAAATACCATGAATCCAACAATGTGTTATGTTTTTTAAAATAGACCTTTTTATAATGATTTTATTTATTGTTACCCTAAAATTGTGAATGCATGAATTACGTATATTTTTTAGTTGTTAGTAAAACAATATCTTTTATAATTATTTATGAAAACATAGATGGAAGAAAATAATTTATAGGAAATGGTAGATTGGATAAGAAGGGATGGTTTCCAAAAGATAGTGTTAACAAAGAACATATTTTTCGAATTTGAAAGAGGATGTGTGTCATGTGGAACTCAGTTGAAGAGATAAATTTTGATTGAGGATCATTATTTATTGTCCTCCTTTCGTCCTGGATATTATATGATATAGAATGACCATTGCTAGTGTTACTGGAGGGATGGAATGAAGTGAAATATTCTTGATTTTATAATTAAATGTTTTAATTATAAATAGGTTAAAGAAGAATTGAAATTAAAGAAAGGGGTGCTTCATCATTTTCTAATTTGGGGCTAGAAATGGTAAAATATATCCATGAATTTTATAGTGGTATTGAAAAAGACATCTCAAGGGAATAAATAAATTTAGATTATTTTTCATCAACTAACTAAATATATACATTTCCTTCCCATTTGATATAATATGTCTCTAGATCATCTGAAAAAAATTGTATCTCAAGGAGGGGATCATGTTTAATGGATTCCCAATATATATATAATAATACTAAAATAACTAGTGGAAAAAAAATTTGTAACAGAAATCATAATTCAATGGGTATTGAATTATGTTCTAGTATAGCTTTTTTATCCCTAATATGATGGAAAATTCGAGGGAACGATTCAAACCCTGATAGATGTAGTTATTTATTATTTAATATATTATTAGGGATTTTGGGATAAATAACTTTTATTGGGTTAGTTTTCATATAATAATATCTCTAATTCCAGTGCACATAGGGAATCCTTTTAGGCATTATCCTGAATGTGGTGTCAGAATCCATCACTTAGTGATGAAGTAGATGATATGATGTTTATGTGAAAATAGTTTATAACATAAATGTCGTATATGTTGATTATGATTTATTAATGTATTATTATGTCTTAGAAAAAAATTAAAATCAATTCAGATTACCTAAGGAATGATATTTTATTCAAGGTAAGTGGTAATGTTTTTTCTATAGTTTCTCTAGGGAGAAGTGTTAAATGTTTTGGTAAAAAGGGCTATATTTTTTTGAGGGTCATGGAAAAATAATAAATAATAATGAAATATGGATCTTTTTCCTAAATAATATATCCTCCTCCATTTTATCTTAGGGAAATAAAATATTCTATGTTTCAATTTAAGGAAATATGTGCAAGTTTTAACAAATGTTTTGATCCCTATTGTAGTTCAACTATATTAGGGGGATTCTTATAAGGAACCATATATTCAGATCTCTAACCATATAAGGAATGTGTCATAGAAATGGGTAATTCATCACACTATGGTTTCTTTAGAAACCATATGGTTGAATAAGTAACTTGATAATATGAAAATAAAATGAGGTAAATCATACATACTTTTTTAATAATTGAATAAAATTTTGGGGATACAATTTACAATATATGGTAAGAATATAAAAAACCAATGTATTGTTTGAATAAATTATTTTAAAAACCTATTAATATTCATTAGTTACATTTTATATAGATATATTTATTATAAAAAATTTAGGAAATATATCAGTTATAATAAAAGAATATTTATTTCAGACAATATTTGATTTTTCAGCTGTATCATAGTCTATTAAAAATTAAAATTTTCAAATTTGAAAAATTTAATATGATGAATATAAATACATTTATGAATTAACTATTTCAAAATCATCTTATAATTAATTATTTATAATTTATTGAAGATATATATTTTTCAATGAATATAGAAAAATACTGATTATTATTGAATGTTGTTTTTTGTTTTCCACTATTTAAAAATTCTAAATCTATCCTATACTAATTTGAAAATAATCTTATATTATTTTAATTTAAAATAATATAACTATATTTTTTAGATAAATTTTTACATGAATTTATTATCAAAATATGTTCTATTTAAAAAATATTCTTCACAAAAAAATATTATTTTATATATTCTCTATAGTTTAATTGTTAATTAAAATATGTTGGATCGAATATATAGATATGTATGTCTATTAGATGTAACAATACAAGAGGGGGGTGAATTGTAGGTTTAAAAACATTTGGGTTTTAGCAACAAAGAGATTAGTTTAAATGATCTTAAAATAATACAAATACAAACACCCACAATTGTATTGAATATAAAAGGTATGATGTATTGTAATACTAATGTAATGTGAAACAATTGTATTCAAGATGAACACAATAATCAGAGTAATACAAAGATGAATGATTCTACCTTAAAGCGTATAGAATCAATCAATACAATATGTAATAGAATGATTGTAATTGAAACAATTACAATTGAATATGTAAAGAAAGGAAACAATACAAATTCCTTTCTAATACAAGTGACAGCGGAAATGTAAAAGTATTACAATTATTTTAACCCAAAGAGATGGATTATCCTTTCACCTAGGATAAAAGGTCTGTCTCACCAACACCTTGGTGAGCCCTCGATACGATGATCGGCACGTCTGTCTGCCTATCCCCGTAAGCCCTCGATACGATGATCGGCACGTCTGTCTGCCTATCCTCGGCAGCCCTCGATACGATAATCAGCATGTCTGTCTGCCTATCCCTGACAGCCCTCGATTTTTTAGGTAATCGGCACCTCTGTCTTTCAATCACATGAAAGCCCTCGATACGATAATCGGACGCACAAGGCAGATGAGAGAAGTCACAGTGTCTCCCTCTAGAATCTTGATAGTTCACAGAGTCTCTTCGTTCAATTCTACATTAATCATTGTACTCTCAGCTTCAAATGACTTCCTATTTATAGGAATCGGTTTCCACTCCAATGGTCATATTTCTCCGAAAAACTTGGAAATACTTGGACACCTTTCATCATAACGGTCATATTGAAACAGAAATCACGACATCGTTTTGATTAGTTTGTAACTAACTCAACGACATCGTATTGGTTAAAATAGGATATATATATATTGATAATCAATGGTACGATTCATATGAAACAAGTGCTTTTGAAAAATTACCAAAACAAGTAATGAACATCTGAATAGCAGAGTCAGAATGATACGATTGATAGAGTCAGTACGATACGATTGACAGAGTCAGTATGGTATGATTGACAGAGTCAGTACGATCATTATTGTACGATACAATATGGTCAGTACGATCAACATTGTACGATACGATAAACATGATAGAAGACAATTTGTAATTTCCAAAATATGATAGAATACATTTGTGATTTCCAAAACAAGATATAGAAGTCAAAAGTGGAATTTTGACTCAACAATCTCCCCCTTTTTGGAATGCACAACACACAAAGTAAATGTTACAAGAAATACTTATCTCCCCATGAGTTATTGGAAACTCTTCTGAAAATGAATTTGAATACAACTAACTCCCCCTTAGGTATGTACTTTCTTATGGATTGTATTCGTAGATTTTCCTTAAGAGTGTTGTAAATAATTCTTCCCCTTTATAAAACATTCTCCCCTTTGTAAACATTCTCCCCCTTTGTGATTTACAAAAAGAATGGAGTAATATTGAATTTTCTGAAAGAGTTAGTAAAGCAATACAAGATAATGGATAAAAGAAAAGGATCATAAAAGTCATTACAAAACAAAGACAAGTTCCAAAGGAAAAAAATACAACAATCATTTGTTTTCTCTTTCCTTCTCCTTATTTATAAGCTCCTGATGAAAAGATTTCTTCTTATTGATCTCCTTCTTGTCTTCAGAAATTGATTCACCCTGAGTTTTAAGAAGCTCTTGTTGGTCCACAAAAATCTGATGTTGATTTATGATAGTCTCCTCTTGGACTCTGATTACTTCTTCAAGGGTATCAATTCTGTTTTGCAAATTCTTGTTATCATTGGATAACACAGAATTTTGATTCTTCAGCAAGACCATTTCATCCTTGAAAGATGAAACCTTTAAGAATTCAGATTGAAAAACATTCATTCTCTCTTGAAAATCTTTCACTGAAGGAACATCGGCTCTTTGAGAAGAAAAAAGATTCAACCTTTCAACCATTTCTCTATCATGCTTTTTGAAAGAAATTGCAAGCTCATTTAATAACCTTATTATATCTTAAATAGCTATTTCATGATCATTGATTGAGCTCTCTGTTTTGTACGACCACTTGGTCATCTTATTGCATGCCTTCTTATGAGAAACCGATATTTCTGAAAGAACTTTCTAATCGGCTTCAACTGACAAAACATTCTTCCTCAACTCTTTTACAGAGCCAAACTTCTTCTTTTAATTGTCAGTAATAAAATCAATCTTCCCTTACAGCCTCGGGAAATAAGGAATGGTCTTCTCAACTCTTCTCAAAACATGAACAATATAATCACTCTTCTTGAGAGAGATTGTATGTTCTGAATCAGTATCTTCATCATACGATGCTAGTTCATACGATCTTCTTGAGTCAACAATTGGCTGTTTTCCTTTTGCTTTTTCTTTCTGCTTTCTTTCTTCTTCCACTTTGTCACTAATGACAACAACTTTATCATAGTGAGAGGATTGAGCACCTTGCTTTTCTTGAGATGACATTCTGTCCGGAGATCGATCTTGATCGGCATGAGGAGTTTGTTGAACACCTTCACTCAGCTTTTGAACCGATTCCTCTCTACTCTTCTTTGAAATTTGAAGAAATTCTAGAAGAATGTATCATTCTTCTTCTACTTCTTCTATCTCTTCCATCACTTGTTTTTGTTTTCCTTTCTCAGGGAGACTCTGTACGATGGGCTCTTGGTGCACTTCTTCTGTTAGTTGAGCACTAGCTTCCTCTACTTCTTTCAAGACTTTAGAGACATCAAAGTCCTGATCCTTTCTTTTCAAAAGAACCTTATTCTTCTTTTCAGCCTGAAGGGTTTCTTCTACCCTTACTCTTTCTGCAAAATCGTCAGCAGGGTCAAGACCAAACTTCGGATCACCTTCCTTTCTATGTTCCTTATCCTTTCTCCATTTGGCTAAAACCTCCTTACTTTACCTTGGCTTTTTCTTGGGCTTTGAACTGGTTTGCGGATCAGATTTTTGAGTAACTCCAGTAGATTGAATGTCTTTGGATGGCATAGGTGCCGATTGATTCTGTGCCAATTCAGCTTCTACATCTCGGAAAAAAAGTTTTGAATTCGGATCAAAACAAACATTCACTTTTTCATCGTACTTTTGCTAATCCAAGAAGGCTTCAGATCTATGGGGTTTACATTCAAAGGAATGTTACAAAACTTCATACTCTAGAAAATGAACTTCGTAAGGATAGCTGGATACATAATCATCTGGGACTTAATCCCTCCTATCTTGACATTCTTAATGGTTTCAAAAACATACCCCATGAGATTCACTTTTCTCATATTCACAAGATAGTCAAGCATAGAGATATCAGAAACTTTTAGAGTTTCTCTATCCCCTTTCCTTGGGATAAGAAAACCTTGCATCCATAAAGTGACAAAACGATTGTCCGGTGAAAGATGAGACACTTTTCTCTTTTCTTCATTAATAAAAAACAATGTATTTTCAGCACTTTCTCTATTAAACGTACCAACTTCCTCTGGTAGTTTGTGCGATGGACAGAAAGAATCCCCTTATATTGAAACATTCAGAAAATGTGCCGCTTGTTTCACAGACATAGACAATTTTCTATCGTACACAGCAAAATTGATAGTCATATCTTTGTCGAAAGAAACAGTTTTGTAAAATTGAAAAACATCATAAAAATGAACCGGATCTTGAGAATCAGGCATTTCAACACACAGATGTTCCCACCCTTGAAACAAAATGATCCTCCGGATTGTGGAATTGTACATATCAAAAAAGTCCCGAGATACTAACCTTTCTCTGTTAAAGTCTTTCTCTGTAAAAGTCTTTGAAGACATTTCTGCGGGAGTGTTAGCAGAGGATTGAGACATAAAGGTGATGCCAATGAGAAGATCGTACGATGATTTATAGCTGGTGGAGCAGAGCTTTGCTAGAAATCCTGAAAAACCAATGTGGGTTTGGGGATGGGAGGGGGATATTTATAGGCGATAATGGGGAGACGTTTGTTCTTTTATGGTCAAAAAAAGGGTGACCGTTGATCTTCTACGGTCAAGATTAGATAAAACTAAATCAATGGTTAGGATTAAAACAAAGCAAAAAAATGAAAAATACCTGTCGGAGAACGTAAGGTAATTGTTGGTTTTGATATATTTCAAAAGAAAATACAAACGTACGAAAGAAAATACAAAAGAATTATCAAATGACATGCCGATGGAAAAAAAATTCAATACTATCATCGGTCGATTCAATACCATGATTGATTGATACGATGGAAAAGAAATTCAATACCATTATCAGCCAATTCAATACCATGATTGATTGATACGATGGAAAATAAATTCAATACCATCATTGGTCGATTCAATACCATGATTGATTGATATGATGGAAAAGAAATTCAATACCATTATCGGTCAATTCAATACCATGATTGATTGATACGATGGAAAAGAAATTCAATACCATCATCGGTCGATTCAATACCATGATTGATTGATATGATGGAAAAGAAATACAATACCATCATCGGTCGATACGATGGAAAAGAATTTGATTACCATCATCGGTCGATACGATGGAAAAGAATTTGATTACCATCATCGGTCGATACGATGGAAAAGAATTTGATTACCATCATCGGTCGATACGATGGAAAAGAATTTGATTACCATCATCGGTCGATACGATGGAAAAGAAAAAGTAAATGATACGATTAAAACTATCAATACGATAAACAGGGAAAAAAATGATACGATAAAATTATCAATAGAATAAACAGAAAAAGATACGCATATCGAGAGAGTAAATAGTTAAAGGATATAAGAAAAAAAGAAACATAAAGACATAGAAAGAAATGTCCTCCCCTTTCTACGAGGAGTTTCTTACTTTTAGGAGAGATGTAAAACAGGAAGTAGATAAGAATGATTATTTTAATTTAATCATTCCTAGATTCTGTATTATAAATTCAAATCTATCGGAAGGTAAAGGTTTTGTAAAAATGTCAGCAAGTTGTTCTTGCGTTCCGATGAATTGTAAAACAATATCTCCTTTTTGTGTGTGATCTCTAAGAAAGTGATTCCTAACATCTATGTGTTTTTCACGAGAGTGATGTGCTGGGTTCTTACTGAGAGCTATGGCACTTGTACTATCACAAAGAATTTGAGTTTTAGAAAAACTCAATCCATAGTCAGTGTGTGTGTGCTGCATCCACAATACTTGAGCACAACAACTTCCAGCTGCTACATATTCAGCTTCAGCAGTGGATAGTGCTACTGAGTGTTGTTTCCTACAGGACCAAGATACCAAGGAATCTCCTAAGAAATGACATGTTCCAGATGTACTTTTTTTATCCATTCTACAACCACCAAAGTCAACATCTAAAAAACTTTTTAAAACAAAATCATTTCCAGAGGAGTAAAAAAGTCTTGAATCTATAGTGCCTTTTAAATACTGAAAGATTCTATTTACGGATTTTAAATGAGACTCTTTTGGATTAGATTGGTATCTTGCACATAAGAATACAGAAAACATCAATTCTGGTCGACTAGCTATCAAGTATAGAAAACTTCTTATCATGCCTCTAAAGATTGTTTGATCTTCTGGTTTCCCAGTTTCATCAGGATCAAGAGTATTTGAGTTTCTAATTGGGGTGATAATACTTTTATTTTTGTCATATCCATACTTTTTGAGTAAATCCTTAATATAATTATGTTGGGATATATAAGTTCCTTCTAGTTTTTGAGAAATTTGAAAACCTAAAAAGAATGTTAACTTACCCATCATACTCATTTCAAACTCAGATTTCATTAAATTTGCAAAAGAATCTGTTAAAGATTCCTGAGTTGATCCAAATATGATGTCATCAACATAGATTTGGACAATCAAAGCATTTTTGTTTTCCATTTTGATAAAAAGGGTTGGATCTGCTATACCTTTTGTATAATTGTTTTGTAAAAGAAATCTTGTAAGTCTATCATACCATGCTCTAGGGGCTTGTTTTAGACCATATAGAGCCTTGGTAAGTTTAAAAACATGATCAGGATGTTTTGGGTCTTGAAAACCAGGATGTTGTTCGACAAAAACTTCTTCTTGAACAAAACCATTTATAAAAGAACATTTGACATCCATTTTAAATAGTTTGAAATTGAAATATGCTGCAAAGGCTAATAGAATACGAATAGATTCAAGTCTATCTACAGGAGCATATGTTTCTTCATAGTATATTCCCTCTTGTTGATTATAGCCTTTAGGAACAAGTTTTGGTTTATTTCTTACAATGATTCCATTTTCATCGCATTTGTTTCTGGAAACCCATTTTACACCAATCACAGTTGTTTCTTTAGGTCTATCAACTAAAGTCCAGACTTGATTCCTTTTCAAATTCGTTTAGTTCATCTTGCATTTCTTTGATCCAATCATCATCACCTAAGGCCTCACTTGTATTTTTAGGTTCAAATTGGGAAAGAAAAGCAAGATGTTCTATTTCATTTCTTAAAGAATTTCTGGTCCTTACAGATTGATTTACATCACCAATGATTTTTCACTGGGATGATTTCTAAGAAACAATTGATTTGGGTTTTGTAAAACCTGTTCATCAACATATGGTAGAATGTCTTCTATGGTAAATGTTTCAGGAATACTTTCTTGAACATTTTCCTTTTCAGAGTGATCTTCTAATAATGGTTGATAAACATTTTTAGAAAACACATCCGAGGATGTAGGATTGGGTTGGTTGAAAACAAAAGGATCAGTTTCATCGAATTTTACATGTACTATTTCCTCAACAGTACAAGTGTTTTTATTGAAATCTTTATAAGCCTTATAGGTTTTAGAATAGCCTAGAAAGATTCCTTCATCAGATTTTCGTGTAAATTTGTGTAGATTATCTTTTGTATTCAGAATGAATACTTTGCATCCAAAAACATTGAAGTATGAAACTTTAGGTTTTCGGCCAGTCCATAACTCATAAGGGGTTTTATTAAGAAATGGTCTAATTAAAACATGATTTATAGTATAGCAGGTAGTACTAACGGCTTCAGCCCAAAAGTGCTTAGTCATTGAGTATTCACTCAACATGGTTCGAGTCATTTCTTGAAGAATACGATTTCTTCTTTGAACAACACCATTTTTCTGAGGAGTTCTTAGAGCTGAGAAATTGTGAGTAATACCTTTCATACTACAAAAAGTTTCAAAATATGAATTTGGAAATTCACCACCATGATCACTATGAATAGTTATCAATGGTAGGTTTTTCTCGTTTTTAACTTGGGCTCTAAATGTTTTGAAATAGGAAAAGGCTTTAGATTTCTTTGTGAGAAAGTAGACCCATGTAAATCTAGTAAAGTCATCAACTAAAACAAATACATAGTATTTTCCTCCAATGATTCCAGATTGTGAAGGACCAAAAAGATCCATATGCACTAGCTGTAATACATTAGAAGTTGTAACTTCATTAATTGATTTAAATCTAGTTTTATGTTGCTTG
Organism: Viscum album; assembly: GCA_963277665.1. Taxonomy (NCBI): domain Eukaryota; kingdom Viridiplantae; phylum Streptophyta; class Magnoliopsida; order Santalales; family Viscaceae; genus Viscum; species Viscum album. Next base: position 323,225,714 of record OY728146.1, read on the forward strand.
CCAAATTGACAAGGATCACAGACTTTTGAAGAATCATATCTAAGATCTGGTAGCCCCTTTACAAGTCCTTTCTTTGAGAGTTTACTTAGATTTATCATATTACAGTGTCCTAGTCACCTATTCCATAGCCATAGTTGGTCTTCTATTACACTTAAGCAAGGTAAGTTTTGGTTCCTAAGGTCTTCTAAGTTAATAGTGTAAACATTCCTTTTCCTATGGGTAGATAGAATGAACTCATCCTTGGAATTGTGAACAAGACACTTATCATTTCTAATGTTCACAAGGTAACCTTCATCACATAATTGACTTATACTGATGAGATTGTTCCTAAGACCTTTAACAAACAAAACATTTGAGATAAGAACTTTTCCAAGAAAAACAATATTACCTATACCAACAATCTTCCCTTGAGCATTATCTATGAAGGAAACTTTTCCAACATTTGTTTTGATAACCTTTTCAAAGAGATCTTTGTTTCCAGTCATATGTCTAGAACAACCACTATCCATGTACCAAATTTTCTTATTGGTACACTTCTCATTTTCCTGAAAAACAAACAATTAGTATTTCGGAATCCAAACTTGTTTGGATCCATAAGGGTTAGATAAAAGAATTTTAGGAATCCATATTTGTTTTAAAAAATGAGCTATATGAAATCCTAAAGATTGAGTTTTGTTAAGAGAACAATTTCTTCTCCAGTGTCCTCCACATTGACACTTAGAACAAAATGAGGTTTTTTGAGGAACAAAATAGTTGTTACTAAAAACTGGTTTGGAATAAGTATAACCAAGACCAGAACGATTTCTCAAAGGTCTAACTTGAGAATACATCCTATCAAAGTTTTCCTTTCCATGATTAAAGTTTGAAAAACATTTTTTCAAGGATAAAATCCTTGAATTTAGTTTTAAAACCAAAATCTTATTTTCCAAAACATTTGAATCTGAACTAAAGTTAGGCTCTAAAATATTTTTCTTTGAAATTGCAGTTTCAAGATCCTTAGAAAGTTTATCTTTATCAGATTTAACTTTCTCAAGGGTTTTTAAAATACTTTCAAAATCAGAAGTTTTCACATCAAGATCTTTAGAAAGATCTGATACTTCTTTTGTCAATATTGAAATTCTAGAATTTGATTTTTCCAGCCTCTTCTTGAGTTTAGAATTTTCATTTTCAAGTAATTTCGCAAATCTAGATACTTTTTCAAAAGAAGGTAATGTATCGTCTTCTGATGATGAGGATTCATCATTTGAAGATTCATAATATCTATTATCAGTATAATTTTCATTCAAAGAGGCATTTTTAATAGCTTCAGCATTATGTACCTTAGCCCTGAGACAATGATCATTAATTGGTAATCTAGCTAAGAGTCCAATATTCCTTTTTCATGATGTCTCATATTCTGAAGAATCATCTGAGGAATCACTATCACTTGCACTCCACGTATCATTTTCTTTCAAGACTTTCTTTGTCTTATAAAACCTTTTCTTGTTTCTTCCAGAGTGTTTCTCCTTTCTATCTTTCCTCTTCATTAAAGGACAATCAGGCCTTATATGTCCTGCTTTCTTGCATTCATAACAAGTTACCTCCGAATCTTTCTTATCCTTCCTATCTTTCTTTTTGAATCTATATTGAAACTCTTTCTTTCCCACGATCTTGTTCATCCTTCTAGCAAGATTGGCTAATTCATTATCCGAAAGATTAAAATCAGTTGAATCAGATATAACAACTTTCTTGGATTTAGACCTGGTAAGCCTTTCAGGTGTTTTAGCTTTAGATGCAAAGGCTACACTTCCATTCCCATTCTTATTCTTATTGAAATCATCATCTCTCTTCATTCTTGTCTCGTGCTGTAGAAGAGTTCCAAAGAGTTCATCAAGAGTAATCTGAGAAACTTTTCTATTTTCATCAATAGCTATCCTTTTTGACTCCCATTCATTTGGTATTATATCTATAATCTTGTCAACAAGAGCTTCATCATCAAGACCTTTTTCTCCCATAGATTGTAAACTGTTGAAAATTGTCATAAACCTTTGTTGTACTTTACATACTGGCTCTCCATAAGGAAAAACAAATCCATGATACTCTGCTCAAAGCATTGCTCTCCTTGTTTCTATAACCTTGGATGTAACAAAATGAGTAACTTCTAATTTCTTCCAAATATAGGTGGATGCTTCACATGAGGATATCTGACTGTATATATTCCTGGTCATAGAGCATAATAAAGTATTGTGTACCTTGTAATTCAGTTGATATTCTTGCTTCTCTTGGTTGGTGAAAGTACTGACTTCTTTGTCAGGAATTTTGTAACCTTCAGTAAGCATAATAAAATTGTCTACACCTGTATTGATAACGAAAGTCTTCATACGATCTCTCCAATACTCATAATCATTCCCATCAAAGATTGGTGGTCTAGAAGGATTCAGATTGTCTATTGACCCAATATTCATTCCTGCCATCTAATACAACAAAAACTTTTCCACTCCACACGTTAGTGTAGTAAGTATTCAAGATAGTAATAAGAAAGAAATAAAGCTAGTAATACAAATCAGTGGAAAACCTCCTCTGATACCAATTGTTGGATCGAATATATAGATATGTATGTCTATTAGATGGAACAATACAAGAGGGGGGTGAATTGTAGGTTTAAAAACCTTTGGGTTTTAGCAACAAAGAGATTAGTTTAAATGATCTTAAACTAATACAAATACAAACACCCACAATTGTATTGAATATAAAAGGTATGATGTATTGTAATACTAATGTAATGTGAAATAATTGTATTCAAGATGAACACAATAATCATAGTAATACAAAGATGAATGCTTCTACCTTAAAGCGTATAGAATCAATCAATACAATATGTAATAGAATGATTGCAATTGAAACAATTACAATTGAATATGTAAAGAAAGGAAACAATACAAATTCCTTTCTAATACAAGTGATAGTGGAAATGTAAAAGTATTACAATTCTTTTAACCCCAAGAGAAGGGTTATCCTTTCACCTAGGATAAAAGGTCTGTCTCACCAACACCTTGGTGAGCCCTCGATACGATGATCGACACGTCTGTCTGCCTATCCCCGATAGCCCTCGATACGATGATCGGTACGTCTGTCTACCTATCCTCAGCAGCCCTCGATACGATGATCGGCACGTCTGTCTTCCTATCCCTGGCAGCCCTCGATTTTGTAGGTAATCGGCACCTCTGTCTTTCAATCACATGAAAGCCCTCGATACGATAATCGGACGCACAAGGAAGATGAGAGAAGTCACGGTGTCTCTCTCTAGAATCATGATAGTTCACAGAGTCTCTTCGTTCAATTCTACATTCAACGTTGTACTCTCAGCTTCAAATGACCTCCTATTTATAGGCTTCGGTTTCCACTCCAACGGTCATATTTCTCCGAAAAACTCAGCGGGACTTGGACACCTGTCATCATAACGGTCAAATTGAAACAGAAAGCACGACATCGTATTGTTTAAAACAGGATATATATATTGATCAGCAATGGTACGATTCATATGGAACAAGTGCTTTTGACAAAGTACCAAAACAAGTAATGAACATCTGAATAGCAGAGTCAGTACGATACGATTGATAGAGTCAGTACGATACGATTGACAGAGTCAGTATGGTACGATTGACAGAGTCAGTACGATCAGTATTGTACGATACGATATGGTCAGTACAATCAACAGTGTATGATACGATAAACATGATAGAAGACAATTTGTAATTTCCAAAATATGATTGAATACATTTGTGATTTCCAAAACATGATATAGAAGTCAAAAGAGGACTTTTGACTCAACAAAATATGCCACCTTTGGGTTTTGAATATTAAAAAATATATTCCATATTTAAATTATGGGTGTAAATTTTTTTAAATAGGACACCATTATTTTTTTTCAATATGAATAATTACATTAGTAATTCTTATACCAATATTAAGGGTAAATTAAGTAATTAAGTGTTGAGAATAATATGACATGGACTAAAAATGGCCCTAACACATTCAAGTAACTAATATTATTAGTAGTGAACAGAAATATCAATCTAGTTATCTAAAATATAGCAATATGGTTCCATATTTAAATGTTACCATTAAAATATTAAAGCCAATATAAATCCAAAAATATCACACCTTTTCTTTAAGTAACTATAATATTTTTAACATGGGGATAAATTGTGTATATTTTATATTATAATTACTTATTTGAAATATAAATTAATTTTATCATCATTATATATTACTTTTACATTTTTTTGATTAAGTAATTTCCTTAAGAATGTAAAAAACGCTAATATAGTAATTATTCAATTAATAGAAATATACTATAAATTACTAAAAAATATAATGTAATTAAAATTCGAGTAACAATTTTATTACAAGAATTTTTTTAGGAAATATGATATATTAGATATTTTTTAATGAATTATATTCAAATAAAATATTTTTCACAAAGTCTTCAATGTCAAATTAATTGAATAGTTGCACAATTGATAATAATGACATTTTATAACAAATAATTTTTTATTAAATGATATAAAATTTCAAAAAAAAATATTTTTTCTTGGCTGTTGTAATAATGTTTAAAATATCATCCATGGTCAATTTATTGAACAATTGTCCTTTTTCATAAAAAATGTGACCATAATGATTAAAAACATTTATAACATGGTAATTGTATTCAAATGGTTAAAAAATATTACAATGAAATAGTATTGGTAAAAACTTATCTAAATAAGAAAAGAACTTATTTTATATGAATGTTTTGACTCATAATCACCTTATATTAAAATCTTATCAATTCTATGGAATATTTAAATGAAAATTAATTTTATTTGATTTAATATTTTATGAAATTCAAAGAGTTCCCCTCTCTCTTGTAAAGGAAACCACTTATCAACCTTTATTAACACATAAAAACATTTTTTGTCTATCTAAGAACTTCCCAATTCAATTAATTGCATCCCTCCCCACTTCCTAGAGGACACTTATTATTCAAAAAACATCCCTAGGAAATGGTTTTTTGTAAACCTTAAGATGGTCTCTCATGAAGATGGGTAGTTCTTAACAAAGAATTTTGTATTATTCCTTCTTCAAAATAAATCAATTGTTATTCAACCACACATATATAAAAATAGCCATATATACCATATATTTAGATTTTATTATGTTAATTTCCAATCTTAAATCCATATCCTCATCTATAAAATGGGAAATGAAACCATAGTTCCTGTGTACATAAGACTACCACCTCACTAACCACTGTAATTAATTTTTCATCACCATCATTCACAAAAACATGGAATGATTGATATAATATGTATATATTATGTATTAATGAAATATATAAAAATATATAGATGTATTATATGATATATTTTCTTAACTATCTATTCATTGTAAAAGGGCAACATCATTAATGTGTACATATAGACAACCGTCTCCACAAAGCGATGAGGTTAATTTTTTATCACCACATCACATGTATGATTTATATTAGTATATGTAAATACGTAATTTGATATTTATGTTATTAATATCATTTAATAAATATTAAATAATATACTCTATCCTTATACAATGATTGTTGAAAAATGGAATCCTTACCCATGCATACATATGGTTTACCATCTCCAGGATTATAAAAATATTAATTTTTGATAGTCATAATTCATTATTGGTTTTAAAAGTAAATTTATTTATTTAAATGAAAAATATTTCATTATAAGTTTTCTTTATATTAATATAAAAATACCTCTTTCACCATAAATTTTTTACTTAATTTAGTTTTTCCATTTAAACAGAGTATTGTCAAAACATCCAATGTAAATTTAATTGATTAAATTATTTAATATTGCATCATCAGTGATAAAATAAAATGGAAGAAAAACATTAATATGTTTTATAATAATATGAATAATTAATATAATTACGTTATTTAGGAATATATGTAACTTACATTAATATTCAAGATCAATGTAAGAGACATCATTTTGAAAATCCTTTTTGAATGTTTTCCTAACAACTCTTTTACTTCCTTGTGTATATTTTTAATATATTTTTTTGGATGTAATTAATTAGACACAAAATAATTTTAAATTTCATTTTATTCCTATTTTTAATTTCTTTTTATGTTTTTCAAAATGAATATTTGTATAGATTTTTTTTGGAATTTCATACATAAAAAAATGTTATATTTTAACGTATTCCACAAAAATGAATTTTATCGCCATAATAACAATTAGTTGGGACATGAAATCTGTTAAAATATTCAATGTTTTTTTAGAAAACACTAAATCCAAATTTTTGGGGATAAAAAAATAATATGGACTCGATATTTCAATATCTTGAAATGCTATTTTTTACGAGTGTAAAATAGTTTAATGTGTACTTGGTTAAAGGTTTAATTATTATGTTATGATTCTTTGTAACTTTTTATGATGATGTTTTGTAATGTTATAAACTACGGATGGGTGGTTACATTATAAAATAAGTGTTATTTGTTATGTTTTTATCCAAGGATTCACATATTCATTATAAACGATGGGTGGGTGGGTCCATGATAAACCTCCAATTCCATTGGTATAGATGATAACCATATTGGTTATTAAGTTTCTAATTGTGATATTTAAAATTATTTCCCAAGTTACCTGCATGTTTTATATTTTATATCTTTTTTTAAAGAAAATTTTTTATTTCTCTGGGTAAAATGATTCTTTTATGTTTAAAGAAATGTAAACACTACTTTTTATGCTTAGAAACTATAACACTGTGATTTTTTTGATTTTTTCAAGACTATGAAAAAGTCAATATACATTTTATTTTTAATTGAAGATTTATTATAAAATTTATATGGTAGTTTTTTTTGTAGTGTATGTTTTTTTAATGGGTATGAAAATTTTTATTTTCACCCTCATATAATATTTTTAAAGGGATTTTTCTTGTAAATATTCATAGACAAACATGCTTCTTTCTCCAATAATTTTCATGTCCCTTATAATGATCTATATTCTCATCCTGCATTTTAAAACTATTTTAACCAATTTTTATTATGGGTAAGGTGAAATAATTATTAATGTACAAAATTTTTATGTTCTTTCTGTTAATGAAATCATGTTTTAATTTAAAATTTTAATATTATGTGAAAAATTGATAATGAGTAGAAGTGTCTACTTTATATAATATGTGTTTGTTATGTAAGAGTTTTGAACATTTTATTTAGAACTATAAAAATTAAATATCCTTATGTAATAAAATGAATTCTTGACTAAAACTCTTAGTTATTTTTAATTGCAATATTAGGATATTTATATGATTATATATAAATATATTATTTATATTAATTAGTTATATATTAAAAAATTTATAATTTATTCCCTATACATGTGATTATTGATTTTAAAATAATATTGTATATATATTTGATATATTCTTCATTAATTCATATTGTGAATCCATAGAGATTAATTATTAATATTTTTGTTGTGCCCAAGTGAAGTAATTGCATTTGTTGTCAATAACTTGTCATGGTGTGCCATCTGATGAAGTACATCTTGAAGATTGATGATTACAGAAGCATTACATCTGACGATTGTTGAGCTGATCTTTAAGTTCATGGAACTTGTATCCTGATGATACAAAGTCACAACATAATTAGAAGACCATGCATTGTAGTGACAATGCATGAGGAGTTGAAGAAGATCCATCCACAAGTACTAAGTGGATGAAGTGAGCTGAAGAAGTCCATGCACTAACACTTAGTGCATGTGAATGTGAAGAAGAACCAAGATCTCTGATAAGATCAATGAAGCACATTGGAGATTTCATGTTGATTCAGGAGTTCGGTTGAAGATAAAGAACCTTCAAGAATTCCATTCTTAAATGATGATTATATGTTGAAGAAGGATGATGAATTCTAATGAAGAAGAAGAAATAAAGAAGAGGAAGAATGGCTTAGATGAGGAGGAGGCATTTGGCATTTAGAATTGGTATTTTTCATGGAGGACTTTGTTTTTGACAAAGTCTTATTTGATACTTTGCCAAAAAATATGCCAATCTCAAGGGCCAACCTTAAGGGTTCAACCCAAGGCACATATGGGACCAGGTCACCACGCCCAAGGGGATCCCATGGGGCCAGCCCAAGAGAGGCCGGGGCCGTGTATAAGCCCCGAGGCCACGCGGTGATGAAGCCCGCGCAGCGTGGGCGCAGAAGCGCGCCCGAGAGGAGCATAGTGGGCGCCAGTGGCGCGCCCGCAGGGAGCAGAGTGGGCGCAGAGCGCGCCCGCAGGGAGAACACGGTGCGGGGCGGCACCGTGGAGGGAGAGAATTCAACTGAGCATATGGCGGCAGTGCTTATTTGATATACCGCGGAAATTCCGCGAGAGACTTCGATGTGGGACATGCATTTTTCACCCGGGACAGATCTGAGCCGTCCGTCTCATCGTGCGCTTGATCTGCGCCGCACGATCCATCCGCGGCACCGTGATCTAATCCACGCCGTTGAAGATCTGATCCGACGGCCCCGGCTTCGTCCTCAACCTCGAGCCCTGCCGAAGCCTCCCCGCGAGCCTCCGTCGAACCAGGAGCAACCCGACGACGGTTTTTGAGCTCCCGGCCACCTCTGAGTAAACCGAAGCCACCCTCGTGCTCGTCTGAGCATACCGAACACAACCATGCCTTAAAATATACTTGCATGCAATGAGATGATGAATTCGATGAAGGCCGAAGCAAACCGAAGGTGCGAGGCCATTCGGTGTTGATGTTCTGCATGGTGTGGATCGATGGAAGGCCGTGCATGCGTTCTAAGTCGCATGCACATGAAGGAAACCGAAAAATGGAAAACCCGCATTAAAACAGAGAAGAAGAACGAGATACGCGGAAGATATTTAACGCGTTTGAAATTTTCAAAGACCCCGCAGATTTCGGGCATTCAAAACGTATTTCCCCGTGGATCATCCATGCTCCTCCACTGCCTATATAAAGAGGAGTCCGAGGCCGAGTGAAGGTTGCTGTTCATTTCGTGAAGACCTGCGACGCTCTTTGCCTCGCGAAGTAAAATCCTGCGCATCACTTGCGCGACAGAAGGCTTCAAGTTTTGTTCCGCGCATCACTTGTGTGAAGAAGCCCCGTGCAATCTATTTGCACGGCTGAAGTCCTCGGTGCCATCCTTGGCCCGAAGGTGTTCCCTGCGCGCTAATCCTTTGCGCGACAGGAAGGAGAGGAGCTTGCGCGACCTTGCGCGCTCCCTCTGTGCACCGCGCCCCCTGCGCGGTAGGCACTTGCGCGCCCAAGGTGTCCTTGCACCCTTGTGGCTTGTGCACCTCGTGGTGTTGCATCCTGCACACCCGAGTGCCTGTGCATCCCGCGGCTCAAGACATTTGCGCGGCAGTGTTGAAGAAGAGGAGGCCGCGGCTCAAGCATTCCCTTGCGCGCCTCCTTTGAGATCAAGTGAAGAAGACCACCTCGGGCAGTGGATGTGCAAAGTTGAGGAGAAGGCCGAGAACCTTTATGCTTTGGATGCAAAAGGAAGACCACACTTTGTGTGTTTATAAATTGAAGAAGAAGGACAAGTCAAGTGTGTGCACTAAAAGAATGAGTAGTGTATGTGTGCACATGTGAAGAAGATCAACTTTGAGGAGTACACATTTATGTGTGTGAATACAAAATAACTGATCATTCTAAGTGATTGGGTTTTTGTGAGCAAGACCAACGAGATCTTTTGAAGACTGTTGAAGCTACTTGAAGTTTTGAACAACACCTTTGAAGAAGTGAAGTGAAGCCATGATGAAGATGATGCTGTGGAGTTGGGGGGTTTAACCAACTTGTAATTGGGGGGGGGTAACCAATTACTGTGTAATCATCTTTTGGCATAGTGAAGAATCCGTGTTGGGGGGTGTAACCAACACGGCAAGGAGTAGGTCTTTGTACCGAACCATGTAAATCTCTGTGTTCTGTGCTCTCATTATTACTGCACCACTAAAAGAGTAGATCTAGGCTTTAACCAGCTGCAGAGGTTGAATTTATAATCCAAAGGGAACAATTCATAAAAAGAAAAAGTTATCACTGATTCACCCCTCCCCTCTCAGTGATCACAACCGATCCAGGCATTTCAAGTGGTATCAGAGGGAGGTTACCTCTGTAAGGATCTACTTCTGAGAAGATGGACAATATGAATTCTGTTAATAGTAGGGGTGTTCCTACATTCTATGGAAAGAATTACCACAGCTGGAAGAATCGGATGTTACCCTACCTTCTATCTCTCGGCCTTGAAGTTAGAAATGCAGCCTTATTTGGATTCCCTCCTCTTGCTAATGAAGCTGCTATGACACTCGATGAGAAAAGAAATATGGAAGTTGATGGTAAAGCTCAGAATGCCATTCTTATGTCACTCTCAGAAAAGGTATACACAAAAGTCATGGGACTCAAGAATGCTAAAGAAATTTGGGACAAATTGGAAAGTAGTTATGAAGGAAACATGAAAGTCAAGGAAGCCAAATTACAGATTTGGAGAAGCAAGTTTGAAGATGTCAAGATGGGAGAAGAAGAAAATATTGATGATTATTTCACAAGAGTCAATGAAATTGTCAGTAACATTCGGGGCTTTGGAGAAAAGTTGGAGGACTCCACTATTGTTAAAAATCTAATGAGAAATTTTCCTGACAGGTTTGACCCCAAAGTCTCAGCATTAGAAGACAGAGATGATCTCTCTCTTGATGAACTACACAACATTCTCATTGCATATGAAATGAGGAAGATCCCAGTATTCAAGAAGAAGATCAAGGATGAGATGGCTTTTGAGGCCATGAGACAACTCAAGATAGAAGATGACGAAGTCCTAGAATCAAGTGATACTGACAATGAAGAAAAGGATGAAGATCTCAACACGATTATTTCTCTTTTTTCTAAAAGGTTTGGAAAAACTAAATTCAGGGGAAAAGGGAAATCACCATCAAGATGTTTCAATTGCAATAACATCGGACACTTTGCTGTAAACTTCCCCAAGAAGAGATATAGTGCTCCAGAAGTTGAAGATGAGAAGTCACAAAAGAAGAAATGGAGTAGATACCCAAGAGAAGGAAACAAATCAGGTGTAAGAAAGAAAAGGTTTGTTCCAGGTGAAAGAAGAAGCTATGTAAGCAAAGAGGAAGAATCAGACTCTACTTCAGCCAGTCAATCAGAAGAAGAAACGAATTTTATGGCTCATGTGGAAAAAGGGTTTGATACCTGCAGTAGTGAAGATGATGAAAGTGAACGAACAGAGCTTGAATACATATTGAAAGATGAATTAGAGGCTTTCCTTGAGCAAAACATTAAACTCAAGAAAGAGAAGAAATTATTACAAAAGGAAACTAAAAGAATGACTGAGGAGTTGGAAGAATGTATGAAGAAAGAGACAATGTACATTGAAGAAATCAAGAGACATAAACTGAAGGTAGCTGAGCTGGACAAGATAGCAAAAGATCTTGAGGAGAAACTTCACCTCAATGAAGAAGAGCAATCAGTGACACATTCCAAGTGGATTGAAGCACAGAATAGCTTGACAAAGATGAGAGAAGACTTCAACAAGGCTGTTGAGGTCAAGGCAGAATCATCTTATGCTGGTGCTCAGAGGCAGGTCAATTTACCACTAAGTAAATCTCTAAATACATCTGTTATTCCTAACAATGCAGGTTCAAAGATAAAATTGAGACAAACATGGCATGAACCAACCTGTGTAAAATCATCTTCAATGGAAGAAAGGAAATCCTCAGGAAGGACTATTCAAATCTTGGACAGAAAATTACAACATGACTCTTATCAACAAAGAAGGTCAAGGTTCAGAGGCTACTGCTGGTGTTGTGGTGTGTTTGGACATAAGGCCTATGCATGCTGGTATAACATGTCTCGTCCAAACATGAGGCATGAGTCAAGGGGGAGACATCCTAAAACCCAGAGTGTTTTGCAGAAAGCATCAAAACCACCAACTCAGAACACATTTGACTGCCTGAGTGAAGCTTGTGGAAGATGTGACCAACAAGGTCATAGAGCTGATAAATGTATGACAACTCTTCCTAAACAAAAAGTCAAAGAAATGAAAGGGAAAGGCATTCAAGAAACCAATGATGAAATCACATGCTTTGCTGAAGTGGCTCTAAAAGCCAGCAGTAAAACCAAGTCATGGATTCTTGATAGTGGATGCTCATCCCACATGACTGGTGATACAAAAATTCTAAGCAACATGGAAATTCATGAGGGAGGAACCGTGGTGTTTGGAAATGATCATTCTCTAAAAATCAAGGGAGTTGGAAAGGCTATGATTGCAACAACAAATCTAAAATCCAATGATGTGTTGTTTGTTGAAGGATTAAAGCACAACCTACTCAGTGTAAGTCAATTATGTGATGATGGACATGAGGTGTTGTTCCAGAAGGACTCATGCATCATCAAGAGCTCAAAGGATGGAAAAATCATCACTCAAGGAAGAAGAACCACTGGAAATCTATTTCAAATTGGTGATCCCATCAATTCTTGTTTTCATAGCTCTAAAGATGAAAACAACCTCTGGCATAGAAGACTTGGCCATCTTGGCCAAAGGAGTATGAGTAAACTTCTGAAGTACAATGTTGTACGAGATCTACCCAAATTAAAGAGAGAAAGAGATGAAGTCTGCGACACATGTCAGATGGGAAAACTGACCCATAGGTCACACAAAGGAGTTGATATCATGACTACTAGGCCTCTTGAACTCATCCATACAGACATATGTGGACCGATGAGACAGAAGTCTACAAGAGGAGATTTCTATTTTATAACCTTCATTGATGATTACACTCAGATGACCAATGTCATGTTCATGAAACACAAGTCAGAGGCAATCACGATGTTCAAGACTTTCAGAAGACAGGCTGAGAAGGAACTAGAGCTCTGCATTAAGAAAGTAAGATCAGACAACGGAAAAGAATATACCGGTGATGTCTTTGAAAGCTATCTGGTCAAGCATGGAATCAAACATCAATATAGTACACCATATACTCCACAACAGAATGGAGTGGCTGAACGAAAGAATCGAAGCATAGTTGAAATGGGGAGGACTATGTTAGCTGAGCATGATATCTCTATGTTTTTCTGGAGAGAAGCAGTATGCACTGCTATAAACATACAGAACAGATGTCTCCTGAGACCAGAAACACAAACAACAGCCTATGAAATGTGGTTTAACAGAAAACCAACTGTTAAATATTTCAAAGTCTTTGGCAGTCCCTGCATCATCAAGATTAAAAACATCAATCTGGGAAAGTTTGACGAAAAAGCTGACGAAGGAATCTTTATGGGTTACCTACCTAATGGAAAAGGCTACAGATGCTGGAATAAGAGGTTGAATAAAATGATTGACTGCAGTGATGTCATAATAATTGAAAACAACACCAAACCATACACTGTGGATGATGATGACTCAAAGAATGACACAGCCTTGGAACAGAAGAATGCAGAATTACTTGAGCCAACACCAACTGCTAGTGAGATCAACTCTGAATATACCAGTGATGAAGATGAAGGTAATGAAAATGGAAGAAGAAGATACAAAAAATTGAAGAAGCATGTTGACACATAAAATGTCCTTGGAGACCTACAGTCCTCAGTAAGAACTAGAAGAAGATTGAGATTGGAAGATTAGACTGCACTGGTTTCTCAAGTTGAACCTCACACAGTGGCTGAAGCAGTTGTACATGAGGAATGGATACAAGCTATGCATGAGGAACTCAATCAAATTGAAAAGAACTCCACCTGGGATCTTGTGCCAAGGCCCAAAAATAAAAATGTTATTGGGACAAAGTGGGTGTTTAGAAACAAACTCAATGAAAAGGGAGAAGTTTCCAGAAACAAGGCCAGACTTGTATGCAAAGGATATTCACAAATGGAAGGAATCGACTTTGAGGAAACCTTTGCACCAGTTGCAAGACTGGAAACTATCAGAATGTTCTTAGCAGTTGCAGCACACAAGCAGTACAAGGTCTATCAGATGGATGTGAAATCTGCATTTCTGAATGGAGATCTTGAAGAAGAGGTGTATATTGAACAACCAGAGGGATTTTTGCTAGACAAAGATGGCAGTATGGTTTGTAGATTGAGAAAATCCTTGTATTGATTGAAGCAGGCCCCTAGAGCCTGGTACTCAAAATTGGATGGTTGTCTTAAAGACATGAAATTTGTCAAAGGAACAGTTGACAGTAACCTCTATGTCAGAGAAATGGGCAATGGTACCCTCATAGTCATTATCTATGTGGATGATATCATTTTTGCTGGTAACAAGGAAGGACTATGTGAAGAATTTGCTGAGCAGATGAAAAGAACTTTTGAAATGTCGATGCTTGGTCAAATGACATATTTTCTAGGATTTCAGGTGGAACAAAGACAAAACTCCATATTTCTTTCACAAGAAAAGTACGCAAGGGACTTAGTGAAAAGGTTTGGAATGGAAAGTTCAAAGGAAGTCTCCACACCCATTTCTGTCGGAACCAAGCTATGCAAGGATGAAGAAGGCAACAATGTTGATCAGAAAGAGTTCAGAAGAATTATTGGCAGTCTACTTTATCTCACGGCTTCAAGGCCAGATATAGCATATGCAGTGACTTTGTGTGCCAGATTCCAAAGTGACCCAAAAGAATCTCATTTAACTGCAGCCAAAAGAATACTGAGATATGTTAAAGGAACCCTCAACTATGGACTCTTATACAAACACAGTGCAAACATACAGATGTTGGGATTCACAGATGCTGATTGGGCTGGTGATTGCACTGATAGAAGATCCACATCTGGTGGAACCTTCTTTCTGGGAGAAGGATGTGTTAGCTGGTACAGCAAGAAACAAAATTCTATAACATTGAGCACAGCTGAAGCAGAGTATGTGGCCGCTACACATGCATGTACTCAAATGATTTGGATGCAGGTGCAACTATCAGATTTGAGGATTAAAGCTGAAAAACCATTGAGGATCTTATGTGATAATCAAAGTGCAATTGGGTTGTCTAAGAATCCTATCCAACACTCCAGATCCAAGCACATTGATATAAAATATCATTTCATCAAAGAAATGGTCGCCAGTGGAGACATCAAGCTAGACTACATTCCTACTCAAGATCAGGTGGAAGACATTTTCACCAAAGCTATGCCTACGGAAAGATTTGTTGAATTGAGGCTGAAACTTCATGTTCAGCCTTCTACTCTCACTTGAGGAAGAAGAAGGTCCCTCCTTATTCCCTAAATTTTTGTATTCTTGTACTTACATGCAGGGAATTGAAGGAGATGAGTGCATCCCCTGAGGGGGAGCATTGGTAGTTGAAGATGTGCAGGTTCCAGAAGCTCTCTACTATGAGTATGGCTTTCATTCATCCCTTTGCATTTGTTGGCCAATAAGGGGGAGAAATCATCAGGCACAAGGCACACGACATTCTATCAGTGTGCTTCGGAGTATTGACAACCAAATACAAAGGGGGAGATTGTTGTGCCCAAGTGAAGTAATTGCATTTGTTGTCAATAACTTGTCATGGTGTCCCATCTGATGAAGTACATCTTGAAGATTGATGATTATAGAAGCATTACATCTGACGATTGTTGAGCTGATCTTTAAGTTCATGGAACTTGTATCCTGATGATACAAAGTCACAACATAATTAGAAGACCATGCATTGTAGTGACAATGCATGAGGAGTTGAAGAAGATCCATCCACAAGTACTAAGTGGATGAAGTGAGCTGATGAAGTCCATGCACTAACACTTAGTGCATGTGAATGTGAAGAAGAACCAAGATCTCTGATTAGATCAATGAAGCACATTGGAGATTTCATGTTGATTCAGGAGTTCGGTTGAAGATGAAGAACCTTCAAGAATTCCATTCTTAAATGATGATTATATGTTGAAGAAGGATGATGAATTCTAATGAAGAAGAATAAATAAAGAAGAGGAAGAATGGCTTAGAAGAGGAGGAGGCATTTGGCATTTAGAATTGGTATTTTTCATGGAGGACTTTGTTTTTGACAAAGTCTTATTTGTTACTTTGCCAAAAAATATGCCAATCTCAAGGGCCAGCCTTAAGGGTTCAACCCAAGGCACATATGGGACCAGGTCACCACGCCCAAGGGGATCCCATGGGGCCAGCCCAAGAGAGGCAGGGGCCGTGTATAAGCCCCGAGGCCACGCGGTGATGAAGCACGCGCAGCGTGGGCGCAGAAGCGCGCCCGAGAGGAGCATAGTGGGCGCCAACGGTGCGCCCGCAGGGAGCAGAGTGGGCGCAGAGTGCGCCCGCAGGGAGAACACGGTGCGGGGCGGCACCGTGGAGGGAGAGAATTCAACTGAGCATATGGCGGCAGCGCTTATTTGATATACCGCGGAAATTCCGCGAGAGACTTTGATTTGGGACGCGCATTTTTCACCCGGGACAGATCTGAGCCGTCCGTCTCATCGCGCGCTTGATCTGCGCCGCACGATCCATCCGCGGCGCCGCGATCTAATCCACGCCGTTGAAGATCTGATACGACGGCCCCGGCTTCGTCCTCATCCTCGAGCCATGCCGAAGCCTCCCCACGAGCCTCCGTCGAACCAGGAGCAACCCGACGACGGTTTTTGAGCTCCCGGCCACCTCTGAGTAAACCGAATCCACCCTCGTGCTCGTCTGAGCATACCGAACACAACCATGCCTTAAAATATACTTGCATGCAATGAGATGATGAATTCGATGAAGGCCGAAGCAAACCGAAGGTGCGAGGCCATTCGGTGTTGATGTTCTGCATGGTTTGGATCGAAGGAAGGCCGTGCATGCATTCTAAGTCGCATGCACGTGAAGGAAACCGAAAAATGGAAAACCCGCATTAAAACATAGAAGAAGAACGAGATACGCGGAAGATATTTAACGCGTTTGAAGTTTTCAAAGACCCCGCAGATTTCGGGCATTCAAAACGTATTTCCCCGCGGATCATCTATGCTCCTCCACTGCCTATATAAAGTGGAGTCCGAGGCCGAGTGAAGGTTGCTGTTCATTTCGTGAAGACCCGCGACGCTCTCTGCCTCGCGAAGTAAAATCCTGCGCATCACTTGCGCGATAGGAGGCTTCAAGTTTTGTTCCGCGCATCACTTGTGCGAAGAAGCCCCGTGCAATCTATTTGCACGGCTGAAGTCCTCGGTGCCATCCTTGGCCCGAAGGTGTTCCCTGCGCGCTAATCCTTTGCGCGACAGGAAGGAGAGGAGCTTGCGCGACCTTGCACGCTCCCTCTGTGCACCGCGCCCCCTGCGCGGTAGGCACTTGCGCGCCCAAGGTGTCGTTGCACCCTTGTGGCTTGTGCACCTCGTGGTGTTGCATCCTGCACACCCGAGTGCCTGTGCATCCCGCGGCTCAAGACATTTGCGCGGCAGTGTTGAAGAAGAGGAGGCCGCGGCTCAAGCATTCCCTTGCGCGCCTCCTTTTAGATCAAGTGAAGAAGACCACCTCGGGCAGTGGATGTGCAAAGTTGAGGAGAAGGCAGAGAACCTTTATGCTTTGGATGCAAAAGGAAGACCACACTTTGTGTGTTTATAAATTGAAGAAGAAGGACAAGTCAAGTGTGTGCACTAAAAGAATGAGTAGTGTATGTGTGCACATGTGAAGAAGATCAACTTTGAGGAGTACACACTTATGTGTGTGAATACAAAAGAACTGATCATTCTAAGTGATTGGGTTTTTGTGAGCAAGACCAACGAGATCTTTTGAAGACTGTTGAAGCTACTTGATGTTTTGAATAACACCTTTGAAGAAGTGAAGTGAAGCCATGATGAAGATGATGCTGTGGAGTTGGGGGGTTTAACCAACTTGTAATTGGGGGGGGGGGGTAACCAATTACTGTGTAATCATCTTTTGGCATAGTGAAGAATCCGTGTTGGGGGGTGTAACCAACACGGCAAGGAGTAGGTCTTTGTACCGAACCTTGTAAATCTCTGTGTTCTGTGCTCTCATTATTACTGCACCACTAAAAGAGTAGATCTAGGCTTTAACCAGCTGCAGAGGTTGAATTGATAATCCAAAGGGAACAATTCATAAAAAGAAAAAGTTATCACTGATTCACCCCTCCCCTCTCAGTGATCACAACCGATCCAGGAATTTCAATTTTGGGCCCACAAAATCCACATGATGTGTCTATAGACCTCAACGAATAAACGAGAATGTGTGTTTTGATGTATGCATTCCCAGATCAAAATAATTCTTTAATATAGGGACTTGATCATAAAATCCTCAAGATTAATGTAATGTTTTCTTAGAATTATGAAGAGTGTTAGCTATTAAATATTATTTATTTCCCCTGTAATTAAATAATTTTTTCCATGTGTGTGTTTGTGTATATGTGAACTATATATTTTTTGTTATATTGGTTTATTTTTATTATAGGTTTATTTTGATAATTTGTTCCTCAAATATCATTCATTCACATGTTATATTCACTTATGATCTTCGGTTTTTGTTTTTTATTATTACCCATTTTTAGAATATCTTCTCACCCCTAATTATTGTTTGATTATCTATGTAATGGAGAAATGTATAAAAAAGATATGTCTAATAGAATAGTTTTTTTTCTGGATTTTTTTGGGAGATATTAAATAACAATTAATGATAATAAAGTTTTATGTATACTAGAAAAATAATACCATTACATGAGATATTAATGGTCATTTTTGTTTAAATGTTTTACTAAATCTCTAAAACTATATACCTAAATGGTCCTTTGAGTTATTGTTCTTGTATATTGGATAATAATATTTTAATTATTCATGGTTAATGTTTGGTCTCTTATTTTCATATAAAATAAAATATGTAAATATGGTGTTTATTTTAACCTGATTTCCATTTTACATATCTTGGGTGTCACATTATACTATTGGTAACATGTCAAGTCCAAAATATCCATTATTTATCCCCATAAGATCCTAAATAATATAAACACTTCCTTATTACCACTTTTAACAGACTGATATGAGAGTTTCATTATCCTAAAATAAATCTCCACTAACACCAATAATATTTCCAAATAATTAATTTTTACTAACCAATTATAATGGACATTATTTATTTTTGTGGAATGAGTAATGATCTTGAAATAGAGAAAAATGTCAATACCCAGTCCATTCAATGCTCTAGCATGGCCCATCTATAACCAGAAAATTTATAATATTTAAACATGTTTAATTTGGGAACATGATGTGCATATATATTATCATAAAATAATATTTATATTAAAAGTGTACAAGATATAATATACAAAAATTTAATACATAATACAAACCATGGGTACAATTTAAAGTAATAGGCTAAAAAAAAATCTCAATGATCGAAAAACCCTAAATCCAATGCTTTCTCACCATACACCAATGACACATAGTGTTATCCTTTTTTATGAATGAAATATTTTATAACTATATAATGAAACGAAATAACTATCAATGAATCTATAATTTTAAAAAAAGTAAACAGGGAAATGTCATTTCTACTAAACTACAATATTGGGTTTCAGTATATTGACCGAATTGTTGTAACAAATTCTCTCAACACACATAAGAAATAGTCTGGTGTATAAAATGAAAAGTTTTAAGAACTTTTAAATATTGATTAATAAGTAAAATTTTATAAAAAATATAACATATTTTATATCAAACAATAAAACAATTCACAAATCCATAATAAGAATAATAACTACTCACATCCATTACTATACAGGTTTTCACCAATATTGAGTCAAAATCGTTATCAAAAACACCCTCTTTAAGAAAACACCAAAATCAATGTTGTGACTCTAGTCAGTACATATAGTTCATATAATTTTATTAAAATAATTAATTAATTTATGTTATTTTAATATCTATCCCGTGGGAAAGAGAATTGTGAATAAAAAATTAGAGTGGTCACTACAAATGACTATGTCAAAAAGGTTATTTGGATTCCCTCTCCCCATTTATATTTAATGCCATACATGGGTGATTAGGTCCAATAGGTTATATATATAAATATATTGATTTCATTACAAATGTTTAATTATATAATATTTATTTGGTTTGGACAACGAAAATGTAGGTATTGGATAATTGATTTGAATTATTAGAGCCTAATTAGTGAAAATATATAAAAAATTTGGTACTATAAAATAACTAATATCAAGGGTGAGAAATATAAAATTATGGTAAATATTTTTTGTATAATAATTATAGTGTGATACAATTCAACTGTAATTACATCTAAAATTGATTATAATTGTTGGAGAGATGAAAAATTAGTGATTTTTAATGAAATGTGATTAATATTAATATATAAATCCTTATTTAACTCTAATTATCAATATAATGTATTTTTAAAATAGGATTAATGTTATTGGTGAAAATTTTTATTACCAATTTGGATATAAATTTTTATTGAAAACTAACATCACATAATAGTAAGAATAAATGAATTATAAGGATAAGGTATTTCCAATAAAACCAAATGGATTTTTTATTTCAAAAATAGGCTTATAGAGTGAAGGGAAGGATTTAATATTCTTCAAAAAGGGTTTTTTTATTTTAAATCTTTATTATATGGATTTTATATCTATTTTAATGATTTAGATATTTTCTAACAATAGATATGACATTTTGGTTTATAATATTTATAGGATGAAAAAAACATGGATGAGTAATTTTTATTACATAATAATTTGAATTAAAAAGATTAATATGTTAATGGGATAAATAAGGAATAATTTTGATTATATACTTATCATTAATATGTTTCAGGAAGAATATTCAATTTTTTGTTGTCCACAATGGTTGTTGTCTCATTACATAACTTAAATAAGAAATTGTAAATGAGTTACAACATTAAACTACTTCTTGTACATTAGGTTGTATTATAGGACTATGATTTAGTGACTAATTAATCATTCCACAATATAATGAAGTGATGTGTATATAAGAACCATTTTATGGATACATTTTTTATATTTATGGATTACATCTCTTTCTCTATGATATAATTTATCAACATATTTTTTTGAAAATAATGGGTCACATTTCACTGATATTCATTATGTTGTATTGAATATATATGAAGAATATTTCAAATTTCAATCCTCCGGATTTTTGGAGTTTAATTTTTTTTTAATTTTTTTTAATGATATGGTAATCATCCTGCATTGATTAAGGTATGTATTTTTTTACCGTTAATTTAAATGATAGTGAAATATTTTTCAAGTTTGATTATTTTCAAAATTTAATATGTTATCATTAATTATTATTAAACCCAATAGGAACATAATGAGTGTTTTGAATGATAAAATAATAGGTGACATGTTAAATAACATGAATAATTTTTCTATGAAGATATTGAGAGGTTATTTTTGGATATATATCCAATTAAGAATTGAGAGAGAGTGAGAGAGAGAGAAAACACAATAAGAAAGGGTAAAATTCCATCACACTATAATTGTAAGAGTTTGTTGATATAGTTATAGAGATATTTCATGGAATGAAAAATAAGAAATAACTCATTTAAATGGTTTTTATGTTATAAATAATTATATAGTTTAGTGTGTTGATACATCATTATTTCTATCATTGTAATTACCCACATGTTTTATTCCTGACATCCCCATAATAAAACAATGAATATAGATATATGATCATTGAGTAACACATATATTTATCAGTTTGTTGAAATGAAATATTGTAATAAAATTAGTTTGTGTTACTTTTCAAAGTGCATTGGTACATTTTCAGTATAACATCAATGGATATATCACATTTTGGAAGAATGATGAAAAAATTAATTTATCTTGTGATTTTACTTTTTATAGTTTTTTAATAATTTTTTATTTATTTTAATTGATTAGTTTATGGAATCTTCCTTACACGAGAACAAGGAGAAATTATGAAAGAAAATTAACCAACCTAATTCAAATTGCTTTTAATGTAATTTTACGAACAAAATAATTACAAATTTTGTTTGTCTGATCACTCTCTAAATATGGGATTATAGTATTTTTAGAATTATCTTATATAGATGTGGATGGGTTATATGATACCTTAGTATTGAATTTATAATTATAATTATATTATTTATTCACAAATTTTTACAAATTTAAAATATTAATGAATAATTTATGGTAAAACATTTTATATCATAGTTCGAAAATCATAACCACTATGTATTTGTTTTAAAATTTTACTATATAATATTAAGAATGAATTTATTTCAAATTATAAATAATATTTAGTATGAACTGAATAGTTCTTGGATTTAATTATTTATTTTTATTGTTTTCATTCATCATTTTATTAAAAATGACATATAGATATTTTTAACAATATTAAAAAACCATCAATAAATATTGGGCATGTGTTTATTGAAAATACATGTTAATAATTTTCTCAAATGAATTAATGAATCTAGGACAGTTAGTTATATATAATAGAGAAGATATTGGTTGAAGTGTAGATATTTAATGGGAAAATGATACAAACCAAAACATAGTTATGTATACTACACAATGGTGTATAACCTCAAATCATTTATGGAACATAGGAAAATTGTACATTTCTGTTTGGAGTTGGAAATATAGTTGTATAGTGAATGATTAGTTCCCTGGATCAACATATCTCTATAAGAGTAATTTTTTGGAGGTCATATCTCTAATTTTTAGTTTTGTTGTAACTATGACAGATTTATAGTTGGAGAGTGGATTACAATTGTAAATATAATGTAACAATTACATGGGTTAAACTATGAATAATGAGGATATTACATGAAGAGGACCTCATAAAAATTAATAATAATTATAATTAACTATGATTAAGCTATTTCATATTGATATCATATATTTTATCATGATGTGTAAGTTAAAAATATTTTTTTATATAATCAACAAGAAATAACTATTCGATTCCATTTTTTGAATCTTGGAGAAAAAAACCATTTCACTATGATGATGTTGGACATGATGCAATATGGGAAACTAAAATATTTTATTCTAGATTTAACATATTTTTCACTCTTGAAAGAAATATATGATTTGGTTTGATAAACATTTCTTCATTATTTAGTGAATGAATGGAAAAATATTTTCATCATAGTAAAGGGAAAAATAATTATAATATACAATGGAAAAATATATAATTTCTTCTGATATTGGGAAATTGAATTAATTTAAAAGAGGATATAGATATATATATCTCATTATACATTTTATGGATTTTGGTATTTAATAAATAGAGAAAAAATAGGAATATAATATAAATATATAAAAGTTAATTCCATATCATTCTAGAAGGAAAAGGATGGTTTCCTAAAGTTCTTTTTGATATTAAAAAACAGATATTTATCTTGATGACGAATATTGATTATATTTCTACTCAATGATTGGTGTAATTATGGTCCTTAGTATATGGATTATCAAGGTCTCACTATATGAAGAAATATTCTTTTTGTTCGAGGGATTTTTGGAATCATACATACATTATGAATGTTATAAATGCAGTGGGTTAGTGTAACCTTTATAATATTATAAAAAATCCCAGAGTTCTTAAGTGATTTTATTATACTGATACACAATCATTTTATGTCCATTTTATATATTCTAGGGTAGGTGAACCGAGTAATAATCACATGTTTCATCCTTTTATGAATTATTTCATGCATTTATCATTCTGATAGACTTATTATTATTTTGACTTAACAAAAAACCATATTTCTGGATGGATTATTTGGAATTGACATACTATGATTCCACCAAACCCTCTAAATGTATATTCCTTATACATAATGAACAATTTGATTGAAATGGTAACTTTCATATAAAATGTGTTTTATCTCAAAAAATATATGAAAATTTATTTTAAATAATAAGTTATTATAATATTTATTGAATTTAATTACTATTTATGAAATAATAGAATGAAAAAATATTTGTGTTCACTGAGCAAAAATGTTTATATAGATTTGATAAAAGGAATTTATGTAAATAAAAAATGAATAGTAGAGAGTATAGGTTATTTAGAATTTTGTATTCATGTAAAACCTCACAACCCATGTAGTAGAGGATTATAAATATCTTTAATATAAACATCATTGTATATAAACATAAATTATACTTTCATTGAAACAAGAAAAAATTGCTTGAGGGCGCATAAAAATGAATCTATAGATGTCTTAATAGATTGACTTAATGTTATTGAGTTGGAAATTCTTAGATAAAGAGAAATCCAAAAAGTCATATTTTCACAAAAATTATAAGAATATTTCCACCTATATATAATTAAAAGTTTTCGAATCCAATGGAAATGGATCTGAAGGAGGTAATGTTTAAAAGACCATATAAAAGTTTTTCTATATGAGATTTGTAAAATTGAAAGTGATTATATGGAAATAAATAAATCAAAAGAAAAAAAATTAAATTTGTTGAATATTATTACAGTGTGGGTTGATCAAAAGGAAATATATACGATGAAAAAATCATACAGTTCCATTCCTCAAATCAAAAATAGAGAAAAAATTAAATTTATTGAAAAAAAATTCACTTTCTTATATAGATTTTGAATATTTGTGAACATCATTGAACAATATATTATGAAATTCTGAGATAATGAATATGATGATGCACCAAGGAGTAAATCATTAAATGATATTAATGATAATAAAATCTCATGAAAAAAAATTATTTAAAATATGATCAACCATATATAAAAAATTTAAGCTTAGATGAAAATGATGTAGAAGATAATAAGGGAAAAATAATATTTAATATTATCTTATTGATATCATACCATAAATGATTAACATCAAAGATACTGAACATGATGGGATTGATGAAAGAGAATAACTCAATGTGGAGTAAGAGGAAGAGATTGAAATACGAGATGTCCAGATATTCATGATAAAGAATGATAACTGATTGTTTCATGATTAAAGAATCCATATTCATTATTTAAAAGGGATTAACGTAAAAATTATGGAAGGAATTAGAAATATAAAATATGAATTTCTAGAAAAAATTGATATTGAGGTTTACATATGCACAAAATTTAATATAAATCAAAAATAAAAGGTACTTTTACTAATAAGGTTATTTGTAGCGTAAATATGATCATTTATATTTCTATTTTAGTCATCAGTATATTGAAAAAGAATAAGGATCAGGAGACTCTCATGACTCTACATATGTCTTTAGATCATTACTCATACTAAAAACCACATTTTTAAGAAGTGTACTTTTCTAATTAGTTTAAAATTCTCCTATAATATGAAAATTTAATAAAATTGGTTATATTTTCAAGAAAAAACATTACAATGTTTAATATGAAATATTCTTTGTTCCTACAAATCTATAACCCGATGAAAAAGGTTTCCAAAATTTGGGATGATAGCAAAATGACTAGTGAGGGACATAGAAATAATAACTCTATTAGTGTAATGAAATGAACGAAAACCCATGAAATGATTAACATTATCAAAATATTTATTGAGTGAATGTAATAAATCTTTTCCATAAGAGAAAAACACACTTTCGTTACCAAATAGAAACTTTAAAACCCATATCAATCAAAGGAAAATCCTATTTGGGTATCTTATATTATTATATTCATATCCTATTTTAAACACATATAATAAATTACTAGAATAAAATTAAATCCATGGAATAAATCATCTGGAAACTCACTATTTATTTCATATTAGGAACACAAATTTTTTCCAATGCATTGGACAGTAATAATGGGGTCACTATTCATATAATATATATCCTGCTCGACCATTTTTCATGTGTTAAATGAGGATAAAACCATTATATAATATTTATCAGGCTCACCCATTATCATATATACATCTCAAATACCAAATCATGAAAAGAAATTTTGTTCATTCTATATCACCATTGTATTTTTTGAAATGTATATTTTCCAAAAAAAATTAATTTCTCTGATAGCTTCGGTTACATACATAATCATTTTTACTTTTTATTTTATTATATAAACATTACCATTAGAAACTAGATTACACCCTTGGTAGAATGAATAAAAATAACCAGATTTTTAAATTTAATTATAATGGTTTTATATAAAAAAATTAAATAATAAAATTATAATTAATTTTTCAAAAGGCCTTCATATGCTACAAATATAAATTTTTATGGGAATTTTTTTTTTGAAAATAAGTAAAATTTATTTTTTAGTATTATCAAAAATTTATATGGTAATTTTAATTTTATTTATTTATCAACGTTGCATAATTTTCTTAGAAGAAATTTTTGAAAATTTTAAGATTGTATTAACATTTCTATTAACATAAAAGAATATATTTGTTATTTATGGAGATACCTGAGAACAAGTGTTGAGAAACCGGATGACTTGTCTAATGAATGTTTTTTATGGAGAAATCGTAAGACGAAAGACATAACGTGGGAACCTGAGGAACTTATGATGAAGAGTAACCCCAGTCATATAATATAGAAGTATTCTAGAAATATCTTGGATTAAATTATTTACATAAGGGAAGAATGTAACACCCCAAGCTTCCATGTTATGTTTCCCTTTGAATAATTTAATAGCTTGCGTTGTACGCAACTTCTAGATTCTAACACACCACGACCAATCAAACTACCCATTATGAATAGTAATACACACTTTTTGAAATTTTATAAATTATATTCCTCAAAATGGACTTCATTTTTGGATTTGGAATATCAAAATTGGTATAGGGTGAATTTTTCGTACTTTTTTGAAAAATTTAATTTTTTTTTGAATAGTGAAAAATACTAAATTTTAATTAAAAACAACTTTTTTAATTGAAATAATTTATAGTGATAAATTATAAATTTTACCTATTTTTAAGTATACTTATATTATATTTTTTTCATTTAATATAATTTAGGTAATTGTATGTAATTTCACGTTAGAATTGGAAATAAACAAGTGCCAATCTTTTGATAGTTATTATTTCATTAAAAAACACTCTTTTTGTTTTGACAATAGGAATTAAATTTTAATTAATTTCTGCGACTTCTATGATTTGAATTTGGAAAATTAAACACCATATTTTTAATCAGGTGGTCAAAATTTTTTAAATAGATGAATTTTATTTTTAGACATTAAGAATATTATATCAGTAAATATTTTATTTACCAGGGTTATTGGGGTAAATCCAGAAAATAAGAGTAAAATAATAATATTATAATAATATTATATTATTCTAACATGTGTGCTATTACTACTGGTTGATACATAGCCAACCATGAGCATCCTTGGGTTGATTTGGGGATGCCATGGAGCGAAATTAGTGTGATAATCACAATATATATTAATTAATTTAAAGTAAAGACAAAAATGACATAAACATATATCTTTTAGTAAAATAATTTTTACAAGGGGTTATATAAGTTATCATTTCGACTATAAAAATTAATTTGAAAGATAACAAGATTTCCTACATCCTGGTATTTTTTTAAAAGTTTTAGACATCATATAAACAAAATTATTTATGATACAATAATGATGTAGTGTTTACATCATTAATGAATGATTTAAATAAATGAGATTATAAAAATAAAAACAATATCCAAAACCTGCCCAATTATTATTGGATGATTTTATTTTTAAAATTAGTGATCTTATATTTGATATTAATTAGTTTGGGACCTTTATAACCCGAAAATCATTATATAATAAAATAATATTTTCAAAAATTCATAAATAGGTTCTCCTCCCCCTGATAAAAAGTTCTCACCTCTTACCCATTTATCACACTTCTCAAGCTAATTGGATCATCCACACTCTACCCTAATAATCTCTATACATCACTCTCTTCATCTTATAAGCTTTAACTTAGGCATAAGGTACTTCAAAGAAGCCTTTTTGTTCAAACCAAAGGGAGTTACCTAATTTAAAGGTGACATCAACTCTTATGTTCTTTTCTTTGATTTTACTTCTCCAACCCCCTAATCTCTCTTTATTTATTTCTTTCATAAATAAACCTGTATATTAAATATAATAGGTTGTATTTATGAGAATTATTTGAACTAAAATTACACACACCTTCATCTAATGGGTATAAAACATAATGTTTCGGTGGACGGAGAACTACTGCCTCACAAAACGATGATTGTTCAATTTTATACTACCACCTCTTATGGTGGCCATTATGATGGACCATTAAATATATATGATATATATGTTATTTATTTTATCTATAAACTTATTTAATTCTTTATTTTATCATACCCTTATTCTTTTCATGTTGTATATATATGATAATTTAATTTGAGGAAGTGCAGACTATCGCCCCCTCAAAGTGATATTACTCATTCATACCATTAATGGAATGTATAAAGGATGGTGTTAATGAAAATATATAACATATATAAAATATTATATTATACTAGAATAATAATATACCTATGTATCATTTTTTTCTTTTCTTTGAAAAAATGGAAGTAGCATTCGTGCGTACGCACGGATTACCGTCTCCACAAATGAAATGAGATTCATTCCCAATCAAAACCATTCCAGAATAATTTTCATTTGATTATGAAGAATAATATTTAATAACATTATATATCTCTGGATATGAATCAAATACTTCATATACATAACAGACTTGACTTACTTGAAGAAACATATAAATGAAAATGAATCAATTAACACCCGACGAAATGATATTACTAAAATATTATAAACAAAGGAATATTAGAAGACCATATATGAAATCATATTAATGTATGTAGTTATTTTATAATTTAATAAAAATTATTTAACTATTATAAATGAGGTTAACGTACCCTCGACGAATAAATATTACAATATAATAGTTAATTTCACAATCTATTTATTATCTGAGGTTGTTTTTACGTAATTATCTACTGAGACCTTTTTATTATCCACATCAATGTTTCTTAAAAATCTATTTCAAAAAAAATATACTATTTAATAGACTATGGTTTAAAGTCATTTATACCCTTTTTTTGCTTTTTATAAAATGGTTTGAATGGAATCATTCCGTCATTTTCCTAACTATGTACTTTATAACCTTTTAGAAAAATAAAGGAAAGAATGTTTTTTTAAATTATATGGCGTGTGTGGTTATTCTCCACCATTATATCACCTTTGAAGCTTCCCATATATTCTTATAATAATATTTTCAAAATAAATGTTTTCTTTTATAATTATGCGACTCTTCTATATTTTCAATATAGAAATATATATTTCTCACAAATAGTTATGATATCATCTATGTCAACATCCTTTGATAAATTATACACCTGTTTGATGTTTATTTGTTATGATAAAAATCTTTAATATATTATTTAAGTTTTTTTGATATGTTTGACTATGGTTGTGTTATTTTTATACCATTCATGGTTTATGGTTATTGTATAGGCATTTTGTATGATAGTTTTAATACGAATGTTTATGCAATGTTTCAATCTTTTCATATGAGGATTGTATTGGACTTAATATGTGATGGGTTGAGCCTGATATTCCTTCTTGGTGAATTGATAGGTCTCATGAGACAATTAGACTAGGAATTGGCTGAGGCCTTTCTCAATTTGATATGTGGTTTTTGTCGAGGCCTTAATCATTTTTAGACGTCTTGGACGAGGCCTTGAAAAAATGTTTCACGATGTCCGGCATTATAAATTCCCTCATTTTGAAAATAATATTGATGGTTCATGTGGTTATTAAACAAGTAGAATACCCATGAATATGTTTTATTATGTCATTATTTACCCGACTCATATTCCTGCCATAAATTGTACATGTTTAATATTTGTAAAGGTATGTGTATTCAATTATTCACCATGCAAATGTTTATGTTATCTTTAGTTATAGTGCATACTCTTACTATGTTACTGAGCCCACCCCTTTCTTATGTTTCATTTTCCCAGGATATGAAAAAGTTAGTTTTGAGTGACTTATAGGAATAATCTAGGAGTCTTGGATGTTTTTAATGGAATGAATTAGTGTTGTATTTCATTTCAAGTTGTAATGTTAAACTTCTATATATATCTTGTTTCGAATATTACTAAACTGATTGGACTTTTGGGACACGATTCCCTATATGATTCCAATATTGTGTAATAATGCACCGACTCTGGGTAACTAGGGTCGGCCATTATAATTATTTAAGGATAAAGTCACATTATGGGCAGATGCAACAAAACTCACCACAATAATGGATCCAAGGAATCTGAGGAGTAGTCCTACAATTTATTTATAAATACACATTATTCTATTAAATATCATGAATATTGTGTTGGATTAATCCAACAATATTAAACATATGTAATGAATTATAAATAAACTGAATGGGGTTTCTTATAATCCACCTACAATTATCTGAAAAATGAAAAAATAATTCAAAAAGTAATTCCCACAAAAAATGATGGTGATGGTGATCACAAGGAAAAATTATATCACACTATCCTCCAAATTAAACACAAGATTCCACATTGGAAAATTTATTACACCACGATGATGGATTTAATGCATATGAAAATGGAAAACAAATGAAAATTAACCCACTAGATATTAAACTGTTCATCGAGATGTATGAAAGGGAATGAATGGATCTAAAATCTCTTTGAGTTTTCTTAGAGATGGATATAGGATTGATGGACATGGATGAGAAATATTTCGAACACACATTGTCTCTTTAAAACCATTTACCCCAAGAAATACATGACATGATATAATTTCATGAAATACATTTCTATGTATAAGAGAGTCCTCTAAAAACATGTCACCTCATGTTTAAATAACCCCAATTAACAATTTCACATCATGAACTAATTTCACATCATGAATCTGATTCACTTTCTGAACCAGTACAAGATGTGGTACTTGAAACATTTTCACATTGTGTAACATGTTCATGATGTGTAAATGTATAGAATATTGATCTTTGTCCTACTTCTGTAGAAGGGCCCACACCACCTCTATAGCCATCCAAACTCAAGTATAAAACTCATATATTACATAAAAATATTTAAACAGAGAAAAAACTAATTTATACAACATACATAATTTCAATTTATTCTATTTACAATAAAATTACCTTCATCCCCAAAAAGGGACTCAACCACCAAGTATTATGTATGGAAACCAAAAAAAAGTGGCTAATCACAAACTCAAAAAGGGACATATGTAAGAAATATGGGATCATACAATATCCCATCCATATAACTTCTTGTCCCCAAACATACCTAAACATCACTATGGGTCATTTTAAACAAGTCCTTCCATTTTTATGATACATGAAATTCACTCTCCCAAGTCTCCTCTTGAACATTCACATTTTCCACTACACAAGAACTAGAGGAACACTCTATCCCTAGAGATGCCTCCAATGAAAATAGACAATCCATATCATATTATCCTCAAAGGATACATTTAAATTAATATAAACTTCATAATCATATTTCATATGAAAAGGTTCAGGATGAAATATATGATTTTGTGAAGTGGGGAACTCTACACGCACAGATATATAGCATTGTGGAATTGATAATCTATACCCAATGGGTTCGAACCATTCCTATAATGGCCCAGACCCTCCTGGACCATTATTTGCCAAAAGTTAGGCTCCACCAAAACAGTGACACCATGACGGTATCACCGGTCACGGTGGCACCAGTCAAGGTGGCACCGCGTCGGTGGCACCGATCATGGTGGAACTGTGACAATGGCACTGTGAGGGTGACACCGTGACTATGGAACCGTTTCCTCTTCGTTCTTTTCCAGTTCCTGACCTTTCCGCTCCTGCAGTAAATTAATTCTTTTACTTTTTTTTAAAGCCCATAATTAATACCTAAAAATCACGAGAAATATCCCCGATGGGGGATATTAAATAACAACTTAATACCATCGTGTGTAACCACCCAAACCACATGGGAAACCACGATCCGAATTTCAAGGCATTCAAAATCCCCATATCCCATAACAACGGGATTTTATCTATATATATCATAGAGGAAGTTATTCTTTCTCTTCTTCCTTTTGGACGACTCCTCTCCTTCTCCCTGGTGCGCCCAGAGTTCCCCCCCCCCCCTTCCCGAGACTCGTGGTATGCCTGCGCTCGAGTCGTCTTCTTGTCCTTGGAGTTCCCGACGTCCCTCCCTTGAAAATCACGCATCCCCTATTCATGGCGCGTGGAGAAAAATTTCATTCCCTGATCAATAAATTAGGGGTTTTCTCCTTCGTCTCTCTTTTCTGTGTATCATGCGGGGTGGGAATGCTTTTTTTTCTGTGGAAATTGATGAAATGAAAGTTAATAAAGATAATGAATAGACCTTTAAAGAATAAAAGGGGGGTGTGATTGACGTTCTACTGTACTCTTTTATGTTGATATGTTTTGTGAATTCTACGGGCCTATGCTCACTGAAAACCATGGCCGTTGGTGGTCCTTCTATGTGCAGTAATGAACCTCGGTGCTTCTGGATGTTTAAATAACCGTAACATGGAATTGGATAATTACGTATACTCGGTTAAATAAATTTGAAAGCACCAGGATCAACCCTTTTCTGTGAAAACCCCGGTTAAAGCCCAGTGGAATTGAAACCATGGAGTGTGTTAAATCTTTTAAATATGAAAATACCTGTATGGGCATTCCATGTGTTGGTGGTAGTGGCTTGGTTGTTTTCTTTCACGGGCCGATTACGGGTGACTTATGGTTTTCATGGATGGTGGCTTAGATTCCTGGGGTGATGTGGGTGGGGATGTGATCCCCTGTTGTTATAATTTCGCTGGTTGTGAATCTGTGGCTGTCTGGTTGCTCTGGTGTGACACAAATTTGGGTGGGATCCTCTGTTGTTGAGAAACCGTTGGATCCCATATATTGGGGCCCTCAGGTTGTGTCTTGGGGTTTGTTATGTTTCCATTACTTCAAGGGATCTCACTTATCACTTTTGAGGGGATTTCTTCGGTTCCAGTATTTTTAGGGATCTCACTTGATCCCTAGTTGTTGTGACTTTACAAGAGAATCGGGTGCGAATGCTTAAATTTCCATTTGGTTGTTTCCCTTATCTGGCTGTTAGTTGTGCCTGTTAGTTTCCCAGTAGTGTAGTTTTCATCTAAATGGAATTACTTGACCACGAAAACTAGAATGGGTTAAATGGGGAAATTGGTTTTGGGATGGATTGTGACCTAGCTGTGGATGGTATACCTTTTATTAATGAATAGTAACGCGGTGTTTGAGCTTAGGCTGGTTTCGGAACCCTAGGTTGGGTTTAGTGCTTGTTTACATATGTATATACTTGTAGTTTTTATGTTTATTATTCACGACCCAACCATGCTGAGCACTTATGTGCCGAACACTCCCATATCATGGGGGAGGGTGTTTTTCCAAACACTCCATTGAGTGGCTGGTTATTTGCTCCTTTTCTGCTCCCTTTCCCGAATATCCCAAGACTTTTCGAGCAGGCTGTGATGGCCTGAAGTCCATTATTATCCCAAGAATCTTCAGGAAGGGTAGTTGTGGTGGTTGCCCAGGTGTTTGCGAGTAGGTTGTTTCCCAAGTGTCTTCGAGATGAGGATCTGGTGTCTTCAGGAGTGACAATAGTTTTCTGGCCTTGGTGTCTTCAGGCGTGGCAATAGTTGTTCTTACCTAGGTGTTTTCGGGTGTGGTTACACGCGACGGTTGTGGCCCAGGTGTCTAGGGGTGGGGTTTGGCAGTGGGACTGTGTGAGGATATGACCCAGGTGTGTCCATGCGGGGTGTGGCAGTGGGACTGCGGTAAGAATGGCGGGATTGGTTCGATGAGTAGGATGTCTTCAATAACTAGTGGGAAAGTGGTGCGGAGTACCCAAATATCGATGTGTTATTACTATACGTACTTGACTTGCGTTATTTGGGGAGCATGCCTTGGTGAGGTTTGGGTGGATAGCTTTTCCTTGTGGGTTTTTGGTTATCTCTTTTTCCACGGGGCATTAGAATGTCTCCTCACTTGTGCATGAGAGTCTTTGGTTTCCCCTACTGAGTATTCTTGTTTGCTCACCCTACATATATAAAACTGCTTTTAGGTTTGTAGAATGACTTCAGGGATCGTGTGAGACTGTACTAGCTCGGACCTTTGGGGCAGTTTCTGTTGTTGATTTACTTTTCATGGTATTTTTTATATCGTTGGAGTTTTTTGTCTTGTATCTTTTACCTTTGAACATGCATATGGGAATGGTTTACTTTCAGCAGTACTTGTACATTCAGTTTTGGTGTTATGGGATTTACTATCTTATCTCCCGATCCTATTAAAAGAAAAAGGGTAATTCCTTCCATTTAGGGTGTGATTTTATACCCTTGGTTCTAGTCTCCACTCTCAGACCTATTGAAGGTGGGTCTCGAGGGGTCATTATCTCTACTTTAACATGAAGAAGGAAGGGTTTGGCAATCTGCGGTCCCTTCCCTCATCTTGGTGAAAGCGAGTCATGATAGAATGGTATCAGACATTGGTTTGAGGGATAGAATGGAGTATGGAGTTAGGAACACTGATAATTGCATGGGATGGTAGGGAAACAGTGTTGGGTGACCTTGGTGCGTGAATTAGGCTAGGGAAGACCGGCTAGGACACGTGATTTTAGGGCCCCCCGTGATCCGATGCAAGGACTCTTGACCTACCAGATGACTAAGTGAGGCCACACTGATTGCAGGGTAGAGACCCTAGGAAAGGTACTAGCATCATAATGGCTTGTGTTCTCATGTTTCATGGTTGTCTTGGGGATTCAAAATAAATGTAGAAGTCTATGAAAATTTAAGAACAATATTCTACACTACTCGGGATTAGGCATTCCTTGTTTACCATGTAGATATGGCACCTGGGAGGCAACCCCGAGTAGTACGGATGATCGAGGACCAGGAGGTTGACTTCGCCGATCCACAAAGGATCGACCGAGAGGAGGAGGATAACCAGTGGTAGAAGATGCTTCGAGCTTTTCAGCGAAATACCCTCAGGAAGTATGAGGGAAGCATCTCAGACATGGGGACGGATAGCTGGCTCGAGGAGCTAGAGATAGATTTCAACTTGATTCGGGCTCTAACGAAGTACTGGGTTTCTCTGGCCGTTAGCCAGATGCGGGGGGTAGCGCGTCAGTGGTGGCCACTTTATCTTGGACAGAGGAGGGAGACTAAGGTTGCGTTGGATGACTTCGAGAAGGAGTTCCAGGCGTAATTCCCCTCTTCCACGATGAAGGCTGAGAAGATACAAGAGCTAATCTCCCTCTAGTAGGGGAGTATGTCAGTGATAGTGTTGGGGATCATGTTCAAGGATATCTTTTTCTTTGATCCGGACCTCTTTATGGATGAGGAACTTGGGTGAGATCTCTAGAGGAGGCACTCTGAACTTCTCTTCAGTATGCTGTTGTTCCGTATTCCTTACAGACCTACCTGGAGGTGCAGAAGAAGGCTGAAGTGGTGGAGAAGATGCACACGCTGGGAGTTGTGTCTCGAGAGGGGATCCAGTTGGGCCAGTCAAAGGGGAAGGCCGTCAGCAGAAGGCCTCCAACATCAGAACCCTCTAGGTTTCGACTGGCAAGAAGCAGGCCTCAACATTTCTAGTTCCGATCCCCCGATCCTCTCCCTTTTCTTTCAGGCCCAGGACCAAGGTGATTCATCTGTGGGAGCCATGTAAATATTTGAAATCAGTGCCCGGACGGAGTGTTGTATAGCAGGGGTGGGCAGGTTCAGCGCCCAGCTCAGCAACAACATTTTTCTAGCCAGGCCCTTTCAGCTGCAGCAGCAGGGGCAGCAAGATCCCATCCCTCCGAGGGAAGACGTTGCAGGAGGAGGCCGACCTTAGATTACTCCTCAGGGACCTCGACTAGGTCATGTTTGGGGAGGTGGCCGACAACAGAGAGGCAGAGGCGCTGGGCGTGGGCAGTTGCATGCCATAGAGGCAGCAGTTCCAGCAGGGCCAGAGGTCGTTCGAGGTATAATCAGCTTTTTAGTACTATTGCCTATGCCTTGTTCGCTACCGGAGCTTCACACTCCTTTGTTACACCCGGACTGGCCCGTTCTTTGGGTTTAGACGTTGAGAGACCTTCCATGCCTCTGGTGCTGAGCACGCCAGTTGGAGGCCAGACTGACTTGTCTTATGTTTCCCAAGCGTGTAGACTGATGATAGGGCCACATTAGTATATCAGAGATCTACTTTTGTTGTAGATACAGCCATACAATGTCATCCTAGGCATTGACTGACTATTCTTTGTGTGTGCCGTCATTGACTGCTTCCAAGGAAGGGTTGTGTTTTCATATTTGGGCGGTCAATGTGTAACTTTTTTCAGCGAGTGGGGTTGTGAGAGAAGTAGCGGGTGAGAGGAGCCCCTCCTTTTCTTATTGGCCGAACTATGAGTGGAGTCAGTAGATGTAGAAATGGTGGAAGTCCAAGGAATCATCAGTTAGTTTATGGACATATTTCCTGAGGAGGTGGCGACTCTACCCCCTCGACGTGATGTTGAGTTCAGGATAGACTTGCAACATGGTGCCGGTCCAATTTTGATGGCTCCCTATCAGATGAAACCATTTGAGCTATGGGAGTTATGGATCCAGTTTGACGATCTAATGAAGAAGGGTTTTTTCGGCCAAGTGTGTCACCGTGGGGTGATCCTATGTTGTTTGCGAAGAAAGCAGATAGTGGTCTAAGGCTCTGCATAGACTACAGGAGGCTGAATTAGGTGACGGTCAAGAATCGTTACCCTCTCCCAAGGATAGAAGATCTCTTCGACCAGCTGACGGGAGTAGGTTGGTTCTCAAATATCAATCTCTAGTTTGGATATCACCAAGTGAGGGTGAAGGTGGGTGACTTCTCGAAGACTGCCTTCAAGTGCAGATATGGGCACTTCGAGTTTGTAGTCATGCCATTCAGCGTTACGAACGCACCAGCTATGTTTATGGGGCTCATGAAATCTGTCTTTTGGGAATATCTGGACTGGTTCGTGGTCGTGTTTATTGACGACATTCTTGATCTACTCAAGATCAAAGGGGGATCACACAGGGACCCTGAGAATGGTTTTAGAGGTCCTCTGACGGCACCAGCTCTATGTGAAACTGTCCATGTGCTATTTATGGACGCGATAAGTTCATTTCAATGGGCACGTGGTGTCTGAGAAGGGGATAGTAGTGGACCCCTCGAAGGTCGAGGTGATTGTTTCTTGGGTAGCACCCAAGAATGTGGAAAAGGTTCGTAGTTTCCTCGGGCTGGCAGGTTACTATCGGAGGTTTGTGCCCTACTTCTCTTGAGTTGCGGCACCTTTGATATCCCTGACCCAGAAGGATCAAGCTTTCGTGTGGAATGGGAAGTGTGAGGGAGCCTTCAATTATCTAAAGGAAAAGTTGGTAAGTGTCCCAGTGTTGAGATTTCCAGAATAAGGGGCAGCGTATGAGGTGTTCGGTGATGCTTCAGGGCAAAGCCTCAGATGTGTGCTGATGCAGTGGCAAGGGGTGATCTCATTGGGGTCAGGGAATTACGTCCCCATGAGCGTAACTATGCCACCCATGACCTTGATCTTGTGGCGGTCGTGTTCGCACTAAAGTTGTGGTGGCATTACCCCATCAGGGATCATTTTGTAGTCTTCACAGACCCCATGAGCTTGAAGTATATCTTCTCCCAGCGGGAACTGAATTTGCCGCAGCAGAGGTGGATAGAGTTCCTTTGGGAATATGACTTCGAGGGTTCCTACACCTCAAGAAAGGGGATTGTGGTAGCTGATGCCTTGAGCAGAAAATCAAAAAAGGATGTGGTCTGGAATCGGCAGATGCTTTGAAGGCAATGGAGGAGTTGGCTGCCTTGCACCTAGATGCAAGGATGGAAGGTGGTAGAGGTTTCCTGTATCAGATGAAAATGAAATATTCTCTGTTGCGGCAGGTAGAGGAGTCCCAATGGCCACACTCGGGATGTGAGGTGATGCCTGACCAGGTTAACCAGGGGGATGCTCTAGAAGGGTGGTCATAGGATGGTCAAAATCATGTGCTTTTCTGAGGAAATTTGTTTTCTCCAGAGGCGATGCATGAAAGATTTCTTACTGAGTTACACAACTCACCCCTAGTAGTGCACCTAGGTGTTTCCAAGATTCATCGGGGCTTGAGAGGTCAGTTCTGGTGTCCTGGGGTGAAGCGAGCGGTGTTAGAGTTCATGGCCAAATGCTTGGTGTGTCAGCAGGTGAAGGCTGAACACCATGTTCCAGGCAGTTTGTTGATACCTCTGGATGTTCCTGAGTGGAAGTGGGATGACATCTAGATGGTTTTCGTCATGGGACTACATCAGGATCAAAGAGGTTGCGACGCTATTTGGGTAGTGGTGGACTAGTTGACGAAGTTGGATCACTTTCTGGCGATCAAGGAGTCGGGTGCAGTGGATGCCTTAGCACAAAGGTATGTGGATGAGGTGGTGCAGTTGTATGGAGTTCTGGGATCCATAGTCTTAGATAAGGATGTGTGGTTTACCTCATGAGTCTATAGAGGATTGAATCATGCTCTTGGCACCCAACTACGTCTTAGCACTGCTTTCCGTCCCCAAATAGATCGATAGAAAAAGCGCACCATCCAGACCTTGGAGGATATGCTGCGGGCAAGTGTTCTGGACTCAATAGGATTGTGGGTGCAACACTTGCCTCTGGTAAAATTTTCCTACAATAATAGCTATCACTCTACCACTAGCATGGATCCTTTTGAATCCCTATACGGAAGGCCTTTTTGCTCACAGGTGTGCTAGACTAAGGTTGGGGAAATGCGATTTCTTGGCCTAGAGGTGGTACAGAGCACAACAGAGAAGGTTCAGCTTATACGGGAAAGGATGAAGGCGGCCCAGGACCGATAGAAGTCATATACCGATAGCAGGAGGGGGACATTGGAGTTTGAGGTCAGAGACCACATGTTCTTGAAGGTCTCCCCTCGACGTCGACAACAGAGGTTCAGTAGAGGGAGTAAGATTTCTCCCTGATTCATCAGACCCTTCGAAGTGTTGTGGTGGGTCGGTGAAGTGGCTTATCAGCTAGCTCAACCACCACCACTACTGAGGATACATGATATTTTCCATGTGTCCCATCTCTGTCGGTATCTACATGACGATTCACACATCTTGGACCGGGGAGAGCTAGATATCGAGGATGACATGACCTTTGTGGAAAGACCAGTGAGGATCGAGGATCGTGAAGAGAATGTGCTTCGTGGGAAAACCATTCCTTTAGTTCGAGTGTTGTGGAATCATGGTGGGCTTGAGGAGAGTATTTGGGAATGGGAAGCCCAGATGCGCGCCCAGTACCTAGAGTTTTTCTGAGTTTTGTGCTGTTATGTTTATACTTGTTTGTGATGGAACACTTCACCTTTTTGACTGTGGAACGTGTGGTTGTCCTTATTCTTTGAATGTGTGTGAAAAGTCCTGGCTATGGGGAGGGGAGGACCCGATCCCTAATAAAGACTCATTAAGATGGGTGGGATTAAACTCGTGCATGCGAGTCAGTGCCACCCAAAGAAGATAGTATCTTGACATGGGGGAAGAGACTCCCCAACCCATATGACTGGGAAGTTTCTCCCTGGTATGTTTCTTCGTTCTTGATAGGGAGGTGTTTCTAGATAATGATCAGGTTCAATCTTTCGAGGTATCTTTCGAGGTAGTTTTTTTGCCACTCTATTCTCTTCTGATTTATTTTGATAATCGAGGGAAAGAATAGTTTGGGCGGTATATAATGTAATGGCCCAAACCCTCCTAGCCCATTACTTTGCCAAAAGTGATTCTGCACCAAAATAGTGGATCCGGGACAGTAGCACCGGTCCTGGTGGCACCACGACGGTGGCACCGTGAGGTTGACACCATGATAGTGGCACCGTGAGGGTGACACCATAATGGTTACACCGTGAGGGTGACAAGGTGACAGTTGCACCATTTCCTCTTCGTTATTTGAGAGTTCCCGACCATTCCGCTCCCGCAGTAAATTAATTCTTTTACTTTTTTAAA
This sequence comes from Viscum album, assembly GCA_963277665.1. Taxonomy (NCBI): domain Eukaryota; kingdom Viridiplantae; phylum Streptophyta; class Magnoliopsida; order Santalales; family Viscaceae; genus Viscum; species Viscum album. Next base: position 323,265,669 of record OY728146.1, read on the forward strand.
GCCAATAATTAATACCTAAAAATCCCGAGAAATATCCCTGATGGGGGATATTAAATAATAACTTAATACCATCGTGTGTAACTGCCCAAACCACGTCGAAAACCACGATCCGACTTTCAAGGGATTCAAAATCCCCATATCTCGTAACAATAGGATTTTATCTATATATATCGCAGATTAAGTTCTTCATTCTCTTCTTCCTTCTCGATGACTCCTCTCCTTCTCTCGGGTGTGCCTAGACTTCCCCCCCCCCCCCCTTCCCGAGACTCATGGTGCGCCTGTGCTCGAGTCGTCTGCTGTCCATGGAGTTCCCGAAGTCCCTCCCTTGAAAATCAAGAATCCCCTGTTATTGGCATGTGAAAAAAAATGTCGATCATTGATCAATCATGTAGAGGTTTTCTCCTTCATCTCTCCTTTCTGTGTATCATGTGGGGTGGGTATGCTTTTGTCTCTATGGAAGTTGATGAAACCAATGTTAATGATGATAATGAACAGACCTTTAAAGAATGAAAGGGGGTGTGATTGAAGTTCTGTGGTACTATTATATGTTGATATGTGTTGTGAATTGTACGTGCCTATGCTCACTGAAAATCATGGCCGTTGGTGGTCCTTATCCATGCACTAATGAAACTCTGTGCTCCTGGATGTTTAAATAACCATAACATGGAATTGGTTAATTACATGTACTCGGTTAAATAAATTGAAAGCAGCAGGATCAACCCTTTTCTTTGATAACCCCAGTTAAAGCCCAGTGTAATCGAAACCATGGAGTGTGTTAAATCTTTTAAATCAGAAAATACCTGCATGGGACTGCCTTGCGTTGGTGGAAGTGGTTTGGTTGTTTGATTTCATGGGCCGATTGTGGGTGACTTGTGGGTTTCTTGGATGGGGGTTTAGATTGCTGGGGTGATGTGGATGGGGATGGGATCCGCTGTTGTTATACTTTCACGGGTTGTGAATCTGAGGCTTTGTGGTTGCTCTGCTGTGACACGAATTCAAGTGGGATCCATTATTGTTGAAAAATCGTTGGCTCCTGGATTTTGGGGACATGGGGCTCTGTCTCAGGGTTTGTTTTGTTTCCAGTACTTCAAGGGATCTCACTTATCACATCCGAGGGGCTTTCTTTGGTTCCAGTATTTCTAGGGATCTAACTTGATCCCGAGTTGTTGTGACATTTACAAGAGAACCGAGTGTGAATTCTTAAATTGTCGTTTGGTTGTTTCCCTTCTGTGGCTGGTAGTTGTGCCTTTTAGTTTCCCAGTACTGTAGTTTTCATCTAAATGTGATCACTTGAACATGAAAACAAGAATGGGTTAAATGGGGAAATTGGTTCTGGGATGGATTGTGACCTGCCTGTGGGTGGTATACCTTTCATGAATGAATAGTAACTCGGTTTTTATGATTAGGCTGGTTTCAGAACCCTAGGTTGGGTTGAGTGATTGTTTACTTTTGTATATACTTGTAGTTTTTATGTTTCTTATTCACACCCCACCCAAGTTTAGCACTTAAGTGCCGAACACTCCCATCTCATGGGAGAGGGTGTTTTTTCCAACACTCCTATGAGTGGCTGGTTATCGGCTTCTTTTCTGCTCCCTTTCCTGAATATCCCAAGACACTTCGGGCAGTCTATGATGGCCTGAAGTCCATTATTAGCCCAAGAATATTCGGTCAGGGTAGTTCTGGTGGTTGTCCCAGGTGTTTGTGTGCAGGTTGTTTCCCAAGTGTCTTCGAGATGAGGCCTAGGTGTCTTCGGGAATGACAATAGTTTTTTGGCCCAGGTGTCTTCAGGCGTGGCAGTAGTTGTTTTGACCCAGGTGTTTGCGGGTGTGGTTATGCACAGTGAATGTGGCGTATGTGTCTACGGATGGGGTTTGGATGTGGGACTGCGTGAGGATATGGCCCAGGTGTGTGTGGGCGGGGTGTGGTAGTGGGACTGCGGTAAGAATGGCGGGATTGGTTCGATGCGTAGGATGTCTTCAATTACCAGTGGGAAAGTTGTGCGGGGTACCCAAATATCTATGTGCTATTACTATACGTTCTTGAATTGAGTTATTTGGGGATCGTTCCTCAGTGTGGTTTGTGTGGATAGCTTTTCCTAGCAGGTGATTGGTTATCTCTTTTTCTACGGGGCATCAGAATGTCTTTTCACTTGTGCATGAGAGTCTTTAGTTTCCCCTACTATGTATATTTGTATTCTCACCCTACGTATATAAAAATGCTTTCAGGTGTCCAGGAGGACTTCAGGAATCGTGCGGGACCGTACTTGCTCAGAACTTTGGGGCAGTTGCTGTTGTTGATTTCCTTTTCATGGTATTTTTTTTACCGTTGGAGTTTTGTGGCTTGTATCTTTTACCTTTCAACATGAATATGGGAATGGTTTACTTTCAGCCATACTTGTACTATCAGTTTTGGTTTTGTGGGATTTACTATCTTATGTCCCTATCCTATTAAAAGAAAAATGGTAATGCCTACCATTTAGTGTGTGATTTTATACGCTTGGTGCTAGTTGCCATTCCGGGACCTGTTGAAGGTCGGTCTCGGGGTTCATTATATCTCCTTCGACTTGAAGAAGGAAGGGTCTAGCAATCTGTTGTCCCTTCCCTCATCTTGGTGAAGGTGGGTTGTGACAATTCCACTATCATTAAGGGAAAGGAAAACATGGACATTATATTTCCTTATTTCTGGATATGGATATTACCCATCCTACTAGACACCCAATGAAAAATATGACGATCAAACTCAAAATCTAGAGGTCAACACTAATAGTTATTATAAGATTTATGTCATCTCTATGTGGTCACTAACCACCTCCTGATAAACAAAACATACTCTTATGTCTCCTACAAGTGACTAGGTCCAACATGAAATGACTCAAAAGACTCAAAAATACAAAGAGTTGAATTAAATGGACTACTCTACAAACCGAAAAGGCCCCATTTTGATTAATATCTTGAATCTGTTATAATAAGAAAATAGTTATAAGCATTTATCCCATGACCACTAAAATAAAAAAAGGGCTCATAACATTTCCTTCAAAATGTGAAAAGTATACTTATATTGATTTTCAGTATATAAAAGTAAGGTTATTTTGGGAAGAAGATAAAATCACAGATCTTTATGAACACCCTTCCACAACCAATAGTAGTTATAAAGATGTCTTTCAAAAATGACCCTCCTTGGAACACCATGCAACCTAAGTATCTCAATCCCATAAATACTTCCCATATCATCAACATTGATGGTCTCATAAAAACTAAAAAATAGGGATACCTTCATCATTCTATCCAAAATCACCCATACCACATCATTCATGCAAGCATGATTAGGTGACCCTATCACAAAATACATAATGAAAACATCCAAATTCTATTCCAAGATGGGAATGGACTACAACATTCAAGTAATCCTTTCATAAATGGATTTCAGCTTAAGAAATATGAAATATGTCCAAAAAAATTATGCTAACTCCTTCTTCATTTTGGTCCAACAGTACATTCCATAGTGATAAAGATATATGTTTTTTCAACAATTATTCACTTCCGATGTAAAAGCGTGAAACACTCTATCCATCTCTTCATGAAATCCTATTTGTACCCATAATTGGCCATATAAAAGAAGAAAATTTCTATATCCAAGTGACCTTCATGATAGTGGTTCCACACCATATAATCTATCCCTTAGAGCTAATCCTTATGTAGTAGATAACATATTTCTCCTTATCAAATCAAAAATCATGGGTATAATAGATATCAAAGTTAGATACACTCATCCATGGGGCTCATGAACCTCTACATGCATGTTTTCAATGATTTACCTAATCTTATACTCATAGAAGATCTTATATAATACATATATATGTGTCTTCCATATTAAAAAATTGAAATTTATGTTTACATTTATTTTTACATAATCTAGCTTTATATTGAAATAATTTTGATAATCATCCCACCTCCTCTACCAAATGATTAGGTTTCACTTAAAAAAGCAGTACCTCGTGATCTTATGGTAAATTTTACCACAAACATATTTTCCAAAAGGTAGTGTTTTGAGAATCTATATGCATGTACAAAAAAATTCATATCATGAGTATGCTAACTTCACTAATTTAGTCTCAACTATATGGAGCTATAATAAATTACTCTTTCCTCTTGAATTAGAACTTCTCCAAGTCCAACTCCATATGCATCACAATACATGATATATTCCTTTCATGGAAAATGTATGATTAAGATCAGTTCAAAGGTAACCCTACCATTAAAATCCTAAAAATTTATCTCATAAGAATCTAACAAGAAAAAAATCACCCATTTCATTATCACTATATACATCGGTGCACCTAGACGGTATAAGTCCAATGTGAAAAACTGATAATACCCAATTAATCCCATAAAAATAAGATTCTAAAAGAGAATATTTGGCCTATCCCAAAATAGAAAATAAGATATACTCAATGGGTCCAATGAAGCTTCATCCTATAGGAGGATATAGCCCAATAATTACACTTTATGAATCCAAAAACTACATTTGGATATCATGTCATAAATATGATGCTCTGTAAAGAACGCCTGTCAAAGGGAATGCAAAAATTAATTTATATTCCTAGTGCAACACAGTGGCTGACTAGGGAAGTATCGCTTGAGGATATTCACAGTTGGTTCAATAAAAAATTATTATTCACCTAATCTAATTCTTTCTGGGTTTTTGAAAAAATGTGGAATAATGCAATGCTGAATTTAAATCTAAATGTAGATGTAGACAAAATGTAGATTATAATGAATGGTGTTGGTCCTAGGTTTGAGAACACATGTTCATTAAATATTTATTTTTTATTGAAATCCAAATTGATAATTTTTTTAATGAATCCTCATTAACAAATTATAGTCCCATTATTTATTGAGTGTGTGATTTTAGTATGCATCTAACACACCAAACCACACATCCTCTAGTAGTAATGTTTGGTAAAACCCCAAAATAGAATGTTATTCTTATAAGAACCAGTTTAACTATACACTATTTCAAACCTTATGGAAAACCCAACACCACTATATAAAGGGGATTCCTAAGAAAAGGGAGGGTAAATGATTAATCAAGGAAAAGAAATGGACTTTCAAATTGTTCCTTGGTAGATGACTTTTGTACCCGTTCAATATTCCATCATCGATCACAAATAAAATGAAATCATTTTTAATTGAATCTCAATAAAAAAAACCACCATGAAACCTCTACCAGGGCCAATCCTCTGGTTAGTCACATTCTTTGGAAATGTGAATAGATATCAGGATGAATAAATGAAAGAGAGAGAGAGTAATTAAATGCATGTTGGAAAAGAAAGAGGGTGGAAAAAGTAGGTGGAATCAATTTAATTAAAATATGAATGCAAGTTACAAGACGAACTAAAAATAAAAACAAAATAATGAAAAGGAAAAAATTTAATCAGTAGTATCTGGCTCTCATAATTGGTTCATGCTTATTTAGAATGCCTTAGAAAGATGACAGAGGCCACTATTTATAGGTAAAATCATGTAGAGATCTTGTAGCGTCGCATTAAATTCATAGCATCCCAACATTGTAACAATATTTTATCCTCTCTCACAACGTTCACATTAGATCTGAATTCTCCACCGTTGTGTTTGCATCAAACCCATTTATTTTTTTTTCGTCGATAGGTACATGACATGTACTTGTGTTACACATCTTATATCCCCCTTGAATGGCTGAATAATCCTCTGCAGTCTTCTTGATAGATTTTCCAAATTCAATTTCCTATAGACCCTAAAAACATAAAATCATTTAGAAATTTTTTTAGATTTTTGGGATTTAATTGCCAAACACAACTTTTTTTGTCTAGAGTTTTACAAAATTTACTCATTATTTGACCCATTCGATGAATTTCATAATGAACTGTTTTTAATTGAAATTTATCATGGGTGAGAAATTCTGATTTGGAATTCCAACACAAGTGGAATCAATGAATTTGGATATGTGGATCTGGGGTTATGGATCCATTAGGAATGGTTGGTCCACAATGAAGTTCAGAAAAACTTTTCAGAAAGAATGGTTTTTTGGGGGTCATAAAATTTCGAATCACACTCTGATCCAATTGAAATTTATTTATCCATGAAATCCATTTAAAAAAAATCACACTATATGGATCAAAATATAAAATGATATTATTATAATACTAATGTTATGAAAATATGTAAAAATATAGAATAACGCCATATTTTCCATTAAGTTAAAAATACATCAAAATCCTAAATATGTGATAAATTCCAATTAAATTACAATATTTTGGTTTTGAAACCATTTAATTAATACAGAAAATGTGCACATAAATTTTCTCGATAAAATACCCCCACAATTTATCCATGATGGTTCTCAAGCATAAGATCTCAATAATGAATTCATAGGACTCAAATACTACTAATATTCACATTTCAAATTAATAATTAATATTCATTGTGAAATAAAATTTTAAAATTTCACATGAATTTTCAATTTAATTCCTCATTTTTCAATAAAATAATTGATCAACATATTTTACTTTTTTCCTTTTAAAATTGAAGGAACTTCTCTTTTAATTAATTCATGCTCCTCAATTCATTATTATTAAACATTACAAGTCATGAATTACCTCAGCTAAATATTTTCTCTCAACTCTCATGATACAATTCAAGTAGAGTTATTCTCATATAATGAGAACATGATCCATATCCATAGGCTTGTCAATGATTTATTTTCTAAATATTTAAAAGAAAAAAGGAAAATAAAATCATGAGGACTTGCATTAAAGGTTTAAAGGACTCTGAGGCTTAAGGATGGAAGGATTTAATGTATTAAAAATTAATTTTGAAAGAGGAGGATAATATCATAAGTACAGGGCATGATATCAAAAGTAAAAGTGTAATGAAATTCTCCCCTTAAATGTAGCAACACCCACTTTCCCCAAAATTCCATGTATGGTAATGATAAAATAAAGCGTAATGAATGATTTGTGCACACTCATGAATATTTATTTTACTTTTATACATTTTTTACTTTTTTTCAAATATTATGATTACATATGACCTCACATCCATCACCTAACCACAAACCTTTAGGAGATCGTCGGTCAAGAAAATGTGTATTTTTGTTGTTCCCAAATTAAAAACCTTTTTTTCTTATTTTTTTCATTTATTTACAATATTTTTCATGTGGAGTAAAACAATAAACTGTACAATTAAATAAATAAGTGACCTTTCTCATTACCCATAAATATCACCCCCGCAATTTTTCCTAACAATTTAAAACATCCCTTTAAACATGACTCTATTCACCCTCACCCTACAACATTAAAATTTTAGGCAAATACCAAGATTAATGTTGGAATGGGTATAGAGGGCTTGAACATGGCTCATTCCTAGAAAGGCTCTTCATGGATACTGAGAGATAATAAACGATTAATGTAAATGTTGTATTAAAGGATAAGGGATTTTCAAAATATTCCTTAATAATTTTAAATATGTTTTTGCACAGTCAAATCTTCAACAAGTTCCCTTATATGTTTTGGTAGGTGACATGTCCCAAGATCAATCAAGAAATACGATGAAGATAAATAAAAATTACATGGTATTGAAATACTATTGTGAATGTGAAATATATCATTTTACAATCACTCATGGCATAAATAATAATAAAAAATAAATTCTCATGAACATAATAAATTCAAAGCATGAAAGATGGTAGAGAAATTTCAGTTACATGAATCAACTAATTTATTCAAATCATGATTCATTATTTCAATATCCATGCTTCATTTTAAAATTTCAACTCTCTATTTTTTTCATTAAATTTTAGTAACATTGAAATCTAAAACATGGAATCACTAGATTCCTATGAAACTCATGTCACCTAGAGAAGTTGAGTAAACCATGAATTCAAGTGTGAGAAAGAAATTTCACTCTAATGTTCAAAACATGTTTTTCGAAAAACAATTTAAGGAGTGTAATTGTTTAAACACTAAAAGTGAACTAAATTTTGAAATTATGCTTAGTCCTAATCCTTTTTTAGGAAACCTTATTCCATTATGGCCCTTTAAAATAGAATTACCCAGTTAAGCATAAGGATCAAGTCATTAAATCTCAAAAAGAAAGAGGTAGTGGGCTACATTATTGACTAATTCTAATGAAATGAAATTGAAATCTAAATTTCTAGAAATCATGTAAAGATAAATCCATGTATGAACCCCCCATGAGTGCCCTGGATTCTTTTACTGCCATTAGTTGGAAGTACCAGCTATTATCCAATGTATGGTGGTAGGTGGAATTTCATTGACTTGATCAACGACATGTTGTTTTTCACAAAATCCACTTCTTTTTATTATTGAGGAGTGATAAATAGATAGAGTACACCAGATCCCCCGCTTCAAAAGTATGTACCACTTGCATGGTGGGGTAGGATGATGTAGGGAACTTCTTTATCCTTCATTGTTACTGGTGAAAAATTCTCCTTCTCTTATTGTAGTGGTTTCTCCATATGTGTATTTGGTTATTTGGGTAGAGATATTGGTGTATCATTATGGGGGTACTCTAGTATATTTTAAATGCCTTAAGAGATATCCATATGATCCTTATCAGGTGCAGGTCCAGTTTCTTCTTATTCCTCTAGGAGATAGAAAAGACTTTCTGATTCTGAAAAACTGGGGGGGGGGAGTGACTTACAATTCAGATTCAATTAAACCATAAGAGATCAAGTCAATGAAAGGTCCAACTCCCTATGTTGGTTCAACTTCAATATCTTCTGGAGTTGAAAGTGACTCATAGGGTTTATTATCGCTTAATAGAGGTAGGTAGTTTGGATCCTCCACCTTTAGTTTTGATTCAACTTCATGGATGTCTTCTGTAAATTTTGGGATGACTTGTGGAACTTCCTACATGGCCTAGAATATTTTTATGTCAGCTTAAATTTCATCGACCATGGCCATAAAATATTTATGTGAGATCGATGTTGCATGCCCACTTTCCTTTTTTTGAAACTTAGCATTAGTGCATCAACACTTCTTTGGATAACCCCCTTAGTGTCGTCAGTTTCTTCTTCATGTACCTTTGAGTAATTTTTCCATGAATAATAACTTGAATTTGAATTCATCATGAAAAAGTAATTTTTATTTGGATTTTTTTAAATAAAACAAAAAAAAAAATTTAAAAAAATTTGAATTTTGAAAAAGTGATCAGAACAACTGCTTCACTCCCCCGTAACGATGCCAATTTTGACACACGTCGGTCGTATGGCATGAAAAACGAAAATTTATATTCCTAGTCCATCATAGTGGCTGACCAGGGTCATCTCATTGGAGGATCCTAATAGTTTGTTCAATCAAAAATTATAGTTCACCTAATATAATTATTTTTGGGTTTTTGGAAAATGAGGAATAATTAAATGTTTAATTTAAATCTAAATGCAGATACAGACAATATGCATATTATAAAGAAAGTTCTTGGTACGAGGGTTGATAACACGAGTTCATTAATTATAAATTTATTGTTTAAATTCAATTTGATAATTTAATTTATGAAACCTCATTAACAGTTTACATTCCCATGATTTATTGGGTGTGTGATTTTATCATGCGTCTGGCACACCAAACCACACCTCCTCCAGTAGTCAATTATGTTAAAACCTCAAATGATAATGTTATTCCTACAAGACCCGAGTCCACCGTATTCCATTTCAACCCTTATGACAACCCCACATCCACCTTCTAAAGGGTTTTCATATGAAAAGGTAGGAAAAATTATTAATAAAGGAAAAATAATTGATTTCGATATAGTGTCATGGTAGATGACTACTGCACCCATGAAATATTCCATCATCCATCACAAATAAAATAATAAAATTTTGAATTGAAGCCCAATGACAAAGAACATCATGAATCCTCCCCCAATTCCATGCCTCAGGTCAGTCACATTCCAATGACAAGTGAATAGAAATCAGGATGGTTAGATGGGAGAGATATAGAGAGATAAATTAGATTAAAGTTGGAAATGAAACAGGGTGGAAAAAGACGGTAGAATTATGTTAATTAAAATATGAATGCATGTTACAATACAAAAGAAAACTAAAAAAAAGAAAGAGAAAAATCCTATATAGTAGTCCTAGGATCTCATCTTTGGTTCAGGATTATTTTAAATGAATTTGAAGGTTAACAAAGGCCTCTATTTATAGGTGAAACCCCACGGGGAGCTTTTAGAAACAAATTAAATTCTCAGTGTCCCGACGTAGTCATGATGTGTACTCATTTCTCATGATGTGTACCTCAGATCTAGGTTCTCCTCTGCTACGTTCGATTCAAAGTCTTTTATTTTTGCACATCGATAGGTACACGATATGTGCTAGGGTGACACATCATGTAGCCCATTTAATTAATGAATCATTCTAGAGAGTGTTCGTCATAGATGTTCCATAGTGAATTTAATATGATCCCTAAAAATTTCAGATCATATGAAAATGTGGCCATATTTTTATGATTTAATTATCGAATACCACTTTTTATGTTCAAAGATTTCCTAAATTTACTCCTTGATTGACCCATTCAATGAATTTAGTGATGAAAGAATTTTTAAATTAAATTTATCATGGGTGAGAACTTTTAAGTTTTAATTCTAGCACAAGTGGAGTCAATGAATTTGGAAATTTGGATCCAGGGTTATAGATCCATTAGTAATGTGGTGTCCATAATGCTGTTCAGAAAACCATTCAACAAAGAATTATTTTTTGGGGCCATAGAATTTTGATTCAGGCATAGAATCAGTTGAAATTTATTTTTCTGACAAATCAATGTTTCTATAAAAAGTAATCAACCTATTTGGATCAAAATTGAAAAAGAAATGACTGAAATACTAATTTCCTGAAAATATGTTAAAATCTAGAATTAGTACATTTTTGAATTTAAGTAAAAAATACATCAAAACCCGTAATATGTGATAAATTCCAATTAAATTGCACTATGGTTGTTCTAAAACCATTTAATTAACACATAAAATATGCACGCAAATTTTCTCTGTCACTCTCACAATGTACTCAAGATGATGTAAAGATGTTGGGAATGAACATCTATTGGATGGGTGTATAATAATATTTAATTGATGAAGACCTCCAAAATCATTTAGATTAATGTATAAATAAAACGATTAAAAAATTCTATAAATAACATTTGTTCATTCATTAGACTGAACAACATCACTATAAACTCATAAATTTCATACCTTTCCAGAAAATTAATCTTATTAATTTCTGATTCTCTCAGACTCAAATGGTCCTATAAAGATCTCAAGTCGATATAATAGAAGATCTTATCACCACTTAGCAGTCTGGGGAGATCATCAATGTGTGTAACTAGATATAGTTTCTAGACTATCATCTAGATCAATATCTTATTGTCCTCACGTAAGTGGAATGTCCCATCAACCATTATGATGATAAAAACTAGAGAAACCCTTGTTAATGTTATGGATTAATAAAACCATTTTATTCCATATATTCCAACTAAAAATTAAATTCATAAATCTCTATTTGTGCTGTCTGGTTTGGTGGGATATAAAATACTATTTTCCCAACCAAATCAATCATGAACTCAATCTCCGGCATGGTAGATATGTTTTATAACTTATTATGAAATGCATCCTGAAACCAACTACGACCAACGGTAAAGTTTCCTGATAAATTCCAAGATATTCTAGAGAAATACCAGCTAACTTACCAGTGAGAAAATACAATCTACAATTAATTTGTCTGGCATGACCAACCTTGACATCCCACTCACCCTAGAAGAAATTGTTTCCTACTTATTCAAGAATGAACTATAACACTCATATTGTAAAGATAAATGAGATCATATTATACAATCTAACCAAATCCATACCTAGAATAAAATATAAACACGTTATTTCCATCCCAAAAATGTTCCCATATAAAAAGGTTACAATAGAGACTACATAAGATGTACAACATGTGTAGACTCTACGAACATCAATGAAGAGAGTCACTAAGGTCAACTCTCACCTAGATACATATATTATGAAATTACATGCGTATGGAAATCCACAGAGACACACTCCAGGTCTTTGTAGGAGACACACTCTTCATAGGTGCAGAAGAAACACATCATGTTGGCACAATAGATACACACTGTGTAGGCGCAAGAGACACACTTCATAGGAGACAAATTCCATATAGATGTAAGATACACACACCTTAAGAGACACGCTCCGTATTGGCACAGGGAAAACACTTTTTATAGGTCACTGGCTATAACGACCCATACTTTACATACATTGTTAATACTTTAAAATTGAAGTACACTTATTACAACATATGACAAAACCACAAAGGACCGTATAGGTATAGTGTCTTTAGAAACTGGGAAACATAAACAACTGGTTCATAAATCTTCTACAGTGTCTCCCATTTATTTCATCATATCTAGGGTCCGTTTTAGCATATTCTACTTAATATCCATCTTCCTGACCTGGGGAAAAGAAAACACACAAAAAAGGGTGAGCTCAAATGCTCAGCAAGGGAAAATAAGGAAATAAAAATCGTATCATATCTTTTTGAAAATCATAACCTGCAAAAGAGATCATAATATCTTAACATGGAATAAATCATAGAAGTGAAAATGAGATCCCCATAATCATAACATAAAACTTGAAACTTTTTGGCATGCACACATAATCATGGAAAATCATTTCTTGTTAGTCATGACTCATTGCCAAGACTATCTTAGTGGACAAAGTCCATTTCTGAACCGAGTTCACTCCTCATTTCAGTCCTGTATCACTGAACCGAAATAACCTTCCATTCCAGCCATGTCTATCTCATGAGATATAAATATTTACCCAATTCATTGGAGGGAGATATAGGTCCCACCCATCTTATAATGAATCCTTTCTTATGTGTCCCACATAATCATAAATCATACATCATCGCATAACACATGTAACAAAATGGAATTCTTGAAACATACTGACATCATAAAACAAATCATATAAGGTAAATGACTTCATACAAATAATTTCCTGAAAAAATAATCTAATCAATGTAATAATTGGGATAAAAAAAGAACCATATATTATCTTATATGGAAAATAATTTTGATAAAACATTTGAACTCCATTCTTGAGGAAAATATCCTTTATACTTCAAAAATACTTTTCCTTTCTTAACATGTCATACAATTTTAAAATAAAAGAAGTTGATTAAAAATAAACTTGAAAAGTTGTAAAGGAAGATTCTTGGAAATAATGTTTTAAAAATCCATTCTTGCCGTATAAGTTTAAAAAAGCATTCTTCGTACTTTTGTCAGAAAAGTCAAAAAAGTACCTCGTACGAAAAAACGACAAAATATTCCTTTCATATTATTTACTAAAAAATCACCTAATGGTAAAATTGGATTTAAACTATTTTAAGTGTATGGAAAAAATATTACATATTGAGGTAACATGGATGTGGATGATAAAATACACCCCAGTAAATACCAAAGTATAAACAATCTCGGATAAAAATGAGATTGTGATATTTTCCCTTACCTTAGGTCCGATTTGCTTTGTACGTGCCGAAGTTCTTATATAATGGTTTAAATAATGTTATTGACTTATTCCAGAATCATACATATTGATATGATATCATATATGGTCATATTCTTAGCTTCTTATTAGTAATATTTCATTGTTACTTGTTACTCGGGTCTTTATTGCCTTTTGTTCTTATGCGTGTTTTGCCGAATAAATTCTAATTCTTCTTTTAAGGTTATAGATAACTTATATCCATAATGGTATTAGTGTAACATATATCATATTTATTCATTCAATTCATTTATATAATTACTATGTAATGATGATCATGTAGAACAAGTCGCATCACATCGTGGAGACGGTATTCCGTACGTACGCACGAGTGATGATATTGTTCCCATGATTGTGGAATTGTATTTATGTGTATTTATACTATTTCAGTATCAATATCACTTTATAATAATCATATATAGTTACTCATTACACCATTATACCCATCCTTGTAAGGTGATGGTAGAAAATAGATTACACCACGGCGTGGAGACGGTATTCTGTACGTACGCACGCACGGTGATTTCATTTTTCCGTAGGATGGATAGAAGGTGAATTAGGGTTGTTTCATATTTATAATAACATATCAGTATGTAAGTAATACTGATGTTATTACTTTATCATGAAACAACTAAAGGAGAAGAAGTTTGAAGAATATTAAAATTGAAAATATCGGTAATGGATATTACCTCTTCTTTGAAACACCTCTTTGAATCCTCCACTAAGGGAACTAAGATTGGTCTTTGAAGAAGACCAGGATCTCTAGGATTATTCTATGGAAGTGGAGAAGGGATTTTGGCAGGGGTTGGACGAGCTTGAGTGCTAAAATTTGTGTGAGGAGGAGGGGGAGGAGGTTCCCTTTTATAAGGGAGGAGTGGGGCACCTTAGGAATATCTCAAAATATTATTTTATATTAAAGTCAAAATCGGGTTATAATGGTTTCAAAGGGTCTTATTTCGAAGGTAAAGTGGGGATGGGTCGGAATCCTATCAACCAATAGGATTTAGACAAGTTTAGGTTATTATTTTAACCTTATCAATTAGATTTAACTCTAAGTTAAATAATTAAACTTTCACCGTGACTTTTTGTTTTCTTACACTATATGGTTAATACACTTACTATAACATGCCAAAATAACCCCAAGTTGTTTATTATTAATATATATATCCTTATCTTAGTCATTTGGCCGAACCCTAGATTTTTAGGAATAAAATAACAATTAATAATATTTTATTTTATTTAAAAACTATTTTGTGTCAATTTTGACACTATTTGATATATGATTTTTGTGAACGTCATAACAGAATTATATGTTCGAAAAAAGTTGATTAAATCAACACTAATATATCATAGTAACCTATAAAATTAGTGGAATTCATAAAAAGTCTCAAATTACATTTATTTGAGCATTTATAACATCAATTATGTTAACATTTTCCTAAAATGGTAATTACTGCATCATTGTTGTGTCATAAATAAATTAATTTATTTAAATTCTAAAAATTATAAATAAAATATCATTATGTAGTAAATCTTTTTATCTTTCTAATGAATATTTATAGTCGAATTTATCTTATGTATAACCCCAATTTAAAATTTTTTAGTTATTAAACTTTGATATTAACTATTTTAACTATTCATTAAATAAAATAATATTAAATGTCATAATCTAATCCAAGTGGACCTAAATGGTCATATTATATTAATAAGGTTGTTTTTGGTTGAATTACACTTATCCAATAGAATTAGGACATGTGTTAGGGTAATATTAATATCATTTTTACCCTTAGTTACCCTATTTACTATTAACCGCGGTAAAAAAAGTAAAAAGTTATTATTCACCAAAAAATTATTTTTATCTCATTGAACCACATTTTACTTACTGATATCAACCGTGTCTTTCGGATTTTTTAAATTCCATTCACAGAAGCGGTAAAATTAAGTTTTATGCAAAATTCAGTTTTTAACCTACCACTTAGTGGTTTCACTATTCATCAAAAATTGAAAGTTTTCAGAAAAATACAAAAACTTCACCCTAGGCTAATTTCGGTATTCCGAATCCAAAAATGAAGTCCATTTTGAAAAATAAAATTTATAAAATTTCAAAAATTGGTTATTACTATTCATAACGGCTAGTTTTAATAATATTTTAATAGCACATCTGTGTTTAGTGAAACTCGGTATTGCGTACAATGCAAGCTATCGAGGAAGGTCGCGATTGCGTGTAAAGTAAGTCAAGCTAGTGTGTAGTGTAAGATTCCTTTCATGATATATATATATATAACATAAAAACAAAATATTACTCATAAAAATCTCGGGTGTTACATTCTACCCCCCTTAAAAAGAAATTTTCCCTCGAAATTCGTCACTTTGTAACAAACAAATGAGGATATTTATCCCTCATCATATCCTCAAGCTCCCATGTAGCTTCTTCAAGTTGGTGGTTCCTCCATAAAACATTCACCAATCGAGTGGTCTTGTTTCGTAGGACTTTTTCGCTACGATCCAGAATCTCTATCGGTTGTTCTTCATAAGAAAGATCTTGCTCCAGCGGTACAACTTCTGAGCTGAGTACATGTGAAGGATCATGTATGTACTTTCTTAGGAGAGATACATGGAACACATCGTGAACTTGAAAGAGATTCGGTGGAAGCGCCAATCGGTAAGCTACCTTCCCAACACGATCCAGTATTTCGAAAGGACTGATATATCTAGGGCTCAACTTCCCCTTCTTTCCAAATCTCATAACCCTCTTCCATAGAGATATTCGTAAGAACACTTTATCATCCACTTCAAACTCTAGGTCTTTTCTTCGTTTGTCGGCATAACTTTTCTGCCGACTCTGAGCTGCTCTTATGTGTTGTTGAATAGATCTGACCTTTTCTTCCATTTCATCAACGAGATCAGGTCCTAATAGCTTTCTTTCCCCAACTTCATCCCAGAAAGTTGGAGTCCTGCATTTCATTCCATAGAGAGCTTCATAAGGAGCCATCTGAATACTGGAGTGAAAGCTATTATTATAAGAAAATTCCACCAAAGGTAGGTGTTGATCCCAACCTCCTTTGAAATCCATAGAGAAAACTCTCAACGTATCTTATAGGGTTTGAATTGTTCTCTCACACTGACCGTCTGTCTGAGGATGATAAGCAGTGCTAAAACTCAACTCTGTATCCAGAGTATGCTGAAGACTTCGCCAGAACTTCGAGGTAAATCTTGGATCCCGATCAGATATAATAGAAAGTGGTACTCCATGCAATCTTACCACTTCCTTTACATATATCCTGGCAAGCTGATCTAGAGAGAAATCCTCTCTAATAGCAATGAAGTGTGCAAACTTTGTAAGACGATCAACTATGACCCAGATAGCATTATTGCCTTTGGATGTTTTAGGAAGTCTTGTGACAAAGTCCATAGTGATGTTTTCCCATTTCCATTCGGGTATGGGTAATGGTTGTAACATCCCCTTAGACTTCTGTCTCTCAGCTTTAACTTGTTGACAAACCAAGCATCGAGAGACATATTCAGCAACATCTCTTTTCATGCCATCCCACCAGAAGTACTCTTTCAGGTCCCTATACATCTTCGTGCTTCCAGGATGAATAGAGAATGAAGAACTATGAGCCTCATCCAGCAGCTCCTTCTTTAATTCGGGGATGGGATGAACACAAACCCGATTTCTGAACTTTATTATCCCATCACAATCAAGGTTGAACTCAGGAACATTTCTCACCTTCTTTTGTAACTCGACATCTTCTTTCTGTGCCTCTTTAATCTTCACATGTATAGATGGTTGAACATTCATTTGAGAAAGATAAGATTTTCCCCCTTCCATTATAATTCCAAGATCCATCCTTTGTAAATCCATAAATATTGGATCTTTTGTGATCCTCATCATGGATAAACTAGCATGGTCTTGTCAACATAATGCATCTGCCACCTTTTTTTCATTCCCAGGGTAGTAATGGATTGAGCAGTCGTAATCCTTAATCAGCTCCAACCATCTTCTTTGACTCATATTCAGCTACTTTTGTGTGAGAATATACTTTAAACTTTTATGATCAGTATAAATATCACACATTTCACCATAAAGGTAATGCCTCCAAATCTTTAATGCAAAGATTACCGCAGCTAACTCCAAATCATGTGTTGGGTAATTTTGCTCATGGATTTTCAACTGTCGTGAGGCATAAGCTATCACCATATCATTTTGCATAAGAACACACCCCAATCCCTTCTTGGATGCAGCACTATAGATCACAAACCTTTCTCCACTACAAGGCAGTGTGAGCACAGGTGCACTGGATAACCTTCTTTTCAACTCCTTGAAATTATCTTCACATTCCTATATCCAAACAAACTTAACTCCTTTCCGAGTCAACTTGGTGAGTGGATTAGATAATCGTGAAAAATCTTTTACAAAACGTCGATAATATCCAACCAAACCAAGAAAACTTCGGATCTCAATTACTGTTGTTGGTCTCGACCATCTTTCGATAACCTCTGTTTTTGTTGGATCAACAAATATCCCCTCTTTTGAGATTATGTGACCCAAAAATGCAACTTTTTTGAAGCCAAAATTCACACTTGGTAAATTTGGCATAAAGCTTCTCCGTTCTCAGGGTCATCAATATAATTGTCAAGTGATCTTCATGCTCTTCCTTGCTCTTTGAATAGACAAGAATATCGTCTATAAAGACTACCACAAATTGATCAAGATAGTCTCTAAAGACTCTATTCATTAGATCCATGAAGATAACAGGGGAATTAGTAAGACCAAATGGCATCACTATAAATTCATAGTGTCCATACCTTGTACGGAAAGTCGTCTTTGGTATATCCTCCCTTTTGACCCATAATTGATGATACCCTGAACGAAGATCAATCTTGGAAAAGTATTGAGCTCCGTGTAGTTGGTCAAATAAGTCATCAATGCGTGGGAGAGGATATTTGTTCTTGATAGTGATCTTGTTAAGTTCTCGATAATCAATGCAGAGTCTCATTGATCCATCTTTCTTCTTTACAAATAGAACATGTGCTCCCCAAGCTGACGCACTAGGGCGTATGAATCCCCTATCAAGATTCTCTTGGAGTTGCTTCTTCAATTCCTGCAACTTAATTGGGGCTATTCTATAAGGTGTCTTTGAAATAGGCAAAGCACCCGGTACATGTTCTATTGAAAACTCAACTTCACGATTTGGTGGAAGACCCGGTAATTCCTCCGGGAAGACATCATCAAACACCCGTACAATGGGCATATTCATAATCGTGAGTTTCTCACCAACCATTTGAGATAAATAACCTTCATTTAGTGGAATCAATACCCATAAGATGGAAGAAATTTCCACTGGAAGGTTATGTTCATCCTTGCATTGATAGACGATCATAGATTGATCTGGAATATGAAATGTGACTTCCCTTATTTGGAAATTGATATGAGCTCCATATAAAGAAAGCCAATCCATGCCAAGAATCATATCAAATTTTACTATAGGAAGGATCACAAGATTTGTAGGAAGCACTTTCCCACAATCTTAGATCGGAGAATAATTATAAACTTTTGATGCGACTGTTGTGCAATTAGGTGTTGTCACAGCTAACTCAACATCTAATTGTTGAGGTAATACGGTGATACCCTTAGAAAATTCTTCAGAAATAAAAGAGTGGGTGATTCCAGAATCAAATAAAACATTTTCTACTTTAGAGTGGATGGTAAGTGTACCTTTCACCACATCGTTATCGTACTCCACATCGCTGATAGAAATTGCATGTGACTTTCCATTGTCTTTAGCATTAAGAGTTTGTTGACGTCGACCATCATCATCAACGCTTGGATTTGGGCATTGATTGGAATAATGCCCCTTCTCCTTGCACTTGAAACATTGAAGTGTAGTAGGTTCATTCTGTGTATCACTTCCTTTGTTTGCATCATTAGACATCTTCTTCCCATTATCGCGGCATTCAAATGCCGTATGACCTTCCTTTCCACATTTGAAACATTTACTTGTCCCTTTAAGAAAACTCCCTCCAGGTTTCTTTCCACACTTTGAGCATAAGGGAAAGCTCATCTTCTTTTCAGTGTGCTATTTAGATTTTCCTTTCAATTCCATTTTCCTCTTCTTATCAAACCCATATGACTGATGAGTTACTCAAATCTCCATCTCGACTTTGAGAGCACATCGAACGATTTCCTCGTAGCTATTGAAGTCCCTTATGGCTAATGCCCTTCGAAGACTTGGTTTTAAGCCACTAAAGAATCGATCGATCTTACTCTCAGGTTGGATAATAATACCAGAAGCGTACCTTGCAAGTCTTGTAAAATTTGCTTCATAGGTACCAACAGATTCATCATCCTTTTGCTTTAGTTCAAGAAACTCTTTCTCCATCTTTGTTCGGAGAATACGAGGGAAGTACTTATTGAAAAATAAGTTCTTGAACTTGTCCCATTCCATGGACTCAATTTCATCCCTTTTCCTTGTATTCATAATAATATTCCACCATTGATCAGCATCTCCTTCCAAATGATACACTGCTAGAATGACTTTATCATGTTCAGAACATTGAAGAACTGAAAATATCTTTTCAGTAGTACTAATCCATTGTTCAACAACTAATGGATCAGTAGACCCACTGAAAGAAGGTGGATGCTGCCTCATGAAGGATTCAACAGAATGTTGCTCCTTCCTTTGCTCGTTTGGAAATCCCGCATGATTCATAGCTTGAGAAAGTTGTGTGAGCATGGCTACAAGATTTTGCATTCTAGCTCCCATATCTTTTGGTTGTTCAGGGGGACAATCATTGCATTGCCCATCGCATTCCGCATTAACAAGGTTCCTTCGGGTTCCAGCCATTGACTAAAACCAAGAAGAATAGTGTGAAAAACAGTAATTATAATAGGAAAACCACATAATCAAGAATAAAATTTTCACGCTTAAGGTCTTATCCTAGGTTATTCATGGCCATTTCTAAAACACTAAGATTGTGTTCTATGCTTAGACTTATCCTTAGGGTTCTTACTAAGGCTTTCACATCCTAGTTTCCAAAGGTTGACTATACCTTTCCTCTGATACCAACTATAACGACCCATACTTTACATACATTGTTAATACTACAAAATTGAAGCACACTTTTTACAACATATGACAAAACCACAAAGGACCGTATAGGTATAGTGTCTTTAGAAACTGGGAAACATAAACAACTGGTTCATAAATCTTCTACAGTGTCTCCCATTTATTTCATCATATCTAGGGTCCCTTTTAGCATATTCTACTTAATATCCATCTTCCTGACCTGGGAAAAATAAAACATACAAAAATGGGTGAGCTCAAATGCTCAGCAAGGGAAAATAAAGGAAATAAAAATCATATCATATCTTTTTGAAAATCGTAACCTGCAAATGAGATCATAATATCTTAACATGGAATAAATCATAGAAGTGAAAATGAGATCCCCATAATCATAACATAAAACTTGAAACTTTGTGGCATGCACACATAATCATGGAAAATCATTTCTTGTTATTCATGACTCATTGCCAAGACTATCCTAGCGGACAAAGTCCATTTCTGAACCGAGTTCACTCCTCGTTTCAGTCCTGTATCACTGAACCGAAATAACCTTCCGTTCCAGCTATGTCTATCTCATGAGATATAAATTTTTAACCAATGCATTAGAGGGAGATATAGGTCCCACCCATCTTATAATGAATCCTTTCTTATGTGTGCCACATAATCATAAATCATACATCATCGCATAACACATGTAACAAAATGGAATTCTTGAAACATCATGACATCATAAAACAAATCATATAAGGTAAATGACTTCATAAATATAATTTCCTCAAAACATAATCAAATCAATGTAATAATAGGTATAAAAACAGAACCCTATATTATCTTATATGGAAAATAATTTTGATAAAACATTTGAACTCCATTCTTGAGGAAAATATCCTTTCTACTTCAAAAATACTTTTCCTTTCTTAACATGTCATACAATTTTAAACTAAAAGAAGTTGATTAAAAATAAAATTGAAAACTTGAAAAGGATGATTCTTGGAAATAATGTTTTAAAAATCCATTCTTGCCGTATAAGTTAAAAAAACATTCTTCGTACTTTTTTTGGAAAAGTCAAAAAAGTACCTCGTACGAAAAAACGACAAAAGATTCCATTCATATTCTTTACTAAAAACTCACCGAAGGGTAAAATTGGATTTAAACTATTGTAAGTGGATGGAAACAATATTACATATTGAGGTAACATGGATGTGTATGATAAAATACACCCCAGTAAATACCAAAGTATAAACAATCTCGGATAAAAATGAGATTGTGATATTTTCCCTTACCATAGGTCCGATTTGCTTTGTACGTGCCGAAGATCCTGTATAATGGTTTAAATAATGTTATTGACTTATTCAATAATCATACATATTGATATGATATCATCTATGGTCATATTCTTAGCTTCGTATTAGTAATACTTCATTGTTACTTGTTACTCGGGTCTTTATTGCCTTTTGTTCTTATGCGTGTTTTGCCAAATAAATTCTAATTATTATTTTAAGGTTATAGATACCTTATATCCGGAATGTTATTAGTGTAACATATATCATATTTATTCATTCAATTCATTTATATATTTACTATGTAATGATGATCACGTAGAACTAGTCGCATCACATCGGGGAGACGGTATTCCGTACGTTCGCACGAGCGATGATATTGTTCACATGATCGTGGAATTGTATTTAAGTGTATTTATAATATTTAAGTATCAATGTCACTTTATTTTAATCATATATAGTTACTCATTGCACCATTATACCCATCCTTGTAAGGTGATGGTGGAAAATAGATTACACCGCGGCGTGGAGATGGAATTCCGTACGTATGCACGCGCGGTGATTTCATTTTTCCGTAGGATGGATAGAAGGTGAATTAGGGTTATTTAATATTTATAATAACATATCAGTATGTAATTAATACTGATGTTTTTACTTTATCATGAAACAACTAAAGAAGAAGAAGTTTTAAGAAGAAAGAAATTGAAAAGATCGGTAATGGATATTACCTATTCTTTGAAATGCCTCTTTGAATCCTCCACTTAGGGAACTAAGATTGGTCTTTGAAG